>CM065301.1:54888693-57314318 GCA_032871835.1 Dipteronia dyeriana
ATAAGATTTGCAGAGTTCTTCACTCATCCATAATCTTCTTTCTATTATTTTTTCTGCTGAGCGTGTGTGTTTTTGTCTTGGAAATTAAATTTGAAAATATAATTTCATACACTCTCCCTCTACACTTTGTCAATCAATCAAACAATAAATAGAAACAAAAATTCTGATGTTTTTTTTTTCTTTCAAACGATTCAAAACTAACTAAAACTTAATTTTACAAAACAAAATACTAATTACGTGATTTTTTTATACACAATTAAAAAACAAGATTTTCAAATAATTCACAACTGGAAAAAACTAAAATTTACAACACATAGACAACCAATTTAGTTATGAAAAGAAAATTACAGTTTCCTCGAAACTATCACGAAACTGCATCGTATAACTTTCCTTCTTATAGGATATTCTCAACAACCAACAGAATTTAAATGAGAGAAAATTCGATAATTTAAGGAAATCCAAATCATGCGTAGGCAGAGAAACAAAGAGATCGAAATTACCTGATCGCAGAAATTGTAACAGAATATCGGAGGACAAGTAATTGAACGAATAGAAACGATAAATTTAATGGAGATCTCATTTTTGAAATTACTAATCCATCGATCATCGAATTTTCACTTTTCTATTCTACATTTATTACTAAAGATTGGGGTCGGGCGGGTAATAATTTGGATCGGGTTAATAATTTTTTTAATACGATCGGGTTAAGTTTTATCTGGTACCACAAGGCACAAACCAGTAATGCTGTAAATTCGGACCGGTCCGGCACGTCTGTCCCGTTTTTGAAAAGGGGTCAAGCCCGTTCGTGCAGCACCGGAGAGCAGGTCGGATTAGGTCTGGTACGTTTTTGAAAAACGTAACCTTGTACAGCACGGAAGCCTGTCTCCAACGAACTGTATAGGCGTAACGGACCGTGTCGACGTAACGGACTAGTACGTAGGCTCGGACCAACGGGCCCTACGGACGGGCCCATTTTTAAAAAAATGTTTTTATAATTTTTTTTCAGATGTTGGATTTTGAGTTTTGGGTTTAAGGAAAATACATAATTACAAATTAAAATATTTAATATCAATTTAACAATTCAATTATCTAAATGTAATTTTCATTGCAATTTATTTTTCTTCTTAATTAATTATTATGAAAAAAGTGAAAAATAAATTGTATTTTTTTTTCATTCCAAACACAATCATAGTGACAGAAGCCAAGTTCGAAATCTCATCCCACCCATCTCATTCTTCCATAACTCAACCACTTCTTCCATGAATCTCTAGTAGAAATCTCATCATAAACCTGTTTGATGTGATCAAGATCGAGAGAGAAAGAGAGAGAGAGAGAGAGAGAGATCCAACCCTAAATCCAAGATCAAAAATTCAAGGATCTACCACTGATTTCTTCAACTACCCAGAAATTTGATGATTCGACCCATGAAGACTTAAAACTCAACGATTCACCAATGGATGGAGGCGATTCGTCGATGGATCTAGAACAAAAGTAACAAATAAATGGAAGATTCCTCAAGATCTGTCAAGATCCGTTTGTTTTTAATTCAATTATTATTATTATTATTATTATTTGGAAATATATTAATGGTTTTTTTTGGTTGATTTTTTTATGTTGGATCCAGTGTATGCTAAAGTGGGTGTTTGATTGTATTAAAAAGTTGTGGGTTTTGTATTGAATTCAATTTCGACGGCTACGGTTTGGGTTTGAGTTGGTGAGGATGAAGATGATGTTAGTGATTTTGATTTAGGTGTCAACTAGATCTGGGTTAAAAAAAATTACTTTTTTTTATTAGATGGAGATTGGATCTCCACATTTAAATTAAATTTTAAGAAAAAAAAAAGAAAAAAAAAAGACAGCTACCAAAATACGAAGAAGAAGGTTTGGAAAATGGGATTTTAATATGGGTACTACGTTACATCAAAAAAAAATATGTTATTCCAGATTTTCCCCTTGGTATAAACCCACTTGAAAAGCATGTGACAAGAAAAATGGAAGGAAATGAAGTTATGTACTATTCAGTCAACTTTTGTCAATAAATGAAAGTTCAAAGAGTTTGCTATAAAAAAAAGTCTCTGAGGCAAATTGATACGTCATGTATAATTCAGGGGGTATTAAAGCAATTAATCCTAAGAGGTTATTCCAGATTTACCTTTTGGTACGAACCCAGGTGAAGGCCACGTGATAAAAAAATAGACAAAAATGAAGTTATGTTACTAGTCCTCCAGCTTCTACCAATTAATGAAAGTTCAAAGGGTTTACTAACAAAAAAAAAAGTTTAGGGGGTACATTTCTACTTCCCGTAGAATTCAGGGGCCATGAATATAACTGTCTTTTGAAAATAGTATTAAATCGACATTCATCCACAATTTGTGGATCAATGTCCTCATCAGTTCATAATATGCAGAGCAACACTATCGAAGATCTCAATTTTTGTTTACAGTACATATGTCTCTTCAAGGGCTACTGTAAACTTTTACAATGGGGAATTGTAATATTTGTATACTTCCAGTACACGTGCATTTGAATTGACAATTGAGATCTCTTTAATTTATGAGTCTTAGAGGGGGAGATCACATTTCATTACTTTGTACCTCTTTAAAAAAAAAGTTTTTATGTCTTCAAAGACATTTAACTCTTCGAGAGCCATGATGAAGATTACATATAGCTCAAGCATTATTCTTGATTAACAGTATCATGATCTTTCATATTCACTTCAGGGAATAATAACTTTTAAATAAAATCCGCATTCACACTTCTAGTGTACCACGAATAATTTATTTATTAGCATTTGCATAAGTTGTTCTTCAGGAACAATCACCTAGGTTAATATATTGACAATTAATAAATTTATTCGAATATGAAATTTGCAAGTGAATATCCTTTAAACTTGAAACAATGATCAAGATAAGATAAAGATGATGCATGCCAAAAACAATTTCATGTCGTTGATTTTTCTAATTATATCTTTCTTCCCGTAACAACGTGAATTTTTTTGTTTGTTGGTCTTACCTTGTTATCTTTTATGGATTTATTTGCATCATCAAAATGTCATTTTCAGATATATTTATTCTGTAATATCATTTTTTTAGGGATATATTGTTCTATCATATTGTCCTTCAAGGACTTTCACTCTAGAATTTGTAAATTCTATATGATAGCCTCAAATATAAGAATGGAATTGCATGTTTCTGGCATGAGATAGTATAAAAGAATACAACATTTATTTATGATATATATTTTATAACTAAATAGATATTTTCGAATCTATTAAAATCGTAAAGTGTCACATATATGTCATTTTATTTTTCACTTTGTAACAAACAATTAGCTCTACCGGGGTATTTATATATTCTTGGTAAAATATCAACATGATATTTATGTATACTTCAGGTATACCACTTTTTTCATCACCAATAGGAAACATTTTCTTACTTTATTTTGGTGTGATTTCACTTCTATTGGTTAAGTTTTCTTATTATAATCATCAATGTCATAATAATTTTAATTGACAAAAGATTCCATAATGACGATTAGATGACTTAACATTCACTTCAGAGAATTATATCAATCAATCAATCAGGTAAGATAAATGATTTTATTCAGGTACAAAATAAAAAACATAGTTTCCCCATATAATCATTTTCATAAAAACCTCGTGTAAACAATGAATGTATGATAATTAACCAAGGTGATATGTATATTGTATAAAACAAAGTCTTTTCCGGATTACATATCATTCACCAAGAATTCGAATTTATGGTTGAAGTAGAATTATCTATTGGTTGTATCATCAGTCATAAGGTGATCATGAATTTGGAAACAGTTCATAAATACAAATCCCCCATAATATCTATTTCTTTATATATATTCATTGTGTTTCTATCACACATACGCAACATGCATATTCACAATGTGTTTCTATTGGCATCAGACATACCGTCACCGACATAACCAAAAACATTGTTTTTTGTATGGTTTTGATTGGATAATCCGGAAAATATACTCGAAGTCTAATAACCTACATCAACAATCTAGAAAAGGTAGTATTCTGTGTAGATAATAAGCAAATATGTGATCATTGTTCATATGCGTCAATTAATACCATAAAGTATCTAAATGATCCACTCACTAGGTGGATACGGCCACATATGTCTCATTAAATTCGTTTTAAGAAAGATGGGGATTCAAAATCAACCTTTGTAATAGATGGTTTGATCACTAACTTTCATTCTGAACAAACGGTACATATTTTATTGGACAATAGAATCTTTTGGTACCCTCTATTATCCTCACTTATGGTCTCAATATGATATCCATTGTTACGGATATCCTTGAAACTAAGCAGATTTCTTCTGGATTTGCTAGAATATAAAACAACATTTATGCTTATTTTTGTATCATTGGTTAATATAATTGTGGCTTTTCTAAAACTTTCTATTAGGTCTGCAGGACTAGATATTATCTAGAAGAATAGTATGCGTTGCTCCATTGTCGACCAAACATATATTCCCAATTTCCTTTTTGAAACTAGATTGTTCATCCATATTCCCGAAAAGAGAAAATCTATTTTAGAACCTCATAGTTCTACATAATTTCAAGGGTTTAGAACTTCAGGTTCTAAATAATTTTAAGGGTTTAGAATTTCAGGTTCAGAATTTCAGGTTCTAAATAATTTTTAAGATTTAGAACTTCGGTTGTAAATAATTGTAAGAATTTAGAACTTCAGGTTCTAAATAATTTTCAAGAGTTAGAACTTGGATTTTAAATAATGTTTAGAATTTAGAACTTCGGTTCAAGATTTAAATTGAAATCTAGAACTTCGGGTTCTGATCGATTAACTTGAAATCTAGAACTTCGGGTTCTGATTGATTAAACTGAAATATAGAACTCTAGGTTCTGATTCAATTAATTTTCAAAACTTTGGATCAATAATTATGCTTGTAGAACTTTGAGTTCTGATTAAAATTGGGATCTATATATATCTAGAACTTTAGGGTCTGATAATTGGAATACAAAACATTGGGTTCTGATGGAATTGTGATTCAAATTTTCATGTTCTGATTAATTATATTAGAATCAAGAACTTCAAGTTCTGATTTTTTGTCAAATCATGAACTTCTGGTTCTTATTTTTTTTATTCAAGAACTTCTGGTTCTTATTTTCAAATCAAGAACTTCTAGTTCTTATTTTTGAATCAAGAACTTCTGGTTCTTTTTTTTTCGAATAAAAAACTTATGGTTCTTATTTTTGAATCAAGAAATTATGGTTCTTATTTTTGAATCAAGAACTTCTGGTTCTGATTTCGAATGCAACCTTCTTGTTGCAAATCTTTATTATTAATAATAAGAAAGGAAGAAGAGATCAAATAATAAAATAAAAGCATTCGTGTTGATAATGTGTTATAAATCAAAGCATACAAATATTGAAAGTAATAATACTAACTAGGAGAGGAGAATAAGAGAAAATCAATTTTATAAATTTATTTATTTGTTTTTATTGAAAGCTTATACATTGAGCCAATATATAGGCATGGGTAAAATTGAATTAAGAATGAAATATGAGATACGGTTAAGAGAGCTAGTTACTTTATAATGAAATAAAAAAGAGATCATGAGAATTAATAGAGAATTATTCTCTAGATGTTGAAAGTCAATTATATCACAATAAATACAATATTAAAAAAAAACGAAAGGGTTGGTTTTTTTTTCACTTAACGGATTTGAAATCAATCTATTTAAAAAAAAAACTTAAAAATATCAAAAATAAATATAAAATCTCTTGTCATTTTCAACACCATCATCGAACCTTTAATTTTTTTTAACTTTTATTAAAATGAAAACCATTTATATATCATTATTTATAGTATCTAAATTTTAATATCTTATCGATATTTACATAAAAAATAGTTTGGGATTTTTTAAAATTATTTTCATTTCAACTAACAGTAACAATGATATAAATTTAAAAGATCAACACTTTTTTTTTTTTTGGCTTGATGACTATACTCATATTTTGAGGTGTAATAGGCATCCACCGACTTGAAGGGTGAAGTTAGCCTATTGTGTGTTTCTCTATTGTGTGTTTCTTTTTTAATTTGGTATTTTTTTAAATTTGAATTACATGTGTATGTTATTTATTTATCTTTAAATTATTATTAAAAATTTATTTTAAAAAAATTGGGAAAAAAATAAAGTTAAAAATTAAAAGGAAAAATATAAACCAAAAATATTAAAAATATAATTCGAAAAAATGAAAAACATAATCAAATAAAAAAAATAGTATATTAGATTTATAGTAATGTTCATTTTAGTCATATTATATAATATAGTAAAATTTACCAAACACATTTCCCTCTTTTTAATTGATTATTCTTAAAACTAATTTACTAAACAACTATCTAATCTAGGGTTTGGTTACTAGATTAGTATTAAACATTAGATTTTAATACAAATATCTACAAAATTCAAAGGTTTAAAAAATAAAAATAAATAAATAAATAATTTTTTTATTATTTTTGATAACTATTCCGGTAACATTGCTATTAATAGCAATTTAACGAAACACATTTATTTTATTATTATTATTATTTAAAGATAATTATTGCCTGAGTTAAACTACAAAACTACAAGTAACTACTTTTTTAAGATAATATTTTTAAATTTACTTTTAGATAGTAAGATTATATATTTACTCTTACTTTTTGATAGTCAAATTAAATATATAGTTTTTAATTACTTTTGTACGTATTATGAATTATCTGAAGCCAATTATATATACACAGGTGTAAACGTTGGCTATTATGTCCAATGATTAAACAGACATTTTGATTAATTATCAAAAGTGACACTATTCATACATTCCGCGATTGGTTAATAGATAATCGAGTAAATAAGGGCCATCCAAAAAATTTGTTTACACACCTATATTTAAATAATTATTCAGGGTAAATCGTATTTTAATCTTTGTAATTTGTCTTAATCTGCGTTTAGTTCACGATTTTTTATAATTGTAACTTTTAGTGCATACTTATTCTGACAATCTGGATTGTAGTCCCTACCGTCCAATTCCGTTAGGGTTTCACTGAAATCCGTCAAGTCAACGAGGGTAAATAGATAAAATGATGATCCACCTTCTAGAAACTTTATGTTTAGAAAGGTAAAGTTGTCACTTCAAGTGCTAAATAATTTTAATAAAAAAAACACATGGGTGTTATTGTGCCACGTCAGGCTCCCACTATACACAAACGAAATACAAAGAAAGGCAGTGATCCCTTTTGTAGAACATTCTTGTCGTTGAAACAATTGAAGCTTCAACTCTCTTCATCTGTTGAAGCTTCGTTCGCGCCATAACTAAACCTAGAACCTTTTTTCATTCGTTTTCATCTTCTTTGTAAACTTTGTCAACCCCAGATATCTCGTTCCTCTTTTCTGTTGAATTCGTTGTGAAGGTTGTTGTGTAGAGGAGTTTTTGTTTGAGTTTTTGGAAGCAAAGTGTGTTAAAGGTACGTTTTTTATATCCGTACAGACGTTTTTTGTTTATTATTGTTGATTTTGTGTTGCATTGTGTATTCAATGGTTTTTCATGAGTTGCAAAATGATTTTTAGGGTTTTAGATATACAAAATTGGGGTTTTTTGATTTAAAGTCATTCAAATGTAATTTTTATGTTATTCATCCAAGTATTGGTATGTAATTCACAAAGAAGTTGCATGGAGTGGGAAAAGTTGTGTTTGATACATGTATTTCATTACATTAGGGTTTTAGTGATTTGAAAATTGAGGTTTTCTATTTGAAACGACATTTAAATGTAATTGACTGTTTTTTGAACCTATTTAACTTGTTTGGTTGATTAATAAGTTGAACTATGTTTAGTTGTTTGACATTCGTGTATTTTGTCATATTAAGGTTTCAGTATTTCGAAATTGGGGTTTTTTTAACTACAAAGACATTAAAAAGCAATTGCGAGTTTGTTGAACCTATTTTACGGTGCAATTGCTTATACTTGCATGTAACTACATGTAATTGCTTATGCATGAACTTCCATGCAACTGCATGTAATTGCTTATGCTTGAACTTTCATGTAATTGCATGTAATTGCTTATGCTTGAACTTCCATGTAATTGTGTTTTATTATTATTGCAGTTTATTGATGGATAACATTTTTAACATCACTGTTTTGCATGGGACCAATGTAATTGACTTAGGTAAGTGTGATACTGATCACATAAGTTTGATTACATTGGTCCATGCACTGAGTGAGCAACTCACTGGAAGCTCAAATGTACCAGCAGAAGAATACTCTGTCTGGGTACAATTACCGTGTAGTGATATAGTAGAGGTTTTCATAGATAGGGATTCACTAGTTGTATTTAGGGAGTTTGAGGCATGTGGGTTTGACACTATATGTTTCCGGGTAGAACATACCTGTTATAAACCTTGTCCTCCAGCATAGGGAAGCCCTAGCCAACCTATAGAAGAGATTGAGGTTATTGAACAAATAGGATGGTGTGATGACGAGGCTAGTAAGTTTGATTATGTAGCTGCCAATGACGGGGAAAGTACAAAATCTGGTTCTGATGAGAAGAATGATGATAATGGGGATGATGTAGGTTTAGGTGGTGAAAATGGGGATGATGTAGGTTTAGGTGGTGACAATTGGGATGGTGAAGGCTTAGGTGGTGACAATGGGGATGTTGTAGGCTTAGATGGTGACAATAGGGATGGTGAAGGTTTATGTGGTGACAATTGGGATGGTAAATGCTTATGTGGTGATGATGGGGATGGGGATGGGGATGGTGAAGGTTTGGGTGGAGATAATGGGGATGGTGTGTTTGGGAGTAAGTTTGAAAATGTAGTTGGGAATGGTGACATTACCAAGGAATGTATGAATTTATTTGAGGGGTATGAGTCCTGGTCAAATGATGAGCTCTCTTCTGACGCATACACTGACAAATCCCAAGTGAATGTGGACAAGCTGTTGAGAGGTGTACCTTTCGAGAGAGAGGGCCAAACCTTTGCAAACAAAGAGGTAATGAGAGAAATCTTTAGAGAGTATGCAATGCAGGAAGGTGTAGTTCTAGATATAATTAAGAATGACAAATAGAGACAGACCTACCAGTGCTATGCTGCAGACTGTCCTTGGAGATCTCATGCTTCATGGATGGTAGACAAAACCACCTTCATGATCAAAACATTAGTTGACCAACACGAATGTCATAGGGTTTGTAACAACAAAGAGGTAAAATTTAAGTGGATAGCCTCTAAATTTGAGTCCACAGTGAAGAGTAATCCTTCAATCAATATGAAAGTGTTAGCTGATTTGTTGTTGGATAAGTTCAATGTGTCAGTTGATTTGAAAAGGCTTTATAGTGTAAGACATAGAGTCCTGAAACAGTTAAGGAGTAAGCATGTATAGATTTTTAAGTACCTTAGGCAATATGCCTACACTTTGAACAAAACCAACCCTTGGACAACAATCCATATAAGAGTCCAAAGGCCATTATCAACTTTCCATATATTGTTTTTAAGTTTTGAAGCACAAATGTTAGGGTTTCTAGAGGGGTGTAGACCTTTTATTGGGCTTGATGGATATCACTTAAAGGGTTATTGTGGAGGAATCCTCTTGTCTGTAGTGGCATTAGATGCTAACATTGGCTTGTTCCTACTTACTGTATGTATATGTGAGAAGGAGACAAAGTTAAGTTGGATGTGGTTTCTCAACAACTTGAAGATGTATCTGCAGTATCCTTCTGACAAACATCTATGTTTCATGTTTGATAGATAGAAATGATTGATCAAGGCTTTGGCAAAGCATTTCCATACTGCTAGCAAGAGGTTTGTGATCAAGGCTTTGTCTAATTTTTCCTTTCCTAATCATGTTTCATAACTTTCTTATTGGCTAATTCAATTTCTAATTTATCCTTTTTAATATGAGGTAGGTTTTGTGTAAGACAAGTATACGCTAACTTTAGAGGAAGTTACTGTGGTGATAGCTTTAAGAAGTTGTTTTGGAGGGCTAGTAGAAGTAGCAATATCTATGAGTTCAATGCTGCATTGAAGGATATTAGTGAGATTAAGGTTGGTGCCAAGAAGTGGTTAGCTAAGATAGAGCCACATCTATGATATAGGTTTGCCTTTGATAAAGTCATTAGGTGTGATCATGTTACTAACAACATGACAGAGGCATTCAACAACCTATTATGTACCCACAGAGCATAGACTTACCTGCAGCTGTTAGAGTTTATTAGGAGAATGGTCATGAGAAAATTTCAAGAGAGGAAGGAAGAGTGTGATGCATTGAGGACAGCATTACTCTCAAAAGTACATGCAAAAATACTGAAGCATAGTAAAACAAGTAGGTAGATGACCAAAATATCAGTAGGGGAATAAGAATATGAGATTATGGGTCCTGATGGGACTTTTCCAGTCAAACAGAGGGAGTACAATTATGGATGTGGCAGCTGGCAGATCAGTGGCATTCCTGCTCTTATGCCATGGCTACCATAAGCCACAATTGTGGTAGAGAACTATTGAGGGATAGGGTACCTATGTATGTCCACTAATGCCTCACCAAGAGTGCATACGTGCAGACCTACATGGGCATGATCCATCCACTGTCAGACTAGAAGATGTGGCCTGAAATTGAAGCTGATGAGGTGTTTCCACCACCATTTGAAGTCCAACCTGGCAGACCCAAAATGCAAAGGAAGAGAGAATCTGGTGGGAAGACCAAAGGAGGCAGGACAGAGACTATTGTCTATACATACTATAAGATGCCTGAGCATAACAAAAGGAGAAAACAAAAAAAGCAAACAAAGGTATACTTTTTCATGCAATGTACTTTTCTTTATTTTCAAAATTTGTGATGTAATTCAATTTATATCTCTTCAACAGAGATTACTATCAACAACTGAAGCCTCAAGTTCACATGCAGTTGATGCCAATCCAACAAGAAAGAAAAAGATCAAGGTAATATACAAGTTCATTATATTTGGAAATTATGGTTTGGTAATTATTTGACTAATTTTTTGTACTTCTGTTGATAGAAACAACATCCATCACAAGGAGGAGGTTCTCACAATCCATCTCAATCTCAACCATACTCACAGATCACTCAAACACATTAGAATGGACAATCTGGCTTGAAGTAGGACTTTTACAGGAAGTATCTGGTTTGATGTAGGACTTATTCTAACTATTCATTTTTTGTTTCCTAGCTAGCATGTTTTCTTGCATGTTAACATGCTTAATGTTAGGAATTAGTTATTGTCTGTTAACTGGATTAATGAATATATAAGCAGTTTTTTCATTCAGTTTCATGCATTTGTAATTTTGATGTTGCTAAACAGTGGAATATATAAGTAGTTCTTTTATTACATGCAATGTCTTCTTCTAGTACACTTACATAACTAGGTTTACTCATACCTATAGGTAGTACCATTGCCATGAATACTCTTTAAGTAGAAGCATTGCAATTATTATACCAAGTAAAACTAGGTTAACTCCCACGATTAGCTTTGACCCTCCTTGCATAGACTCTAGTTGTTGAATTCTTCCATGGAAGCTTTCTAAGTAATGCAGCCTTTCCCACAACATCTCCAGCCTCTGCACCCTTCCATTTAGAATTGTCATTTCATGTTCAACCATTACATTACCTCTACCATCATTCCTTTGTGATACACTGTCATTGAGTTGTCCTAAGTTGAATTCTTCATTATCTGGAGACCAAAAATTATAGAATTTACATTTCACTTTCTCACATATAAAATACAACTTGTGTGGGTTGTTTAGGGATTCAGAAATCTTCACAGCAGCTTTAACACCACATAAGCATCTTCTATTTTTGAACTTTATAAACACATCAATGATGTTGTTTGTTGAGCTTGATGTAGCCTCCATTGTGTATGCCACAGTTGTTTGTGTTTGGATTGATGAAGAAATATTGAATGTGTATGGTTTATGAATGGATTGGCAGAGGAATGTGTATGTGAATGTGGGAGTTGTGGTTTGTGTGTGGATTAAGAGTGTATGTGAATGTGGGAATGTTGAATGTGACTGTATGGTTATTGTCTCAGCCTTTTTATAGGGAAAAAAAATCTCGTTGGCAAAAAGGGTAAAATAGTCATTTCACCATTTTTATAGCCGTTGAAAACAATTTCCTTCATTTAGTTTTTCAATTTCAGATAGCAAGGGTAAAATGATCCTTTTATATAAAATTTGAATTTAAAATACTTCAATTATAGAAAAAGACAAAAAATGGTAAAATAGTCTTTTCAAATCGGTCAGCAACTGTCAAGGGCATTACAGTCATTTCTCACGCCTGACATGACAGAAATTGTACTTTTTACGGATTCTGTTACAGAATGATTAAAAATTACAATTCTAAAAAATCGTGAACTAAACGCAGATTAAGACAAACTACAGAGACTAAAATACGATTTACCCAATTATTTATGTCACAAAAATAACCATGGTCAAAATTAGTGATAAGGTCATATCATCTTCTTCCCATTAAATCACTCTCACTTCTAAAAGAAGAATTATAAGAAATTGTGTTTTTAATGCAAACAACACATCACTTATGTGAAGTAAAATAATTGAGGTCTCGTTTGATATTACTTTTGAGAGAGGTTAAAATCCGATTATTTAATAATTTTAATACTTTTTTTTGTTGATAAAATTTCTAAAATCTATTAATTTAGAATCTCAGTTTTGTTAAGTGATTATAAAAGAATCTACTGACAGATTTAATGAATCTTTTTAAAGACTAAATTATCTCTATTTATTTAACAAAAAGACAATTATATCTCAATATATCTTAGGTTTAATATCATATATTACAAGCACATTCATCATTGATAGTTTCTGTTAACAACATCATTACCTCTAGTTATCGATGTCGATTGCTCTTCCGATCACTGTTACTGGTAACGGTTTTCTTATAATTTATTTATTATATATGTTTTTCAAATTAGATTTGTTCTAACGAAGAAAAAAAATTCCAAGAATATTGTTAGGTTTCAACTACATGAATCCCTTTTACGTTTTTTATACGGTTAAAAGAAACCCAAAAAAAAATAAAATTCCATGAATAATCTATCTTATTGTGTTATACAACATAAAGAAAAAAAAATATAATTCCTTATCTTATTATGTATACGGTTGATGCGGTACTATACTTAAAAAAATGTATTCAAATGAGATGAGGAGAAGCACGTCCCCTGTTATTATTATTATTATTATTATTATTATTATTATTATTATTATTATTATTATTATTTAAATCACATCTCATGTTATTGCTTATATATATATATATATATATATAAAAATTTTCAAGTCAGTTTGCACTGATATAACTTCATCAGTGCGTTGGATATGGACCATTAGATTTACATACTTTGACTCAAAGAGTATGAGTTTGTCAAAACTTCTCTATAATCAATAACTCACATTCTACATACTGATATATATATACATAACATGCATGACTCTTTAGATAAAATCATAAAACTGTATGAGTATCTATTTGTTACTTTGTTATAAACAACTTTTATTTTATTGTTACTGTTTTTTTTTTGAAATATTACAAGAACTATTACAATAGGACAGTCAGGACCTGCCGAGATCAAACAATATATGTGCGGTCCGGATATCTACTCCTATAACGGGAGATAACTACTATCTACAACCTGGGAAGAAAACTCCCCACACATGCTTGTAAAATGTGCATGGTGGGATTTAAACCCCTCACCACATATGTGGAAGGGATGTACATTACCAGCTCTACTAAGAGTTGATGTGCTATTTTACTGTTAATGTTGATGTCTTTATTTGTTTTATTTTTATATAAGTACTTCTTGTTTTTTATGATTTTTTTATCGATAAAGTATAATACAGTATATGATAATATTATATTGTTAAACTAAATTGAGATATTTAAATAAATAATTAAACTAAATTGGGATAATAATATTAGTTTGAATATTTGTTTTATCAGTTTTTTTTTAACAAACTGTATTCATTATGTCTTCTAAAGAATAAGTTTTAAGGTAATTGCTTGATTAAATTATAATTATTGTATATTATACAATTTTTATGTAATACCTGAACCATTTAGGCCCAACAAAAGGCCCAAATTGAGAGGCTAAAAAAAAGGATAAACGTGAAATTAAAAGTGAATAGGTGAGTAAGCATTTAAAGTTGCTTCAACACAGCTACGCATTTCATCGGAATTTCTCCCGATAGAGTCCTGAGCATTTTTCCAGAGTCTGGTGCATCGGGTTTGCCTTTTTACGAAGGTCATTTTGACCCTGCTCGGCTGGCATGCTCCTACAAGCTTATCCGCCCATTCGGGATTTGATGGTCCCAAGAATTCTATTTGCATGTTCTTATTATCATGCTCTGCTTCCATATGTTCTTATTATCATATGCCTTCTTTTGGAAATCCCAAACTAGATGCTATCCTTTTGGAAATTCCGAGTAGTTTTATTTATTACTGCAAAAAATCGACAGATTTAAATTACAGTTTAATATTTATCCTACCAATATTGTCCTGACTAGAAAAATGAATAAATATTCCATATAAATATATATATATATATATATATATATATATATATATATATATATATATATATATATATTAAGGATAGAAAATCTTTAGATATTGGGCATTGCATGGTCGGGGTAACACCCCTCTATTAGGTCGAGCAATCCAATAAGCTCCATGGCCAGCTATCCCCTCGATCTTGTATGGACCTTCCCATTTGTCAGCCAGGGATCCTGCGGCTCTATTTTTTGTGTTCAATGACACCTTCCTGAGCACCAGGTCTTCTAGCTGGAATTTCCTGATCCGAACACGAGAGTTGTAGTGGCGAGCCACTCTTTGTTGATATGCTGTATTTCTTATTCGGGACTTTTCTCTTCTTTCTTCTAGCTCATCCAAACTTTGTAGTAGCATATCAATATTCTGTTCTTCATCGTATAGCCTGACCCGGGGGGACGCATACGATGTTTCTATGGGGATGACAGCTTCTGTTCCGAACGCTAAGGTGAATGGAGTTTCTCCTGTTGAAGTCCTTGCTGTCGTCCGATATGCCCATAATACTTCAGGAAGCTTTTCAACCCAGCTTCCTTTTTTGTCATCTAACTTTGCTTTAATGGTGTGCTTGATAATTTTATTTACTGCTTCTACTTGCCCGTTTGTTAAAGGATGAGCTGGTGTCGCATAGTAGTTAGCAATCTGATACTTCTCGCACAACTGTCTGAACTTTTGGTTATCAAACTGATTGCCATTGTCGGTGATTATAGTGTCCGGAACTCCAAACCTATAAAGTATGTTTTTCTTTACAAAATTTATGGTGTTGGCTTCTGTGATATGCACCAGCGCTTCAGCTTCTGCCCATTTTATGAAATAATCGATAGCTACTATAGCGTGCTTTGCTCCACCCCCTGTCCCAGCTGGCATTAGCCCGATCAGGTCTAGGCCCCACATGGCGAATGACCATGGGGCAGTGAAATTTCTGAGCTTTTCTGGGGGTTGTCGGATATCGTTAGCAATCCTTTGACAGGTATTGCAACTTTTCGACCACTGCTGTGTATCTGAGAAAAGCGTAGGCCAGTAATAGCCTTGCCTGAGCACCTTATGCGCCAGACTTCTACCTCCAGTGTGGTTCCCGCACACTCCTCTGTGGATCTCTTAAAGTATTCGATGTGCATCTTCTTCCGGTACACATCTCTGGAGAGCTCGGGAAAACCCCCTTCTGTATAATTCTCCTCCGATCATGGTATACCTAGCCGATCGATATCTGATGCGCTTTGCTAATACCTAATCTTTCGGGAGCACGCCTTCTTCCAGGAACCTTCTCAGCAGGACCATCCAACCGTCTTGCGGTGTTCGGATTTCTGAAATTTCCAAATGCTTAGGTTCAGCTGTACTCGGTTTAAGGAGGTGTGCAACTGGAATGGTCTTTAGTCTGATTGAGGTTGTTGCTGATGCTAATTTAGACAATGCGCTAGCCTTTTTATTTTCTTCCCTAGGGATCTGAGCGATCTTGTATTCTTTAAATTTTTGGAGGAGCTGTTTCGCGATGTCACGGTAGGCTATCGTACCTTCATCTTTGGCCTAGTACTCGTCCATAACCTGGTTGACAACTAGCTGTGAATTGCTGAATATCTCAACTTCATCTGCCCCGAAAGCTATACAGACTCTGATTCCAGCTAACAATGCCTCGTACTCGGCTTGATTATTGGTTGCTTTAAAATCAAATCTCATGGCACATTCAACATCATCTTTTTCTGGGGTGCAAACTACTATCCCTGCCCCGCTGCCATGAGTATTTGAAGAGCCATCAACATACAGTTTCCATGGGAAACTCTTACCCAAGAGTCTTTTTGCTTCCAGGTTTGGTTCTGTGAAGTCGGCTATGAAGTCTGCCACAGCTTGTCCTTTGAGGAAGGTTCTGGGGACATAATGAATATCGAATTCACTTAGCTTGATTGCCCATTTGGTAAGTCTTCCTGATATTTCTGGTTTTTGTAAAATTTGTTTTAATAGGCAATTGGTGAGAACCTGGTTTGTATGGGCCTGAAAGTATGGTCTCAGCTTTTTTGCTGCTGAAACCAATGCTAAGGCCATCTTCTCTGCCTGTGAGTACCTGGTCTCAGCTGGTACGAGTGCCTTGCTAGTATAATACACTGGTTTCTGCACTCCATCTTCTGTTCTGACTAAGATTGAACTTGTTGCAAGCTCGGTTATTGACAGATACAGCTGAAGTATTTCCCCTTTTTACAGTTTTGAGAGAACGGGAGCCTGTCCTAAGTACTCTTTTATTTTTAAGAATGCCTGCTCGCACTCTCTATTCCACTCGACTCCTTTCCCTTTTTTGATTATCTTGAAGAAGGGAGCACACCTGTCTGTAGCCCTTGAGATGAATCTTCCCAAGGAGGCTAAACACCCTGTTAAGCGCTGTACCTCTTTTAATGTTTTAGGTGATGTCATTTCTTGCAAAGCCTGGATCTTCTCGGGATTAACTTCGATTCCTCTTTGATGGACTTGAAAACCCAAGAATCTCCCCAAATGGACTCCGAATAAATATTTGTTTGGGTTTAATTTCATCTGGTATCTTCTCAGAACATCAAATGTCTCTCGGAGGTCCCGGACATGCTCATCTGCCGAGACGCTTTTAGTCAACATGTCATCAATGTACACTTCCATGTTCCTTCCTATTTACCGAGTGAAGATTTTATTGACCAACCTTTGATACGTAGCACCTGTATTTTTTAAACCGAAGGGCATTACCGTGTAGCAATATAAACCCCGATCCGTTATGAAAGATGTTTTTTCTTCATCAGCTTTGTTCATCCGGATCTGATTGTATCCCGAGTAAGCGTCCATGAAGCTGAGCAATTCGTGACCTGCCGTTGCATCCACCAGCTGGTCTATCTTGGAAGTGGGAAGCTATCCTTTGGACATGCCTTGTTTAGATCCGTGAAATCTACTTACATCCTCCATTATCCATTTTTCTTCTGGATGAGGACTACGTTGGCGACCCACTGAGGGTAGCTGACTTCTCTGATTGATCCAGTTGCAGTAGCTTTTCCACCTCTTGTTTGATTGCTTGACTTCTTTCAGGATTGAACGATCTTTTCTTTTGTATTACCGGTTTTGCATTCGGGCTAACTGCGAGGTGGTGGGATATTACTCGGGCATCTATTCCCACCATATCTTCGTGACTCCAAGCGAACACATCTTTGTACTCCTTAAGCAGATTGGTTAGGTCTTGCTTGACTTTTCCATCCAAGTTAGCCCCGATCTTGATTTTCTTATCTGGATCGTCTTCTTTAAGTACTATTTCAACCAATTCTGTTTTGTATTCATTCGAGCCCTCCCTTGGATCCAGTTCGAATGACAAGGATTCTTCACACTGATTTGGCTGTATTATGGTGCACACTCTTTCAGCATCATGCTTGTCTCTGTATACTGACAGGTTTGCTATTCGGGCCATCTCTTGGGATCCCTTGACTATCCCAACCCCTTGTTCTGTTGGGAACTTGATCATTAATGCATAAGTGGTCGTCACGGCCCTTGTTTTATTCAGGAATGGAAGGCCCAATAATGCATTATACGGCCAATTATCCAAGTCAACTACCACAAAGTCGAGTAGGACAGTCCTCTGGCATGGTGCCGTTCCGATCTTTACGGGTAGTTTTACCTTCCCGAGTGATCTGACCTCTATCCCCCCAAACCCTCTTAATGGAGTATGGAAATGCTGTAAATCTTTTCGGTCTAGTCTTAGCTGGTCGTATACGGCCACGCTTAGGATGTCTGCTGAACTCCCATTATCTATTAAAATTCTCCGGACTTCTCTATGGCCAATCCGGGCACTTATAACCATAGCGTCATTAGGTCGAACATCGACACCATGGGAATCTGCCTCTGTAAAGACTATTGGGTCCCATCCTTCCTTTACCTTTTTCGGGTCTAGCTCAACCGAGTTTACATCGAAGTTATTCCTTGCTTCTATTGCTTCTCTGATTTCCTGAGTTCGTTCTCGGTTGCTTCTCCCAGTAGAGGGTCCTCCGAAAATTATATGTGTTACTTGATTGGCTTCGGGGCTGGTTCTTTGATTTTGACCCGGGTTGTGATCAACCTTGACTTCTTTCTTAGTTTCTGATCTCTCATCTTTTTTCAAGATTACACCCCGCAGGTGCCCTTCCCGAATAAGAGTATCTATGTAATCTCTGAGCTGAAAACACTTTGAAGTCTCATGCCTGGTTTCTTTGTGAAACCTGCAATACTTGGTTGTATCTCTCTGGGCGAACTGTGATTATCGCCGCGGCTCTTGCACCATATTCTTCTCTTCCAAGATGGCTAAAATTTCTGCTTATTTTTTCGAAGAGTGGTGTAATCGGTATATCTGCCTCTGTATTTCTCTGTGGACTGTTCGACGTTGAGTCCATTACCCCCATCCTTGTTTTTCTCTTTGCCGTTCCCTTTTAGTTTTTCCTTTTGATTCTGCCCCATGGATTCGGTATTCTTCTGTTCGGGTTTTCCTCCATACATATAGCTTCCTCCTGTAGCTAACTATTCTTCCTCGGCCAGAGCGTATCCTCCTGCCATATCCATCATGTCGGCATACCTAGTCAGCCGTGCTCTTCTCAAATTAAAGGATAGTCGTCCATTCTGCAAGTTATTGGTGAAGGCAGCAATAATTGCTTCATCATTAGCACTGCCAATTTCTGATACTGCTTGGCCGAACCGGCCCAAGTACTTTTTTAATGACTCGTCCTTCCCCTGCTTTATTTGAGAAAGGTAGGCCACCGACTTCTTCCTGTGAACATTGCTCAAGAATTGCCTTTAAAAGCTCCTGCTCAGCTCGCTGAAATTTTCGATGCTCACCGGGGGTAGTCTTCCGAACCATCTTGACCTTGTGTCCCCCAGTTTTTGCGGAAAGTTGAGACACAATAGGGGTCACTGCGGGCATATTGAGCCATGGCACTTTTATAGCGACTAACATGCTCTTTTGGATCTGTATCTTTTTTGAATTGCTCCACATGCGGCATCCTGAATCTTTCTGGGAAAAGGGTCCGCAAAATCTCCCTGGTGAATGGACTATCAGAGTCATCGTCAGATAGATCGTTACATCTATAACATCTGACCAGTGCCTCCATCTGTCGCCTGTTATTCTCAACTTCTCGAGTTAGGTCTGGATAGTGACATCTCTGTCCCCCATCGGACTTCCCCGACGGTTAAACCATTGGGTTATCGCCATTCTTTCCTCAGACTCTTCACTCTGATGCCTGTCCTCTCGTGTGACTCCATGATGACGTTTGCGATGGTGTTGATCATTGTCTTCTGATGATGACCGACCTCTACACCGGTCGTATTTACGATGTCTGGCATGTACTGTTTGATTGTGGTCCAGCCTCTGGTGATGTTCCTCTTCAAGTGATTCTGTCCAGCCGAGTTGATTGGGGAAGAGTTCTTTCTGGTTTCTGACATAGTTATTCTTGGCCCAACCACCATCGAACAGAGCCATACGGGTGAAGGATTGGGAGTATGTGCACCTGCAGCCAGTAGATCAATCCCTTCCCTTGTTGCGTCCGTCACCAATTGCTACAAGGCCTCTTAGAAACGCAACGTAAGATCTCTGTTGGTTGGAGGAACTTGTTGGATCCCCGCCAGGTGCGCATGATGGTTTTCTGTGTTTGCTGTAGGATCTTGTGACGTATTGCCAACATGGAAATCGCCTGGTAATTTTTGGCCATTCCCTGAACTACTTCTGCTTCCTACCATCGCTTTTAACAAGTTCGGAGGTTCGCCCTTTTCTTCTAGCGCCAATTGTTGACGTCGATTTCTGGATTGTATCAGAAAAGCCAACAAGGATTGGATTTCGGCTGTTAATTCAAAGAGAAAGAGATTCAAAGAGAGTAACGAAGACAAAAGTTTTACGTGGTAAAACTCCGATGACCGGAGAAACGTCCACGGGTGGTTGAAGGATCAACCAAGCCAAAATCCACTATGAAAAATATGATGTTTACAAGCTCTCGATCTCTCTTTCTTCTCTCTGTGTTTTTCTGTTGTTTGTTATGTACTATATTGCCTATATCTTTTGGAACCAGATTATGGGTCTATTTATATGCTTATGGACCCTAATCTGCTTTGTATAAGTAATACAAGATCTTTGTATAAGTAATACAAGATCTTTGTATTTAATTGTGATTCTGTTACTTGCTTGAGGTTGATTTATCTTCTTTCCTGTTTCGGAGTCTCTTATGAAAATCGAGTGGGATTCTAGTAGTGCTTTTCAATTTGGACTTGTTTCCTTATAAGAATGTAGTCTTCGTAAAGAAATCAAGTTATTTCCTGATTGGGGACTCTTCTAACTTAATGTTCCATTTTATTTGGGATTCCTTCCTGATGGATATCTTCACGTATTTAATGACTTTAATCCGTGTGAAATAAGCACCAAGTTCTTACTCAAGTCGTATTTATTCCCGAGTAAGAGTAATACCTGATGGTCCTGAGTAGAGCCGTTTGAGCCCGAGTGAAAGCGTTGTTTAACCAGTCCCGAGTGTTGTTAACTGATCCCGAGTAGGTTTTATTCAATATATGCTTACTCGGGCTTTCTTCTCTTTAATGATGCCTCGTAGGATATTTCCTGAGTGCCTGTTTGGGCGTCCATCTCACTATTTTCTCCTTCCTGTCAATGACGTGTATGCTTGGTAAAATTCACATACAACAACGTCATAGCAAACATCTCCTCTAGAGACATCATTATATCGTCAGCAGTCTCCATTCCTTCATATTATTGTTGCAACACGTCAGAGATGATGGCCGTAATGTAACGTACATTTAGCCATCTCATCTGAAGACTTCCACTACTGATATTCATCTATTTGCTCCTGAGTAGATTCATTAGTTTAGTGGTTAAGGAATAGACATAATGAATTTATGTTTTTTAGCTTGCAATAACAACCTAATTTTTCTTTTCCATGTGACATAATTATCATCAGTTAAAGTATTATTTTTTAGGATGTTGATTAGGGATGGGGTCATGATTTCGTTTTTATAACAAAAATTATATAAGTTAATAATCATGATATAGCAGTTTTGAATATTTATCTTGAATTAAATAAAATAATTCAATCGTTAAAATTCAACGGTGATCCAACAACCTTAAATGTCACGCCTTCTTTGGGAGTTCGCAACATTTACTAGTTGGACTAGGTCCCACCTAATTGTTAACATAACAACCAATGTTTTCAATTTTAGCCTTGTAATTTTTATTAACAAGAACTCTTGGGGGGATATTAATAAAATTACATTGAGTGTAATACCAAGTTATCGACCTTTAATATAATCCCTCATGAATATCCCTCCTTTGGGAGTAGATATTGTTTGGGCTAATTGTCTAGTCTATCCTTGTATGGAAGTATCTTGCTAAATTCATTCATGAATACCCCTTGGAGGGGTTATTCACGAAACATAAAGCTCAACTAAACTTGGAGGCCGTAGGTGTTCCAAAACACCTTCTCCCACTCAATTGTTTAAGGCGTGTGATCGAATTCCAAAGAATGATTTACCAAGTTATCTAGATGCCAATTTAGATACTTAAACCATTCAATGCATGTTCATGCCAAAAGAGATATATGAGTGGCACTCCTATTCTATATGACATGTTATCAAACAATGACAAACATTGCAATATTTACAACAAATATAAATAGCTTCAATTTTGATCCATCCTAGAAAAGCAAGTAAATTACATGTCTTGGAATACAAAAAACTCATTTCTTGGTGAACAAGTCTTCACGTGACCTTCGTCGTTTGGACTCTCTTGGCTGCCTCCCATGGGCATGCGCACCCTTAGCTCCTACCCATGGGCGTGTGCATGCCATAACCCCATAAAGGGCTGTCATGCGCAGCCCATGGCTTCAATAGGGCTGCCGTGCGCTGCCCATGCCATAACAAATATGGCCGCGTGCTCTTCGCATGTACGTTTGTTGCTACGGCTTGCACGGTCCCAAACTTGTTCCGGTTGCTTCCAATTCTTCAAACCTTCGAGTCTTTGATACTTGAATGTATTACAGAAGAATTTAAAATAAAAAAAATACTGCAGTTTTTTTTTATAACAACAAAAAAAAAACTTAGCAACTACCAAGAAGGTAATTATGGCTATAATAGATCACCCTTCTTGTTACAATCCCAAAACAAAAATACATTGAAATTCTAGGACCAAAATTGTGTAATAACAAACCACATATAAAACATATATATATATATATATATATATATATATATATATATATCCATACATTCCAATGTAAATATATATATATATATATATATATATATATGCGAATACCTAGAGTCCATCTCTTTCTAAAACATGCATATATACAATAAAAAGAAAAAGATTCATGAACATATACATCAATTAATCAATGGTACAACCTGGCTCTGATACCAATTGTAGGGAAAAAACGGTTCAAAACGCAACGGAAGCGTGAGAAAATTAGAAAATTAGAAAATTAGGGTTTGCGTATAAATAATTTTTTTCCCTTTTAATAATAAGAACCTTAACCCTAGATTAATTGATGTATATAAAAAGTATCGTACCTTTTTTTTTCATGACGATTGAACTAGTGTCGAATTGAATCCGCAAGATCTTCCAATCCAATCACAAACGTGATTCACCTAGGAGTGTGGGCTCCCTTTCCTTAAATTGTATACTTGAGGATGGAAAAAAACAAAATCTTCTTCTTTGTTAGTCACAATAATCCTCCAAAAGAAAAACCAAGAATGTCTGGTCACTTTTGAATTATCAATCAATTTGATTGAAACTCTCGTGAACCTTGATTCGATGTTGTACACAAAACCCTTTTGATGCAAAGGATACTAATGTACTATCGAAAACAAAAACGTTTCCTCTTTTCTCTATGCTTGGCCGAATTCTTCACACAATGAGTTTGACGAAGTTTATTTTTTATATATATAACAATAAAAAACAATTAAAAAATAACTTCTCACACCAAAACTCATTCTTGGTCGAATTTAATAGGTATTATATATAGGAGACTAAATCCTCTCTTAAGAAGGATTTACTTGGTGGTTAAGAATCTTATCCTTAGGAGGATTTACTTGGTGGTTAAGAATCATTTTCCAAAAAGATTTCTTTCCTACACCAAGACTCCTAATACAACTCAATAGTGTATTTGTAACCATATTAAAGACTTCCTAATTTGATTAGATAAAAAATTCCTTTTATTTATCTACTTATTAAATATAGTCTTTAATATTAATTATACTACCAACAATAGTATAATTTTAGGAGAACATCTCCTACTAGGAAAAAGATTTTTACTTTTAATTAAATAATTAATTAATCAACAAATTAATTAATTTCCATTTAATTAAATAATAAAATAAAATAATATAATATAATAAAGCTATTCTAAATAGCATTGCCGCCCAACACATATATATGAGCCATATATTGTTTTTCTTATTTTATTAAATCCATTAGACCTTAATAAAAAGTCCACATGTGAACTATACCTATTCTTACAAAAAGAAACAAGTTCACATGCCTTAATACAATTCTAAATTGAACCCTAAATTGGTCGGGTAGAATATATCAAGTGATCCATGCAAGTTCGTGTGGATTGAGGATCTTGACGGACTATCTAAATTTAAGCTCCAATAGACACAATCCAATCACAATCAACAAATGATTCACTTAGGTCCGATCTATTTAATTTTAGTTTATTCCACTAAAGAACTAAAATTGAACTCTTAATTAAAGATAGAATAAGTTGATGTTACTCATTCATACCCTTGACAACCTTATTGGAGAAAGTGTATCATCGTGAAGGATATCAGTAATCGCCAAGAGCTCATAGACCGCCTATAGCTCTCCAAGTTACCATATTTACTCATATGACCACATTTTGAACTTGGATATTTTGACTTGTCCAGAAGCCATGTTTCAATAGACACTATTGAAAACTTAACGTTAAGAAATATCCAATACCTCAAAACATCAATATGATGATATTCTACTCTCATTTCATAAATGGAGCCACGATATCCATATCTATAAATGAAGTCCTCTATCGATTAACAAATGAATACTACCAAACTATCGAGGATAGACTATGCTATATAATCGTACTCATTGATAACACTTGCAACCATAAGTCCATAATTTATCTCAGGATTGAGATAGCCTCTCCGATTGTCTTCAAATGAAAACTTTTATCCATTGACGGTTCTAGATAAAGTATTTCATTGTGATCAAATTCAATGCACCCAGTGCACTAGATTCTTTTGTCCAAAGACACCACACTTTGATGATTTTAGACTCATCATAACACATTTGATCCCACTCAAATGCTAGCAAAAGAATCTATAACTTTAGCAAGATAAATGTGTCCAACCTTTTATCTTAAGTTGTGAATATTATTCAAGACCAACTAAAGAATTGTGTATACCTCATACATATCTAGATGTATGAACAATTCTTCTTTTCTTATAGTCTTTTGACCTTATGATTATTTACTTTTGACAATTATAATAATTAAACTATAAATGCTATAAGATTTGTTAAACTAGAAATCACTTAATTAATATGAAAAGATTGTCAAATACATTATTATACTCCTGCTATCAAGCATAATCCCAACAACAACATGATATTTATAATTGTTTGACTCATTTACCCGTGGTTAGATATGCATTAAATATGTTGACCTAGCATTTATGCATTTAGAATTTTCTTGAAATTCACATTAGGTTGCATGTTTTTTATCTTGAGAGTTATGTCTTGTATGTAATGTGGGTAGTGTACAAGCAAGAGCCTAAAATCACTATTAAAAGCATACGGGTAGCAAAAACGGATTAGTAACTGATTGAGTGTGATGTGGTCAACCTAGGTTGTAATCGTTTTTGCAAATAGTGGATTTGAGGATTCTGTTGGCGATTAGGCCTGTGAGTGTTTTACTATATTGGGGTTTTCTCATGTAAAACAAATCATTATGTAATTGCTTTTATATTTCGCACTTATCTTATGACAATGATAGTTTGTGTTAGAGATTAAGGGTGTGTGTGATTAATATTGATTAACCAAGAGTTTGTAATTAATTTGGTTAAAACCTATTCACACCTCCCTCTAGGTTGTTTTAGACACACATTAGTTATTTTCATATTGCTACAAAAGGAATACCAACTCAAATACAATGGTCGTGTCTAATTTCAATATGCAGTTCATTTTTCCAGTTGCAGGTTGGGAAGGATCTGCTCATGATGAAAGGATATTCTTAACAACGATTCTGAATTATGCTCAAATTTTCCTAAACCTCTTCCAGGTTGTCTTTTTATTTTATTTTTAAATAATTGCATATTGTATTTTTTATATAAATACTTAATTTATGTCTCCACAAAGTGAATAATAATGAAATTTATTGAATGTTATACAGGAAAATACTATCTAGTATATTTACCCAAAAAAAGAAAATACTATCTAGTAGATGCAGGATACCTTTAAATGAATGGATATTTGGGACCATATAAAAGAGAGAGATATTACCTTTCAGATTTTCGTCGTGGTAGTTAACCAAGTGGTCATCAAGAAGTTTTCAACCATGCACGTGCTTCTCTTAGAAGTGTTATTGAGCGTACTTATGGATTTTGGAAGAAAAGGTGGAAAATTTTAAGAGTTATTCATTTAATAAACAAGTAAAAATACTCATTGTGACTATGACATTGCATAACTACATAAGAAGTCATGTTCAACGTGATAGACATTCCGAGAAAATTAATAACGATTCGGACTACATCTTCCTTGAAGAGATGGAAATGGATATTGATTTTAAAAAGAGTATTATAATTGTAATGGTTCTGGGGCACGTGAGATGAAAGCAATGAGAGATAAAATTGTTGCTAGTTTAATGAGATCTTAGTATTGTTTATTCAGTACTCTACTTTGAATATTTTTATAGTTAAAGTTGATTTGAAATATTTTGAATTTACTTGTAAAGAAGTATTATACCATCTTATTTGGTGTTGTTACATTGACTTCAAAATTCATTAGTTTGACCGGTATTTCTTTTAATATTGGTGCAACGTTACAAATTCTACTTCATATTTTCGTTGTGAAGCCAGTAGAATCTTAGTATTTTATTTGGACAATCTTTGCACTCTTAACATTAGTTCTTGTGAAACCTTTGGTGATAGAATTTGTATTGTCTTTTGTTGATGTTGATGATATACATGTAAACAATTTTGGTGCTTCTCTTTTGTTATCCAAAACTATAAAAATACCTCTACAACTTAGATTTTTTAAAAAAATCACAAAATATGAAATATGAAAAAAAAAACTTGAAACCTGGAAAAAAGAAAACTTGAAATCTAGAAAACAAACTTGAAATCTTGAAACAAAACTTGAATATGGAAAAACAAAAAACTTGAAATCTTGGCGAAAATAGTAAGATGTTGAAAAAAATGGGGTGAATTCATAAAAAGCAAAAAAAAATTAAGGTTTTACTGTTTTTAGCCACCAATCTTTTATTGTTTTCGTCACTTTTGATCAAAAGTCCAAAATTGTCCCTAATAGAATTGAAATTAAAAAGTAAATGAAAATGAGTTTTTTACTCTGGCAGGGTTACGGGCAGAAAATAATGGAAAAAGAAAGCGAAAAGGAAAGAGAAAAAGGGTATTGGCCGCACCATTTCCCGTCGCCCACCACCGATACGCCATTTCCCGTCGCCCATCAGATCTTGTTGAAAAACTTGGTTTTGGCGAAGATAGACAACTAGGATGCCTTTTATAGACTATTGGGATTTTCCCGTTGACATCGCCCTCCCTCATCAATCGACACCGCCTTCGACCTAGGACCAATTTCGTCTTGACCAGCCACATGCCTATAAAGAAGGTATTTTTTTTCACTTAGAATTAGATTATTATTTGTCTTAATCATTTGTTTTGATCAATTTGTCACTATTAATTACTTTTTGAATTGATATTTTGGGTTCATTAGACTAATGTTTTGGATTCATTGTACTGATGTTTTGTTTATCGTATTAGTATTATTTTTTTTTATAGATTCTTTTATTTTACATTTTTGCTTTATTAGATATTGTGATTTTTTTTTTGTAATAGTTAGGATATTGTGTTTTTTGGCAGTAGTTAGGATATTGTTTGTGTATCAAATGTCAGTGGTTAGTAGAGCATTTCATTTTAAACTTTCACAATAGAAGTTGGCAATATTCAAAAGATTTGGTCTTGAATTTGATTGACTGATAAATGCACATATACTTCATTTGGTGAAGCTAAAGTGTGAGAATGTCACCGGTAAACACGTTAAATATGTCAGCAAATATTTACCCTATTTGTAAATACTTTGTTTGATTCATTTTGTTTGTGATTGTTTTTATTATGAGAGAAAATTTCTTGTCTTTTATTCTACATCGACTTTATAAATGAAAAATAGTTGATTGATCTACTATACTTCTTCATAACAGAAAATTTCTTGTTATGTTAGACCTCGTTGGTGTAGTTGTTTTTTCTTTTTTGTTTTGCTGAATTATAGGCATATGGATTTTCTGGGTTGTGTTCTTTGGTTGGATTTAGTTTCGGGTGAGGAAATGATTACCAAGTTTATAATTACAGCTTGGTTTGTTTGGTTTTACATAAACAAATTACTATTTGGTGAGGGGGTGATTAATGTTACTAATTATTGGGATAGACAAGGCTAGTTCTTTTCTTTGTGATTACAAGGGTGAGATGAAAAAGGGTGGCTTCGTCGTGGTTGATTGCATGGATCTTCATGGATGGCCTACTCCAGGTGTTAAGTGATTCAAATTAAATGTTGATGCTGCATTGGATTTTAAAAAAGGGTAATTTTGTGGCTGGGAATCGACCAGAGAAAGTGTGAATGAAAAAGTGAGAGAGGAAGAAAGAAAGAGATGTAGGGAAAAATTAGGGCTTTGATAAAAAATTGAGCAGCGGAATATATATAGGTTTCAAAACTTTTTATTTAGAAAATCTATTTCTTGAACCGATCTTTATATATGCACGTATAAAAGAAACTTAAAGTATACCTGATTGGTCTTTTGAAACTTTGATTCCAATTTCACCACAAAGTTTTTCGACCTATGATCGTGGTTTGATAACTTGTGTATGGGTACGTCACGGATACGGACATGACTAGACTGAGGTTACAGAAGAATAAGAAGACAACACTTTGTCCTCTCCTATTGAGTTTGGCTAGCTCTCACAAGATGAAAAAAAATAAAGTTTTTTTTTTTTTTTTGCTTTTGGCTACACCCTCTCTCGCTGTATTAGGTTTTCGGTTGCTTACTTTTTTTTTTATTTCCTGATATTTATGTATGTATGTATATATATATCAGGATCCTAGGGCTTAGTAGTCCGAGTCAAAATATGATTCTAAATCCTAATTTAATTTGGTCACCACTTGGACTTGAACATGTAACCTCTAGGATTAAAATAATCTTTAGTATTTTTTAATCCTTTCGTATTAGTTTTGGTTTGAACATGTAACCTCATATTAATAATTATATAATTATTAATTAATAATTAGTTGAAATGGTGAGAAATGTCACATTTTTCTTGGTGAGTTATAGTGATGTCATCAGTTTAATAAGTTAAGTTTAAAATGCATCTATTATGGTGAACTATTGAAATTGCCCTTAAATAATCGATTATTTATTCTTTAAGAGCCTTTCTCTCTTAAAAAGTTGTCTGAAAATCAATCAACTACTTCTCTTTCTCTCCAAAAAACGAGTCTCTCTCCAGATATTGTACAAGAAGGTAAACAAATATTTCTGATCTTCATTTTTATTTTTTTGTGCATTTCTGTGTGGTTTAACGATGTATGAACATGTTGTCTCCATTTTTTTGATATGTCTATGAGTTGTAAACATTTAAAAAATAATGTATGAACATGTATGCATTTTTTATTTTGGTATTTACATTTGGCCGAACTGATTTGAAATGGTGCAAACAAGTTTAAAATCTTGGGAATAAAAGCTCGAAAGCATTTTAAAAAAGCTCAAAACATTAGTAAAAAAACTCGAGCAATTTTTAAAAAAGCTCAATCCCTCACAAAAAATGCTTTTTCCCTCACAAAAAATGCTCGATCCCTCACAAAAAAAACTCGATCATGTAAAAAAAAGCTCGATCATGTACAAAAAAAGCTCGATCCCTAAAAAAAAGTTTGATCCCTAAAAAAATGCTCGATCAAGTTCAAAAAAGTTCGATCAAGTTCAAAAAAGCTCGATCATGTATAAAAAAGGCCCGATCATGTACAAAAAAGGCTCAATCATGTACAAAAAAAGCTCGACCCCTAACAAAAAAAGATCGATCGCTTGCAGTTTAGATTTTTGTTTAATCCTTTATAATTGTAAATTTAATATTAAGTATTACTTTCTTAATAATGGTTTTTGATGATGATTTTGACAGGACAATGGATAATGTGAGAATAGTCATATCTTACAACGGTCGATGAGAGTAATTACCCGGCGGAAGTCAGAGGTATTTAGGTTCCGATAACCAAGATTTGTATGTGTCAAAGAATTTGACTTGCGACAAACTGGTGTCGATCGTGCAAACTGTTGTGAAGTATGATGAGAACAAATACAATATTGATCTATAGTCTATATCAATCATTTCTGGGACCATATGTCGTACATTTATAAGAAACGATGATGATGTTCAGTTTATGCTAGGGGAAGATAGGGTGATCCCTCAAGTATGTGTTAGTCTAATTGAGAGGCCAGCAGAAGGTGTCATTGGTGAATATATCCTTATCGTGATAACACTCAACAATTTCGATCGTCAGGCGGAAGCAACCAGTTGTTCACAGAAAGAAGTGAGATTGATGGTCGGGAAAACATATGTGCTGTCCCACAGGAAGTAGTCGGCCATGCTGATATACTGGACCTTAATATGTCTTTGGTTGTCAAATTGAGATGAATGGTAGGCAGTATAAATACCAATACAATGATATCTACAATGACATCAATAATGAGAAAAATACAACACCGAATGTTGGGCCGATTCATGAGTTGGATAATGGGGGAAATTTTAATCTGGTAGATAATGTAGAGAACAATGAGGATGATGAAGAACCTGTCTAAACGGAAAGACGTGTAAGACGTGTACACAGATTTAGTTCCAGTGCACCAAATATAGCTGGGACCTCCGAGGTTCGGGATAATGTAACTCCGAATGAATCTGATAATGCCACAAGATGGGTTATTCCAGGAGCAGAATCATACTTGTTTGGTATGGGTGGAAACAGGAGCTTGGTTGAAGATGAACCTATAAGCATGATATATAAAGGGCAATTTTTCCATCGAAAATAGATTTGAAGAGACTAGTAGGCCATTTTGCAATACGGTAAAACTTTGAGTGGTAGGTGAAAAGGTCCAATAAGACAACACTACATCTAGTTTGTTTGATGGAAAATTGTACGTGGAAGTTAAGAGCGGTGATGAGAGATGAAGGGACATACTTTCAAGTAAAAAATTTTGTTAACGAACACACTTTTCCGTTAGAGGAAATTCACCGCTGCCACCGACAAGCTAGTACAGTCATAATTGGACAAGTGATTGCACCTAGACTTCAACAACAAGATTGTAGACTAATGCGTCCGAAAGACATAATAGCCGACATAAAATCAATGTATGGAATCCTAATCATGTACCGTAAGGCACACGCCGCCCTCAATTATACGTTGTCACTGACCTATGGAATGCATGAGGAAACCTTCCAACTACTTCCATCATTCGGTTACGTTTTGGAACAAAAAAATCCTGGCACAATTACTGACTTACAATGAGATAAAGATGGTAAATTCATCTACTTTTTCATGTCGATTGGTGCCTCACTTAGAGGATTTCGGACGTGCATGCGTCCAATAATTGCCGTTGATGCTACCCATTTGAAGGGACAATTCGGGAGTACAATGTTTATTACAACAGCACAAGATGAGAATGAACAGGTGTATCCAATTGCTTTTGGGTATGACGACTCAGAAAACAACATTTTATGGGAGTGGTTTTTGGATTGCTTGAAGGGTGCCCTAGGTCATATTGATGACCTGGTTTTCATTTTTGATAGACATGAAAGCATTGAAGTAGGGATTTCTAAAGTGTTCCCGTATGCAACACATACCATATGTTGCTGGCACTTTCCTAAAAATATTAAGAAGCGATATCACAGAAAGGATATTGCCGCAATAAATGACAAAGTAGCCCCCGTGTACACCGAGTTTGAATATAACTGGCATATGGAAGAGTTAAGAAACTTACACCAGGATGCATATGATTATGTAATTGATGTCAGTCTATACAAGTGGTCTCGTGTACACTGTCCTGAAAGAAAGTACAAGGTGATGACAACAAATACTACAGAATGTATAAAATCATGCCCAAAATTTGCACGACAATTGCCTATGTTGACTCTAGCTGAGTTCATTAGGAATATGCTACAATGGTGGTTTCACGATCGCCATAGAGCTGCATAATCCATGCGTCATCAGTTGACCGATGCAGCATATCTTGTGATCTTAAAACGTGTGGAAAAGTGTGGTTTTATGACCGTAAATCCAATAGACTGGAATTTTTTCTCTGTCAAACTGTCTGGAAAACAGTGGACTGTTGACTTAGCCCGGAAAACCTATACTTGCAACGAATTCCAAATGGATCATTTTCCATGTTCTCACGCACTTGCGGCCATAAAGTACATTACTTACAAGTTTTACTGAGAGGTGACTATTACTGAAATGTGAAGTTCATCGTTTTCAATATTTTTTATAGGGAGCGAAACTTGGATTTAACATCTTTGTGTTCGGACTACTACAAGAGACAGACACTTATTGATGTGTACTCGATTCCTATTATACCGGTTGGACATCCTTCCACTTGGGTTGTGCCATCTGACATTACTCAGAGGGTGATTTTGAATCCGATCTCCAGGAGACAAGCAAGAAGTCCGAGGGTGGGTCGACATGTCTCGTCTTCGGAGAGGACAACTACACAATCGTATAGAAGATGTGGACAACCAGGGTATAATTCCAGGAGATGTTCTAACCCACCTTTGATTAATGAAGGTCCAAGCAGAGGTGTTTCCGATGAATACTGCCGCAAGTGTAGCATCTGTCATTCAATTGGGCATAACAAACAGACGTGTCCTAACATGGACTCTAATAGGGAATGAATGGCAAAGTTTTGATCACATTGTAAACATTTGAAATAGTATCAGATTATAATAATTTGGAATTGTATGAGTTGTTCGTTAACTTATTTTGTACAAAAAAAAAATTGTATCAGATTGTCAAGGTTTGCTATGTGTTTCGTGCATGTGATGACAGACACTGGAAACAAAAACATTAAAAGAAATTGAAATAATATTAATGAATTACAATATCTTTGTACATAAAAAATGGTAGGAAATATAAAAAATATACAACAATAAATATACAACCAATCACTAGGCGGGCCTGGAGTTACAAAAAATCTCCACAACCATTTTCTCCCGAATGATCCCCATGTCATCCTCTGACCAATTAAAAGGCCGTCGACCCGGCAGTAAGTACACGATAAGTCTCAACGTATGGGGACTACAGTTACCTCTGTAATTGGACACATTAAAACACGTAATAAAGTTTTTTAAATAATATCTAAGCACGTGAATGAAATATAATGTCTTACGATTTTTTTTTCGTTGGGGGACTGTAGAAGTGGAGACCACGCTAACCGAGAAGGACTTATTTTCCCTAGGAAATAGCCGACGACCACCTCGTCATGCAGTGTGGAACCCCGCATCATTCAACATTGACATTAAAATCACTGTAATGGTCGGACATGCTGCTTCCTAATATGAACAGGAACATCCTTTCTCCAGGGGTCAAATATGTCCATCTTCCCGAGAATAAGGTCGACGGTCACCACCATCCAATGTTGGTCCCCAACTTTTTACTGTATTAGGACCTGTAATAGTATGCAGAAGGTGTTAGGTCAGGATATATGAACAGTTTATACTTTAAATCATTTCCACCGTCTAACACTTACCAAGTCACCCTTGTGCCATGGGCGGTTTCCACTCGAGGTAGCTCTATGGACCGTCTGAAGGTCCTCTTCCAACCATCGGGACTATTACACATTCTACCTTACCGTGGTCACAGCCCCGTGAGAATCACTAGGCATCATTCTCTCCCACTGTAACAACATAAGTGGATGTACATTAAATCATTGACAAATTCGTATCAATAATAAAAAACCAAAAAACGAGATGCGATACCAATAATTTATAACTACTTACATAGAATTGTGTATCTAATACATTGATCCTCTGGTTGTACACAGTGGAGAATCCTTACTGACACTTCCGAAGAATATGGAGGTATGTGTCCATATGCTGACAGACAATAAAAGTAATGAATTGTTAACAATACAACATTATTTTAACAAACATTAATTTGAAAATCACGTAAGTATGTACCGTGTCCTCCAAGTCTATGAAGTTGGACTGCATACGCATGAACCATTTGGTGTCCACTGATGCCAGCACGTCCATATCATGTCTGTTTAATGGTTAGATTAGCTTTATTAAAAATTGAATTAAAATTAAAACACGGCCAAATTCATAGATGAAGTTGTACTCAATGTTCCCCGTTGATGTTCTTCTTGAAGGCTTTGTATGCTGCAAGCTGGTCGGCGTCCATAAGTCCATGGGGTCAAATATGTGTTCTCCATGGACTGTGGCCGTGTCCTCAACCTCTTCGGCCGGTATGGATCTGTGTAAGGGCTCATCAACTGCCATATGCACTTACGTATATGCTTCCTGGGTGGTACTCTAACCTCCGAGGAGCTCTGGAGCTCGGTCATCGTGCTGGGTGAGGGAAGGGACCGCTGAGCCTGGGTCGACATGTTAGGTCGGGGAGGGGACCACTAAGCCTAGGTCGATATGTTAGGTAGGGGAGGGAACCGCTGAGCCTGGGTCGATGTACTGGGTGGGGGAGGGGACAACTGAGCTTGGGTCGACATGCTGAGTGGGGGAGGGGGACAATTGCGGCTGAATTGATGTGCTGGGTGGTGGGTAGAGCTCGGGCTTGGTCGACCCAGATAGGACAGCTGGGAGGTCCGATTGGATTGCTGTATGTGTAGCAGGCATACTATCGCTCATACGCGACTGAGCTTGACTCTCCAGACCTGCCTCCGGTAGGCGGGTCCCCACTACGTCCAACTATCCTGTCTGGCCCCCCCGTATACCCACTAGTCCTGTCTCCGGGACTAAAGTCTGGATCAAGATGTGGGGGTGCCATCCCTAAGCCCCCAGATCATATCCAGTAAAACTTGGTGTTGTTGATGACAATCCTCATCACTCTTCCAGATCATATCCATCAACTCCAGGTGCTGACTCTCTCGATCCTCCTCACTCTTCCGGATGGCTTCACGCACACCATTCAATAGATCTACCCATGGGGCCTGAAATCATGTCTACATTGTTAGTACAAAACTATCAACATCATGTGTTAATAAAAAACAAAACTTTCTTTTCAACCTACCTCTCCATCACATCCAATGCCCGCACGGGAATCCCCTGTAGATGTACCATATCCGGAGGTGGTAAACTGAACTCGCCTATGCCTATGCCTATGCCTATGCCTTTCTCGTTGAGGGTTTGTCTGATATCCCTCACTGTCACTGGGCCTTAAACCCCTAGCATCTGGCTCAGATTCCTCACTGTCACTGGTTCTGTTCCCTACTCTCTGTCCCACTGTTCCCGTCAAAGGTAGTCTGATCAGGGACCGGAGGCAGAATATGAAGCATGTCCTCCTCTACATACAGGCGGCCCCCCTCGTTTAGCCCCGCATAGTATGGTGACTGTCTCTCAACTGGTGTGGACACCAGTTTCTTCCTCATAAACATCTGAAATATTGCTTAGAACAATGTAATTATACATTACTAACTAATATAAGCATTAACAAATTAAATACATACCCTGGCTTTGAAAATCTTGGCTAGCTTCTTCCCTCTCGGTTGTTTGGTCAACTCCCACTTCAAAATACGGGGAGACAGATCCATAACCCTCCGGGTGCCGAACTCTTGGCCTAAATCAGGTATCACCTCGAAAGCAAATATCTGCATCAAAGATAAGAACGATAAGTATCCATAACATTTAGGACAACAACAATAAAGTACAACTTGTAATTTGAAGTTCTTACCAATAGGGTGTGAGATAGACCGTTTATGTTGTAGATCTCCACTGTATATACGTGAGCGCCCTTTTCATGCTGGCGTTGCTCGAACCCATCTCGTCGCCCATCAAGTGCATGCTTGATTGAGTAAATGGAATGCCGGTACACGTGGGCACCCTATGGGAAAGCGTCGAACGTATCGAGATCCTCAACCAGCCGAAACTGCCAAACTAGAATCTTAAATCTCTCGTCCACCCCCATCAGTATTCAGTTTAGCATATATATGAGGTAGAGCTTCACATCATCGTATGCCTCTCCAGACTTTGCGACGGTGACAACACCTCTTATCTCCTCCAACGAGACCTCATCAGCTCCAGGAAAGTACCGTTGATGTATTCCATTCTCCATTTCTACATACTTGGTAGTGTATGGTACAACTCCAAACCGTAATCCGGTGATCAGGAAAAATTCCACCTTTGAAAACCTCATCAACTGGTTCTATAACATGAATTGTATCTCATCTGTTGGGCCGTTATGATGCACCTTCGTCAAAAGCAACCGATGGATAACACCACCCAAAAGCTTCATCTCCCGATGCATCGTCAGGAAATGCCCGAAACATGATGCCATGAACAGACGCCGATCTTCATCTGCAAATTTATAGGGACCCAGTTCAGCGCATCGTTTATATGGGCAAGGGCATCAAAATGGTTGTGTCGAGTCAATTTGCCCTCGTACCAGTCTCCTTGTGGAGTTTTAAGCAAATCCCTCAACCTATTTCTCATCTACAATGTAACAGAAATACAACATCATTAAACAAAAAAAAATCCTGGAACAAAAATTATAAGTCTCGATCCAATATAAAAACAGCTCGGTCCTAAAAAAAATATGCTCGATCCCAGGACAAATAAGCTCTACCATTTAAAAAAAAAGCTCGATCCTATGACAAAAATGCTCGATCCCATAACAAAAAAGCTCGATTCAATTAAAAAAAAGCTTGGTCCAATTAAAAAAAAGCTCGGTCCTAAAAAAATAAGTTCGATCACAGGACAAAAAAGCACGACCCTTTAAAAAAAGTTCGATCATATAAAAAAAAACTCGATCCTATAAAGAAAAAAGCTCGATCCTATGTAAAAAAAGCTCGATCTTATTTAAAAAAAGCTCGATCCCATTCGAAAAAAGCATGAACCCTTACAAAAAAAGCTCGACTTACCAAAACCTAATTTTCACGAAAAAAAAAAGCTCCACTCATCTACAAAAAAGCTCGACCCTTTTAAAAAAAGCTCAATCCTATGAAAAAATGCTCGATCCCATAACAAAAAAGCTTGACCCTATGTAAAAAAAGCTCGAGCCTATTGAAAAAGCTCGATCCTCTTCAAAAAAGCTCGATCCCATTAAAAAAAAACTTGAACCCTTACTAAAAAAGCTCGACTTACCAAAACCTAATTTTCACAAAAAAAAAAGAGCTTGACTCAACTACAAATAAGCTTGATTCTCCTGTAAAAAATCTCGGTAACCCAGAATTTTATCTTCCTCAACAAATATTCAACCAAATTTCAAACCCTAACCTAAACCATAACCATTCTCAGATCTCTATTTTAACCTTAATCTACAATTTCATTCAACAAAACTCAATTCTAACATGCAATGCAAGTAATCAACAACAAAAACGAGGAAAAAAACTGATCTTACCTTTGTCAATCGCAGCTGTTCTCGTGTACTCTCGTTTCGGTCACTTCGCCGTCGATTAGCTTCCGCTCGATTTCACTCTTGCTTTTCTCTGACTTAGAAAACAACAAATTTCTCTGTGTTAATATTTCAGGGTATTTTCGTTTGATCACGTTAAATGATGTCTTTTAAACATACATTAGTAAAGTGGTGATATTTACACAACACCCCCCCAAATAGTGCCAATAATTTTTCGAGCCCTTAATAATTACTGTTAAAATTCAATTATTAATATACTAATCAAATAATCTTATTAGCTAATTAGTTTCCCGAATTTATTCATGTCACTTTTGTAAAACAATTAATTGGACTATCAAATTAATTAACCGTGACCCTTGTTATCAATAATCATGAATGGCTAACTAGGGGAGCTAATGGACCCACATGTTTGAGCTCCAGTAATACTTATAAATATTAATCAACTCTTCAATTAATATTCCATGATTATTAACCTCAGAGTTACTCCACTCAAAACCCAAGGCCGCACTCTCAAAACTGTAGATGTATTACACATAATGAAATATTAGTGTCCATCGATATAGTTATTACATATGGTATGATCCTACACAAGTAGTTCATAATTAGAGCCAAGTTATAAAGTCCGTTATACCTCTCTAATTATATCTTTTCCTTTAAGTACCATTGATTCTCTAATTAACTATTAGATCTTGTTTTCCTTTACGGAAGAAGGAGAGCGCTCTTAATTGTTCAAGCTCCGAATCAACACTTAAGGAAACTACTCCTCTACTTCTCGTAAGAAGGAGTGGATTCCTATATTGTATGCGAACCTTCCCAGCCACAAGCTAAACCGTGACTCTAAGATAAAGAGTTATTAATCGAGAATATTACTCTGATCTCACATAGGGTACGTCAAAAGCCACCATCCAATTTGAAGGAGTCAGTAAGACACTCAGGATTATGATCACCCATATACAGTCATCATTTGTCGATATACATGAATTACTTCATTAAACGGATCTCGATGAGAAATTCATATAGATCGTGGCCCTGTCCTATATGATTTCATTATATAAGGTGTCTCCATTCCCACGTCACTACATGAGTACTCTAGGATAAGACCACCGTATATTACGGAATGAGTCGCAGCTGTAGATTAACTACAAACAAAGTACCCAACTTTATCTGCTCTCTATGGACTCTTTAGATTGCATGTCTCAAACTGAATCTTTCTGTATATGACACTCATAAACTACACTTGAGATTACATCCTACAATCTTGGATGTTTTTCACACATGATATATGCTTATAGATGTTAATAAATCAATATTTATAGAATGAAAAAATAACTTCTTTTATTCATGTTTTAACATCATTTTCATTTTACAAGCTTTAGGGCATAAACACCAACAAGAGAGAAGGAGAAATAAGGAGAATGAGAGAGAAAGATGCCTCCACCTGCTGCTTAAGAAGCCTATCGATGCCGTTGCTTTCAACCTTCCTCCACGCCCTAACTTTTTTCTGCAAGTGCTTTTTGTGTGGGTTATTCTTGAGGGACTGATTTTGGTTTATTTTCGCTACATGAGGAGTTTGATGCCCTGAGTATAGTTTAGGTGTGTAATGGAATTGTATCTTCTAGAAGTAATGTTGATAACATTATGTTTGTACCCAGGTGCTGCTACAAAGTTGCTCATGCAACTACAAAGTTTTATTTTTCTCTTGATGAGTCTGTATTTTGGTATGGCTATGTTCCTAATTGAATGGGATTTTTGGCCAATATGAACTTTAACTCTTGTATGTTCATTTTCGTTCATTTTGAAAATATAATCATTCATCATCATCATTGTGTGATATGTAATTTGGGATTTACATGTAACTTTAAAAAATAAACATGTTGATGAGGATCAGTCAGTTGATCACAATTCGGCTAAGGTTGGGAAAGATCCAGATCCTTTAACCATTCATGGAGAACCAATGACAAGAGCTAAAGTTAAAAGGATGAAAGAAGCCTTAACTTGTTTCATGGGAAGCATTTGGAAGGAGCAAGCTAGTCAAGATTTGGTCAAGGTTCTAAGGATGCAAGAAGAGTATAAAATGGTTAACATGTTTCAAACAAGTCCAAATCCCGAAGACAAGAGTCCAGCCTTGTTAGAATGAAGTATTCTAGCCTATCTGGAAGAATAAAAGGCCATTCGGCCATGTTGGGTTTTGTGGGCCTATTTTATAATTAGTTTGGGTTTAATTATGTTGGGTTTTGTAAGCTTATTTTCTTATTAGTTTGGGTTTGATTGTGTTGGGTTTTGTGGGCTTATTTTATAAATAGTTTGGGTTTTTGTGTTGGGTGAGTTCATGTGTTCTTTGATTAGGAATAAGGAGTTACAAAGGCTGAATACTTTATGGCTATTATTCATGGTCTAAATTTCATTTAGTGGGAGGTTACACATTTAATGGGCAGTTATATTTGTGTTGTATTGTCCTTGGCCTTTGTTCTATATAAACAAGGCTGCTTTTTCTATGTAAGGGCAGAGATTTGAGTAATATAAACTTATTTGAGCACTTTGTAAGTGTTTTGTTCTTAAGTTCTTGCATGAACTTTGAAACTTATCAAGCTTATTCGGCTTGTGGCGTTCAACAACCTCAAAATATTTGTTTTGCCTTTAAACTTATCAAACTTCATAGTTTGTGGCGTTTTGGGGAAATCAAAGTGCTGTTCTAATTAGCTTTTATCATCATTTCATTGATAAAGTTATTAGAATAGTTTCTCTTACTTCAATCTTGAATGATCGGGTTTGTTTTCAAAAAATTGGAGGGTGTTAAATTGCATTCCATATGTATCATAGCTCTTTAGCTATTGGGGTGTATGGTTGCTAAGTTAATGATTTCCATCACATGTAACTTGACATATGACTTACATGTAACTTGAAATTCAATTGACATGTAACTTGGCATGTAACTTGGAAATAACATCATCTGGCATGTAACTTGAATATGATTGATATATAACTTGAAATCAACTGACATGTAACTTGGAAATAGATTGTCATGTAATACAGAATACAACTAGCATGTAACTTGAAAAATAACATAACATGTGAAGTTACAAGGTAGTTATTTTTCAAGTTACATGTCAGTTTGTTATTTTTCAAGTTCGTGTCAATCTAATTTTAAGTTACATACCAATTAGTTAATTCAATTCAAATGTTATTAGTTATTAAATGGTAAATTGTAATTTAAACGTAAGAAGTTTAGATATACAAGTAAAACAATAATAAAAAAGACATATTAGTATCCTTACATAAATAAACCCCAAATATTATGCATACTAATATACTCCAAAATAACAAATCCAAACTCCAAATCCAAAATTACAACTAAAATTCATAATAATAGATCAAAATACATAAGCAAATAGTTCAACTTCAAGGTTCAACACATAATCATTCTACACTATGCTAATGATTTACAAGCAAAGCAGAACTTTGATAAACCTTCAAGAGAAGAAAACACAAATACATACATAATAGCAAGCTTTGTAAGCCAACTAGGAAAATAAACAATCCAACCTAAAGAACTATCTAAACTAATAACATGTCTAGCAATAACACGTGCCACATAATTACACTTTCTAGAGATATGATTTATAGAAATCTCTTATCAAAAATGGTATTGTCAATATCCCCAATCGATCTTGGACCATAACAACACAAATTTACCACTTTAAGGGCATCTGACTCCATCACCACACACACATCTAACCTATGTCAACCGCTATTGACAACCCTAACCAAATAGCTCTTGCCTATGCTACATCAACAACAACCACACTATGGAAAACATAAGCATCAACCTCTAAACCCAAATCAGTATCATTCCTAACACCCACTCCAATACCATACATTCAAATCTTCTCATCAATAGCTGTAACCACATTAATTTTCACAAAACCAGTGGGAGGAAGTGATCGGTCCATTTCTATATATGTTTTCACCCAGATTTCCTATGTAATAAGCTTGTCTCTTGAGTATTTTAGGTTGTTCAATGCGTTTTGTTGAGCATTTGTAGGTCATATTCTTTAAGATAAGGTGTTTGATGATGTTTTCAAGGAGATGAGCTTTAACTAGAAGAAAAAGGGCAAAACTGACATCAAACGCTGCATAAGTCGCTGGCCATGCAGAGCACCAACCACTGCATAGCCTGTTTGATGCCCTAAAGATGTAATTTGAAAATGGATTTATGAAATAAATAAAAAAGAAAAGTTCAATTCATTCTTGTTATGTTATTTATTTTATAAATTTGTGCATATATTTAAACATCCAAGATTGCCAGATGTAATATCGAACTGTGTATATGAGTGTCATATACAGATGGATACAGTAAGAGACATGAAATCTAAAGAGTCCATAGATAGCAAATAAAGTTGGATACTTTATTTGTGGTTAATCTATAGCTGCGATCCATTCTGTAATGTACGATGATTCTATCCTGAATCATTAATATGAGATATGGGAATAGAGACACCTTGTATGATGTGATCATATAAGACTGGGCCATGATCTATATGAATCTCTCACCAAGATCCGTTTACCGATAAGATTCATATATATCAACTAATGATGGCTATATGTGGGTGATCTTAATCCTGAGTGTCTTATCGACTCCTTCAGATTAGATTGTGGTCTTTGATATACCATGTGTGAGGTCAGATGCATTTTCTGATCAATATACTCCGTATGTTGGGATTGCGTTTTGGCTTGTGGCTGGGAATGTTTGTACACAATAGTGGAATCCACTCCTTCTTGTGAGAAGTATATGGTAGTTCCCTTAAGGGTTGATTCGGGGCTTGGACAATATGAGCGCTCTCCTAATTCCGTAAGGAAATAGGATTTATTGTTCATTATAGAATCAACGGTACTTCAAGGATATATGTAATTAGAGGGGTATAACAGATATTATGGCCCAGCTCTAATTATAAACTACTGTAGAGGATCACACCATATGTAATAGCTATATCGATGGACACCGAGTTGTATCGGTCTGTGTAAAAGCGTCTACAATAGAGAGAGTGCAGCTTCAGGTTTTTAGTGGAATAACACCGGAGTTATTAATCAAGGAATATTAATTAAAGAGTTTAATTAATGATTTTGATGATTATTGGAGCTCAATATACTGTGGGTCCATTAGGTCCCCTTACTAGCCCGATCGATTTAGGTAACAAGGGTCACGGTTAATTAATTGGATTGTCCAATTAATTGTGTTACGAAAGTGACACGTATATATTCGAGAATTAATTGAATAATGAGATTATTTAATTAATTAATGTTAATATTTAAATTAATTAAATAATTAGATTATTTAATTATATTGATAATTATGAATTATGAATTATGAATTAACTATTAATTGGAGGGTGTTAGTTGATATATAGATTTAGGTGAAGATAAAATAATAGGACTATTTTATTTTACTAAATCATTTATCTAAGTATTTGAATTTAAGTTTAAATTTAAAATACTTATTATCACTTTTAATATATTAGATATATTTAAAATGGATAATTAAAAGATATATATCAATTATAACACAAGAGATTGCATTGGATGCAAATAAGTGTGTGCATATATATAAGGGTTTGTATAAGATACAAACAAGAATATATATATACATATATATATATATATATATATATATATATATATATAAATAAAGCCAAGTGTAGGCGTGATTTGTTTTTGTGTTTTAGAAAAAAAGTTAATTTTGTTTTTGGTGTGTATCAGTACACACGAAGAAAAAAAAATAAACAAAATAAAGGTGTGTGAAACAAGACGAAAGCAAAGTTTTTTTTGTTTTGTTTTTGATTGCATGAGATGCAATTTATGTGTGCGTGAAATCAATACACCAAATTGAGAAGAAAGAGTTTCTTCAAGTATTTCTCTACATTCTTCAGTCAAGTTCCTGGGACCTTGACGCGCCCACACACAGTTATCAGTTCCGAAAGATAGCGAGGAAGATCGAGTGGTTCAGACAGGAGCACATCGTAAAGTGAAGGAGTCTCCAAACGTTGGTAAGAGAGGTTCAGACAGGAGCATATCATAAAGTGAAGGAGCCTCTAAACGTTGGTAAGATTTTCTTCTTCGCTTTATATTGATTACAATTTCCTATGTTTACATATTGTTTGTATTAGTTCTGAAAAATAATTACGATCCAAAGTTCCTTAGTCTCAGATACAGATATGATCTGTATAAAAAAAAATTAAAACGTAGTTCCGCTGCGTAACCGGTGAACGGGGTTCTAACAATTGGTATTAGAGCCAATTTATTTTTCGGAACATGAAATTGTCTTCGATGCTCCTGTATTTGTGTTTTTCGGGGATGTCGTGTCGGCACGAGCAATGGGCATAATTAGATAAATTTTTTGTAATAATTATATATTGTTGGACAATGTAATTTATATTCCTGGATTTACACGGAATTTGATTTCCGTTTCTAAGTTGTTAGAACCAAAATATTCTTTTTCTTTTAATAATAAGTCTGTTATTATTGGAAAGAATGGTTTGAATATTTGTTCAGGAATTAATGAAAATAATTTGTATGTGTTAAGACCGTTAATACATACTACACTACTCAACACCGAAATGTTTAAGGTCGAAAAACCAAAAACTAAACGACATAAGATTTCTCCAGATAATAACACGTATCTCTGGCATCTAAGGCTTGGTCATATTAACCTTGACCGGATAGACAGACTAGTAAAAAGCAGACCTTTAAGTGAGTTAAAGGTTGACACCTTTCATGTCTGCGAATCTTGTTTGGAAGGTAAGATGACTAAGAGACCTTTTACTGGAAAAAGGGCTTAGAGCTAAAGAACAGCTAGAGCTTATACATACAGACGTCTGTAGACCGATGAATGTTAAAGCTATGGGTGGCTATGAGTATTATGTCACATTTATAGATGACTACTCAAGATACAGATACGTCTACCTAATGCAACGGAAGTCAGAAACATTTGAAATGTTTAAAGAATTTCGAGCTGAATTTGAGAATCAATTAGGTAAGACTATCAAGTCACTACGATCGGATCGTGGAGGTGAGTACCTTGACTAAGAGTTTGAAGACTTCATGGTCGAACATGGGATAGTTTCCCAACTCACAGCTCCCGGTACACCTCAGTAAAATGGTGTAGCGGAGAGGAGAAATAGAACCCTAATGGAAATGGTGAGATCTATGATTAGTTTCTCATCATTACCAAATTCCTTTTGGGGATATGCGTACAAATAGCGACATACATTTTGAATGTAGTGTCATCCAAATCTGTTCCTAAGACTCCCCTAGAGTTGTGGAATGGTCGTAAAGCTAGTTTTCCACATTTTCACATATGGGGGTGTCCAGCACACGTGCTGAAGAATAGAACTGGAAAGCTAGACTCTAAATCTGTAGTCTGTCTATTTGTAGGATACTTCAACGAGGCCAGAGGTGGACACTTCTAAAGTCCTGAAGATAACAATGTATTTGTATCGACAAATGCAACGTTTCTTGAGGACAATTACATTAGTGACCATAAACCTCGTTCCAAGATTGTATTAAATGAGTTGAAGCCTGGTGAGACTAGTGCTTCATCAACAAGAGTTGTTGTTCCACAAACATCTGAGAGTCAGATGGTTCCTGATCAGGATACACTACCACATGTGAGAGGGTTGTGAGACAACCTGAACGCTATTTAGCTATAGATGAGGGACAAAGTGTTGTCTCTACTGATAGTGTTGATGATCCATTGACATTTAAAAATGCAATGGAAGATCCTGATAAAGAGGAATGACTTAAAGCCATGAATCTCGAGATGGAGTCCATGTACTCTAACTCAGTCTGGGATATTGTAGACTTACCAGATGGGGTAAAACCCATAGGGTGTAAGTGGATATACAAGAGAAATAGAGGATTAGACGGAAAGGTAGAGACCTTCAAGGCAAGGCTAGTGGTCAAGGGTTATACCTAGAAAGAGGGGGTCGATTATGAAGAGACCTTCTCGCCAGTAGCCATGTTTAAGTCTATTAGGATTCTCTTATCCATTGTTGCCTATTTCGATTACAAAATTTGGCAAATGGACGTCAAGACTGCATTCTTGAATGACAATCTTGATGAGAGCATCTATATGATACAACCAGAGGGATTCATGTGTCCAGATCAAGAGCAAAAGGTTTGCAAGCTGCAAAGGTCCATCTATGGACTTAAGCAAGCATCTAGATCTTGGAACATTATGTTTGATGATGTGATCAAAACCTATGGCTTCGAGCAAAATGTCGATGAGCCTTGTATCTACAAACACATCATTAATAGTTTTCTTGGTCCTATATGTAGATGATATCCTACTCATTGGGAATTATGTGGGAGTGTTGTCTGATGTAAATGGCTAGCTGGCTAGCCAATTCCAAATGAAATATTTGGGTGAGGCAAGTTATGTTCTAGGGATCCAACTTATAAGGGATCGGAAGAACAAACTCATAACACTGTCTCAGGCATCATATATCGACAAGATTCTTGTGCGATTTTCGATGCAAAACTCCAAGAAAGGTAATTTACCTTCTAGGCATGGAGTTCATTTGATTAAGGAACAGTGTCCTAAGACACTTCAAGAAGTTGAGGATATGAGACGTGTACCCTATGCATCAGCAGTAGGTAGTCTCATGTATACTATGTTATACATGAGACCAGACATCTGCTATGCAGTGGGAGTAGTCACCAGATACCAGTCCAACCCAGTATTGGTTCATTGGATTGCTATCAAGACAATTCTCAAGTATCTTCGGAGAACGAGAGACTATATACTAGTGTATTCCGGGCAAGATTTTATCCCGTTAGGATACACGAATTCTGATTTTCAACCAGACAGGGATTCTAGGAAATCCACGTCTGGATCATTATTCATCTTAGGTGGTGGAGCCATTGTGTGGAGAAGTATCAAGCAATCTTACATTGCTGACTCCACCATGGAAGCCGAATATGTAGCTGCTTGTGAAGCTGCTAAAGAGGTTGTTTGGCTCCGTAAGTTCTTGAGTGATCTGGAAGTTGTTTCAGATTTGGATATGCCTATCACACTTTATTGTGATAACAGTGGTGTTGTGACTAATTCCAAAGAACCAAGAAGCCACAAAAGAGGGAAGCATATAGAGAGAAAGTATCATCTCATTAGAGAGATAATGCAGAGAGGAGATGTGATCGTCACTAAGATAGCCTCACAAGACAATCATGTTGATCCATTTACGAAGACTTTACCGACTAAAGTGTTTTTGGGTCACCTAGATGGTCTAGGGTTGCGAGACATGCCTACATGCTTTAGTGCAAGTGGGGGATTGTTGAGGATTATGCCCTAAAGATGTAATTTGTAAATGGATTTATGAAATAAATAAAAAGAAAAGTTCAATTCATTCTTGTTATGTTATTTATTTTATAAACGTGTGCATATATTTAAACATCCAAGATTGCCAGATGTAATCTCGAACTGTGTATATAAGTGTCATATACGGATGGATACAGTAAGAGACGTGCAATCTAAAGAGTTCATAGTTAGCAAATAAAGTTGGAGATAAAATAATAAGATTTTTTTTGGGTAAATAAATAGTATCATAGAAAGAATGAAGGAATGTACAAATACAAGGGGCATACCCCAGGAAGAAAGGGACACAAATCCCAGAAACAACGTTCAAACAACAAACTCTCTAATAAGAGCTAAAACAAAGGCTTTACTAAGAGCACTGAGCACAACACAAGCCCACACTACCAAGGGATAACTAGATATGAGAGGCTAATTCTTCAACTTGAGAGAAGAGAGTCAGCAACGAATAGTATCTGTAATGATCTGGGCAACCTCTCGACTAGACTTTCGAGAGCTTTTAAAAATACGACAATTTCGCTCTCTTCAAATAAAATAGACGGCAGCCGCAAGATAAAGTTTTTTTGTCACAACGGAGGGGGAGCTCCCTTTCCAATGATTGGACACCCAATCAATAAGATTATTCCAGCTAAGATGAATCCCAAGACAACCACATTTATTCAAAAGTTGTGTCCATATGGCTTTGCTAAAAAAACACTCAAAGAAAAGGTGAGCATGAGTCTCGGCTTGAGAGTTACAAAGGACACACGTAGTAACAACTTGAGGGTCGTAGCGCTGAGCACGATCCAAGGTAGAAAGCCTACCTTTAATAGCCAACCAAAGGATGAAACCCATCCTCGGGATATTCTGCGGGAACCACACAATTTTATACCAAGAAACCAAAGGATGAGGGGTTCTAAGAGACTCCATAGCAGATGCAGCTGAATAAATGCCATTAGAAGAAGGAAGCCACATAATTCTATCATCCAAAGTTGAGTTTGGGTTGTAAGAAGGCATACGACTCCGAATTTCAGCAAGGTCAATGGACATAGCAGTAGGCCATCTCCAATTATCATCAAGAACAATGGCATTAACCTTAGCATTGATAGAGAGTCCAGAATCATAAATAACACTGGAGCTTCATTTCGATCGAATAGGGCCATCCGGATGCCAATTATCAAACCATAAGGAAGTTTTCAAGCCATTACCAATGATATGCTGAATTAAAGGACGGGCAAAAGACCTAAGAGGAAGAAGTTTTTTCATATTCCAAGAACAGATATAAGGAGCCTTCACCTCCCACAAATTGGTACCTTTGAGGAGATAGGCTTTGATCCAAGAAGTCCAAAGATTACTAGTGCCATAAACCAGAATCCATATATGTCTAATTATAAGTGCTTTGTTCCACAAAGAGAGGTCCTTGATTCCAAGACCACCCTCTTTCTTTGGAACACAAATATCAGACCAAGCAATCTTAGAGCCTTTGCTATTCATCTCAACCCCATTCCATAAAAAACTTCAGAATTTCTGTTCAATGCTCTTCAAGATTCTCCTTGGAAGAAAAAGGTGAGATGCCCAAAAGACTTGAATACTAGTTAAAACCGAGATGATAAGTTGAAGATGGCCAGCAAAGGAAAGGCACCTATTTAACAAAGAAGAAAGTCCACTCGAAACCTTATCCACAAGGGGAGAGCAATCACGAAGATTCAACTTTGAAGAGATGATAGGAATTCCCAAATAACGAATTGGAAGAGAGCCAACCGGGTAACCAAAAAGGTTTATGAGCTGTTGACTAACAGCAACGGGCACACCCGAAATGAAAATGTTGCTCTTAGGATGATTAGCACAAAGTCCCGAAAGCAAAAAGAACTCATCAAGGGCTGACTTGAGCACAAGAGCTGAATGATATGAACCATGGCAAAGCATAATCAGGTCATCCGTAAAATAAATATGGGATAGCTTTAATTTATCACACCTCCAATGATATTTGAAGTTAGGAGTGTCCATAATATGGTTGGCCAAAAGCTTAGAGAGGACCTTCATAGCAATAACAAAGAGATACGGAGACATAGGGTCCCCTTGCCGAAGGCCCCTCTTTCCGGAGAAGAAACCAGCAAGCTCACCATTAATAGAGATAGAGAACTTAGGAGTAATAAGGCAAGCTTTAATCCAATTAATGACTTTCAAAGGAAAGTTAAATGCAACAAGAGTGTCAAGCAAGAAGCCCAAATCCACCATATCAAAAGCTTTCATTAAATACACCTTAAGAGCCAACTTTGGCATACCAGCATCCTTGTGATAATCCCTCATAAGCTCTTGAACAAGAAGGATGTTATCCCCAATTCTCATACCTGCCACAAAAGCTGATTGGGAGGGGCTAATAATGTCCGGAAGACAAGGCTTGATTCTATTGGGTATGATCTTGTATAGAGTGTTGCAACAATCGATTGGTCTTAAGTCCGTCATCTTAAAGGGATTAGGGACCTTGGGGACCAAGGCAAGAATCGTCGCATTGAGCTCCTTAAGAAGAAGACCAGAATGAAAGAACTCTTGAATTGCATTAATAACATCATCACCAACTATGTGCCACGTCTTCTTGAAGAAATGAGCATTAAAATCATCGGGACCAGGAGCCTTATTAGGGTGAAGAGAGAAGCAAGCCTTATGAATCTCATCATTTGTAACTTCTCTACTCATGTAATCAGCTTGATCATTGGAGATGTGTTTATCAATAACATTTCTCAAAGAACGAGAGCCATGTCTAGATGGCATTGAGCAGCCAAGAATATTTTGAAAGTGACGAATAGCTTCTGATTTGACACGGGTATCTCCTTTAATTAAGGAACCATCTTCACCAAAAATTGAGAGGATCTTACTCCTGTTATGTCTCTCCTTGATGGCTTTGAAAAAATAAGAGGAATTACGGTCACCAGCCTTGAGCCATTGAACTCTAGATTTTTGTCTCAAGAAATCCTCCCCCGTCTAAAGAGCTAGTGTATAAGAACTCATAAGCTCCTTCTCTTGAATTATTAAGCTTGCATCAAGAGGTTGAAGATCAAGATTTCTCTGACATTCAACAAGAGCAGCCTTGGCTTCAATTGATTTAACAGTCACATCGCCCACCGTATTCTTGTTAATGGATTTTAAAGCCTTTTTCAAATTCTGGAGCTTAGAGCAAAGCTGAAATTGCATGTTTCCATGAAAATTCTCCTACCAACAACTCTCAACCAAAGGAAGAAAGTCTTCCCTTTCTGTTAAAAAATTGAAAATTTTAAAAGGGCAATTCTTCTTATTACCTTGCAACCCAAGTTTAACCAAAGAGGGGCTGTGATCCGAGATGCTATGAGGAAGAAAAAAGGCTTCAGAGTGCTCAAACTTGGCCATCCATTCCTTGTTGACTAGAACTCTATCCAACTTTTTAGAGATGCAGCCATTGCTTCTTTTATTACACCAAGTATGGAGGAAACCTGAGAAACGAAGGTCATCTAACTCCACAGACTGAAGACAATTATCAAACTCCTCCACAGCTACTGAAATTTTGGAAGAACCGCCAACCAATTCTTGCACCCTCCTAGATACATTGAAGTCCCCAACAACAATCCAAGGAGTACCACCATGCTTAAAAACACACATGTTATCCCAAAGAGCTCTTCTAGCCATTTCATCATTAGAACCATAAACAAAGGAAATATTAAATTGATCAGTACTATCCAAAATACAAGCTAGACAATGAATGATCTGATCCGTTTCACTAATTTTGCTGATCTTGAGAATCCTAGGATCCCATCCAACCCAAATTCTACCAAGAACATGACTGCTGTAATTGTCTAAAATATCCCAATTTTTAAAAACTGAATTGACAACAAGAGGTGTATTGGTCTTTCTCACTCTTGTTTCAACTAAACAAACAAGACTTAGCTTGTGATCCAACAACATCTTCTTAACTTCTAATTGCTTAGGGGCAGCATTAAGGCCCCTAATATTCATGCAAGCAAAATTAATCATTGAGAGATAGAGAAGACTTCACCTTAGCCTGAGAGCTACTTTCCATGCCTTTCTTAGCAGCCTTTGACAGCCGTTTCTTCTTCTTCTTCTTACTAGAAGTTTTAGAGGGGCTGGAGAGCCCAATAATAGGGACCCCATCAATATTCTTGATCTTTGTAAGCCAAAGGGAGTGACCAGGAGAGGCTGTGGCAGGAGAGTCATCTTCACCACACAAAATTACCATCATCATCAACAAGAGCTGAAAAATAGTTTGAGGTATCAATGACATTTTCCTTAGAAGGATCAGACACATTGGCATCATGGATAGGAGGCTCAATTTCAGAAATACACCTAGAAGTGTCTTCATCATCTTTCATTGTGGCTTCAGAAAGAGGCAAAGGCTCAAAGGCCTCTAGAGGTGTAGAAACAGAGGTAGCATCTCCTCTTTTAACCATCTTCCACTCTTGCTTCGGTTTGGAAGGAAGATCCATATAAGAAGGGGATTGCATAGTCTTGAGCCTAAGGCAAGTCACATCAGAATGGCTAAAAGACTTGCATTCAGTGCAGATTTTAGGTTTCCATTGGTATTCAACCAAAATTTCAACTTTTTCACCTTCATTTGGATACGTATCATCTCCTATAAAAAGGTCAAATGAATCAACCAAGTCACAAGTGGAATCTATTTCAATACAAACTCTAGCAAACGAGATTCTCTTCATAGATTCTGTTAGACTATCAGCATAGAGAGGCTTGCCAACCGTACTAGAAATGTAGCTCAAGCCCTCTTCAGTCCAATATTCATGAGGAATATTGAAGAGCTTAACCCACACTAGGATTTTAGAATAAGTATCTTTTGTTAAAATGAGCCTAGGATGCCATTTCTTGAGAATTAACATCTTCCAGTAAATAACCAAGGGCCTGCTTCCAAAACATTAGAACAAGCTTCATCATCCGAAAATTTGAAAAAATAGAACCCCTTCTCATTAGCTAGAACTTCTAGTAGACCACAGCTGCCCCAAATACGCATGGCAATATTTTTGACTAGAGTGAAAGGGAGCTTCTTCTCAATAAAGTGACCTACCAAGCAATTCTTCCATGCCTTAGAGCCATCATCAGCAACTTCCAAGGGAGGGGAGACACACGTTCTATTTCCCCTCTGAAATGGTTGGTAATATTTTAGGTTCAAAGGCCTTCTAATGAGACCATCCATATTAGAACCATAGCTGTCACATTTAAGCACATTACAATAGGAATTAGGAGCTATTTCAGGAATTATAGGAGAGGGACATTTAGGTTGACCTTCAGCCTTGTTTGAAACATTAATAACCAAATGAGAAGTTGTAGGGATGTCTTTACATTGCTGAACATCAGGATGCCCGAATGAGTCAACAACACCAAGCTGGACATGCTGGCATTCAACATTTGTGGAGGAATAGGCTCTTCCTTTTGAGGCTAGCTTTTGGGCATTACCAAAAGAGGAAAGAGGCACATGTTGCTGCAGCACAGCATGCTTCAGATTTTCAGTAGGCTTTTTAGAGTTGTCACCTTGATCCTTGATCCCTTTCTTCTGCCCTATCACATTCTTGGAGGGAGCCACCGTTTTTGAACCTTCTACTGATGGAAATCATTAACTTAGCAACCATACACCCCAATAGCTAAAGAGCTATGATACATATGGAATGCAATTTAACACCCTCCAACTAATTGAAAACAAACCCGATCGTTCAAGATTGAAGTAAGAGAAACTATTTTAATCACTTTATCAATGAAATGATGATAAAAGCTAATTAGAACAGCACTTTGATTTCCCCAAAATGCCACAAACTATGAAGTTTGATAAGTTAAAGGCAAAACAAAGATTTTGAGGTTGTTGAACACCACAAGCCAAATAAGCTTGATAAGTTTCAAAGTTCATGCAAGAACTTAAGAACAAAACACTCACAAAGTGCTCAAATAAGTTTATATTACTCAAATCTCTGCCCTTACATAGAAAAAGCAGCCTTGTTTATATAGAACAAAGGCCAAGGACAATACAACACAAATATAGCTGCCCATTAAATGTGTAACCTCCCACTAAATGACATTTAGACCATGAATAATGGCCATAAAGTATTCAGCCTTTGTAACTCCTTATTCCTAATCAAAGAACATATGAACTCACCCTACACAAAAAACCCAAACTATTCATAAAATAAGCCTACAAAACCCAACACAATTAAACCCAATTTAATTAGAAAATAAGCTCACAAAACCCAACATAATTAAACCTAAACTAATTATAAAATAGGTCCACAAAACCCAACATGGCCGAATGGCCTTTTATTCTTCAAGATAGGTTAGAATACTTCATTCTAACAAGGCTGGACTCTTATCTTCGGGATTTGGACTTGTTTGAAACATGTTAACCATTTTATACTCTTCTTGCATCCTTAGAACCTTGACCAAATCTTGACTAGCTTGCTCCTTCCAAATGCTTCCCATTAAACAAGTTAAGGCTTCTTTCATCCTTTTAGCTTTAGCTCTTGTCATTGGCCCTCCATGAATGGTTAAAGGATCTGGATCTTTTCCAACCTTAGCCGAATTGTGATCAACTGGCTGGTCCTCATCATCTACAGTTTTGGAGGGACAAGCTTCCACTTTAGAGGCAGGCTTTTCAACATTACCAAATGTAGACAAAGGCTGATTAGGCTCTTCAGCACCATGAGTAGGTTTCCCAGCCCTATTACCTTGGTCCATGGACCCTTTCTTCTTTCCCTTCACATTCTAGAGAGGGTTCACCAGATTTGAACCTTCAAGAACTCCATTATTGCCTATAATGGCTGCAGGAGATGAAGGAACCTGGTGTAGTTGGGTAGATCTATGGACATCAAGGGCAGGCTTTTCAGACCTATTACATTGATCCATGGTCCCTTTCTTCTTCCCCAACTCGTTCTTGAGATGTGCAGCACAACATGAATCTTCAAAACCTCCATTGTTGCCTAAATTGGCTGCAATAGTTGAGGTTTATGGGCTACTAGATAGGACCCCTTTACCTTCAGCAACAACAGCTCTATTGAGAGTACTATGGCCAGTTCTTGCATGGTTGATAACATTATTTAAAACGAGCTTGGGTATGCTAGAACAATGCCCTCTTTTGGAAGACTCATTGTTGTACTCAATAGAGTCATTAGCTTTTAAAATGGATGAAACTCCAGCTGAAGAACCTATGTGGGGGGAGGGAAAGGGTCGGTTATACAAGGAAGGAGAGGGAGGCAGTATACTAGAAATGAAAACGGAGGTGCATCCGGGAATGGTGGATTTTCCATGGTAGAACCGGGTGGGAGGACCAAAGAGTTGGGGGTAGAAAGCCTTTTGGAACCAAGGCAAGGAAGAGATGGATGTTTAGGAGAGGGATTCATGGAAGGAGAAGAAGGGTTGATGGAACCTAAGCATGGAAGAGATAAGTGTTTAGGTGAGGAAACCATGGATAGAGAAGAATCCACAATGAAAATGGGCTGGGATTAGAAAGAGGCAGCAAAGAATTCTAGAGAGAAGGAGGAGCATCTCTCTCTAACTTTGTTTTTTGCTTCATTATTTTACTAAATCATTTATCTAAGTATTTGAATTTAAGTTTAAATTTAAAATACTTATTATCACTTTTAATATATTAGATATATTTAAAAGGGATAATTAAAAGATATATATCAATTATAACACAAGAGATTGCATTGGATGCAAATAAGTGTGTGCATATATATAAGGGTTTGTATAAGATACAAACAAGAATATATATATACATATATATATATATATAAATAGAATATATAGATATATAAATAAAGCCAAGTGTAGGTGTGATTTGTTTTTGTGTTTTAGAAAAAAGTTAATTTTGTTTTTGGTGTGTATCAGTACACACAAAGAAAAAAAAAATAAAGGTGTGTGAAACAAGACGAAAGCAAAGTTTTTTTTTTGTTTTTGATTGCATGAGATGCAATTTATGTGTACGTGAAATCAATACACCAAATTCAGAAGAAAGAGTTTCTTCAAGTATTTCTCTACATCCTTCATTCAAGTTCCTGAGACCGTGACGCTCCCACACGCAGTTATCAGTTTCGGGAGATAGCGAGGAAGATCGAATGGTTCAGACATGAGCATATCATAAAGTGAAGGAGTCTCCTAACGTTGGTAAGAGTGGTTCAGACAGGAGCATATCATAAAGTGAAGGAGCCTCAAAACGTTGGTAAGAATTTCTTCTTCTCTATATATTGATTACAATTTCCTGTGTTCATATTTGTATGTATTAGTTCTGAAAAATAATTACGATCCAAAGTTCACTGGTCCCAGGTACAAATATGATTTATATAAAAAAAAATTAAAACCTAGTTCCGCTGCGTAACTGGTGAACGGGGTTCCAACATAGCCAGCGGTGCATTCCAGAAGAGCTTCTCTTTTCACCTGAGGTTCATACCGCGACCCAAACATCAGTATTAATAGTGATCCACACCACGCAAAAGTCTAGAGAGTGCACTGCTTTGAATACCGCGGCCAATGCATGTGTCTGTGCCGTGGTACAGGGAGTGGTCATGCGCAATCCTTGCTTTCCAAGGAAATCTGAAACCCTATTTTGTGGAGGCCTTATAAATACTTCTTATTCTTTTTCTAGAAAGAGGACTACAACTCTAAACAATTAATCTCTCTTTTACACAAGTACTTCACATAATTGTTTCTCATCCATCCTTACACATAAAAGAATTGCAAGACGAAGAACGTGAATTATTGAAGACTTGAAGAATTTATTAAAGGCTAGAATGAGTTCTATCTTTCCTATTTTCTCTCTTGTTATTTTAAATATGTGTAACTAACTCCATACTAGGGAATCGACGTGAACCTATGAGATGCTTGTGTTATGATTCAAACTCCATATTTTTATTAATTAATTCAAATTCAGATTTATTTGATTCAATAAATGTATTAATTCTTTACTTGTACTGATCTATGGAAATAAATTGGTACTTGTCTAGGGTTTTGATAACTTATTAATTGAGATTGTGCTATAGGAATGTAAGTTGTCTTAATTAATTTTCAATTGAAAGATTATAATTGTTCTTGACAGAGGAATATGCGAGTCAATTTTGGTTCATAAATTCTTGCATGTAATGGGTTTTTGGTTATTACTCACACCTTTGAAAAGGGTGAGTAGTGGTCGAAAGCACGTGACTAAACCCCGAGTAGGAATAACGGTAATACCATAATTAAGATTAGAATGAACTTTGAATTTGGATTGAATCTTGTTAACGGAGTTAATTGATGAATATGAGTATTGCATATAGGGAGCATCGGTTACTTAGTTTTTCTTCCCTTGATCACAAAAATCAAATTCTCTGAATTGTTTTCTTAGTTTAAATTTAATTTAGTTTTAGTTTAATTAATTCAACCCTCAAACAACTTTTGGTTACTTTAGTTTAACTTTAATTATAACTAGTTTTTAATCAGTAAATAACTTTCCTTATGGGAATGATCCTTACTTGTCGTTGTGCGTTTCTTTACGATTCATGCACTTACAAGTGTTATTTTATAAACACGATTTTCAAACATCAGGAAGACATCATCTTGACCATCAACCTTACTAGTTTTTTTAGCTAAAATCCCCTCCATTAACAGCCTTTTCCAAGCTTAGAAAATCCTTTGCATGATCCTAAACATCCCCTAAAGGTCTCGTATCACCAGTAAAAAGAAGTTTTTTTTTTCCGTCTATGCCATGTAAGCCAAGCTTAGATCACAAACCTGCACACCAACTCTTATCTATTAGGTTTATGAGTTTGTGTTGATATAATTCTATATCAAAACGACATTTTCTTTGTAATGATTAGTTGGCTAGGATTTATGGATCATCAAGCTTCAAGGAAGATTTGATAACAAATCAAGCAAAGTGGTGGCTACAAGAAGAACAACGCTTCATTGCATAGCTAAAGGTATATTGAGACCTCTTTCCTCTTGAAAGGCCTAGACACACACACACACACACATCATACACTTGTTTCCCTGCATCATTGTGTAAAATTTGGTATAACACATGCACACACATATTCATGTATGCACGTGCTATAGATTAAAAAGTTGACAATTTAGTAAATTGCCTGTTCTAGTGTTATATCTAGGAAATTATATACTTGTGTGTTATTGTATTCATTTTAGTGTATTTTTATGATAATGAACTTGAATTTATGCTTATAATATTCTGTATTGAGTTCCAGATATTTTGGTTACTCATTCATTAAGTTTCAAGTTCAAATTAGGAAGTTAAGAACTTTTCATGATTTTATCATGCATGGTTTTCATCATTAATTTTCAAGTTGAATTCCATATTTTTTGGAAAAGGTTTTTTGACCTCTTTTGTTCATGAGAGAGTCCCGGTTTGTAATCCAAAAATAGATTCAAAATCATAGTTTGGAGGCTAAAGATATGGTCGAAGAACTAAAGGAGCCTCAAGGGAAAAGGAAGGGGACAACACCCTTTTCCTGTGGAGGCACGTGGAACTCCATGGAAAATGAGGCCTTCTGCCCCTATGGAGGATGACGCACCTCCAGGGGATGTGGTGGTGTCTCCCTCCTATTAGTTGGTCTTATCCGTCCTTAAAATTCCCTTTAAATACCTCATTTCTCTCTCATTCTTTTTTGAGAAGAAAAACTTGAAAAACTTGTGCAGAAAATTTTCTCTCCAACTTTCTTATCTTCCAAACACCATATCTTTTTCATTCGAAGTCCAATTTGAGTGATTCAAGTTGAAGGTTTCTCATTTACCAGTCCTCTATCTTTTCCACATGAGTTTGAAGTCATTTGATTAAGATAGAGTGATTCTTTTGATGAGCATTGGAAGTCGTATTTTGAGAGTGATTCTTCAAGTTGCACATTGGAAGTCACATTTGGAGAGTGATTCTTCAAGTTGTGCATTGGATGTCACATTCCTTAGAGTGATTCTTTGGTTTGTGCATTAGAAGTCACATGTCTTAGAGTGATTTTTTGACTATGCATTGAAAGACTCATTTGGAGAGTGATTCTTCAAATTGAGCATTGGAAGTCACATTATGGGGAGTGATCCTTCAATTTGTGCAAAGGTGGCATCTCTTTCATTATGTAGGGTTGAAGAGTAGATTTCTAGGTGAGGTTGGTCACTTGAGAGATTGTATCTTTTTTTCTTACTAGTGAAAGGTGTTTGCCAGTGGTTGTCAAATCATCCCGTGGATGTTTCCTCTTTGGAGGTTTTACCACGTAAAAATCCTTGTGTTGTTTTTCTCTCCTGATCTATTGATATTTGTATGTGTATCTTGTCTAATACACTTGTAATTGATATTCATTGGATATCAAACTTTAAACTTGTTAAAGGCTTATATTTAATAGCTTATGTAAAAATTGAGTTTGTATCACATGCAAGTTGTTATCTACATTGACTTTGATTAACCAAGCATATCTTTATTGAATTGATTTTGCTTGTGTTTGGTATATAAAATTGTGATATAAGCAATCTAAAGGGACAAACATAAGTTTGTTTCAAGGGAATGAAAAAGAAGTACTAACCTATCCACCCTCTCTAGGTTAGCTTAAGATAAATTAATCTTGCTTATATTTTCATTTGGTATCAGAGCGAGTCACTAGATTGCAGTTAGTAAGAATCCCAAGGTACACTCACAGTGATTTACTTGCTATGGATAGCTACCTTATGTTTAATTGTGTTTGTTATGGTTATCCTCCTTTATTGTTAGGGAAAAGATTCCAAGCTAATTGTAAAAGAGATTCTTCTTATTTTATATTTCATTTGTCTACTAATAATGTTGTTGATGAGCTTGAAAAGAATGTTGGTGACAAAAGCAAAGAAGAAGAAGTTGTTCTGGAGGATGATCGTCTTAGACATGATCACTTACTCAAGCAACTCAATGAAGAGAATTGCAAGTCAAAGACCACCAACTTCAACTTGATAACAAGAGTTTAAAATCTTGAGAGGGAAATAGATGTCGCTTTAAAGAAAGTTGAAGTGAACAGTGAAGTGATCAAATGTCAAGAAAAGAAGATGGTTGAAGACGCTCTTGCATTAGAAAATTTAATGATTGATTTTGGTAATGATTTATTTTTCATGAAGGAAACAATCAAAGGCAAGGAAGATGAATTGGCAATCATGAAAACCAAAGAGCTTTGTAAACTTCATGAATATTCTAGTGACTTAGGCTTTGTAGATGAGCAAGTGAAGTCTCATACAACTAAAGGCAAGTCACTTAGGAGCAAGAGACTTTCAAAGGCCAAGTCTTCCAAGGTCAAGAGCAAAATCAAGAAGAGTAAGTTCACTATTGGTACACTCTCACCTAAATGGTAACTTTTTTAAATTTATTCCGGGTTGTCATTATTGTAATGTGGTTGGTCACATTAGGCCTAAGTGTGCATAACTTGGAATTGTGCATAACAAAAATGTTGATAAAAAGTTGCCTAATCATTCTCCTAAGCATGTGTTTAAAACTAGAATCATAAATAACATCTCTAAGTTTATCCCGATTTGTTATTTTTGCATTAATATAGGGCATATTAAAACTAAATGTCATGAGTACATTAGATAATGCAAACTAGGGAATGAGATGCACCCTAGTGAGATGAGAAAATCTTCTATGAATGTTTTCAAACATGATAATGACTTTGATGCTTTGTATGATGTTCATATTGGAGATAATCGTGTAGAGAAACATACTAGGGTTTTATACTTGTAAAACATGAATTATGGTTTTATATATGTATAAATAGACTCTAATAACACCTATGAAAGGGTTAACAATAGTAATCATACATGAGAGTAAGAGATTGAGTGTGTAACAATTCAATTATAGAGAATTATTCTCGGTGTCACCGATAACTATGGACATTTCCCTACCTTGGGGTTTTACCACGTAAAATCTTACGCCTTGTTTGCTTATTTATTTTTCTTGATTCGTAAATTGATTATCAATTCCTATTCACTTGTTCGACGCGTGATTAATTAAACTTAATCCAAAAATCACTCCATCAACAATTGGCACTAGAAGGAGGGGGTCGAACCTCTGAACTTAAGTTCTCATTGAAAAGAAGAACTCACAAAGCAGTAACATGGAAACTAGAAGAGATGGAAGTCAATCCCCATATGATGTTGGCACCACACGTCGTGTCAACAACCTTGGTTAGTTAAACACAAGCGTCGCCGGAAAAGGCTTACCCTCTAGGATCCCAACTTCCATTAGAGAAGATGTAATAACGTCAACTGAAGCCATTCCCAGAGTTTCCCCAGATATGTTCCAACAAATACAAGAAACCCTACAGAGAGTCATCAAAGACGCCACATGACAGGGAATCAACATAACAGCCACCACCAGTTTAACCTCGCCATATCAGCTGTCTACTCCGGTAGTGGCTCAGGACCTCAAGATACGTTTCAAGATAGTGGCCATGATTCCAGGTGCTCCACAGAAATCAGGTAGAGACAAAGCGGATCGTAGTGAAAGGAGGGAACATTCACGAAGGAGGGACGGCCACCAAGATGTCCAGGATCACAGAGAACATGGAAGTCGAGAAAATTAAGAGGCAGAGGAACGAAGGGAGTCTAGTTTATAGGCTGACACATGGAAGTATCATGAAGGGGGAACAATGTACAATCGGGAGGACATATATGGTGGCCGTAGGCATAGATCCCGATCGGCTTTGACAAACGAGGATGCTCCACCCAGGAGACGTAGAGAAACAACCCTTACGGTAAAATACAATCTCCGTGATGCCCAGGTCACGTGGTGAGTTTATAGGGATCCCTATGGCCTTACCATCCGTCAGAGATTCGATGAGCACAGAGAGCCAGATGGTGAATAAGAGGTTTTGCTAAGGAGAATTAAAGTTCTGGAACAAAGGCAGGGTCAGGAAAATCTGTTGATTGGTAACTCTGGCAGTCCATTCGTTGAATCCACTAGGTAAACTCTATTTCTAAAAAGTTTAAGATGCCATATGTGGAGAAATTTAAGGTCAACGCCGACCCTTAGGAGCATGTCGGAAGATATCAGAGCATAATGGTGCAATACGATTATGATGACACACTCATGTGTAGAATGTTCCCTCAGACATTAGGGGATCAGGGATCCAGATGGTTTGGCGGCCTCAACAAGGGATTGATCAGGAATTTTAAAGAATTGATACAAGCCTTCACCATGCAGTTTATGGGAAACATCCAACGACAAAAATCAATATCTATCTTATCAATTAGGAAACAAAGGAAGGATTAGAAGTTGAAAGATTACCTGACCAGGTTCTCCAAAGATGTGTCGGAGGTATATGAACCTAATGATGACACAGTGGTATCTACATTCATCAACAGCTTGTAGCACAACCTGTTGTTGCTTAGCCTAAGATAGAAGGGGTCGACCACGTACACAAACATGGTGGATGATGTTAAGGGATACACGATGGCAGAAGAAGAGCAGATAGCCCACGGAGGAGAGCTCATACATGGTGGCCGATAGAAAAAAAAACAACCAAAAGTCTAAGGATGGAAGTTTGAAAGGTAACGGTAAATGGGATAAAAAAATAATCCGGGAAAGAATAAGGATGGCCATAAGGATGATGACAAGAAAGACGACAAACCTTTCAAAAGGAAGTATACCAATTACACCCCATTAGCTAGAAGGTAAGAGGAGATCTTGAATGTGATAGAAGATTAGAACCTGTACAAGAGACCCCCATGTTAGGTTTTAGTTTGTGTTGGCATGAATTCCATATCAAAATAATGTTTACTTGTAATGACTTAGTTGTTTAGGTTCATGATGATTCAAGCTTCAAGGAAGAAGAAACAACAAGTCAAAGCAAGTTCTAAGTCTTCAAAGAGAAAGGATGCAATTCGTTTCTACAAAGGTATACTAAGACCTTATCTTTCTCTTACAAGGCTTAGGCACACACACACACATATCATACATTTGTGTCCCTGCATAGTTGTGCACCTTTATAAGCACACACATACATATCATACATTTGTGTCCCTGCATAGTTGTGCACCTTTATAGGCACACACACACATCATACATTTGTGTCCCTGCATCGTTGTGCACCTTTATAGGCACACACATACAATTCATTCATACGTGTCCTTGCATTGTTGTGCACCATGTATAACACATTCACACACTTTAAGATGAATGCTCATGCATTGGTTTGGAAATAACATGTTTTGGAATATGCATGATTGGAAACTATCTCTGTGTAGTTTGCATTCTAGTGTGAATTGTGTTTGTGTATGTATATGTTTGTATAACATGGATATTGAACTTGAATTTAGTCTTAAATCGTTCTTGATTGAGTTCCGGTCATTTCGGTTACTCATACTATTGATTTGAAGTTCTAAGTCAAAAGATACTACACTTTCAACTCATGTTTCATACATTGTCTTCGTCTGCATATATCGAGTCGAATTATTATTTTTTGGGTTGAGTATCTTATATTTCCATGTCCGTGTAAGAGTTACGGTTCGTAATCCATAAACGTATTTGAATTCCAAGTTTGGAGGCCGGAGAACTGTCGAAGAACGCGAAGGAGGGTTGAAGGAGAAAGAAGCAAGCATTGTCTTCTTTCCCGAGATGGCGCGTGGCCATCTCGGGGCAGAAGGCTTGCTGCCCCGAGATGCCCACGCACCATCTCAGGCAGCAAGATTGCTTGGCTTCATTTTTCCCCACTTGATCATTTCACATATCCAAGTCTCCCACTCCTTTATAAACTCTTTCCCTCTCACATTTCATTCTAAGAATAAATTCAAATCAAGTGTGCAGAATTTTCTCTCTAAATTTTCTCACCTTCCAAACACCATAATTTCTTCATTTGAACTCCGATTTGAGTGATTCAAAGTTGAGAGTGTTCAAATATTCATCCTCCATATTTTCTCTGAAGGTTTAAGTTAATTTTACTGCTGTTTTTGTTATCTAATCATACAAAAATGGGACTGTACCTAGATCAATTAAGGTATTGATTTTCTCTCTAAGTTTTCTTTTAAAACTTGGTCAATTGCCTTGGGTTTTCTTCTTCTACATATATTTGTATATTGTGAGTGTTTTGATTTGTGTTTTGATTTGTGTTTTGAATACTATCAAAGCTAGATTGAATTTCAATTGAAATCATTCATGTTGAGTTAGGTTTTGATTTTGCCTATGTTATCACATGTTTGGGATTGTATTGTGCTAGCTTTGATTCTAGGACTATTTTGTGATCTTTGATTGATTGATTTTGTGAAAAATAGTTCATCACATGTATTAGGCCCTCTTGGCCGAAATTCTCACATAATACATGTGCTTATGTTCTTTTGAGTTATTCATGTGATTTGTTGAATCTATGATTATGAATATGCTCTAGAACTTATGCTTAGATCTATTTGACATCATCATATGATTTTAGCATGTTTTAGGTTTTTGTGATTTAAACTTGATCTTGTGATTTGTTGATCATATCTTGTGACTCAAGTTTAGATATATGCATGAATCTAGTCTGTGATTAATGTTGATCATATCTTACATAATCTAGATTGACTACTCATGCATGATGAACTAGACTATATGTGATTTGTGCATTCATGCTTATGTCTAGTATTTTCCATATGATGTTTTGATCATAGCATTCTATGTTGCGTGCTTGTTTGTGTTTTGCATTCATGATCACCTAGATGCCTTGTGAGAAGGAAGTCTTGACAATAGGTGTGAGACCTATGGTGTTGAGGAAGAAGTCTTGGCAAGAGGTGTGAAACCTCGGATTGTCGAGCAAGGAAGTCTTTGCTAGAGGTGTGAAGCCTTGGATAGTCAAGCAAGAAGTCTTGCCTAGAGTTGGGAGAACTCGGATAGGTGAGCAAGGAAGTCTTGACTAGAGTCGGAAAGACTCAGATAGTTGAGAAAGTAGTCTTTCCTTGGGTTGTTAAGATCTGGATAAGGTGAGCAAGAAAGTCTTGACAAAAGGCGTGAAACCTCGGATTGTTGAGCATAGGGCGACAACTTCTAGAGTAGGATAGGAGGGTAGTTTCTAGGTGAAGAGGTCACTTGAGAGATTGTACTTGTCTTATCTACTGGTGGATTTTATTTGCCGCTGGCTGCTAACCCGTGGATGTTTCCTCTTTGAAGGTTTACCACATTATATCTTGTATCAACTTTTCTCTATCCCTATCTCTCTAATATTTGTATTGTGGATAGAACTCTTTATGTATGTTGACTTCCTCTTTATAATATAGATTTTGTATGTGTTACAATTACTTGTTTGTATCACACTTTACTTGTGTTTATATGTTGATTAATTATCTTTAATTAATATATATATATTGTGATACAAGCAATCTAAAGGGACAAACTTTTGTTTGTTTCTAAGGGAGTCGAAAAAGGTGTCTAACCTATTCACTCCCCCCCCCCCCTCTAGGTTAGCCTTGAGCATTTAACCATGATTGTATTTTCAATTGGTATCAAAGCAGGACACTAGATTGCACTTAGTGTGAGTCTGGGGTGATACTTTCACTGATTTTGTAAGGCGTTTGAAGTCATGGGTTTACAAGATGATGTAATGGCGGAAGAAGCCTCAAATACTAGGCCACCATTACTTCGTGGCACTAACTATGGGTATTGGAAGTTGAGGATGAAAGCCTACATCCGCTCTATTGATGAAAGGGCTTGGATGGTAGTGGAAGAAGGTTATAGTCCTCCTACCATGGTTTTAGAGGATGGAACCATGATACTCAAGCCAAGAAGTGAATGGACAACAAATGAGTTTGAGGTTGCAAAATGGCACCATCGTGCTATGAATGCCATCTTTGGAGGAGTTGATGGGCATCAATTCTCCTACATCCAAAATCTTGAATCCGCAAAGGAAGCTTGGGATACTCTCCAAGTTACTAATGAAGGAACCTTAGCGGTGAAGAGATCGAGGCTTCAAATGTTGGCATCATAATTTGAAGTTTTAAGTATGGTTGATGAAGAAAAGTTCGAAGACTTCCAATTCTGGCTTCTTAACATAGCTAACCAATGTCAAGCACTTGGAGAACCTATCTCAAAAGAGCATTTAAATTGGAAAATCCTTAGGTCTCTTCCTAAGAGATTTAAATCAAAGGGGACAGCCATTGAGGAAAGTAAGTAATGAGAATCAAGAAGTCATCAAATGATCCATTGCATGTTTTGGTTGGGCCAATAACAAGGGCAAGAGCTAAGAGATTCAAAGAAGCACTAAATGACCTAATTCAAGACACTTGGGCTGATTTTGAATTGTCGAACTCCAAGATAAGTCCAAGATAAGTCCACATGAAGACCAAGGTGTAATTAATGTCATCACGGCAATTGATTAGGCTGAATATGGAAGACTTGGGCGTGTGGCACAAGCTAGGAAAATAGTCAACTTTGGCTGATTTATTTCCTTTTAATTTCCAAAGAATAATAGTTGATTTTTTTTCCAAATTAAGGGGCCGATTTTTTTCCAAATTTAGCTTTCCAATTAGGAAGCAAGTCAATAGTTGCTAGTTTAGTATTTATTTATTTCCTAAATTTGTTTGTATTTATTTTCATGATAGTAGGGCATTAATTGCCTAATATTTATTCCCTTTTAGGTCTTAGATATTTTTAGTATAAAAGGAACCAATTGATGTAATTTGAGGATAGACTTGAATTGAATAAAAATTGTGAGAGTTCATCTCTTTTTTTTGGTTCTGAAAACTTGACTTATCACTCACATCTTCTTCTTATTCTTGAGCGTGGCGTCTACAATTTTCTTGATACCGTTGGTTCTTACCTTCTTATAGGTAACGGGTCGCGGTCCGATAATATTCTTGTTTAAAAACTTGATTAGAAAACGATCCTTCGTTACCATATATTGGTTTCGGGTCTCACTGCTCTTGGTGAGGTTCATATCAGTAAGGATGTGCATAGTATGAACATCGATGAGTTGCTTGGGTCTCTCCAAACTTATGAGATGTGCTTGAAGCCAAAGATCAAGAGTAAGGGAATTGCTCTCAATGCTATTGAGGAGGAGAATGATGATGAAAATAAAGAAATGGCACTCTTGGTTAGAAGGTTCATGAAGTTTCTAAAGAAGAATGCCAAAACTAAAGGCAAGTCTTCTAAGGAAAAATGAGTCAAGAGAACATCATCTCCAAGGATTGTGAAGAATAGTCAAGCCATGAACAAGAAAGAGGTTCAATGCTATAATTGTCAAGGTTTTGGTCACTTTGCTAGTGAGTGCACCAAAAAGCCATCTAAGAAAGAAAAGAAAGGCAAAGTGTTGGCGGCTACTTGGAGTGATGATAATTCTAGTGACAATGAGAGCTCTAATAGTGAGTCTTCAAGTGATGAAGAGTTGGTGAGCAACTTTGTAGCTCTAACGGCTTCTCATTCTTCACTAGATGTTGGTAGTACAATATCTTTGAACAAGAACCTTGATGCAAATCATGATGGATGCTCTAGTTCCATTCTTACTAATCTTGAGTTGTTGAAAAAAGATAGAAAAGCTTGAAGAAGCTAGAGACAATGTTCAAAGAGAAGTAGTTGAGAAGGATGATTTGATCAAGAAGCAACTAGATGAGTTTGTGGTTGTTACTCGTAGACTTCTTGGTGAAAAAGGTGATATTATGAAGAAGTTTAAAGAGCTTGAAATGATTAACCTTGAGAAGGATAATGTGATATCTTCTTTGAAGAAGAGAGAACAAGAATTGATGGAAGAGATAGACACGGCTAAGGAGGCTATCAAGGATTTAGTGAATGATTCGGTTAGTGTGTCTAGTGTTAGGAATCTTGTTAACTCTCATAGTGGTGAAGACGACTTGGTAGTTGAAGAGGAGCTCTTGGAAGCCCCACTACCTACACACTTTGATGAAGTCGTGATTGATAAGAAACCACACAAGAAGAGAAGATCAAAAGCCAAGAAGAAGTTGGCGAACAAGGTATCTTTGCAAACTCCTAGTGAAGCTAGTTCAACTCCAAAAGGTACAATCTCATCTTTTATTCCAATTTTCCATTATGCAACATAATAGGTCACATTAAGCCTAGGTGTTATAAATATATTGAAAAATGCAAATTAGGAAATGAATCTAGGGATAAGGAGATTAAACTTCAACTTGAACATGCTAAGGCCTTGAAATTTGAGAAACATGATAATTTTGCTAAGCATGAGAAAAAGTCGTGGAGTAGAAATAATTCTAATCTTGTTCAACTTGACAAAGCTTGTGTTGAAAATGTTAAGGAAGAGTGTGCTAATGATATTCTTGTTAATCAAGTCATTGAAGGACTTTACTCTAGATTTAACATTATTGTCAAGTGATATGAACCTCACCAAGAGCAGTGAGACCCGGAACCAATATATGGTAATGAATGATCGTTTTCTAACCAAGTTTATAAACAAGAACGCTATCAGACCGCGACCCGTTACCTATAAGGAGGTAAGAACCAACGGTATCAAGAAGTTGAAGACGCCACACTCAAGAACAAGAAGAAGATGTGAGTGATAAGTCAAGTTTTCAGAACCAAAAAGAAATGAACTCTCACAATTGTTTTATTCAATTCAAGTCTGTCGAATTACATCCAATTAGTTCTTTTATATACTAAAACCCTAAATGAAAAGAATGGCTATGAGCCATCCTAAAAGGAAACAAGATAATTCGGCCATTAAGGCCTTATAATCAGAAGAAAACTAATTTGAGAAACTATTGACTTGCTCCCTAATTGGAAAGCTAAATCTGGAAACTAATCAGCCCCTTAATTTGGGAAACAAATCAACTATTATTCTTTGGAAATTAAAAGGGAATAAATCAGCCAAAGTTGACTCTTCTCCTAGCTTGTGCCACACACCCAAGTCTTCCTTATTCAGCCCAATCAATTGCCTTGATGACATTAATTATGCATTGGTCTTCATGTGGGCTTATCTTGGACTTCAACAATTCAAAATCAGCCCAAGTGTCTTGAATTAGGCCATTTAGTGCTTCTTTGAATCTCTTAGCTCTTGCCCTTGTTATTGTCCCAACCTGAACATGCAATGGATCATTTGATGCAGCTGCCTTGTTCTCATCATCAAGGATGATATTGGAAATGTTTGTGTAGGTACACCCAAGAACAAGTGGTTCAAGGGTGAGTGCTCTTATCACTAATATAATAAGCACATGTGAGATAGCTTTGAGGCTATATATCAAATGTGTTGAGAATTCTTGCTTGCTAGCTTTGAATACTCCATGTATTGATATGAACTTAGTTATCTCACATCATGATTGTTATGATGGTCAAAATTTATTGATAAATTTTGAAGAAGTTCTCTTGTTATATGTGTTGATTGAGTTGAGATATTATGCTTTTTATACTCTTGTTGTGAAATATCGTCAACTTGGTGTCATGAGGACATTCAAGGCAAGAGTGCTCATAAAAAGGGCGAAAGTATGACATTTGGTGAATATAATGTGCAAAAATGTATCTCTTTACTCTAATGCATATTCTCTTAGATATTCATCTTTTGACTCAATTTTTGACATACATCTCATAACATGTCATATTAGAGAATTTTGTATAGTATACATATGGTTCTCATTGACATTTGCTATTTTAGGATCTAACAGTGATATTGTTTACATTGATCTTAACTTTGATGATTGTTTGTGTTTGGTATATTGAGTTGCATTACTTTTGAAAATATGAGCTTCATATTCTCTGAAAGCTACTCATTAGAGAAGTAATGATCTTGAATAAGTCTCTACTTATTGCTCTTAGATCATGTGCTTATAAGCCATAAAATCTTGGTTTCTAAAAATTGCACCTTGCTTCTCTTATATATTTTGCTAGTAGGTTGAGTTTACTAATATGTAAACATTGGATACATCTTGAAGTTTTTATGCTTAAGTACATTTAAAATGACCTATGGTTAGTATCCATTTTGCTTCAACAATTACATAGAACTCAACGAGCACCTTCTTGAAAAGGGCTACACACCTTGGTTATGAAAGCTACCCAATGTTGGAAAGAGCTACACCATTGTGATGAGTGAAAGCCGTCATGAAGTGAATTTTTGTTTATGTAAAAAAATGGAAAAATCAAAGAAGTGTTGAAATGAAATCAATAAAGAAAATCTTTGATTCAAAGCCTAAAAAGAAAAGGAGGAAGGCTTAAAAATGAGTCTAGTTGAAAATCAAATGAGCTCGGGTTGAAAAACAGAAATGGGATGACGAGCCACATGCACACACACGCTTATATGTTGAAAATCTATTCTCTTAAAAGCAAAAAATTCTGGATGATAATCGGTTTGACTTTTTATGGAAAAAGCTTAAGATGAATAGTCGTTGGAAATTGTTTGCATGTTGATTATCAAACTACTTCTTGATATATATTTGAAGCATATCTCTCACACACACACTTTGTTTATGAGTATGATGATATCTTTGCAATTGTTGAAGAATTATGAGAGAACTTGAAAAATCTTTATGTATCTCTCTTAGCATATGAAGCTTATTTTGTTGATATTTCTTCAAATTGCTTGAATGTGTGATTGTGTGAACTTCCTTGTGAACCTTATGCTATCATGAATCTTAGTCATGGCATTTATCAAGGGGGAGCATTGTATGCTAGACATTGTTCTCTTTTATGATATGTTCACATGCTTCATTTTGTTACATGTTGGCATATTTTGACTTAATGATACTTGTAAGATATTACTCACTATCTTTGTCTTGCATGATGATTCATTCTTAAGTCATATGTCATTGTTTTAAATATTTGTGACTAATAAGCTTGTTTTGTCTTTCACTCACTTTTGTATGTTTATAGAATCTTATTTCACAAGAACAAATGGGAAGAACTAAAGTTACCAGAAGTGGAAATCAATTGAATCCCATTGTGAAAGCCAAGTCAACCTCAAAGAGATCCAAAGCTTCAAGGTCAAAGGATTTAGGGATCTTTGCAACTAAGAAGATATTTCAAGAGAGAGGCATTGACTTAGGTAAATGTAAAGATTCTTATGTTCTTAAATGCATTAAGGATAGAAATTGGGAATCTTGGGTGAGCATGCTAGGAATAGTGAATGACACTATTGTTAGAGAATTTTATCATGAATATAGAGAGAGTGCCACCTTATTGGATGCTTTGATGGATGTTAGGGGTGTTGTGTTTAGAGTTAACCTGGTAAACATTAACAAGTCTCTTGGGCTATCTAGTGATATTGATTCAAACTTTCTAGATGTTGAAATCATTGAGAATCTTAATATCATGGGTAGAACTCTATGTGACAATGCTTCTTTTGAGTGGAAAGGTAGAGCATATATTAGTCAACATGAGTTAACTAAGGCAAGTGCATTTTGGCATCTTTTCATTTGCACAAATATTATTGGATCTTCGAATTCAACCGAGTTGAATAAAGACAAGTTTAAAATAGTATATGCCTTAGTGACTAATCAACCTATAAACCTTGGGGATTTGCTTATGTTTTATTTGGATAATGCGACTTTCTCAACTAGAGGAGATAAGAAGCTTGCATTACCGGGGTTTTTAATTTCTTTGTGTTTAGCTCGTGGTGTTCAAAGTAGTGGAAATGATATGTTGGTACAACCCTTGGAAAATTATAGTGATAAACGTATGTCATACATGTCATATAAGGATAAGGGTAAGACATGTGATACTTTTGGACTTTTTGGTTCACAAGTTGATTGTCAAGAGACTAGCATAAACATTCTTCCGGATTGGGCTTTGCATTTGAAGAAGAAGGTTGATGAGCTTAGTGCTATAGTTGAAAAACAAGATGCTAGAATAAAAGAGTTGGAGGATTGTATTGCATCAAGTTCAAGACCACCTCTCAAGCATTATGTTAGGTCAACTACATGTACATCTTTCTTTGGTGGATCTAGTAGCTAGTATTTGAGTCTCATGGTATGTTTCTTACCTTTTGGCATCATTTCATGTCAAAAATGAGGAGAAAGAGTTGTTATGAATTGCTAGTTACTTAGTTTCCTTTTTATGCTGTTTTTGTGAACTTTTGGACTTTCAATGGCTTGTAATAATTAGTCTTAAGATTTGATTAAGAATTCTTGTATTTGGCATGTATTGAGGGGGGAGATACATGTATTTGTGGACTTAATTGTATATTATTATCCATATTATATGTCGTCATTTGTTGTTTTTCTCTTGTATATGCATTGTGCTTTGAGATGATTTGTAGGTTGCTTCAAGAGAAGATCAAGATGAAGTTCAAGAGTTGGTGAAGATTAGTTATACGAATCTTGCTCATTGTAATGTGAGGGAGTGATTTTGTGATCTATCTTCATTTTTATATTTGTAGTAAATGTATAGATGTTTTGACATGGAATTTGCCAAAGGGGGAGATTGTTAGGTTTTAGTTTGTTCTGGCATGAATTCCATATCAAAATGATGTTTACTTGTAATGACTTAGTTGTTTAGGTTCATGATGATTCAAGCTTCAAGGAAGAAGAAACAACAAGTTAAAGCAAGTTCTAAGTCTTCAAAGAGAAATGATGCAATTTGTTTCTACAAAGGTATACTAAGACCTTATCTTTCTCTTACAAGGCTTAGGCACACACATACATATCATACATTTGTGTCCCTGCATAGTTGTGCACCTTTATAAGCACACACACACATATCATACATTTGTGTCCCTGCATCATTGTGCACCTTTATAGGCACACACATACAATTCATTCATATGTGTCCCTGCATCGTTTTGCACCATAAATAACACATTCACATACTTTAAGATGAATGGTCATGCATTGGTTTGGAAATAACATGTTTTGGAATATGCATGATTGGAAACTATCTCTATGTAGTTTGCATTCTAGTGTGAATTGTGTTTGTGTGTGTATATGTTTGTATAACATAGATATTGAACTTGAATTTAGTCTTAAATCATTCTTGATTGAGTTTCGGTCATTTCGGTTACTCATACTATTGATTTCAAGTTCTAAGTCAAAATATACTACATTTTCAACTCAAATTTCATATATTGTCTTTGTCTTCGTATATCGAGTCGAATTATTATTTTCTGGGTTGAGTATCTTATATTTCCATGTCTGTGTGAGAGTTATGGTTCGTAATCCGCAAACAGATTCTAATTCCAAGTTCGAAGGCCGGAGAACGGTCGAAGAACGAGAAGGAGGGTCGAAGGAGAAAGAAGTAAGCATTGTCTTCTTTCCCGAGATGGCACGTGGCCATCTCGGGGCAGAAGGCTTGCTGCCCTGAGATACCCACGCACCATCTTGGGCAGCAAGCTTGCTTGGCTTCATTTTTCTCCTCTTGGTCATTTCACATATCCAAGTCTCCCACTCCTTTATAAACTCTTTCCCTCTCACATTTCATTCTAAGAAGAAATTCAAATCAAGTGTGCAGAATTTTCTCTCTAAATTTTCTCACATTCCAAACACCATAACTTCTTCATTTGAACTCCTATTTGAGTGATTCAAAGTTTAGAGTGTTTATCTATTCATCCTACATCTTTTCTCTGAAGGTTTGAGTTAATTTTTCTGCTGTTTTTGGTGTCTAATCATACAAAAACGGTACTACACCTAGATCAACTAAGGTATTGATTTTCTCTATAAGTTTTCTTTTAAAACTTGGTCAATTACCTTGGGTTTTCTTCTTCTACATATATTTGTATATTGTGAATGTTTTGATTTGTGTTTTGAACACTTTCAAAGCTAGATTGAATTTCAATTGAAATCATTCATGTTGAATTTGGTTTTGATTTTGCCTATGTTATCACATGTTTGGGATTGTATTGTGCTAGCTTTGATTCTAGGACTATTTTGTGATCTTTGATTGATTGATTTTGTGAAAATTGTTCATCACATGTATTAGGCTCTCTTGGCCGAAATTCTCACATAATACATGTGCTTATGTTCTTTTGAGCTATTCATGTGATTTGTTGAATCTATTATTAGGAATATGCTCTAGAACTTATGCTTAGATCTATTTGACATTGTCATATGATTTTAGCATGTTTTAGGTATTTGTGATTTAAACTTGATCTTGTGATTTGTTGATCATATCTTGTGATTCAAGTTTAGATATATGCATGAATCTAGTTTGTGATTAATGTTGATCTTATCTTACATAATCTAGATTGACTACTCATGCATGATGAACTAGACTATATGTGATTTGTGCATTAATGCTCATGTATAGTATTTTCCATAGGATGTTTTGATCATAGCTTTCTATGTTGCGTGCTTGTTTGCATTTTGCATTCATGATCACCTAGATGCCTTGTGAGAAGGAAGTCTTGACAATAGGTGTGAGACCTATGGTGTTGAGCTAGAAGTCTTGGCAAGAGGTGTGAATCCTCGGATTGTCAAGCAAGGAAGTCTTGGCTAGAGGTGTGAAGCCTTGGATAGTCGAGCAAGAAGTCTTGCCTAGAGTTGGGAGAACTCGGATAGGTGAGCAAGGAAGTCTTGACTATAGTCGGGAAGACTCGGATAGTTGAGCAAGAAGTCTTGCCTTGGGTTGTGAAGATCCGGATAAGGTGAGCAAGGAAGTCTTGACAAGAGGTGTGAAGCCTCGGATTGTTGAGCATAGGGCGACAACTTCTAGAGTAGGATATGAGGGTAGTTTCTAGGTGAAGAGGTCACTTGAGAGATTGTACTTGTCTTATCTACTAGTGGATTTTGTTTGCTGGTGGCTGCTAGCTCATGGATGTTTCCTCTTCGAAGGTTTACCACGTTATATCTTGTGTCAACTTTTCTCTATCCCTATCTCTCTAATATTTGTATTGTGGATAGAACTCTTTATGTATGTTGACTTCCTCTTTATAATATAGATTGTGTACGTGTTACAATTACTTGTTTATATCACACTTTACTTGTGTTTATATATTGATTAATTGTCTTTAATTAATATATATATTATGGTACAAGCAATCTAGAGGGACAAACTTTTGTTTGTTTCTAAGGGAGTCGAAAAAGGTGCCTAACCTATTCACCCCCCCCCCCCCCCCCCTCTAGGTTAGCCTTGAGCATTTAACCGTGATTGTATTTTCACCCAAAGCAATCTAACTTTGCAAGAAGGGATACCATCAAGTACTGCCGATTTCACCAAAAAAACGGACATGAGACCTCAAAATGCTACCAGCTGAGAGATTACCTCAAAAAGTTGATCAAATAAGGACATCTTAAATATGTTTTTATGAGAGATGGGGTTGATCATCAGAAGTATCCCTTAAAAGGTGACCATGATAGAAACGATAGCCCTATAAGAGATTCAGATAATGGAGCGATCAATACCATCTTTGGCGGACCCTACAAAGGAAAAACAGTCGGGAGAGAATGACAGAAGTTTGAGAAACAATAGATGGTCAAAGAAACTTGGAGGTAAACTCATTGGGTCCCGACCAGAAAAAACTTTAGCAAGGTTTGGATCCCATAGCGTTCTCTGAATCCGACACACATGGATTGGAAGTTAGGCCAAATGATGCAATTGTAGTATCAATCCGTGTGGGCCACAGGAAAGTAAGGAGAGTACTGATCGACAATGGAAGCTTAGTGGATATCGTAAGCATGGGAATGTTTGACCAACTGGGATTACAAAAAAAGGATCTATAACCGCTTACAATCCCGCTCAAAGTCTTTGGAGGAGAAGAAGTGAGGTTATTGAGGACAGTGAAACTGCCTGTAAAGATTGGGAGTAACCCTGTCTAAAAACAGTACTCCTTGACTTTGTGGTCGTAGATGTGGAAAACTGGCCATATAACGCTTTGTTAGGAAGGCCATTCTTTAACAAGTCAAAGGCTATGACTGAAACATATGCCTTGACCATAAAATTCCCAATGAAAGCCGGAGTGGAAATCATGAAAAGCTATCAAGAGTGGGCAAGAAAGGTAAACCTGACTATGTAAAGAGAGAAAGTGGAGTCGGGAGTAATGCAAATAGACCTCCTAGAAGATGAGAGTGACCCGAAGATGGACGAAGGAAAAGCTGGAGCAGAAACACTGACCCCGGTTCGACCTGGACCCAAGGGAGGCACCTCTAGAAGATGGAAAAAGCCAAGAAGATGAACCAACCATGGAAATCTTGATTGATGACAGCAACCCCAAGCAGACAATAAAGTTGGGAGCCCGGCTAACGGAGTAAGGCTAGAACGAGATGGTTGACTTGTTAAGACAGTACAAGGATGTGTTTGCATGGCAGCATGAAAACATGCCATAAATCAATGCTAAAATAATCTCCCGCTACACTACCTGGCAGTTGACCCTGATCGAAAACCATATATCTAAAAAAGAAGGCGGTTCAACCCTGAAAGAAGCCAGACTATCAAAGAAAAGGAAGAGAAACTGTTGGCGGCATGATCTATAAGGGAAGTACAGTAACCCGAGTGGGTTGCCAACGTGGTACTTGTAAAGAAGAAGAATGAGCAATGGAGGATGTGTGTAGATTTAACTAATCTTAACAAGGCATACCCGAAGGATAGCTTCCCCTTACCTCAAATTGACCAGTTAGTCGATGCAACGGCAGGTTATGAATTGATAAGTTTCATGGATGCCTACTCGGGATATAAAATCATAATGTTTGAACCAGGTGAAGATAAGACCTTCTTTACAACTGATCAAAGGATATACTACAACAAAGTGATGCTCTTTGGTCTTAAAAATGCTAGGGCAACATACCAAATATTGGTATATAAGATGTTCGTCCGACAAATCAGCAGAAATATAGAGGTATATGTGGATGCCATGTTAACAAAGAGCACAACGGCCAGAAAGCACGCAGTAGATCTTAGGGAAGCTTTGGAATGAAGCTCAACCCAAAGAAGTGTGTGTTTAGGGTACCCTTGGGAAGATTCCTTGACTTTCAAGTCTACCAAAAAGGGATCAAACTGAATCCAGAAAAGATAAAAGCACTAGAGAAGATGAGGTCCCTAAGTACCTTGAAGGAAATTTAAAGGCTAATGGGCTGTCTAGCGTCCCTAAACCGGTTCATTAGCAAATTAACAAACAAATGCTTGCCCTTTTTCAAGGCAATACAAAAGGGAAAATGAGTGGAGTGGAATGATGAGTGCGAGCGGGCTTTTCAGAAGATCAAGGAGTACCTAGGTAAAGCACCAATCCTGTCAAAACTCATGGACGGAGAAGTGCTATACTTATACTTATTAGTCACATCTGTAGCAATAGGGTCGGTACTAGTCAGAATAGACGAGGAAGTGCATAAACCAGTATATTACACCAATAATGCTTTGCTACCAATGAAAAAGAGATACTCAATAGCCGAGCAGATGGCATTAGCTTTGGTAACTGCAGCAAGGAAATTGAAACTCTATTTTTAGGTCCATAAATTGAAGTTTATATAGATTGTCCGCTTAAGCAAATTTTATCCAAACCAAAAGTATCTGAGAGGCTAACCAAATGGGCAGTAGAGCAAATCGAATTTGACATCGCATACTCTCCAAGAGCCATAATAAAGGTTTAAGCAGTGGCTGACCTGATCTTCGAGTTTGCTAAGCCAAACAGTAGGGTAATCAGGATGCTTAAGGATAAATAAAAGAAAGAATTTATCTAGAAGTTGCATGTTGATGGGTAGTCAAACACGTTTGGCAGTGGGGCAGGTATAGTGGTATCCATCCTAGAAGGTGACCAGGTAGAATGTGTCCTGCGTTTAACTTCAAAGCTACCAATAACATGGCCGAATATGAGGCACTCTTGGCAAGACTTAGTGATATGAACCTCACCAAGAGCAGTGAGACCCGGAACCAATATATGGTAACGAAGGATCGTTTTCTAATCAAGTTTTTAAACAAGAATATTATCGGACCGCGACCCGTTATCTATATGGAGATAAGAACCAACGGTATCAAGAAAATTGTAGACACCACACTCAAGAATAGGAAAGAAGGTGAGTGATAATTCAAGGTTGGAACGCCACAAGGTAGAACCTTGATAAGTTCATATGTTCTATGAAGAACCAAAGAGAAAATTCTCTCAAATTTATTTCTATTCAAAATCTATCCTCAAATTACATCAATTGGTCCCTTTTATACTAAAAATATCTAAGACCTAAAAGGGAATAAATATTAGGAAATTAATGCCTTACAATCATGAAAATAAATGCAAACAAATTTAGGAAATAAATAAATACTAAACTAGCAACTATTGACTTGCTTCCTAATTGGAAAGCTAAATCTGGAAACAAATCAGCCCCTTAATTTGGGAAACAAATCAACTATTATTCCTTGAAAATTAAAAGGAAATAAATCAGCCAAAGTTGACTATTCTCCTAGCTTGTACCACATGCCCAAGTCTTCCTTATTCGGCCCAATCCATTGTCTTGATGACATTAATTAAGGCTTGGTCTTCATGTGAGCCGAATTTGGACTTTAACAACTCAGAATCAGCCCATCAATAAATGCTTCTTTGATCCTATTGCTTTCATGTAATTGGCCCAACTGGAATATGCAATGGATCCTTTGGTGACGCTTCTTGATTCTCATCATTCCCCCTCTCTTCAAAAGGATTCGTCCTCGAATCTTCACCATAATGTTGTTCATAGTCTGAACCATGAAATATGGTTCCCCTCTTTTATCTTTGTTTGATGAATCACTTTTGAAAGACATTATTTTTTGTTATATCAATGCTTGGAATCAAGAAAAGAAAAAGAAATAGTTGATATAAGTTCAACTACACAACCTAAAAAAAATGTACTATTTTTTGTTGGATTTTTTTTTTTATAACGAAACTAATCAAACCTTTTTAAAAAAAAAAATTGATTTTTTTTTATCAAATAGAAAAATAGAAGAAGAAGAACAATGATAGATTAAACCTGATTTAGAAGCCTAAGCTTTGATACCAACTGATATGAACCTCACCAAGAGCAGTGAGACCCGGAACCAATATATGGAAACGAAGGATCATTTTCTAACCAAGTTTACAAACAAAAATGTTATCGGACCGCGACCCGTTACCTATAAGGAGGTAAGAACCAACGGTATCAAGAAAATTGTAGACACCACAATCAAGAATAAGAAAGAAGGTGAGTGATAAGTCAAGGTTGGAACGCCACAAGGTAAAACCTTGATAAGTTCACAAGTTCTATGAAGAACCAAAGAGAAAATTCTCTCAAATTTATTTCTATTCAAAATCTATCCTCAAATTACATCAATTGGTCCCTTTTATACTAAAAATATCTAAGACCTAAAAGGGAATAAATATTAGGAAATTAATGCCTTACAATCATGAAAATAAATGCAAACAAATTTAGGAAATAAATAAATACTAAACTAGCAACTATTGACTTGCTTCCTAATTGGAAAGCTAAATCTGGAAACAAATCAGCCCCTTAATTTGGGAAACAAATCAACTATTATTCCTTAAAAATTAAAAGGAAATAAATCAGCCAAAGTTGACTATTCTCCTAGCTTGTACCACATGCCCAAGTCTTCCTTATTCGGCCCAATCCATTGTCTTGATGACATTAATTAAGGCTTGGTCTTCATGTGAGCAGAATTTGGACTTTAACAACTCAGAATCAGCCCATCAATAAATGCTTCTTTGATTCTATTGCTTTCATGTAATTGGCCCAACTGGAATATGCAATGGATCCTTTGGTGACGCTTCTTGATTCTCATCACTTAGGGTTTTAACAACATTAAGAGTGGACGAGCTGGAAATATTCAGTGACTCGCAAGTTGTAGTCAACCAAATCTTGGATGAATACCAGGCGAAGGACAGTAAGGATTTTACTCGGAAGATTCAAGGCCTACATAATCACTCAGATCCCAAAAGGAAAAAGTGAGAATGGCAATGATTTGTCAAAGTTAGCATCAGTAACCATAAACATATGGCTAAAAACAATCATGGTGGCTTACCTTAAGAGACCTAACATTGAAGAAAAATAAACGGTACCAACAATGGAAGTAATCGAATAAGGATAAGCCATCTGGATGACCCGATCAGAAAGTACTTGGAAGACTGAACACTTCCAACAAATATAACTGAAGCAAAGCGCCTCAGGTATAAGGCCACCAAATACTTGATGGTTAGGGGAGAACTTTACAAAAGAGTGTTTTTAAAGGCTTTACAAAGATAAGTCTATCTGGTGGAAGGGGGACAAATACATGTGGGAACCACACTGGGTAAGATTATATCACATAAGACCCTTAGGAGAATAGCCAACAACATCAAACGGCCGCCCGAGCACTTGACATCATCCCTAACCATTTGCTATATAGGGGTTGGATCCGATTGGCCTAATGCCAGGAGCGAGTAAAGAAGGTGCAAAGCATGCCATTTTGGTAGTGGATTATTTTACAAAATGGGTGCAAGCAGAAGCGCTAGTACACATAGCAGAAGCAAACGCAACCAACCTTATAAAGATAAACATCATCTACTGACTTGGAATCCAAGATATAATTGTCACTGACAACGGGACCAAGTTCAACAGTGACAACTTTAGAAGAATGTGCCAAGATTTCCAAATCAAGAATTACTTTGCCACACCAGTCCATCCCTAAACTAATGGCAAAACAAAAGCGGTGAACAAGATAATCAAACATACCTTGAAGGCCAAACTCAATGCTAAAAGGGGAATTGAGCAAATGAGTTACATGAAGTACTATGGGCTTATCGAACCACGAAAAGAACTTCAACTGGGGAAAATTCTTATTCACTAGCATTCAGGATAGAAGCGGTAATCCCGGTCGAAGTAATCTGTAATTCCCTAAGAGTACAACTTTTCCATTAAGAAAACCTAGATGAGTTGGATGAAAGGAGGGACTTGTCGAGGATAAGGAATGCCTCCAACCAATAAAGAGCAGCCAGATATTACAACTCACATGTCCGGATAATAAGATTTAAGCTTGGGGATTTAGTTCTTAAGGGGGTGTCACTCAACACAAAAGAGAAAGCAACATGATCATTGGCAGAAAAGTGGGAAGGACTCTATCATGTGGTCTGGTTAGCCGGCCATGGGACGTACCGCCTTACCATACCAAAAGTGGGAGAACTGCCTTGACCATGCACTGCGCAATAATTGACGATTTTTTACCTTTAGATGACTCATTTCACATTCTTCTTTGTTATAATCAGTTTGTTGTCATGATTATAAGTTATCTAATTGATTATCATTTCTTTTGTAACATTCAATAAAAGTCCCCTCGAGGGAATGATTCCAAGAAGTCAAGAATGTGTTCTTAATTTTGCTTTCGTTTACAAAAGCAATCTTGTGGCCCTCGAGATAGTTTAATGTTAAAAGGGCGCTTAGTGAGAGGACCAAAAACATATATCGCAAAGCCAATGTATACTTACCGAAACTAACTAGGTGTATAAACACTATTAGAGCACCTTCAGGCTACATGTGCCTGATGGGATGCTCTAAGAGTTGAATATCGAAATAAAATATATATGCTTGAAGCAGTTGCTAATAAAACATTGAGCATGTTCATTAAAGTTAGTATAATATAAACCACCCTCGTTACAACGAATCTTGAGCAACAAACTATTAAGAGCATCTCAGTGACTTAGTTACCAATCCGATCAGAGTTACCGGCTATTTTGGCCTCCCTCCAATACCCTTCTCCGATGTACCCCTAACCGATATACCCCTCACCGGTAGACATAAAGCATAATATGGCAAAGGGGTCAGGGGGAGGGCCACCTGAACTTATAGGAGGGCGAGACCCAGATGACGCTCTAGTCGGTGAAGGAGGTAAAATAAACCTTTCATGCCTTGAGAGAATAACAGTTGGGTACTAGTGAGGAAGCCAGACCTGTAGCAATGTTTGTAGCAAAAGTTTTGAAGACTACTATAGTTTGAGGACTTGCTGGAGGCAGCATCTTTTCCTGTACCCCATCAGTCTAAACTTTACAACCATCTTCACCAGCAAGTGACTCTGGAGGTACCTCCGGGGGAAATAAGGTAAATTGGTCGCCAGTGGTGCTCTCAGCCAGGCTAATGCCAACAGTTTCTGATAGGCGAACAACCTCAGTGTTTGGCAAGACCCCAGACAGTCTATCTAATCATATCGATAGTTTATCAACATGTTCTTCGACATATTCAAGCACCAAATCATTGACAATAGGCTTAGTATGAGTGGCATCACCATTGTTAGAATCAGAAGAGAGTGTGAAAACAATTTAGTGATTAACAATGAACTGCATCGGGGCCTTGCCTGCACGTTGCGTGATGAGGTTCATGTTTGTTGAAGGTTAACCTCACCACCGGTCTCGATCAGGACCTGGTTAGCAGCCCAGGTTTGATTAGAAGACATGGAGATGGACGTCACGGAAACACGATCATCCCACTTTTTCGACCATTGCTCATTAAGAATCAAATCAATTAAGGTCTCCTAATCATCATCTTCCTCTTCAAGAGCTATGAGCCCAACCCTGGCACAAACAAATTTCAAGTCCACAGTGGGCCTTGTTCTTCTTTGTTCGCGGGCAGCCTCGGGGGCAGATGACCCTTCTATTATCTTGGCTACCTTCGTGATTGAGGTCTCTCTAGTTGGCCGATCCTTGGAAGATCTCTTCCTACCATCATTTAAAAGAGTGTCACGCTCACTCCCCAAAGCATCCTCGGTCAAACTTATTGAGGTTTTAGGATCGAGTTCGTAAATGTTTTCCACAATATCATGCTTAGGAGGGGCAACTCCTTTAGCCACCTAGTCAGCAAATTCTCTTCTATTGGCTCGATCAAGGTTTTTAGCCTTTTCGGCTTGATCACTAGCAATAATATCCACTTCATACACTGGGAAAAAAAATTCAATATAGGTCATAAGAATATACACGGGTAAAATGAACCAAATGACTGAAGGAACAAAACTTACAATGTCCACGCCTACTGAAGATGGCAGGAAAAAAAACCCAATTTGATCAAGTTCTCTTCTACAAACAGGGAGCGACGGTCCCTAGACTCTTAAGACTTTTGAGCTGCCTTCACTACTAGACCAACTTGACCCCGAATAAGTTTTACGGAGGATTTGTTCCACAGCTCTGGACTAAAAAAATTCCATGGAAGCTGTTTCTGGCCAAGTCTTGGCTACGATCAGCTACAACTGTCTCGCCCCAATCATCTCTAACGAAGAACCAATTGTTCTTCCAATATTTGTTCGGTGAAGGGAAACCCCAAATAAAACCTTAGTGATCCTTGCAAGATGTGGGTAGGGGTCTCTCATTATACCCATGCCGGATCCAATTGCTAGGAGAACTAGATTAAAGATAAAAGATGCCTCCAGCGTCCAATCGGCCAAGAGTGTATAAATTACGAATTTCCTAAAGGGTCAGGGGGGTGCTTGGCCCCGACCAGCTTCCTTAAATTCCATAAACTAATCAAAACCCGATAAGAATTAGGAGACAATTGTATAGGAGCAATCTCTGCCTCAGCCAAAAACTGAGCAATGAAAGGCCGAATCGGTAAAGTTTCTCCGGAGGTGAGCATAGCCCTATAAATAGCAACAACACTTGGGGGTTGATTCCAAACAGCCCGCTGACAACTAGGGATCAATATGACGGATCAGGGAATGTAAAATTTGTCTACAAATTTTACAATCTCCCCATCGGTCACTACGTTCTCCTTACTGTCAAACGCACATGGTTGATCAACGGAAATTTTTAGCAAATGCACTCGGTGCCTCTTTAGGACGTTAAAAAGCTTTAACTTCTACGATAGAATCTTCAAGTCAATCGGTAGAGAAGGGAGATTTCTGGAGGAAGCCTTGTTGGTACATGTTGCCCTCAACACAGCTGGGCATGTGTTAGTAGAAGATTCAACAGGGTTAGAAAGTGGAGGCAAGAACTCAATATGAGCTATTGAATAATATACAATAAGAGCTATGGACTGGGTTGGATGAGTAAATGCACGGGGGTGACCCCATAATATATATTCAATTCGAGTGACACCCAACTCGATAACATGCATGAATAATTCGAAATAGTGATGGTGAAGATTGGCGTCCATACTTGATTAATGGAATCGGACGAAACGAGAACAAAAATGGATGGTTGGTCAGAAGATTGGAGCAACAAGAAGTCATGAAAGAAAATCTAAGAAGTAAAAGAAAAGATTAGGGTTGTGTCTGTGAGAAGAGAAAGTTGTCAAGAAATGTTGTGAGAGGGAAAACGAAAAGTTATAAACTTATATATCAATGGGTAACGTCGTCCTTCAACTGAAACGCGTGTGAATGGGGGGGTTGGTGCACGAATCCTGAAGATCACACGGCATTCAAAAATCAAAAAGTTGCCCAATGATTGTATCATTTACGTCACATCCCTTGAACAGACCAAACTGATGCGGCCATAGTTTAATAGTTAGCTGTTAAGCATTAACCATGCATTAATGAGCATTAATAAGCTACAAGACAAAAAAGAAAAAGCAAATTAAATACACTTCACCGAGCGAGTTCTTTTTAGCTAGAACAATAAACTCGGTTTTGTATGTTTAAAGGGGTATTGTTATTGGTATAATTTAGAGAATGTGACACGTCAGTAATAGATGGGAATCGGGGGTGCCACATCACCATAAGTCAACACGATTAAACCCACCTAAGATGACCAAATATGACTTCATAACATCCAGTCAGGGGTTACCTGAACGATCGGATAAAGATAATCCGATTTGGATAATTAGATCGACCAGATAAGGATGATCCGATCGGGATTATCCAAATGATTGGGTTAAAGCCTATGCGGGGATCAAACTACCGGCCGAGGAAATTGGAGTTTGGTCATGATTGGTAGATGGTCAGTTGAGTGACATGTGGATAATATCAAATTCAATGCAATTGCGACTTAAACACGTAGAAAAAGAATCTGGCTTGAACAAGGCATCTATAAACACACTTTGATAAGGAAATAAACTTCCTTATAGATATCAGAGTCCAGTTTAGGCAATAGAACTAATACAATCGGAATATGACCGATGCGAAACAGGAAAGAAGATTAGAACGAATCCAATACGTCAACTTTCTTTACTTGTATAACACGAATTAGGGCTCTATACATGTATAAATAGACCAAAATAACACCCATGAAAGGGTTAACGATAGTAAGTATACAAGAGAGTAAGAGAGATTGCGCCTTGTTTGCTTATTTATTTTTCTTGATTTGTAATTTGATTATCAATTCGTATTCACCTGTTCGATGCATGATCAATTAAACCTAATCCAAAAATCACTGTCTGTAGGGAAAAATCGATTTGAAACGCAGTGGAAGAGTGAAATTAGGGTTTGGTATATTTTAAAATTTTTCCCTTTAATAAATAGAACCTTAATCCTAGATTAATTGATGTATGTTAAAATTATCGTACCTTTTTCACATGGCGATTGAACTAGCGTCGAATTAAATCTGCAAGATCTTCCAATCCAATCACGAACGTGAATCACCTAGGAGTGTGGGCTTTTTTTCTTTAAATTGTATACCTGAGGATGGAAACAAACAAAATATCTTTCTTTGTTAGTCACAATAATCCTCCAAGAAGAAAAGCAAAGAACGTTAGGTCACTTGTGAATTATCAATCAACTAGATTGAAACTTACGTGAACCTAGATTCGATGTTGTGCACAAAACATTTTAATGTAAAGGCTACTAGTGCACTATCGAATACAAAACATTCTTTCTTCCTTTTCTTCTTTGCCGAATTTCACACAATTTCTATGAGTTGACCGAATTTTGTCTAGAGCAAAAAACAATTTTTTCTCACTCAAAATTCTTATGGTGGCCGAAATCTCTTTAAGAAGAATTTCTTAGCTCGGCTGAAATTTTCACTCATAGAAAACTACTAGGGTTGGCCGAATTTCAACAAGAGTTATATATAGGTTTTCAAATCCTTTCCTAAAGAGGATTTACTTGGTGGGTAAGAATCCTATCTTTAGGTGGATTTACTTAGTGACCAAAAATCCTTTTCCAAAAAGAATTCTTTCCTACACCAAAACTTCTAATCCAACTCAAATAGTGTATTTGTGACCATATTAAAAACTTCCTAATTTGACTAGATAAATAATTCATTTTATTTATCTACTTATCAAATATAGTTTTTAATATTAATTATACTACCAATAATAATATAATATTAGGAGACCATCTCCTATTAAGAAAAATATTTTAACTTTTAATTAAATAATTAATTAATTAACAAATTAATTAATTTCTATTTAATTAAATAATAAAATATAAAACAATATAATTAAGCTAAAATATTCAACCTTGCCGCCCAAGACCACACATGAGCATATATATTATTTTTCTTATTTTATTAAATCCATTGGACCTTAATAAAAAGTCCACATGTGAACTACACCCATTCTTACAAAAAGAAACAAGTCAACATGCCTCAATACAATTTTAAATGGACCCATAAACTAGTTCAGTAGAATATATCATGTGATCCATGCAAGTTCGTGTGGATTAGGGATCTAGGCGGACTATCTAAATTTAAGCTCCAATAGATATAACCTAATCACAATCAACAAATGATTCACTTAAGTCCGATCTATTAATTTTAGTTCATTCCACTAAAGAACTAAAGTTGAACTCTTAAATAAAGATATAATAAGTTAATATTGCTCATTCATACCCTAGACAATATTAATGGAGAAAATGTATCATCATGAAGTATATCAATAATCTCCAAGAGCTCATAGACCGCCTATAGCTCTCTAAGTTACTATATTTACTCATATGACCACATTTTAAATTTGGATATTTTGACTTGTCCATAATCCATATTTCAATAGACACTATTGAAAACTTAACATTAAGATTTAATATCCTATACCTCAAAATATCCATATGATGGTATTCTACTCATATTTAATAAATGAAGACATGATGTCCATATCTATGAATGAAGTCCTCTATTGATTAACAAACGAATACCATCAAACTATCGAGGATAAACTATGCTATATAATCATACTCATTGATAGCTCAAATGATAACACTTGCAACCATAAGTCCATCATTTATCTCAGGATTGAGATAGCCTCTCCGATTGTCCTCAAGTGAAAAATTTTATCCACTGACGATTGTGGATAAATTAATCCACTGTAATTCTATTCAATACACCTAGTGCACTAGATTTTTTTACCCAAAGACACCACACTTTGATGATTTTATACTCATCATAACACATTTGATCCCACTCAAATGCTAGTAAAAAAATCTACAACTTTAACAAGATAAATGTGCCCAACCTTTATCTTAAGTTGTGAATATTGTTCAAGACTAACTAAAGAATTGTGTCTACCTCATACATATCTAGATGCATGAACAATTCTTCTTTTCTCATAGTCTTTTGAGCTTATGATTATTTACTTTTGACAATTATAATAATTATAATATAAATGCTATAAGCTTAGTTAAACTAGAAATCACTTTATTAATATGAAACGATTGTCAAAAACATTATTACACTCTTACTATTGAGCATAATCCTAACACCGTCAACACGTGGAAAACCCTAAAAGTTGACAAAAATTGAAGTCATATTTTATGATCTCAAGAATCAGTACAACAACAAAGAAATAATCAAACTTACAAGACCCAAAACTGAAAAAAAAAAAACTAACCTGGAATCTGGGAAAGTCGAAGAGCGCTCAAATTCTCAATGCTATTGCTATGAAACTTAAATAAATTTTTGATCCATCACCCTCTGAACAAAATTAAAATTTATTCCAATAATTTCTCCATAACTAAAAAATCAGATTCTAAACACTTGTTAAAATGATTGAATAGTTCTTAGGAAATGTAGAGAAATTATTGGTATCACATCCAGAAAGCAAGGAGAACACATTGTGATTGACAAAGAAAAACAAAATTGAATGTGTGGCATGCTAGCAACTAAAACAAGAAAGCGAGTTGTTGGGTTCAGGTTGAAGAGAGAGAGAGAGAGAGAGAGAGAGAGAGAGAGAGAGAGGGAGAGAGAGAGAGAGAGAGAAATGAGTGAAGACGAGGAAAAAAAATGTTTGTTAGGAGAGAGAGTGTGAGTGGAGAAAAATTGGGTAATTTTGTCAGTTTAACTCTATATTTGATAAGTAAAATAAAATTTTGGGAAGTTGCTACAAAAGTAAATCCATAAAAAAAATTGATTAATTCCTATAATTTTCTAAAAAAATGTGAAATGTTGAAAAAAAGAGTGAAGTTATATTTACATTTTGTCAAAGGTAAAAATAAGGACAAAACCCCTCTAAAATCATGTTTTTAACTTTTTATACGATACAATTATCAAGACACCCTTATTTAATCACTTAGGGTTTTTTTCTATTTCTATAATTAACAACATTGTCGGCGAGGGAAAGCCCAGGCAGTGTTGTCGCCACACTTGGGCGAGTCACCTGTCAACTAGGCTCACGATGCCCTGGTGACTTCGCCTGGGCTCGTGGTACCCAAGCAACACATCACTGAGGCTACATGGCCCCGATAGTGCCTTCACCAAACGATGCATGCCTATTCAAGACCATCCAGTGAAGGGTTTGATGAGATGGAGAATATGAGAGAGAGATATAGGAAAGAAAGGAAAGAGAGTGTGTGGGGATGGTTTTTATATGAGGGTATTGATCGGTCCATTTCTATACATGTTTTATGCCTTATTTCCTATTATTTATGGACTGTTCTCGAGTGAAGTTGGTTATTTAATGTGTTTTGTGAGAATTTTATAGGTATTTATCCCTAAGTAAGATGTTTGAGCGTAATTAGAGAGTTTGGGGGAAAAAATAGAAAAAAAGGGCTGAAATTGTAAAGGTTTGTGTAGAACGCTCAACTTATGAAGACCATGTCGCCCTCCTTAGATCGATCCAGGTTGAGATCCATATATAATCGGAAAGCCTCAGAAGTCTAGTTTCAGGTTACTTTACAGTTTGTGAATCAAAGTTTTCTTGAGAAATTTATGGTAGTTTTAGTAACCGTAGGGCAGAGTTGGAAAAGTAAACAGCAGCCTAGACAATGGTGCCCGCATAAAGACCTAGATAGTGTTCAATTCCAGCTAATTTTTACGATTTGGACAACGGTTGACCTATAGAGCAGTCATAGACTGCGGTAATTTGTATTTTGGACAAGGAGACACTACGAATTGGTCCAGAATTGTCCCAAAATTTCTCAAATAAAATCTTAATGACTCTTGAAGACCAAGGGATGTTTGGGAAACTTCCTAAACTTAATAAAATGTCAATTATCAAAAGAGGAAATCCAAGTTAGGAACGAATTCTTATTCCTTGATTCATGAGAATTCCTGCTTGGAGGATTTCCTAAACTTGTAAGAATTTAAGGCTCACAAGAAGAATGTACCTATAAATTTCAATAGTTTTCTTCAATATAAAGAGATTTAGCCAAGGGAGGTCCTAAGCCACCAAGTGGTTTGTCCCCTATCAAACCACCACTTCATCATCACACACCACTTACAGACCCAATCATCCATCGTAGAAGAAGAAGAAAAAAAGAAGAAGAATGACCACTCTACAAAAGTTCACATTTAGAGCTCCCTATTCTTATTGCTTGTTCTTGTTTTCGAGCATTTTTATGTATATAATGTGTGTTTTAGCCATGTGTAGGTAAATTATCCCCAAAAAGGTGTTTGTACCAAAAGTGATAAAAAGAGGGCAAAATGGGGTAAATATATATAGAAGAGGAACCCACGGGAATGAAGCAATAGAAAGAAGTCACAACCAAACATCAACTAGTTCAAGTCTTCTGGTTCACTAGAGAAACCTGTAGTCTGAACTCGCGGAGCCTCCTACTATTTCTGGTCTGCTAGAAAAAACCTACAATATGAGCCTGCAGAGCCCACGTCAGGTGTGAAATCATAATAATTTTATAGGCATTTCGGTCTTTCCACGCTCATTTCCTGTCCTAAACTTATCTAGCCCATAAATAAACCTCTTTGCCTCTTAGTTCTTGGTGAACAACACAATCATTACTTTAAGAAACCCTTTTTAGATCTCAACACAAATCAAGAGAGAGAGAAGCCTTCAAGATCATTAATGGAGGTTTTCCTCCATGGATACCTCTCCACCACCATTTCAACATATAAACCTCCATGGATGCTTTTCCACCACCATTTCAACATATCCTACACCATCTTAGAGTAGATTATAAGGAGAAATGAGGGCTCTTGTGACTAAAACCGAGCCATGGAAGTTCATTGGAGATTGAGAGCTTTTAGAGGAGTTGTTCTTCAAGGGTTGTCTTCTATTTACTCTTTTCTTTGTATATCTTGTATCTTGGATGTATTTATCCTCTTTTGGGAGTATTTTTTAACCTAAAACTTGAGCTATCTATGTATGAGTTGTTCTTAGATTTGATTTGGTATTGATTCATTCATTGATATGTTATTATTAATCTCTTATAGTGATATTCATTTGTGTGGAAGATTATAAATTGATGTGTATGTATGGATGAGATTAGGAGTAGAATAACTTAAATTACGAGTATTATAATCAAATATCTCATTTGTGTATGTATGTCAGTGAATGGTTTAACATGCTATGTTTTGAATGATTTGAGTGAATGAGAGTTTGGATTGTACTCTAGGATAACCATTTCGGGCATAATCTTGACTACTTAGCTCTACTAAATGGATGAAACTTGTTTATGTATCACCTTGCTAGAATAGGTTTGGATAAATGTTTTTGTGTTTAATGGGCTAGACCTAGACAGAATTGCTCATTCCATAACTTTGGTTGAGTGATGAGAATTGATTTTAGAATTCTTTAATCAAGAGAATGAACCCTTTACTTGAATTAAATGGTATTCACATGTTCTACAATATACATGAATTGCATCTTGTGTTTGGTGAACTCATTTCCCTTGTGTGATCACATCTTGTATCTCTCCAAGCCATCATTATTTTCGTAGCTAGGGTGTCTTGCCTTTAGGAGTAGAATAACCTAAATTGGGAGTAGATTAATTTAGAAAAGCACCCAGTTACATTTCTATCTTTAGTTTCATGCCTTTAGTTTTACGTAGTTTTCACTCACCTCACACCAATCACATTATGCTTACACTTCACACACACCATTCTCACCACATACACATTCTATTTGCATTGCTTTTAAATAAACTCTAGAGCGAGACATAGTTGACTAATACCACCTCTCTATGGTAACAACCCCTTGTTTACATGATATACTAGCTCTTTGACTCCTGCATCTGCGAGGTAGTTTAAATTAGAAATATTTTTTTTATAGGCATAACAACGGGCTGATCAAACATCTCGGGTTTTCTCTTCTTAATCTCCTTTCTTTTATTTTTCTATGATGTGTAACTAAATCCATACCTAGGGAATCGATGTGAACCTATGTGATGCTCTTGTTTAGAATAACTTCATATTTTATTCATAAATTAAAGTTTGGTTTGTTCAATTCATCTTATATCGGAATTCTCTATGTGTATTGATTTATGGTCCTTTATTATTGTAAGTTTAGGGTTTTCATAATTTAATGATTGAGATTATAATATAGGGCAATAAGTAGTCTTGATTAATATTCAATTGAACAAATAAATTCTATTTTCGACTTAGGTCAATGCAAAGTTGCTTTTGGTTCATAATTTTTTGTGCTTAAAAGGTTCTTAGTTGTTGCTCATGCCTAGGCTAAGGGGTGAGTAATGATTAAGAATACGTGGTTCATTCCACGATCATATAGTAATAATCATAATAAAGATACGAACGAACTCTTGCTTGAATTGAATCATGTTAGTGGAATTATTCAATAAACATTAAGTGTTTGCATTTTTTTTGGGTAAATAAATAGTATCATAGAAAGAAGGAAGTAATGTACGAATACAAGGGGAATACCCCAGGAAGAAAGGGACACAAAGCCCAGAAACAACGTTCAAACAACAAACTCTCTAATAAGAGCTAAACCAAAGGCTTTACAAAGAGCACTGAGCACAACACAAGCCCAGACCACCTAGGGATAACTAGAGATGAGAGGCTAATTCTTTAACTTGAGAGAAGAGAGCCGGCAACGAATAGTATCTGTAATGATCTGGGCAACCTCGCAACTAGACTTTCGAGAGCTTTTAAAAATAAAACAATTTCGCTCTCTCCAAATAAAATAGACGGCAGCCGCAAGATAAAGTTTTTTTGTCACGACGGAGAGGGAGCTCCCCTTCCACTGAATGGACACCCAATCAATAAGATCATTCCAGCTAAGATGAATCCCAAGAAAACCACATTTATTCAAAAGTTGTGTCCATATGGCTTTGCTATAAAAACACTCAAAGAAAAGGTGAGCATGAGTCTCGGCTTAAGAGTTACAAAGGACACACGTAGTAACAACTTGAGGGTCGTAGCGCTGAACACGATCCAAGGTAGAAAGCCTACCTTTAATAGCCAACCAAAGGATGAAACCCATCCTCGGGATATTCTGCAGGAACCACACAATTTTATACCAAGAAACCAAAGGATGAGGGGTTCTAAGAGACTCCATAGCAGACGCAGCTGAATAAATGCCATTAGAAGAAGGAAGCCACAGAATTTTATCATCCAAAGTTGAGTTTGGTTGTAAAAAGGCATACGACTCCGAATTTCAGCAAGGTCAATGGATATAGTAGCAGGCCATCTCCAATTATCATCAAGAACAGTGGCATTAACCTTAGCATTGATAGAGAGTCCAGAATCATAAATAACACTGGGAGCTCCATTTCGATCGAATAGGGCCATCCAGATGCCAATTATCAAACCATAAGGAAGTTTTCAAGCCATTACCAATGATGTGCTGAATTAAAGGACGGGAAAAAGGCCTAAGAAGAAGAAGTTTTCTCATATTCCAAGAACAGATATGAGGAGCCTTCACCTCCCACAAATCGGTACCTTTGAGGAGATAGGCTTTGATCCAAGAAGTCCAAAGATTACTAGTGCCAGAAACCAGAATCCATATATGTCTAATCATAAGTGCTTTGTTCCACAAAGATAGGTCCTTGATTCCAAGACCACCCTCTTTCTTTGGAACACAAATATTAGACCAAGCAATCTTAGAGCCTTTGCTGTTCACCTCAACCCCATTCCATAAAAAACTTCAGAATTTCTGTTCAATGCTCTTCAAGATTCTCCTTGGAAGATAAAGGTGAGATGCCCAAAAGACTTGAATACTAGTTAAAACCGAGATGATAAGTTGAAGACGACCAGCAAAGGAAAGACACTTATTTAACCAAGAAGAAAGTCTACTCGAAACCTTATCCACAAGGGGAGAGCAATCACGAAGATTCAACTTTGAAGAGATGATAGGAATTCCCAAATAACGAATTGGAATAGAGCCAACCGGGTAACCAAAAAGGTTGATGAACTGTTGACTAACAGCAACGGGCACACCCGAAATGAAAATGTTGCTCTTAGCATGATTAGCACAAAGTCCCGAAAGCAAAAAGAACTCATCAAGGGCTGACTTGAGCACAAGAACTGAATGATATGAACCATGGCAAAGCATAATCAGGTCATCCATAAAAGAAAGGTGGAATAGCTTTAATTTATCACACCTCCAATGATATTTGAAGTTAGGAGTGTCCATAATATGGTTGGCCAAAAGCTTAGAGAGGACCTCCATAGCAATAACAAAGAGATACGGAGACATAGGGTCCCATTGCCGAAGGCCCCTCTTTCCGGAGAAGAAACCAGCAAGCTCACCATTAATAAAGATAGAGAACTTAGGAGTATTAAGGCAAGCTTTAATCCAATTAATGACTTTCAAAGGAAAGTGAAATGCAGCAAGAGTGTCAAGCAAGAAGCCCCAATCCACCATATTAAAAGCTTTCATTAAATCCACCTTAAGAGCCAACTTTCGCATACTAGCATCCTTGTGATAATCCCTCATAAGCTCTAGAACAAGAAGGATGTTATCCCCAATTCTCCTACCTGCCACAAAAGCTGATTGGGAGGGGCTAATAATGTCCGGAAGATAAGGCTTGATTCTATTGGCTATGATCTTAGCAATGATCTTGTATAGAGTGTTGCAACAAGCGATCGGTCTAAAGTCCGTCATCTTAGAGGGATTAGGGACCTTGGGGACCAAGGCAAGAATCGTCGCATTGAGCTCCTTAAGAAGAAGACCAGAATAAAAGAACTCTTGAATAGCATTAATAACATCATCACCAACTATGTGTCACGTCTTCTTGAAGAAATGAGCATTAAAACCATCGGGACTAGGAGCCTTATTAGGGTGAAGAGAAGCAAGCCTTACGAATCTCATCATTTGTAACTTCTCTACTCATGTAATCAGCTTGATCATTAGAGATGTGTTTATCAATAACATTTCTCAAAGAACGAGAGCCATGTCTAGAAGGCATTGAGCAACCAAGAATATTTTGAAAGTGACGAATAGCTTATGATTTGACACGAGTATCTCCTTTAATTAAGGAACCATCTTCACCAGAAATTGAGAGGATCTTACTTCTATTGCGTCTCTCCTTGATGGCTTTGAAAAAATAAGAGGAATTACGGTCACCAGCCTTGAGCCATTGAACTCTAGATTTTTGTCTCAAGAAATCCTCCTCCGTCTGAAGAGCTAGTGTATAAGAACTCATAAGCTCATTCTCTTGAATTCTTAAGCTTGCATCAAGAGGCTGAAGATCAAGATTTCTCTGACATTCAACAAGAGCAGCCTTGGCTTCAATTGATTTAACAGTCACATCCCCCACCGTATTCTTGTTTGCATTTTGGGATCATTGATTACCTAGTTCTTCTCATCTCTTGATCACAATCCACCAATTCCCTGTGAATTGCTAGCTTTTGATTAATTTAGTTAACTCAACTCAATTGCTCAAACTTGGTTACTTTTAGTTTAACTTTAATTAGAATTAGTTATAATCGATAATCGCTTTTCACCGTGGAACGAACTCTACTTGCCGACGTACGATCACCACGATTCGTGCACTTACGATTTTAGTAAAACATAATTTTCACATCAAGTTTTTTTATGAGGGTATTCAGATAATTTTTTAAAAAAATGTGGTTATTAACAGTTAAACTTTCGTATGTGTTTTAAAACGAAAGTTTAATGTTTTTGAAAGCTAATTTTTATTCTCTCTAGTTTCTTTTAGATGTTATCCAATTGATTTACTCATCCAATATGATGGCTTAATAAGTAACTTTTCTTACAAATGTTGGACATTTGAAGCAAAAGGGAAGAGAAAAGTGAATACAAAAATATAATAAAGATTGACTATTAAAGATTTTTTTTTTGGGGTGGGTATTTAAGGTATTCTTTTGGCCGGTTAAAGAAATAATTTCATTTTTAAATATTAAAGACGTGTGTACTAACAAATTGACACCCTTATGTGTACCTAATAAATCGACATCCTTAATGTTGGATGCAGTTTGTTAAGAGGAGGTCGCTTATCATCCTCAAGCAATGACGATGGAGGCTCGTTGAGAAAGCCTCCTCCAATAAAATGAATGGGAAGATGTCAACCAACCTCTTTTGATCTTCATAACCATGGGAGGTAACACTGGCACCTCCTCTTCTTTTGAGTTGTTTTTAACTATATTTGAGTTGGTTTTTAAACTCTCAGTGGTTTATAAACTCTAAATGGTTTATCTATAATACATTTACCATACATTGTTAGTATGAAAAATGAATTATTTGCTTTAGTTTTTAGTTTTTTATGTTTTTCAAACATTTGATTGTGTAGACTTTTGGATTAAAATCCAATGATTAGTTTCCACTCCTTTAACTAAACATATTGGGTACGTTTGGTGCGTGGGATATGATTTGACTATTTTTAAAAGATGGAATTGGATTGGATATGATTGAATTAGTTATAAGTGTTTCCAGTGTTTGATACAATATAATGTTTTATATGTCATGGGATTGGAGAAAAATAATGAAACAATAAATTAAAAAATTAAAAAGTCGTTTTGAAGAAAAAAAACAATCTAGAATCAATGAATCATATCTTTCCCATTCTCTCTCCTTTATTTATTTCTCTTCTTTTCTGCATTATTGAAAAGAAAAATCGATATCTCTCCTCCTCTCATCTCTTTCTCTCACCAAAATTAATCATCAGATTGATTCAAAAAAAAATTGTTGAATCAAAACTCATCAATCCATCTTTTATCCAAATTCAACACAATCACCAAACAAAATAGAAAAACACCCTATCATTTAAAACTCAAACCAGTGAAAAAAGAGTGAGAGAACACAACCAATTCCGATCTCCTCATATCGACGCTCGATCTCGCCGCCTGATGCTTTACCAGTGAAAAAGAGAGAGAGAAATTCCAGATATTCTTTGTGGTCTTTATTAATCTGGGTTTGTTATAATCATAATTCTTTTTCTTTATTTATTGTAATAATTTTTGCTTCCGTGAGAAACAAATGTTAATATGACCAATAAAAAAAATCGATTGTTTTTTTTGGAACGGATTGAAGCTCGATGAATGTGTGTCTAGATCTCGATTGTTTTTTCTGGATTTTTTTTAATTGATTGAAGAAGTTATTTCTGAGTTTTTTTTTAATTGATTGAAAAATTGGATGGAATTCATTTGAATCCCACCATTTTGGTTGAGACTAATTTATCCCACATTAGTGGGATAAAAAATTCAGATGGGGCTAATTTATGTCATCTCATCGGCCAACCAAACATGGGAATGATACTAAAAACAAATTGATCCCCATCCCATTCTATATGTCAAACGGGCCCATTAAGTATAATAGAATTACCCTATCATAAAAGGTTTTTGGAATTCTCCTTTTAGGACAAATTGGACAAACACCCCCGAGTTTAGATGTAATTACACAAATATGGAACCTTGACCCATAATTAACACAAACATCCCTACTGTTAGTTGATTTCTGTTAACTCTAACCGTTGACAAACGTTCCATATGGAAAAGAATGAAATACCACTGTTATTTATTTTATATTTTATTTATTATTTCAAAATTAATATTTTATAATAATAATTTTAAAATAATTGATGATAAAGGAGTCTATAGTTGTAACGCAACATTCATTATGGTTTTCATATCTTCTACAAATCTATATCTACATATTTGCAAAATTCAACCATTTTGAATGTTGTTGTGATGGAAATCATTAACTTAATATTGACTAGCTTGCTCCTTTCAAATGCTTCCCATTAAACAAGTTAAGTCTTCTTTCATCCTTGTAGCTTTAGCTTTAGCTTTTGTCATTGGTCCTCCATGAATGGTTAAAGGATCCGGATCTTTTCCAACCTTAGCCGAATTGTGATCAACTGGCCGGTCCTCATCATGTTGGAAATCTGTCAATGAAACTTGTTAACATAAGAAAATAAATATACAAAAAAAATATATTTAATAACAAGCTTTATTACTTTGTGCAACACAAGATGATTTTCATAACCAGGGTAATGTCTGATATAATCCTCCAACCATCAGTCCTATTTCCGCTTATATCATGGATGGATGTTTGACTAGGAGATGCAACATGAATCTTGAAATTCCCTTTCATTAAATCAACAAATTTGCTTAGAAATGGGAGGAAAAAAAAATCAATGATGGAGGAGTCTTCCAAATTTAGTAATCCATCAAGGTCTCACTTTAACAACTCAACCATCTATTTATGCTTGAGCTACTGAGATTCTACCTTGTGAATATCGCTCAATCATTTGATACCATCAAATCTTGAACGCTCATTACTCCTTGTTATCCATTAATCGGAGGCTTGTACATCCGCGACAAAGGCTCTATTGGACCCACCAGCATATCCTGGCAGCATCCGCCATTGCCGCTCCAATTCCCGCTACCGAACGATGCCGTATGGCTTGAATTTTTTATCTTCAAGATCGAAACCCGGATGGACGACAAAACCGTCCATTGGGACACGATCGTTGCAAGGCGAACAAGGTGCAGCTGTTGTGCACGTCCCAATTGCACTCCTAGTAGAGCACCAGACTGTCCGTCGTAAAAAGGGAGGCCAGAGACTCCTACTGAGAGATTGCGAGAGATAATGAAATAAACTCAACAAAGAGAGCAAAACTACATAACAAAACTCAGAAAATTCTGAATAGTAACCTGAATTCAGCTTCTCCATTCATCAAAGATTAAATCAAGTTTCCTTCTTTCTTTTTTCTATCTTTATCTGCTTTTTGTCTATATCATTTGACTCTACCGAACGGACTTTTTTTCACTTCCTTATTTTTTTATATTTTCCTTTACAGTTTTACTTTCCACATGCCTCTCGTTCATTTTCAACTCATTAAATGCAATATAAACGTTCTTATGTTTTTTAAACTAACTTAGGATCCGTCCGGTAAACGTTTTTCAGTTACTGTTTTTTAAAAATAAAAATAAAAATAAATACAGTATTTTTGGTTTCAGTTTTGAATTTTAAAAACGCATCTGATAGCATATACTGAAAGCTGTATTTTGAAAAAGAAAACGAAAAAAACGCGTCTAATAGATTAACCGAAAACTATCAAAAATTGAAATGTCAACTTTGGCATTTTGTTTAATACTTTTAAAAAAAAAAACATTTTGTTTAATATTATTACAACTATAAATAAATTGATTACATAATTAACAAATATAAATTTTGTATTATAATTTTTAAATTAAACAAAAGTAACACATTAAAAATTAATTCAAAAAAACATATCAAAAAAAGAATTAATCAAAACTAAACTCTTAAATTATAAATAAATAATTACAATATATATATATATATATGTATATATATTATATGTATATATATTATATATTAAAAATATAACTGTATATTATATATATATATATAGATTATAATAAATATATTATGATATATTATAATATTAAATATATTAAGTTTTATTAAAATTTATATAATCATATATATATATATCATTATATAATATATTATTATATATAATAATATAGGGCTCAAAAAAATAGCACTTTTTGGAGGTGACTTTTCAACACGGTTACTGCTTTAATAACTTATGTTTAAAAGACACATATTATGGTGAACGAACAAAAATGCCCCCAATAGTTGTTTCATCAGAATCTTTCATTCATTTTTTACAGCGAGAGTTATGAAATAAAAAGAGAAAGTTTCATTGAAATTCAGGCGCTACGCAGACGCATTCGAGCTGCCCGGTCAGCTCGCCGGGGGGTCAGGAGCAGCGCCCCCGGAGCTTTTTTTTTCTGGTCAGTATTTCAAAAACAATATTCTCGATCCTTTGAAAAATATGTTTGATTCTTTAAAAAAAATCATCGATTCTTTCTAATATATGTTCGAATTCACTACAAATATAATCGATTTAACTAAATCAAATTTTCAAAAAAAAAAAATCTCGATCCGTTGAAGTATATTCTCGATTCTTTGCAAAATATTCTCGATTCGATCCTTTGAAAAAAATCTCGATCCTTTGAAAAATCTTCCCGTTCCTTTGAAAAAAATCTCGATCCTTTGAAAAATATTCTCGATTCGATCATTTGAAAAATATTCTCGATCCTTTGAAAAATATTCTCGATTCGATCCTTTGAAAAATATTCTCGATTCGATCCTTTGAAAAATATTCTCGATTCGATCCTTTGAAAAATCTTCTTGATCATTTGACAAAAATTCTCGATCCTTTAAAAAATATTCTCGATCCTTTGAAAAAAAATCTCGATCCTTTGAAAAAAAATCTCGATCCTTTGAAAAATATTCTCGATTCGATCATTTGAAAAATATTATCGATTCGATCCTTTGAAAAAAATCTCGATCCTTTGAAAAAAATCTCGATCCTTTGAAAAATATTCTCGATCATTTGACAAAAATTCTCGATCCTTTGAAAAATATTCTCGATCATTTGAAAAAAATATCGATCCTTTGAAAAATATTCTCGATTTGATCATTTGAAAAATATTCTCGATCCTTTGAAAAAAAATCTCGATTCTTTGAAAAATATTCTCGCTTATTTGAAAAAAATTCTCGATCCTTTGATTGAATTTTTTTTGATCCTTTGACAAATTCTTGATTCTTTAAAAAATAAGCACGATCATATTATAAAAAAAGCTCGATTTGGCTACAAATATGTTCGATTTAACTAAACATTATTTTCAAAAATAAAATGCTCGATCATTTGAAAAATAAAATGTTCATACATGTTCATACAAAGACTGGATAACAAATCATAATGAATGGATACAATGTTAAACCACATAGAAATATATAAATATATATAAACGAAGATCACAAATATAGGTTATCTTCTTGTGCAGAATCTGGAGAGAGACAAGTTTTTTTGGAGAGAGAGATGAGTTATCGTTTTCAAAATGTAGATGGAAACACAATGGGATTAAAAAATAGATTATTTAAGGGCAATTTGGGTAGTTCACCATAATTGGTGCCTTTTAAACTTAAGTTATTAAAAAAAATGATATCACTGCAACGCACATAAAAAAAGGTGACATATTTCACCATTTCCGCTAATAATATATTATATAATGTTATATATATATATATATACTGCATGAATTCTTTTAGTTTTAATTGGAAATAAATTATTTTACAATATATATATATATATATATATATATATATATATATATATATGATGGGCACTTTGGTTATTTGAAAATCTTTTCTCGTCTTGTCCTAACCATATCAAACGTATAACAGTACAATTAATAGTTTAAAAAAAATGTTTTTTTTTTCATATAAAAAAAGTGAAAAACAAAAATAAAAACAAAAAACAAGTATTTTGTGTTTTTCAAATCTTTCATTTTTAACAATGGTTTTGTTATTTATTTTTTTTTGAAAATAAAATAAAAAACGGTTAACGAACGCGTTTTCGAAATCATTTTAAAAAATAAAAAGCGAAAACGAACAGAAAAACAATTGCAGGACGGGGCCTTAGTTTCTTAGGCTTGAACTCTAAAAGTTGTTTTGGGCTTTAACAAATAAATGGGTTAATAGCACCACTGCTCCCTGAACTTATAGCGCGGTAGCAAAGTGCCACATGAATTTTTTTTCTTGACACTAAACCCCTTAAGCTTTCATAAATTTGTAAACACTGACGGATTAACTTCCGTCCAATTTTTTTTCACACGGTCTTCACGTGAGGTCGTACCGAGGGTAAATCTGTCTTTTCATCCTCTTAATAAGGATTAAAGAAAAAAATACATATTTTTTTATTATGTGGAGACCTAGATTGGATCTCCATCGTCCATCATATGAGATGGACTGTAGAGATCCAATCTGGATCTCCACCTAATAAAAAAAAAACTCATCTGTAAAACCCAATGAAACCTAAAAACCCCCACCCGTCTAGACCCAAATACAATCACTCAAATCCCCATCTCCATGACTCCATCAGTTTTCCAGAAGAACAATCACCACTCAAACTCCAAACCCTCTGCCAATCCCCTTCTCTTTCTCAAGCCCTCTTCTTCATATCATCACCTTCTCCAAAAACCCAAATCCACACACTCATCATCCATCAACAAATCGAAAACCATCTCCAATTTGAACCCAGAACCACCGAAACCCCACCACTATATCGAATCATCTAAACATAAGAAAACCACCAAATTAAACCATCTGAACCTATGAAAACGACCAAATCAAACCTAAAACCACCATTGCCGACGAAAAAGACACATCATCGCCGACGAAGGTGATCCAGAGGAAAAGAACCCATAATTAGGTTTCCATGAGATTCAAATGGATCTCAATCGAAGATGATGTTTGCTGATTGAAGATGATGTTTGGTTTGGACTTTGATCGAAGATGATGTTTGATTGAAGATAAAGAAAAAGTTTGAAGATGAAGAAGAAGTTTGAAGATAAAGAGAAGAGTGAATGTCTGATGAAGTTTTTACTTGGGATGGAGAAGAAGAAGAGAAGAGTAAATGTCTGATGAAGATGAGTTTTTTGTCTGATGCTTGATGCATTTTATTTTTAATTTCTATAAATATTTATTATTTAATTCCAAATTTACCCCTTACGTTTGGATGGATGTGAAGACCACATGACAAAAATTTGACGGAAGTTAGTAATCCGTCAGTTTTTGAAAACTTATGGAAGTTTAGGGGGTTTAGTGCCAAAAATAATAATTCAAGGGACGCCTTGCTACCGCGCTCTATGTTCAGTGGACATTGGTGCTGTTAACCCTAAATAAAAATTTGCCAAAATACCTATTGATTTTGGTCCAATCCAAATCATTATTTCACTTATCTTAATTTAAGTCTTACCATCACTATCACTCTGAGTCTTAAGTCTATTAGGAAATAAATTGAGTTCAAATTTGTAATAACTGTGGCCAACTATTTAAGAATGATTTGACTCATTTTCAGGATATTCCATGGGTTGCCTAGTCAATTGGTAGATTAATTTGGAGATCACATTCACCAACAACATGGCTAAAAACCCACATAGACATCCAACAGGAAACCAAGCCAAGAACCTTTTAGACAACCTTGACAACATATCTCAACACAGCAACCATCAGCCTTATGTTGACCATAACCAACACATTAACCCAAATCCACATAGAACTCTTAGAGACTGCATGAATCCCACACGTACTGGAGCACCTTCATGCATAGCTTTCCCACCAAATGCAACACACTTTAATTTTAAACCTGGAATCATTCAACTTTTACCCAATTTTCACGGTCTTGAATATGAAAATCCATATTTGCTTCTTAGGGAGTATGAGGAAGTCTGTAACACTTGCACTGACCAAAATGTTAACATGGATATAATTAAGCTTAAGTTTTTCCCTTTTTCCTTAAAAGATAAAGCTAAAACTTGGTTACAAAATCTTAGGTCAGGATCAATCCAAACTTGGAATGATATACAACAACAGTTCTTAAAGAAATTTTTCCCACCTCATTGAACAAACTCTCTTAAGAGGCAAATCACTTCATTTGCCCAAAAACCTAGGGAAACACTTTACCAATGTTGGGATAGGTTCAAAGAGTTGTTAAATGTCTGTCCATATCACGGTTTTGAAACATGGAGGATAGTTTCACATATCTATGAGGGACTCACACCCCAAAATAGACAAGTCATTGAAATGATGTGTAATGGGGAGTTCAGTGATAAAAATCCTGAAGAAGCACTTGAATACCTTGACCATATCACCGAAAGTGCTCAAAATTGGGACACCATTGGTTCCTATGAGTCCATAAGCAAACCACAACCATCTCCATCTAGTGGAGGCATTTACAATCTTAGGGAAGATCATGACCTTCAAGCTAGATTCGCATCCCTAGCTAGGAAAGTTGAAGCTTTAGAAACTAAAAAGAGTGAACATGTAAAATCTATACAAGAAATCGCATGCCATGTATGTGATTCTGATGATCATATCACTCATAGTTGTCCAACTTTTCCAGCCATAAATGATTGCCTTCATGAACAAGCCAATGTTTTGCACACTTTTAACAAGCCAAATTCCAACCCATACTCACAAACCTGCAATTCTGGTAGGAGAAATCATCCCAACTTTAATTGGAGGAACAACAATCAAGCCCAGTCTTTACAACCACCAGGTCCATCACATCCACAAACACATCTGAATTTCCAAAACCCTCAAGTTTATGCACCTTATGTCCTACCATCTAGGAAAAACCTTGAAGACACTTTACAATCATTCATTGAGAAGCAAGAAACCATTAACAGCCAAACTGCACAAACCTTGATAGATGTTAAAGATACTTTGGCAATGATTGTTTCTTCACTCACCACACACGAAAAAGGTAAGTTTCCATCTCAACCACAACCAAATCCCAAGAGTCAGTCAAGTTCATATGACAATAACCAACGCCCAGATCAAGTCAAATCAATTATCACACTTCGTAGTGGTAAGGTTATCGAAAAACCTATTCTTGAATCTGATAAAAATGATGATGAGTCATTTTCAAAGGGTAAGGAAGGGGTTGATGAAACCACTGTTAACGAAGAAATAATTGAATCCCCACATACACTTCCATATCATCAGGCTCTTAAAAATTCACAGAAATCGAAGCATCCCCTAGAGATTTTTGAAATTTTCAAATAGGTAAAGATCAATATCCCTTTTTGGACGCAATCAAACAGGTACCTTTCTACACCAAATTTTTGAAGGATCTGTGCACTGTGAAAAGGAAGCATCAGGTAATAAGAGTGTCATAGTAATAAATTAACCAGTAAGACTGGGTCGAACCATATGGAGGTTGTTCACTTGTCTTTGTAGAATTAATTATCTAGATTAATTACTAAACTTGTTATAAAAATGTAAATCAATTAAAATTAAAACTAGTCCACTGTTGGTAATTCGATTATGATCCAATTATTAATATTTAGTTCAGATTAATGGGATGGTATTCCACTCTACTGACCACTCTCTGATAGATGTGGGTAAAAGTAGTCACTGTGCTAGACAACATCTGTCTGTCTACAGTGAGTCAAAACTCTATAAAGATCAGAGGGGATAAACCACTCTCTGATAGATATGGGTAAAAGTACTCAATGTGCTAGACAATATCTGTCTGTCTACAGTGAATCAAAAACTTCATAAAGATCAGAGGGGAGAAACCACTCTCTGATAGATATGGGTAAAAATACACACTGTGCTAGACAATATCTGTCTGTCTACAGTGAGTCAAAAACTCCACAAATATCAGAGGGGAGAAAGCATAAAAATAATAAACTTACCAAAATTGGATCATATTTTCCATACCAGCAGTATCACCTTTGGCCCCAACTATATAAAATTAGCCAGCCATAATTTAACTAGAAAATAGTTATTTTATTTAAACTGAGAATTTGAGAACAAAAGAGAGAGAATTTCACAAATCTAAAATACGGATGAAAATTTACTATCAGATGAATCTAGAATGGAGCGTCCAGATTTCGCCACGTTATCAGTGAATAGTGAATAGTGAACAATGAACAGTAAACAATAAACCCATCCGTGAAAGTGAATAGTGAACAGTGCACCGGCTTCTAGAATGTGATTCTCTGCAGCTGCGTGTACGGTGCACTTACAGCTTGGGCCAATAGAAATGTGCCACGTCATCAGGAACAATGAAAGTCAACTGTGAACAATGAATAGTCAAAATTACAAAAATGCCCTTCATGGCCTTCCTAAAGTTTTTGACGTTCTAAACTTGAAAACGATGTTTGTTTTGCCATCTGACTTCTCCATAATTCTGAATTGATCGAATTACCTCTGAAATACAAAGAAAAATACATTGATTACTACACAATATATTTATTTAAGCGAGCGAACGAAATTATGTCTAAATTAGAGAATTAATCATATTGGAAGTGTAAAATGATGATATTATCCCTTAGTAAACATACATTTTTCAGTATTAATCATCGATCCTCAGATAAGATTGATTAGACAACCCTTGCTGAGTTGCTGATCTCCAAGAGATTAACCATTGTTCTCCTTCAAGATTGGTGAATGAATACCGAATACCGATAAAAGAAGGCCAATTTCAGCGTCAACCAAGGTGGCTTCCCTTAGTTTAGATGTTTTTCTTTAAGTTATTATTTTTAATTATTTAATATTTAAATTTTTTATTATTCTTTAATTGTTTTTTTTTATCGATGTGGAAATGTGACATGATTTGTGTTAAAAGATAAAAATATCCTTAAAATCATTAGATTTGAATAAGTGTAAATGGTGATAAATGTCACCTTTTTTTGTGAGTTGCAGTGATGTCACCAGTTTAATAAGTTAAGTTTAAAAGACATCTATTATGGTAAACTATCGAAATTGCCCTTAAATAATCGATTCTTTATTCTATAAAAGGCACCTCCTCCCCCTCTCTCTCCAAAAATGTTGTCTGAAAATCAGTCTACTACTCCTCTTTCTATCTAAAAAACAAGTCTCTCTCCAGATATTACGCAAGAAGATAGCAAATATTTTTTATCTTCATTTTTATTTTTTTCATATATTTCTGTGTGGTTTAACAATGTATGAACATGTATGAACATTTTGCCTCCATTTTTTTTATATGTTTACAAGTTGTAAATGTGTCCGAGATTTTGTTACATTGGTCCGAGCATATTATGAAATGTTTATGACATGTTTTGTAATTGGTCCGAGCATTTTTTTAATATTTCGGAGCTTTTTTTACGTTTGCCCGAGCTGATTTGAAGTGGTGCAAACAAGTTTAAAATCTTGGACAAGAAAGCTCGAAAGCATTTTAAAAAAGCTTGAACCATTAAAAAAAAAGCTCGATCACTCACAAAAAAAAACTCGATCATGTGCAAAAACACTTGAGCCATTAAAAAAAAAAGCTTGAGTCATTTAAAAAAAAAACTCGATCATGTATAAAAAAAGTTCGATCCCTTACAAAAAAGCTCGATCAAGTACAAAAAAGCTCGATCCCTAAAAAAAAAAAGCTCTAGTTATTAAAAAAAAAACTCGATCATGTACAAAAAAAGTTCGGTCCCTCACAAAAAAGCTCAATCAAGTACAAAAAAACTCGATCCCTCACAAAATAAGCTCAATCTATTGCAAAAAAGCTCGATCCCTAACAAAAAAACTTGATCGCTTACACTTAAGATTTTTGTTTAATCCTTTATAATTGTAAATTTCATATTTAATATTATTTTCTTAGTAATGGTTTTTGATGATGATTTTGACAGTACAATGGATAGGGTGAGAATAGTCATGTCTTACAACGGTCGATGAGAGAAATTAGCCGACGGAAGTCAGAGGTATTTAGGTTCCGATAACCAAGGTTTGTATGTGTCAAAGAATATGACTTATGACGAATTGGTGTCGATCGTGCAAACCGTTATGAAGTATGATGAGAACAAATACAATGCTGATCTACAGTCTATATCAATCGTTCCTAGGACTACATGTCGTACATTTATAAGAAACAACGATGATGTTCAGTTTATGCTAGGGAAAGATAGGGTGATCCCTCAAGTATGTGTTAGTATAATTGAGAGAGCACCAAGAGATGTAATAGGGGAAGATATCTCGCATCATGAAAACACCCAACAATTTCGATCGTTAAGCGGAAGCAATCAGTTGTTGATAGAAAGAAGTGGGATCGAAGGTCGGGACAACATGTGTGGTGTCCCACCGGAAGTAGTCGACCATGCTGATATAGTGGGACCTCGATTCGACGATGTCTTTGGTTGTCAAACTGAGATGAATGGTAGGCAGTATAACCACCAATACAATGAGATCTATAATGACATCAATAATGAGCAGAATACATCACCAAATGTTGGGCTGATTCACAAGGTGGATAATGAGGCAAATTATAATCTGGTAGATAATGTGGAGAACAATGAGGATGATGAAGAACCTGTCCAAACGGAAAGATGTGCAAGACGTGTACACAGATTTAGTTCCAGTGCACCAAATATAGCTAGGACCTCTGAGGTCCGGGATAATATAACTCCGGATGATTATGATAATGCCACAACGTGGGTTATTCCAGGAGCAGAATCATACTCATTTGGTATGGGTTGAAGCAGGAACTTGGTTGAAGATGAACCTACAAGCATGATATATAAAGGGTAATATTTTCCAACGAAAAAGGATTTGAAAAGACTAGTAGGCCATTTTGCAATGCGACAGAACTTTGAGTGGAAGGTGAAAAGGTCCAATAAGACAACATTACATCTGGTTTATTTGATGAAAAAATGTACATGGAAGTTAAGAGATGTGAGGAGAGATGAATGGACATACTTCCAAGTAAGAAGTTTTATCAACGAACACACTCATCAGTTGGAGGAGATTCATCGCCGCCACTGACAAACTAGTGCAGTCATAATTATAGAAGTGGTTGCCCCTACACTTTAACAACAAGATGGTCGACTAATGCGTCTGAATAACATAATCACCGACATGAAAACAATGTATGGAATCCAAATCATGCACAGTAAGGCACACCAAACCCTCAATAATGCGTTATCCATGACCTATGAAACGCATGAGGAAACCTTCCAACTGATGCCATCATTCGGTTAAGTTTTGGAACAAAAAAATCCCAGCATAATCACTGACTTACAGTGCGATGAAGATGGTAATTTTCTCTATTTTTTCATGTCGATTGGTGCCTTACTTAGAGGATTCCGGACGTGTATGTGTCCAGATATTGCCGTTGATGATACCCATTTGAAGGGACGATTTGGGGGTTTATATTTTTTACAACAGCTCAAGATGCGAATGAATTGGTGTATCCAATTGCTTTTGGGTACGACGACTTAGAAAACAACCTTTCATGGGAGTGGTTTTTGGATTGCTTGAAAGGTTCCCTATGTCATATTGATGATCTGATTTTCATTTCCTATAGACATGCAAGCATTGAAGCAGGGATTTCTAAAGTGTTCCCTTATGCCACTCATACCATATTTGCTGGCACTTTTATGAAAATATTAAGAAACGATATCATAGAAAGGATGTTGCCGTAATAATGGATAAAGCAGCTCACGCGTACATCGAGTTGAAATATAATCTGCACATGGAAGAGTTAAGAAACTTACATAAAAATGCATATGATTATATAAATGATGCCGGTCCACACAAATGGTCCCGTGTACACTGTCCTGAAAGAAGGTACATGGTGATGACGACAAATGCTGCAGAAGGCATAAACTCATGTCTCAAATTTGCACGACAACTGCATATGTTGACTCTGGCTGAATACATTAGGAATATGCTACAACCGTGGTTTCACGATCGCTATCAAGCTACAAAGTCAATGTGTATCAGTTGATAGATGCAGTACATCTTATGGTCTTAAAATGTGTGGAGAAGTGCAGTTTTATGACCGTAAATCCAGCTGACCAGAACATTTTCTTTGTGAAGTGGTCTAGAAAATAGTGGACTGTTGACTTAGCCCGGAAGACCTGTACTTGCAACAAATTCCAAATGGATCATTTTCCATGTTCTCACGCACTTGCTGGCGTAAGGTACATTACAAGTTTTAGTGTATGGTTACTATTACTGAAACGTGAACATCATCGTTTTCATTGTTTTTTACAGGGAGCAAAACTTGGATTCATATCGTTGTGTTCGGACTACTACAAGAGACATACATTTATTGACACATACTCGGTTCCTATTATGCCGGTTAGACATCCTTCCACTTGGGTTGTGCCATCTGACATTGCTGAGAGGGTGATTTTGAATCCAATCTCCAAGTGACAAGGAGGACGTCCGAGGGCAGGTCGACATGTCTAGTCTTCGGGGAGGACAACTACACAATCGTGTAGAAGATGTGGACAACCAGAACATAATTCCAGGAGATGTTCTAACCCACCTATGATTAATGAAGATACAAGTAAAGGTGTTCCCGATGAATAACGCCGTAAGAGTAGTATCTGTCATTCAATTGGACACGACAAAAAGACGTACCCTAACAAGGACTCTAATAGGGAATGAATGACAATGTTTCCATTGATCATATTGTAAACATTTGGAATTGTATGAGATTGTAATAATTTGTAATTGTATGACTTGTTCGTTAACTTATTTTGTACTAAAAAAATTGATAATGTCAATTGTAATATTGTTCAAGGTTTACAATGTGTTTCGTACATTTGATGGAAGACATTTGAAACAGAAACATTAAAAGAAATTGAAATAATATTAATGAATTAGAATTTCTGTGTACATAAAAAATTATATAAAAAAATATATATACAACCAATCTCAAGGCAGGCTTGGAATTAAAAAAAAATATCCACAGCCATTTTCTCCCGAATGCTATGTTGTCCTTCAACCAATCGAAAGGGTGTCAACCTGCCAGTAAGTACTTGATAAGTCTCAATGTATGGGGACCACAGTTACCCCTGCAATTGGACACATTAAAACACGTTACAATTCGTTTTTAAATAATATCTAAGCACATTAATGAAATAGAATGTCTTACGATTTTTGTTGTTGGGGGACCGTAGAAGTGGAGACCACGCTGACCGAGAAGGGCAATTTTTCCCTAGGGAACAGCGAACGACCACTTCGTCGCGTAGTGTGGAACCTCGCGTCATTCAACATTGACATCAAAAACCGCCGTATTAGGCGGACCTACTGCTTCCTGATATGCACGGGAACATCCTGTCTTTAGGGGTCAAATATCTTCAGCTTCCCGAGAATAAGGTCGACAATCACCAGCAGCCAATGTTGGCCCCTAACGTTGCACGGTATCAGATTCTGTTATAGTATACAGAAGGTGTTAGGTTATGATATATACGAATTTTTAATTTAAATCATTTACACCGTGTAACACTTACCAAGTCAACCTCTTGCCATGAGTGGTTTCCACTCGTGGTAGCTCTACGGACCGTCTGAAGGTCCTCTTCTAACCATCGGGACTGCAACACATTCCACTTCGCCATGGTCACAACCCCGTAAGAACCTGCAATAGTATGTAGAAGGTGTTAGGTTAGGATATACAAACAGTTTTTAATTTAAATCATTTACACCGTGTAACACTTACCAAGTCAACCTCTTGCCATCGGCGGTTTCCACTCGTGGTAGGTCCAACGACCGTGTGAAGGTCCTCTTCCAACCAACGGGACTGCAACATATTCCATATCGCCATGGTCACAACCCCGTGAGAATCACGAGGCATCATTCTCTCCCACTGTAACATCATAAGTGGATGTACATACAATCATGGGCAGGAAGTTATCAACAATAAAAAAACAAAAAAACGAGATATGATACCAATAATTTATAACTACTAACATATAATTGCGTATCAAATACGTTGATCCTCTGGTTATACACAGTGGAGAATCCTCGTTGACTCTTCCGAAGAGTATGGAGGTATGCGTCAATATGCTGACAATATATAAAAGTAATGAATTGTTAGCAATACAACATTATTTAAACAAACGTTAATTTGAAAATCACGTAAGTACGTACCGTGCCCTCCAAGTCCATGGAGTTGGACTGCATCTGTATGAACCATTTGGCGTTGACTGGTGCCAACACGTCCACATCACGCCTGTTTAATTATTGGATTAGCTTTATAAAAAATTGATTAAACATAAAAACACTGCCAAATTCATAGATAAAGTTGTACTCACAGTTCCCCGTTGATGTTCTTCTTGAAAGCTTTGTATGCCACTAGCTGGTCGGCGTCCACAAGTCCGTAAGGGTCAAATATGTGTTCCACGGGCAGGGGTCGTGTCCTCAACCTCTTCGGCCGGTATGGATCTGTGAAAGGCTCATCAACTGTCACTCGCACTTTTGTATACACTTCCTGAGCGGTACTCTTACCTCTAAGGAGCTCTGGAGCTCAGTTGATGTGCTGGGTGGGGGAGGGGACCGTTGCGGTTGGATCGATATGCTGGGTGAAGGAGGGGACCGCTGCTGCTCAGTTTGTGCTGGATGGGGGAGGGGACCGTTGCAGCTGGATCGATGTGCTGGGTAGGTGAGGGGACCACTGCGGCTTGGTCGATGTGCGGGGTTAGGGAGGGGACCGCTGCGGTCAGAACGATGTATTGGGTGGTGAAGAGGACCAATGCGGATGGATCACTATACAGGGTGGGGGGAGCTCTGTAGCTGGGTCGCTGTGTTGGGTGGTGGGTGGAGCTCGGGCTGGGTCGACCCAAAAAGAACAGCTGGGAGGTCCGACCGGACTACTATAGGTATAGTAGGCCTACTATCGTTGGTACGCGATTAAGCTTGACTCTCCGGACTTGCCCCCGATAACAATCGGGTCCTCACTACGTCCACCTGTCCTGTTTATCCCCCCGTATACCCACATGTCCTGTCTCCGGGACTAAAGTCTAGATCAGGAGGTGGTGGGTCATCCTTGTGTGTATGCATGGTCGACCCCTAAAGCCCTCGGATCAAATCCAGTAACACTCGATGTTGTTGCTGTCGATCGTCCTTACTCTTCCGAATCATATCCACAAACTCCCAATGCTGATGCTCTCAATCCTCCTCACTCTTCCGAAGGGCTTCACACACATCGTTCAACAGATCTTCCCATAGGGTCTGAAATCATGTCTACATTGTTAGTATAAAACTATCAACATGTCATGTTAATGAAAAATAAAACTTTTTTTTCAACTTATCTCTCCATCACGTCCAACACCCCTACGAGAATTCCCTGTAGATGTAGCAGTTCCAGGGGTGATAAACCGAACCCACCTATGCCAATGCCTTTCTCGCTGAGGGTCCGTCTAATATCCGTCACTGTCACTAGCCCTTAAACCCCCAGCCTTGGGCTCAGATCCTTAACTGTCATTGGTCATATCCGTAAAACCCCTACCCTCTGTACCACTGTTCCCGCCAAGGGTAGAGGGATCAGGGACCGGAGGCGGAATCTAAAGCCTGTCCTCCCCTACATACAGGCCCCCCCTCGTTTAGCCCCACATAGTACGGTTCCTCTCTCTCAGCTGGTGTGGGCACCAGTTCATTCCTCGCAAACACCTGAAATATTGGTTAGAACAATGTAATTGTACACTTACTAACTAATATAAACATTAACAAGTTAAATACATACTCTGGCTTTGAAAATCTTGGCCAGCTTCTTCCCTCTCGGATGTTTGGTCAACTCCCACTTCAAAATACGAGGAGACAGATCCGTAACCCTCCGGGTGCCGAACTGTTGGCCCAAATCAAGGATCACCTCGAAAGCAAATATCTACATCAAAGATAAGTATGATAAGTATCCATAACATTTAGGACACCAACAATAAAGTATAACTTGTAATTCGAAGTTCTTACCAATAGAGCGTGACATAGACCGTAAATATTGTAGGTCTCCACCGTATGGAAGTGAGCACCATTTTCCTATTGGCGTCTCTCGAACCTGTCTTATCACCCGTCAAGCGTATGCTTGAATGAGTAAATGGAATACCTATACACGTGGGCACCTCACGGGAACGCGTCGAACGCATCGAGGTCCTCTACCAACCGAAACTACCAAACTGGAATCTTGAATCTCTCGTCCACCCCCATCAGTATCCAGTTCAGCATATATATGAGGCAGTGCTTCACAGCATCGTATGCCTCTCCAAACTTTCTGACGGTGACAACAACCCTCATCTCCTCCAAAGAAACCTCTTCGGCTCTAGGAAAGTATCGCTGATGTATGTCATTCTCAAATTATGCATACACTCTGGTGTCCGGTACTACTCCAAACTGTAATCCGATGTTCAGAAAAAATTCCATATTTGAAAACCTCACCGACTAGTTCCCTAACATGAAATGCATCTCATCTATTGGACCGTTATGATACAGCTACCTCAAAAGCAACCGAGAAAGCAACCGATGGACAACACCACCCGAAAACTTCATCTCCTGATGCATCGTTAGGAAATGTCCAAAACATGACATCATTAACCGACATTGTTCTTTATCTGTAAATTCTGTAGGGATCCGGTTCAGTGCGTCGTCTATATGGGCAATGGCGTCAAAATGGTCATGTCGAGTCAATTTGCCCTAGTACCAGTCTCCTTGTGGAGTTTTAAGCAAATCTCTTAACATATTTCTCATCTGCAATGTAACAGAAATAAAACATCATTAAACTGAAAAAAGCTCGGAACCAAAATTAAAAATCTCGATCCAATGTAAAAAAAAACTCGATCCAATGTAAAATAAACTCGATCCTAATAAAAACAAGCTCGATCCCATGACAAAAAAACTCGACCCTTTTAAAAAAAGCTTGATTCCAGCTCAACCCCATAACAAAAAAGCTCGATCCAATGTAAAAAAAGCTCGGTCATATTAAAAAAAGCTCGATCCCATGATAAAAAAGCTCGACCCTTTAAAAAAAAGCTTGATCCCATGACAAAAACACTCGATCTCATAACAAAAAAGCTGGATCCCATATAAAAAAAGCTAGACCTTATTTTAAAAAAAGCTCAATCTCATGACAAAAATACTCGATCCCATGATAAAAAAGCTCAATCCCATATAAAAAAAGCTCAATCCAATGTAAAAAAAAGCTTGATCCTATTAAAAAAAAACTTTAACCGTTTCAAAGAAAGCTCGATCCTTTAAAAAAAACAGCTCGATTCAATTCCAAAAAAGCTCTGATCCCTTATAAAATAAGTACGAATTACCAAAACCTATTTTTCACAAAAAAGCTCGATTATCCTACAAAAAGTCTCGGTAACCAAGAATTTCATCTTCCTCAAAAGATATTCAACAAAATTTCAAACCCTAACCTAAACCACAACCATTCTCAGATCTCTATTTTAACTTTAATCTACAATTTCAATTAACAAAACTCAAGCCTAACATGCAATGCAAGTTATCAACAAAAACGAGGAAAAAAACAAACTGAACTTACCTCTGTCGATCGTAGATGTTCTCATATACTCTCGTTCCGGTCACTTCACCGTCGATTAGCTTTCCGTCGGTCTCACTCTTACTTTTTTCTGACTTTAAAAACAACAACTTTCTCTTTGTTTCAATAATTCAGGGTATTTTCATCTGATCACGTTAAATGATGTATTTTAAATATACATTAGTAAAGTGGTGATATTTACACAATATTTATTATTTAATTCCAAATTTACCCCCTAAGTCTGGATGCACGTGAAGACCACATGCCAAAAAATTGGACGGAAGTTAGTAATTCATCAGTTTTTAAAAAACATTATGGAAGTTCAGGGGGTTTAGTGCTAAGAAAAAAAATTCAAGGGGCACTTTGTTACTGAACTATATGTTCAGGGGAAATTGATGCTATAAACCCTAAATAAAAATTTACCAAATTACCTATTGATTTTGGTCAAATCCAAATCATTATTTCACTTATCTTTATTTAAATTTTACCATCACTATCACTTTGATTCTTAAGTCTATAGAAAATAAATTGAGTTCAAATTCGTAATAACTGTGGCCAACTATTTAAGAATGATTTGACTCATTTTCAAGATATTACATGGGTTGCCTAGTCGATCCCCAAATAAGATTTGATTAGATAGAGTTGATGATCTCCAAGAGACTAACCATCATTCTCCTTCAAAATTGGTGAATGAATACCGAATATTGATAAAAGAAGGCCACTTTCAGCGTCAATGAAGGTGGCTTCCTTTAGTTTAGATGTTTTTTTTTTTTAGTTATTATTTTTAATTATTTAATATTTAACCTATTTTATTGTTCTTTAATTGTTTTTTTTTATGTAGGAGTGTGACGTGATTTTGTGTTAAAAAGATCAAAATATCATTAAATTCATTAGATTTGAATAACGAGTAGCAAAAAAAGAATACAAATATAGTAAGAACATAGGGACCATTACGATAATTTGACAAACAAGAAAATAAAATAGACTTTAGAGAGCGACTCCACAAAACAAATACCTTCTCCGAATTGAAGAGTAAAATGATGTAGGATCTCCCGCGATAGATACCAAACACTCTGATTACTTGCAACAAACAATGTCTACCAACAACCATCAATACCTTCTCCGACTGGTCCTCTCCTGCCGCAAAATCTCCGCCCAGGTCACCAACACTTCCACCTCCACCATCGTCGCCATGGCTGCCTCCTCCGACAACGACTTCCTCTCCCGCTACCATTCCAACCTCAACCGCTTCCACAGATCTCACCGATTCTGGGATTCCAAGACCGCCTCCCGCGTCGGCGACAAGCTTGGCCTCCAACTCAAAGAAATCGGCGTCAACAACGTCGCCATCGATCTTAACGAAGAGCTCTCCCGCTCCGTTCCTCAGCGGGTCACGGTGTTGCCTCTCTTTGATTCGGTGCGGCGCGCTGGTGTCCTCGTTGATGGCGCCGACAGATTGGCGGAGATCGGGCCCGTCTCGGGCTAAGATTAGGGATTCGTGAGACTGTATCGGATCTTTTTCCGGGTATGGGCATTTTTTTTGAACTGGGGTGTAAGATTTCAATTGATAAACATTTTTAAAAAAGTATATTTAATTTTTTTCTTGGAGTAGTGCAAGAGTATTAAACTTGGCTTGTTATCTTTTGTACTTCAATTTTGTTTTCTCAAAGTGAAAGTGAAAGTGAAAGTCAAAGATGATACGATATAGGTGATGAAATACTCACACAAGTCATTAGCTTTGTCATTGCCTATTTTTGTTTTAATTTTTCCCTGAACACCCACCCTCATGTGACATTGTTTTCATTGTCAGTTCATATCTCAACTACTATTAACTATACCATGTGAAATAAATACCGTTATTGTGTATCAATTTATTAATTTACACCTAAAAAATTGTCGACAATAATCGTGATCAAATTTCAAAACAAGTGTCTTTATGTGAGAAAGGGCCTGAAACTGTTGGAGCTGTTCTAGTTCTAGAAGCAAGGTAGGTTGGGGGGAATTGCAGGAAGCTTAGTTGTGTGGATATTCTTGATAAGCTTGCTTTTGTTGCCACTAGTTGTGAATTATGACACAAGTCAGCTATTCAATTTATAGGCACGTCTTGGCTTATTTGGAGGTTAATTAATGGGAAGCAATGTTTGCCTGTTGAAGATTTGTGTCTGAAGCAGGTCTTTTCCTGAAGAATTTGGTAAGACTACTGCTAGAATGGTGGCCCGCCTGATGAAGGCAACTGTCTGAAGCTCAATGTGGATGCTGCGTGTTGGTATGGTGCTGATGAACAGATGTGGGGATTTGGTCATGGCTCCGGGTTTAGTCTTCTCTTCTGGAATATCTTTGATGTGGCAGTTGCTGAAGCTCGACTGAGGTTTGGTTCCTTTGAGGGTGGAGTCTGGCGCTTTGAATGTGGTGAATCTTTGTTGCGGAGACTCTCCTACCGGACCTACCAGGTGTGATTTAGGCAAATATTATTCATGACATAAATGTTGTTTCTAGAGCAAGTAATATTGTGTCTCTCGAGTCTTTCTTATGTTCCCAGTTGCTCACTGTATAGCAAACTGGGACATCAGGTCATAACAGTTCTGCTGTCTGGGTCAATATTTTTCGTAGCTGGTTGATGAAGCTAGTTGATGATGATGTTCTTGTTTTCTTTTGCTTTTGTGGCTAATGAATATATTTTCTTCTTTAGATTTTGGTCAAATGGATATTTAGAGTCCGTACTATAAGCGTTTTTCAGTTGTTGTTTTTCGAAAATAAAAATAAAAATGAAAAAAAGTGTTTTTGGTTACAGTTTCGAATTCTGAAAACACGTCTGGTAGCATATACTAAAAACTGTATTTTGAAAATGAAAACGGAAAAAACGAGTATGATAGGTTAACCAAAAACTATCAAAAATTGAAATATAAATTTTGGTATTTTGTTTAATATTATTACCACTATAAACAAATTGATTACATAATTAATCAATATAATTTTTGTACTGTAATTTTTAAATTAAATAAAAGTAACATATCAAAATTTAATTCAAAAAACATATTAAAAAAAAAAATAATCAGAAATAAACTTAAATTATAAATAAATAATTACAATATATATATTATTATATAATAAAAATATAACTTTATATATTATATTAATATATATTAATATATACATATTATAATAATGTATAAAATATATACTAAATATTATTACATATTTTATAATATATAGTATTCCATTTAAGGACAGAGATCCACTACCATCTCACAGATAGGACCATAGCCATGTTTTCCCCACAAACGGCCTTCCATCGGCCTTAACAGGGTACTTTTCTGGCCAGATACAGTCAGAGACGGATGGATCTCAAAAGCCAAACTAGTCAGTACGGGGCTTTGTTAAACCCGAGTTCATCCTAGCCAGCAACATTCTGGTTCCGGATGTGTCCAGGGTGTCCAGCCGATATACTAAACCAGTATACGAAATCTGTTCTGATATGCAGGATCCTCACAAGAGGCAAGCATAGAGCATACTAGGATCTTTGAAGAATTATAATTCCAGACATAGAACCGTCTGAAGATCAGGAGAAGAAAACTGTTTAGAAAGCCATTAAACACAAACACGCAAGCTTTATTGATTTTCTGATGATTTTTGCAAAGAGGTTCAGTTCCTTTATATAGAGGAAGGAGCCTTTTTTTTCAAACTATCTTACAAGAGATAAGGATCAAGTCGGTGGCCGACACAAACAAAATAATAAAGCAAAAAGAAAACAGACAGCTGGAGAAAGTTATAATAATACAGTGGGGGCAGGCGAAACAGTTACGGACTACTCAGATTACAGGTGGAGTGATATTCATCATCTGAGTTGAGGGCCCCACAGATTGAACAGGGCCACGTGTCAGCCTGGTCTTGGGAGTCCTGGAGGAAAGGAATCAGGAGAGGATGCAGGCTTCTTGTGGGGTCTCTTGGGACGTCTGGAAGGATAAAGAGGACATCTGTATTGTCTTTGTTGACGTCACAAAGGAAGTTGAGGAGGGGTATCTGGATATTGGTAGGGTATAGCCTTTCGTAGTCATACGATGTATCCCATTCGTAGCAGATGTTGGAGGTCCAAAGAAGATGTGTGTGTGGGTTATAGTTGTAGGGCCTGCTAAAGATCCATATGCAGCACACTTTGGAAGCCTGGTTAGGGTCCATTTTCCAAAGATGGTACTGGCCCATAAGATTGGTAAGTTCGGCCTGCCAGGTTGGTAGAGGTTTGAACCATTGTAGGAAAGTTTGGAGGTTAACAAAGGTTGGGTCTTGGACGAAGCCATACAGTGCCTGGAGAGGAAAAACCATGGCATGGTGATGGAGAACAGATAAGCACCATAGAAACCATAACATTTGGTCTGAATAGTAGTAGAACGGAGGTGATAAAAAGGGGTCAAGGAAAGGTTTACTGGGGTTGGCCAGGAGGTGGTGACAGCCTTGACTGTTGATCTGGGAGAGATATTTTGGGAGATATAATTTGGCAAACTTTTGGATCTGTTGAACAGAGGGGGTTTGACCTGGAAGGAGGGTGGCTATGAATTCTGGCGGGAAAACAGGCTGTAGAGGGGGAGAATGCGGAGCTATTGACGAGGAGGCTTGAGAGGACATCATGTAGATTAAGGGGACAAGACCGGTACGGGAAATGAGGGAAACAGGGTGAGGTCGTGAGATCATATATGGGATGATGTTATGGTGGCTCTTTATATGTTTGACCGAAAAGTCGTATCTGGAGAACCAGTCTTTAAGTCTCAGGAGTTGGGGATTTGGAGGGAGCTTATTGCGGAACTCGAGAACCTTGGGGAAGGATGAGTTATCCATCTCAATGGTGAAGTTGGCGGTTCTGAGATGAAAGTCAAACTTGGAAATTCCATTTTTCACAGCAAGAATCTCCTTGTAAATCGTGTGATAGTGTTTTTGGACCTTTTTGAATTGTCCGCTGGCATGGCCACAGTAGTGGCGTCTTCCGTTGGTTTCTTCAATGAGGATGGCTCCCCAGAAGTGGTCGCTGACATCTGTCTGTAGAATCAGATGACCTGACAAGGGAATATGCAATGGTGGGGGCTTTTGTGCAGCGCCTTTGAGGTAGGCAATTGCCTTGGTGTGAAGGGTGTTCCACTGAGGAGGATCCTTTTTGAGAAGTTTGGACAAACAGGTGGTGTAGCGACCGGCTTGTGGAATGAAGTCCCTGATGTAGTTGACAATACCAAGAAACTGTTGGAGTTGGTTCTGTGTGAGGTAGGAGTCAGGGAAAACAAGGAGTTGTTTTGCAAGGTGGGGCCCTGGGGTATAGGACCCATCTTTGATATGCATGCCAAGGAACTCAATCTCTGTGACACCTATCGAGCTTTTCTTATCTGATAACATGATTCCGTATTTATCAAGGATTTGATGGAAACGTTTCAGGAGATCATTGTGTGATTCTTTGTCTGATGAGAACAGAAGAATGTCATCAATATATAGCAGAGCTGTGTTGAGAAGTGGACGAAAGAATCTTGTGACGGCTTTTTGGAATAGAGAAGGAGTAGTTTTTAGCCCAAAAGGGGGGACGGTCCATTGGTAATGGGCATTAGGGAGGCAGAATGCCGTTTTGGGCCGATCTGAAGGATGTATCCCAATTTGCCAGAAAGCCCCTTTTAAGTCAAACTTGGAGAAGATTGTGGCTCCAGGGATTTGGGAAAATAGCGAATTGGCTCTAGGGATCGGGAACTTGTCATCTTGGAGGAAGAGATTGAGAGGCTTGTAATCAATTACTAGCCTTTTCTTTCCTCTGACTTGTTCGGACCTTTTTTCTACGTAAAAGGCCTGGCAGGCCCAAGGAGAGGAGGTGGGCTCTATGAGGCCTTGTTTGAGAAGTCCATCGCATTCTTCTGTAGCTAGGGATAGGTCAGAAGGTGACATTCCAGTGTGAGTTGCTTTTGTAGGATTGACATCTTCATTGAGTTTGAAAGGAAGCTTTATGAAGAAGTCAGGGTTTTTCCAGAGCGGGTGTGGATGTTTGAAGTCTGCATGGTTGTTGGTGCAGAATTGTAAGAGCTTTTCTTGAACCTGTCTGAAGTCTGGATTGATGATCGAAAGGGGGAAGATTTTTGGGACATCAATGAAAGGTTTGAATTCTTTTTTGAACCTAATTCCCTGAGGTAAAATCCTGATGGACTTGGATTGGCTGTAGATATCCCATCCGATGAGAATATCCTTGTCTGGAAGAGGAGTCCCAATGACATGGGTCCAGAGGGTGAATGAAGGGAAAAACTGTAGGCCGATTTTGTTTTTGGATACTAGGTAGGTATTGAAAAGTTGTCCGTCTGCTGCTAAGAACTGATTCTTTTCTTCTTTCCAGGCTTCTGCAGGGAGGACATTGGGATTCATCATGGAAGAGTGGGCTCCTGTGTCAAAATATGCAATAACTGGGATTGGCTTGGAATACTTTGTAGCTAGGATCTGAATTTTGATTTGAGGGCCCGAATTTTCACCAGTGGTGGCCTAGTAAGCTTCTGACGGGGAGTCAGGGTCTGAAAAACTTGTGTGTTCTGAGGAGCTGGAGTCATGATCTTCTGAGTCTAGAACCATAAAAGAGGTCAACTGGTTGACATCTTCTTGTTCTGAGAAATAAGACTCAATGTCAGCATCTGAGGGAATTTCTTCTGCCACTTGTCTTAGCTGCTTAATGAGTTTAGCAGACTTTGTTCTTTTATTGGGACACTGTTTGGCATAATGTCCTTCTTGTCCGCAGGCAAAACACTTGTTGGACTTGTTCCATGACCTTCTTGCCTTTTTTCTGTAGTATTTGTACTTTCTGGGATGAGAGAAACCTTTGGGGTTTTGGGTTCTGGACGCCTTTCTTCTGTAAGGCCTGTTTGCCTTGCAGTTACAATGCTCATTTGAGCTGCACTTGAGATGGTAATTTGGAGGGAATTTACAATGTTTATCGTATTTCTTCCCTTCTCTGATCATTTTTGAAAAAACTCGTTGTGTAGCACAGAGTTTTTCTAGAGCAGTGTGAGTAAACATGTGGATTTCTCCTAAAGTGATGTCTCTGAGGCTTCTTCCTGAGAACTCAATAAGTCTTTGGAGCTCTCCTTGGAGTTCTGAGGGGAGAGAATTTAAATACACTTGTCTCAGAGTTTCATCATTGATTCCACCGAGAGCATGGTATCTAAAGGACATGCGTCTGTAGTGGTAATCAATATCTTCCTTGTTTAATGAGCACACTGTCATTTCAAAGAATTCTTGTCTGGTCTGTTTATAGAACTGAGAAGCGTCTCCGAGAAATTCTCTGAAGACTATTCCTGTTGCTATAGAAACAGATCCACACCTGACCAGTTGTAACTGTCTGTATTCTCCGAGTGCTTGGTACCAATCTCTGAGAGATCCAGTGAATCTAGAGACAAACTCTCTCAGTATGGATTCTGTATTGTCGCCTCCTTTGGCAATTTGGAGGTCTAGCCATGCACTTTTTTCTGACATTCTTTTCCTCCATTGTCGGGGAGCAATATCGTCGAAATTGAACCAGGGACCATTTGTAGGTTTTAGAGGAGGAGCCTGTGTTTGCGCTTTACCTCTTTGGTCTGGTGGTTCGTCAACCATAGGAGGTGGTTCCTCAGAAGTTTCTACCGAGGATTCAGATGTGGCAACTGTCTGTGTAGACGGTTGCGGGTCATTTCTGGTAGCCATGTAGACATGAGAAAGGTCTGGTAGGGTATCTGGGTCTGAATAGCCTGGAGAATCTGGTGTTTGGTTGGTGTGATATGTTTCCCATGATGAAGTGGAAGAGGATTCTGTGGGTTCCGTTTCTGTAGGACTATCAGAGGTTTATGAAGAGGAAAATTGGCGGGAAGATTTGTAGAAGGCATGCTTTCGGTAATTTGGTGGTGAGCGTTTGTAGGAAGCATGTGTCTTCTTTTTCTGTGAGGAGGTTCTCTTGTCTTTACTTGAGGAAGGTTGTTCAGTAGATAAAGGTGGATATTTTCGAAAAAGGTCTCCAGTCGATTTAAAAAACTGGGAATGGTCTGGAGGTCTTGAAGGAGACGGTGGTGATCGAGTCGGAAATATCAAGGATGAGGAGAAAGGATGCGGACTGGGAATGTATGGTGCACTGGTAAAGTGGTCTCTCGTAATTTGGTTTAGCTGGTCTTTGAGACGCGTGGTGGGCCTATAACCCACAGGTCCCTGGATCGAAACCTGGCTCTGATACCACTTGAGCTAGAAAAGATATCTTGTCTAGTCTAGTCTAGTCTAGGCCCAGTTACCTTTTAATCCTTTCATATCTCCTATTCCCCACCTGGGGTCCACCCAGAGTGAGTTCACAGGAGCCAGGAAATGTTTTGCACTCCCAGGGCTCGAACTCGGCACTTCGATCGGACGCCAAGGCTCTGATACCATTAAGGACAGAGATCCACTATCATCTCACAGATAGGACCATAGCCATGTTTTCCCCACAGACGGCCTTCCATCGGCCTTAACAGGGTACTTTTCTGGCCAGATACAGTCAGAGATGGATGGATCTCAAAAGCCAAACTAGTCATTACGGGGCTTTGTTAAACCTGAGTTCATCCTAGCCAGCAACATTCTGGTTCCGGATGTGTCCAGGGTGTCCAGCCGATATACTAAACCAGTATACAAAATCTGTTCTGATATGCAGGATCCTTACAAGAGGCAAGCATAGAGCATACTAGGATCTTTGAAGAATTATAATTCCAGACATAGAACCGTCTGAAGATCAGGAGAAGAAAACTGTTTAGAAATCCATTAAACACAAACACGCAAGCTTTATTGATTTTCTGATGATTTTTACAAAGAGGTTCAGTTCCTTTATATAGAAGAAGGAGCCCCTTTTTTCAAACTATCGTACAAGAGATAAGGATCAAGCCGGTGGCCGACACAAACAAAATAATAAAGCAAAAAGAAAACAGACAGCTGGTCAGACAGCTGGAGAAAGTTATAATAATACAGTGGGGGCAGGCGAAACAGTTACGGACTACTCAGATTACAGGTGGAGTGATATTCATCATCTGAGTCTTGAGCTAGAAAAGATATCTTGTCTAGTCTAAGCCCAGTTACCTTTTAATCCTTTCATATCTCCTACTCCCTACCTGGGGTCCACCCAGAGTGAGTTCACAGGAGCCAGGAAATGTTTTGCACTCCCAGGGCTCGAACTCGGCACTTCGATCGGACGCCAAGGCTTTGATACCACTTGAGCTAGAAAAGATATCTTGTCTAGTCTAGGCCCAGTTACCTTTTAATCCTTTCATATTAATATAACATTATATATATGTATTATAATATTATATATATATTTACTATTATACTATATATATATATATAAAATATGTTGACGGAAAATTTGCTCGGGATAAGAAATTCCTGTTAACACCCTCGTGACCACTACCACGGAAGTAGTGGCTGGGGTCGGTACCGTTGGTACCTGACCTGCTAAGAGATAGACGAGAGACTGGATCGTAATAACAGTAAATGAGAGCTATTATTATTGATATTTGCTTTAAAATACAAATCACTCTCTTATATGCTCGCAGTCTCTCTAAGATGTAGGGTGGTGGCAACTCTGTGCCTGTCGAATAGTGGAAACGAAGGTGGCCGTGTTCTGAATACAGAATTTAGGCCTTCCCCTCTTCTTTTCTTTCTCCTCTCTCTATTGCCATCTATCTTTTTCTGTGTATGTGTGCGTATATTCTGTATCCTGCTTGGCCCTATTTATATATGGTCTGAGTTGGTTTAAATTTGCTGATATCCCGCTACGATCCTTTGAATCCGTTTCCTCCTTATCGGGTGGGATCCTTTATTCAAAAGTTGTTGACCCCGAGTAAATAGCGGAAACAATTAGCGCGAATGAGTTTGTTTCCTCTTTGGAATCAAACTCTTGGCTCGCACGTATACGGGATTTAATGATGGTTATCTCTTAGATATGATCTTGTATGTTATCGCGGCATGATTTTTCATGGAGGTCGCCAAGTTAGCTGCCTGTTGCCCCGTAGAGCGAGGTAGATCCCTGCTCCGACTCGGTTCTTAGAAGCTTGAAATGGATTTTCCCTGATCATTGGAGGCTTGAGGTATTCTTGTAGACATTCCTGGGAGGTAGCCGGGGTAGTGTAGATTTAGGCGTGATTTTTCCTTTATGTCCAACAAAGACAACGAGCTTCTGGAGAGGTTGGCGGGCTTCTCTCGAATGTCTCTTGAGCTTGGAGACTTCTCCTGGCATTCACGGGCGGTTGAGGAGCTCGACCTCAGAGCCGAGGTTCCCCGATAAATGGTCTGGAGAAGCCAGGGTTTCAGTATTCTTGTGGGGGCCTCGTCCTGGTCGCGCCTGGCTTGTTTTCTAGTAGTTTTGAAGCCGAGCCGGCCTTCTCTGCTCCTGCGGGGTGGCTTTATGGTCTTTCCGAGCTTCATGATTGTCGATTATGGGTTTCGACTTGTAGCGGGAAAGTGAAAAATTTCTCTTTGACCCCTGATCAAATTTCATTATTAACAGAAACGCCCTCTGACTTGAACACCGGTGGTAGAGTTGGGGTTGGAGTCAGATTCCTTGTTTAATTGAGAAAGTTTTCCGCTATAAAGATAATTAATGAGAGCGAAATTTTCTCATTAATTACCTAATATTTGAATTTGAAACAGTGTTTTATTCGAAGAAAGACGGCTGTAATACGGCTCCAGGTGATCTTCCCGAGGATATCGCTTATAATCCTCTATTTAAACCCGGCCTTACCGTCACTTTCTTCATACTTTCTCAAATCTCAAATTTTCAGATTTCTTCTTTCCTGTTTTTTCTGTCGATTTCCCTCTATTGTCCGCTTATTTTCAAGTTCTTCTTACCCATTAATGTCGACTTCGTCAGACAGTATTGACTCCTTGGTTGAGGGCACCAGATGCCCTAACCTAGTTCCTCGTAAACGGGTGTGAGGAATTTCGAGTGATGAGGATTCTTCCTCGGTCCGCCAGCGCCGTCGTTCTAGTAGGAACGTCTCTATCGGCTCCGGCTTCTCGAACCAGCCTGATAACCCTCTAAACCTAGTTGACAAAGATTCTGATGTCGGGGAGAGAGTAGACGCGGTAGGGAGGGTTTAGGTCACAGTGGCGGAGCTTCCTTCAGCTTTGACCCTTCCTTTCGAACCCAAGGTCATCCCTGATTCCACTGTCGACCCTAAATCGATTAGCCGTCTTCGGGACAAATACGGTATTCCTGACACCGTTTCCCTCACTGTCCCCCACAATAATTATGACGTTTTTAGCCCGTCCAAAGGCGTATTCCCTATCCACGTTGTATCTTTCGAGAGCAGGGTGAGGCTCCCTCAACACCCTACCTTTCGGTGAGCTCTTAATGCCCTTTAGCTGACTCCGCTCCAATTGACGCCCGGCTTCTGGAGGCATCTAGTCGGCTTCCTTGTGTTATGGAGGGAGCAATGCGAGATGAGCGGTGTAACTAAAGAGCCTGGGGCTGAGGAACTCGCATTCCTTTTCCAGATAGGTAGCCTGGCTGGGGTTCCTCGAGGCCAATTCTACGCTAAGGCTAAGAACAAGTTTAATTTTATCATCCCCGGGGCTTCAAAGAAAGACCCTGCTTAGAAAAAGGAGTGGGTACTGGCGGGGGGAGACTGGGGGAGCTCTGTATTCATCGGCGGACATGAGCTCGAGGTTCCCACCGCTTTTAGTGACAAACCCTCAAGGGGTCGGGATTCCTTTCCCGCTGAGTTTGAAGCCGTGCTGAAGACCATCTTGGCCCGAAATTACTTAAATTTGAAGTTTCCAACCGCTGAGCCCTTCGATCCCCACAGGGTGAACAGGTACCTGCGGATCTCCGATGCTACTCCTCGTAAGTATCTCGCTTTATCCTGTTTTTAAATTGTTGGATGGTTCAGTTCTGATGATCTTGACCCCTTATTTTTTTATTTTTTTATTTTTTTATTTTTAACAGTGTTTGTTGTTGCTCTAGCTTCTCGCGAAGCCCGGTAAGAAAGAGCCATTCTTCCTCCTTCCAGATCATCCCCGAGAGCTCTCTCTACCGCTTCAAAGAAAGGGGGGGGGGGGGGGGGGGGGTCAACCGTTAAGGCTGCTACCTTGCTTACTCCTCTAACACCTTCTCCGGTGAAGTCTAAGATGGCTATCCTTGCGTCTCGGGCGGCAAAGGCTCTATACTGAGGCGGGCCCGCTTCCCATGCCGTTGATAAGTCCACTATTGCCCCCTCACCAGTAGTTTTTGCTTCAAACAATGCTTCTCCAGTCACATTATCCCTTTTTACTGATCCGGCTGTATCCCGGGCAGTCCAGGTTCCCAGGGAACCCGAAATTACTCCTGAGGTCGCCCCTTTTGGCCTCCACCAGCAATCGAGCTCGGCGGGTCAGGACAAGGTCCTGAAGCAATTCGTTGCATCCTGTCCAGGCGGCGGGCTTTCTAGGATGACATCGATGCCCGTGGATATCATGATTACCAAAGGGTTTGCCCTTCTAACCGAGGTAATCGTCACTTTTACTTCTTCATTCAGCAGCTTGATTTGTCATTTTCTAACATGAATTTCCTTTGCAGGCCTTCAAGTTTCAGGTAGCCATGGGACATCATGTGGCCTTCCTCCGCGATCGGGCAGGCAAGACTGAGGTTGAGGCTGAGGCTGAGCGAGCCATAGGGTTGCTTACGCGGGCTCAAACCCTGCTTCGGGAGATGACCTCCAGCCAACAAGGAATGGAAACACAGCTAGCTGAGCTCTAGTGCGACCATGAAATGTTGAAACGGGCTTTTGATCAGAAAACTCTTTGGTCGAAGCGACGAGCTAGCCAGTAGGATGACTGGAAGGTAGAGGCGAAGGCTCTGGATGTCGAGAACCAAGCTTTGCAGGCTCAAATTACCCAGCTCCAGGCCGAGGTGGAAGCCTCTTTTAACGAGGGGTACTTCTATGCCTCCTATTAGGTTGCAATAGCCTTTCCTCCCCCATTTGATCTCTTCAGCATCATCGGCTGGGATAGAGAAGAGGTTATGTCACAGGCTGCAGAGATGTCTCGCCCCGAAAATGATAGAGCTGGTCCTTCTGGGAGGGAGTTGGGAAGCGGTTGGAGGTGCCAGATCTGCCTCCTTCTGTTCCAACCTTCCCAGCATCTGGTCCTAGCGAATCCTCGAGGAGGGTCCAAACCGAGGAGCCAGAAGGAGGCCTTGCTGAAGCTCGAGATCCCCCCACAATGCTCTCAGGAGTGGAGTCAACAGAAGGCGGGATTATGTCTGAGTTAGTGGCCATCCTTCTTGATGCAGCCATACCGCCTGAAGTTATAACGGTGATCAATGAAATCGTAGAGGAGGATCCTGTTGACCCCGAAGCAGCAGAGGCGGATCCTAAAAGGAGGTGGCGGAGACGGTAGATGCAGCTGACCAGAACGAGCTACGACTGGGGAGGGGAGCAGGGGGCGAGGTTCACTTTGTAGAAGAGGAGGCGGGAGGTCCTCAGGCAGACGAAGAAGTTTGAGTTTTCTCCTATGTAATTCATTTTGAATGCCCGGAAAAAGGGGTGGGCATCCCATCTTTAGCCGTGTTTGACCTTTTGTCATTTTATTCTTTTTTTTTGTATCTCGGAATCAGGGATTGGGCTCCATGCTTGTTGTAGTCTTGTTGGGGAATAGGCTCCCCGACTTGCATGTACTTACTTGATCTCCTTCTAGGTCCATCATTTATAGCGAAACGAACTATCTTGGGGGAACAACAAGATAAGAAAACTGTTTAAGCGTGGAAACGGACAGTTAGCATCGGGCTTCCTGACCACCGAATATCGCAGCTCAACTTCCTTAGTCGATAGTCCCCTTATTTGATTATTGGCCTGTTATAGTGAGTGACCACGTATCAAGGAGGGCTAGTAACCAGAACTAACTGGTATATTTAGAGTAAATCAAGCCCTCTGTTCCTGAACCCTTTTAGGGGTTGTAGCCCAAGCGAGACATTAAGTAAAGAACTGTCTAGTCCCCATTTTTAAGCTAAGGATCGAGAAGGCTTCTGTGTTCTTAAATTCGAGTTTTTCTTGAGGGTGGTAGCCCGACCAAGGCATCAATCTAGCTATTTCATGGTCTCGAGATCTGGATGGCAACTATGCTCTTACACTCAGATCCTTCTTGAGGGTGGTAGCCCGACCAAGGCATCAGGAGGGCTATCTAGCTATTTCCTGGTCTCGAGATCTGGATGGCAACTATGCTCTTACACTCAGATCCTTCTTGAGGGTGGTAGCCCGACCAAGGCATCAGAAGGGGTATCTAGCTCTTTCCTGGTCTCGAGATCTGGATGGCAACTATGCTCTTACACCCAGACCCTTCTTGGGGGTGGTAGCCCGACCAAGGCATTAAGAGGGCTATCTAGCTATTTCCTGGTCTCGAGATCTGGATGACAACTATGCTCTTACACTCAGATCCTTCTTAGGGGTGGTAGCCCGACCAACAAAGGCATCAGGAGGGCTATCTAGCTATTTCATGGTCTCGAGATCTGGATGACAACCATGCTCGTACACTCAGACCCTTTTTGGGGGTGGTAGCCCGACCAAGGCATCATGAGGGCTACCTAGCTATTTCCTGGTCTCGAGATCTGGATGACAACTATGCTCTTACACTCGGACCCTTCTTGGAAGGGGGTAGTGCCCGGCCGATGCATCAAGAGTGGGGGGGCTTCCCTGGCTTACCCCTGGTCTTGAGGTGATAATGTCGAATTTTCCATATAGATCCAAATCGTTGTAGGACATAGTTGAAGGAGTAAACAAGAAAAGCAGGCTTTATTGATATTGATGATGGAGTACATTATTGTCGGAGAAAAAAAAAGAAACTAGTCGGAGGCCGCCTGCTCCTGAGTCCCCCGTTCAAGGGTAGAATTTCCTTAGGTAATCCGCATTCCAAGTATGGTCGATGAGTCGGCCATTCATATCTTCGAGCTTGTATACCCCATTACGGATCACCATCTTTATTAGGTATGGTTCTTCCCAGTTGGGCCCTAGGACCCCGTCTGACCTCTTCCTGGTATTCAACGATACTTTCCTAAGAACTAGGTATCTTTCTTTGAGTTTCGGGCTTTAACCTTCCTGTTGAAGTACCTGGCAATCCTGTTTTGGTAGATTGCTACCTTCTCGGCTATTCGATCTTGTTTTTCCTCTAGGAGGTCCAAGCTAGCTCAGAGCTTACTTTCATTGCTCCCCGGTTTGAAATGTTGGACTCTAAAGGAGGTCAACTTGTGCTCTATAGGTAGGACTGCTTCAACCCCGAAGGCCAGCGAGTAGGGCGTTTCCCCGGTAGTTGTTCTCCTTACAGTGCGGTAAGCCCATAGGACCTCGGAAAGCTCCTCTACCCATCTGCCTTTCTTCTGCTGTAGCTTTTTCTTCAACAACTTCTTAATGGTTTTGTTCGTGGATTCCACCAGACCATTGGTCTGAAGGTGGGCTACCGAAGCAAACCGAAGGTTGATTCCCAAGCCTTCGTAGAAATCTCTGAATCGGCCATTATCGAATTGTTTTTCGAGGTCGGTTATGATGGAAAGGGGGGTTCCGAACCTGTAAACTACATTGGTCTTGATGAACCTTGTGTTTTCTTCTGATATATGGGAGAGTGGTCCGGCTTCAACCCATCTTGTGAAATAGTCAATCGCTACGATAACGTGCTTGGCCTGTCCCGGATTTGTAGGAAGCGGTCCAATCAAATCGACTCCCCACATAGCAAAGGGGTATGGCGAGCTAAGAGACGACAATCGCTCCAGAGGGAGGTGACTCAAGTTTGCGGCCTTTTGGCATGCCTCACAGGTTTGCACCAAGATCTTCGCATCTTGATGGATAGTCGGCCAATAATACCCCATGCGGAGAACCTGATATGTCAAGACCTTTCCACCAATATGGCTCCCGCATTCCCCGGAATGAACCTCTCTCAAAGCCCACTTGGCGTCTTTAGGGTGTAGACATCCGAGCAGGGGAATGGATTTTCCCATTCGGTATAAATGTCCATCCACCATACAATACCGAACCGAGAGCCTTTTAACCCTCCTAGCTTGGTCGGGCTCCCCAGGGAGTTTCCCATCCTGTAGATACTCCACTATTTGATCCATCCAGCATGGCTGTCGGTCCAAGGTATAAGCTTCCCTATCTGTCATAATGCTAGGTAGGGGGATTACTTGAAGAGGGACTCCGTGAGGTAGGGTCTGGTCACCATATGCAGCTATCTTGGCAAGGACGTCAGCCCGATGATTTAGCTGTTGAGGTATCTGCTCGATTCTGAATCCCTAAAATCTGGTATTGAGTTGTTGAACCAATTTCAGGTAAGCGATCATATTATCCCCTTTTGCCTGATAATCTCCGGAGACTTGGTTGACCACGAGGGAAGAGTCGTTCTTGATATTCAGGTAATCAACCCCGAGTTCTATGGCTGCTTTTATTCCAGCTAGCAGGGCTTCGTACTCCGCCTCATTTTTTGTGGCTTTAAATTCAAATCTGAAACAGTAGCAGCACTTAGTTCCTTCTAGGTCGATGAGGATTATGCCCGTTCCTCCCCCAGATTGCCTGGAAGCTTCATCAGTGTAGAGAGTCCACGACTCGTAGCCTTCTGGCCAGTTGTTAGATTCTGGAATCCTCTCAACGGTTACATTTGTTACCGTGGGGGTTGCCTGGCCTGAAGGTATTGAGAGCTCGGCTATAAAGTCTGCTAGTGCCTGAGCTTTTATTGCGGTCATAGGCTTATATTTTAAATCAAACTGGGTAAGCTCTAGGGCCCATAGAACCAGCCTTCTAGAAACATCCGGCCTTTGTAAGATTTGACGGATAGGTCGGTCTGTCACCACTGCTATTGAATGAGCATGGAAGTAGGGACAGAGTTTCCTTACCGAGGTCACCAAGGTGTAATCGAGCATCTCCAATAGAGTATAGTTCTTTTCGGGCTTGGTTAGAGCGTGACTCACATAGTAGATAGGTCTCTGGATCTTATCCCCGCATTCCTTGACTAAGGCCCTGCTTACGGTGGTTTCTGAAACGGCAAAGTATATTTGGAGCTCTTCTCCAGGATTTGGCTTGACCAACAGTGAAGGGCTTGTTAGGTATCTTTTCAAAGCTTGGAAATCTTGTTCGCTCTCCTGATCCCATTTCATGTTTCTTCCCTGCTTGATAGCTTTGAAGAATGGTAGGCACTTATCGGTAGACCGAGAGATGAACCTATTGAGCGCTGTTACCTGTCCGGTCAAGGCTTGAACCTGTTTAAGAGATGTGGGGGATTCTAGATCCAGGATAGCCATGATTTTTTCCGTGTTAGCCTCTATGCCTCTCTCATGGACCATGAAGCCCAGAAACTTCCCTGCAGTTACCCCAAATGCGCATTTGGAAGGGTTCAACCTCATCTGGTTTTCCCTTAGGATCATGAAGGTTCTACGAAGGTCGTCCAGGTGGCCTTCCGAGGTTGAAGATTTAGTGATCATGTCGTCGATGTACACCTCCATCGACCTTCCGATTTCGGGCTTGAACAACCGATTGACTAACCACGGTAAGTAGCTCCAGCGTTTTTAAGCCCGAAAGGCATCACATTGTAGCAGTATAGGTCTTGCGCGGTGATGAAGCTGGTCTTTTCTTGGTCCGCGGGATGCATCATAATCTGATTGTAGTCGAAAAACGCGTCTATGAAGCTCAGGAGCTTGTTCCCAGAGGTGGAATCGACCAGCTGATCAATTTTTGGCAGAGGGAAACTGTCCATTGGGCATGCCCTGTTGAGGTCGGTGTAGTTTACATACATGCACCACTTCCCATTTGCCTTTGTGACCATGACCACGTTGGCGATCCACTCGGGGTAACGGGCTTCTCGAATGAAGCCTGGCTGGGTTAGTTTATCCACCTCTTCCTGAACCGCCACGTTTTTTTCAATGTTGAAGTGGCACCTTTTCTGTTTAATAGGTTTGAAGGTCGGATCCACCGCCAGCCGGTGTGCAGCTAATGTCATCGGGATCCCCAGCATCTTAGCATGACTCCAAGCAAAAATGTCGTTGAACTCTGTGAGGAGCCTAATCAAACCCTCTTTCATTCCTGGCTCAAGGGTAGCTCCGATCTTGACGACCTTCGAGGGATCGCTTATTCGGACAAGAATCTCTTCTAACCTATCCACTGGATGGCCGCCGGCCCATTTTCTTTTTTGTTCTTCCATGTCGGGCACCACGAGGCCGTCTTCGGGGCAATCGGTGGAACCCGTGTCTTCCAAGTTTAGTGCAGGGGTTATCCTACCTTGGATCGTCGTCATCTGGGCGAGTTGTTTTGCTAGAGCTGTTAGGTTGGCCGACACTGCGTAGCATTTCCTATCTGCTTGCTGATCACCCCGAACTTCCCCCACCTTGTCTCCTACTGGGAACTTCAAGACATTGTGGTAAATAGAAAGGACCCATTTCAAGGATGATAGAAATGGCCACCATAATATTGCATTGTAGGTTGATGGGGTATCTATCACCACGAAGTCGGTCATGATATTTTTTTTGAGACGTGCAGCTCTAATGATCACTGGTAGGATTTTTGATCCTACGGGTGTGATTGAGTCCCCAGTTATCCCATATAATGGAGTATTGCAACTATTGTAACACCACTGCTTCAAGTTTAGCTTTTCCAAGGTATCTTTGAACAGGACGTCGACGCTGCTACCTGTGTTGACAAGCACACGGTGTACCATGAAGATGGCAATTTGTACCGTGATGACCATAGGGTCATCATGAAGCTGCACGGTGTTATAGACATTTGTTTCGGAAAAAATGATATGTGACAGCTGGGATGGGTTGGTCAGTCTCTGATCGACCTTGAAGATATCCCACCCCTCGTCCGTACGAGGGACCTTCCTTGCATGGTTTTTCTTAGAACTGTTAGAGGTGCTGCCAGAGTGGGCCCCCCGCTGATAGTATGTATTATCTGAATCTGTTGCATCAGGTCCGCTTGCTCTCATTTCCTTTTCTCGGCATGTTCTCGGATCTCGGCTTGCACCTCCCTTCCAGTCTGAATGTTCTCCCTGACTTGTTGTAAGAACTCTATCAAGCATCCTCCCTTTATTAAAGCCTCAATCTGGTTCCGTAGGTTGTAGCATTCTGAAGTGTTGTTCCCTACATCCTCGTGAAAGTCACAATATTTATAATGATTTCTCTTATCGACCGTGGCTTTCATGGGAGCGGGCTTCTGTAACAAACCCTTGTCTCGAATGGCGAGGTAGACTGTTTCTCAGGATGCATTTAAAGGAGTGTAATGGTCGTACCCCCTCTCATCGCGAGCTATAGGGACCACTGTTCTAGGAGGTGGTAAAGCTTGAGGAGGAGCTCGTTTATCTGGATACCTTTCCGGTCTGAGTTAAGGAAAGGGGAAGCCGTATGTTGATTTATTAGGGGGTTTGTTCTGGCTTTTCTGAGCTTGCTCGAGTCTGAGAGCTTCTTTCTTTTATCGTTTTACGGCTCTCATGTCGTCATGTTCCATCTTGACCTTGAGCTGTTCGTCGACCTCAATCTGTTCTAAAGTCCGATCATAAGCTTCTTGGTAGGTTTCTGGAGGTATCTTAGCAAAAGACCGGAAAAGCTTTCCCGCCCACAGGTTCCTTCTGAAGTTGGCGAGGGTTTCTCTCTCGGTGAAGACCCCCATCTGGATGACTTCCTTATGGAAACGCTTGATATAAGCCCGGAGGGTTTCCCCTCTCTCCTGGATCACGTTTTGTAGATGGATCGGGTCCTTCAATCAGGGCTTAACTCCCTGGAATTGTGAGTAGAAATTGGTTGATAACTTGGTGAAGGAATCCACGCTTCCAGCGGGTAGTTTCCTAAACCAGGTTTTAACATAATCCGTGAGTGTAGTGGGGAACATTCGACATATAGCGGCCCTGGTTGTGTTCTGGACCTCTATCTGTTGAACGAAGCTCTCTAAGTGGCTTAGGGAATCTTCTGTCCCGGAGAACCTGTCAGTTGGCATTTTGAACTTAGGCGGATCCTCTGCCCCCCGGACCTTTCTAGTGAACGGGGCATTCATTTCACTTAGAAGATCTTTCTTGTCCTCATTGTATTTTCCCTTCTTCATCAATTGGACCTCCTTCTGAAGTTCTGCCAACTGGTCATTTAGACGTTTGCTTTCGGATTTCCTTAAGTTGAACTCAGATTCCTCACCATCGGATCCTTCTGACGAACTGGCGACCTTCACCCGGTTCCTTCTTCGGAGGGGGTCGGGGGTTTTGCTGACTTTCTTCTTCTCTACCCCGTCTAGGCTTCTCTCCTTGAAGTCGTTGGGTGGAGAAGCTCTCCACGTTCCCAGGGAAGGACATCTGCCGCGGATTTGACTTGTCTTGGTTGGTAGCGTGGCAGCGCTTCGGGAACGTGAGGCATGGGCCCTAGCCTATCCCGGATCGAGGTTGGGATTCCCGTTCTATTATGAGCTGATTCCGGAGGGGCAGGTCCCAGGCGATCGAAGACAGGTTGCCTAACCCCAGGCCTGCTTGACTCCATCTGATTGCGGAGACCCACTTGTTGGATAGCGATACCCTTAGCGAGTAGTCGAAGGCGGACGTTTTCTACGAAGGTCGCCTCTTGTTGGTCAAGCTCAACCTGACTTCCAGAGGGGGATCCAGAGCCCGCACAGTGACTGGCTGGGTGGGAACCTAGCTATGGAGCCTGGATTTTCTCCCTTTCCTCGGGACCTTTCGTGTCGATGTAGCAGAAGATTGTCCTGATGTGCCCTGCTGCCCCTGTGAGGAGCGGAGCCTAATGATTATTATGAAATAACAAACTTTCGAATGTAAAGGTGGTGGTGTGAGAGTTTCCCACAGACGGTGCCAGAAATTATGGTTGTCTCATAGATATGATCTTGTATGTTTTCGCGTCATGGTTTTTCATGGAGGTCGCCCAACTAGCTGTCTGTTGCCCCGTAGAGCGAGGTAGATCTCTACTCCGACTCGATTCTTAGAAGCTTGCGATGGATTTTCCTTGATCCTTGGGGGCTTAAGGTGTTCTTGTAGACATTCCTGGGAGGTAGCCGGGGTAGTGTAGATTTAGGCGTGATTATTCCTTTATGTCCAGGAAGGACAACGAGCTTCTGGAGAGGTTGGCGGGCTTCTCTCGAATGTCTCTTGAGCTTGGAGACTTCTCCTGGCATTCACGGGGTGGTTGAGGAGCTCGACCTCAGAGCCGAGGTTCCCCGATAGATGGCCAGGAGAAGCCCGGGTTCTAGTATTCTTGTAAGGGCTCGTCCTAGTCGCACCTGGCTTGTTTTCCGCTAGTTTTGAAGCTGAGCCGGCTTTCCCTGCTTCTGCGGGGTGGCTTTATGGTCTTTCCGAGCTTCATGATTGTCGATTATGGGTTTCGACTTGTGGTGGGAAAGTGGAAAATTTCTCTTTGACCCCTGACCAAATTTCACTATTAACATAATATATTACTATTATATATATATTAATATTATATTGAAAAAATATATATATATATTAATATTATAATATTATATATATTAATATTATATTGAAAATAAATTATTCTGGAATATGTCTATATATATATATATATAAAAGAAACACTTTGATCATTTGAAAATCTTGTTCTGTCTTGTCCTAACCATATCAAATGCATAACAAATGCATAACAGTACAATTAATAGTTGAAAAAAATGATTTTTTTTTAATATAAAAAAAAGTGAAAAACCAAATTAAAAACAAGTATTTTGTGTTTTTCAAATCTTTCGTTTTTAACATTGGTTTTTTTTTTTTTTTCGAAAATAAAATAAAAAACGTGAACGAACGTTTTAGAAATTGTTTTTAAAAAATAAAAACGAAAACGGATTGAAAAACAACTTCATTGATTTTAGATTCAGATTCTCTATTATTTAATTTCGTGGGGGTCATGCATCGCCACACCAAAATACTGAAAAAGAAAACAAAAATAAAAACCTCAAGTTCGCCTATGATTTCATATTATTGTATTTCTTTCTACGGCCATTAAGAATATAAAATTAATTGCAAGAATCATTGGCTTTCTCAACTCTACATAATCCAGTAAGGCCATAATATTATTCAACCCTATATATAGTTGCACAAAGTTAGTCCTAGTTGAAAAAGGTCCATTTTTTTCTTACGAGGACATAACTTTAAACATATTAATATATATCATAATATTTTTATCAGTGAAAATTGTTAAAAATAACCCTAACTATTATAGAAATTTTGCTTTTAATCATATACGAAAATTTATTTGTTAATAGCCATTTTTTTAAGAAATTACTTGAATGCCTCTATATAAAAACCATCCCTAAACATATTCTCTCTTTTCTCTCTTTTTTTTTCTCTCCTTTCCTCTCTCTCTCTCTCTCCTTGATCACTCTCTCCCTCCGGCAAACCGTCGACGGCATTCTTGCGAAGGCCGGTGAACCGTCGTCGGCCTCTTCTTTCTCTCACCCAACCTCTCTTCTCTCACCCCATAGCTCTCTCTCTTTCACTTACATCTCTTTCTCTCTCCTTTCCTTTCTCACATGCCGTTGTTGGCTTGCCGGAGTGCCGTCGCCTGGGTTTCACGACTGTCCAGCAACGCCGTCGAGCTCTCCCTCTGTCGGCGATTAGATCTGCTGAAAAAAAAGAAAGAAAACGAAATACTAGAAACCCAGAAAATTTCAAGTTTGAATATTTCAATATAGTCAACATTTCAAGTTTCCACATTTCAATATAGACAACATTTCAAGTTTCAAAATTTGAAAACGAAAAACTTAAAAACCCTGAAGATTTTAAGTTTCAACTTTCAATTTAGTCAAGATTTTAAATTTCAACATTTCAATTTAAGTAAGATTTCAAGTTTTAAAATTTCATTTTTTAAAACAAGTTTTTAAGTTTCAAGTTCCAAGTTCCAAGTTCCTAGTCGTGATTTCAAGTTTGGTTTCAGATTTTAGTCATGATTTCAAGTTTTCTTTTAGTTTTAAATAAAAAATCTAATTCAGAGGTATTTTTATAATTTATGGACATATAATGATTTTTTTTTTAAATGGCTATTTACAAAAAAAAATTGTATGTAATTAAAAATAAAATTTTTATAATAGTTGTAGTTATTTTTAATTCTCTCTTTTTTATATGTAATTGATAAAACTTCAATTATAATAATAATAGTCGGAGAGAAAAAAAATTATAAAAAGGGTATAGGCAACTCACCAATAAAATAATGTAATATTGCATTGCGGTTATTGGAACTAGTTTTGCCGTCAATTTAAATTTATGTTTTATCTCTACACGATGTTCGCGAGGTTTTACCGTCAATTATGTGTTTCATCTCTGCCTAGTAGATTACACAATTTTGACTTTCATGGGGTTAAGCCCTTAAGGCTATCATTTGCTCGTTATACCACAAATCAATCTTTAAAATCAATCAATTTGCTCTTCAAATAAAATAATATAGAAATTTTCAAATCAGTACGTACTGATATAAAATCGTAAGTACGTTAGATGTAGACCGTCAGATTTATATACTTTGACTCAAAGTGTATGCACTTATTAATTTTTTTTCATAATCAATGGTTTACATGTAACACACTGATATAATTTATATTAGTACGCACTAACTGGAAAACCAATATATATATAAATAAATCAACTAATATGTGAGTAAACTTCATAACCCATCTAAAATATGACTTTCTCTAACTAATTGTCTGAGAGGTAAATGTGTGTTTTAAAGATTGCACTTTTTGGATTTAATAGATATTAAAATAATGTGGAAATGGTGAGAAATGTCACATTTTTTTTTGGTGAGTTGCAGTGATGTTACCGTTATAATAAATTAAGTTTAAAATGCACCTATTATAGTGAACTACCGAAATTGCCCTTAAAATCGAATCTTTATTCTTTAAAAGTCTCTCTCGTCCAAAAAGGTTATCTGAAAATCAATCAACTACTCCGGGTATCTCTTCAAAAAACGTGCTCCATTCCAGATATTGCATAAGAAGGTAAACTAATATTTCTGATCATCATTTTTATTTTTTCATGTATTTCTGTATGGTATAACAATGTATGAATATTTATGAATATTTATGAACATTTATGAACATTTATGAACATGTTGTCTCAATTTTTTTTATTTATGTCTGGGAGTTGTAAACTTTTTAAAAATAATGAATGAACATGTATGTATTTTTTTTGTATATATATTTGGCCGAGTTGATTTGAAGTGGTGCAAACAAGTTTAAAATATTGGGCATAAAAGCTGGAAATCATTTTAAAAAAACTCGAAACATTTGAAAAAATGCTCGATCTCCACAAAAAAAGCTCTATTCCTCACAAAAAAGCTCAATCTCTAAAATAAAAAGCTCAAGCCATATTTGAAAAAAGCTCGAGCCATATGCAAAAAAGCTCAAGCCATATGCAAAAAAGCTCAAGCCATATTAAAAAAGCTCGATGATGTACAAAAAGATCTTAGTCCTGAACAAAAAAAGCTTGATCCCGTTCAAAAAAGCTATACCATGTACAAAAACGGCTTGATCATGTATAAAAACGGCTCGACCATGTACAAAAACGGCTCGACCATGTACAAAAACGGCTCGACCATGTACAAAAATGACTTGACCATGTACAAAAAAAGCTCGGCCGCTTACACTTATGATTTTTGTTTAATCCTTTATAATTGTAAATTTAATATTAAATATTATTTTCTTAATAATGGTTTTTGATGATGATTTTGACAGGACAATGGATAGGGTGAGAATAGTCATATCTTACAACGGTTGATGAGAGCAATTACCCGACGAAAATCAGAGGTATTTAGGTTCCGATAACCAAGGTTTGTATGTATCAAAGAATTTGAGTTACGACGAATTGGTGACGATCGTGCAAACCATTGTGAAGTTTGATGAGAACAAATACAGTGCTGATATACAGTTTATATCTATTGTTCCTGGGGCTACATATCGTACATTTATAAGAAACAATGATGATGTTCAGTTTATGCTAGGGGAAGATAGGGTGATCCCTCAAGTATGTGTTAGTCTAATCGAGAGGCCAGTAGGAGGTGTCATTGGTGAAGATATTCCTCATCGTGATAACACCCAACAATTTCGATCGTCAGGCGGAAGCAACCAGTTGTTTATAGAAAGAAGTGGGATTGATGGTCGGGAAAACATATATGCTGTCCTACCGGAAGTAGCAGCCCATGATAATATACTGGGACCTCAATTCGACAATGTATTTGGTTGTCAAATTGAGATTAATGTTAGGCAGTATAATCACCAATACAATGAGATCTACAATGACATCAACAATGAGCAGAATACAACACCGAATGTTGGGCTGATTCATGAGGAGGATAATAAGGGCAATTTCAATTCTGTAGAAAATGAAGAGGACAATGAGGATGATGAAGAACCTGCCCAAATGGAAAGATATGTAAGACGTGTAAGACGTGTACACAGATTTAGTTCCAGTGCACCAGATATAGCTGGGACCTCCGAGGTCCGAGCTAATGTAACTCCAGATGATTCTGATAATGCCACAACATGGATTTTTCCAGGAGCAGAATCATACTTGTTTGGTATGGGTGGAAGCAGGAATTTGGTTGAAGATGAACCTACAAGCATGATATATAAAGGGCAATTTTTTCCAACGAAAAATGATTTGAAGAGACTAGTAGACCATTTTACAATGCGGCAGAATTTCGAGTGGAAGGTGAAAAGGTCCAATAAGACAACATTACATCTAGTTTGTTTGATAAAAAATTGTACGTGGAAGTTAAGAGCGGTGAGGAGAGATGAAAGGATATACTTTCAAGTAAGAAGTTTTGTCAACGAACACACTTGTCCATTAGAGGAAATTCACCACCGCCACCGACAAGCTAGTGCAGTCATAATTGGAGAAGTTATTGCACCTAGACTTCAACAACAAGATGGTCGACTAATGCGTCCGAAGGACATAATCGTCGACATGAAATCAATGTATGGAATCCAAATCATGTACAGTAAGGCACACACCGCTCTCGATTATGCATTGTCACTGACATATGGAACGCATGAGGAAACCTTCCAACTGCTTCCATCATTTGGTTATGTTTTGGAACAAAAAAATCTTGGTACAATCACTGACTTACAGTGCGACGAAGATGGTAAATTTTTGTACTTTTTCATGTCGATTGATGCCTCACTTAGAGGATTCCAGACGTGTATGCGTCTAGTAATTACCGTTGATGGTACCTATTTGAAGGGACGATTCCGGGGTACAATGTTTGTTGCAACATCACAAGATGAGAATGAACTGGTGTATCCAATTTCTTTTGGGTATGTCGATTCAAAAAACAACCTTTCATGTGAATGATTTTTGGATTGCTTGAAGTGTGCCCTAGGTCATATTGATGAGCTGGTTTTCATTTCCGATAGACATGCAAGCATTGAAGCAGGGATTTCTAAAGTGTTCCCTTATGCCACCCATACCATATGTTGCTGGCACTTTGCTGAAAATATTAAAAAGCAATTTCATAGGAAGGATGTTACCGCAATAATGGACAAAGCAGCCCGCGCTTACACTGAGTTTAAATATAACCGGCATATGGAAGAGTTAAGAAACTTGCACCATAATGCATATGATTATGTAATTGATGTCGGTCCACAAAAGTGGTCCCGTGTACTCTGTCCCGAAAGAAGGTACAAGGTGATGACAATAAATGTTGCAGAATGCATAAATTCATGCCTAAAATTTGCACGACAACTGCTTATGTTGACTCTGGCTGAGTTCATTAGGAATATGCTACAACGGTGGTTTCACGATCGCTATAGAGCTACACAAACTATGCGTCATCTGTTGACCGACGCAGCACATCTTATGCTCTTAAAATGTGTGGAGAAGTGTGATCTTATGATCGTAAATCCAGTAGACTGGAATATTTTCTCGATCAAGTGGTCTGAAAAACAGTGGACTGTTGACTTAGCCCAGAAGACTTGTACTTGCAACAAATTCCAAATGGATCATTTTCCATGTTCTCATGCTTTTGCGGCCGTACGGTACATTACTTACAAGTTTTACTGTGAGGTGATTATTACTGAAACGTGAAGCTCATCGTTTTCAATGTTTTTTACAGCGAAACTTGGATTTGACAACTTTATGTTCGGACTACTACAAGAGAGACACTTATTGATGCGTACTCGGTTCCTATTATGCCGGTGGGAGATCCTTCCACTTGGGTTGTGCCATCTGACATTGGTCAGAGGGTGATTTTGAATCAAATCTCCAGGAGACAAGCAGGAAGTCCGAGGGAGGGTCGCCATGTCTCGTCTTCGGAAAGGACAACTACACAATCGTGTAGAAGATGTGGACAACCAGGGCATTATTCCATGAGATATTCTAATCCACCTATGATTAATGAAGGTCGAAACAGAGGTGTTCCCGATGAATACCGCCACAAGTGTAGCATTTGTCATTCAATTGGACACAACAAACAGACGTGCCCTAACATTGACTCTAATAAGGAATAAATGATAAAGTTTTGCTCACATTGTACACATTTGGAATTGTATTAGATTGTAATAATTTGGAATTGCAATAATAACTTATTAATGAATGAATTAATATTAATGAATGAATTACAATGTCTTTGTATATAAAAAATGGTAGGAAATATACAACCAATCACTAGGCGGACCTAGAGTTATAAAAAATCTCCACAACCATTTTCTCTAGAATGATCCCTATGTCGTCCTCTGACCAATCAAAAGGGCTTCGACCCGCCAGTAAGTACTCGATAAGTCTCAAAGTATGGGGACCACATTTACCTCTGCAATTGGACACATTAAAAATCGTTACAAATCGTTTTTAAATAATATCTAAGCACGTGAATGAAATAGAATGTCTTATGATTTTTTTTTGTTGGAGGACCGTAGAAGTGGGGACCACACTGACCGAGAAGGGCTTATTTTCCTTAGAGAACGGTCGACGACCACCTCATCGTGTAGTGTGGAACCCCACGTCATTCAACATGGACGGTAAAAACCACCGTAATGGCCGGACCTGCTGCTTCCTGATATAATGAGGGATTTCCTGTCTCCAGAGGTCAAATATCTCAATCTTCCCAAGAATAAGGTCCACGGTCACCACCAACCAATGTTGGCCCCCAACGTTGCACGGAATCACGTCCTGTAATAGTTTGCATAAGGTGTTAGGTCAGGATATACGAACAGTTTATATTTTAAATCATTTCCATCGTTTAACACTTACCAGGTCAACCCCGTGCCATGGGCGGTTTCCACTCGTGGTTGCTCCAAGGACAGCCAGAAGATCCTCTTCCAACCATCGGGACTGTAACACATTCCACATTGCCGTAGTCATAGTCCCGTACGAATCACGAGGCATCATCCTCTCCCACTGTAACAACATAAGTGGCTATACATACAATCATTGATAATATCGTATTAATAATACAAAATCATAAAATGCGATTCGATTCCAATAATTTATAACTACTTACATAAAATTGTGTATCCAATACGTTGATCCTCTGGTTGTACACAGTGGGGAATCCTCGCCGACGCTTGCGAAGAATATGGAGGTATGCGTCCATATGCTGACAGACAATATAACTAATGAATTGTTAAGAATTCAACATTACTTACAAAAACATTAATATGAAAATCACGTAAGTACGTACCGTGACCTCCAAGTCCATGAAGTTGGACTGCATACGGATGAACCGTCCGGCGTCCACTGGTGCCAGCAAGTCCATATCACGTCTGTTTATTGATTGAATTATCTTTAGGTAAATTTGAATAAACATTAAATATACAACCATTTTTATTAGATGAAGTTGGACATTTGTATTAGATGAAGTTGGACTCATAGTTCCCAGTTGATGTTCCTCTTGAAGGCTTTGTATGCCGCAAGCTGGTCAGCGTCCACAAGTAGGCCGTGTCCTTAACCTCTTCAGATGGCATGGATCTGTGTAAGGGCTTATCAACTGCCATCCGCACTTAACTAAACGCTTCATGTGCAGTACTCTAGTCTCCGATGAGCTTTGGAGCTCGATCGGTATGCTGGGCGGTGGAGGGGACCGCTGAGGTTGAATCGATGTGATGGGCGGTAGAAGGGACCGTAGACCCTAGGTCGTCATTCTATTCGGGGGAGGGGACCGCTGAGCCTGAGTCTACATGTTGGGGGGGGGGGGGGGGGAGGGGAGGGGGCCGACACCGCCGACGTGCTGGGTAGGGAAGGGGACCGCTGAGCCGACGCCAGCGTGCTGGGTCGGGGAGGGGACCGCTGTGGCTGAATCGATGTGTTGGGTGGTACGGGGGGACCGCTGAGCCTAGGTGGACCCAGATAGGACAGCTGTATGTGTAGCAAGCCTACTATCGCTGGTATGCGACTGAGGTTGCCTCTTCGGACCTACCCCCCAGTACGCGGGTCTTGACTACGTCCACCTGTCATGTCTGTCCCCCCCTCGTCCCGTCCCGTATACCTATCAGTCCAGTCTCCGAGACTAAAGTCTAGATCAGGAGGTGGGGGATCATCCCAGTGTGTATGCATGGTCGACCCCTGAAGCCCCCATATCATATCCAGTAACACTCGGTGTTGTTGCTGACGATCCTTATCACTCTTTTGGATCATATCCACCAACTTCAAGTATTAACGTTGTCGATCCTCCTCACTCTTGCAGAGGGCTTCACGCACATCGTTCAACAGATCTGCCCACGGAGCCCGAAATCATGTCTACATTGTTAGTACAAAACTATCAACACTTGTTAATAAAAAACACTAAACTTTGTTTTCAACTTACCTCTCCATCACGTCCAACTCCCCCACGGGAATCCCCTGTAGATGTACAATGTCCGGGGGTGGTAAACCGAACCCGTCTATACCTATGCCTATGCCTTTCTCGTTGAGGGTCTGTCTCATATCCCTCACTGTCACTGGGCCTTAAACCCCCAGCAGCGGGCTCAGATCCCTCACTGTCATTGGTCCTGTCTGTCAAATCCCCACCCTCTGTACCACTGTTCCCTCCAAAGGTAGTCTGATCAGGGACCGGAGGAGGCATATCAACCATGTCCTCCTCTACATACAGACTCCCCCCTCGTTTAGCCCGATATAGTAAGGTGCCTGTCTCTCAGCTGGTGTGGGCACCAGTTCATTCATCGCAAACATCTGAAATATTAGTTAGAATAATGTAATTGTACAAATACTAACTAATATAAACATTAACAAATTAAATACATACCCTGACTTTGAAAATCTTTGCCAGCTTCTTCCTTCTCGGTTGTTTGGTCAACTCCCACTTCAAAATACGGGGAGTCAGATCTGTAACCCTCCGGGCACCGAACTCTTTGCCCAAATCAGGGATCACCTCGAAAGCAAGTATCTGCATCAAAGATAAATATGATAACTAACCATTGACGACAATACCAATAAAGTACAACTTGTAATTCGAAGTTCTTACCAATAGGGCATGAGATAGACCGTATATGTTGTAGGTCTCCACCGTGTGTACGTCAGCGCCCTTTTCCTGCTGGCGTTGCTCGAACCCATCTCGTCACCCGTCAAACGCATGCTTGAATGAGTAAATAGAATGCCTGTACACGTGGGCACCCCACGGGAACGTGTCGAACGCATCGAGATCCTCAACCAGTCGAAACTGCCAAACTAGAATCTTGAATCTCTCATCCACCCCCATCAGTATCCAATTCAGCATATCTATGAGGCAGACCTTGACAGCATCGTATGCCTCCCCAAACTTAGCGACGGTGACAACACCCCTTATCTCCTCCAACGAGACCTCATCGGCTCCAGGAAAGTACCGTTGATGTATGCCATTCTCCACTGCTGCATACTTGGTCGTGTCTGGTACAACTCCAAACCGTAATCCGGTGATCAGGCAAAATTCTACCTTTAAAAACCTCACCGACTGGTTTCCTAACATGAACTGCATCTCATTTGTTGGGTCGTTATGATGCAGCTCCCTCAAAAGCAACCGATGGATAATACCATCCGAAAACTTCATCTCCCGATGCATCGTCAGAAAATGCCTGAAACATGACGCCATGAACTGACACCGATCTTCATCTGTAAATTCTGTAGGGACCCGATTCAGCGCGTTGTCTATATGGACAAAGGCATCAAAATGGTTGTGTCGAGTCAATTTTCCCTCGTACCAGTCTCCTTCTGGAGTTTTAAGCAAATCCCTTAACCTATTTCTCATCTGCAATGTAACAGAAATACAACATCATTAAACAGAAAAAATATCGTAACCAAAATTATAAGTCTCGATCCAATGTAAAAACAGTTCGGTCCTAAAAAAAATATGCTCGATCCCAGGAGAAAAAAAATTGACCCTTTTAAAAACAAGCTCGATCCTATGACAAAAATGCTCGATCCCATAACAAAAAAGTTCTGTCCAATTATAAAAAAGCTCGGTCCAATAAGAAATAAGCTCGATCCACGGACAAAAAAGCTCGACCCTTTTAAAAAAACTTGATCCTATGAAAAAATGCTCGATCCCATAACAAAATAGCTCGATCCTTTGTAAAAAAAAACTCGATCCCTTTCAAAAAGGCTCGATCATATTCTAAAAACGCTCGAACCCTTATAAAAAAAGCTCGACCCACCAAAACCTAATTTTCACGAAAATAAAGCTCGACTCATATACAAAAAAGCTCGACTCATTAGAAAAAAACTCGATCCCATGAAAAAAAATGCTCGATCCCATAATAAAAAAACTTGATCCTATGTAAGAAATGCTCGATCTTATGTAAAAAAGCTCGATGTCATGATGAAAAAGCTCGATTCCTTTTCAAAAAAGCTCGATCCTTTTCAAAAAAGCTCGATCCAATTCAAAAAAACTCGAAACCTTACAAAAAAAGCTCGACTTACCAAAACCTAGTTTTCACGAAAATAATAGCTCGACTCAACAACAAGTAAGCTCGATTCTCTTGTAAAAAGTCTCGATAACCCAGATTTCATCTTCCTCAACTGATATTCAATCAAATTACAAACCCTAACCACAACCACAACCACAACCACAACCACAACCACAACCACAACCATTCTCAGATCTCTATTTTAACCGGTTTCTACAATTTCTATCAACAAAACTCAATTCTAACATGTAATGCAAGTTAACAACAACAAAAACGAGGAAAAAAAACTAATCTTACCTTTGTCAATCACAGCTGTTCTCGTGTAATCTCGTTCCGGTCACTTCACCGTCAATTAGTTTCCCGTCGGTTTGACTGTTACTTTTCTCTGACTTAGAAAACAACAAATTCCTCACTGTTTTAATATTTCGGGGTATTTTCGTCTGAACACATTAAATGGTGTCTTTTAAACATACATTAGTAAAGTGGTGATATTTGCACAACACCCCCTCAAATAGTGCCAAATTTCCCTTAAAATAATTCCCTAATCAAAATCCTGAAAGGAGTCTTAAGCTCGATTAATTTATTTTAACTCTTTATGTAAGATTTTACTATTTTAGACAACTTTTAGAGATCATAAGACATATCAACACTCTGAAGAAAAAAAAATCAGAAAAGATGAACTCTAAATGAGATGAGGATTTTGGTCAAATATAATAGGCGTTAGCAAGAAGCTAAATACATGACTTATTGACGTGCCTAAAATAAATTGATTATTAGTTAAAAAGTATAAAAGAATAAGGATATCAAATCCCATTAACTAAGAATAATGGATCTTATTGAGAGATCTCTACTAAGATACAATGATAGTAAATCTCTAGTCTAGGGTTCTTCATATTTTATTTATGGAAAAGTGGTTCTCTATCCACTAGAAGAAACAAGATCATCTAACTCTAGAGACTAAAATTAGAGATTGACTTTTCCAAACAAAAAACCTTATAGCATCCCGTGCCTAATTTTTTTTTCAAATAAAATGTTACTTCATACTGAAGAAAGTCTTTCATTTTAATCTTTGTTCTTCACTTTTTATAACAAAACAATAAAATAAAAATAAATCTATAAATATTGTTACTGTATGAAATATTTAGGTGGGAAATTCCTAATTATGCAAGCACCATGATACTAATACTTTGTACAATTAAATTTTATGTGCAAAAAGAATTTCAATAGGTTTTATATACAGATAATAATGGTTTGAATATTAGGTATCTGGCAACTGAAAGAAAGAAAAGGTTATTATTTTACATGTTTGAATAGTGTAAATTAAACGCTACACAAAAAAAAAAGTGTAAATTAAATCAAACAATATCACACATGCAATTGGGTAAAATATATCGTATGTGAAAGAAAGTCAAGTTAGTGGATTTGGTTTAGTTGCACTATTAATTAGGTTTGATGCTATATTCAGTTTTTGGTCATGGTCATTTGGGTTGTGATCATATTTTTTTTTTAAATATATATATTATTTTTCCTGAAGGGAAGGATGTGATTATAGTAGACTATTAATACTGGGTACATGATTTCCAACAAGTTGAAAATTTGATTGAACCTTATTATCGTATATATTGTCTAACATTTGCTTATATAAAACCATAAAGTGTGGGAGAGACTTCTTTTATGCAGTGAAAGTATATGCCTTCTTATTATGACAGATTAGTTATCTGATCTGGACATATAGGTAGCTGTGTAAAAGTGGACTGGTCCCAAAGAGCACGGCCCGTCTGACCTGCCAAGGAAGACAGGTCGTGTCTATCACTGGCCCCATGTGGGGAGTGCCGTTCCAGGCCAGGTCCCGATGCGTGCCGTGTGTCAAGCCCTAGGTAGAGGCGGCCTAGCAAGCTAGTGTGCTAAGCCCAACGGTCGGCACGCCATGTAGGCACAACGGGCCGACCTGTGGGCCCTGCCTAGATTTTTTTAAAAAAATCAATGGTTGAATTTTAAAATTCAACCGTTAACTGACGTCATGGTTGAATTTCGAAAGTCAAATAAATAAATAATTCTTTATTTTATATTTTCATAACTTCATGTCTTCATCTATTTTTTATTTTCTTTAATACTTTATCTTTATTCATTCTTTGAATTATTTTATTAACAAAAATAATAAATCTATTACCAACATTTTTTATTACACTAAAATACAATATTATAGTTATAACTTGACATAATTACATTTATATAATTAATTGTTTAAAAATAAATAAATCAAAAGCTCGGCTTGTTTGGCACACCGGTGCTTGCCTGCGTGTCGACACAGCACGGCACGCCCATGGGGTGCCCACAGGCCGTGTTGGGCGACCTTTTTCCAAAATAGGCCGGCGTGCCGGGCTCATGTGCGAGCCAACCTGATTTTATACAAATACATGTAGTACTTGATTTGGATAGATTTTACCAAATCCCTAGTTTATTTGGGGTTAGATTTTGGTTTTTAATTTTCAAAAAAAAGTTGAAAATATTTAACCAGTCTTTCAATTGAAAGTAAAACTTTGAATTTTGATGCTCTAATGGTTGGATTTCATCGATGCTCTTCAAGATATAAGATCATATTGTTGTATGCTTTTAATTAGGTCTACTTCTAGTGTGTTAGGTTACACTTTTGGTACTGTCAACAATTTTTTTTTAATTAAAAACAAATTTTTATTTTTTCCAATAAGAAAATTAATTGAAATTTTTTATTTTTTAGAAAATAGAACTTGACAAAAATGTGTTTAAAAAAAGTTTTTAATCTTTCAAAAAATGGGGTTTTAATTAGTTTTACATGCAAAAAAAAATTATTACTTTCTTTATACAAAAATATTCCAAACCCACCTTAAACTAATTCAATATATATATGCTTGTTCAAAGTAATATGGGTGATAAATCAAAGCTGACAAAAAGGTATATTAAAAAGATTTACCAGATTCACACATAATAGTCAAAGTTATCAACCAAATCACTCACAAAGTCACAATGCATATCGATATCAATAGCTATAAGAACATGATATCTCAACAAGGTTTTTGCACACAAAGCCATAAACAAAATCTAAGTAAATTGTGATGGCCTCCACCACTAGCAGTTGCTTTATATCAGTTTTTTACATTGCTTGTTTGCTTGCAAATATGCATATAAGTAGTGTGACATCCCGTAAACTCTTGCAAGCAACACCACCATCTGCCGTGCCAAGCAGGCCATTGCCTACACATTCTGGCACAACAACCATGCAGCCGATAGCTAGTAACAAATTACAATCTTCATCCCAGGGTTCTCTGTCTCCAATTTTTGACACGCCCACCATACCACCAATGGCTCAGAGTTCCCTACCTCTACTTTCTAACACGCCGATCATGCCACCGGAGGCAACTAGCACCCAATTGCCATCATCCTTTCAGGGTTCCATGCCTCCACCTACCATATCACCAACAGTTAGCGCCCAAGGTTCATTACCTCCACTTTCAATAACACCTACCATATCACCGATAGTTAGCACCGAATCGTCATCTTCACTACAGGAGGGTGCCATCATGCCACCTATGTCTAGTACCCAATTACTATCTTCACCTCAAGGTTCCATGGCTCCACTTTTTGACACACCTACCATGCCACCGACAACTAGCACTCAATTACTATTTTCGCCTCAGGGTTCCATACCTCCATTTTCTAACACACCTACCATATCACCAATAGTTAGTGCCCAAGGTTCATTACCTCCACTTTCAGGAACACCAACCATGTCGCCGATACCTAGCACCCAATTGTCATCTTCGCCACAGGCGGTTTCCTTACCTCCACTTTCTAACACACCCACCATGGCACCTATGTCTAGTACCCGATTACAATCTTCACCTCATGGTTCCATGGCTCCACTTTCTGACACACCTACCATGCCTCCGTTAGCTAGCACCAAACTACCATTTTCGCCTCAAGGTTCGACATTGCCTATACTTTCAGGAACACCTAGCATGCCACCGACTACTGACGTTCAATTGTCATCTTCATCTCAAGGTTCCTTGCCTCCATTTTTAGAAACACCTATCATGCCACCCATGGTGAGCACCCAATTACCATCTTCGCCTCAGAGTTCACTACCTCCGACAACTAGCGCTCAACAAGCTTCTTTGCCTCCACCTTCTAGCACACCCACAATTTCGCCAACAGATGATGCCCAATCTTTGTCTCAAGGTTCATTACCTAAACCTGCTATCACGCCTACCATGCCACCCAAGGCTACCAATCAATTACCATCTTTGTCTCAAGATTCCTTGCCTAAACTTTCTGGCACATCTACCATGTCACCAATGTCCAATGCTCAATTACCATCTTTTTCCAAAGGTTCATTGAGTTCAGTTTTTGGCACACCCACCATGTCACCGATGTCTAATGCTCAATTACCATCTTTTTCTAAAGGTTCATTGAGTTCAGTTTCAAGCACGCCCACCATGTCACCGATGTCTAATGCTCAATTACCATCTTTCTCTCAAGGCTCATTGCCTTCAGGTTTTGGCACACCTACTGTGTCACCGATGTCCAGTGCTCAATTACCATCTTTATCTAAAGGCTCGTTGCCACCTTCAGTTTTTGGCACGCCTGCCATGTCACCAAAGTCCAATGCTCAATTACCATCTTTCCCTCAAGGCTCATTACCTTCAAGTTTTGGCTCACCTGCCAGGTCACCTATGGCCAACAGTCAACTACCATCCTTTTCTCAAGGTTCCTTACCTTCAGTTTCGAACAAGTCTGACACCAAATTACCATTTTTATCTCAAGGTTCATTTCCTCCACCTTCTAACATGTCCAACGTGTCACCCACAGTTACTACCAAGTTACCACCTTTGTCTCAAGGCTCATTACCTCATACTTTTACGAATAACACCAAATTACCATCTCTGTCTCAAGGCTCATTACCTTCTACGACTAACATCAAATTACCCCCATCTTTATCTCAGGGGTCATTACCTTCAACTTCTAGTGTGCCTAACATTCCATCTAATGCTAGCACCAAACTACCATCTTAATCTCAAAGCTCATTACCTTCAGTCCCCAGTATGCCAACCACATTAAATAGTACTCTTCCATCTTTGTCTTGTGGCTCACTACCTCTAATGTCAACATCCCAAAACATTGGATCGACCTCACAACCGACAACTTCATTGCCAACCACACCCATTATCTCGACACCTCAAACAAAACGTTCAGTTTCCCCTCCACCATTTGCACTAAATACACATTGATTAAGCATATTTTCTCTAGTTACTAGTCAGTATCATGGCTATATTCAAATACAAATAACATGATATGATATTGGGAGATATATCCCTCAAACCAAGTTTAATTGATGTTTTGTTGTTGTTAATGTTTTATAAGTAATTAAGTTTAAATGATGTTTAGTTAACAATAAGTTTTTGTGGCTAATGAATATATTTTCTTACTTAGGATTTGGTCAAACGGATATTTGGATTCGGATTCTCGCTATTGTTTAATTTCGTGAAGGTCGTGCATCACCGCATCAAAATACTAAAAAGAAAACAAAAATAAAAACCTCCAGTATCACCTATGAATTCATATTATTGTATTTCTTTCTACGGCCATTAAGAATATAAAATTAATAGCAAAAATCATTGGCTTTCCCAACTCTACATAATCCCGTAAGGCCATAATATTATTCAACCCTATATATAGTTGCACAAAGTTAGTCCTAGTTGAAATGGGTCTATTTTTCTCTTGTAAGAGCATAACTTTAAACATATTAATATATCATCATACTTTTAATATTTATTCTATAAAACTTCAATTATAGTAACAATACTCAAAGAGAGATTTTTTTTTATAAAAAGGGTATAGGCAACTCACCAATAAAATAATGCAATATTGCATTATGGTTAATTGGTTATTGGAACTAGTTTTACCGTTAATTTAAATTTGTTTTTCATCTCTGCACGATGTTTGCGAGTTTCCACCCATGAGATAATTTCCACGATATTTTCCACCTTAGCCCAGTGGGTTACAAAATTTTGTCTTTCATGGGGTTAAGCCCTTAAGGCTATCATTTGCTCATTATACCACAAATCAATCTTTAAAATCAAACAATTTGCTCTTAAAAAAAATATATATATATATATAACAACCAATATGTGAGTAAACTTCATAACCCATCTAAGATCTGACTTTCTCCAACTAATTGTCTGAGAGGTAAATGTGTGTTTTAAAGATTGAAGATATTAAAATAATTCCCTAATCAAAATCCTGAAAGGAGCCTTAAGCTCGATTAATTTATTTTAACTCTTTAAGTAAGATTTCAGACAAAACGTTTAGAGATCATAAGACATCAACACTCTGAAAAAAAAAATTCAGAAAAGATGAACTCTAAATGAGATGAGGATTTTGGTCAATTTAATAGGCGTTAGCAAGAAGCTAAATACATGACTTATTGACGTGCCTAAAATAAATTGATTATTAGTTAAAAAAGTATAAAAGAATAAGGATATCAAATCCTTCATTAACTAAGAATAATGGATCTTATTGAGAGATCTCTACTAAGATACAATGATAGTAAATCTCTAGTCTAGGGTTCTTCATATTTTATTTATGGAAAAGTGGTTCTCTATCCACTGGAAGAAACAAGATCAGCTAAACCTTATAGCATCCCGTGCCTAATTTTTTTTTTCAAATAAAATGTTACTTCATACTGAAGAAAGTCTTTCATTTTTATCTTTGTTCTTCACTTTTTATAACAAAACAATAAAATAAAAATAAATCTATAAATATTGTTACTGTATGAAATATTTAGGTAGGAAATTCCTAATTATGCAAGCACCATGATACTAATATTTGTACAATTAAATTTTATGTGCAAAAAGAATGTCAATAGGTTTTATATACAGATAATAATGGTTTGAATATTAAGTAGACTTAATGGTACGCATGCCCCCTGAATTAATCGCGAACTGCTGATATGCCCCCTGAATTCTTAAAATGGTCACTAAACCCCTTGAACTCTCATTTTCTTTACAGTAGAGATCCAAAGCCTAACGTCATCCACTTTTCTGTTATGACATATTACAATATGTTCCCCTAATTATATAAATAATTACATAAAATCAGAAACTATATAATAATATGTCTTAAATACCCCTTTGACCTAATTTTAAAAATTAATTTAAAAAAATAATTGAAATAATGGTTAAATAATAATAAAATTCTAAATTTAATCATCTGAATAATTAAATGATCTTTTTTATTTAAATATCCCTAAATATTTAATAGTAATAATAATAATAATAATAAAATAAAATAAATAAAAATAATAGTAATAATAATAAATAATAATAATAATAATAATGTTAATGGGATATTTGTTTAGGATGAGAAATCTCCATTAACGCCATCGAGACCACTACTGCGAAAGTGGTGGCCGGGGTCGGTACCGTAGATACCTGACCTGATCTTGTATGAATATGAAGGAGGACGAAATCGTAGGTAAGAGACAAAACGTCGCGTCCGCCGGGCTTCGTGCTTATGAAGTAGATCTGGGGAGCTTGAAGAGACAAGTCATCCCGCCTGTCGGGCTTCGTGGTAGGTAGGAGAGGAGTCATCCCACCTGCTGGGCTTCATTGTAGGTAGGAGAAGAGTTATCCTTTCCGTCGAGCTTTGTGGTAGGTAGGAAACGAGGGAGCTCGAGGTTTCTTTACTGGTATAAAGGGGTTGATCTTGGTCCTGGTCCTGGTCCTGATCCTCGGTCGGGGTCGGAGTCCGTCATGGTACCCGGAGCCCGGTTATGGAGCCCGATTCCTTCCTGTAATTCCCCGATCTTGAAAGCAAGTAAGGAGGGGGGCTTATCTAGCTCCAGTGTCGGAGAGCTCGATTCCTGCCACAAAGATGATGCGGGAGAGCTCATCGACTTCCTTCAAGCTGGTCTGGGTGGTTTCTCCTCATCTTGACGTGCGACTTTGGCGTATAGATGAGAGGATAAGAACACTAGGTCCAGCGGGGTAGGAATCTAGCTTCGTTTCCTTAGGTCTTTGTTGTTGTTTCCCGATCTCATATAAGAAAGATTAGAGAGCTAGGACCAATGAGGTCGGTTCCTAGCCCGCATATACACATGCATAACACAGTAGATAATAGGAAATACGCAAGTCTTTTGTAGAGGGAGATGGACTGACCAAGAGGGAAAAAGCATCATGAATGATCACATGCTGAAAAACCCCAAGGCAGTATCCAGAGGAAGGAGGAATACCCTTCCTTATGTATATATCAGAGAATGCTCTGGGGAGCTTACAAGAATGGTGAGTAGTACAACGTAGTTGCTCCGGAGAGCTTACAATGGTGGTCGAATGTAGACCGATACTGGTATATTCTAGGTAAAGGTAATACATACATTGATGATGTCGAGAGATCTTTATATGAAACATGTCTGTCTTCTGTCATTCATTCGATCCCCTACTATGCCTTTTACAGGCATATTTATAAATGGTGACTACCTTGGCGTGCAAGTCTAGGATTCTTCAATCTCCCTCTCCTTATTGAGTACGATTCTTCCTTTAATGTAGTTGATCAGATCGTGGCTAATATCTCGGAGGGGATGTGTTTGTTTCCTCTTTGGACTCTTATTTCCTTGATAAACGGGATTCTCTTTTGTAGTTGACCCCAAAGAATCGGATATAATGGATATCTTGGAGGAAGAGGCATTTGTTTCCTTTTAGGATTCTTTCACTAATGGTGGCCATTACAGAGTTGAATATTCTCTTATTAATGATGTTGATCATGTCATTAATTGGGTTGACTGCCTCCATTAATGCGGTTGACCTTATTAATGGTACTTTAAATGTCATGGAAGCCAATCCTTTCTTCCTATGTTGCCGAGAGGAGAGCTCTAGTTCTGCATGTCACTTTGAAGAGCTACTTCGTGGAGGTTACCTGAGGTGACATTTGATATTCCTTGAGGGCGAGGTACTCTAGGATCCAGTACACTGGCGGGGTTCCCCGGAGACCTCTCGATTGTCACGTAACTAGATGCTGGTCTTCCCATAGAGCTTGTGCTAACCATTTTAGGAGCGAAATATCCCGTAGGGTTCCAACCTTGTAGCTGGGAGCTTGGTTTAACTATGCCGAGCTTTATCATGGAGCTTGACCTAATTGTGCAGGCTTCCTAGCGGGGCAGCGGGCTTGGCTAGCAGGCCCTGGTAAGGTGTTTTCCATAAACAGGCGACCTTGGCTCGCTTCTGGAAGGGTGGAGAGGTACGTTCGAGTACTACTCTTGCTACTTGATTTAACCATGCCAAGATCTACAGTGGATCTTGGCGCTTTTGGTGAGGATGGGGCTTTCCGGGCTTCTTCCTTTTATGCTCAGACAGGTCGAAATTATACCTCGACGAGGTAGGAGTGCCTCTTGATGTCGGGGGACCCAGGTCCTTTCATGTCGACCTAGCTTCGGGTTTTATCCTGGTATAAGGAGCTTAACCTGGATGGTATGGGTGGCCTCGCCTTGCTCCTGTAGGAATCGTGTGGTAGCTCGACCTCGGGGACCTTGATACCTCCGTCATACAACTCCGAATTTGGACTCTTGTGGGAAGGCTGGGAAGTGAAAAATTCTTCTTTGGTCCCTAGCCAAATTTTGCTATTAACAAATAATAATAATATTAATAATAGTGGTAGTGGTAATAGTAATAATAATAAAGATAAAATAATAATAATAATAATAATAATAATAAATAATAATAATAATAATAATAATAATAATAATAATAATAATAATAATAATAATAATAATAATAATAATAATAATAATTATAATAATAATAATAATAATAATAATAATAATAATAATAATAATAATAATAATAATAATAATAATAATAATAATAATAATAATAATAATAATAATAATAATAATAATAATAATAATAATAATAATAATAATAATAATAATAATAATAATAATAATAATAATAATAATAATAATAATAATAATAATAATAATAATAATAATAATAATAATAATAATAATAATAATAATAATAATAATAATAATAATAATAATAATAATAATAATAATAATAATAATAATAATAATAATAATAATAATAATAATAATAATAATAATAATAATAATAATAATAATAATAATAATAATAATAATAATAATAATAATAATAATAATAATAATAATAATAATAATAATAATAATATAATAATAATAATAATAATAATAATAATAATAATAATAATAATAATAATAATAATAATAATAATAATAATAATAATAATAATAATAATAATAATAATAATAATAATAATAATAATAATAATAATAATAATAATAATAATAATAATAATAATAATAATAATAATAATAATAATAATAATAATAATAATAATAATAATAATAATAATAATAATAACAGTGGTAGTGGTAGTAGTAATAATTATAATAATAATAAAAATAAATAAATAAATAAATAAGAAGAAGAAGAAGAAGAAGAAGAAGAAGAAGAAGAAGAAGAAGAAGAAGAATAAATATGTGAAAGTCATGGTTATTAAGTTATAATTATTATAATTCCATATCATTAGTTATTACGTATGTTTTTGGGTTGTAGTTTATAACGTAACACATAGGACGGAGATTCATGATATATTTTAATAACCAAATTATTCAAATATTAAAGTTTCTAGATTTGAAGAGATCTGTTTTTTTTTTAAAATAAAACAAGAAAAAATTAAAATTATATTTCCAAATTTTCAGATTGGATCTCCACCATCCATTAATAACCATGATTTTCAAATATTTATTATTATTATTATTATTATTATTATATTATTATTATTATTATTATATTATTATTATTATTATTATTATTATATTATTATTATTATTATTATTATTATTATATTTTATTTTTACTATTATTTGTTATTATTTCTATTATTTTTATTTTATTTTATTCATTATTATGATTATGATTATGATTATGATGATTATTATTATTATTACTATTAAATATTTAGGGATATTTAAATAAAAAAAGATCACTTAATTATTCAGAAGATTAAATTTATAATTTTATTATTATTTAACCATTATTTCAAAAAAAAAAAAAATTAAAATTTGGTCAGAGGGGTATTTAAGACTAACTATTATATAGTTTCTGGTTTTATGCAATTATCTATATAATCAGAGAGCACATTGTAATATGCCATAACATAAAAATGGACGGCATTAGGCTTTGGACATCAGCTGTAAAGAAAATGAGAATTTATGGGGTTTAGTGACCATTTTAAGAATTTAGGGGACATAACAACAATTTATGATTAATTCAGGGGATATCCGTGCCGTTAAGTCTATTAAGTATCTGGCAACCGAAAGAAAGAAAAGGTTATTATTTTACATGTTTGGATAGTGTAAATTAAACACTATCCAAAAAAAAAAAGTGTAAATTAAACCAAACAATATCACACATGCAGTTGGGTAAAATATATCGGATGTGAAAGAAAGTCAAGTCAGTAGATTTGGTTTAGTTGCACTATTAATTAAGTTTGATGCTATATTCAGTTTTTGGTCACGGTCATTTGGGATGTGATCATAGTATTAAGATGTTTTATATTATTTTTACTGAAGGGAAGGATGTGATCACAGTAGACTATTAATACTGGGTACATGCTTTCCAACAAGTTGAAAATTTGATTGAACCATCGTATATATTATCTCACATTTGCTTATAAAACCACAAAGTGTGGGTGAGACTTCTCTCGTGTAGTGAAAGTAGATACATTTCTATTATGAGAGTAGATATTTAGATTGCCTATAAATACTGTTTGATCATAACATATTAGTTATCTGATCTGCACATGTAGGTAGTTGTGTAAAAGTGGACTGGGCCCAAAGAGCACGGTCTGTCTGGCCTGCCAAGGAAGACAGGTCGTGTCTGTCACTGGCCCCATGTGGGGCGTGCCGTTCCAAGCCAGTCCCCTTTACGTGTCGTGTGTCGTGCCCTAGGTAGAGACGGCCCGACAAGCTGGTGTGCTAAGCCCAACGGTCGGCACGCCGTGCCGGTACAGCGGGCCGACCTTTGGGTCCAGCCTAAATTTATTTATTTATTTTTTAAAAAAACCAACGGTTGAATTTGAAAATTTATCCGTTAGCTGACATCATGGTTGAATTTAAAAAGCCAGAAATAAATAAATAATTCTTTATTTTATATTTTCATAACTTCATGTCTTCATCTATTTTTTATTTTCTTTAATACTTTATCTTTATTCATTCTTTGAATTATTTTATTAACAAAAATAATAAATCTATTACCAACATTTTTTTATTGCACTAAAATATAATATTATAGTTTTAACTTGACACAATTACATTTATATAATTAAATACTTTTAAAAAAAATCAAAGGCTCTGCCTGCCTGCATGCCGGCACGGCACGACACGCCCATGGCGTGCCCACATACCGTGCCGGGCAACCTTATTTCAAAACAGGCCAGCGTGCTGTACTCATGTGGGCCGGGCAAACCTGATTTTACACCATTACATGTAGTATTTGATCTCGATATGTTTTACCAGATCCTAGCTTATTTGGGGTTAGATTTTTGTTTTTAATTTTTTAAAAAAGTTGAAAGTATTTAACGGGTCTTTCAATTGAAAGTAGAACTTTGAATTTGGATGCTCTAATGGTTGGATTTCATCAATGCTCTTCAAGATATAAGATCATATTGTTGTATGCTTTTAATTAAGGCCAGTTTGGTATTGCTGTGCTGTGGGGAGAAGTGCTTCTGGAATTACTATGGGGGGAATTGCTTTTGGAATTGCTGTAGGAAGAATCAGCTGAGTGTTTGGTAAACTAATTTTCAAAAATGCTGTGAGAACTAAAAACAATTTCAATGTGTTTAGTAAACTGAAATAAAAAGTGTTGTGAGTGTGTAAAATTACTAAAAGGACATAGACATCTAAATTGTGTTATAATTTACATTTTTCTTATTTATTTGTACTTAATGTTAAGTGTTATATAATTATGGTACTTTATTGAATTAATTAGTCCAAATTTTTTTTCTACTTTATTGAATTAATTAGTCCAATTTTTTTTTCTACTTTATTGAATTAATTAGCCTCATTTATTTATTTATTTTTTATTCTATTTTATTGAATTAATTAGCTCCATTTTTTTTGTACAGTTATGACAACAAATTTTTAGTACATCAATGTAAGCCAAAACAATTTTGTACGGTTATGATATAATTTTATATGGTATAATTATGGTATAATTTTGTACAATATACCAAACAAATATCATTGAAAATTTTAAATAAATTATGCAACCCAAAATGATATATTATATAAGTGAAAACTATCAAACATAACGCTATGGAACATATTACATGAATTTTTTCGTACTTTTGATAAATTTCGTTAAATGCAAGGACAAAATTGGAAAGTTGGTAAAATTTCGTTTAATATCACTGTAGCGCGTTTTCTAAAAGCATAAGCAAAAATCCAAAAGAATGTATTTATAGCTTCTCAAAAAATCAGTTGGGAGAAACTAAAAGTGACCAAAAGCACTTCCCCACGATTTTACCAAACACATTGTCTTTGGTCCGAAATCAGTTTTAACCCCAAAAGCAGTTGGGAAATCAATGTCAAACTGGGTCCAAGTCTACTTCCAATGTGTTAGGTTACACTTTTGGTACGGTCAACAATTTTTTTTTAATTAACAACAATTTTTTTTTTTTCCAATAAAAAAATTACTTGAAAACATTTTAGTTTTTTAAAAAATAAAACTTGACAAAAATGTGTTTAAAAAAAGTTTTTAATCCTTTAAAAAGCTGGTTTTTAATTGGTTTTACGTACAAAAAAAAACAATTATTTTTTTATACAAAAATATTCCAAAACCCACCTTAAACTAATTCAATATTTATGCTTGTTCAAAGCAATAAGGGTGATAAATCAAAATTGACAAAAAAGCATATTAAAAAGATTTACCAGATTCACACATGATAGCCAGAGTTATCAACCAAATCACTCACAAAGTCACAATGCATATCGATATCGATAACTATAAGAACATGAGATCTCAACACGGTTTTTGTACACAAAGCCATAAACAAATCAAAGCAAAATGTGATGGCCTCCGCCACTAGCAGTTGCTTTATATCAGTTTTTTACATTGCTTGTCTGCTTGCAAATATGCATATAGGTAGTGTGACATCCCGTAAACTCTTGCAAGCAACACCACCGTCTACCGTGCCAAGCAAGCCATTGCCTACACTTTCTGGCACACCAACCATGCAGCCGATAGTTAGTAACCAATTACAATCTTCATCTCCGGGTTCTTCGTCTCCATTTTTTGACACGACCACCATGCCACCAATGGCTCAGAGTTCACTACCTCCGTTTTCTAACACGCCAACCATGCCATCGGAGGCAACTAGCACCCAATTGCCATCTTCCTTTCAGGTTCCATGCCTCCACCTACCATATCACCAAAAGTTAATGCCCAAGGTTCATTACCTCCACTTTCAAGAACACCTAACATATCGTCGATAGCTAGCACCGAATCGTCATCTTCACCGCAGGCGGGTGCAACCATGCCACCTATGTCTAGTACCCAATTACCATCTTCACCTCAAGGTTCCATGGCTCCACTTTCTGACACACCTACCATGCCATCGACAACTAGCACTCGATTACTATTTTCGCCTTAGTGTTCCATACCTCCACTTTCTGACACACCTACCATATCACCAACAGTTAGCTCCCAAGGTTCATTACCTCCACTTTCAGGAACACATACCATGTCCCTGATACCTAACACCCAATCGTCATCTTCGCCACATGCGGATTCCTTACCTCCACTTTCTAACACACCTACCATGCCACCTACGTCTAGTACCAGATTACCATCTTCACCTCATAGTTCCATGGCTCCACTTTCTGAAACACCTACCATGGCATCGTTAGCTAGCACCAAACTACCATTTTCTCCTCAAGGTTCGACAATGATCATACTTTCAGGAACACCTAGCATGCCACCGACTATTGGCGCCCAATTGTCATCTTCATCTCAATGTTCCTTGCCTCCATTTTTTGGAACACCCATCATGCGACCGATGGTGAGCCTCCAATTACCATCTTCACCTCAGAGTTCACTACCTCCGACAACTAGCGCTCAACAAGCTTCTTTGCCTCCACCTTCTAGCACAACCACAATTTCGCCAACAGATGGTGCCCAATCTTGGTCTCAAGGTTCTGCACCTAAACTTGCTATCACACCAACCATGCCATTCAAGGCTACCACTCAATTACCATCTTTGTCTCAAGGTTCCTTGCCAAAACTTTCTAGAACACCTACCATGTCACCGATATCCAATGCTCAATTACCATTTTTTTCCAAAGGTTCATTGAGTTCAGTTTTTAGCATAGCTACCATGTCACCGATGTCTAATGCTCAATTACCATATTTTTCTAAAGGTTCATTGAGTTCATTTTCTGGCACGCCCACCATGTCACCGATGTCTAATGCTCAATTACCATCTTTCTCTCAAGGCTCAATGACTTCAGATTTTGGCACACCTATTGTGTCACCGATGTCCAGTTTTTAATTACCATTTTTATCTAAAGGCTCATTGCCACCTTCAGTTTTTGGCACACTTGCCATGTCACCGAAGTCCAATGCTCAATTACCATCTTTCTCTCAAGGATCATTACCTTTAAGTTTTGGCTCACCCGCCATGTCACCTATGGCCAACAGTCAACTACCATCCTTTTCTCAAGGTTCCTTACCTTCAATTTTGAACAAGTCTGACGCCAAATTACCATATTTATCTCAAGGTTCATTTCCTCCACCTTCTAACATGTCCAACATGTCACCCACAGTTACTACCAAGTTACCACCTTTGACTTAAGGCTCATTGCCTCCTACTTATACGAATAACACTAAATTACCATCTTTTTCTCAAGGCTCATTGCCTTTTACGAATAGCACCAAATTGCCATCTTTGTCTCAAGGCTCATTGCCTTCTACGAATAACATCAAATTACCCTTATCTTCATTACCTTCAACTTTTAGTGTGCCTAACATGCCAACGAATGCTAGCACCAAACTACCATCCTAATCTCAAAGCTCATTACCTTCGATCCTCAATATGCCAACCACATTATATAGTACTCTTCCATCTTTGTCTTGTGGCTCACTACCTCCGTCGTTAACATCCCAAAACATTGGATAGACCTCACAATCGACAACTTAATTGCCAAACACGCCTATTATCTCGACACTTCAAACAAAACGTTCTGTTTCCCTTATACCATTTGCACTAAACACACATTGATCAAGCATATTTTCTCTAGTTACTAGTTAGTATCATGGCTATATTCAAATACAAATAACATGTTATGATGTTGGGAGATATATCCCTCAGACCAAGTTTAATTGATGTTTTGTTGTTGTTGTTGTTGTTGTTGTTAATGTTTTTTAAGTAATTAAGTTTAATTGATGTTTAGTTAACAATAAGTTTTTGTACTATTTATAAAATTAATATTATCTTCACCTTTTTATATTGAGTTTTATACAAAAGTAGATTACATTACTTTAGGTTTGGTAAAAATTAATCAAACAATTGATAAGAATTAAATACACCCTCGAATCACTACAACAAAAAGAGTCTTTTACAACATGTTTTGCATGTTGTGAAAGCTCTCAACAACATGCATGTGCAAGTTGTCTATTAAGGAGTTATTAAATGTTTTACATATTTCGACAACATAGAGTGTTTGTTGTTAAAAACTCAAAGCTGTACAACTTAGATTGCTTGTTGTTAAAAATGCTTATTGTTAAAAATCTCAAGAAACAACTTGCATTGAAAATTGTACAATGCTAGATCTTCATGAATTCAAATTCATAGTGATGAAGACTATAGTAGTCAAGACAAAAATATTTGAAGGAAAATTTATTGAATAACCAAATAGCAATACAATATTTTCAACTTATGAATTTACGATATTCTAATATTCCAACTCATTCTATATACAATATCCTAATACAACTTTTAGGCTACACAACCATACTTTCTATAATCCCACCAAACTCACAGCCACCCACCGATTTTCGTTAATTTACTGCACAATAATACCTTTTGGAAATGAAATGTCTTGAACACATGGGTAAATATTGACCTATTGTAGAGCAAATAACTTCTTGTTCTTGTAGGCCTTCCCATACTGAGTCTGAAATCGATGAGGCCGAGCAATCGACATGATTCATTAGAGGAGAAGACAATGGACCTCCTTGGACTGAGACAGGCATATGACAACAAATATATGTTTTGCAACTTCAAGAGCATATCAGAGGCCAACAACTTCACTCTCAATGATGGTAAAATCTAAATACTTTGTGGATCTATCTCTCAAGCAAGATAATACAAAAACTGGTTTAAGGGATTTCCAATTCTCACTCATTGAAGATGGAGAGAAATTACACCTGTGCAACCGTAAATACTCAGATACTCCATATGACCTTGAAGATTTTAGAAAATATTATAAGTAAAAATATGAAATAAATGAATGATAATTCTTACTTCTTCAACTTACATATAATCAAAGGACCCTTTTAACCAGTGCCCTAAGGGAAAACTTTGAAAACAACTCTTAACATAAGAAATTAAATTTATATTCTTTCATGACATGAGAATCTATGAAACTTCTGTTTCTATTCAATTCTTGACGCTAAGAGTTGTTGAGATAATGAACTTAGTCCTATTACTATAAAACTGCATATTTCATGCTGGTAAATAAGTATGTTTCTATATTTTGTGGAAAAAATAAATGAAGAATGGACTAATAACCTATTTTCTACGAGATAACATTCCCTCATCTACACATACAGTAAAAAAATGTCCAACCAAACCTCCAACCAAGAATTCATTATAGCTACAAGGAACCTTTTTTTCTTATAGAATATCAAAAATCGATATCGAAATGAGTTCAATATGATCAAGATATCGAAATGAATTTATATGCACAATTGCAATATTGAAAATTAAATTTTAAATCAAATACCATGAGAGCTCCCTCTGCAGGCATCCAGTGAACGTCACACGGGGAATCCGAGAAGCTTGTCGGCATCCTTGTCTCTTTATCAGTCCATAATGGAGACTGCCACTAGTTACCATTGTATCCTTTTTTTCTTTATGCTATTGTTAGCCAAAAATTTTCTCAGGGTGAGGAATTCCAGTTAACACCCTCATGACCGCTTTCTCAGGGGATCACGGTCAGGGTTGGGTACCTTCGGTACCGATCACACTTATAAGTTTAATAAGAAGACGAGAATAAATTAAATGGTGGACTAAGCAATGTTTTTTTTATTATCATTAAATCAAGATACAATCTCTAGTACAACGAAATGGGACACTTAATCACACTATCTCTGTATTTCGCTTCAACGAATGGAGATGGCTAACTCGTTTCTGTCGATAAATGGATACTACTCACAATGGCGATGGTTCTTCAAACCCTTTTTTTTAATCCCTTTTTCGTTGATATTCTCCTCTTATTTATACATAATGTCTAGGGTTTTCTCATAGAGAACAAGTCAAAGGTCAACGAATTGACCCTCTTTCCCGTTTAACGGGATTTTCTGTTTAATGTAGAGAATATCTTGGCATGAAAGATGTTTGTTTCCCTTTCAAACTCTTCAATTGTGACAGTGTAAATGTGGAGTTCACTCACAGAGTTTGGTGAATAATCTGATGTCATCTGTTGGTGGTATAACACCTCAGAGGGTCGACCTGGTGACGTGTCGAGGTACCTCGGGGTACCACTCTGAGGTATCATCTTGGTGGCGCTTGATCAATAGAGATTGCGAGGTACCTCGGGGTACCTCCCCAGTAACGAGGCGCTTGGTTGATCTTACTGGAGCTTTATGATCTCTTATGATCTTTACGGGCATCTTCCTTCCTGTTAGGAGGTAGAATACGTACCTCGATGGGAGTGCAGATTGTTGTCGTGGTACCTAGGTACCAATTGAGGGGTCTGTGACGTCGAAGTACCTGGATCGTACTGGACCCGATACCGCAAGGTATACCACCGCACTTGGTGCCTATGTAGTACATGGAGGTGTTCTCAGGCTCTAACTAGGTAGAAAATTTCCCTTTGACCCCTTACCAAAAATGGCTATTAACAACTATATACAAGAATGAGAGATTAAAACCAATACATAAAAGTTTATTCTACAAACACTTCTTACATTTTCCAAATAGAAAAAGAAAACTTTGGCCATGCAAACCGAATCAAAATAGTTAAAGCAAATAGTCAACAACAAAGTTAAAATTCAAAAGGCACCACAATTTGGCAAAATAGGTAGCTTCATGCCTCTTTCCCTGTAATTTCCAAGCAACTATCATTTTGTACATACTATAACAACCATGACTCATGTTATATCTAAGCACAAATAAATTTTAGAATGAGTTGGAATATTAAAAGTTGTATTAGGGTATTGTATTACTAGTTGTATTAGGCAGGCATATGACAACTAGAGTTAACTCTTTGGACTGAGGTAGGCATAAATCAACATATGGCACATGCATAGATAAATATGTTAAACATAAACACAAAGCAACAATAAAGGGAAAAAATCATGGAAAAAAACTTACTCACATCTAAAAGAGGAACTCTCTTGCCCCTAAGACCTTGCATCCCTAAACATTAGTCCATCAATGGTTAACACTACACTAATTGATCATAGACAATAAAAATTTGAAAATTGTAGGTATCAAAATCAAAATACTAGTATAATGGAAGTATTGATCTATACTAAGTAACGAAAGATCAACGTGAATAGATAAAATTGAATCTACCTTATCTGACAAAGCAAATATCAAAACAATTATTACACATTTAGAGATAGGAGCGAGAGAGAACTCGATTGATAAAATTTGAACAAAGAAAGCAAGTAACATTTGGAAATTTAGAAAAAAAAACTAGGTTTTTCAATGTGAGAGGAAGAACAATTGTGAAATTGAAGACTTTATCTAATGTTCCATAGAATTGCAATGTTTAATAATGATCTCCTCACAAAATCAAATCCCTAACTCTCGAATAATTCGAATTTCAATAACTGATTTATTTATTCACAATAAACCAAATAAGAGAAGAAAAAAATGAAAAAGAAATAATTAGAACTTATTTAACAAATTCATAGTGGTTGAAATTTATACAAACTTCAACAAATCGAAAATTGCATGTCAAGCAACTCACTTTCTAAGAACAAATCACGGTGGTTTTGGTGGTCGTAATGCTCACGGAGATTGTGTTGGTTGTGGTGGTCATGGTGCTCAAGGTGATTATGTAAGAGTTGGATGTGATCAAACATATATATTCGTATTAAATACATAAACATGAATTCGTACCTGAATTTCCCGAATCCATTGAATAATCTAAGAAAACCAATCTAAAAATAAAACAAAGAAAATAGTTAAAACAATAGAGAGTCTTCTACTCTTTACTTACCTTTCTCAGATTGTCTAATAGGGAGACAATTCTATAATCCGTTATATGAGTGAGAGTAGGGACCCCAATATATAGTATAACTTCCTAGAATCCTAATAAAGGATTCTAAACCCTAATAGGATGGCTACTAGGCCCACACATATACAATAGCCCATACCATATCCTACATTTATTTAAAGTAGCTAAGATGTACCAAGCCCAACAAATATTAATCACAATCAAACGGGCTTTTCCGGTCAACTCTCACTTACTTAAACATTCCAATCAATTCGTTTTTTCATAAACATAAAATATAACGTCATATGTTGCTCACAATTTTATATTCTCCCACTTGAGCTACATAGACATTATTATTTTAGATTTAAAAATTCATTTTAGAAAACGACTCTCCGAATTGACAAACAATTATATGTGGCCACAAGGAATATTTAAGAGAGTAACACATTCATTCCCCTTAGTCCAATAAAACCTCAAATATCCAACTACTTAGATAATTACATCTTTAATCAACATAAGACCATATGTAATCAAAATACCCTTAGCTCTACCTACCCGAGTAAAAAGGTATGTATGTGTGGTATGGAAATTACATGCAAATGTGATCATCCTGCCTATTTCCATATAGGTCACACTTCGCATAATACGAAGCAGCTTAAGATGAGAAAACTTAATGTCTTAAGCATTTTACACTCATTGGACAAACACTTTGACCATGAGTTCAACCTCCCTTAAGACCGGCAAATCCTTCTGTCTTAAGTAATATTCACTCATCAGTAGAAACGTTATACCTTATGAGTGAAATGCCCCCTCAAAGCCAAAAGCTTTGAGATATCCTGCCACATAAAAAAAAACATACATGTGCGCATATCATGGCAAATAACATACATATACAATTTACAAATATTATTCTCGATTATAAATAAAAATTTTATAAAACAGAAAATTACAGTTAATTTAAAAACAAATAACTTCCACTAACCAAGCATATCATAACTATCTACCAACCCTATACTGGTAACATGCCCTTTAAACACCTTCTGAGATAGTCCCTTGGTTAGGGGATCAACTATCATCTCTTTTGTGGGAATATAAATAATAGAAGTTTGCAACTCTTGAACTTTCTCTCTAACCACAAGATACTTGATCTCCATATGTTTAGACCCTGAAGACCTTTTATTGTTCTTAGAGAAAGAAACTGTTGCGGAGTTGTCACAATAGATTCTCAATGGCTTAGAAATGGAATCGACAATCTATAACCTTGAAATGAAATTCCACAACCAAACTGCTTGGATTGTTGCCTCATAACATGCCACAAACTCAGCTTGCATAGTATATGAAGCTGTAAGTGTCTGCTTGACACTCTTCCATGATATGGCTCCACCAGCCAAAATAACCATAAAACCTGAAGTGGATTTTAGATCATCTGTACAGCCAATAAAATCTGTTGGTTTTGGGAACCAGAAATCGACATCCGCGTAGCGGAAGGGCAGTTGGCCCAGTTTTAAAAAAATTCATATAACCAAAATAGATTTAGCTGAATCGTTGTGATTATATTGATTCTAATATTAAACTGAAAATAGTATGGAAAGAAATAGTTACCCTTGTAGACTTTTCGTGATTCCCTTGATCCAAGTTCTTCCACTCTAGGATCTTAGTGATTCTTTCGAACCAAGTTCTTCCACACCAAATCTCCAACACAAAAGAACCGACGGGTGGGCGTCTCTGTGTTCAACAGAAATTTTGACTTTCGAATTTCTATTCAAGTTATGTACTCAACTCCTGAGATAACAAGAAAAATATTGAGAGACTCTCTCACAACATTCTTTAGAGGCTAGTATAAAATTTTTTATTTTCTTTCTTTATATAGATATCTTTTTACAAAGAACAAAGAACTCTTCTTTGTTCTTTTTTCTCACCCCAAAAACAAGCACCATTTCTCTTCTTTTTGGTTCTTTTATAAACGAGCGAGAGAGCTTGGGTGGGTGGTATAAAGAAGCATGGAGTAGGAGTGTTTTTCAACATTGTCTTTATAAAGTTTGAAAAATAAAAACTCATTTCAACTTAGTTTAAATGCGTGTGAAGAAAATAACATAAAAATCATTTTTATTGTCAAAATATAAAGACTTCATGTTTGCTCTTTATAACAAAAATGATAATAATAAAAAGAGTGGGTGGCGACTTTGCCACCGCCACCAACTTAACAAAGAATATATATATATATATATATATATATATATATAATATTTAATTAATCATTATTATATATATAATTAAATAATCAAATATTATTTTACATATATAATAAATAATCAAATTATTATATATTATATATAAATTATATAATCAAATATTATTTAATCAATAAAACAATACATAAACTCATTTATGTATAGCTGATTAATTTTAAATAATCACTGAGCCTCATTAGTCATTATACCTTAATATTCAATACAGTGTTATGGAAATGGATTGGGGACATATGGACCTATAATTTCAAGCTCCAATAAATCTTTAATATTTAATCAAACTCTTTAATTAAACATTAGATTTATCAATTTCAGATTTATTCTACTAAAAAACTGAAACTACACTCTTGTCTTTGCAGAATTAATTACTCGAATAAGATTCGAACAGTCCATTGATATAATCATTACATACAGATCAATCCTCCATAAAAAGTTCGTAATATGAGCTAGGTTCAAGTCCGTTGACTTCTCAATTATATCTTTATTCTTGAGTACCCGTGTTTTTCTAATGAACAATTATTTATGATCTTATCATAAATTGAGCGCTCTATTGTTCAAGACCTGAATCATTTACTCAAGAGAACCATTTGTCTACTTCAATTAAGAAGGATGGATTCCATCTTTTATATTATCATTCCCAGCTAAGTATGTCATCATGTCTCCAAGATACAAGGTTTTAACGTTGACATCTTGAGCAAACCACATCGAGTAAGTCAAAAGACACAAGTCAATAAGTAGGAGTCTGTTAAATACTCAGGATTAAAATCGTTTCATATATGACCATCTTTTTGATAAATTGGAATACTTTGTTTCAAGACATAGATTATTGAAGATTTCAATTTATCTTGTCCATGTCTTGTATAATCTTATTATACAAAGTACCTTCATTCTATTGTCACCACATCAACAGTTCGGATAAAACTGTTCCATTCTTAATGGGAATGAACCGTACTAGTAATTTTAATTAATTAAAGATCCCAACTTTAATTATCAATCACAGACAATTAAGATTATTATTTCAAACATAATCCTCATGTATATAACAACTTATATACTATGTTTAATATTACATTTAATAATCATGGAATTTTATGTTATTAATACAATAATAATAACATTAAATGTACACAAATATAAAATAGAATTCAATCCAATTATTATTTCAGCAAAAGATTAACAACATTTGTTCTTAGGGTATTTTTCCCAACAATCTCCCACTTACCCTAAAGTAAATGAGACATGTCTCTCAACCTTAGTCCTTCTAGATGACCTTCAAAACTCTTTACATGAAGAGTCTTTGTGAAGGGATCTGTAAGGTTGTCTTCAGATCTAATCTTCAGAATTGACACATCGCCACGATGGACAATCTCCCTAATCAGGTGATACTTTCGCTCTATATGCTTTCCTCTTTTGTGGCTTCTAGGTTCTTTCGAATTAGCCACGGTCCCACTGTTGTCACAATAAAGTATCATAGGTTTTTCCATATCCGGAACAACTTCCAGATTAGGTAAAAACTTTCGTAGCCAGACTGCTTCTTTAGCTGTTTCACATGCAGCCACGTATTCAACCGCCATAGTGGAATCAGCAATACAGGATTGTTTGATGTATCTCCAAACTACGGCTCTACCACTAATGGTAAACACTGATCCAGACATCGACTTTCGACTATCTTTGTCTGATTGAAAATCAGAATATGTATAGTAGGAATCAAATCCCTACCTGAATATACTAGCATATAGTTTCTCGTTCTCCTAAGATACTTGAGAATGTATTTAACTGCTACCCAATGATCTAATCCTGGGTTAGACTGATACTGGTTAACTACTTCCACTGCATAGCATATGTCAGGTCTAGTACATAACATAGCATACATAAGACTGCCTACTGCAGAGCCATACGGAATGTGTCTCATATTTTCTTCCTCTTGAGGTGTTTTGGGACATTGCTCTTTAGTAAGAGTAACTCCATGACGAGAAGGCATATTACCTTTCTTAGAGTTATGCATCGCAAACTTGATTAACGTTTTATCAAAGTACGATGCTTGAGACAATGCTAACGGCTTGTTCTTACGATCTCGTATAAGTTGGATCCTAAGAACATAACTTGCTTCTCCCAAATCTTTCATTTGGAATGGTTAGCTAGCCATTTCTTTACACGTGATAAAGATTCTACATCATTCCCAATGAGAAGAATATCATCAACGTAAAGAACTAAGAAGACCACATTCTTTTCTTTAATGTACTTATAGACACAAGGTTCATCAACATTTTGATCAAATCCATATGATTTAACCGCTTCATCATATCTAATATTCCAAGATCGAGAATCGTGCTTAAGTCCATAGATGGACCTTTGTAACTGGTAAACTTTTTGCTCTTGGCCTTTAGCTATGAACCCCTTTGGCTGCACCATATAGATGATTTAGTCAAGATGTCCATTCAGAAAAGCCGTCTTGACGTCCATTTGCCATATTTCATAGTCATAATATGCAGCAATGGATAAGAGTATGCAAATGGGTTTGAGCATAGCTACTGGCAAGAAAGTCTCTTCATAGTCAACTCCCTCTTTTTGGGTAAAACCCTTTGCCACTAGCCTAGCTTTGAAAGTTTCCACTTTCCCATCCAATCCTCTCTTTCTCTTGTAGATTCATTTACAACCAATAGGTTTAACTCCTTTGGGTAGGTTTACAAGTTTCCAGACTAAGTTGGAGTACATTGACTACATCTCGAAATTCATTGCTTGTTACCAATTCTTATTGTCGGAATCTTCCATTGCACATCGATATGTCAATGGATCATCTTTACCAAGATCAAAAATTACAACTTGTACTTCTCCGATTTGTTCATAGCGAATAGGTTGTCTCACAACCCTCCCACTACATCGAGGTGGTAAATCATTCTGATTTTGAGTTGTGGTCTTCTCACTTTGTCGTTCGACAACAGTTGTCATTGTTTGTCTAATCTCATCAGAAAGTAACTCATCAAGTATACTTTACTATGAGGTTTGAAGTTTGTCATATAGTTGTTTTCAAAAAAAGTTGCTTTCAAAAAACGTTGCATTTGTCGATACAAATACTTTACTATCTTGAGGACTATAAAACAAACCTCTTCTCATTCCCTTTGGATATCCTACAAATATACATACTTCAGATCAATGTTCCAACTTCTCAGTCTTACCCTTAAGTACATGTGCTGGACACCCCTATATGCGAATGTGTCACAAACTAACTTTGCTACCATTCCACAACTCTAAGGGTGTCTTAGGTATAGACTTAGATGGAACTAAATTAAGTATGTATACAGAAGTCTGTAATGCATATCCCTAGAATGACATGGGCAATGATAAGTAACTCAACATGGATCTCACCATATCAAGCAAAGTTCTATTTTTCCTTTCCGCGACACCAGTGTCCCAGGTGCAGTCAATTGGGAAAAAATCCCATGTTCGATTAAATGATCCAAGAATTCTAAATCAAGGTATTCACCTCCTCGATCTGATCGAAGAGTTTTAATAGATTTATTTAACTGATTTTCAGCCTCAGCTTGGAATTCCTTAAACTTTCCAAAAGTTTCAGATTTCTTTTGCATTAAATAAATATAACCATACCTAGAATTATCGTCAATGAAAGTGATGAAATATTCATAACCCCCTCTTGCTTGTACATTAATTGGACATCACACGTCAGAATGTATCAATTCAAGAGTATTTCTGACTCTTTGACCTTTTGCTGAAAAAGATCGTTTTGTCGTTTTACCTTCCAGACAAGATTCACAGACTGGAGAGCGCCAACTTTTAGCTCTCGTAAAGGACCTTCCTTTACCAGTATTTCAATCCTATTTAGGTTTATATGACCCATTCTAAGATGCCAAAGGTATGTGTTATCATCAAGAGAAATCTTTTGCTTTTTAGACTTTGGTTGTTCAACTTTGAACATTTTTGTGTTAAGCAGTGTATTGGAAGTTGGTCTTAAGAAATACAAACCATTATCTAAAGTTCCAGAACAAATATTTAAACCCTTTCTAGAAATAATAACAACTTTATTATTAAAAGAAACCTTAAATAGTTGTTCATACAATCTAGAAACAGAAATCAAATTTCTACTAAAACCAGGAATATAATAAACATTGTTCAAAATAAGAAATTTATTATTAAAGAGAATTCGCACTTCTCCCACTGCTTTAGCCAACACCATAGCCCCATTACCCACTCTCATTGTGTAGTCCCCATCGGCTAACTCTGTTGCAGAATTAAGCATTTGCATAGAACAACAAACATGGTTAGTCGCTCCTGAATCAACTATCCAGGTTGACATATCATCTTCAACTAAACAAGCTTCTAAAACAAGTAAATCTGATTTACCTTTCTTTTTAATCTTGAGCTCTTCGAGGTACTTTTTACAGTTCCTCTTCCAGTGACCATTTATGCCACAGTGAAAACATTTTCCTTTGGCCTTTTTATCAGAGCTCTTTGCCTTGTTGTTGTTGTTGTTGTTATTTTTCTTAGCTTTGAAATTGCCCTTTTTATTTTTCAACTTGCCTCCTCCTTCATTCTTATTCTTCCTCTTATTGGACTTTCCAGAAGAGGAAGTTATAGCTTCTACAACATTTGCCTCACCTCCTTTTTCATTCAAAATGGATTCGAAGGTTTAAAGCTCGTTAAGCAACTGAGTCATGTTGTATTTCAATTTATTCATGAAATAGTTGCTTTTAATATGAAGGAAGTTAGGGGATAGTGTTTCTAAAATCATCCCCACTTGTGTGGCTTCATCAATTTCAGCGCCATGAATTTCAGCCTCATTTATGTGTTCAATCATTTTGAGCGTGTGCTCATGGGCTGAAGTACCCTTTTTCATTCTGGCATTCATAAGCGCCTTAACAGCCTCATGATGAGATTGTTCAGAAGGGCGCCCAAACATTTCCTGTAGGGAGTCCATAATCCCTTTTGCGGTTTCAACCGATTCGTGCTTACACCTAAGCACATCAGACATGCCTGCTAACAGGTAACAACGGGCTTTGTTGTTGGCATTTTGCCAACGATCATATGCCTTAACAACAATTGCTGATGACTTGGCATGAGGGCATGGAGGACATTCCTTCATTAGGACAAACTTAAAGTTTTCACATACAAGCACGATGTTCATGTTACTTTTCCATTTGACAAAATTTTCACCGGTTAGTGTTTCAGTAGCGAGTATCTTGATTATTGGATTGGACATGTTTGGTCTGCTGAAATTAAATAACAATCATTCACATTTAATTTGTGTCCACAGTATTCGTATATATCACATATATAAACTTTGGTAATGTAAATATGATGCATGATGCATATAGAAAATTATTTACTCAATTACCACGATAATCCAATTTTCACAAATAACGTGCTGTCGTAGGATAGGTCACGTATTCGACAATTGAATGAGACTTTCTCAATTAATAAAAGTTAAATCAAAATATCTCATATTTTCAACTTTCATTAACCACCGTTGAATTTAGTCAAGAATCGTAATTAACTAGCTTAATTACATCTTTTGAATGTAACCTACCATTTCAGATTTTTCAGACTTAACTCAAAAATTGCCGCCGTAGGTAGGTCAATTTTGAAATACATCTAAAAATCCTATCACATGGAAGACAACTTTGCTATTGACTCAAATGGACACTTTCCGTAGAGAGGACGGAATCAAAGCGTCTCAAGACACCATTTAAATCTCACGGTGTTGTACTAATGGTAGAGACTATAGGGAATATTGTCATATTACCCTCTCCCACTCGATATTTTGAATTGTTATATTTTAATTACAAAATATCTAATATTATGTAATAGTAACAATTTTTACAAATACAAATCTATTTCTAATCTAAAACAATTTTAGAATAGAATATGTATGCATGACATGTCATAACGATTCCAGTAGGCACTAATTAATAGAGATGACATATTATATGCATGAACATAATATATAATTATCACATATAATATAATATGAAAAAGCAAATAAGAACTAAATGAATTTTGGCCGATTTCCTTTGGATATTTAAATTACAACCCAAAAATTAATCAAATTACAAATTTGGTCTTGTTGTAATTTTCTTCCTTGATGCGATCCAATTTTATCGGTTTACTAATAACACCGTCTTCTTCAATTTAACATTTTACAAAAAATAAATCCTATACCACATCGGGTTTACAATTTTTTATCTAAAAATTGAAGAAACGATATACAATTAAAATTAATAATAAATCCAAAGGAACCATATAATTAACGACCGAAATCATTTTATTTACCATTCATCGCATGAATAAAAATAATCATTAAATCACATCTAATGCAAAGTGCCTACTACCGGAATCAATTCTAATATTATAATTAATATGAACAACAACCTGACTTTGATACCAATTGTTGGTTCCGGGAACCGGAAATTGGCATCCGCGTAGCAGGAGGGCGGTGGGTCCAGTTTTAAAAAAATTCATATATCCAAAATAGATTTAGTCGGATCGTTGTGATTATATTGATTCTAATATTAAACTGGAAATAGTAAGGAAAGAAATAGTTACCCTTGTAGACTTTTCGTGATTCCCTTGATTTGAGTTCTTTCACTCTAGGATCTTAGTGATTCTCTCAAACCAAGTTCTTCCACACCTAATCTCCAACACAAAAGAACCGACGGGTAGGCGTCTCGGTATTCAACAGAAATTTCGACTCTCGAATTTCTATTCAAGTTGTGTACTCAACTCCTGAGATAACAAGAAAAATATTGAGAGGCTCTCTCACAATATTCTTTAGAGGCTAGTATAAAAATTTTCTTTCTTAATATAGATATCTTTTTACAAAGAACAAAGAACTTTTTTTTGTTCCTTTTTCTCACCCCAAAAACAAGCACCCTTTCTCTTCTTTTTGGTTTTTTATAAACGAGAGAGAGCTTGGGTGGGTGGTATAAAGAAGCATAGAGTAGGAGTGTTTTTCAACATTGTCTTTATAAAGTTTGAAAAATAAAAACTCATTTCAACTTAGTTTAAATGTGTGTGAAGAAAATAACGTAAAAATAATTTTTATCCTCAAAATATGAAGACTTCATGTTTGCTCTTTATAACAAAAATGATAATAATAAAAAGAGTGGGTGGCGACTTTGCCACCACCACTAACTTAACAAAGAAAATATATATGTATATATATATATAATATTTAATTAATCATTATTATATATATAATTAAATAATCAAATATTATTTAATCAATAAAACAATACATAAACTCATTTATTTATAGCTGATTAATTCTAAATTAATCACCGAGTCTCATCAGTCATTATACCTTAATATTCAATACAGTGTTATGGAGATGACATGGGGATACATGGTCCTATAATTTCAAGCTCCAATAAATCTTTAATATTTAATCAAACTCTTTAAGTAAACATTAGATTTATCAATTCCAGATTTATTCCACTAAAAAACTGGAACTGCACTCTTGTCATTATAGAATTAATTACTCGAATAAGAATCTAACAGTCCATTGATATAATCATTACATACAGATCAATCCTCCTTAAAAAGATCGTAATATGAGCTAGGTTCAAGTCCGTTGACCTCTCAATTACATCTTTATCCTTGAGTGCCCGTGATTCTCTAATGAACAATTATTTATGATCTTATCATAAATTGAGCACTCTATTGTTCAAGACCCGAATCACTTACTCAAGAGAACCATTTGTCTACTTCAACTAAGAAGGAATGGATTCCATCTTGTATATTATCATTCCCAGCTAAGTATGTCATCATGTCTCCAAGATACAAGGTTTTAGGTTTGACATCTTGAGCAAACCACACCGAGTAAGTCAAAAGACACAAGTCAATAAGTAGGAGTCTGTTAAATACTCAGGATTAAGATCGTTCCATATATGACCATCTATTTGATAAATTGGAATATTTTGTTTCAAGACGGAGATTATTGAAGATTTCAATTTATCTTGTCCATGTCCTGTATAATCTTATTATACAAAGTACCTTCATTCTAATGTCACCACATCAACAGTTCGGATAAAATTGTTCCATTCTTAATGGGAATGAACCGTATTAATAATTTTAATTAATTAAAGATCCTAACTATAATTATCAATCCTAGAAAATTAAGATTATTATATCAAACATAATCCTCATTATATAACAACTTATATACTATGTTTAATATTACATTTAATAATCATGGAATTTTATGTTATTACTACAATAATAATAACATTAAATGTACACAAATATAAAAGGGAATGTCAATCCAATTATCATTTCAGCAAAAGATTAACAACATTTGTTCTTAGGGTATTTTTCCCAACAAAATCCGCATCTGCATAGCCAACAACTTCCAATAGATCTGAACGCCTATAAGTGAGCATGAAATCCTTTGTTCGTTGCAGATAACTCATAACTTTCTTTGCTACTGTCCAATGATGCATACCAGAATTACTTAGAAATCTGCTAAGTAAGCTAATTACAAAAGCAATATCAAGACGTGTACAAACCTGTGCATACATCAAACTGCCAACCGCAGATGAGTATTGGACATCATTCATTTGGGAATGTTCTAGCTCATTTTGGGGACACTGTAGCTTCGTAAGTTTATCTCCTTTCACGAAAGGTACCTCACCTGGGGAACAAACACTCATGTTAAACCTCTCTAGTACCCAATCAATGTAAGCCATTTGAGATAATCCAAGCAAACCATGTGATCTTTTATGTTGTATTTCAATACCAAGGATATAAGAGGCTTCCCCAAGATCCTTCATTTCAAAGCTACAAGATAGAAAATTCTTGGTATCATGCAGCAATCCCAAATTATTGATGGCGAGTAAAATATCATCAGTATAAAGTATAAGAAAAATAAAATTGCTCCCACTGACCTTGAGGTATATGCAACGATCCATCGAATTTTCAACAAAACCATATGAGGTAACAAATTCATCAAATTTCAAATACCATAGCCTTGAAGCTTGTTTCAAACCGTAAATGGATTTTCTGAGCTTACAAACCATATGTTCCTTTCCAACCGCCTGAAAACCTTCAGGTTGCATCATGTATACATCCTCTACGAGATCTACATTTAGGAAATCAGTTTTCACATTCATTTGATACAGCTCTAAATCAAAATGAGCAACTAAGGCCATAATAATCCTAAAGGCATCTTTCGAAGAGACAGGCGAAAAAGTCTCGGTATAATCAATACTTTCCTTTTGACTGAACCCTTTCGCTACAAGTCTAGCTTTATGTCTCTCAACATTGCCTTTAGAGTCTCGTTTAGTCTTAAAAACCCATTTGCAGCCAATGGGCTTGCAACCATTAGACAGTTCAACCAAATCCCAAACATGATTTGTATCCATGGATTTCAGTTCATCGATCATAGCATCCATCCATTTTGACAATTGAGGGCTCTGAACAGTTTGTTCATAATTCCTAAGATTTTCATCCACTCATAAGTAGAAATCATGCTCATGTAAATAAACAATATAATCATCAGGAATGACAGATCTTCGGACTTTCTGAGATCTCTTTAAAGGAACATCAACAACTGGTTGTGACTCATCAACGACTAGCTGGGGTTCATCAATAGTTGGCTCGGGCTCATAAATAACTGGTTGAGGTTCATCAACAACCTTCTTGTTCAGATAAAGAATCATCATGATGCTCCAAGAGAGGTGGTATGGCAATATCTAATGAAGTAGAAGATGTCGGATTACCCGATTTGTCCTCCTCAAACTCAAAATCCTGAGTTTGTATATTCTTCTCAACTTCATTACCGTCCTCCAAGAATACAGCACGTTTAGATTCAACTATCCTCATAGAGCATGTAGGACAATAAAATCTATATCCTTTTGATTTATCCGCATATCCCACAAAAAATTCACTAACTGTCTTAAAATCCAGCTTTTTCAAATTAGGATCATAAGGCATCACTTCTGCATGACATCCATATACTCTCTTGTGATTTAATTTTGGCTTCGAACCAAGCCACATTTCAAACAGAGTCTTAGGCACAAATTTGCTGGGAACTCTATTAATAATGTAAGTTGTCGTCTTTAATGCATTACCCCATAAAAATTTAGGCAAAGAACTCGTATTGATCATACTTCTTACCATGTCCATTAATGTTTGATTTATCCTTTCAGAAACTCCATTCTGTTCAGGTTCACCAGCTATAGTGTATTGAGCACTAATCCCACATTCTTACAAAAACCTCACAAACGGATCAGGATTCTGACCAGCTTCACCATACCTACCATAATATTCACCCCCAAGATCAGATCTAACACATTTGATCTTTCTTTCTAATTTCAATTCAACCTCAGCCTTATATATTTTGAAGATATCCAAGGCTTCAAATTTCTCGTGAATGAGATAGATGTAACCATAACGTGATAAATCATCAATGAAAGGAATAAAATATTTATATCCACCAAGTGCGATGGATGAAAATGGCCCACATATATCGGTATGGATAATTTCCAATAGATTTTGACTTCCGGTAGCCCCTTTCTTTTTAGCTCTAGTCATTTTACCCTTCAAACAATTAACACAAGACTCAAAATCTGAAAAGTCAAGTGAATCAAGAATACCATTTCTGACTAATCTTTCAATGCGATCTTTGGATATATGGCCTAAACCTATACCATAGCATGGACCAACAATTTTCTCTCTGGCGTTTAGATCCAATGGTAGAATTTATCATAGCAGCGGAACGAGAACATTCACCAACAAAATCAGAGTGTAAATTCAACTTATACAAACCATCACACAAACAACCAGAACCAATGAGAATAGAACCATGATAAAGAGCAAATCCTTTATTAATGAATTCAAAACGATAGCCACTAATATCCAACTTAGAAATGGATATTAAATTACGTTTGAGAGAAGGAACAAAAGCAACATCAACTAAATCTAAAAACTTTCTTGAAGCTAAAGGTAATCTAACAACTCCTATAAACTCAACTAGAGCCTTCTCTCCATTTCCAATGAAAATGACAGCTTCTTTATCCCTTGGTTTCTTTTTGCTTCTGAAGCCCTGTAAAGAATTCGTAACATGAATAGTAGCTCCAGAATCAACCCACCAAGAATACAAAGGGACATCAACCAAATTAGATTCAAAACATACGAAAGCTAAATGGGTACCTTCTATGTGTTTCTTAAACTTGAAGCAATCCTTTTTCATATGGCCTTTCTTGCTACACCAGAAACACTTGTCTTTCATGTCATCATCCTTAGCCTTAATGAACCCATTAGTCTTGCCAGCTTTCTTTCCATAATGTTTAAACTTCGTACCCCCATTGAACTTCTTCTTACCCTTGTTGCTGTGCGTAACCATATGAGCACTTTGTTTCTTACTTTTGCGAAAGTCTCCTCCTCATGGACCACAATTGCAGTCATTTGGTTCAAAGTCCATTCAGCCTCTTGAGCATTATAAGAGGTTTTCAGAATATCAAACTCACTTGGAAGGGACTCAAGGACTTGCCATACAAGGTGAGAGTCAGATTTCGGTATCCAGATCCTTTAATTTCATGGCCATATTAGTCATCTTCATAATATGCTCACGAACATCACCGGTACCATCATAAGCTGTTGTGGCCAGTTGGCTCAGATACTTTCCCCTTTCAACCTTGCTTCGCTTCTTGAACTTGCCACTCACAGCTTTAAGAAAAGCCTTTCCATCCTTACACTTTGGAATACTCTTCTTAATGGTTTTGGCAATGGACAAACGCATGATCATCAGACATTTCCGATTAGACTCTTTCCACTTCTTTTGATAAGACCTCTGTTTAGCAGTACTCTCATCGGTGAGTTTAGAAGGTTTCTTCTCACGTAACGAAAGGTCTATACCCCAAAGAGCTAGAACAGCAGTGAGAGTCTCTTTCCATTCCTCGAAATTAGTCCCATCCGAAGGTTTAATAACAGACAATTCCGAAGCAAAGTTGTTGACATTGAAAACTAAATATCAAAACAAAGGATTTCATGCATATAAGATAACAATCAAAACATTTATAGAAATAAAATTCAACATGTGATTGGGCAAAGATCACTACATTATATAAATGAATTCCGCAAGATGATGAGCCTCCTACGGAGAAGAACATCATCTATCACATGTGATAACCCTCCTACGGAAATGATTAAAACATGTATATAGTTTTCATTATTGCAGTTCTATAGATGAATACCTCAAGATGATGAACCTCCTACGGAGAAGAACATCACCTATCACATGTGATAACCCTCCTACGGAGATGATTAACACAAGCATTTTCATATTCGCAGTTCAAATTTAATAATTGATTACCGACGAATATCTCAAAATCTTTAATGATTATTCACTACGTGAAACATAATCATCCAAATTACAAGAGTATTCAATCAATTATTAAAACTATTAAATTAATAATCGTCAGTCAACTAAATTCTCAAAATCGAAATGATTAGCCACTACTTGAAAACATAACCATCCGATTAACTAGAATATACAAAACAAGTTATTAATTTCAACAAAATAATCAATATGAAAAATTAATAATTAGTCTACTACGTATAAACATAACCATCTGAAACCACAAAGATTATAAACTGCAGTTATTCCCAAAACCCTTTTTCAAAAATTACAAAAATTGTCCCTAATTTTGCTAAATTAAAAAAGGCCCATCAAGATTTGGTAATTACAAATCGACCCCTCAATTTTATCAAAATAACAAACTAACCCAGTAAATTTTGATAAATTGGCCCCAAAACTTTTGAAAATTATAAAATGACCCCGTAAATTTTCATTAATTATAAATCGGCCCCAAACCTATTTCGAAATTATAAACTGGTCCAGTAAGTTTTGGTAACTATAAATTAACCTCACATTTTTATCAAAATCACAAAAAAGTCCCAAAATAATTGCAAATCAGTCCCTCAAGAATATCAAATTCTCAAAAGATGGCCTAAAGCAAAATCAGACATGGAAACTCTAGACCTTCGTTCGCCGCCGCCTCTACAGCCCATCCCTCGCCTGAAGGCAACGTACGGCGGCCCAACCTCGTCCCACATCGTACGGATCTCGAATGAGAAGAGGGATCGACCTGCCTCCTATCGAGATTCTTGGGCGATTGATTCGCAGGTTGACCGGCGTTTCAACTGGGTGGCGATCAACAGCCGACCTGGTATGGTCGGCGATCGTCCTTGACCCAAGATTGACAATAGGTCTGGGTTAGGTTGGGATCGGGACTGGCATGGTGCGTTGGCTAGAGAAGAGGCAGCGATGGGTTTAGGCCTAATACCAAGGGGGAAATCACTATGGATCTGGGCTGAAAATCCATCGACCCACCTTAAAGAAACCAAAACACCGGTGCAAGAAATCAAATCTAAAACTACCTAAATCTAGGTTGATCTAGATCTTAATTCTAAATTCTAAATTCTAAATTCTAAATTCTTATTCATACTCTGGTTGAATCCTATCATCAGATTTCTATATAGAAACAAATCATCAAACAACAGTTTTTTCTCCAATGGATTCAACGTATATCAATATTTAAGAATAGTAGACGAATAATGATAAGATTTAATATTCAACGTATGTAAAAATACTGAAGCTCCGATACCATTGTAAGAGTTGGATGTGATCAAACATATATATTCGTATTAAATACATAAGCATGAATTCGTACCAGAATTTCCCGAATCCATTGAATAATCCAAGAAAACCAACCTTAAAATAAAACAAAGAAAATAGTTAAAACAATAGAGAGTCTTCTACTCTCTACTCACCTTTCTCATATTGTCTAATGAGAGACAATTCTGTAATCCGTTATGTGAGTGAGAGTAAAGACCCCCTATATATAGTATAACTTCCTAGAATCCTAACCCATAAAGGATTCTCAACCCTAATAGGATGGCTAGTCCTAAAAGGAATACTGGGTCCACACATATACAATAGCTCATACCATATCCTACATTTATTTAATGTAGCTAATGTGCACCAAGCCCAACAAATATTGATCACAATCAAACGGGTTTTTCTGGTCAACTCTCACTTACTTAAACATTCCAATCAATTCGTTTTTTCATAAACATAAAATATAACCCGTCATATGTTGCTCATAATTTTATAAGAACCTTACAGATTATGGTGGTCGTGGAGCTCACAATGGTTGAAGTTGTCGTAGAGCTGATGGTGGAAGAATTTTCATCGTGAGAGAGAGAGACATGAGAAAATGGACTCGAAAGAAAAAAAAAAACAATGTTAGAAAAAGTATAAAAATAACAATTAACTTGTTAAAAATAATATTTTTCTTAAAAGTAATCCGGTGGGCTGTTTAAAATTGGAATTTGGGCTTTAAAATTGAGGATTCACATTTTTCATCTGCATATGTTATTAAAGCCCAAAATTTTATAATAACAACTTCCTAAATTTGAAAGTTGTCATTAACCTTATTTAACAACTTTCATTTTTGCATGTTGTTATATTCTTGTTGTTAAAGACATGTTTTGGTGTAGTGAATGTCTCAATTCAGTTATTTTCCAAGAATGCTGAGATATTAAGAGTACAGGAGAATTTTAGAGCTCCAATCGTAGGGCAACGTTTGGGGTTGTTTGGGGTTGTTCTTGACTAAGAAATAATCAAATTTAAAGAAAATGAGATAAATGCTTGATTATTAGATTTATAAATAATCAACTTAATAATAAAAAAAAAAGTCAAAGGGACATGTGTTCGGTAAAATTGTCATGGGTTTATAGCATGCATATATGATCCTTATTTCCCGCTTCAATAAGGATTTTCTATTATTTAAATGAATTATATTTGAATATAAATAAAATTTAAGGACAATGATAACTAATAAAAAGTAAATAAATATTACAACATGATATTAACTTTTCGTAAATATTAGAGCATCTCTGATACAAAAGTGGTTTACATACCAAAAATCGTTAACTTGACGACAATGTCAAAAGACTTACTTCATATATGACATAAAGATAGACTTGATAGACAATCAACTTAATAGTTGGTCTCTAATGCTTATGTTTAAAACACATTTATTTTTAATGACATGCCAATTTTTTTTCCTTTTTCTTTTTTATTTTATTTCCTTACCAAAAATAGATGAAAAATTAATGTCACTTTTAAATACTGAATTACTGAATTACTGAATCAACATAAAAAATAGTTGTGCAACATACCATCTGAAAGTAAACGGTCATGTTGACAATGTCTAATTTTTTGTTTGCCACATTAGTGTGCTATTGAATAAGAATAGCCACATTAGTGTGCTATTGACTAAGAATAGCCGCATTAGACATAAATTTTTCAATAGACCGTTTATTTATCAGATGTGGTATATTTTTATTTCACAAGCCACTCTTATATTATGCTCCTACAGAATTTTATAAAATTCTTAATTAATAATTAATTAAAAATAGGTTATTATCACTTGTTGGTCGAAAATTCGCTCTGGGTGAGGAATCTCAGCTAACACCCTCAAGATCGCAGCTTAGGTTGATCGCGGTCGGGGTTGCATGTGTAAGAATGGGTGAATTGTAAGAAGAGATGATAACGAACTGAATGATGTTATTTTTATTCAATAATTCAGAGTGTACAAGTGTTTAGAATTACTCTCTGTCTCTCTAACTAATTGGAGGTGGCGAACTCATGTATGTCGATAAGTGGATCTAAACAACGGCGATGGCTAGGCTTAATTCTCCTTCAGAACTAAGGGATAGCTCTTCAGGTTCTAGAAGTCGATCTTTCCTCCCTTTTTTGGTGTAATTATCTCTGTATTTATACATGGAGTTGTTAGGGTTTTTCGTGGCATACAAGCCGAAGATCATTGGATTGAACTTTTCTCTCATTTTACTAGATCTTCTGTTTATTGTGGTTGACCCTAGAGAATCGGTTGGTGGAGTATATCTTGGAGACAATCGTGTTTGTTTCCTTTTCAGACGCTTTCATTATGGTTGCATGTGCATGAAGCTTGCTTGTGGTTTGGAGAATAATTTCGATTTCATCTGTTAATGACATGACATCTCGAAGCATAAGCTTGGCGACATGGTGCTCGTTCATCCCGATGGCGAGGTACCCTGAGGTGCCAGCCTGCTGACAAGGAACCTAGATGTGCCATTCTCGCAATGTGGCACTTGATCAATTGTGTTGGAGCTTTATGATCATTTAGGAGCCTTATGGACATCTCCCGATGATCCGAGAAACGTCTACGGGTGGTTGAATGCACAACAAAGCCAAATCCACTATTAAATATTAAATTACATCACTCGATCTCTCTTGCCTCTCTTTTACAGTGATTTCTTTTCTATCGATTGTTCCTCTCTTTCTACAAAGAGATTATGGGTCTATTTATATGTGTATAGAACCCTAATATTTGTTGCATAAGTAAGGAATGGTGATAGTGTTTAATTAAAACTGGTTGCTTGTTGGAGTCGTATTTGTCTTCTTTCCTGTTTATGAGATCTTGTGGGTCGAATATGAATCTTTATGGGATTCTAGTTGCACAATCCGTTTAGGACTTATTTCTGAATCGGTGTGCAGTCTTCTAGAAGAGTAATTGTTGCTTGATCTGGACTCGTTTCCTGTCTGGCGTTTTACCCTTCTAGAAACCCTTTAAAGTCTTTCCTCCTTTGATACGGGGGATGAAAATTAGGATGTTTCCATATTGAAGTATAATTCTAGATCCCTTATTAAGCTGACTCAGGCTTCTCATGTTGTCCCGAGTACAGCTAAATGTGTCGAGTATTCGCATTCAGTCTTATTCGGATTTTTCGTGTTTCAGTGATACCTCCGATGGTGTTTCTTATGCCAGCTTGGCTTATCTGGCAATCCGATGGTGTTTCTGATGCCAGCTTGGATGCTTATCTGGCAATCTTCTCGGGGGGGGGGCTGTCTGATTTGTCAGTGACGTGTACATTTAATGAAATATACATATAACAACACCCATTTAAAATGCTTCTGCTATGTAGAATTCATTTTGGCGGAAGTATTTTAATTGCTTGAAATCCCGACAAGCTTTTGTCTTGTCTTCCATTAATGCTTTATTAAAGTAGGAATAATAATCCTTAAATCAGTTCGTAGCATTAATGACGTGTCTTAATGGTAACCATGTACGTGCAATTTGTTTCTTCACGCGAAATCCCAATGATTGTGACGTTCTAAAATTATGACAGCTTGATCTGTTTTCTTTTCGACGTGTGTCCTTCTATCGTTTGGTATGCCTGTGGCATTTATGAGATATCCCAATGATTAATAATGCACCGCTTACGCCACCGAATATCCCCCCTTTTTCAATCTTCCCGCCTTTCCAAACCTAGGGTTTCGTGCTTTAATCATTAAGTGGCTTATTTAAATTGACAGGAGCTTTCTTATCATTCATTTTTTATGGAAAGAGGTAAAAGACCCAGACTTTCTCAACTCTTCTCACACACAGATTAATCTTGGTTCTTCACTGAAGTTTTTTCCAGTTACTCCGCATCTGCTTTTAAGGTTAGTTTCCATGGATCCTATTGCACGCCACCGTCTTTTTGTTAAGGCCTTTGATGCGCTTGAGCTTGTAGATACTTATTTAGTCTCGTGTATTTATAAATTATTAGGGGAGTCACCCCCTGGCCAACCATATTTGTTAAATGTTAACGTTTATTGGCTTTATCTTGGTGTCCCTTCTAGCCCCAGCCCTGAATCTTCTCGTAGCTCTGATTCTTCCATTTCTTATCATCATAGGGTTCCTTTATGATCTAGGATAGGGAAGCATCAAAGTAATCACACGGTTCGCAAACATGGTTCAAGCAATATTCAGATTGGGAGGCAAGTAGTTAGTGAGAATAATGTTGAAGAAGAGCATCGCACCTCTCGGATTTTCTTTTCTCTTATTCGCCTAAGTACATATGATACCGAACCGAACGTGAATGGGACACGAAGATCGAGAAATATTATGCTCGATTTGATCTAGATAATTCTATCCCAATGATGGCTGTTGGTGACAGGGCCGCGTGGAATCCTCTTCCAGGTTTTGTTACAATTTATGGATCCATGTGTAGCTGCGGGGTGACTATTCCACTTCAACCTTTCATTGCTTGGTTCCTTGCCGAGATGGGGATTGCTCCAACCCAGCTTGTCTCGAACAGCTACAGGATTCTGATGCTCATATGGCACATATGGAGTTAGATGAAGTTGTCGCCGCCTTCCCCTCATGAAATAAGACAATTTTATACCCTTAGGCAGTCTGTTAAGACTGGAACTTATTTTCTTTTATCCAACCATCCAGATAACTGGATCTCCGAAGGAGTGAAGGTGAGTCAGGACGTCGATACTTCTCTGGACGTTAAGAAAAAAGTTTTCATCTGGGTTTTTCCCAGTTCAAACAAATATTGAAAAAACAGTTGGTTTTTCGTATGAAGCAACTGGGGTAACCATGCCGAGCTTTCAGTCAGTGAAGCTCAGGAAGTACTGAAAGTTCCTCGCTACTTCTGCTCTCCTGATCGTTGGAACACAACGCCGTCCGTTTTCACTGACGCTGAATTGACTAACTTTGCTCAAGCGGATGTGCGTACTTTAGAAAAAAGAAACAGGTCCTACATTTTCGATGAGAAGAAAATGTAGGATCTTGGTTTTTTTGCTCAGATTTCTGCTCGTCGCAGACACTTTAAGTGAACTTTACCGTTGCTTTTATTGAGTGCTTGTTACTATCTGCTCTTCTGACTCCTTACCCCTTCTACGACGCTCAAGCCCGCCAGGTAAAGGTGATTATTCAGGCAAGTCGCAAGGATGCTTCTCGTCAAAACGAAAAAGGGATTGCTCCACCTGATGATGAGTCGGATGAGGATTCCAATGAAGCGGATGAGCAAGTTCCTAAGTATGTTCCTGAAGAGGTCGTTCAGCCGACCACAAGGGAATCAAGCGGTCCTAGTGATAACGACCAACGGTCTGATAATGAAGGCAGTTGAGGTGGGCACCCTGATGGTATAACATCTGATGATCCTAGTTCCCTTGTTGATGAGTTGCCAGCTGAGCAGTTTGTTGATGGAGGTGGAGTTAGGGAACCCCCTGATGAACAGTTTAACCTTTATCCTGATATTTTCTAACCCCTTTAAGGTATTGCAGAGGATCAAGAAAACCCTGCAGCTGACATTGACTTCCACTGCACTCGGGCTGTGAAAAAGAAGGCAGTTAATTCTCCTGCTCGACCTCTTCCAAAAATTCCCCGAGTGGTGTCGTTCATTGAATCGAGCGATAAAGATGTTGATACTAGGGACTCCCCGAGTGCTCAAGCAGAGACATCATTAGGAAGAGAAGATCCTCCAAAAATTTTGAACAGAGGAGATTTTTTGCCTTCAGGGTTTGAGGGTGCAAGAGTGGGATCCTCGGGAAACCCTACGTGTCCCACCCCCAGGATATGCTGAGGACCATGTCGTCTGGCCTATATTTTATCGATGACCACCACTGGAGCCGCTTCAGAAGTGGTTCTCCAATAGAGCGTCTTCATAATATTTTCAATAGCACGACCTACGTAAGTCCCGAACTGCATTTCGCATTATTGTGCCTTAACTTGGATATATCTAACCCACTTCCCTACAGGTGGTTGTTGAGATTGCTGAGGCTGTTCAGACGCAACAACACCAAGCTGATCAGATAAGGCATCTAGAATCTCAGTTAAAGGAGAGTGAGGATAACCGTGCTCGGATTGAGGCAACCTATCAAAAGGAGGCGAGTTCTGTTGGTACCCCGTTCACCAATCACGCAGCGGAAATGAGTCTTAATTTTTTTTATACAGATCGTAATCTGTATCTGGGACCAGTGAACTTGGGATCGTATTTATTTTCGGAACAAATACATATACTAATTATTACACTAATAATATATATATATATATATATATATACATATATATATATATATATATATATATATGCGAATACAGAAAATTGTAATCAATAATAAAAGGGAAGATTAAAAGAACCATACCAACGTTTGGAGGCTTCTTCACTTTTTCGATATGTTCCTGGTCTGTACAACTGATATTCCTCGCTATATCCCGGGATTAGTAACTGCGTGTGGGCGCGTCACGAACTCATGAACTAGAATGGAGGATGTAAAAGAGAGAAGAAGAAGAAACTCTTTCTTTTGATATAAGTATACAACACTTCCACACTTTTCTCTATTTTTGGTGTATTGATCTCACGCATACATTAAGTTGCATCTCATGCAAAACATATAAATTGATGTGTGTATTATGATCTCACGCACACAATAAGCACAAAAGCCTCTGCTTATCATTGATATATGTATTTTTCACTTTATCAACACACTCAAAATGATTGCATCAAAGTTATTTGCTTTTAAAACACATATATCAATAACATATCTTTATTTTTAAAAATCAAAGACTTTTTGAATCAAATCAAATCATTTTAATTCGGTTTTCAAAAAACAAAAAACCTGATCACATTCTCAATATAATATATATATATATATATATATATTTATTTATTTTTTTTTAAAAAATATGATCAAATCTAATTTGATTTTTAAAAACTTTCAAATAAAAAATATCTCATATTTTTTATTTGATTTTAATTTTGAATTCAAACTATTTAAATTTAAAAATAAAATATTTAATTTAATAAAATAAAATAATCACATTATCTTATTTTATTCAAAATAAATATCAACATACACCCTCCATTTAGTGATTAATAACATAATTAAATAATCTCATTATTTAAGTTATTTAATCACCATTATCCATTAATTAAATAATCTCATTATTCAATTAATTTCCAAATAAATACGTGTCACTTTCGTAACACAATTAATTGGACAATCCAATTAATTAACCATGACCTTTGTTACCTAAATCGATCGGGCTAACAAGGGGACATAATGGACCTACAGTATTTTGAGCTCCAATAATCATCGGAATCATTAATTAAACTCTTTAATTAATATTCCTTGATTATGAACTTCGGTGTTATTCCACTAAAAACCTGAAGCTGCACTCTCTCAACTGCAGACGCTTTTATACAGACCAATACAACTCGGTGTCCATCGATATAACTATTACATATGGTGTGATTCTCCACGGTAGTTCATAATTATGACTATGTCCATTATACCCCTCTAATAACATATATCCTTTAAGTACCATTGATTCTCTAATGGACAATAAATCCTATTTCCTCACGGAATTAGGAGAGCGCTCATATTGTCCAATCCCTGAATTAACCCTTAAGGGAACTATCATTTACTTCTCACAAGAAATAGTGGATTCCACTATTGTGTACATACCTTCCTAGCCACAAGCAAAACCTCAATCCCAACATACAGAGTATATTGACCAGGAAATGCATCTGACCTCACTCATGGTATATCAAAGACCACGATCTAACCCGAAAGAGTCGATAAGACACTCAGGATTAAGATCACCCACATATAGCCATCATTAGTTGATATATATGAATCCCATCGATAAACGGATCTTGGTGTGAGATTCATATATATCATGGCTCAATCCTATATGATCACATCATCCAAGGTGCCTCAATTCCCATATCTCATATGAATGATTCATGATAGAATCACTATACATTACGGAATGGACCGCAGCTATAGATTAACCACAAATAAAGTACCCAGCTTTATTTACTATCTATGGACTCTTTAGATTGCACGTCTCTTACTGTATCCATCTGTATATGACACTTATATACACAGTTCGAGATTACATCCGGCAATCCAGAATGTTAATATGTGAACAAGTTTAAAATAAATAACATAACAAGAATGAATTGAACCTTCCTTTTTTTTACTTCGTAAATCCATTTACAAAATACATGCTTAGAGCATAAACCCCAACAAGTTATGTCCAAGAGTTCGCCGATCACTGTTTAGTTAAGTAGATAGAGGCCGATGAGAGGGCTTTGGTTGCAAAAGAGAAGGCTAAATCTTTTCAAGACTTGCTCTCCGTCGCCCAGGAATCAATGCTTAGGGCTGAACAAGAGGCTAACGAGCAAAGTCATCTTATGAGCAAAAAATTAAAGACCTTGAGCGCTAGGCCCTGACTGTTGAATCCCTTTCGAAGGAAGCCATGCTAGAACTTGAAGTTCAAGGGGTTGATTACTTTAAGAGGTCCCTGACTTATGATGCTTTGCTCCTTAGGGAGTTTCAACGGGGGTTTGATTTGGCTGGTGAGTTCTTCAAGGTCAAGAACTGGGCAACTAATAAAACCCGAGCCAATTGAGAATTGTCAATCAGAAATCACGTGGACCGGTCATTAGAGGCTTTTCAGAATCAAATAAAGGAATGGAAGGCTTATTACCGAAGCCAAGGTAGAGAACCTCATCATATGCATATGGAAGTCCCATCCAAGCATTTTTTTCAACCTTTTATGCTAGTCAGGAAACTGGTGTAGACGGGTCAAAGCCTGATGTTGGACCGGTCTCTGGAGTGAATTATAGTGCTTGGATGGATGATCTGGTTGACATAATCGCTTGTCCTTCGAACGAAAGTCTTCTCCGTGAATATGAAATGGTGCCTGATCCGAGCATTGGCAAGAACTAGAAGTCCTCGGCTCCACCTTAGATGAACTTGATGAACCTTGTAATATCTTGTATAATTAATAAAATTCCATATTTGCGTGACTGCTCTTAGCCGCGAATTAATTATGAATATTCTGAACAAGGTAATGCAAATCTAACGAGAAACAGCAAGTATCTTTTTTACTAACTAATGTCATTATCCGAGTAGATTAGCTTTGTTATAAATGTCGAGTATCTCATTAATTGGCTAACTTTGTTGCTCGAATTTCTTTGTTTTAAATGCCAAGTATCTTATTAACTAGATATGCAAAGTATCTTATTAACTGACAATATTATTAATTGAGTAATCTTGAAATAGGCAAATAGACTTGCACTTGTATTTCGTACTCGGTTGCTACCTAAACGTTGCATCGAGGCTCACCACAATCATACATTTTAAGTCCTTATGCATGTCACCGAGGACGTCTCCTAGTTTTGTCTGTGCAAGGGTTTTGCAAAATCGTTAAGCTTCGAATTGCTTAACATAGTTGCGCAACTCACCAGAGTTTATCCAACGGTGCCCCGAGCTTGTTTTTAGAATCTGGTGCATCTGGTTTGCCTTTTCGCTAAGATCTTGGTTGACCTTGCTCGGTTGGCATGCTCTTTTTGAGCTTCTCCGTCCATTCAGGATTTTTACCAAATTAATGGCCCCAAGCATTTTATTGCTTGTCAATTCTCAAATCTTTTGATATGTTCTTATTATCATATGCTCAAATCTTTTGATGTGTTCTTATTATCATATGCTCAGATTTCTTGGAATCCTGGTCGGGTTTTTTATTCATAATTCTGCAAAACTATCAATATGAAAAAAAATTAAAATTAAGGATTTCTAAGAATAAATAACTAAAAAAAGTATCCTTACTAAAAGGTGATGAGGTGAATTTCAAGGATAGAAAATCTTTAAATATTGGGTGCAATCCAATATGCTCCATGGCCAACCATTTTTTCAATCTTGTATGGGTCATCCCATTTGTCAGCTAATGAGCCCGCGACCTTATTTTTTGTGTTCAACGTTACTTTCTAAGCACTAGGTCTACTATTGGAACCTCTTAACCCGAACATGAGAATTGTAATGCGTAGCCGCTCTTTGCTGCTATGCCGCATTTCGCACTGGACTTTTCCATTTTTTCTTCTAACTTATCCAAACCTCGTAATAACATATCAACATTATGATCTTCATCATATAACTTGACTCTGGGTGACATATATGATGTTTCTATCGGGATGACAGTCTCTGTTCCGAATGCCAAGGAAAACGGTGTTTCTCCTGTAGAAGTCTTTGTTGTTGGTCGACCTAACTGCCCTTTTTGGCATCTAGCTTTGCTTTGAGCGTGTGCTTGATGACTTTGTTCACTGCTTCATCTTGTTTATTTGTTTGAGGTTGGGCAGGTGTGGCATAATAATTTGCAATCTAGTACTCGTTGCGTAGCTGCCTAAACTTTTGATTGTCAAATTGAGTGTCGTTGTCAGTGATAATAGTATTCGGAACTTCAAACCTGTAGAGTATATTTTTCTTCACAAAGTTTGTGGTGTTTTCTTCCGTGATGTGCACTAGCGCTTCAACTTCTACCCACTTTATGAAATAATCAACAGCCACAATTGCATGCTTAGCTCTGTTGAGATTATGCTCTATAGCAAGAGAGTAATAATGTATTTGACAATCTTTTCATATTAATAAAGTGATTTCTAGTTTAACAAATCTTATAGCATTTATAGTTTAATTATTATAATTGTCAAAAGTAAATAATCATAAGGTCAAAAGACAATGAGAAAAGAAGAATTGTCCATACATCTAGATATGTATGAGGTAGACATAATTCTTTAGTTAGTCTTGAATAATATTCACAACTTAAGGTAAAAGGTTGGGCGTCTTTATCTTGTAAAAGTTTTAGATTCTTTTGCTAGCATTAGAGTGGGATCAAATGTGTTATGATGATTCTAAAATCATCAAGGTGTGGTGTCTTTGGACAAAAGAATCTAGTGCACTTGGTGCATTGAATAAGATCACAATGAAATACTTTATCTAGAACCGTCAATGGAATTTTTTTTTTATTTGAAGACAATCGGAGAGTCTATCTCAATCCTGTGATAGATGATGGACTTATGGTTGCAAGTGTTATCATTTGAGCTATCAATTAGTACAATTATATAACATAGTCTATCATCAATAGTTTGGTGGTATTCATTTGTTAATCGATAGAGGACTTCATTGATATATATGGACATCGTGGCTCTATTTATTGAATGAGAGTAGAATTCCATCATATGGATGTTTTGAGGTATTGGATATTAAATCTTAACGTTAAGTTTTCAATAGTGTATATATTGAAACATGGCTTCTGGACAAGTCAAAATATCCAAGTTCAAAATGTGGTCATATGAGTAAATATGGTAACTTGGAGAGCTATAGGCATTCTATGAGCTCTTGGCGATTACTGGTATTCTTCACGAGGATACGCTTTTTCCAATAAGGTTGTCTAGGGTATGAATGAGAAATATTAACTTATTCTATTTTTATTTAAGAGTTCAATTTTAGTTCTTTAGTGGAATGAACTAAAATTAATAGATCGGACCTAAGTGAATCATTTGTTGATTGTGATTGGGTTGTGTCTATTGGAGCTTAAATTTAGATAGCCAGCCAAGATCCCCAATCCACACAAACTTGCATGGATCACTTAATATATTTTACCGAACCAATTTAGGGGTCCATCTAGAATTGTATTTAGGCATGTGGACTTTTTTCTTTTTGTAAGAATGAGTCTAGTTCACATGTTGACTTTTTATAAAGGTCAAATGGATTTAATAAAATAAAAAAATAATATATTGACCCATATATATGTGTTGGGTGGCAAGGCTATTTAGTTTAGCTCAATTATATTATTTTTATTTTATTATTTAATTAAATGGAAATTAATTAATTTGGTAATTAATTAATTATTTAATTAAAAGTTAAAATCTTTTTCCTAGTAGGATTTGGTCTCCTAATATTATACTGTTGTTGGTAGTATAATTAATATTAAAGACTATATTTGATAAGTAGATAAATAAAAGGAATTATTCATTTAGTCAAATTAGGAAATCTTTAATATGGTTACAAATACACTATTGAGTTGGATTAGGAGTCTTGGTGTAGAAAAAAATTCTTTTTGGAAAAGGATTCTTGATCACCAAGTAAATCTACCAAAGGGTATAATTCTTTTTTTTTTTAAGGATTCTTAACCACCAAGTAAATCCACCTAAGGAAAGGATTCTTAACAACCAAGTAAATCCTTCGTATGCCTATTTATACTACCTCTAAATTTCAGCCAAGAGAGGATTTTGAAGCTCAAAATTTTGTGCAAGCCAAAGAGAATTTAGAGAGAGGAAAAATTTGGCCACTAGATAATTGTAAGAAGAAAAATTCAAGTAAGCCCTAATTTTTCTAAAATAGTTTTCGGCCACCTTAGAATTTTGAGTGTAGAGAATTCGGTTCTTGCTCTAGATAAATTCATCCAACTCTAAAGATTGGTGTGTGAAAATTTGGCAAAGAAGAAAAGGAAGTGATTGATAATTCACAAGTGACCTAATTTTCGTCTTGGAGGATAATTTTAACTAACAAAGAAAAAAGTTTTGTTTGTTTCCATCCTTAGATATATAATTTAAAGAAAGGGAGCCCACACTCCTGGGTGATTCACGTTCGTGATTGGATTGGAAGATCTCGCGGATTCAATTTGATGCTTGTTCAATCGTCACGAGAAAAAGGTACGACACTTTTTATATACATCAATTAATCTAGGGTTAAGGTTCTTGTTATTAAATAGGAAAAAAAATTATTTATACCGAAACCCTAATTTTTAATTTTCCCACTCTTCCGCTGTGCGTGTTTTGGTATCAGAGCCAGGTTGTACCCTTGATTAATTGATGTATGTGTTCGTGAATCTTTTTCTTTTTATTGTATATATGCATGTTTTAGAAAGTGATGGCACTCTAGGTATTCACATATATATTTACATTGGAATGTATGGATATATATATTTTATATATTGTTTGTTATTGCTCAATTTTGGTCCTAGAATTTCAATGTATTTTTGTTTTTGGGATTGTTTCAAGAAGGGTGGCCTATCATCGCCATAATTATTTCTTAGTAGTTGCTACGTTTTTTTTATTATATTTTGTTGTTGTAATAATAATAATAAAAAAATCTGCAGAATTTTTTATTGAAAATTCTTCAGTAATACACTCAAGTTTTGAAGACTCGAAGGTTTGAAGAATTGGGAGCAACCGGAACAAGTTTGGGATCGTGCGAGCCGTAGCAACAAACATGCATGTGAAGAGCACGCAACCACGTTTGTTGTGGCATGGGCTGCGTACGGCAGCCGTATGGAAGCCATGGGCTGCACATGGCAGCCCTTTATGGGTTTGTGGAATGTGCAAGCCCATGGGTAAGGGCCAAGGGTGCGCACACCCATGGGAGGTAGCCGAGTGAGCCCGAACGACGAAGGTCGCGTGAAGACTGTCTGCCAAGATAGGAGTTTTTTTTGTATTCCAAGATATGTAATTTACTTGCTTTTCTAGGATGGACCAAAATTATAGCTATTTATATTTTTTGTAAATAATGCAATGCTTGTCGTTGTTTGATAACATGTCATATAGAATAGGAGTGCCACTCATATATCTCTTTTGGTATGAACATGCATAGAATGGTTTAAGTATCTAAATTGGAATCTAGATAACTTGGTAAATCATTCTTTGGAATTTGATCACACGCCTTAAATAATTGAGTGGGAGAAGGTGTTTTGGAACACTTACAGCCTCCAAGTTTAGTTGAGCTTTATGTTTCATGTAATAACCTCCCAAGAGGTATTCATGAATGGAATTTAACAAGATACTTCCTTACAAGGATAGACTAGACAATTAGCCCAAACGATATATACTCCCAAAGGAGGGATATTCGTGAGGGATATTATTGAAGGTCGATAACTTGGTAACACACTCAATGTAATTTTATTAATATCCTCCCAAGAGTTCTTGTTAATAAAATTACAAGGCTAAAATTGAAAATGTTGGTTGTTATGTTAACAATTAGGTGAGACCTAGTCCAACTAGTACATGGTGCGAACTCCCAAAGAAGGCGTGACATTTATGGGTGTTGGATCACCGTTGAATTTTACGATTGAATTATTTTATTTATAATTCAAGATAAATATTCAAAAGTGCTATATCATGATTATTTACTTATATAATTTTTGTTAATATAAAGAAATCATGACCCATCCTTAATCAAATTCCTAAAAGATAATATTTTAACCGATGATAATTATGTCCCTTGGAAAAAGGAAAATTGGGTTGTTGTTGTAAGTTGAAAAACCATAAGATCATTTTGTCTATTCCTAAACCACCAAACTAATGAATCTACTCAGGAGCAAAGAGATGAGTATTAGTAGTGGAAGTCTTCAGATAAGATGCCTAAATGTACGTTACATTATGGCCATCATCTCCGACGTGTTGCAACAGCAACATGAAGGAAGACTGTTGTCGATATAATGATGTCTCTAGAGGAGATGTTTGCTATGAAGTCTAGGACGACTAAGAGAGAGAGAGGCGGTGACTGCTTTTATGAATCTTAGGATAAAACCTACACAGGGTGTGAAAGATCACATGATGAAAGTCATAGCACATCTCAATATTGATGAACTCAATGGTGATGAGATAGATGGTGAGACGAAAACTTGACATGATTGTCAACTCATTGTCGGATTCCTTTGGTTTGTTCAAAGTTAGAATACACATTGAAAAATAAGAAATATACCTTGCAAGGCCTGATGCAAGATGTTCAAAGCGCCGAAAAGATTCTTGTGAAAGGCAAGGTTTCAGAGATTCATATGGATGGTAAAGTTGCTACTGTTAAAACCTGTCAGAAGGTCAAGTAACAACAGAAGAAAAAGTAATTTGGGCCTAACTAGAAGGGGTTTCGGGAAAGGAAAATACTGAATGAGAATTAATTCAACTTGCGTTTAGGCTACAGAGTGTTGGTGTATACTAGTGTAGTGGGAGATACTAGAGTCAATCTAGATTCTAGTAGGCATTTAGATTTAATAGACGTTTATTATGTACCTCAATTCAATAGGAATTTAATTTCAGTTTCTTGTTTAAATAAATTTGGTGTTATTCGGATACTTTTAATAAAGCTTTTATTATTAGTAAGAATAACAAATTTATTAGTAAAGGTACATTGGAAAACGGTTTATTCTATTTGCATGAAAATATCTCTCACTTGTTAGACACGGAATCAACGGAATTTAATCATAAAAGAGTAAAATTATCAAAAGATGAAACCTACCTATGACATTTGCGCCTATGTCATATTAACCTTAATAGGATTAAAAGATTGGTAAGTGACGGACCTCTAAGTGACTTAAAGGTTGATGATCTACCAACTTGTAAATCTTGTTTGGAAGGTAAAATGATCAAAAGATCATTTACGACCAAAGGCACAAGAGCCATCGAATGTTTAGGATTGATACACACTGATGTGTGTGAACCTATGAGCATTAAAGCTAGAGGTGGATATGAGTACTTCATCACTTTCACGGATGATCACTCAAGATTTGGCTATATGTATCTCATGAGACATAAGTCGGATGCTTTTGACATGTTCAAAGCATTTAAAGCTGAAGTTGAAAATCAGCTTGAGAAACACATAAAAGTTTTGAGGTCTGATCGTGGTGGAGAATATCTATCTGGTGAGTTTCAACAATATCTTATTGATAATGGGATAATTTATCAGTTTTCTGCACCAGGCACACCTCAACAAAATGAGGTGGCAGAAAGAAGAAATAGAATTCTTTTGGTTATGGTTAGGTCTATGTTGAGTTATTCAACGCTCCATAATTCTTTTTGTGGATATGTTTTACAAACCGCAATGTACATTCTAAACGATGTACCATCTAAGTCGGTTCTTAAAACACCACATGAGTTGTGGACCGGGCGAAAGCCTAGTTTACAACACTTAAGGATATTTGGATGTCCTGCGCACGTGTTAAAAGGAAAGACAGAAAAGATGGAGTCTCATTCAGAAACATGCATATTTGTAGGGTATCCAAAAGGAACAAAAGGATATTATTTTTATAGTCCTTCAGATCTTAAAGTATTTGTTTCGACAAATGCTAAATTTCTGGAAGAGGACTATATGAATAATTTTGTGCCTAAAAGTAGAATTGTCCTGAATGAGCTTTTCATAGATACAATTCCACAAGAGGTTTCACAACCAAGCCCAATTGTAAGTTCTGTACCAACACAAGATCAATAATCTATCATACTTCGTCGTAGTGGGAGGGTTAGTAGACAACCTGAGAGATACATCGATCTAGGAGTTTTTGTAGAGAATCTTCTAGACGACGATGATTCATATACGTACAAGGAAGCAATGAAAGATGTTGATTGTCACCATTGGCAAAAGACAATGCAATCCGAAATTGAATCTATGTTCAAAAACAAAGTCTAGTCTCTTGTAGACTTGTCTAAAGGGATAAAACCCATCGGGTGCAAGTGGGTATACAAGAGAAAAAGAGGAATGGATGGAAAGGTGGAAACCTTTAAAGCTAGATTGGTAGCTAAAGGTTATACATAGAAGGAAGGTATCGATTATGAAGAAACCTTCTCTCCTATGGTCATGCTTAAATCCATTATGATACTTTTATCCATTGCGGCATCTCTAGACCTAGAGATTTGGAAAATGGACGTCAAGACAACTTTCCTTAATGGAAGTCTTGATGAAAGAATCTACATAAGGCAACCAGAAGGATTCATTGAAAAAAGGTCAAGAGGAAAGGGTATGCAAGCTGCAAAGATCCATATATGGATTGAAGTAAGCATCCAAATCCTGGAACATAAGGTTCGATCAAGCAGTGAAAAGTTTTGGATTTATTCAAAACCTTGATGAACCTTGTGTATACAAAAGGATTAAAGGCGACAAGTTGGTTTTCCTAGTTCTTTAAGTTGATGATATACTACTCATCAGAAACGATGTAGGTGTATTGACATCAATAAAAGAATGGTTAGCAAAACAATTTGAAATGAAGGACTTAGGAGAAGCAAGTTATATTCTTGGTATCCAAGTCATAAGTGATAGAAATAATAGAACGATTGCATTATCCCAAGATTCATACAAAGATAAAATCTTGTCTAGGTTTTCCACGCAAGAGTCTAAGAAAGGTATGTTACCTTTCAGACATGGAATCAAACTTTCTAAGGAACAGGTTCCTAAGAATGAGCATTAAGAGCAATTCATAAGTAGGGTTCCATATGCATCAGCAGTTGGAATTCTCATGTATGCAATGATTTGTACTATACCAGATATTTGTTTTACTGTGGACATAGTTAGCAGGTTCCAATCAGAGCCTAGTCCTGATCACTAGACGACAGTCAAGCATATTTTTAAGTATCTTAGGAGAACGAGAGATTATATGCTTGTATACTCTAGAAGGGATTTAATTCCCGTTGGGTATACAGATTCTGATTTTCAGTCAGATTCTGACTACAGGAGATCAACATTAGGATCTGTGTTTACTATTGAAGGAGGGGCAGTCATATGGAGGAGTATCAAGCAATCTTGTATTACTGATTCAACCATGAAAGCCAAGTATATTGCTACATGCGAGGCTGCTAAAGAGCCTGTCTGGCTCTGCCAATTCTTGTTTGACTTGGAAGTGGTTCCGGATGCAAATAAGCAGATCACTATCTATTGTGACAATAGTGGATCAGTGGCTATTTCGAGAGAACCAAGAAGTCATAAGAGAGGGAAACACGTTGAAAGAAAGTATCACCTTCTAAGGGAAATTGTGCATAGGGGTGACGTGACGATTACCAATATCGCGTCAACAGATAATCTAGTGGATCCCTTTTCATAGGCTCTACCATAAAAGAGTTTTTAAGGGCATCTAGAAAACGTGGGGATGAGAGATATGACACATTTGCTATAGAGCAAGTGGGAGATTATTGGGATTATGCTCGATAGCAAGAGTGTAATTTGAAAATCTTTTCATATTAATAAAATGATTTATAGTTTAACAAATCTTATAGCATTTATAGTTTAATTATTATAAATATCAAAAGTAAATAATCATAAGGTCAAAAGACTATAAGAAAATAAGAATTGTTCATACATCTAGATATGTACGAGGTAGACACAATTCTTTAGTTAGTCTTGAATAATATTCACAACTTAAGGTAAAAGGTTGGGCGCCTTTATCTTGTCAAAGTTATAGATTCTCTTGGTAGCATTTGAGTGGGATCAAATGTGTTATGATGAGTCTAAAATCATCAAAGTGTGGTGTCTTTGGGCAAAAGAATCTAGGCATTGGGTGCATTGAATAGGATCACAATGAAATACTTTATCTAGAACCATCAATGGATAAAAGTTTTCATTTGAAGACAATCGGAGAGTCTATCTCAATCCTGAGATAAGTGATGGACTTATGGTTGCAAGTGTTATCATTTGAGCTATCAATGAGTACGATTATATAACATAGTCTATCATCGATAGTTTGGTGGTATTCATTTGTTAATCGATAGAGGACTTCATTTATAGATATGGACATCGTGGCTCCATTTATTGAATGAGAGTAGAATACCATCATATGGATGTTTTGAGGTATTGGATATTAAGTCTTAAAGTTAAGTTTTCAATAGTGTCTATTGAAACATGGCTTCTGGACAAGTCAAAATATCCAAGTTCAAAATGTGGTCATATGAGTAAATATGGTAACTTGGAGAGCTCTTGGCGGTCTATGAGCTCTTGGCGATTACTGGTATTCTTCACGAGGATACACTTTCTCCAATAAGGTTGTCTAGGGTATGAATGAGAAATATTAACTTATTCTATCTTTTTTTAAGAGTTCAATTTTGGTTCTTTAGTGGAATGAACTAAAATTAATAGATCAGACCTAAGTGAATCATTTGTTGATTGTGATTGATTTGTGTCTATTGGAGCTTAAATTTATATAGCCCGCCAAGATCCTTAATCCACATGAACTTGCATGGATCACTTGATATATTTTGCCGGACCAATTTAGGGGTCCATCTAGAATTGTATTGAGACATGTGGACTTGTTTCTTTTTGTAAGAATGAGTCTAGGTCACATGTGGACTTTTTATAAAGGTCAAATGGATTTAATAAAATAAGAAAATAATATATTGGGCCATACATACGTGTTGGGTGGTAAGGCTATTTAGTTTAGCTTAATTATATTATTTTTATTTTATTATTTAATTAAATGGAAATTAATTAATTATTTAATTAAATGTCAAAATCTTTTTCCTAGTAGGAGTTTGTCTCCTAATATTATATTGTTGTTGGTAGTATAATTAATATTAAAGATTATATTTGATAAGTAGATAAATAAAACGAATTATTTATCTAGTCAAATTAGGAAATCTTTAATATGGTTACAAATACACTATTGAGTTGGATTAGGAGTCTTGGTGTAGAAAATAATTCTTTTTGGAAAAGGATTATTGATCACCAAGTAAATCTACCTAAGGGTAGAATTCTTTTTTTTTTTAAAAGGATTCTTAACCACCAAGTAAATCCACCTAAGGAAAGGATTCTTAACAACCAAGTAAATCCTTCTTAGGAAAGGATTTGTATGCATATTTATACTACCTCTAAATTTTGGCCAAGAGAGGATTTTAAAACTCAAAATTTCGTGCAAGCCAAAGAGAATTTAGAGAGAGGAAAAATTTGGCCATTAGATAATTCTAAGAAGAAAAATTCGGGTAAGCCCTAATTTTTCTAAAAGAGTTTTCGGCCACCATAGAATTTTGAGTATAGAGAATTCGGTTCTTGCTCTAGATAAATTCATCCAACTATAAAGATTGGTGTGTGAAAATTTGGCACAAAAGAAAAGGAAGAAAGAACGTTTAGTTTTTGATAGTACACTAGTAGCCATTACATTAAAAGGTTTTGTGTACAACATCGAATCGAGGTTCACGCGTGTTTCAATTAAATTGATTGATAATTCACATGTGACCTAACGTTCTTTGTTTTCTTCTTGGAGGATAATTGTAACTAACAAAGAAAAAGATTTTGTTTGTTTCCATCCTCAGGTATACAATTTAAAGAAAGGGAGCCCACACTCATGGGTGATTCACGTTCGTGATTGGATTGAAAGATCTCGCGGATTCAATTTGGCCCTTGTTCAATCGTCACGAGAAAAAGGTACTGCACTTTTTTTATACATCAATTAATTTAGGGTTAAGGTTCTTGTTATTAAATAGCGAAAAAAATATTTATACCGAAACCCTAATTTTTAATTTTCTCACGCTTCCGCTGAGCGTGTTTTTTCCCTACAAGCTCCACCCTCTGTTCCTGCTATCATCGGACCGATTAACTCCAATCCCTACATGGAGAATGGCCATGGGGATGTGAGGTTTCTTAGGCAATCATAGGTTGCCGAATGTTATCGGTGATCCTTTGGCAAGCATTGCAACTTTCTGAACATCGTTGTGCATCGGAGAATAAAGAAGGCCAATAAAAACCTTGCCTAAGTACCTTGTGTGCCAAACTTCTGCCTCCTATATGATTCCCGCATACTCCACCATGAATTTCCTATAGTATCTGGTGTGCATCTTCATCTGACATGAACCTTTGGAGTGTTCGGGAGAACCCTCTTATATATATTTCTCCATCAATCGTAGTGTATCTTGTTGACATGTACCTGACGCGTTTTGCTTCCAATGGATCTTTTGGGAGTAAATCTTCTTCTAGGTACCTTTTTAGATGAGTCATCTAATGGTCTAACGGTGTTCGAATTTCTGAGACTTCAAAGTATTTTGGCTCAACTATACTTGGCCTGAGAAGATATGCGACCGGGATATTCGTTGGCCTGATTGTGGTTGTTGTTGATGCTAGTTTGGACAGAGCATCTGCTTTTTAATTTTCTTTCCAAAGGATCTGGACGATCCTGTATTCATTGAATCTTTGAAGGAGCTATTTTGCTATGCCCAAATAAGACATCATACTTTCATCCCTGGCCTGATATTCGTCTAAAACGTGGTTGAAGACTACTTGTGAGTCACTAAAAATTTCAACTTCATCTGCTCCGAGTGCGATACAAATTCTAAGTCCTGCCAGCAATGCCTCACACTCGGCTTGGTTATTTGTTGCTTTGAAGTCGAATCTCATGGCACACTCGACATCATCTTTTTCTGGGGTATATATAACAAACCCTGCCCCGCTTCCATGAGTGTTCGAGGACCCGTCGACATGTAACTTCCATGAGAAACTCTTATCCAACATTCTTTTTGTTTCTAGATCAAGCTTTGTGAATTTTGCTATGAAATCTGCCACTGCTTGGCCCTTGAGTGATGTTCTGGGTATATATTCAATATCGAATTCCATCATCTCGATCGCCCATTTGGTTAATCTCTCTAAAATCTCAGGTTTCTGCAGAATTAACTTAAGCGGGCAATTGGTGAAAACCTTGATTGCATGTGCCTGAAAATACGGCCTTAACTTCCTTGCTGCAGAAATTAGCCATCTTTTCTACTTTAGAATATCTGGTTTAAGCCGAAAGAAGAGCCTTGTTGGTATAGTATACTGGATTTTGTATTTCATTCTCTATTCGAACAAGAGTTGAGCTTACTGCTAATTCTGTAAGTGATAAGTACATGTAAAGTATTTCTCCTTCCCTCTGTTTCGAGAGGATGGGTGCATGTCCTAAGTACTCTCTTATCTTCTGAAATGCCTGCTCACATTATGCATTCCATTCAAGTCTCTTCCCTTTTTTTGATTATTTTAAAGAATGGACCACATTTATCTGTAGCCTACGATATGAACCTGCCAAGGGAAGCTAGGCATCCCGTCAAATGTTGTACCTCCTTTTAGGTTCTCGGAGCTGTTATTTTCTGGAGGGCTTTAATCTTTTAAGGATTTACTTCAGTCCTCTTTTGGTGCACTAGGAAATCGAGGAATTTTCTAGAAAAAACCCCGAATAAGCACTTGTTCGGATTCGACTTCGTCTGGTACTGATGTAGCAGAAGATCTGTCGAGAAAAACTTGCAAGAAACAATTAGAAACAACCTACTAAAGTTCCGTTGATTCGCTCACGAATACCAGAATATTTTACTTCAAATTCGTTGATTCACAAAGAATACCGAAATTGGAGATAATTAGATAAACTCTAAATTTTTATTAATAAAAAAACTGATTATCCTTTCGGCTTACATCCTTATTTAAAGCAAATAAAACCTAAACCTAATCGTATTCCTTGAAAAACAAAAAAAAAAAGCCAAAAAAGGAAAAAATACCAAAAAAGGAAAAAAAATGAGATTAAAGCAAAAACTAATTCTACTAAGAATCCTAAGCATCGCGGAATTGACGGAAGTCGATTCGGACTTAGGAAACTCGATTTATTATAAAAAAGAAACTTTTCTAAAACGGTAAAAACGGTCTTTTCAGGGTCTAAACAATGGAATTCGGCTAAAAAAGAGTATGCCCCACGAGCAAAGCTCGTGACTTTGAAAGGTCTTGTCGAAACACATCCGCTGTCAAAATTTCAAGTCATTCTGACTACGTCGCCCGGACTAGTTGGATTGAAATGGCTGCATCATTCTCCCCAAGTTGGAGAAAATTTGTCCTCGAATTTCCTACATTTTCGTCATCAGAGGAGTCACCACGATAAGGAATTAAATGTTTGATATTAAACACATCATGAGTACGAATGTGGCTGGGAAGCTTCAGGCGATAAGCATTCAGATTAATTTCCTCCACAATTTCAAGTGGTCCTATCTTCCTAGCAACAAGTTTATTATAATCGCCCACAACAAACCTGTCCTTTGTGAGGACTGCCCAAACAAAATTGCCCACATCAAACTCCAAGTGACGTCGTTTCTTGTCAGCGGCCAGCTTGTATTTTTCTGCCGCCTGGGACAGATTTTCTTGCACCTGTTGATGGACCTCATGCAACCCTTGAACGAAATCTTCAGCCTTTCCATAAATTCTAGTTCTATTCGGCAACGACAATAAATCAAGTGGGCTGCGAGGAACCAAAGTGTAAACAACCTGAAAAAGACTGAATCCCAAACTCCTATTGAAAGCATGGTTGTGGGCAAATTCGGCTTGGCTAAGTTGCAGATCCCATGACCAGACATTATTCCCTACCAGACATCTCAGCAAATATCCCAAAGCTCGGTTCACCACTTCCGTTTGTCCATTTGTTTGTGGGTGATATGCACTACTAAAATCCAACCTGGTATGGACCATTTTCCAAAGGCTTCGCCAAAAGAGGCTGAGGAATCGAGTGTCTCGGTTAGAAACGATTGACGTAGGTAATCCATGAAGACGATAAACCTCCCGAAAGAACAACTGGGCAAATGGGCAACCTTTACAGCATCAGTAGTTTTTTTACACGGAATAAAGTGAACCATTTTGGAAAACCGATCAACAACTACATAAATGGAGTCAAAACCCGCTGTGTTCTTGGAAATCCCAAGACGAAATCCATACTTAAATCCGTTCATGGTTGGGTAGGGATGGGTAATGGCATGTAAAGACCTACATTAGTTGCTTTCCCCTTGGAAAATTGATAGATCCGACATCTTTTAACATACTTCTTTACTTCCTTCCGGATTGTAGGCTAAAAATAGGAAGCCTTGACTAGTTGAAGGGTATGGTCTCTGCCCACATGACCCTCACCATGTATTTCCTTAATAATTTGAAGACGTAAACTACTATCGGGAACACAAAGTTGATTTCCTCGAAATAAAAACCCATCTACCAACACAAATTCAGAATTTTCCCCCGCTCGTACAACAACCATTACCTCAGAAAAATATGGGTCCGAATCAAATAATTCACGAAAAGAGTCAAAACCTGGTACCTGGACAGCCATCGTTGTCAACAAATCGACCCTTCGACTCAGAGCATCAACCACTCGGTTTGTAACTCCTGACTTATGTTTTAGAACAAATGTAAATTGTTGAAGGTAGACTGACCACGAAGCATGTCGGGCAGAAATCTTATCTTGGCTATGGAGATGCCGGAACGAATCATGATCAGTGTACAAAATAAATTCATGGTGGACAAGGTAATACCGCCAGTGTTTCACCTCCTGGACCACATCATAAAATTCTATATCGTAAATACTGTAACGAACTCGAGAACCTGTCAATTTCTCACTGAAATATGCCACCGGTTTCCCAGCTTGACTTAGAACGGCTCCGATGCTCACTTTGGAGGTGTCACTATGCAACTCAAAAGGTTGAAAAAAATCTGATAAGACAAGTATAGGGGTTGTTGTCAATTTCTCCTTAATCTGCTGAAAACCTTCTTCTGCTTCGGTTGTCCGCTGTGACACGGTTACTAGCCTATAAGCTTTTGGATGTTTTTCAGTCTTTACCCCTAATTTTTACACCGCCTCGGCTGACATAATATTCTCCCAACTTCCACCATCTATTACAAATCGACACACCTTACCAAGAATGGTACAAGTAGACTGAAATATGTTATTTCGAAGTCAATCTCCCTCTTCAGTCCTCGGTGCCAAACAGGTACGCCACAACATTAGCATTGTTCCAGTGTCACCATCTACCAATTCCTCACTCATCACTTCCTCTGTAACTGATTGCGGGTCTTCACCTATTTCTGCATCGTCCTCGTTAAATTCTTCCAGATCAATAAACAATACCTTCTTGGCTGGTCTCTGACACTTAGACAATCTGTGACCCGTTTCTCTGCATCCAAAACACTAAAATTCCACGGTGGTTACCCTAGGGGCTGGAACGCTATTCATTGGGTTTTGTTGTCCAGAATTCAAACTGCTACTAGCACTAACACCTGATCGATTCCTAGTATTTTTGTTGTTACTACTTGCCCTATTTCGACTGCTCAGACATCCTCCAAAATTCAAAAACTGCCCGCTACTAGATTTTCGAGACAACGTCTTCTCCAATTGTAAAGCTCTCTGATGTGCCTCTATCACCATTACTGGATCAAAAAGATTAATCATATTAAGGATTTAGGTTCGCAATCCGCCACATAAACGCGACACCAACTGGTCTTGTGTCTCTTGAATCTCGTTTCGCACCAACAATTGATAGAACTCCGTGGTATATTCATCAACATACCTCATGCCTTGATGCAAATTCTATAATCTCGGGTACATCTACCTCTAAAAATTGTGGGGTAGAAACTCATCACGCAACTTTCATTTCATCTTCTCCCAGTTAGAAATCTTGGGCTTTCTCAAACAATTCCTATTGAGTTTAAGCTGCTGCCACCATGTCGTTGCTAGACCCTAGAGTCTCATGGCCACCAATGCCACTTTCTCTTTCTTAGGAACTCTCTTGAATTCTAGGATTTCTTCAACAATTCCGATCCACTCCAGAAACCCCTCCGGCTGCATGCTATAGTGAAATTCCAGAATCTTTGTCCGCATCCCTAACTCCCAACGCCTGACTTCTTCAACTTTGTCATCAGCCCTAACACCAGTCGCATGCGCCCTGTGTCGGCATTGTGGATCCTCTTCCTCTCTATTGCTTTCTTCCCCTTCATCATTGTCACCACCCTTTTTAGGATTCATGATCTGAAAAGGGTTTTGGTTGGCCCTCATCGTCGCAAGTTGCTCTGTTAATTGCGTAACCTATCGCTTCAACTGTGCCATGCGGTCAAGCTCGATGGCTTCTTCTGTGGGGATCTAGTGTTTTGGTCGTCTTCTTGGTGGCATGTTGATGTCCCAAACAAACCTGCCTCTGATACCAAACTGATGTAGCGGAGGCATTGTTGAGAAAAACCTACAAGAAACAATTAGAAACAACCTACTAAAGTTTCGTTGATACGCTCACGAATATCGGAATATTAGGCTTCAAATTCGTTGATTCACAAAGAATACCAAAATTGGAGATAATTAGAGAAACTCTAAATTTTTATTAATCAAAAAACTGATTAGCCTTTTGGCTTACATCCTTATTTAGAGCAAATAAAACCTAAACCTAATCGTATTCCTTGAAAAACAAGAAAACAAGCCAAAAAAGAAAAAATTACCAAAAAAATAAAAAAACGAGATTAAAGCAAAAACTAATTCTACTAAGAATCCTAAGCATCCCAGAATTGATGGAAGTCGATTCGGACTTGGAAAACTCGATTTATTATAAAAACGAAACTTTCCTAAAATAGTAAAAACGGCCTTTTCAGGGTCTAAATGATGGAATTCGGCTAAAAAATGGTATGCCTCACGAGAACATTTGTGACTTTGAAAGGTCTTGTCAAAACGCATCAGCTATCAAAATTTCAAGTCATTCTGACTCCGTCGCTCCGACTAGTAGGATTGAAATGGTCATTTTCCTTTGTTTTTCTCATATCCCACCTCTCCATATAATCTGATGCCAATTGATCTACTGCTGCTGCATTAGGTGCCCTGTCAGGACATCAAATGTTTCACGCAGGTCCGAAGCATGTTTGTCTGTCGAGATACTTTTAGTTAACATGTCGTCTATGTAAACTTACATGCTTCTTCCTATTTGGCGGGGGGAAATTCTGATGACCAATCTTGGATATGTGGCCCCAGCATTATTTAGTCCAAAGAGCATCACTGTATAACAGCACAAACTCTGATCGATCATGAATGTTGTTTTATCTCCATCAGCTTTGTTCATCCAGATCTGATTGTATCCCAAATAAGCATCCATAAAACTGAGCGGTTCATGACCTGATGTAGCATCGACTAACTGGACTATTTTGGGAAGTGAAAACTATCCTTTGGGTAGGCTTTGTTTAAATCTATGAAATCCTCGTACATTCTCTATTGACTGTTTTTCTTCTAGACTAATACTACATTTGTTACCCACTGAGGGTAGTTGATTGCTCTGATTGATCCTACAACGAGTAACTTTTCTACCTCCTGCTTGATTGCCCGACTCATTTTAAGGTTAAAAGATCTTCATTTTTGTATCATAGGTTTTACTCTCGGATCCACCACCAAGTGATGTGATATCACTCGTGCGTCTATCCCTACCATGTCTTCATGACTCCACGCGAACACGTCTTTGTATTCTCTGAGTAAATTGATGAGATCTGTCATGGCCTTTTCTTTTAGATTAACTCTGATTTTAACCTTCTTTGTTGGTTCATCTTCTTTTAAGACTACTTCCTCTGTTGGCTCCTCTGATGTTTCGAGTTCCTCCCTTGGGTTGAACTCGAACATTAATGATTCCTCATGCTTAGTTTGATCAGATTGGGTCAGAGCACACACTTGGTGTTCGTTGTTATCTCTGTCATTGTAAATAGAGATAAGCTTTTCTTGCCATTTCCTGCTAACCCTTGATAGTTCCTACCCCCAATTCTGTCTGGAATTTGATCATTAGAGCGTAGGTTGCCGTTACTGCCTTTGCTTTGTTTAGGAAATGTCGACCCAGTAAGGCAATGTAAGGCCAGTTCTTCATATCTACCACTACAAAGTCAAGTAGCATCGTTTTCGGGCAAGACACCACTCCAATCTTCACGAGCAATTTTACAGTCCCAAGAGACCTGACCTCAACTCCTCCAAATCCTCTGAGCAAGGTAAGAAAAGGTTGCAAGTCCTTTCGATCTAATCTCAGTTGATCATAAAAAACCACAGTGATGATGTCTGCTAAGCTACCACTGTCCACTCCTAACTTCTCTATGGAAAATTCGGGCACTAATGACGAGAGCGTCATTCAGCCAGACGTCGACCCCATGTGAGTCAGCTGCAGTGAATATTATCAGGTCTAATCCTGTTGGAAAAAGTGCACTTAAAACAAATGTTGTTAATTTTTTTGGTGAAATAATAATTGGATTAACATTTCATTTTATATTTGTGTACATTTAATATTATTAATATTGTATTAATAACATAAAATTCCATGATTATTAAATGTAATATTAAACATAGTATATAAGTTGTTATATACATGAGGATTATGTTTGATATAATAATCTTAATTGTCTGTAATTGTTAATTAAAGTTGGGATCTTTAATTAATTAAAATTACTAGTACGGTTCATTCCCATTAAGAATGGAACAGTTTTATCCGAACTATTGATATGGTGACATTAGTATGAAGGTACTTTGTATAATAAAATTATACAAGACATGGACACGATAAATTGTAACCTTTAATAATCTCTGTCTTGAAATAAAGTATTCTCACTTATCGAAAATATAGTCATAAATGGAACGATCTTAATCCTGAGTATTTAACAGACTCATACTTGTAGAGTTGTGTCTTTGAATTACTCGGTATGATTTGCTCATATTTCCAAACCTAAAACCTTGTATCTTGGAGACATAATGATATATTTAGCTGGGAATGATAATATACAAGATGGAATCCATTCCTTCTTAATTGAAATAGACAAACAGTTCTCTTGAGTAAATGATTCGGGTCTTGAACAATAGAGCGCTCAATTTATGATAAGATCAAAATTATTGTTCATTAGAGAATCACGTGTACTCATGGATAAAGATGTAATTGAGAGGTTAATGGACTTGAACCTAGCTCATATTACGAACTGTTTATGGAGGATTGATATGTATGTAATGATTATATCAGTGGACTGTTCGATTCCTATTCGAGTAATTAATTCTATAATGACAAGAGTACAGTTCCAGTTTTTTAGTGGAATAAATCTGGAATTAATAAATCTAATATTTAATTAAAGAGTTTGATTAAATATTAAAGATTTATTGAAGCTTGAAATTATAGGTCCATGTTTCCTCATGCCATCTCCATAACACTGTATTGAATATTAAGGTAAATGACTAATGAGGCTCAATGATTAATTTAGAATTAATCATCTATACATAAATGAGTTTATGTATTGTTTTATTGATTAAATAATAATTAGATTATTTATTATGTATAAAAAATAATAATTTAATAATTTAATATATATATATATATATGTATATATATTCTTTGTTTAGGTGGGTGGTGGTGACTTTGGTCACCACCACCACAAACGTTTTTCTTTAAAAAAAAATAAAAAATTATTTGTTATATAAAGAGCTTGCCTCTTGTCAAATGTAGTGAAGAAAAACAACACAATTCAAAGCAATGCATAATTGCTTTAGTTAGTGTTTCATAACACTACCGAGAAGTTTTCTTGCTTTGACATTGTTAATAATTTGTATATTGTTTTCTTCACACATTAAAACCAATGTTGAATTGAAGCTCCTAATCTGCTTCATTATGCCTACCAATCTAGCTCTCTCTCGATATATAAAATCCACAATGAAGAAAGAACAAGAAGTGTTCTTGTAATTTTAAACAAGATAGAGAGAGGAACAAAGAAGAGTTTCTAGTCCATTTTTATGAGAGAAATATATAGAAATAAAAGTTTTTTTTAACACTAGCCTCTATAGAATATTGTGAGAGAGTCTCACAATATTTTTCTTGTTGTCTCAAGAGTTAAGTACACAACTTGAATAGAAATTCGAGAGTCGAAATTTTCTGTTGAATACTGAGACGCCCACCCGTCGGTTCTTTTGTGTTGGAGATTCGGTATGGAAGAACTTGGTTCGAGGGAATCACGAAGATCCTGAAGTGGAAGAACTCGGATCAAGGAAATCATGAAAAGTCTACAAGGGTAATGATTTCTTTCCCTAATATTTATAGTTAAATATTAGAATCAATATAATCACAACGATCCGGCTAAAACCTTTTTGTTTTTATGAAATTTTTTGAAACCGGACCCACTGCCCTTCCTCTGCACTGATGCCGGTTTCTGGTTCCCGGAACCAACAATTAGTATCAGAGCCTGATTGTAATTCATATTATTTCAAATATTAGAATTGATTCCGGTAGTAGGCACTTTGCATTAGATGTGATTTAATGATATGGTAAATAAAATGATTTTGGTCGTTAATTATATGGTTCCTTTGGATTTGTTATTAATTTTAATTGTATATCGTTTCTTCAATTTTTAGATAAAAATTTGTAAAACCGATGTGGTATAATTATTTTTGTAAAATGTCAAATTGAAGAAGACGGTGTTATCAGCAAACCGATGAGATTGGATCGCATCAAGGATGAATATTACAACAATACCAAATTTGTAATTTGATTAATTTTTGGGCTGAAATTTAAATATCCAAAGGAACTCGGCCAAAATTCATTTAGTTTTTATTTTACTTTTTTCATATTATATTTGTTAATAGCAAAATTTGGCTAGGGACCAAAGAATAATTTTCCACTTCCCAGCCTTCCTGCAAGGGTCCAAATTCGGGCTTATATGGCGGGGTGTTAAGGTCCCCGAGGTCGAGCTACCACGCGATCCTACAGGAGCAAGGCGAGGCAGCCTATACAATCTGAGCATCTCGCACGTATCCAGGCTTACCAAATATAGCCTGACGACACCGCGTCAAGCTCCTTATACACGGATAAAGCCGGAAGCTAGGTCGACATGAAAGGACCTGGGTCCCCCGACATCAAGGTATCATGTGACACTCTCCTAGAGCTTGCTACTATCTCTACTTTCACTAGGAGACCTTCAAGGTGCCGAACTTGTCTTGCAAAGGCACTTCTGCCTCATCGAGGTATAATCTCGACCTGTCCGAGCATAAAAGGAAGAAGCCCGTAAAGCCCTGTCGTCACCAAAAGCGCCAAGATCCACAGTAGATCCTGGTATGGTTAAATCAAGTAACAAGAGCAGTACTCGAGCTTTCCTCTCCACCCTTCCAGAAGCGAGCCAAGGTCGCCTGTTTATGGCAAACACCTTACCAAGGCCTGCTAGCCAAGCCCGCTACCCCGCTAGGAAGCCTACATAATTAGGTCAAGCTCCATGATAAAGCTCGGCGTAGCTGAACCAAGCTCCCACCTACAAGGTTGGAACCCAATGGGATATTTCGCCTCTAAATTGGTTAGCACAAGCTCCATAGAAAGACCAACATCTAGCTCCGTGGCAATCTAGAGGTCCTCAGGGGACCCCGCCCTCAAGGAATATCAAATGTCATCTCAGGTAACCTCCATGAAGTACCTCTCCAAAGTGACATGCAGAACTAGAGCTCTCCTCTCGGCAACGTAGGAAGAGAGGATTGACTTCCATGACATTTAAAGTACCATTAATAAGGTCAACCGCATTAATGGAGGCAGTCAACCCAGTTAATGACATGATCAACACCAATAATAAGAGAATATTAAACTCTTTAATAGCCATCATTAGTGAAAGAGTCCAAAGAGGAAACAAATACCTTTTCCTCCAAGATATCCTCCACAACCAATTATTGGGGGTCAACTATAACAGAAAATCCCGCCTATCACGGAAGGAAGAGTCTGAAGAGGAAACAATCATATCTTCTTCGAGATAATAGATACAAGTCGATCAACTACATTAAAGGAATGATGGTATTCGATAAGGAAACAAAAACTAATTGAAGAGTTCTGGACTTGCATGCCAAGGTGGTCATCATGTATAAATATGCCTATAAAAGGCATATTGCAGGGCTCTCGGATCAATAACAGAAGATATATGCTTCGTTTAGAGATCTCTCTACATCATCAATGTATGCGTTACCTTTATCAAGAATATACCGATATCGGTCTACATTTGACCACCATTGTAAGCTCTCCGGAGCGACTACGTTGTATTATTTCACCATTCTTGTAAGCTCACGGGAGCATTCTTTGATATATACATAAGGAAGGGTATTCCCCCTTCCTCCGGATACTGCCTTGGGGTTTTTCAGCATGTTATCATCCGTGATACTTTTTCCCCCTTGGTCAGTCTACCTCCCTCTACAAAAGATTTGTGTTTCTCTTACTTGTGTCCTGTGTAATGCATGCGTATATGAGTACGAGCTAGATTCCTACCTCGCTGGACCTAGCGCTCTTATCTTTCCATCTATATGCTAAAGTCGCATATCAAGATGAGGAGAAACCACCCAGATCAGCTTGAAGGAAGTTGATGGGCTCTCCTACATCATCTCTGTGGCAGAAATTGAGCTCTCCAACACTAGAGCTAGATAAGCCCCCTCCTTACTTGCTATCTAGGTCTGGGAATTATAGGAAGGAATCGGGCTCCAAAACCAAGCTTTAGGTACCATGACAGGCTCCGACCCCGACCGAGGACGAGGACAAGGACCAGGACTAGGACCAAGATCAACCCCTTCACACCAACAAGAGAACCTCAAGCTCCCCAGATCTACTTCATAAGCATGAATCCTGACGGGCGGGATGACTTGTCTCCTCGAGCTCCCCAGATCTACTTCATAAGCACAAAGCCCGACGGGCGGGATGGCTTGTCTCCTACCTCCTGTTTCATCCTTCTTCATATTCATACAAGATCAGGTCAGGTATCTACGATACCAACCCCGGCCACCACCTCCTTGGTAGTGGTCTCTAGGGTGTTAATGGGGATTTCTCATCCTAAACAAATTTCCCGTTAACAATTTCTAGCACCGTCTATGGGAAGTTTCCACATCCTTTTTGAAAGCCTCTATGTCTTTACATGAGTATCATTATACTATCGAGGTAACAGATTCATTATTCATGGAATATCATTTACTATATATGATGTCTTTTCTCCATACTTGTCTATATCGCCTATGCATCACATGTGGTGATCATTTTATCATTTAACGAGTTTCGTTCATTATGGAGCAAATATGGTACGTGGTATTCCTGGTGGAACCATTTCATTATGCTACTCCTATGAAGTGAACCTGCTAAGACAATCATAGAGCTCCAATACAGTAGCTCCCCGCTTGAAGATCTCCTATATAGCTGAACCATTCTGATACATCGAGAGCTCCTATACAGTAGAACTGCACATTTCCTGCTTCTTTACAGAAGATTTGCTCTGCTACCAGTAGACCTCATATCCAGTAGATCCGTGGGACTTGGACCTGGTCATACAGGACCCTTCGTGTCACCGTATCCACCCTTCAGAAGCTTCTAGGTAGAGGTAGCAGGTCGACTCATGAATCTAATAAGCTAACTCAGTTGTGTAGCTTCTAGAGAAGCACGAACATTAGAAGATTAATGGCTCCACGCCTCATGCACCGGGCCAGTCAACGCCCAAGTGAGCCACTGAACTCTCGGTTCACTCAAGGAGGGTCCAGAGCTTTTTTTCAATTACAGGGGACTCCAAAGATTTCAAGCCTGCTTCTAGACCAATACCAGACCGGTGGCTTCATGTTTACAGGGCCATTCACCGCCCTAGCAAGCCACAAAAGCCCGATCCGATCGAGGAGGTCTCAGAAGCTTCTGACATTTGGTAAGGATACCTACGTGCCTAAGCAAGCTTCTAGAGCAGTAGAACCGCTACAAGACCGGTGGCTTCGCTCTATATGTACCGGGTAATTCATCGCCCTAGCAAGCCACCGAAGCCCGATCTGATCGAGGAGAGCCCAGAGGTTTCCCACTCTTGGTAAAGCCTCATATATGCCTAAGCTAACCATTGGAGCAGCATGTCACGGCCCGCCCAATTCTGATCCAAGGAGCCCAAACAAAGCCCAAAGCAAAGCCCAAAGTTAGGCACAAGCCCTTGGAAGATTCTAGAGTCTTCTCCACTCATCTAGCAAAGTCAACCTTGGAAGACTCTAGTAACATTCTAGAACTCTCTTGTAAATATCTAGGGTTATGAATACTAGATACATGTAGAACATTCTAGAGACTCAATCTCCTAGAGTAGTCTAGAACATTCATGGAGGAGGTGAACCACTATAAATAGCTAGCCCCTCTCATTTGTAAGGCATCCAAGCCAAGAATACTCAAAGCATTGTAAAGCTTTCTCTTAGCAATACACTTTGCCTTATTTTCCTACAAAGCTCTTCTAGTCCTTCTCTAGTCTCTCTAGCCTTTGAGAGTGATCAAGCAAGGCTTACTTAGCAATCTCGCCCAGAAATTGTCTAAGTGCCGCACGGGTTAGCTGCGCAAACTTTAACCCCGTGACAGTTGGTATCAGAGGCTGGTTAAGCAACCACATCTAGTTCGTGAAGCAATAGCATCCGACAGCGAAGTTGCTGCTAGTGCGGAAGAGCGAGGGCGTGGATGTGATGAGCAACGTCCCCATGCCAAGCGGAGTAAGTCCAAGGGTCCATCCACGGATGCCTTGGAATATCGGATTGTTGGCTTGAAGGAAGCTGTATCAGGGATGGAGTCTACCTTGAGCGACGTTGTCGACCGTCTTGATTGCGTGGAGACGGACTATGGCGAAATCACTCAAGCAACCAAGTCTACCATCCACGAGTTCCAAAAGAGCCTCAAAGAGGACCTCACACGTGAGTTCCGTATCATCCGTAGCTTTGTAGAACAAGAGTTACGGGCTATACGCTCGGAAGTGTCCGATGTTCGCACTGAATGGGCTACACACAAAACTAGCCCAACCGTTGGCTTTACTGCCACCTCTAGTACTAGAACATTGAGTGCCATTCAAGTGCCCAAGTCGGCAACATACCATGGTACTCGCAATGCCACAGAGGTTGAAAACTTCCTTTTTGGTATTGAACAATATTTTGAGGCCAAGGGTGCTCGTGATGATGCTACCAAGATTGCAAACGCACCCACATTTCTTCCGGATGCCGCTCAGCTATGGTGGAGACGTAAGCACGGCGACATGGGCAAAGGCATCAACCCCATCAATACATGGGAAGAGTTCAAGAAGGAACTCAAAAGACAATTCTGTCCCACAAATGGGGAGAAAGAGGCCCGAGGCCGTCTTCGTCGATTGAAGCAAACGGGTAGCATTAGGGACTATGTCAAGGAGTTCACTACCCTTTCTCTTGAAATCGAAGACATGTCTGAGAAAGATTCGCTCTTCTACTTCATGGATGGTCTGAAGGATTGGGCAAGGGTAGAGCTAGAAAGGAGAAACGTGCAAGACCTAAACACCGCTATTGCTGAAGTTGAAGCACTCACTGATTACTCCACCCAATCGAAGGAAAAGAAGGCCACCCAAGGTAAAAGTGGGGGAGATAGATCCGGGCAGAAGAACCAAGGCCGCAAGGATGAGGGACAACGAAAGTCTTTCAACTCGGATAGACGTAGGCCTAACGGAGGTAAGTCCGAAGCCCCTAAACCTAAGACTCTTTGTTTCATTTGTGACAGACCACATTGGGTGAAAGATTGCCCAAAGCGGAGAACCCTTAATGCCATAATGTCTCAACACGAAGAAAGCCAAGACGGAGGACATGAGACAGGTATGGGGCCACTCAGACAGCTTGGTGCACTTAAGAGCAACAGTGCCCCGTCAACATCCACCAAGAAAGGGCTCATGTTCGTAAGTGCCTCAATCAATGGCAAAGTTGTCCGTGCAATGCTAGATACGGGGGCAACTCATAACTTTGTCTCCATAGACGAGGCCAAGAAGCTAAGCCTCAATATCACTAGTGGAGGAGGCACGATTAAGGCTGTCAACTCACCAGCAAAACCAATCGCAGGCATTGCCAAGGATGTTCCAGTTGGCCTTGGAACATGGAGTGGAAAACTTGATTTCTCTGTCGTACCCATGGACGACTTCCAAGTGGTGTTAGGCATGGAATTCTTCGATCAGGTGCATGCCTTCCCCTTCCCAGCCGGGAAATCCCTCAGCATCCTTGATGGGAGCAAGACTTGCATGGTCCCAGCGGAACGCACAACCAAGGCAGAGTCTAAAGCGTTGTCCGCCCTGCAGTTCAAGAGGGGATTGAAGAAGGATCCTAGCTTCCTAGCCACCCTCCGGGAGCTCAACGATGGAGAATACCAAATCACTTCCCCAGATCCAATGCCGACCAAGGTCCGAGACATTCTTGAAGAATACAAGGACATTATGCCAAAAGAGCTTCCGAAAAAGCTCCCACCTAGGCGAGAGGTGGATCATCAAATTGAGTTGGGGCCCGGTGCCAAGCCTCCCGCCATGGCACCTTATCGCATGACACCACCAGAATTGGAGGAGCTTCGTAAGCAACTCCAAGACTTGCTTGACTCGGGCTACATTCGGCCCTCCAAAGCCCCATATGGTGCTCCGGTCCTATTTCAGAAAAAGAAAGATGGGACGCTCCGCATGTGCATTGACTATCGGGCCTTGAACAAGATCTCCATCAAGAACAAGTACCCGATACCTTTGATAGCCGATCTCTTTGACCAGCTAGGCAAGGCACGCTACTTCTCTAAGCTGGATCTTCGATCAGGATACTATCAAGTGCGCATCGCGGTCGGAGATGAACCCAAGATGGCATGTGTGACAAGATATGGTGCTTTCGAATTCCTAGTCATGCCATTTGGCCTCACTAACGCACCAGCTACGTTCTGTACTCTTATGAAAAAACTCTTCCATCCTTTCCTAGACCGGTTCGTGGTAGTGTACTTAGACGATATTGTGGTGTATAGCCAGACACTCGAGGAGCATGTCCAACACCTCAAGCAAGTCTTCCAAGTACTTCGGGAGAACGAGCTCTATGTCAAGTTGGAGAAGTGCTCGTTTGGCCAACAAGAGGTGGAGTTCCTTGGCCACCGGATACGGGATGGGAAGCTTATGATGCCAAGGTGAAGGCAGTGCAAGAGTGGGAACCACCCACCAAAATGCCAGGGTTGAGATCGTTCCTGGGGCTAGTCAACTATTATCGGTGATTCATTCAAGGCTATTCAGCCAAAGCCGTCCCATTGACGGACATGCTCAAGAAGGATAAGGCATGGCAATGGTCTGACAAGTGCCAACTTGCGTTCGAAGAGTTGAAGAAGGCCATCTCAGAAGAACCGGTACTTGTCCTCCCTGACCACACCAAGGCATTTGAAGTACATACAGATGCCTCGGACTTTGCTATTGGAGGTGTCCTTATGCAAGAAGGCCGCCCAGTTGCCTTTGAAAGCCGCAAGTTAAACGACACGGAGCGGCGATACACTGTCCAAGAAAAGGAGATGACTGCCATCATTCACTGCCTTAGAGTTTGGCGACACTACTTGCTTGAAGCCACTTTCGTCATAATGACTGACAATGTTGCAACAAGCTACTTCCAGACACAAAAGAAGCTTAGCCCCAAGCAACCACGATGGTAAGATTTCCTAGCAGAGTTCGACTATCGACTTGAGTACAAGCCAGGTAAGGCCAATGTTATGGCCGATGCACTCAGTCGGAAAGCAGAGCTTGCAACATTGAGTGCAAGTCAACCGCGAAGCACTCTGATCACCCGCATCAAGGAAGGTCTACAACAAGATCCTCTAGCCAGAAGCCTGATCAAGTTGGCCAACGAAGGGAAGACAAGGCGATTTTGGCTAGACGACGGAGTCCTCCTCACTACTGGAGATCGAGTATATGTGCCTAAGTAGGGTAACCTCCAGAAGGAAATCATTAAGGAGTGCCATGATTCCAAGTGGGCTGGTCACCCAGGAATGACTCGCACATTGGCGCTCCTCCAAAACCCATACTATTGGCCTCAGATGCGGGACGATGTCGACACTTATGTGCGGACTTGCTTGGTTTGCCAACAAGACAAAGTCGAACAACAACGTCCAGCAGGGTTACTTGAACCCCTACCTATAGCTGGTAGACCATGGGAGAGCGTCTCTATGGACTTTATTTCTGCACTCCCAAAATCCGAAGGGTGTGGGAGCATCATGGTGGTAATCAATCGGTTCAGCAAATATGCCACCTTCATACCTGCCCCTAGGGATTGTACAGCCGAGGAAGCTGCCCGCCTCTTTCTCAAACATGTTGTGAAGCTATGGGGAGTTCCATAGAGTATAATCAGTGATCGTGACCCACGATTCACCGGGAGGTTCTGGATGGAGCTCTTCAAGATGTTGGGGACATATCTAAACTTCTCAACTAGCTTCCATCCCCAAAGTGACGGGCAAACTGAGCGCTTCAATGGGCTATTGGAGCTATACTTGAGGCATTACGTAAGTGCACATCAACAAGATTGGGCAAAGTTGCTTGATGTTCCCCAGTTCTCTTTCAACCTTCAAAGGAGCGAGGCTACCGGTAAGATCCCCTTCGAGATAGTCATGGGGCAACAACCAATGACCCCCCAAGCCATTGCCTCAACCTATGGAGGAAAGAGCCCCGCGGCTCACAAGCTCGCTAGAGAGTGGCATGAAGAAGCCGATATCACGCGAGCATGCTTAGACAAAGCCGCCCGGAAAATGAAGAAATGGGCGGATACAAGGAGGAGACACTTGGAGTTTAATGAAGGAGACTTGGTGCTTATCAAACTGCTACCTCAACAGTTCAAGGCACTACACCGAGTGCACAAAGGGTTGGTGAGAAAATATGAAGGCCCATTTCCAGTCATCAAACGAGTAGGCAAGGTCTCCTACCAAGTCCAACTTCCACCAAGACTCAAGATCCATCCAGTCTTCCATGTAAGTTTCCTTAAGCCATACCATGCAGATATGGAAGACCCCAGCAGAGGAGAGTCTAAACGAGCGCCAACTGCCGTAGTCACCGCATTCGACAAAGATGTGGAGTGCATACTGGCGGACCGGGTGATTCTGAGAAGAGGTGTCCCAAATTACGCAAAGTACTCGGTGTAATGGAAGAACCTCCCCGATAGCGAAGCAAGTTGGGAAAGAGGGGATACACTTTGGCAATTCGCCGAGCAAATCCAACGATACAAGGATGAAGGTGCGACGGGGACGTCGCGAGCTTAAGTGGGGGAGGATGTCACGGCCCGCCCAATTCTGATCCAAGGAGCCCAAACAAAGCCCAAAGCAAAGCCCAAAGTTAGGCACAAGCCCTTGGAAGATTCTAGAGTCTTCTCCACTCATCTAGCAAAGTCAACCTTGGAAGACTCTAGTAACATTCTAGAACTCTCTTGTAAATATCTAGGGTTATGAATACTAGATACATGTAGAACATTCTAGAGACTCAATCTCTTAGAGTAGTCTAGAACATTCATGGAGGAGGTGAACCACTATAAATAGCTAGCCCCTCTCATTTGTAAGGCATCCAAGCCAAGAATACTCAAAGCATTGTAAAGCTTTCTCTTAGCAATACACTTTGCCTTATTTTCCTACAAAGCTCTTCTAGTCCTTCTCTAGTCTCTCTAGCCTTTGAGAGTTATCAAGCAAGGCTTACTTAGCAATCTCGCCCAAAAATTGTCTAAGTGCCGCACGGGTTAGCTGCGCAAACTTTAACCCCGTGACAAGCAGCCTCACTGTAAGGCCAAGTGGCTCCTCACTTCTTATACAGGGTCTATCAATGCCCAATTAAGCCACTGAGCTCATGTTTCGTTCCATCTTGGTCCAGAGCTTCATTTCAATTTTATGGGACTCCAAAGGTCCCAAGCATGCTTCTGGACCAGTACCAGACCGGTGGCTTTATGTTTATCGGGCCATTCACTGCCCCAGAAAGCCACGGAAGCCCGATCTGATCGAGGAGGTCTCAGAAGCTTCCACCATTTGGTAAGGTCACCTACGTGCCTAAGCAAGGTTCTAGAGTAGTAGCATCGCTACAAGACCGGTGGCTTCGCTCTATATGTACCGGGTCATTCATCACCCTAGCAAGCCATCGAAGCCCAATCTGATCGAGGAGAGCCCAAAGGTTTCCACTCTTGGTAAGTCCTCCTACATGCCTAAGCTAACCTCTGGAGCAGCAGCCTCACTGTAAGGCCAAGTGGCTCCTCACTTATTATACAGGGTCGGTCAACGCCCAATTGAGCCACTGAGCTCCTATTTCGTTCTAGCTTGGTCCAGAGCTTTCTCTTAGTTGTTGGGGCCTCCTTGAAATCCCAAGTATGCCTCTAGACCGGTACCAGACAGTTAGCCCATCTCCATTCATATAGGGTCATCCAATGCTCAAGTGAGTCACCACTTATCCAGGAGGGGTCCAAAGTTTTCTCTCTGTCGCGGGAAACTTCTAGAATCCCTAGCATGTCTCTAGATAGTTACTAGGCCGGTGTCTCCTCTCCACTAGTATGGGGCCATTCATCGCCCTAGCGAGCTACCTTGGTCCCGATCTACCTCTCTAATTCAAAGGTAGGCAGACTTAAAGCCCCACATGCATCTACAGCAGAAGAGGACTTCAAAGTAGTTCCTACCTCAACACGACTAGAAATGAAAGCATAAATGGGAACCAAGACCTCCTCGTCATCTGCACATCCATCATCTCAATAATTTCCAGCTTCAGTCAGATCGGACCCAGGTAACTCTGAACTTTCTCTGTGATCTATTCAAGGTATACATCCTCCAATGATGATCAGGTAAGAGGGAAGAAGAGCTCGAGCTGCCTATCAAGCAACACAGAAGCGTCCTCCAGCAAATGAAGCACCCACATTGGCTCCCAAGGTAGCCACGCTTCCATGCACAGTTTAAACCACTCCCACCATGTGGTCGTGGGTTAAAGAAGTAACCATCCTCCTTGGCTAGCACGAGCTCGACCTTAGCAAATACCAGCTTGCTCTCGGAGATTATCATACCGATGGCTCCTCTCTATTTGTACGGGGCCTTCCAATGCCCTAGTGAGCCATCGAGGTCTGATTCGTTCACGGTGGGGTCTCGAGCTCGATTACGATTGTTGAAGACTCTCATCTATCCCAAACGGACTTCCAAACCGATTATATCACTTAGGGACTAGAAGCTCAATATTTTTTCAATATTCCAGTGAGGGCCGATGACTTTAGCGTGAGACAATTTCCTCTACTTCGTAATAAAAAATGTCTTTTACGGAGAGCCATTCTACTATCTACACTCATAATACATATCATCTAAAGAGATTCTACTAGTTAAAAAACTCCTAGAGCGAGACTGGTTATCAACCAACACCACCATGCATTGATACAACTTCGTATTAGCTTGCCATAAGTTTGCATCTCTTTCGATTTCGGTATCCGTAGTAGATATCATGTGATCACCTTCACTAGGAGAGCTACCCTGCACTCCCGATGCCCTATACCGAATCAAATCTTTCCAGGAGAATCGCCATTACCAGGAGAGCTACACTGCGCTCCTGATGCCCTCGATAGGATCGAATTCCTCTAGGAGGATCACCTTAACTAAGAGAGCTAGATAGCCCTCCTAATGCCCTGGACAGGATTAATCCCTCCAGAAGGATCGCCATAGTATTTCGACAGTGATCTCCTTATGTACAAAGACTGGTCGGGGAAGCCCCCTCACTACCTCTGATGCCTCGGCCGGGCACCACCCCCCGTCAAGAAGAGTCTAAGTGTAAAAGCATAGTTGCCATCAAGATCTCGAGACCATGGATTGATTAGGGAAGCCCCCTTATCACCATTGATGCCTAGGTCGAATGATCTCCCCCAAGAAGGATTTGAGTGTAGGAGCATAGTTGTCATCCGGATCAAAATACCAGAATATAGCTAGATAGTGCTCCTGATGCCTTGGTCGGGCTACGACCCCCAAGAAAGGTCTGAGTGTAAGAGCATAGTTGCCATTCGGATCAAAATACCAGGATATAGCTAAATAGTGCTCATGATGCCTTGGTCGGGCTACGACCCCCAAGAAGGGTTTGAGTGTAAGAGCATAGTTGCCATCCGGATCAAAATACCAGGATATAGATAGATAGCGCTCATGATGCCTTGGTCCGGCTACAACCCTCAAGAAGGGTCTGAGTGTACCAGAATATAGCTAGATAGCGCTCTTGATGCCTTGGTCGGGCTACGACCCCCAAGAAGGGTCTGAGTGTAAGAGCATAGTTGCCATCCAGATCGAAATACCAGGATATAGCTAGATAGCACTCATGATGCCTTGGTTGGACTACGACCCCCAAGAAGGGTCTGAGTGTAAGAGCATAGTTTCCATCCAGATCGAAATACCAGGACATAGCTAGATAGCGCTCATGATGCCTTGGTCGGGCTACAACCCCCAAGAAGGGTCTGAGTGTAAGAGCATTGTTGCCATCCAGATCTCGATACTAGGATATAGCTAAATAGCTCTCCTGATGCCATAGTCAGGCTACGACCCCCAAGAAGGGTCTGAGTGTAAGAGCATAGTTGCCATCCGGATCAAATACCAGAAAATAACTAGATAGCGCTCCTGATGCCTTGGTCGGACTACAACCCCCAAGAAGGATCTAAGTATAGGAGAATTGTTGCCATCCAGATCTCGATACCAGGATATAGCTAGATAGCGCTCATGATGCCTTGGTAGGGTTACGACTTCCAAGAAGGATCTAAGCGTAGGAGCATAGTTACTTGCTAGATCACGAGATCAGAAAAACAAAAAGGTCATCATGTTGCCATGGCCGGGCCAACCCCGCTAAGAAGGATCTAAATGGCATAGATGCCTACCAGAATCATTTCGCCAGCTCATCTAAGTTTCGTGATTCCTGGAAAAGGAACTCTAGGTACCCATATTAACCACAGAAGCTTCATCCGACATGATCGAGCAATACGGTCATTATTTTGCAAGAATGAATAGTACCCAGGTTCTCTAAGCCAATCACTGGGAACGATACTGTTTACCAATAAAATGGGTCAAGCAAAATTCTTCATGTAATACAAGATTCAGACTCCAACCCTAAATACTTACCGGTGTTCAAGTCAGAGGGGACTTCTGTTAATAGCAAAATTTGGCTAGGGACCAAAGAAGAATTTTTCACTTCCCAACCTTCCTGCAAGGGTCCAAATTCGGGCATATATGACGGGGTGTCAAGGTCTCCGAGGTCGAGCTACCATGCGATCCTATAGGAGTAATGTGAGGCCGTCTATACCATCTAAGCATCCCGTACCTATCCAGGCTTACCAAATAAAGCCTGATGAGACTACGTCAAGCTCCCTATACCAGGATAAAGCCAGAAGCTAGGTCGACGTGAAAGGACCTGGGTCCCCCGACATCAAGGTATCTCGTGACACTCTCCTAGAGCTTGCTACTATCTTTACTTTCACTAGGAGATCTTCAAGGTGCCGAACTTGTCTTGCAAAGGCACTCTTGCCTCGTTGAGGTGTAATGTCGATCTTTTCAAGCATAAAAAGAAGAAGCCCGTAAAGCTCCATCGTCACCAAAAGCGCCAAGATCCACCGTAGATCGTGGTATAGTTAAATCAAGTAGCAAGAGCAGTACTCGATCGTACCTCTCCACCCTTCCAAAAGCGAGCCAAGGTCACCCGTTTATGGTAAACACCTTACCAGGGCCTGGTAGCAAATCCCACTACCCCGTTAGAAAGCCTGCATAATTAGGTCAAGCTCCATGATAAAGCTCGGCGTAGTTGAACAAAGCTCCCAACTGCAAGGTTGGAACCCAATGGGATATTTTGCCTCTAAAATGGTTAGCACAAGCTCCATAGAAAGACCAACATCTAGCTCCGTGACAATCGAAAGGTCCCCGAGGGACCCTGCCAGTGTACTGGATCCTAGGGTACCTCACCCTCAAGGAATATCAAATGTCACCTCAGGTAACCTCCATGAAGTACCTCTCTAAAGTGACATGCAGAACTAGAGCTCTCCTCTCGGCAACATAGGAAGAGAGGATTGACTTCCATGACATTTAAAGTACCATTAAATAGGTCAACCGCATTAATAGAGGCAGTCAACCCAGTTAATGACATGATCAACACCATTAATAAGATAATATTCAACTCTTTAAAAGCCATCATTAGTGAAAGAGTCCAAAAAGGAAACAAATACCTTTTCCTCCAAGATATCCTCCACAATCGATTATTGGGAGTCAACTATAAAAGAAAATCCCACATATCAAGGAAGGAAGAGTCTGAAGAGGAAACAATCATATCTTCTCTGAGATAATAGCTACAAGCCGATCAACTACATTAAAGGAAGAATCGTATTCGATAAGGAAACAAAGACTAATTGAAGAGTCCTGGACTTGCACACCAAGGTGGTCATCATGTATAAATATGTCTATAAAAGGCATATTGCAGAGCTCTCGAATCGATGACAGAAGAAACATGCTTCGTTAAGAGATCTCTCGGCATCATCAATGTATGTGTTACCTTTACCTAGAATATACAGGTATCGGTCTACATTTGACCACCATTGTAAGCTCTCCAGAGCGACTACGTTATATTACTTCACCATTCTTGTAAGCTCCTCAGAGCATTCTTTGATATATACATAAAGAAGGGTATTCCCTCTTCCTCCGGATACTGCCTTGGGGTTTTTCAGCATGTGATAATCCGTGGTGCTTTTTCCCCTCTGGTCAGTCCACCTCTCTCTACAAAAGATTTGTGTTTCTCTTACTTGTGTCCTGTGCAATGCATGCGTATATAAGTGCGAGCTAGATTCCTACCTCGCTTGACCTAGCACTCTTATCTTTCCATCTACATGCTAAAGTCGAATATTAAGATGAGGAGAAACCACCCAGACCAGCTTGAAAGAAGTCAATGGGCTCTCCTATATCATCTCTATGGCAGAAATCGAGCTCTCCGACACTGGACCTAGATAAGCCCCCTTCTTACTTGCTATCTAGACCGGGGAATTACAGGAAGGAATCGGGCTCTTGAATTGAGCTCCAGGTACCATGACGGGCTCCGACCCCGATAGAGGACCAGGACCAGGACCAGGACCAGGACTAGAACCAGAACCAGGACCAGGACCAGGACTAGAACCAGAACCAGGACCAGGACTAAGATCAACCCCTTCAAACAAGCAAGAGAACCTCAAGCTCCCCAGATCTACTTTATAAGCATGAAGCCCGACGGACGGGATGGCTTGTCTCCTACCTCCTGTTTCATCCTCCTTCATATTCATACAAGATCAGGTCAGGTATCAATGATACCAACCCCGACCACCACCTCCGTGGTAGGGGTCTCGAGGGTGTTAATGTGGATTTCTAATCCTAAACAAATTTCCCGTTAACAATATTATATTTGATAATTATATAAAATGTTCATGCTTATAACATGTCATCAATATTAATTAGTGCCTACTGGAATCGTTACGACAAGTCAAGCATACATATTCTATTCTAAAATTGTTTTAGATTAGAAATAGATTTGTATTTGTAAAAATTGTTATTAATACATAATATTAGATATTTTGTAATTAAAATACAACAATTTAAAATATTGAGTGAGAGAGGGTAATATGACAATATTATCTATATTCTCTACCATTAGTACAACACCGTGAGATTTAAATGGCGCCTTAAGTTGCTTTGATTTCGACCTCCCTACGAAGGGTGAACATTTGAGTTAATAGCAAGGTTGTCTTTCATGTGATAGGATTTTTAGATGTATTTCAAAATTGACCTACCCTACGGCGGCAATTTTTGAGTTAAGTCTGAAAAATCTGAAACGGTAGGTTACACTCAAAAGATGTAATTAAGCTATTTAATTAAGATTCTTGAATAAATTCAATGGTGGTTAATGAAAGTTGAAAATACAATATATTTTTATTTAACTTTTATTAATTGAGAAAGCCTCAATTCAATTGTCGAATACGTGACCTATCCTACGACGACACGTTATTTGTGAAAATTGGATTATCGTGGTAATTGAGTAAATAATTTTCTGTATGCATCATCCATCATATTTACATTACCAAAGTTTATATATGTGATATATGCATATACTGTGGACACAAATTAAACGTGAATGTTTGTTATTTAATTTCAGCATACCAAACATGTCCAATCCAATAATCAAGATACTTGCTACTGAAACACTGACTGGTGAAAATTTTGTCAAATGGAAAAGTAACATGAACATCGTGCTTGTATGTGAAAACTTCAAGTTTGTCCTAACGGAGGAATGTCCTCCACGCCCTCATGCCAAGTCATCAGCAACTGTTGCTGAAGCATATGACCGTTGGCAAAATGCCAACAACAAAGCCCGCTGCTACCTGTTAGCAGGCATGTCTGATGTGCTTAGGTGTAAGCACGAATCGGTTGAAACCACAAAAGGGATTATGGACTCCCTATAGGCAATGTTTGGGCGCCCTTCTGAACAATCTCGTCATAAGGCTGTTAAGGAGCTTATGAACTCCATAATGAAAAAGGATACTTCAGTCCGTAAGCACACGCTCAAAATGATTGAACACATAAATGATGCTGAAATTTATGGCATTGAAATCGATGAAGCCACATAAGTGGGGATGATTTTAGAAACACTATCCTCTAATTTCCTTCAATTTAAAAGCAACTATTTCATGAATAAATTGAAATACAACATGTCTCAGTTGCTTAACAAGCTTCAAAGCATCGAATCCATTTTGAATAAAAAAAGTGGTGAGGCAAATGTTGTAGAAGCTACAACTTTCTCTTCTGGAAAGTCCAAAAAGTCCAAAGGAAAATGTTTCCACTGTGGCATAGATGGCCACCGGAAGAGGAACTGTAAAAAGTGCCTCGAAGAGCTAAAGATTAAAAATAAAGGTAAATCAAATTTACTTGTTCTAGAAGCTTGTTTAGTTAAAGATGATATGTCTTCCTGGATAGTTGATTCAGGAGTGACTAACCATGTTTGTTGTTCTATGCAGATGCGTAATTCTGCAACAGAGTTAGCCGATAGGGACTACATGATAAGAGTGGGTAATGGGGCTATGGTGTTGGCTAAAGCAGTGGGAGAAGTACGACTTCTCTTTGATAATAAATTTCTTGTTTTGAACAATGTTTATTATATTCCTGGTTTTAATTGAAATTTGATTTCTGTTTCTAGACTATATTAAGAACTATTTAAAGTTTCTTTTAATAATAAAGTTGTTATTATTTCTAGAAAGGGTTTAAATATTTGTTATGGAACGTTAGGTAATGGTCTTTATTTCTTAAGACCAACTTCTAATACTGATGAGGACCAGCCAGTTGATCACAATTCGGCTAAGGTTAGAAAAGATCCAGATCCTTTAACCATTCATGGAGGACCAATGACAAGAGCTAAAGCTAAAAGGATGAAAGAAGCCTTAACTTGTTTAATGGGAAGCATTTGGAAGGAGCAAGCTAGTCAAGATTTGGTCAAGGTTCTAAGGATGCAAGAAGAGTATAAAATGGTTAACATGTTTCAAACAAGCCCAAATCCCGAAGACAAGAGTCTAACCTTGTTAGAATAAAGTATTCTAGCCTATCTTGAAGAATAAAAGGCCATTCGGCCATGTTGGGTTTTGTGGGCCTATTTTATAATTAGTTTGGGTTTAATTATGTTGGGTTTTGTGAGCTTATTTTCTTATTAGTTTGGGTTTAATTGTGTTGGGTTTTGTGGGCTTATTTTATGAATAGTTTGGGTTTTTTTGTGTTGGGTGAGTTCATGTGTTCTTTGATAAGAAATAAGGAGTTACAAAGGCTGAATACTTTATGGCCATTATTCATGGTCTAAATGTCATTTAGTGGGAGGTTACACATTTAGTGGGAGGTTACACATTTAATGGGAGGTTATATTTGTGTTGTATTGTCCTTGGCCTTTGTTCTATATAAACAAGGCTTCTTTTTCTATGTAAGGCAGAGATTTGAGTAATATAAACTTATTTGAGCACTTTGTGGGTGTTTTGTTCTTAGGTTCTTGCATGAACTTTGGAACTTATCAAGCTTATTCGGCTTGTGGCGTTTAACAACCTCAAAATCTTTGTTATGCCTTTAAACTTATCAAACTTCATAGTTTGTGGCATTTTGGGGAAATCAAAGTGCTGTTCTTATTAGCTTTTATCATCATTTTATTGATAAAGTGATTAGAATAGTTTCTCTTACTTCAATCTTGAACGATCGGGTTTGTTTTCAATTAGTTGCAGGGTGTTAAATTGCATTCCATATGTATCATAGCTCTTTAGCTATTGGGGTGTATGGTTGCTAAGTTAATGATTTCCATCATTTTGGTATCAGAGCTTGGCTCAAGTTTGAGGTTTGCATATCCATTTATTTGTTGTACTTTTAGTTTTTTTTTCTCACTTTCTTTTATTCTTCATCTTATAGCACCGTATCTATAATTCATCTTAATTGTTGTGCTTCTTGAGGTTATTATCATTCTTCTTCTTTTTTCCGCAGAAAAAAAAACGGAAAAAAAGACAAAAAAAAAGTATTGCGGATTCAAGGAATTCTTGCAAAATTCCAAAAATCTTTCTTTGTTCAAATCGTTCTTGTTTCGGTTTGGGAAATATTTAAATATTGTCTTCTTAACCAAAACAAACAGAATTCTATTTGGGAGAGAAATTGATATTTCAGTTCGAATCTTTGTTTACTTTAAGTGGCCTACCTTTTGTTTGTTTTTTTTAGACCTACCCAATTTCACTCCGTTGAATTTGCCATAATCTGAATTTTTTGTTAAAAAGGACCTTAGTTAATCTAAGAGCCCAAAGAACAAAACAAGAGAGGTAAAAGGCAAGAGTGGTGAGATTAGTATCGAGAAAAGCCAAATAATTGTGTGAAACACGAGTGGTGTAATTCAATTCTTTGAGAGAAACACGTGAGGGAGTGATTGTGAGGCTGTTCTAACTTTTTTTTTCAGGTTTTAAACATGTCTAACAAAGATAAAGAAGTGAGTTCTTCCTCAAATGATCAAGTGATTCAAGCAATGTAGCAACAATTTGAACGTATGTTCAAAGTGATAGGAGATGTAGGAGATCGTCTAGAAAGACATGATGAAGCAATTACCAGATTGCAAAGAGAACCACGACGTGGAAGACAACCAGCCTTTGTCAATGATGTATATGATGGTGGAGAAGACACGGATGATGGCCAAGCTACCATCATTGGTCTAGACGTTAATCCTAGAAGACAAGCTAGGAGAGGACGTTTTGATGGTGTGGACCGAAACATAGGCAGCATCAAAATGAAAATTTCTCCTTTTCAAGGGAAGAACAATCCGGATGCCTAGTTGGAATGGGAACGAAAAGTGGAGCTGATATTTGAATGTCATAATTACTCCGAAGAGAAAAATGTAAAACTAGCTGCTGTTGAATTTTGTGATTATGCTATTGTTTGGTGGGATCAATTGTGTAAAGACTGGCGTAGAAATGGTGAAAGACCCGTAGAGACTTGGTTGGAGATGAAACAAATCATGAGGAGGAGATTTGTCCCTAGCCATTACTATAGGGATTTGCATCAACGGTTACAAACTTTGACACAAGGTTCCATGAGTGTAAAAGAATATCACAAAGAAATGGAGATAGCCATGATAAGGGCTAATGTGGAGGAGGACCGTGAGGCCACCATGGCTCGGTTTTTGAGTGGGTTAAATAAGAACATTGCCGATCTTGTGGAGTTACAACATTATATGGAGATTGAGGACATGGTGGGTGTGGCCATGAAGATTGAAAGGCAACTCAAAAGATAAGGCATCAGGTTCTTCTTCTTCTTGGAAACCGAATTGGGGTAAAAAGGATGATAAACCCATTGTTAAGCCTAAAATTGATAAAACTAAAAGCAAAAATGAAATAGGCAGCAAGGGTAGAGGTGAGAATCAACCTAATCAAACTAGAGGCATTAAGTGTTTTAAGTGCCTTGGACATGGTCATGTGGCACGTGAATGTCCTAATAAAAGGGTAATGATCATGAGGGATGGGACAGTTGAATCAGAAAGTTAGATAGAGGATGAAGATGACATGCCACATTTAGAAGATGCTAGTGATGTAGAGTATGCTAGTGGAGAAAATTTGGTTGTACAACGCACACTTAGTTTGCAAAGTAAAATTAATGAACATGGTGAGCAACGTGAAAATTTTGTTTCATACTCATTGTTTGATTGCTAACAAGTTGTGTAATGTGATTGTGGATAGTGGAAGTTGTACAAATGTGGCAAGTACCTTGCTTGTGGACAAACTGAAATTACCTACTATTAAACATCCAAAACCATACAAGTTACAATGGTTGAATAATAGTGGTGTTGTGAAGGTAAATCGACAAGTGTTAATTTCTTTTTCAATTGGTAGATATAAGGATGATGTTTGGTGTGATGTGGTACCTATGTATGCTGGTCACATGTTATTTGGGAGACCATGGCAATATGATCGAAGGGTAATGCATGATGGGTTTAAGAACCGTTATTCTTTGATCATGGAGGGACAGAAATACCAACTTGGACCTTTGCCTCCAAAGACAATTTTTGAAGACCAAATGCGTATAAAACAGCAATATGAAGAGCTTGAATCTTCATTAGCTGAAACTTTGGGAAGGGAGCAAGAAAGAGAGAAAAAAAAAGGTGAGTTGAGTGGTAAAAATGAGAGCAATGGGAAACACAAGGGGAGAGAAAACAAGGAATGCTTGAGTGAAAGAAAAATGAGTGTTTATGCAAAAATGTGTGATGTGAACAAAGCATTAACCATTAGGCAGCCTTTACTTGTACTTATGTACAAGGATGTTTTAATTGTTTCTAATGAAATCAACAAGAGTTTGCCTAGTGTTAGTGTTGATATTTTACAGAAAAATGAGGATCTCTTTCCTGAAGATGTTCCTATTGGTTTGCCACCAATTAGAGGAATTGAACATCAAATTGATTTTATTCCGGGTGCAAGCATACCAAATAGGCCAGCATATAGATGCAACCCCGAATAGACCAAGGAAATCCAAAAACAAGTAAGCGAGCTTATGGAAAAGGGATATGTACGTGAAAGCATGAGTCCTTGTGCGGTTCCTGTTTTGTTGGTACCTAAAAAGGATGGTTCTTGGAGAATGTGTGTTGATTGTTGAGCCATCAACAAAATCATGGTAAAGTATAGACATCATATCCCTAGGTTAGATGATATGTTGGATGAATTGCATGGTTCTTGTGTGTTTTCAAAGATTGATTTGAAATCCGGATATCATCAAATAAGAATGCATGAGGGTGATGAATGGAAAACCGCTTTCAAAACTAAACATGGTCTATATGAATGGTTAGTAATGCCTTTTGGCCTAACTAACACACCTAGTACTTCTGTGAGATTGATGAACCATGTTTTGCGTGCTTACATTGAAAAGTTTGTAGTAGTTTATTTTGATGATATACTTGTGTATGGCAAAAATTTAGACGAGCATGTAACACATTTTAAGGCTGTTTTTGATGTGCTTAGGAAAGAAAAGTTATATGCTAATCTAAAGAAATGCATTTTTTACACTAATGAACTTACTTTTCTTGGTTATGTTGTTAATGATAAAGGAATACATGTTGATCAAGAAAAAGTGAAAGTAATTAAGGAGTGGCCGAAACCCACTTGTGTTAGTAATGTAATGAGTTTTCATGGTCTTGCTAGCTTTTATAGGAGATTCATTAAGGATTTTTCTACCATTGGTGCACCATTAACTGAATGCATAAAAAAGAACGTGGGATTTAGGTGGGGTAAAGAACAAGATGATGCTTTTAACTTGCTTAAAAACAAACTTAGTTCAGCACCTTTGCTTGCTTTGCCTAACTTTGCTAAAACTTTTGAGATTGAGTGTGATGCAAGTGGAATAGGTATTGGAGGAGTCTTAATGCAAAAAGGCAAACCTATTGCATTCTTTAGTGAGAAGCTAAGTGGAGCAAGTCTTAACTACCCAACATATGATAAGGAGTTTTATGCCTTGGTGAGAGTGTTAGAGACATGGCAGCACTATCTTTAGTACAAGGAATTCATTGTACACACCGATCATGAGTCCTTGAAATATCTCAAAGGACAAGGAAATCTAAGCCGTAGGCATGCAAAATGGGTGGAGTTTATTGAATCCTATCCATACATCATCAAGTACAAACAAGGTAAGGAGAATGTGGTTGCCGATGATCTTTCTAGAAGGTATGCTCTAATTTCTAAACTTGATGCAAAATTATTGGGTTTTGAGTACATTAAAAACTTATACAATTCTGACTTTGATTTTGCTAATGTTTATGGGGCATGTGAGCAAGGGGGTTTTGACAAGTTCTTTAGGCATGATGGTTTTCTTTTCAAAGAAAACAAGTTGTGTGTTCCTAAATGTTCAATGAGAGAATTGCTTATGAGAGAGGCACATAGTGGCGGGTTAATGGGGCATTTTGGAGTTAAAAAGACTTTGGGTGTGTTAAATGATCATTTCTATTGGCCACACATGAAAAGAGACGTTGAGAGAATATGTGAGAGATGCATTACTTGCAAATGAGCTAAATCTAAAGTAATGCCTCATGGGCTGTATACTCCTCTTCCTATACCTAGTGAGCCTTGGGTTGATATATCAATGGACTTTGTATTGGGATTACCTAGGTCAAAAGGGGGGAGAGATTCTATTTTTGTTGTTGTTGATAGGTTCAGCAAGATGGCACATTTCATTCCTTGCCACAAAACAGATGATGCGACTTTTGTTGCGGGGCTGTTCTTCAGAGAAATTGTGAGGTTACAAGGAATTCCAAGGACAATTGTGAGTGATAGAGATGTGAAGTTCCTTAGCCACTTTTGGAAAACGCTTTGGAGAAAGTTGGGTACAAAGCTGCTGTATTCAACCACTTGTCATCCACAAACAGATGGACAATCAGAGGTGGTAAACAGAACTTTATCAATGCTTTTGAGGGCCATAATTCAAAGGAATTTGAAGAATTGGGAGGAATGCTTGCCACATGTGGAGTTTGCTTATAATCGAAGTGTGCATGCTACAACAAACCATTCACCATTTGAAGTTGTGTACGGGTTCAATCCATTATCTCCTATGGATTTACTACCTTTACCTTTGGAAATAGCTAATTTGGATGGTAAGCAAAAAGCTGATTTTGTCAAAGCCTTGCATGAAAAGGTGCGCACACAAACTGAAAAGAAAACTCTACAATATGAGAAGCAACATAACAAGGGCCGAAAGCAAGTAGTATTTGAACCTGGTGATTGGGTCTGGGTACACTTGAGGAAGGAAAGATTTTATAGCAAACGAAAGTCTAAACTCATGCCAAGAGGGGATGGACCATTTCGAGTCCTTCAAAGAATCAATGACAATGCATACAAGCTGGAACTACCAAGTGAGTATGGCAATGTTAGTGCAACTTTCAATGTTTTTTATTTGTCTTTGTTTGATATAGGTGATGAAGGTGCTGATTCGAGGACGAATCCTTTCGAGGAAAGGGGGAATGATGAGGACCAGCCAGTTGATCACAATTCGGCTAAGGTTAGAAAAGATTCAAATCCTTTAACCATTCATGGAGGACCAATGATAAGAGCTAAAGCTAAAAGGATGAAAGAAGCCTTAACTTGTTTAATGGGAAGCATTTGGAAGGAGCAAGCTAGTCTAGATTTGGTCAAGGTTCTAAGGATGCAAGAAGAGTATAAAATGGTTAACATGTTTCAAACAAGTCCAAATCCCGAAGACAATAGTCCAGCCTTGTTAGAATGAAGTATTCTAGCATATCTTGAAGAATAAAAGGCCATTCTGCCATGTCGGGTTTCGTAGGCCTATTTTATAATTAGTTTGGGTTTAATTATGTTGGGTTTTGTGAGCTTATTTTCTTATTAGTTTGGGTTTAATTGTGTTGGGTTTTGTGGGCTTATTTAATGAATAGTTTGGGTTTTTTTGTTTTGGGTGAGTTCATGTGTTCTTTGATTAGGAATAAGGAGTTACAACGGCTGAATACTTTATGGCCATTATTCATGGTCTAAATGTCATTTAGTGGGAGGTTACACATTTAATGGGAGGTTATATTTGTGTTGTATTGTCCTTGGCCTTTGTTCTATATAAACAAGGCTGTTTTTTCTATGTAAGGCAGAGATTTGAGTAATATAAACTTATTTGAGCACTTTGTGAGTGTTTTGTTCTTAAGTTCTTGCATGAACTTTGGAACTTATCAAGCTTATTCGGCTTGTGGCGTTCAACAACCTCAAAATCTTTGTTTTGCCTTTAAACTTATCAAACTTCATAGTTTGTGGCGTTTTGGGGAAATCAAAGTGCTGTTTTAATTAGCTTTTATCATCATTTTATTGATAAAGTGATTAGAATAGTTTCTCTTACTTCAATCTTGAACGATCGGGTTTGTTTTCAATTAGTTTGAGGGTGTTAAATTGCATTCCATATGTATCATAGCTCTTTAGATATTAGGGTGTATGGTTGCTAAGTTAATGATTTCCATCAAATACACTGCTTAACACTAAAATGTTCAAAGTCGAACAACCAAAGTCTAAAAAGCAAAAGATTTCTCATGATGATAACACATACCTTTGGCATCTTAGAATTCATATAAATCTAACTAGGATTGAAAGGCTGGTATAGGAAGGTCCTTTACTAGAGCTAAAAGTTGGCACTCTTCCAGACTGTGAATCTTGTCTGGAAGGTAAAATGACAAAACGATCTTTTTCAGCAAAAGGTCAAAGAGCCAAAAATCCTCTTGAATTGATACATTTGGACGTGTGTGGTCCGATTAATGTACAAGCAAGAAGGGGTTATGAATATTTCGTCACTTTCATTGACGATTATTCTAGGTATGGTTATATTTATTTAGTGCAAAAGAAATCTGAAAATTTTGGAAAGTTCATGGAATTCCAAGCTGAGGCTGAAAGCAGTTAAATAAATCGATTAAAACTCTTCAATCAGATCGAGAAGGTGAATACCTTGATACAGAATTCTTGGATCATTTAATCGAACATGGGATTTTGTCCCAATTGACTACACCTGGGACACTGCAACAAAATGGTGTCTTAGAAAGGAGAAATAGAATTTTGCTTGATTTGGTGAGATCCATGTTGAGTTACTCATCATTGCCCATGTCATTATGGGGATATGCATTATAGACTTTTGTATACAAACTTAATTTAGTTCCATTTAAGTCTATACCTAAGACACCCTTAGAGTTATGGAATGGTAACAAAGTTAGTTTGTGACATATTCGCATATGGGGGTGTCTAACACATGTACTTAAGAGTAAGACTGGGAAGTTAAAACCTCGATCTGAAGTATGTATATTTGTAGGATATCCAAAAGGAACGAGAGGAGGTTTGTTTTATAGTCCTCAAGATAATAAAGTATTTGTATTGACAAATACAACTTTTCTTGAAAACAACTATATGATAGACTTCAAACCTCGTAGTAAAGTTATACTTGATGAGTTACTTTCTGATGAGATCAGACCAACAACGACAACTGTTGTCGAACGACAAAGTGAGAAAACCACAACTCAAAATCAGAATGATTTACCATTTCGTCGTAGTGGAAGGGTTGTGAGACAATTTATTAGCTATGAACAAATCAGAGAAGCACAAGTTGCAATTTCTGATCTCCGTAAGGATGATACATTGACATATCGATGTGCAATGGAAGATTCTGACAATGAGAATTGGCAACAAGCAATGAATCTCGAGATGGAGTCAATGTACTCCAACTCAGTCTAGAAACTTGTAGACCTACCCGAAGGGGTTAAACCTATTGGTTGTAAATGGATATATAAAAGAAAGAGATGAGTGGATGGGATAGTGGAAACTTTCAAAGCTAGGCTAGTGGCAAAGGGTTTTACCCAAAAAGAGGGAGTTGACTATGAAGAGACTTTCTCGCCAGTAGCTATGCTCAAATCCATTCACATACTCTTGTCCATTGCTGCATATTATGACTATGAAATATGGCAAATGGACGTCAAGATGACTTTTCTGATTTGGCCATCTTGACGAAAACATCTATATGGTGCAACCAGAGGGGTTCATAGATAAAGGCCAAGAGCAAAAAGTTTTCCAGTTGCAAATGTCCATTTATGGACTTAATCAAGCTTCTAGATCTTGGAATATTAGATTTGATGAAGAGGTTAAATCATATGGATTTGACCAAAATGTTGATGAACCTTGTGTCTATAAGTACATCAAAGGAAAGAATGTGGTATTCTTAGTTCTTTACGTTGATGATATTCTTCACATTAGGAATGATGTAGAATCTTTATCAAATGTAAAGAAATGGCTAGTTAACCAATTCCAAATGAAAGATTTGGGAGAAGCAAGCTATGTTCTTGAGATCCAACTTATACGAGATCGTAAGAACAAGTTGTTAGCATTGTCTCAAGCATCATATTTTGATAAAATGTTAATCAAGTTTGCGAGGCATAACTCCAAGAAAGTTAATTTGCCTTCTCGTCACGGAGTTACTCTTTCTAAAGAGCAGTGTCCCAAAACACCTCAAGAGGAAGAAAATATGAGACAAATTCCCTATGCCTCTACAGTAGGCAGTCTTATGTATGTTATGTTATGTACTAGACCTGACATATGCTATGTAGTGGGAGTAGTTAGCCGGTATCAGTCTAACCCATGATTAGATCATTGGGTAGCAGTTAAACACATTTTCAAGTATCTTAAGAGAACGAAAAACTATATTCTAGCATATTCTGGTAGGGATTTGATTCCTACTGGCTATACTGATTCTAATTTTCAATCAGACAAAGATAGTCGAAAGTCGACGTCTGGATCAGTGTTTACCATTGGTGGTGGAGCCGTGGTTTGGAGAAGCATCAAACAATCATGTATTGTTGATTCTACTATAGAGGCTGAATACGTGGCTATCTGTGAAGCAGCTAAAGAAGCAGTCTGGCTTCAAAAGTTTTTATCTGACTGGAAGTTGTTCCGGACATGGAAAAACCCGTGACACTTTATTGTGACAACAGTAGTGTCGTGGCTAATTTGAAAGAACCTAGAAGACACAAAAGAGGAAAGCATATAGAAGAAAAGTATCACCTGATTAGGGAGATTGTCCATTGTGGCGATGTGTCTGTTCTGAAGATTAGATCTGAAGACAACCTCCCAGGTCCCTTCATAAAGACTCTTCCTGTAAAGAGTTTTGAAGGCCATCTAGAAGGACTAGGGTTGAGAGACATGTCTCATTTGCTTTAGGGCAAGTGGGAGATTGTTGGGAAAAGTGTCCTTAAAACAAATATTGTTAAATTTTTTGGTGAAATAATAATTGGATTAACATTTAATTTTATATTTGTGTACATTTAATGTTATTAATATTGTATTAATAACATAAAATTCCATGATTATTAAATGTAATATTAAACATAGTATATAAGTTGTTATATACATGGGGATTAGGTTTGATATAATAATCTTAATTGTCTGTAATTGTTAATTAAAGTTGGGATCTTTAATTAATTAAAATTACTAGTACGGTTCATTCCCATTAAGAATGGAACAGTTTTATCCGAACTGTTGATGTGGTGACATTAGAATGAAGGTACTTTGTATAATAAGATTATACAAGACATGGACACAATAAATTGGAATCTTTAATAATCTCCGTCTTGAAACAAAGTATTCTCATTTATCGAGAAAATGGTCATATATGGAATGATCTTAATCCTGAGTATTTAACAGACTCCTACTTGTAGAGTTGTGTCTTTTGACTTACTCGGTATGGTTTGCTCATATTTCCAAACCTAAAACCTTGTATCTTGGAGACATAATGATATATTTAGCTGGAATGATAATACAAGATGGAATCCATTCCTTCTTAGTTGAAGCAGACAAACAGTTCTCTTGAGTAAATGATTCAGGTCGTGAACAATAGAGCGCTCAATTTATGATAAGATAATAAATAATTGTTCATTAGAGAGTCACGGGCACTCAAGGATAAATATGTAATTGAGAGGTTATTGGACTTGAACTTAGCTCATATTACGAACTGTTTATGAAAGATTGATCTGTATGTAATGATTATATCAATGGACTGTTCGATTCCTATTCGAGTAATTAATTCTATAATGACAATAGTGTTGTTCCAGTTTTTTAGTGGAATAAATCTAATATTTAATTAAAGAGTTTGATTAAATATTAAAGATTTATTGGAGCTTGAAATTATAGGTCCATGTGTCCCCATGCCATCTCCATAACACTGTATTGAATATTAAGGTATAATGACTAATGAGACTCAGTGATTAATTTATAATTAATCATCTATACATAAATGAGTTTATATATTGTTTTATTGATTAAATAATATTTGATTATTTAATTATATATATAATATATAATAATTAGATTATTTATTATACATATATAATAATAATTTTATTATTTTATATATATATATATGTGTGTGTATATATGTAGGGAAAAAACGGTTTAGAAACGCAACAGAAGCGTGATAAAAACAAAATTTGGGTTTGCGTATTAAAAAAAAAAATCCCTTTTATGCAACGAGAACCTTAACCCTAGATTAATTGATGTATATAAAAGTATCGTACCTTTTTCGCGTGACGATTGAACAAGCGCTGAATCAATTCCACAAGATCTTCCAATCCAATCACAAACGTGAATCACCTAGGAGTGTGGGCTCCCTTTCTTTAAATTGTATTCCTGAGGATGGAGACAAAGCAAATATCTTTTCTTTGTTAGTTACAAATATCCTCCAAGAGAAAAAAAATCCAAGAACGTCCGATCACTTGTGAATTATCAATCCATTGATTGTAACTCGCGTGAACCTTGATTCGATGTTGTACACGAAACCCTTTTGATGTAAAGGATATTAGTATACTATCATATACAAAAACGTTCCCATTTTATCTTGGCCGAATTCACACACTATTGTTTTGAGATGATGGAATTTTGTATAGAGTAAAATTAGATTTTTCTCTCTCAAAATTCCTATGGTGGCCTAGACTTTCTCTTAGAAATATATGCTTGGCCGAAATTCACCTTTAAAAACCTTAGTCATGACCGAAATTATTCACACATATATACAGGTTCATAAATCCTTTCCTAAGAAGGATTCACTTGGTTCGCAAGAATCCTTTCCTTAGGTGGATTTATTTGATAGTTAGAATCCTTATCTAAAAAGAAAACTAACTACTCCTATAACAATATTGTGTTGGACAAAATTTTGGTCTTTTATATAGGTTAGGAGAGTTCAATCTTTCTTAAGGAGGATTACTTGATAAACAAGAATCTTATCCTTAGGAAGATTAACTTGGTGGTTATGAATCCTTTTCAAATAAGAATTCTACCACTAAGTAGTTTTACTTGGTGACCAAGAATTCTTTTCCAAAAAGAATTCTTTCCTACACCAAGACTCCTAATCCTACTCAATAGTGTGTTTGTAACCATATTAAAGACTTCCTAATTTGATTAGATAAATAACTCCTTTTATTTATCTACTTATCAAATATAGTCTTTAACATTAACTATACTACCAACAATAGTATAGTTTTAGGAGACCATCTCCCAATAGGAAAAGATTTTGACTTTAAATTAAATAATTAATTAATTAATTGCCATTTAATTAAATAATAAAATAATATAATATATTAAAGCTATTATCCATAGCCATTGCCGCCCATACATAGTATTAAGGCTATATATTATTTTTCTCATTTTATTAAATCCATTGGACCTTAATAAAAAAGTCCACATGTAAACTAGACCTATTCTTACAAAAAAAAAAACAAGTTCACATGCTTTATTACAATTCCAGATGGACCCCTATTAGTCCGGTAGAATATATCAAGTGATCCATGCAAATTCTTGTGGATTGGGGATCTTGGCGGGCTATCTAAATTTAAGCTCCAATAGACAACCCAATCACAATCAACAAATGATTCACTTAGGTCCGATCTATTTAATTTTAGTTCATTCCATTAAAGAACCAAAATTGTACTCTTAAATAAAGATAGAATAAGTTGATGTTACTCATTCGTACCCTAGACAACCTTATTGGAGAAAGTGTATCCTCGTGAAGAATACCAGTAATCGCCAAGAGCTCATAGACCGCCTATAGCTCTACAAGTTAGCATAATTACTCTTATGACCACATTTTGAACTTGGATATTTTGACTTGTCCAGAAGCCATGTTTCAATAGACACTATTGAAAAACTTAACGTTAAGATTTAATATTCAATATCTCAAAACATCCATATGATGGTATTCTACTCTCATTCAATAAATGGAGCCACGATGTCCATATCTATAAATGAAGTCCTCTATCGATTAACAAATGAATACCACCAAACTATCGAGGATAGACTATGTTGTATAATCGTACTCATTGATAGCTCAAATGATAACACTTGCAACCATAAGTCCATCATTTATCTCAGGATTGAGATAGACTCTCCGATTGTCTTCAAATGAAAACTTTTATCTATTGACGGTTCTAGATAAAGTATTTCATTTTGATCCTATTCAATGCACCCAGTGCACTAGATTCTTTTGCCCAAAAACACCACACTTTGATGATTTTAGACTCATCATAACACATTTGATCCCACTCAAATGCTAGAAAAAGAATCTACAACTTTGATAAGATAAAGGCGCCCAACATTCTATCTTAAGTTATGAATATTATTTAAGGCTAACTAAAGAATTGTGTCTACCTCATACATATCTAGATGTATGAACAATTCTTCTTTTCTCATAGTCTTTTGACCTTATGATTATTTACTTTTGACAATTATAATAATTAAACTATAAATGCTATAAGATTTGTTAAACTAGAAATCACTTTATTCATATGAAACGATTGTTAATTACAGTATTACACTCTTGCTATCGAGCATAATCCTAACAATCTCCCACTTGCTCTATGGCAAATGTGTCATATCTCTCATCCCCATGTTCTCTAGATGCCCATCAAAACTCTTTTGAGGAAGAGCCTTTGTAAAGGGATCCGCTAGATTTTCTGCTAACGCGATCTTGGTAATCGTCACGTCACCCCTATGCACAATTTCCCTTAGAAGGTGATACTTTCTTTCAATGTGTTTCCCTCTCTTATGACTTCTTGGTTCTCTTGACTTAGCCACTGCTCCACTATTGTCACAATAGATAGTGATATGCTTATTCGCATCAGGAACCACTTCCAAGTCAATCAAGAATTGGCAGACCCAGACAGCCTCTTTAGCAGTCTCGCATGTGGCAACATACTCGTCTTCCATGGTGGAATCAACAATACGAGATTGCTTGATACTCCTCCATATGACTGCCCCTCCTCCAATGGTAAACACATATCCTGATGTCAATCTCCTGGAGTCCGAATCTGATTGAAAATCAAAATCTGTATACCCAACGAGAATTAAATCCCCTCCAGAGTATACAAGCATATAATCTCTCGTTCTCCTAAGATACTTAAAAATATGCTTGACTGCCGTCCAATGATCAGAACCAGGTTTCGATTGAAACCTACTAATTATGCCCATAACAAAATAAATATATGGTTCAGTGCAGAGCATTGCATACATGAGACTTCCAACTGTCGAAGCATACGGAATCCTACTCATGAATTGCTCTTCATGCTCATTCTTAGGAATTTGTTCCTTCGAAAGTTTGATTCCATGCCTGAAAGGTAACATACCTTTCTTGGAATCTTGCATGGAAAACCTAGACAAGATTTTGTCTATGTATAAAGCTTGGGATAATGCAATCGTTCTATTCTTTCTATCCCTTATGACTTGGATACCAAGAATATAACTTGCTTCTCCTAAGTCTTTCATATCAAATTGTTTTGCTAACCATTCTTTTATTGATGTCAATACACCTACATCGTATCCGATGAGTAGTATATCATTAATGTAAAAAACTTGGAAAACCAACTTGTCGCCTTTAATCCTTTTGTATACACAAGGTTCATCAAGGTTTTGAATAAATCCAAAACCTTTAACGGCTTGATCGAACCATATGTTCCAGGATCTGGATGCTTGCTTCAATCCATATATGGATCCTTGCAACTTGCTTACCCTTTCCTCTTGGCCTTTTTCAATGAATCCTTCTGGTTGCATCATATAGATGCTTTCGTCAAGACTTCCATTAAGGAAAGCTGTCTTGACGTCCATTTGCCAAATCACTAGGTCTAGAGATGCCGCAATGGATAAGAGTATCCTAATAGATTTAAGCATTGCCACAAGAGAGAAGGTTTATTCATAATCGATACCTTCCTTCTGTGTATAACCTTTAGCTACCAATCTAGCTTTATAGGTTTCCACCTTTCCATCCATTCCTCTTTTCCTCTTGTATACCCATTTACACCTGATGGGTTTTATCCCTTTAGGCAAGTCTACAAGAGACCATACTTTATTTTTGAACATAGATTCAATTTCGGATTGCATTGCCTTTTGCCAATGGCGGCTATTAACATCTTCCATTTCTTCCATGTACGTATAGGAATCATCGTCGTCTGAAAATTCTCTACAGATTCTCCCAGACCGATGTATCTCTCGGGCTACCCTCCCACTATGACGAGGTATGGTAGATTATTGATCTTGTGTTGGTACGGAACTTACAATTGGGCTTGGTTACGAAACCTCTTGTGGAATTGTATCTCCTAAAAGCTCATTTAGGACAATTCTACTTATAGGCACAAAATTATTCATATAGTCCTCTTCTAGAAATTTGGCATTTGTCGAAACAAATACTTTAAGATCTGAAGGACTATAAAAATAATATCCTTTTGTTCATTTTGGATACCCTAAAAATATGCATGTTTCTGAACGGGACTCCATCTTATCTGTCTTTCCTTTTAACAAGTGCGCAGGACATCCAAATATCCTTAAGTGTTGTAAACTAGGCTTTCGCCCAGTCCACAACTCATGCGGTGTTTTAGGAACCGACTTAGATGGTACATCGTTTAGAATATACATGGCAGTTTGTAAAGCATATCCCCAAAAAGAACTAGGGGGCGTTGAATAACTCAACATAGACCTAACCATATCCAAAAGTGTTCTATTTCTCCTTTCTGCCACCCTATTTTGTTGAGGTGTGCCTGGTGCAAAAAACTGAGAAATTATTCCATTATCAATAAGATATTGCTGAAACTCACCAGATAGATATTCTCCACCACGATCAGACCTCAAGATTTTTATACATTTCTCAAGCTGATTTTCCACTTCAGCTTTAAATGCTTTGAACATATCAAAAGCATCCGACTTATGTCTCATGAGATACACATAGCCAAATCTTGAGTGATCATCCGTGAAAGTGATGAAGTACTCATATCCACCTCTAGCTTGAATGATCATATGTCCACACACATAAGTGTGTATCAATCCTAAACATTCAATGGCTCTTATGCCTTTGGTCGTAAATGACCTTTTGGTCATTTTGTCTTCCAAACAAGATTCACAAGTTGGTAGATCATCAACCTTTAAGTCACTTAGAGGTCCGTCACATACAAATCTTTTAATCCTATTAAGTTTAATATGACCTAGGCGCAAATGCCATAGGTAGGTTTCATCTTTTGATAATTTTACTCTTTTACGATTAGGTTCCATTGATTCTGTGTCTAACAAGTGAGAGATATTTCCATACAAATAGAATAAACCATTTTCCAATGTACCTTTGCAAACAAATTTGTTATTCTTACTTATAATAAAACCTTTATTAAAAGTAACCGAATATCCAAATTTATTTCGACAAGAGACCAAAATTAAATTTCTCTTGTATTGTGGTACATAATAAATGTTTTATTAAATCTAAATGCCTATAAGAATCATAATTGATTCTAATATCTCCCACTACACTAGTAGACACCAACGTTCCATTGCCTAAATGCAAGTTGAATTCATTCTTATTCAGTCTATTACTTTGACCCTTTTCACCACAAAAGAAACACTTTCCTTTGAAGTTGGTTACTTTCTTGGTCTCCTTCTAAGAAGGCTAAAGTTGTTTTTTCTTCTATTTTCTCTTGACCTTCTAACGGGTCTTAACAGTAGCAACTTTACCAACCATATGAATCCTTGTCTAGAGACATCATAATATCGGCAACAGTCTCCATTCCTTCATGTTGCTGTTGCAACACGTTGGAGATTATGGCCATAATGTAACGTACATTTAGCCATCTTTTCTAAAGACTTCCACTACTGATACTCATCCTTTTACTCCGGAGTAGATTCATTAGTTTTGGTGGTTAAGGAATATACAAAATGAACTTATACTTTTCAATTTGCAACAACAACCCAATATTCCTTTTCCATGTGACATAATTATCATTAGTTTAAAGTATTATCTTTTTAGGATATTGATTAGGGATGGGGTTATGATTTATTTATATTAACAAAAATTATATAAGTAAATAATTATGATAAAGCACTTTTGAATATTTATCTTGAATTAAATGAAATAATTCAATCGTAAAATTCAACGGTGATCCAACACCTATAAATGTCATGCCTCCTTTGGGAGTACGCACAATTTACTAGTTGGACTGGGTCCCACCTAATTGTTAACATAACAACCAACGTTTTCAATTTTAGCCTTGTGATTTTATTAACAAGAACTCTTGGGAGGATATTAATAAACTCACATTGAGTGTGTTACCAAGTTATCGACCTTCAATATAGTCCCTCACGAATATCCCTCCTTTGGGAGTAGATATCGTTTGGGCTAATTGTCTAGTCTATCCTTGTAAGGAAGTATCTTGCTAATTTCCATTCATGAATACCTCTTGGGAGGTTATTCACGAAACATAAAGCTCAACTAAACTTGGAGGCCGTAGGTGTTCCAAAACACCTTCTCCCACTCAATTGTTTAAGGCGTGTGATCGGATTCCAAAGAATGATTTACCAAGTTATCTAGATGCCAATTTAGATACTTAAACCATTCAATGCATGTTCATACCAAAAGAGATATGAGTGGCACTCCTATTCTATATGACATACTATCAAACAATGACAAACATTGCAATATTTACAAAAATATAAATAGCTACAATTTTGGTCCATCCTAGAAAAACAAGTAAATTACATATATCTTGGAATACAAGAACTTCTTTCTTGGCGAACAAGTCTTCACGCGACCTTCGTCGTTCGGACTCCCTCGGCTACCTCCCATGGGCATGCGCACCCCTTGCCCTTACCAATGGGCGTGCGCATGTCACTAGCCCATAAAGGGCTGCCATGCGCAGCCCATGGTTACCACAAGGGCTGCCGTGCGCAGCCCATGCCACAACAAACGTGGATGCGCGCTCTTCGCACGCACGTTAGTTGTTACGGCTCGCATGGTCCCAAACTTGTTCCGGTTACTCCTAATTCTTCAAACTTCGAGTCTTTGAAACTTGAATGTATTACAGAAGAATTTACATAACAAAATACTGCAGTTTTTTTTTTGTTACAACAACAAAATAAAAAAAAAACTTAGCAACTACCAAGAAGGAAATTATGGCGATAATAGACCACCTTTCTTGTTACAATCCCAAAACAAAATTACATTGAAATTCTAGGACCAAAATTGAGCAATAACAATCCACATATAAAACATATATATATCCATACATTCCAATGTAAATATATATGCGAATAACTAGAGTGACATCTCTTTCTAAAACATGCATATATACAATAAAAGAAAAAGATTCACGAAAACATACATCAATAAATCAAGGGTACAACCTGGCTCTGATACCAATTGTAGAGAAAAAAACGGTTTAGAAACGCAATGGAAGTGTGATAAAAACAAAATTTGGGTTTGCGTATAAAAAAAATCCCTTTTATGCAACGAGAACCTTAACCATATATTAATTGATTTATATAAAAGTATCGTACCTTTTTCGAGAGACGATTGAACAAGCGCTGAATCAACTCCGCAAGATCTTCCAATCCAATCAAGAACGTGAATCACTTAGGAGTGTGGGCTCCCTTTCTTTAAATTGTATTCCTGAGGATAGAGACAAAGCAAATATCTTTTCTTTGTTTATTTGGTAGTTAGAATCCTTATCTAAAAAGAAATCTATCCTATCCTATATAATACATGTGATGGATGAAATTTTGGTCTTTTATATAGGTTAGGAGAGTTTAATCTTTCCTAAGAATGATTACTTGATAAACAAGAATCCTATCATTAGGTAGATTAACTTGGTGGTTATGAATCCTTTTCAAATAAGAATTCTACCACTAAGTAGTTTTACTTGGTGACCAAGAATTCTTTTCCAAAAAGAATTCTTTCCTACACCAAGACTCCTAATCCTACTCAATAGTGTGTTTGTAACCATATTAAAGATTTCCTAATTTGATTAGATAAATAACTCCTTTTATTTATCTACTTATCAAATATAGTTTTTAACATTAACTATACTACCAACAATAGTATAGTTTTAGGAGACCATCTTCTAATAGGAAAAGATTTTGACTTTTAATTAAATAATTAATTAATCAAACAATTAATTAATTGCCATTTAATTAAATAATAAAGTAATATAATATATTAAAGCTATTATCCATAGCCATTGCGGCCCATACATAGTATTAAGGACATATATTATTTTTCTCATTTTATTAAATCCATTGGACCTTAATAAAAAAGTCCACATGTGAACTTGACCTATTCTTACAAAAAGAAACAAGTTTACATGCCTTATTACAATTCTAAATGGACCCCCTATTAGTCCGGTAGAATATATCAAGTGATCCATGCAAATTCGTGGGGATTGGGGATCTTGGCGGGCTATCTAAATTTAAGCTCCAATAGACACAACCCAATCACAATCAACAAATGATTCACTTAGGTCCGATCTATTTAATTTTAGTTCATTCCATTAAAGAACCAAAATTGAACTCTTAAATAAAGATAGAATAAGTTGATGTTACTCATTCGTACCCTAGACAACCTTATTAGAGAAAGTGTATCCTCGTGAAGAATACCAGTAATCCCCAAGAGCTCATAGACCGCCTATAGCCCTCCAAGTTACCATATTTACTCTTCTGACCACATTTTGAACTTGGATATTTTGACTTGTCCAGAAGCCATGTTTCAATAGACACTATTAAAAAACTTAACGTTAAGATTTAATATCCAATATCTCAAAACATTCATATGTTGGTATTCTACTCTCATTCAATAAATGGAGCCATGATGTCCATATCTATAAATGAAGTCCTCTATCGATTAACAAATGAATACCACCAAACTATCGAGGATAGACTATGCTATATAATCATACTCATTGATAGCTCAAATGATAACACTTGCAACCATAAGTCCATCATTTATCTCTTGATTGAGATAGACTCTCTGATTGTCTTCAAATGAAAATTTTTATCTATTGACGGTTCTAGATAAAGTATTTCATTTTGATCCTATTCAATGCACCCAGTGCACTAGATTTTTTTGCCCAAAGATACCACAGTTTGATGATTTTAGACTCATCATAACACATTTGATCCCACTCAAATGCTAGTAAAAGAATCTACAACTTTGACAAGATAAAGGCACCCAACCTTCTATCTTAAGTTGTGAATATTATTCAAGACTAACTAAAAAATTGTGTCTACCTCATACATTTCTAGATGTATGAACAATTCTTCTTTTCTCATAGTCTTTTGACCTTATGATTATTTACTTTTGACAATTATAATAATTAAACTATAAATGCTATAAGATTTGTTAAACTAGAAATCACTTTATTCATATGAAACGATTGTTAATTACAATATTACACTCTTGCTATCGAGCATAATCCTAACAATATATTCTTTGTTTATGTGAGTGGTGGTGACTTTGTACACCACCCACCACAAACGTTTTTCTTTAAAAAAATAAAAAATTATTTGTTGTATAAAGAGCTTGCCTCTTGTTAAATGTAGTGAAGAAAAATAACGCAATTCAAAGCAATGCATAATTGCTTAGTTAGTGTTTCATAACACTACCGAAAAGTCTCTTAGAACCCCTCATCTGCTATGGAGTCTAATGGCATTTATTCAGCTGCGTCTGCTATGGAGTCTCTTAGAACCCCTCATCCTTTGGTTTCTTGGTATAAAATTGTGTGGTTCCCGCAGAATATCCCGAGGGTGGGTTTCATCCTTTGGTTGGCTATTAAAGGTAGGCTTTCTACCTTGGATCGTGTTCAGCGCTACGACCCTCAAGTTGTTACTACGTGTGTCCTTTGTAACTCTCAAGCTGAGACTCATGCTCACCTTTTCTTTGAGTGTTTTTATAGCAAAGCCATATGGACACAACTTTTGAATAAATGTGGTTGTCTTGGGATTCATCTTAGCTGGAATGATCTTATTGATTGGGTGTCCATTCATTGGAAGGGGAGCTCCCCCTCCGTCGTGACAAAAAAACTTTATCTTGCAGCTGCCGTCTATTTTATTTGGAGAGAGCAAAATTGTCATATTTTTAAAAGCTCTCGAAAGTCTAGTCGAGAGGTTGCCCAGATCATTACAGATACTATTCGTTACCCGCTCTCTTCTCTCATGTTGAAGAATTAGTCTCTCATCTCTAGTTATCCCTAGGTGGTGTGGGCTGCTGTTGTGCTCAGTGCTCTTTGTAAAGCCTTTGGTTTAGCTCTTATTAGAGAGTTTGTTGTTTGAACGTTGTTTCTGGGCTTTGTGTCCCTTTCTTCATGGTGTATGCCCCTTGTATTTGTACATTCCTTCCTTCTTTTCTATGATACTATTTATTTACCCAAAAAAAATAATTTGTATATTGTTTTCTTCACACATTAAAACCATTGTTGAATTTAAGCTCCTAATCTGCTTCATCATGCCAACCAATCTAGCTCTCTCTCGATATATAAAATCCATAATGAAGAAAGAACAAGAGGAAGTGTTCTTGTAATTTTAAACAAGGGAGAGAGAGGAACAAAGAAGAGTTTCTAGTCCATTGTTACGAGAGAAATATATAGAACTAAAAGTTTTTTTTTTAACACTAGCTTCTATAGAATATTGTAAAAGAGTCTCTCAATATTTTTCTTGTTGTCTCAAGAGTTGAGTACATAACTTGAATAGAAATTCGAGAGTCAAAATTTTCTGTTGAATACCGAGACGCCCACCCGTCGGTTCTTTTGTGTTGGAGATTCGGTGTGGAAGAACTTGGTTCGAGGGAATCACGAAGATCCTGAAGTGGAAGAACTCAGATCAAGGGAATCATGAAAAGTCTACAAGGGTAACGATTTATTTCCCTAATATTTATAATTAAATATTAGAATCAATATAATCACAACGATCAGGCTAAAACTGTTTTGTTTTTATGAAATTTATTAAAACCGGGCCCACCGCCCCTCCGTTGTGCAATTGCCGGTTTTTGGTTCCCGAAACCAAAAAATCCTTCCTTATTCCCTTTGGATCAGACAAATGGAATTAACATCAAAATTCTGTCTGGCTTCCACTGCTTCTCAGATTTCCTGAGTTCGCTCTCGGTTACTTCTCCTAGTTGACGGTCCTCCGAAGATAGTTTGTATCGCTCAACTCGCCTCATGACTGGCCTTTTTATTCTGACCTGAGTTATGATCTCCCGGTTTGGTTTCTTTACTAGTTTCTGAGTTCTCATCTTTATTCAAGATTATGTCTTGCAGATGTCCTTCTTTGATGAGGGTTTCTATATAGTCTCTGAGCTGATAACATTTGGAGGTCTTATGGCCAATTTCTTTATGGAATCTGCAATACTTTATCGTGTCACGTCGGGCAAATTGTGACTGTCGACGTGGCTCCTTCACCATATTCTTCTCTTCTAGTATTGTCAGAATCTCTTCCTGTCTTTTTCAAAGCGGGGTGTAGTTCGTATATTTTCCTTGGAACTTTTCCTTGGCTTAGTCAATATTACGTCCGCTTCCTCCATCTTTGCTTCTTTCTTTGCTTTTTCCTTTCTGTTTCCCTTTATGGTTCTATAACTTTGACTCTGCATCTTTTTGTTCGGGTCTCCCTCCATACATGTAACAATCGCATGTTACCAACTCTTCTTCTTCAGCTAACGCATATCCTTCTGCCATATCTATCATGTCTGTATATCTAGTTAGTCGAGCTCTTCTTAAGTCGAAAGACAACCGCCCATTCTGTAGGTTGTTTATGAATGCATCGATTATTGCTTCATCATTTGCATGGCCGATTTATGAGACTGCTTGGCCGAATCTTCCTAGATACTTTTTTAGCGACTCATCTTTTCCTTGTTTTAGTTGAAAAAGGTATGCCACCGAATTTTTCCTATGTACGTTTCCCAGGACTTGTCTTGAAAAGCTTCTGCTTAACTCACAGAAACTCCTAATACTTGCCGAAGGCAATCTCCCAAACCAACTTGAGCCTGTATCCCCAAGAGTTTATGGAAAGTTAAGACACAACAAAGGATCGTTGTGGGCATACTGGGTCATAGCGCTTTTATATTGTCCAACATGTTCCTTCAGATCTGTATCCTTTTTGAATCGTTTCACGTGGGGCATCCTGAATCTCTCTTGGAATGACGTTAACAGAATGTCTCTAGTGAAAGGGCTATCAGAATCGTCATCAGACAACTCATTATATCCATACCACCAAATCAGCGAGTCCATTTGGCACATGTTATTCTCTACTTCTCGGGTCAGGCTCCTGATTACGATATCTCTATGACCCACCGGCTCTCCCAGATGGTTGACCCTTCGTGTGACTGTCACACCTGCCACCATCTCCTCTTCATCCTGCCTCTGAGTCTCATGAGCTAACCTTTATAAGCGTATGGTTCCACGGTGACATTTACCATTATGACGGTCACTGTCTTCTGATGACGATGTTCGATCCTTTCACTTGTCGTATTTACGGTGTCTATCTTGCCATGTTTGATCACGGCTTTTTTTTAGGGGTCGTTCTTCTGTGGGTATCTTTGGATCCTGGTCACGTGATGTGCCTCCAGTTGGATTGACAAGATCTGAACTCCTAACAGGTGCTAACACATTTGGTTCTGGCCCGACTATAACAGATTGGAGCCTAGAGGGTAATGGTGGGTTTGGCGGATTTGCCTATCCCACAGCTTAGTAGATTTATTCCTTCATCTACTGCATCTGCCAATAACTGTTATAATACGTCCCTGAAATGACACGCTATATCCTCGCTGGTTGGAGGGACTCACTGAATGCCAGCCAGGGATAACGATTGATTCCCAGTGGTTGTTGTGGGATCCTGATTGCTATTAGGTCATGCCGTTTGGGTTAAAGGACGCCGGTGCAACTTACCAAAGCCTGGTAAATAATTTGTTTGCTCGATAGATTGGCAAGAATATGGAGGTATAAGTGGAGGATATGCTAAACAAAAGTGTAACGTCCGGAGATCATATAACCGACCTAAGGGAGACGTTTGAGGTGCTACGAAAATATGGGATGAAGCTAAATCCAAAGAAGTGCATATTCAGAGTACCATCGGGCAGGTTCCTGGGATTTCAAGTTCAACAAAAAGGGGTCAAAGTAAACCTGGAGAAAATAAGAGCCTTGGAAAAATGAGGTCTCCCAAGACATTGAAGGGAATCCAAAGACTGACGGGGTTGCATAGCGTCACTGAGTCGGTTCATGAGTAAATCAACGGGCAAGCGCCTACGTTTTTTCAAAGCAATTAAACAAGGTAAGGGGGTAGAATGGAATGATGAGTGCGAGCAAGTTTTCAAAAAAATCAAAGAATACTTAGGAAAAGCTCTGATATTATCTAAACCACTTGAAGATGAAGTGCTCTACCTCTACCTGTCCGTGACAAATGTAGCGACAAGGTCAGTACTGGTCAGATTGGAAGAGGGAACACAGAAACCTGTATACTACATAATCAAAGCTTTGTTACCTACAGAAACAAGATATTCTCTAGCTGAATAAATGGCTTTGGCCCTAGTAATAGCAGTTAGAAAGCTGAGACCGTACTTTCAAGCTCATAAAATTGAAGTATATACCAACTGTCCATTGAAACAGATTTTATCAAAACCCGAGGTGTCGGGAAGGCTGACTAAATGGGCAATGGAACTAAGTGAGTTTGACATAGTCTACTCGCCAAGAACAGCGATCAAGGGATAAATTGTAGCGGATCTGATTGTGAAATTCGCTGAGCTAAACAGCAAGTGATCAGGATGTTAAAAGAAAATGATCTGTTTGCTTGGAAACTACATATAGATGGATCGTCAAACACGCACTGCTTCAGGGTAGGTATAGTTATATCCATGCCAGAAGGTGACCATGTGGAATGTGCCTTGCGATTTGACTTCAAAGCCACTAACAATATGGCAGAATATGAGGCGCTTCTAGCAGGCCTTAGGGTGTGCACGACACTAGGAGCAAATGAGTTGGAAATATTCAGTGACTCACAGGTGGTGGTGAATCAAGTCCTCAATGAATACCAAGCCAAGGACAGCAACATGGTTGCGTATTTAATTAAAACCAATACACTCTTTGAAAGGTTCAAAGCATACCGAATCACCCAGATCCCGAGAGAGAAAAATGAGAAAGCAGACGCGCTATCAAAATTGGCATTAGCTACCAGTGTACGGTCAAAAACAGTCCCGATCACCCACCTGCAAAAGCCAAGTATCGAGAGTTAAAATCCAGTTGAAGTGTCAGAGGTAGAATTGATTGAAAGGGAACAAGCTACATGGATCGCCCCGATCAGAGAATACTTAGAGAATGGAGTGCTCCCGACAGAGATAGCTGAGGCAAAGCATCTCAGATATAAAGCCATAAGATATTCGATAGTAGAAGGAGAGCTATACAGAAAAGGGTTCTCCAAAGCCCTTTAGAAATGCGTGGATCCAATCAGAGGTAGGCAAATATTAAAAAGTATTCACATAGGAGTCTGTGGGAATCACTCTAGTGGTAAAAGTTTGGCACATAAAACACTCAGGCAGGGCTTTTATTGGCTGACTTTGTTTAAAGATGCAAAAGGTGTTGCAAGTCAGTGCGGAGGTTGTCAAAAAGTAGCTAATGACTTTCGGAAGCCAACCGATAGTTGAAGAGTTTGACATCACCATGGTCGTTCACAATGTGGGGAATAGATGTGATTGGCCTGATGCCTACTGCAACTAAAGGAGGAGCGAAGCATGCCACAGTAGTCGTTGACTACTTCACAAAATGGGTTGAAGCGGAAGCACTGGTTCATATCACCAAGGCTAACACCACCGGTTTTGTGAAGAAAAATATCATTTATTGGTTTGGATTCCCCGAAACTATAATCACAGATAACGGGACTCAACTTGATAGTAATAATTTCATAAATATGTGTCAAGACTTTAGGATAACGAACTATTATGCCATGACAGCTCACCCTCTGACTAATGGCCAAACGGGGGGGTGAAAAAAATAATCAAGCATACTCTGAATGCGAAGCTGGAAGGAAAGAAGGGAAACTGGGCAGATAAGTTACACGAAGTCTTATGGGCTTATCGGACTACAGAAAAGACTTCAACAGGGAAAACACCTTACTCGTTGGCATTTAGGATGGAAACAGTGATTCCTGTTGAGATAATTCACAAGTCCCCTAGGGTACAATTCTTCGATCCCGAAGGAAATGTAGAGATGATAAAACAAGACTTGGACAAGTTGAAAGAAAGAAGAGACATGTCCAGGGTAAGAAATGTCGCCTACCAAAAGAGGGTAGCAAGGTATTACAATTCGCATGTCAAGGTTAGAAGATTCTAGCTCGGAGACCTAGTCCTGAGAAGGGTAACACTTAATACGAAAGACAAGTCCGCAGGATCGTTAGCTGACAAATGGGAAGGACCATACCAAGTGGTCGGGATAGCAGGACTGGAGCATATCACCTTTCGTGACCTGAGGGGACCGAGCTGCCTTGGCCATGCAATGCGCAGTATTTAACTACCCATGAGAAGATTCTTACTTTTGTTTTCTTTTATTTCCATAGCTTAAGCTTTGAATTGTTATTAGCTAATTGTTTTTTATTTTTGAGAAATCAATAAAAACCCCAGGGGAAGCTATTATAAATAATCCAGCAAAGTGTTCAAAACCAAGCGTTTGCTCATAAGAGCGTTCACAGAATACCTTAAGATATCGGTCAAAGCTGATAAGGGATCCTGAGTAGCCCAATGAGGGGGGCCAAAAACATATGTCGCCGAGACAATACATACTCACCGAAACTAACTGGGTGTGTATGAAACACTGTTATGGCACCTTTAGGCATACAAACCCGAGGGGATACGCCAAAAATTGGATAAGGCATAAATCCTACTTATAACATAAGGCAAATACGACCATAGATGCTTATAAAGTTGGTAGGACAAGTTACCCCTTATTGCATCGAATCTTGACCAACAAACTGTTGGAAGAGGTCCTAACGACCTAGTTGGCAGATAAAAGACAAGAGTCTATAAATAAAAATCGTACAATTGGTTTATAAATGAACACTGCCCAACAAAAAGATAGACAAGAAGACGATCAGGAAAAACAGCCCTAACGACAAAACACAAGGGGTTTACCCGAAGTGGACCCCGAGATCATTACAGAGTATGGTTCAATCCTCCAAGGGTATTTAACCACCAAAAGTGAGGCAATAAGGCAATAATTACATGGCGACACGGCCTTAGACGAGTGGTTTATCTAGCCCATACGATCGGGATATAAGTGGTTTTGCTTAGCCTAACTCATAACGATCAACCTGGCATGGGTCAGCATGCATAGCTCAGGTTGCAGTAAAAATATAAGTAAACGCAAGCATAAGAAACCACACACAAAAAACCAAGCATCCCTCAAACAAGGAATATATACATTAACTGTCATAGTATGTCAAAATTACAAAATTAAATACATATGAAATAGCTACAAAAGTAAAGATGCATCAATTGTTCCCAATAGCTGAGGAGCCCCCAGGGCCGGAAGGAGGGACATCATTGTCTTGGCCTTCACCAAAGTCTCCAAAATCTGGCTAAGAGATATTGTCATCAGGATCAGTAGACCTAAAGGGAGAGTAATCTACATCGGTTGAAGGACCAACGTCGGACCCTTTGGTCAAAGCGCCACTGTTCTAACTAGCATGGAAGTACATAAGAGATACCTTCGAAGGGAGTTCGAGATGCATAGGGTAGGGATAATTTCCAATGGATTTACAATAAGCCTTCCACCTGATCCGCTGGTTCTTGATCACTTCCAGGGACTCTCTCTGATGCTTAGAAATTATCCGGTCCTACTTCAAGCAAGCCTTTTTGGAAGACCTCTCATTCGCATTAAAGAACATCTTGGCAGTTATAAGGCCCCTCTCAAACTCCCTCAGCAGCGTAGCATCCAAAGTAGGGGATCTCTTATACCGATCAATATTTTTAACCTCGAGGTCTGACCTGGCCTTATAGGAAAGAAATTCCATACTGATCAGTTGTTGCTCCAAGTCTTTGGTGAGGTGCTCATGATGAAGCTCAGCCTCCTTAGACACATGTTGCATCTCTAGTGTCTTCTACTGAGCTGAGGCAAGAGAGTCCTAGGTAATCCGAGCTTCTTCCCAAGCCTTCTTCACAGCCGTCTCAACTAAGATGGCCCTTGATTCAAGTTCAGCGCTCCATAACTCAGCCTTGGCAACTCTCTTCTCTAGCTCAATATTCATTGTAGTGAGCTCCCTAAGAGCCTGATCAGATGTTGTGGCTCTACTCTTAATGTTCACAAGCATTTTCCTTAAGGCCATCTTAGTTGTTCTATGTGCCTTCAGCTTCTCTGCAGACTTGCTAGTCTTGAAAGCACTGGCTGCAGAAGACTTTAAAGCCTCATCCTGCTCGGTAAGAGCTAGCTTCAACTGAGAAATCTCAGCAGCCTATTTGTTCTTCTCAGAGAGAGCCCGAGTTAACATCTTCACCGCCTGTAAAAGATCAATGAAAGGTAAATTAGACAGATAGAAGGATCAAAAGAAAACAACAAAAATGGTGGAAATACTTACAAAAATGCCATTGTTAAATATCATGCGGACGCGCTCAAAATCTGCATCATCTTTGGCATTCTTCCAGTACCCGTTGCCAATGTATCCAACCCCTGATGACATTAAGCGAAGCATGGAAAAGGGGTAGGTCTGAGAACTGCTGGATGAAAGGAAATGAGAAAGCTCAGCGGTGGAAACAACAAGAGCAGACTGATCCCGAGAAGAGGGGGGATAGTACGGTCAACAGTGGTTAGAGTCTTCGAAATCCCAACATCTTCCCCAAAAAGATTAACAGATGCAGCAACCCGAGGGCCTTCGTTCTTAGGAATTTGACTTTCGATAGCACCCTTGGGAGGAAGAGACCCAATAGGTGAAGTGGAATGAGCACCAACAGGCTCACTAACCCTCATATCCCCCTCCAACTATATAGCTGATCTTTCTCCTGATTCCAAAACAGAATGGGGAACCTGTTCCTCTATCAAATCTAGGAAATCTTCATTGGCTACATTTTCCCCCTCATCGGGACAACCATTATCGTCTTCAGAGTTAAAAAAAATGATTTGACGTCTAACTGTAAACTGCATAGTAGCCTTCCCAGGGCATTGAGAGAGTGGCAAAGCCTGAACCTAGGAAGACTCATTGGAAGGAAGCACCTGGTCAGTGATCATGATTTGTTCGGAGGGGACGGAAGACAAGTTTGATGCACCCCAATAGTTCATTCTCTTTTACCACAGTTCTTATGAAATAAGGTCAGAGACCGTCTACTAATCCTCCTCCTCTTCTTCTGAAATGATTAGATCAACCACTGGAACAGTCAATGCTGAGCCAACCCCAAATGAGAGACTTGTCTTCTTATGAAGGGTATCGGGAGTAGACGACCCTTCAACAGTCTTAGTTACTTTATAGCTTCGGGCTCTATCTGCCACATTCACCTCGTGAGATTTCCTCCTTTGTGAATCGTATATTCCTCATTGCTCTTATTCATACCTTCTCGACCACGCTTCTCTTGGTCAGATGCCTCAGAGCTAGGCGGCACTCAATCGGCCATTTCCTTAGAATGGCCCCGGCGATCGTCTGGAGCTCAGGGAGGAAGACGATCACTCATCTCAACCTATTCAGCGGGAACATGAGGAATGACGTTCATATTCATACGTATATTCCACTAGATCATGTTCGGGGTGGAGCAATTCCCTGAGTAACCTGATCAGTTGTAGCCTTCCTACTTACCCGATCGACATTCTTGGCTTTCTCAACCTGATCACCCGTGATGATGTCCACGTCATATGCTGAAAAGAAAAAGTGCCACACGGTAATCAGCAATCAGGGTAGAGGAAAGGTGCCAATGTACGGTTACATTAAAAATAAAGCAATGGTGACTTACATCGTCTACGACGGGCAGAGATCGCGGAAAAAAACCCTGCCTCGATCAAATCTGCCTCAACATAAAGGAAACGGCAATCCCTCTCTTCCCAAAAAGTCTTAGCCACCTTGACAACCATATCAGTCTCGCTCTTTGTCAAAGAGGGAGAAGTCTTGTTCCAATGCTCAGGACTACAGAAGTGCCTTGGAACTCTATTCCGTATCAGCCCTTGTACAGGGTCAGCAACAACCACTTCACCTCAATCACCCCCAACGAATAACCAACTATTCTTCCAGATAAAACCCTTATGATCTTTATTCGAAGGAGGTACAAGTTTCCCCTTATATCCATGACGAATCTATAAGCTCTGAAATGTGGATTGAAGGTAGAAAGTTCCCTTGCTGTCTAATCGGTTCATCGTATAAAAGTTACGGGTTCCTTGGTCAGGGGTTGTTTCGGCCTGAGTTTTTTCCATAGGTGCCCCAGACTGATCAACATCTAGTAAGAATTGGGGGTCAATTAGGAAGGAGCAATGCCAGTGTCTACCAGGAATCGATAGATAAAAGGTTGAAGGGGAAGAGTAATCCTTAAGGACAACATAGCCCCGTATATAACGATCGCACCGGAAGAAGGATTCCACACAGCCCGATCGGCGCTACAGTACAATTTTTACGCACTGGTCAGATCAAATCGGTCCTCGAACTTCACTAGCTCGACCTCAGTCACAATGTTTATTTACGAGTCGAACGAAAAGGGATGGTCGACATTGAACTTCAGTATCCAAGTTTGTCGCTCTCGTGGTACGTCCTTCATTTTGAGAAGTTGTGAAGATATCTTCAAGTTTATCTTTGAGCGTGCAGATTCCTTGGGAGCTGGTGGTCTGCCTAGAGCTGCTTTGTTTCGACATATCTATGTAAACATCAACCGAATCAGAGTCAGAAAGATCAGAGGGGAAGTGAGCAAACTCTGGGTGAACCATAAAAAAATCCACGTTTAATGCAGTGGGTTGGTAAGAAGAAGGAAGATGACCCTAGAGAATGGACTAAAGCCTAGGGATATTCTCATTATCACCAGCCTCAATGGCACGAAGAAGAAGCATAAAATACTGATGATGAAGAATAAGGTACATACCTTGAAAAACGTTTGAAAGGATGGAAGATCTAAGAAGAGTAAGGGTGATGAGAATCAAGAAGCGTCACCAAAGGATCCATTGCATATTTTAGTTGAGCCAATTACATGAAAGCAATAGGATCAAAGAAGCATTTATTGATGGGCTGATTCTAAGTTGTTAAAGTCCAAATTCGGCTCACATGAAGACCAAGCCGTAATTAAGGTCATCAAGGCAATTGATTGGGCCGAATAAGGAAGACTTGGGCGTGTGGCACAAGCTAGTCAACTTTGGCTGATTTATTTCCTTTTAATTTCCAAATAATAATAGTTGATTTGTTTCCCAAATTAAGGGGCTGATTTGTTTCCATATTTAGCTTTCCAATTAGGAAGCAAGCCAATAGTTGCTAGTTTAGTATTTATTTACTTCCGAAATTTGTTTGCATTTATTTGTTTGCTTCTTAATCAGGTTTAATCTATCATTGTTCTTCTTCTTCTATTTTTCTATTTGATAAAAAAAAATCATATTTTTTACAAAAAAAAAAAGTTTGATTAGTTTCGTTATAAAAAAAAATCCAACAAAAAATAGTACATTTTTTTTAGGTTGTGTAGTTGAACTTATATCAACTATTTCTTTTTCTTTTCTTGATTCCGAGCATTGATATAATAACAAATAATATGTATTTCAAAATTGATTCATCAAACAAAGATAAAAGAGGGGAACCATATTTCATGGTTCAGACTATCAACAACATTATGGTGCAGATTCGAGGACGAATCCTTTTGAAGAGAGGGGGAATGATGAGAATCAAGAAGCGTCACCAAAGGATCCATTGCATATTCCAGTTGGGCAAATTATATGAAAGCAATAGGATCAAAGAAGCATTTATTGATGGGCTGATTCTGAGTTGTTAAAGTCCAAATTCGGCTCACATGAAGACCAAGCCGTAATTAAGGTCATCAAGGCAATTGATTGGGCCGAATAAGGAGGACTTGGGCGTGTGGCACAAGCTAGTCAACTTTGGCTGATTTATTTCCTTTTAATTTTCAAAGAAAAATAGTTGATTGGTTTCCAGATTTAGCTTTCCAATTAGGAAGCAAGTCAATAGTTGCTAGTTTAGTATTTATTTACTTCCAAAATTTGTTTGCATTTATTTTCATGATTGTAAGGCATTAATTTCCTAATATTTATTCCCTTTTAGGTATTAGATATTTTTAGTATAAAAGGGACCAATTGATGTAATTTGAGAATAGACTTGAATTGAATAAAAATTGTGAGAGTTCATCTCTTTTTTTTGTTCTGAAAACTTGACTTATCACTCACATCTTCTTCTTGTTCTTGTGTGTGGCGTCTTCAACATCTTGATACTGTTGGTTCTTACCTCTTTATAGGTAACGGGTCGCGGTCCGATAACGTTCTTGTTTATAAACTTGGTTAGAAAACGATCCTTCGTTATATTGGTTCCGGGTCTCACTGCTCTTGGTGAGGTTCATATCAGTTGGTATCAGAGGTTAGGCTTCTTAATCAGGTTTAATCTATCATTGTTCTTCTTCTTCTATTTTTCTATTTGATAAAAAAAAATCAGATTTTTTACAAAAAAAAAAAAAGTTTGATTAGTTTTGTTATAAAAAAAAAAACCAACAAAAAATAGTACATTTTTTTGAGGTTGTGTAGTTGAACTTATATCAACTATTTCTTTTTCTTTTCTTGATTCTGAGCATTGATATAACAAAAAATAATATGTCTTTCAAAAGTGATTCATCAAACAAAGATAAAAGAGGGGAACCATATTTCATGGTTCAGACTATCAACAACATTATGGTGAAGATTCGAGGACGAATCCTTTTGAAGAGAGGGGGAATGATGAGAATCAAGAATCGTCACCAAAGGATCCATTGCATATTCCAGTTGGGCCAATTACATGAAAGCAATAGGATCAAAGAAGCATTTATTGATGGGCTGATTCTGAGTTTTTAAAGTCCAAATTCGGCTCACATGAAGACCAAGCTGTAATTAAGGTCATCAAGGCAATTGATTGGGCCGAATAAGGAAGACTTGGGCGTGTGGCACAAGCTAGTCAACTTTGGCTGATTTATTTCCTTTTAATTTCCAAAGAATAATAGTTGATTTGTTTCCCAAATTAAGGGGTTGATTTGTTTCCAGATTTATCTTTCCAATTAGGAAGCAAGTCAATAGTTGCTAGTTTAGTATTTATTTACTTCTGAAATTTGTTTGCATTTATTTTCATGATTGTAAGGCATTAATTTCCTAATATTTATTCCCTTTTAGGTATTAGATATTTTTAGTATAAAAGGGACCAATTTATGTAATTTGAGAATAGACTTGAATTGAATAAAAATTATGAGAGTTCATCTCTTTTTTTGGTTCTGAAAACTTGACTTATCACTCACATCTTCTTCTTGTTCTTGAGTGTGGCGTCTTCAACTTCTTGATAACATTGGTTCTTACCTCCTTATAGGTAACGGGTCGCGGTCCGATAACGTTCTTGTTTATAAACTTGGTTAGAAAATGATCCTTCTTTACCATATATTGGTTCTGAGTCTCACTGTTCTTGGTGAGGTTCATATCAAAGGGGCTCGAAGGAAAAGAAAGTTAGAGGTTTTTTTTTGCTAAAGAAAAATATCGAATCATAAAAAGAGAAGTGAAACACCTCAAGACAATATATACAAGCAAGTGACATCACCAGGTAGACATGTGTCATCAGTCGAAAGTGGGGGAAGGTGTGTGAGAACCGAAAACCACGCACCATTAGAATTTTGAAAAAGATTCGCAATGATTTCATCAGCCAAAATATGCGTGGTTGATAACTGTAGAGCATTAAAAGGGCATTAATGAACTACAAGATAAAAATGATAGAGTGAATTAAACACACATAACCGAACGCATCCTACTTGCGATAGTTGTTTATCGGACCTTGTGTGTTTAAGGGGTATTGTTATTGGCAAAATCTAAAGAAGATTAGTCAGCATAACTACCCAAAGATTCAGGAGTTGGAGATGCCACATCACCAAAAGTCAACCTTCCTAAACCTACCTAAGCTGAGATGACCGAAGATGGATTCATAACAGCCAGTTGGGGTTACCGAGATGGTCAAGTCAAAGCCTCTGATCGGGATTGAATCATTGGTCGTGGAGAATAAGTCTTGGTCGGGGTTTGGCAGATGATCGGTAGATCAACACGTGGATACTATCAAATACACGCAGAATGAGCCATACTCCAATAAGGAGTCTCGAAGCTCACTTTGATAAGGAGGCAAATTTCCCTATCGATGCCAGAGTCCAAATTTGGCAAGAGACCCAATGCGTGAAGGCACCAAATAGGAAAGAAGAATAAAACGACTCAAACACATCAACTCCATTTACTTGTATAGCATGAATTAGGGTTCTATGCATGTATAAATAGGCCCTAATAACACCCATGAAAAGGTTGAAGATATTTATTAGACTCTAGAGAGCACGAGAGAGTGAATGTGTAATCTTTTTTCATAGTGAAGTTCTTTCCTCACCGGTTCCTGACAACTGTGGATGTTTCCCCGTTCTTGGGGTTTTACCACGTAATTAGCAATTGTGTGATTTCATATACATTCTGTTCGACGTGTGATCCATCCAAAAATCACCGTCAACCATAGACAAGTTTAGATATATATTTTGTATGGATTTAAGTTGTAATATGAACTAAACGTCTTGAGCTAAGGCCAAGATGAAGCTCAATCTATGACTATCTAAATAAAAGACCCCCAATTTCATCTACGAATGTTTGCGCTGTTGTATGAATTTTTCATGTGGTTAATGCTTTTGAGTGTCTAGCTATCACTTAAATGTTATTATTGTTGTTGTGTGATGGACCGAGAGGGGAAGCACACCACTGTTCAATAAAATATTTAATACAAAGTCTAGTAAAGTAGAGATACACGAGGCTAGTTTGTAGGATTCATATGATGTGCTACTAAGCTTAATGAACTTGTGTGTAATTTGGATAATCATCGAGAGATAGGTTATTTGTATACATGAGTGTGGTCTTTATAAAGGGTGGGCAAAATGACACATGCATCTACCTTATATGCAGTGTCAAAAAAAAATTATAAAACCACAACTATGCACTCAAATGTAATAAACAAGTAGTGTGGCAAGTTAAGGTATCGTCCACAAGGATCGAAATATAGCTTCTACGATCAAATTGTTGGTCTAGAACTAAATGCAAGAATAGTAAATTGAAATGGTTGTTGATTTGAAACTAACTAAAATGGAAAATAAACTTAAACTACTTAAAATGCAACTAAGTTAGTAGATGAAAATGTATGATAAATGGACTAAGAGATTGATGGATCCAACAAGCAAACAATGGGTAAATTAAGAATTCTCATGAATGTTCATTAAACTTTTGTAACCAATCAAGAGGGTATAGAATTGGTTATATATACCTTATGGGTTTCCAATATAGAGTGTATAGTATTGGTCACCCACAAGTGATTGTTCATGAAAGTGCATCTATCAAAATAAAGGACTAATCTCTTTATAAATTCACAAATCTAAAGGGTATAGAATTGGTGCATAGTCTCTCACAAGCAACCAACCTAGAGTGTATAGAATTGGTCACCCATTTGAGATTAGATAAAGATTGAGAATAATTTGTCTAGATTGACTTGAAGAGGGTACTCTTGTTCAATCCTTCCATCCAAATAAGCATAAGAGAATCAAATAGAGGGTATACCCAATTCTCTACTCAAGTAATTTCGTAAACAATTTGCAAAGAGAGGAGTGTACAGTCTAAGACAAATTATCTTTGAAATCAATTAAAAACAAAGAATAAAACATATTTGATAGATTAAATAGAAAAGATAGAATTCATTACAATACCCAAAATTCACAAGAGAATCACATCAATGCCTTAGTGGGATGATTAGCTACTCAAGCTAAATAAAATGAAATAAATAGAAGAAGAGAGTGAGATTAGACCCATTATATTTATACATGTCCCGAAAATGGATCTGATTTCCCTAATGTGGTAGCACCTGATGCATGTAGTGCACAGGTAAAGGACCCGTGCTATACTCGTTCAGTTTACTTCTTCCTTTCTATTATGGGCATAGTGCATGGGTTGTGCACGGGTAAGAACCCGTGCACTGAGGGCTTCACATCTAATTTGCTCCCTGGTTTGGGAAACTGCACTAGTTGTGTCCAAGTTAAAACCCGTGCAGTACCCATGCACTGAGGGTTTATTCACTTATTCATGCTTCGGTGCATAGTTTATGCACGGGTAAGGGACTCGTGCACTATGGCATTCACTTCTTCCTTTTTGTGCCTAGTTTGCCCCCTTTCGACTTCATTATTCGATTTTCACAAAATGTCTGCAGTAAGAACAAAAGAGCCATAAGATACACTCAAAACCACCCAAAAACTAGACAAAGAATAAGGATACGAATGCCAAAATATATAATAATATTGGTTCGATCATAAAAAACTAATAAATCAAACTGAACCGGTGAACCGAACCAATCCAATCTAGTTTTTTTCCAGTTTTCTTATGTTGGTTGGTTCAGTTCGGTTCATTTTTTTAAAATCGATTGGATCGGTTCCTTTTACGGTTTGTTATCCCAAATTGAAAAACCGAACCGAGATCCAACTTATATAAAAGAAATAACCAAACCTTTGCTCGTCCTCGAGCAAACCATAAAACAAAACAAATAAGAAACAAATAAAAAAATGACTCGATCTAAACTCACATAGACTTAAATCAAATAATTCAACAAGTCGCATGTCCAACCGATGATGTGATGCAAGGATGTGTGATATAGAGAAGTGAACATATACAAAGTAATCTAAAACAACTATAAGGCACTTGAGGGAAACTCGCACTATCACGAATCCCAAACCTAAGAGCGCTCTCATATCGGGGAACTACTTGCTCTAACACTTTGAGTATAATTCGCTTCGACTCTACTCCTCACCCGGCTTCACTCTCTTTTTACCACTCAGAGTCCTAAGTTTACACTCATTCAAGGTATGCAAAGATGGAATTTATGCATAGAATTCTAATGCATTGCGTATAACGTATATTCAAAAACCGATAATGTCTGTGAACTAGCCTAAGAATGATTCATTATGCCATGAACGTGGAAGATCAAGCATCAACAAACATTCCCAAATAAGACATATCATAGATCAAATAGAACTTTTCCCTATGGTTGTTATGGGGTCCCTGGAGTTATATATGGTGAACAAGAAAATAGGGAAACTTGAGTTCAAGATCACCAATCATGCTTAATCATACTCACACACCCCATACAAAGCTCTAATACATATTAATTACACTTCAGCAACTAGGCATTTACTTACATACACATTTGTGCTTCATAATTGTACTCTACTTTGTGAGTACTTAACATTTAATCACAAGGCTCTTTTTTCTCATTTTTTTCTTTTTACTATGCCTTTTCTTTCTTTTTGCCTTTTCTTTTCTTTGCATTTCTTTGCACAACATCATACAATATTTTGATAATTAAGCTCATAAATGTAAATTTGGGCACTTTTACACGTTGATTCATTTCATGCACAATTTACATTATTGTCTACATACATGCTATTTCTACATTAGAGCTCATATCTTTCAACCACACACATAGCACACACACCCACACGATTGGCAATAAAGGTAGGTTTGTGTTTGGCTATGGCTATATGGCTCATCTTGGTTCCAAATGAAAGATAAGTGTTTGAACGTAAAATTGGATTTGAAGCACACATAAGGGATAAAGGAATGTGTTTAGGCATTTTAAGTAGTTAATTTCACACACATTACCTAAAATCACTTCCATAATTAGTCTATTAAATGAATGAATGCATCCATCAAGAAATCCACAATATGTATGAAATGTAAGTCTTATGGCATGTGACGCACATGACGAGAAAAATGTTGAAGAATAGAAAGAATTGTACACTCTTTGCGTTTTTTAATAGGCTTGTGTTTTTGAACTCACGGGTAGTCTCTACTATTAGAACAAGGCACAAGAGCACCGAGTTCCCTCAAATAAAGCACACGAAAGATGGGACTAGCCCATGACAATGCAAGTATAACCCACGAGTGACAACGATTTGCTACACAAGCACAAACACATATATAAACTCGCCAAAAGCACACGCTCAAGGCATCACATCCAAGCTAGTTAAAGCTCAAAAATTTGGCCATTGTGACAAATCGAAACCTTTGGACCAAAATAACTTAAAATGACTCAAAATAACAAACAAGACCACTCAACAACAAGGCGTCTACACCCTCAAACCAAAACCCGACATTGTCCTTAATGTTGAAGACAAGAGAGTCCAGCCTAGCAACACGCACCTAACTGACTCAAAACAAACCTAGGCACTAATCAATCACAACCAATGCCCAACAAAATAAAAAGACTCAAAAATAGGCTCATAAATAAAATAAGGCATTATAGATGAATATGGCAATTAAGTACAAAGTCCTAACCATATCAAGCATTCCCACTTAGAATTGTTGGAATGGGGACAAAACGACCTCCAAACCATTTTGTACTATAAGCTTAAAATCTATACAAGATATACGCATGATTTCAAAACTCCCAAACCAAGTTGGGCCATATGAAAAGAAAACTTATAAATCATATGCATTATCCATATAAGCCTTTGACTCATCCAATCAGAAATGAAATAATCAATAAATGTAAAATTTTGGAAACAAAAATTGAATCAACATTCACATGCGTTTCCATTCATAACTATCCAAAGTCACAACCCAAAAATGATATCCAATAAGATATCCACATTCACCTATTCACATATGTCTATAAACAAAAATAGAGAGATATATTGCATGAGATTGAGATTGAGATGAAGAGATGAAACCGAGGTGGTTGCTTTCTTGAAATCTCAAACTTGATTAGGTTCTCACCCGTTTTATAAGCACTCTTGGCTTGTTCGTCCCTCCGAGACTTGCAAGTTTTCGGTGAGTCTAACCCAAGAGATGAAGAACCTAACATTAAAGCACAATTCTTAATCAAAAAGGTTAACAACCATAAAATATCTCAAAATCAAATAACTCTCTCATCAAATATTCACAGACATCCAAATCATCCACCATTATTTAAGATTAGAAATAAACATAAAAGAAAATTGAAATTTTGAAATTGATAGACCTGAATGGGTTGCCTCCCACAAGCCCCTTTAGTTATCGTCATGGCAAGATGTTGTTAGGTGTCTTAATCATCACTTATGACCAAAGATCCTACTCCCTCCAATTCGGTCTCCACACTCATGTATTGCTTCAATCTATGTCTGTTCACCTTGAATGTCACGTCTTCCTTCAAGCGTTGGAGTTCTACCACTCCATTCGGTAATACATCAATGATTCGGTGCAGTCCTGACAATCTAGACTTGAGTTTTCTTAGAAAAAGCCTCAAGGGGGATGCATAGAGTAATACAAGCATACCCGAGTGGAAATCTGATATAAACAAATTCTTGTCATGAATTATCTTGGTCTTTTCTTTGTAGATTCGAGCATTTTCATATGCTTACTTCCTCACTTGCCTTGTCATAGTCCCAATTCAAACTCTTAATTGTCCACCATGCACGATATTCTAATTCAACGGGAAGGTGGCATGATTTACCAAACACCAATCTATAAAGGCTCATTCCAACTAGGGTCTTGTAGGCTGTCTGATACGCCCATAGAGCGTCATTCAATCTTGTTGCCCAATTTTTTAGTGTGGACTTGACTGTTTTCTCTAAAATTTGCTTGATGTGGTTGTTGCTCACCTCAACTTGCCCCGATGTTTGTGGGTGGTATGGAGTGGCTACTTTATGATGTACTTCATATTTTTCATCAAGTTTCAAAAAATCTTGTTGCAGAAATGGATCCCTCTATCACTAATTATCACCCTTGGGGTCTCAAATCCGACTTGAATGTTTTCTTTTACAAATTTAACTACCACTCTGCTATCATTTTCCGATTCAACCCATTTCGAAACATAGTCTCCTCCCACCAGGATATAGCTCTTTCCATCTAATGAAGGAAAATGTCCCATGAAATCAATTCCTCATGTGCCAAATATTTCCACCATAAAAGTTCCTAATTGAGGCATCTCATTCCGTTTACCAATATTCCCCATGCATTGGCACCTATCATATGCTGCATAAAATTTTAAAGCATCTCTAAATAAGGACTCCCAATAGAACCTTGATTGGACCACCTTGAGTGTGGTTTTCCTTGCACCAAAACGACCACCCCCACACTGTAACTCATGGTAGAATATGAGAATATCCCCTTGTTCTGATTCTTGTACACACCATCGGATTACTTGATCTAGGCCATGCTTAATAAAAATATGGTTCGTCCCAGAAAAACTGCTTAGCCCTTGCCATGAACCGTCTTATTCCATGTGAATCTAGCTCTTGTGAGAGAACTCTGAGGGCCAAATAGTTGGCTGAATCAGCGTACCAAGGCTCCTGACAGAAGCCATTTTTTAGTCGTTATAAAACGCTTGTCAAACAAAATTTATAAAGTCCTTAGCAATGTCCTAAAAAATGTGAAAACAAGTATAATGACAAGCAAGGGTATCGTCCAAAGGGAAAGGGGAATCAGATGACTAAAACTAGTTAACTATTACTCTATTAAACTAAAACTATGCATAAAAATGCAAAGATAAACGGGTTGGATTTTGAAGAGTTAAATGACTAAACTGCAACTACGATTATGTCAATTAACCTAACATGCAATTAGTGTTAGTTAGAATGCAAATGGTGAGATGTGGTATGTGATGTGAATGCAGGAGCCGATGCAAATCATACATGAATAGTGGGCAATCCATTCTTAAAGAACCTATTCGATTATTAAAGGCTAATCTATCTTTTTTTTTGGGTAAATAAATAGTATCATAGAAAGAAGGAAGGAATGTACAAATACAAGGGGCATACCCCAGGAAGAAAGGGACACAAAGCCCAGAAACAACGTTCAAACAACAAACTCTCTAATAAGAGCTAAACCAAAGGCTTTACAAAGAGCACCGAGCACAACACAAGCCCACACCACCTAGAGATAACTAGAGATGAGAGGCTAATTCTTCAAGTTGAGAGAAGAGAGCCGCCAATGAATAGTATCTATAATGATCTGGGCAACCTCTCGACTAGACTTTCGAGAGCTTTTAAAAATACGACAATTTTGCTCTCTCCAAATAAAATAGATGGCAGCCGCAAGATAAAGTTTTTTTGTCACAACGGAGGGGGAGCTCCCCTTCCAATGAATGGACACCCAATCAATAAGATCATTCCAGCTAAGATGAATCCCAAGACAACCACATTTATTCAAAAGTTGTGTCCATATGTCTTTGCTATAAAAACACTCAAAGAAAAGGTGAACATGAGTCTCGGCTTGAGAGTCACAAAGGACACACGTAGTAACAACTTGAGGGTCGTAGCGCTGAACACGATCCAAGGTAGAAAGCCTACCTTTAATAGCCAACCAAAGGATGAAACCCATCCTCGGGATATTTTGTGGGAACCACACAATTTTATACCAAGAAACCAAAGGATGAGGGGTTCTAAGAGACTCCATTGCAGACACAGCTAAATAAATGCCATTAGAAGAAAAAAGCTACAGAATTCTATCATCCAAAGTAGAGTTTGGGTTGTAAGAAGGCATACGACTCCGAATTTTAGCAAGGTCAATGAACATAGCAGCAGGCCATCTCCAATTATCATCAAGAACAATGGCATTAACCTTATCATTGATAGAGAGTCCAGAATCATAAATAACATGGGACTCCATTTCGATCGAACAGGGCATCCGAATGCCAATTATCAAACCATAAGGAAGTTTTCAAGCCATTACCAATGATGTGCTGAATTAAAGGACGGGCAAAAGGCCTAAGAAGAAGAAGTTTTCTCATATTCCAAGAACAAATATGAGGAGCCTTCACCTCCCACAAATTGGTACCTTTGAGGAGATAGGCTTTGATCCAAGAAGTCCAAAGATTACTAGTGCCATAAACCAGAATCCGTATATGTCTAATCATAAGTGCTTTGTTCCACAAAGAGAGGTCCTTGATTCCAAGACCACCCTCTTTCTTTGGAACACAAATATCAGACCAAGCAATCTTAGAGCCTTTGATGTTCACCTCAACCCCATTCCATAAAAAACTTCGGAATTTCTGTTCAATGCTCTTCAAGATTCTCTTTGGAAGATAAAGGTGAGATGCCCAAAAGACTTGAATACTAGTTAAAACCGAGATGATAAGTTGAAAACAACCAGCAAAGGAAAGGTACCTATTTAACCAAGAAGAAAGTCTACTCGAAACCTTATCCACAAGGGGAGAGAAATCATGAAGATTCAACTTTGAAGAGATGATGGGAATTCCCAAATAACAAATTGGAAGAGAGCCAACCTGGTAACCAAAAAGGTTGATGAGCTGTTGACTAACAGCAACGGGCACACCCGAAATGAAAATGTTGCTCTTAGCATGATTAGCACAAAGTCCCAAAAGCAAAAAGAACTCATCAAGGGCTGACTTGAGAACAAGATCTGAATGATATGAACCATGGCAAAGCATAATCAGGTCATCCTCAAAAGAAAGGTGGGATAGCTTTAATTTATCACACCTCCAATGATAATTGAAGTTAGGAGTGTCCATAATATAGTTGGCCAAAAGCTTAGAGAGGACCTCCATAGCAATAACAAAGAGATACGGAGACATAGGGTCCCCTTGTCGAAGGCCCCTCTTTCTGGAGAAGAAACCAGCAAGCTCACCATTAATAGAGATAGAGAACTTAGGAGTAGTAAGGCAAGCTTTAATCCAATTAATGACTTTCAAAGGAAAGTGAAATGCAGCAAGAGTGTCAAGCAAGAAGCCCCAATCCACCATATCAAAAGCTTTCATTAAATCCACCTTAAGAGCCAACTTTGGCATACCAGCATCCTTGTGATAATCCCTCATAAGCTCTTGAACAAGAAGGATGTTATCCCCAATTCTCCTACCTGCCACAAAAGCTGATTGGGAGGGGCTGATAATGTCCGGAAGACAAGGCTTGATTCTATTGGCTATGATCTTAGCAATGATCTTGTATAGAGTGTTGCAACAAGCGATTGGTCTAAAGTCCGTCATCTTAGAGCGATTAGGGACCTTGGGGATCAAGGCAAGAATCATAGTATTGAGCTCCTTAAGAAGAATACCAGAATGAAAGAACTTTTGAATAGCATTAATAACATCATCACCAACTATGTGCCACGTCTTCTTGAAGAAATGAGCATTAAAACCATCGGGACCAGGAGCCTTATTAGGGTGAAGAGAGAAGCAAGCCTTACAAATCTCATCATTTGTAACTTCTCTACTCATGTAATCAGCTTGATCATTGGAGATGTGTTTATCAATAACATTTCTCAAAGAACAAGAGCCATGTCTAGAAGGCATTGAGCAACCAAGAATATTTTGAAAGTGACGAACAGCTTCTGATTTGACACTGGTACCTCCTTCAATTAAGGAACCATCTTCACCAGAAATTGAGAGGATCTTACTCCTATTGCGTCTCTCCTTGATGGCTTTGAAAAAATAAGAGGAATTATTGTCATCAGCCTTGAGCCATTGAACCCTAGATTTATGTCTCAAGAAATCCTCCTCCGTCTGAAGAACTAGTGTATAAGAACTCATAAGCTCCTTCTCTTGAATTCTTAAGCTTGCATCAAGAGGCTGAAGATCAAGATTTCTCTGACATTCAACAAGAGCAGCCTTGGCTTCAATTGATTTAACAGTCACATCCCCCACCGTATTCTTGTAAAGGGATTTTAAAGCCTTCTTCAAATTCCGGAGCTTAGAGAAAAGCTGAAATTGCATGTTTCCATGCAAATTCTCCTACCAACAACTCTCAACCAAAGGAAGAAAGTCTTCCCTTTCCGTTAAAAAATTGAAAATTTTAAAAGGGCAATTCTTCTTATACCTTGCAACCCAAGTTTAACCAAAGAGGGGCTGTGATCCGAGATGCTAGGAGGAAGAAAAAAGGCTTCAGAGTGCTCAAACTTGGCCATCCATTCCTTGTTAACTAGAACTCTATCCAACTTTTTAGAGATGCAGCCATTGCTTCTTTTATTACACCAAGTATGGAGGAAACCTGAGAAACGAAGGTCATCTAACTCCACAGACTGAAGACAATTATCAAACTCCTCCAAAGCTACTGAAATTTTGGAAGAACCCTCAACCGATTCTTGCACCCTCCTAGATACATTGAATTCCCCAACAACAATCCAAGGAGTACCACCATGCTGAAAAACACACATGTTATCCCAAAGAGCTCTTCTAGCCCTTTCATCATTAGAACCATAAACAAAGGAAATATTAAATTGATCAATACTATCCAAAATACAAGCTAGACAATGAATGATCTGATCCGTTTCACTAATTTTACTGATCTTGAGAATCCTAGGATCCCATCCAACCCAAATTCTACCAAGATCATGACTGTTGTAATTGTCTAAAATATCCCAAATTTTAAAAACTGAATTGACAACAAGAGGTGTATTGGTCTTTCTCACTCTTGTTTCAACTAAACAAACAAGACTTAGCTTGTGATCCAACAACATCTTCTTAACTTCTAATTGCTTAGGGGCAGCATTAAAGCCCCTAATGTTCCGGCAAGCAAAATTAATCATTGAGTGATAGAGAAGACTTCACCTTAGCCTGAGGGCTACTTTCCATGCCTTTCTTAGCAGCCTTTGACAGCCGATTCTTCTTCTTCTTCTTACTAGAAGTTTCAGAGGGGCTGGAGAGCCCAATAATAGGGACCCTATCAATATTCTTGATCTTTGTAAGCCAAAGGGAGTGATCCAGAGAGGCTGTGGCAGGAGAGTCATCTTCACCACATAAATTACCATCATCATCAACAAGAGCTGAAAAATGGTTTGAGGTATCAATGACATTTTCCTTAGAAGGATCAGACACATTGGCACCATGGATAGGAGACTTAATTTCAGAAATACACCTAGAAGTGGCTTCATCACCTTTCATTGTGGCTTCGGAAAGAGGCAAAGGCTTAAAGGCCTCTAGAGGTGTAGAAACAGAGGTAGCATCTCCTTTATTAACCATCTTCCACTCTTGCTTCGGTTTGCAAGGAAGATCCATATAAGAAGGGGATTGAATAGTCTTGAGCCTAAGGCAAGTCACATCAGAATGGCCAAAAGGCTTGTATTTAGTGCAGATTTTAGGTTTCCATTGGTATTCAACCAAAATTTCAAATTTTTCACCTTCATTTGGACACGTATCATCTCCCATAATAAGGTCAAAAGAATCAACCAAGTCACAAGTGGCATCTATTTCAATACAAACTCTAGCAAACGAGATTCTCTTCATAGATTCTGTTAGACTATCAGCATAGAGAGGCTTGCCAACCGCACTAGCAATGTAGCTCAAGCCCTCTTCAGTCCAATATTCATGAGGAATATTGAAGAGCTTAACCCATACTGGGATTTTAGAATAAGTATCTTTTGTTAAAATGAGCCTAGGATGCCATTTCTTGAGAATCAACATCCTCCCAGTAAACAACTAAGGGCCTGCTTCCAAAACATTAGAACAAGCTTCATCATCCGAAAATTTGAAAAAATAGAACCCCTTCTCATTAGCTAGAACTTCTAGCAGACCACGGCTGCCCCAAATACACATGGCAATATTTTTGACTTGAGTGAAAGAGAGCTTCTTCTCAATAAAGTGACCTACCAAGCAATTCTTCCATGCCTTAGAGCCATCATCAGCAACTTCCAAGGGAAGGGAGACACACGTTCTATTTCCCCTCTGAAATGGTTGGTAATATTTTAGGTTCATGGGCCTTCTAATGAGACCATCCATATTAGAACCATAGCTGTCACCTTTAAGCACATTACAATAGGAATTAAGAGCTATTTCAGGAATTATAGGAGAGGGACATTTAGGTTGACCTTCGGCCTTGTTTGAAACATTAATAACCAAAGGAGAAGTTGTAGGGATGTCTTTACATTGCTGAACATCAGGATGCCCGAATGAGTCAACACCACCAAGCTGGACATGCTTGCATTCAACATTTGTGGAGGAATAGGCTCTTCTTTTTGAGGTTAGCTTTTGGGCATTACCTAAAGAGGAAAGAGGCACATGTTGCTGCAGCACAGCATGCTTCAGATTTTCAGTAGGCTTTTCAGAGTTGTCACCTTGATCCTTGATCCCTTTCTTCTGCCCTATCACATTCTTGGAGGGAGCCACCGTTTTTGAACCTTCTACATTTTTAGAGGGACAAGCTTCCACTTTAGAGGCAGGCTTTTCAGTATTACCAAATGTAGACAAAGGCTGATTAGGCTCTTCAGCACCATGAGTAGGTTTCCCAGCCCTATTACCTTGGTCCATGGACCCTTTCTTCTTTCCCATCACGTTCTGGAGAGGGTTCACCAGATTTGAACCTTCAAGAACTCCATTGTTACCTATAATGGCTGCAAGAGATGAAGGAACTTGGTGTAGTTGGGCAGGTCTAAGGACATTAAGGGCAGGCTTTTCAGACCTATTACATTGATCCATGGTCCCTTTCTTCTTCCCCAACTCATCTTGAGATGTGCAGCACAACATGAATCTTCAAAACCACCATTGTTGCCTAAATTGGCTACAATAGTTGAGGTTTGTGGGCTGCTAGATAGGACCCCGTTACCTTCAGAAACAATAGCTCTATTGAGAGTACTATGGCCAGTTCTTGCATGGTTGATAGCATTATTTAAAACGAGCTTGGGTATGCTACAACAATGCCCTATTTTGGAAGACTCATTGCTGTACTCAATAGAGTCATGAGCTTTTAAAATGGAAGAAACTCCAGCTGAAGAAACTATGTGGGGGGAGGGAAAGGGTCGGTTTTGTAAAGAAGGAGAGGAAGGCAGTACACTAGAAATGGAAGAAGAAGGTGCATCTGGGAATGGTGGATTTTCCATGGTAGAACCGGGTGGGAGGACCAAAGAGTTGGGGGTAGAAAGCCTTTTAGAACCAAGGCAAGGAAGAGATGGATGTTTAGGAGAGAGATTCAAGGAAGGAGAAGAAGGGTTGATGGAACCTAAGCATGGAAAAGATGAGTGTTTAGGTAAGGAAGCCATGGATAGAGAAGAATCCACCATGAAAATGGGCTGGGATTAGAAAGAGGCAGCAAAGAATTCTAGAGAGAAGGAGGAGCATCTCTCTCTTCAATTCTGCTTTTTTCAATTAGATTATGGGTTATTTATATGTGCATAGAACCCTAATCCTTATTATAAAAATATGGAAATGTGATAGGGTTTAATTAGGACTGGTTACTTGTTGAAGTCGTCTTTGCCTTCTTTCCTATTTCGGAGATCTTGTGTATTGAATTACAGTCTTTGTAGGATTCTAGTTGAATAGTCCGTTTAAGACTTATTTCTTGATTGGTGTGCAATATTCTAGAAGAGCTGAATTATTGCTTGATCTGGACTCTCTAATATATAGGAGAAAATAGTAATATTTCCTTATTGGAATGTTATTCTAGATTCCTTGTTTAAGTAAGATCATTCGTCTTCGTATTTGAGTCATAGTTGAACTTATGTTACTATATTGATTGAGCATCTCGTGATCGACCATTTCTCATCCCGACTAGGTCTCTTTCCCCGATCGGTTTTACAACCCGATCGGATTTAAACTTATCTTGGCCGATCGGTACAGTCTGACCGCCCAGTCTAGTAACATCCATTGTGACTTGGTCAAATGTTGACCAGTTGACTTTTCTGACCGTGCTTATTTTATTTGACCGTTCTCAACCACTAGAGACTATTATTCTTCTCTGATGATGTGGTCTGTCTTATATTCTGAATTATCCACTATCTTTGTTGACATGTCATGCTACCAACAAATTCCCTTTAACATCTTCCATAAAGAAGATTGGTGAGATATATTCACAAAAACAAACAAGAAATCAAGAAACTCTAAACACCTCTTATCTCATAAAGAAATCCACTTAAGGCTCACCCTCTTTTTCCTATCCTCAACAATCATGAATATATTCCTCCCCCTCTGCAATAGATGAGGAACCCAAGATAAAAATATGAGATATTATGCAAATAAGTCATATAGAGAACAAAGTTAAAAACAACCAACCTTCGCTTTAACATATGCTCTACTTTATTATAAACAAGCAAACTTATTCACGATGGAATAACACAATCACGCACTTCATTCAATAATAGAAAATATATCATACTTTTGAAAATCCAAGATGAAAATCCAAGATAGAAAATCATTGATTTTCAAAATCTCTCTAAAATAATATGTTAACAGCCTTTTCAGTCCAAAGAAGAATTTTCTACTGGTTCGACACCTGGTAGAACCAGGACCGCAATCACCCTGGTTTCCTGGAACCAAATAAACATCGGTAGCATGAGCCAAAAAGGATCGTTGCCACAATACACCTTTCTCCTGATACCAACTAAGACAGGTACCGCGATACCAGGTACCTGATACGTACGTACCGTAATACATATCCTCGACCAATCCAGTGAATGTACCCCATCTGCCCAGTAAAGAAAAAGACATTGAGAAGTTACCAGCATGCCAAAAAGGAAACCGTGCCAACAAGAATGAACCGGTATACCTAGAACCGTGGAACAGTACCACATTTGAAGGAATGAAGCCAGTTTCATCTCCAACAAGATAGAAGATAGAGTTGACCTCTTTATCACTTAAAGCGCCATAAATGAGACTAAATGGCCAACCAAATCAGAGTTTAAATACAACAAAAATTAGAGGGAACAGATCTCGTGCGTATGGCCTAGATCAACGTCATTCAACGCCTAAATAAGGATTTTGATGATTACACATAAAATAGACATGATTTTCAGGGATCGAGAAAACGAAATCAGAGTCCATAAATAAGAGACACAGAGGTCGAAGAAAAGGATGGACAAACCTAAAAAAGTGAGAGAAAAACACCATACAAAAAGTTTTGCCATCGCCTAAAAGAGAGATTTTGTCCACTTATCAACTTCAAAGAACCGGTATTTTATTCAAAAACAAGTAAGCAAGTAAACTACTACGAGTTCGTTATCGCCTACTACGGAAGAGTGAGTGAGAGGGTGAAAGTTGCCCTTATCATTGTATCAGGAATCTCAACCATTAATAGAATATTCCATACGATTTGTTCTTCTTCTATTCACTATTTCATTACCCTTGTTATTTGTTCATATAAAATCTAGGTACCTAGCGGTACCTACCCCACTGCGACCTCCCAAGTTGCAATTCAAGGGTGTTGACTGAAATTCTACAACCAAACAAATTTTTGGTTAACATAATGTCAAACTGCTAATGAATCAAACACGTTATGTAAAATATATGAGTGTGGAATGCTTCTAGCATATGCAAAAGTTACAATTGAATTATCAACAAGCAAACGCATACCATATCAACATTTATCCAATCAAATCGTTTCAAATCAAGGTCAAATCATTTATCATCCGATTTGTTTTTTTAAGAGAATAGATTTCAACATATGAGCGTGTGTATGCATATGGCTCGTCAAGCCATTTCTGTTTTTCAACCTAGGCATTCTCAATTTTCAACTATATTGCTTTAAGCTCTTGAGTCCATGATTAATTAAATATTATATAACATATAAATTTTTTTCTTTGTTAAGTTGGTGGCGTGGTGACTTTATGCACCACCCTCCAACAAGTTTTTTTTTAAATTAATTTTTGTTATAAATATAAAACATGAAGTCTTTATGCCCTGACCATGAAAAAAAAAATATGTTGTTTTCTTTACACACATTTAAACCAAGTTGAATTGAAGCTCATTTTCTATGATTCTTTATGCCAACCACCCTAGCTCTCACTCGTTTTAAAAAGACCACAAAGATGAAAAAACAAGGGAAAGAGAAAGTGTTCTTGTTTTTTTGTGTGAGAAGAGCAACAAAGAAGAGTTCTTTGTTCTTTGTAAAGAGATATCTATATAAAGAAAGATAATAAAGTTTTTTTTTAATAATAGCCTCAAAAGAATATTGTGAGAGAGTCTCTCAATATTTTTCTTGTTGTCTCAAGAGTTGAGTACACAACTTGAATAGATTCGAGAGGTGAAATTTCTGTTGAATACCGAGATGCTCACCCGTCGGTTCTTTTGTGTTGGAGATTCGGTGTGGAAGAACTTGATTCGAGGGAATCACGAAGATTCTGAAATGGAAGAACTCGGATCAAGGGAATCAAGAAAATTCTACAAGGGTAACAATTTCTTTCCCTAATATTTATAGTTAAATGTTAGAATTAATATAATCACAATGATCCAGCTAAAACGGCTTTGTTTTTCTGAAATTTTTAAAACCAAGCCCACCGCTCTTTCGCTGCGCGGATGCCGATTTTCGGTTCCCGAAACCAACAATTGGTATCAGAGCCTCGTTGTAATTCATATTAATTCTAATATTCGAATTGATTCCAGTAGTAGGCACTTTGCATTAGATGTGATTCATGTGATGAATGATAAATAAAATTGATTTTGGTCGTTAATTATATGATTCCTTTGGATTTTTTTTTTGTAATATCGTTTCTTCAATTTTTAGATAAAAAAACAATTGTAAACTCGATGTGGTATATGATTTTTATTTGTAAATTGGAGTATTGAAGAATACGGTGCTATTGACAACCGATGAGATTGGATCACATCTTGTAGGAAAATTACAACAATTCATTTAGTTTGTAATTTAAATATCCAAAGGAACTCGGCCAAAATTCATTTAGTTTTTATTTGCTTTTTCATATTATATTTTATGTATGATTATATAATATTTTCATGCATATAATATGTCATTTATATTAATTAGTGCCTACTGGAATCGTTAAGACATGTCATGCATATATATTCTATTCTAAAATTGTTTTAGATTAGAAATAGGTTTGTATTTGTAAAAATTGTTACTATTACTTAATATTAGATATTTTGAAATTAAAATACAACAATTTAAAATATTTAGTGGGAGAGGGTAATATGACAATATTACCCATAATCTCTACCATTAGTACAACACCGTGAGATTTAAATGGCATCTTGAGACGCTTTGATTTCGTCCTCCCTACGGAGGGTGTCCATTTGAGTCAATAGCAAGGTTGTCTTCCATGCGATAGGATTTTTAGATGTATTTCAAAATTGACCTACCTACGGCGGCAATTTTTGAGTTATGGCTGAAAAATCTGAAATGGTTGGTTACACTCAAAAGATGTAATTAAGCTTGTTAATTACAATTCTTGACCAAATCCAACGGTGATTAATGAAAGTTGAAAATATAAGATATTTTGATTTAACTTTAATTAATTGATAAAGTCTCAATTCAATTATCAACTACGTGACCTATCTACGACGACACGTTATTTGTGAAAATTGAATTATTGTGGTAATTGAGTAAATAATTTTTCTGTATTTTTCACATGTAACATGCATCATATTTACATTACCAAATTTATATATGTGATATATACATGTATTGTGGACATAAATTAAATATGAATGATTGTTATTTTATTTTGTTTCAGAAAACAAAACATGTCTAATCCAATAATCAAGATACTCGCTACTGAAACACTTACCGGTGAAAATTCTGTCAAATGGAAAAGTAACATGAACATCGTGCTTGTATGTAAAAACTTTAAGTTTGTCCTAACGGAGGAATGTCCTCCATGCCCTCATGCCAATTCATCAACAACTATTGCTGAAGCATATGACCATTGGCAAAATACCAACAACAAAACCCACTGTTACCTATTAACAGGCATGTCTGATGTGCTTAGGTGTAAGCACGAAGCGGTTGAAACCGCAAAAGGGATTATGGACTTACTACAGGCAATGTTTGGGAGCCCTTCTGGACAGTCTCGTCATGAGGCTGGTAAGGCACTTATGAACATCAGAATGAAAAAGGGTACTTTAGTCCGTGAGCACACACTCAAAATGATTGAACACATAAATGAGGCTGAAATTCATGGTGCTAAAATCGACGAAGCTACACAAGTGGGGATGATTTTAGAAACATTATCCCCTAAATTCCTTCAATTTAAAAGCAACTATTTCATGAATAAATTGAAATACAACATGTTGCTTAATGAGCTTATGCAAATGTTGCCGAAGCTACGACCTCATCTTCTGGAAAGTCCAAAAAAAGGAAGAAGGAAGTGGCAAGTTGAAAAAATAAAAAAAGGTGATTTCAAGGCTAAGAAAAACAACAACACTAACAACAAGGATAAGAGCTCTAACAAAAAGGCCAAAGGAAAATGTTTCCACTGTGGCATAGATGGTCACTGAAAGAGAAACCGTAAAAAGTACCTTGAAGACCTCAAGATTAAAAAGAAAGGTACCATGTTTGTTGTTCTATGCAGATGCTTAATTCTGCAACAAAGTTAGCCGATGGGGACTACATGATGAGAGTGGGTAATGGGGCTATGGTGTCGGCTAAAGCAGTGGGAGAAGTGTGACTTCTCTTTAATAATAAATTTCTTGTTTTGAACATTGTTTATTATTTCCTGGTTTTAGTAGAAATTTGATTTCTGTTTCAATACTGTATGAACAATTATTTAAGGTTTCTTTTAATAATAAAGTTGTTATTATTTCTAGAAATGGTTTAAATATTTGTTCTGGAACTTTAGATAATGGTCTTTATTTTTTAAAACCAACTTCTAATACACTGCTTAACACTAAAGTATTCAAAGTCGAACAACCAAAGTCTAAAGAGCAAAAGATTTCTCTTGATGATAACACATGCCTATGGCATCTTAGATTGGGTCATATAAACCTAAATAGGATTGAAAGACCATAAAAGAAAGGTCCTTTACGAGAGCTAAAGTTGGCACTCTTCTAGTCTGTGAATCTTGTCTGGAAGGTAAAATGACAAAACGATCTTTTTCAACCTAAGGTCAAAGAGCCAAAAAAACCTCTTGAATTGATACATTCTGACGTATGCGGTCTGATTAATGTACAAGCAAGAGGGGGTTATGAATATTTCGTCACTTTCATTGATGATTATTCTAGGTATGATTATATTTATTTAATGCAAAGGGAATCTAAAACTTTTGAAAAGTTTATGGAATTCCAAGCCGAGGCTGAAAAACAGTTAAATATGTCAATTAAAACTCTTCGATCAGATCGAGGAGGTGAATACCTTGATACAGAATTCTTGGATCATTTAATCGAACATGGGATTTTTTCCCAATTGACTGCACCCAGGACACCACAACAAAATGGTGTCGTAGAAAGGAGAAATAGAACTTTGCTTGATATGGTGAGATCCTCATTGCCCATGTTGAGTTACTCATCATTGCCCATGTCGTTCTGGGGATATGCACTACAGACTTCTGTATACATACTTAATTTAGTTCCATCTAAGTCCATACCTTAGACACTCTTAGAGTTGTGGAATGGTAGCAAAGTTAGTTTGCGACACATTCGCATATGGAGGTGTCCTACATATGTACTTAAAGGTAAGACTAGGAGGTTGGAACCTCGATCTAAAGTATGTATATTTGTTGGATATTCAAAGGGAACGAGAGGAGGTTTGTTTTATAGTCCTCAAGATAATAAAGTATTTGTATCGACAAATGCAACTTTTCTTGAAAACAACTATGTGACAGACTTTAAACCTCGTAGTAAAGTTATACTTGAGGAGTTACTTTCTGATGAGATCAGACAAACAACGACAACTGTTGTCGGACGACAAAATGAGAAGACCACAACTCAAAATCAAAATGATTTATCACCTCATCGTAGTGGGAGGGTTATGAGACAACCTATTCGCTATGAACAAATCGGGGAAGCACAAGTTGTAATTTATGATCCTGGTAAAGATGATCCATTGACATATCGATGTGCAATGGAAGATTCGGATAAGGAGAACTGGCAACAAGCAATGAATCTTGAGATGGAGTCACTGTACTCCAACTCAGTCTGGAAACTTGTATACCTACCTGAAGGGGTTAAACCTATTGGTTGTAAATGGATCTACAAGAGAAAAAAGGGGAGTAGATGGGAAAGTGGAAACTTTCAAAGCTAGGCTAGTGGCAAAGGGTATTAGCCAAAAAAGAGGGAGTTGACTATGAAGAGTCTTTCTCGCTAGTAGCTATGCTTAAATCCATTCGCATACTCTTGTCCATTACCACATATTATGACTTTGAAATATGGCAAATGGATGTTAAAACGGCTTTTCTAAATGGTCATCTTGACGAAAGCATCTATATGGTGCAACCAGAGGGGTTCATAGCTAAAGGCCAAGAGCAAAAAGTTTGCCAGTTGCAAAGGTCCATCTATGGACTTAACCAAGCTTCTCGATCTTGGAATATTAGATTTGATGAAGCGGTTAAATCATATGGATTTGATCAAAATGTTGATGAACCTTGTGTCTACAAGTACATTAAAGAAAAGAAGGTGGTCTTCTTAGTTCCTTACGTTGATGTTATTCTTCTCTTTGGCAATGATGTAGAATCTTTAACAAGTGTAAAGAAATGGCTAGCTAACCAATTCCAAATGAAAGATTTGGGAGAAGCAAGCTATGTTCTTAGGATCCAACTTATACGAGATCGTAAGAACAAGTTGTTAGCATTGTCTCAAGCATCATATTTTGATAAAATGTTAATCAAGTTTGCGATGCATAACTCCAAGAAAGGTAATTTGCCTTCTCATCATGGAGTTACTCTTTCTAAAGATCAGGGTCCTAAAACACCTCTAAAGGAAGAAAATATGAGACACATTTCCTATGTCTCTGCAGTAGGCAGTCTCATGTATGTTATGTTATGTAGTATACCTGACATATGCTATGCAGTGAGAGTGGTCAGCCGGTATCAGTCTAAGTCAGGATTAGATCATTGGGTAGCAGTTAAACACATTCTCAAGTATCTTAGGAGAACGAGAAACTATATGCTAGTATATTCTGGTAGGGATTTGATTCCTATTGGCTACACTGATTCTGATTTTCAATCAGACAAAGATAGTTAAAAGTTGACGTTTGGATCAGTGTTTACTATTAGTTGTGGAGCCGTAGTTTAGAGAAGCATCAAACAATCATGTATTGATGATTCCACTATGGAGGCTGAGTGGCTGCCTGTGAAGCAGCTAAGAAGCAGTGTGGCTTAAAAAGTTTTTATTTGATCTGGAAGTTGTTTCGGACATGAAAAAACCCATGACACTTTATTGTGACAATAGTGGGGCCGTGGCTAATTCGAAAGAACCTAGAAGCCACAAAAGAGGAAAGCATGTCGAGCGAAAGTATCACATGATTATGAAGATTGTTCATCGTGGCGATAAATCAGTTCATGATTAGAGTTGGGTCATAATGTCCGTTATACCCCTCTAATTACATATATCCTTTAAGTACCGTTGATTCTCTAATGGACAATAAATTCTATTTCCTCACGGAATTAGGAGAGCGCACATATTGTCCAAGCCCCGAATCAACCCTTAAGGGAACTACCATCTACTTCTTATAGAAAGGAGTGGATTCCACTTTTGTGTACAAACCTTCCCAGCCACAAGCCAAACCGTAATCCCAACACACATGTATATTGATCAGGAAATGCATTTGACCTCACCCATGGTATATCAAAGACCACGATCTAACCTGATGGAATCGATAAGGCACTTGGGAATAAGATCACCCACATATAGCCATCATTAGTTGATATATATGAATCTCATTGGTGAACGGATCTAGGTGAGAGATTCATATAGATCATGGCTCAGTCCTATATGATCACATCAAACAAGGTGCCTCTATTCCCAAATCTCTGATGAATGATTCATGATAGAATCACCGTACGTTACGGAATACACCGTAACTATAGATTAACCACAAATAAAGTACCCAGCTTTATTTGCTATCTATGGACTCTTTAGATTGCACGTCTCTTACTGTATCCATCCGTATATGGCACTCATATACACTGTTCGATATTACATCTGGCAATCCAAGATGTTAATATGCACAAGTTATAAAATAAACAACACAACAATACTCAATTGAACATTTTCTTTTATTTATTTCATAAGCCATTTACAAATTACAACTTTAGGGCATAAACCCCAACATTAATAACATAAAATTCCATGATTATTTGTTAATAGTGAAATTTGGCCAGAGGTCAAAGAGAAATTTTCCACCCATAATCGACAATCATGAAGCCCGAAAAGACCGTAAAGCCACCCCGCAGGAGTAAGGAAGGCCGGTTCTGCTTCGAAGCTACCAGATGACAAGCCATGCGTGACCAGGATAAGCCCCCACAAGAGTACTGGAACCCGAGCTTCTCCAGGCCATCTATGGGGGAACCTCGGCTCTAAGGTCGAGCTCCACAACCGCTTTGTAAATGCCAGGGGAAGTCTCCAAGCTTAAGAGACATTCGAAAGAAGCCCGCCAACCTCTCCAGAAGCCCGATGTCCTTGCTGGACAAAAAGGAAGAATCACGCCTAAATCCACACTACCCCAGCTACCTCCCAGGAGGGTCTAAAAGAGCACCTTAATCCCCTAAGGGTCAAGGAAAATCCATTTTAAGCTTCTAAGAACAGAGACAGAGCAGGGATCTACCTCGCTCTGCGGGGCAACAGGCAACTGGCAGGGTGACCTCCATGAGGATTCATGGCACGAGTATACACAGGATCGTCTCCACGTAATATTTACATGCACGTCAAGAGTTTGATTCAAATAAGGGATTAAACTTATCTCCGTCAATGATATCATCAAATCCCGTAACAATTCAAATTCAAATAACGAATCTCGCCCGATAAGGAGGGAACGGATTCATGGGATCAAGGAAAAATGTTTTAGAATTAAAAACCTACTTGGACGATATAAATAGGTGAAGCCAAGCATGGTAGAAGGGAGAGAAAAAAGGACAGAGACAAGAAAGAGGAAGAAAGAGATAGAACAACCTACAAGAATAGATATACGTACAAAAAAATACAGAGTCAGAAGGGAAAGCCTAAATTCTGTATTCAGAACACGGTTACCTTCATTTCCACTATTCGACAGGCACCGAGTTGCCACCACTCTACACTTTCGAGAGACTGTGAGCATACAAGAGATCGATTTGTACTTTAAAGCAATATATCAATAATAAAGCTCCAATTTACTAATCAGCCTCTCGTCTATCTCGTAACTAGGTCGGGAACCAACAGTACCGATTCCGACCACCATTTTCGTGGTAGTGGTCTCAAGGGTATTAACAGGAATTTCTCATCTCGAGTAAATTTCCCGTCAACACTTTCTGGCGCCGTCTGTGGGAAACCTCTCACACCACCATCTTTCTACATTCAAAAAGTTGGTTATTTCAAAGTCATCATGAGGCTCCGCTCCTCACAAGGGCATCAGAGTACCTCGGGGCAACTTTCTGCTATATCGACACGAAAGGTCCTGAGGAAATGGAGAAAATCTGGGCTCCATAGCCAGATTCCCACCCAGCCAGCTACTGTACGGGCTTTGGATCCCCCTCTGGGAAGCCAGGTCGAGCTTGACCAACAAACGGTGGCCTTTGTAGAGAACGTCCGCCTTCGAATACTCGCTGAGAGTATCGCTATCCAACAAATTGGTCTCTGTAATCAGGGGGAGTCAAGAAGGCCTGAGGCTAGGCAACCATCTTTTGTATCCATAGGACCTGCCCCTCGAGAATCAACTCGTAACAGAGCGAGGCTCCCGACCTCGATCCGGGATAGGCTAGGGCCCATGCCCCATGTTCCCAAAGCGCTGCCATGCTACCAACCAAGACAAGTCAGATCTGCGGCAGATGCCCTTCCCCAGGGATGGAAAGAGCTCCTTCACCCAACGACTACAAGGAGGGAAGTCCGGGGTAGAGAATAAGACAGTCAGCAAAGTCCCCGAGTGAGCCCCCTCAGAAGAAGGAACCGGGTAGAGGTCGCCAGTTCATCAGAGGGATTTGATGGTGAGGAATCCAAGATCGACTCAAGGAAATCCGAAAGCAAGCGACTAAGGGACCTGTTGGCAGAGCTACAGAAAGAGGTCCAATTGATGAAGAAGGAGAAGTACAATGAGAACAATAAAGATCCTCTAAGTGAAATGAATGCACCCTTCACCAGAAGGATCCGGGAGGCATAGCTCCCACCTAAGTTCAAAATGTCAACTGACAGGTTCTCCAGGACTGAAGATTTTCTGAGCCACTTAAAGAGCTTTGTTCAACAGATGTAAGTCCACAACACAACCATGGCCGCTATGTGTCAAATGTTCCCCACTACACTCACGGATTATGCTAAGACCTGGTTTAGGAAACTACCCACTGGGAGCGTGGATTCCTTCACCAAGTTATCAACCGATTTCTGCTCACAATTCCAGGGAGTTAAGCCCCGACTGAAGGACCCGATTCATCTATAAGACGTGATCCAGGAGAGAGGGGAAACTCTCCGGGCTTATGTCGAGCATTTCCACAAGGAAGTCATCCAGATGGGGGTCTTCACCTAGAGAGAAACCCTATCCAACTTCAGAAGAAACTTGTGGGCCGGAAAACTATTCTGATCTTTTGTCAAAAGACCTCCGGAAACCTACCAGGAAGGATATGATCGGGCTCTGGAACAGATCGAGGTCGACGAACAGCTCAAGGTCAAGATGGAGCATGACGACATAAAAGCCGTGAAGCGATAAAAGAAGGAAGCTCCTAGACCCGAGCAAGCTCAGAAAAGCCAGAACAAACCCCCTAATAAATCAACATACGACTTCCCTCTTCCTCAGCCCAGATCGGAAAGGTATCGGATAAACGGGCTCCTTATCAAGCTTTACCACCTCTCAAGACTGTGGCCCCTATAGCCTGCGATGAGAGGGGGTACGACCATTACACTCCCTTAAATGCATCATGAGAAACAGTCTACCTCACCATTCGGGACAAGGGTTTGTTACAAAAGCCCGCTCCTATGAAAGCCTTGGTGGATAAAAGAAATAGTTATAAATATTGCGACTTTCATAAGGACGTAGGGCACAACACTTCATAATGCTACAACTTACGGAACCAGATTGAGGCTTTGATAAGGGGAGGATGCTTGATAGAGTTCTTACAACAAGTTAGGGAGAACATTCAGACTGGAAGGGAGGTGCAAGCCGAGATCCGAGAACATACTGAGAAAAGAAAAGGAGAGCAGGCAAACCTGATGCAACAGATTCAGATAATACATACTATCAGCGGAGGTCCCACTTTGGTCGGCACCTCCAACAATTCTAGGAAAAACCATGCGAGGAAGGTCCCTCGTACGGATGAGGGGCGGGATATCTTCAAGGTCGACCAGAGACCTACCAACCCCTCCTAGCTGTCACAGATCATCTTCATCGAAACAGATGTCTATAACACCGTGCAACCACATGATGACCTCATGGTCATCACAGTACAAATTGCCAACTTCATGGTGCACCGCGTGCTCGTCGACACAGGTAGCAGCGTCGACATTCTGTTCAAAGACACCTTGGAAAAACTAAACTTGAAGCAATGGTGCTACAACAGCTGCACTAATCCATTATATGGGTTCACTGGGGACTCCATCACTCCCGTAGGATCAAAAATCCTACCAGTGATCATCAAAGCTGCACCTCTCCAATAAAACATCATGACCAACTTCGTGGTGGTGGACACCCTGTCGGCCTACAATGCAATATAAGGGAGGCCATTATTCTCATCCTTGAAAGGGGTCCTCTCTATTTACCACAATGTCTTGAAGTTCCCGATAGGAGACAATGTGAGGGAAGTTTGGGGTGATCAGCAAGCAACTAGGAAATGCTACGCAGTGTCAGCCAACCCAACAGCTCTAGCTAAACAACTCACCCAAATGACGACTATCCAAGGTGGGATAACTCCAGCACTAAACCTATGGGACGCGGGCTCCGCCAATTGTCCTAAAGAAGGACTTGTGGTGCCCGACATGGAAGAACAGATAAGGGAATGGTCCAACGGCCATCCAGTCAATAAGTTAGAGGAGATTCCTATTTGACTAAGCGATCCCTCGAAGGTCGTCAAGATCAGAGCTACCCTTGAGCCAGGAATGAAAGAGGGCTTGATTTGGCTCCTCACAGAGTTCAACGATATCTTTGCCCGGAGTCATACGGAGATGCCGAGGATCCCGATGACATTAGCTGCACATCGAATGGCGGTGGATACGACCTTTAAGCCTATCAAACAGAAAATGTGCCACTTCAACACAAAAAGAAATATGGCGGTTCAAAAAGATGTCAAAAAACTAACCCAGGCAGGCTTCATTCTAGAGGCCCGCTACCCCGAATGGATCGCCAATGTGGTCATGGTCACAAAGGCAAATGGGAAGTGGCGCATGTGCGTAGACTACACCGATCTCAACCGGGCATACCCGAAGGACAGTTTCCCTTTGCCAAAAATTGATCAGTTGGTCGATTTTACCTCTAGGAATAAGCTCCTGAGCTTCATGGAAGCGTTTTTCGGCTACAATCAGATTATGATGCATCCCGCGGACCAAGAAAAGACCAGTTTTATCATCGCCAAAGGCCTGTACTGCTACAAGGTGATGCCCTTCGGGCTCAAAAATGATAGAGTTTCTTACCAGCGGTTAGTTAACCATTTGTTCAAGCCCGAAATCGGAAGGTCGACGGAGGTGTACATCGATGACATGATCACTAAATCTTCAACCTCGGAAGGCCACCTGGACGACCTTCATAGAATTTTCATGATCCTAATGGAAAACCAGATGAGGTTGAACCCTTCCAAATGCGCCTTTAGGGTAACTGCGGGGAAGTTTCTGGGCTTCATGGTCCATGAGAGAGGCATAGAGGCTAACCCAGAAAAAATCATGGCTATCATGGATCTAGAATCCCCCAAATCTCTTAAACAGGTTCAAACCTTGACCGGTCAGGTAGCAGCGCTCAACAAGTTCATATCCCGGTCTACCGATAAGTGCCTACCATTCTTCAAAGCTATCAAGTAGGGAAGAAACATGAAGTGGGATCAGGAGAGTGAACAGGCTTTCCAAGCTTTGAAAAGATACCTCACAAGCCCTTCACTGCTGGTCAAGCCAAATCCTAGAAAAGAGCTCCAAATATACTTGGCCGTTTTAGAAACCGCTGTGAATGGGGCCTTGGTCAAGGAATGCGGGGATAGGATCCAGTGACCTATCTACTATGTGAGTCACGCTCTAACCAAGCCCGAAAAGAATTATACTCTGTTGGAGAAGCTCGCTTATGCCTTGGTGACCTCGGTAAGAAAACACTGTCCTTACTTCCATGCTCATTCAATAGCAGTGGTGATGGACCAACCCCTCCGTCAGTTCTTACAAAGGCCGTATGTTTCTGGAAGGCTGGTTCTATAGGCCCTAGAGCTTACCCAGTTTGATTTAAAGTATAAGCCTATGACTGCAGTAAAAGCTTAAGCACTAGCGGAATTTATAGCCGAGCTTTCAGTACCTTCAGATCAGGCAACCTCTGTGGTAACAGATGTCACCCTTGAGAGGATTCTAGAATCTGACAATTGATCGGAGGGCTACGAGTAATGGACTCTCTACACTAACGGAGCTTCCGGGCAGTCCGGGGGAGGAACGGGCATATTCCTTATCGACCCAGAAGGAACTGAGTGTTTCCATTGTTTCAGGTTTGAATTTAAAGCCAAGGATAATGAAGCGGATTACAAAGCCCTGCTAGCTGAGATAAAAGCCGCCATAGAGCTCGGGGTTGATTACCTGAATATCAAGAGCGACTCTTCACTCGTGGTCAACCAAGTTTCCTGGGATTATCAGGCCAAAGGGGATAACATGATCGCTTACCTGAAACTGGTGCAACAACTCAAGACCGGATTTAGTGAATTCAGAATCGAGCAGATACCTCGACAATTAAATCATCGGGCTGAAGTCGTAGCCAAGATAGTTGCCTATGATGGCCAGACCCTACCTCACGGAGTCCTTCTTCAAGTAATCCCCCTACCTAGCATTATGACTGGTAAAGAAGCTTATACCCTGGACCAACAGCCATGCTGGATGGATCCAATAGCAGAATATCTACAGGATGGGAAACTCCCCGGGGAGCCCGACCAAGCTAGGAGGGTTAAAAGGCTCTCGGTCCGGTATTGTATGGTGGATGGACATTTATACTGAAGGGGGAAATCCCTTCCCTTGCTCCAATATCTGCACCCTGAAGATGCCAAATGGGCTTTGAGAGAGGTTCATTCAGGGGAATGAGGGAACCATATTTGTGGAGAGGCTTTGGCATATCAGGTTCTCCGCATGGGGTATTACTGGCCGACCATCCATCAATATGCTAAGAACTTGGTGCAAACCTGCGAGGCGTGCCAGAAGGCCGCCAACTTGAGTCACCTCCCTTCCGACCGCTTTTCATCCCTTAGCTCACCATACCCATTTGCTATGTGGGGAGTCAATTTGATTGGACCGCTTCCTACAGCTCCGGGACAGGCCAAGCATGTTATCGTAGCAATTGACTACTTCACAAGATGGGTTGAAGTCGGACAACTCTCCTAGATATCAGAAGAGAACACAACAAGGTTCATCAAGACCAATGTAGTTTGCAGGTTTGGAACCCCTCTTGCCATCATAACCAACCTCGAAAAACAGTTTGATAATGGCCAATTCAGATATTTCTGGGAAGGTTTGGGAATCGACCTTCGGTTTGCTTTGGTAGTCCACCCTTAGACTAATGGTTTGGTGGAATCCATGAACAAAACCATTAAGAAATTGTTGAAGAAAAAGCTACAACAAAAGAAAGGCAGATGGGTAGAGGAGCTTCCCGAGGTCCTCTAGGCTTACCGCGCTACAAGAAGAATAGATGCCGGGGAAACGCCCTACTCGCTGGCCTTCGGGGTTGAAGCAGTCCTACCTATAGAGCACAAGCTGACCTCCATTAGAGTCCAATGATTCGAACCGGAGAGTAATGAAAGCAAGCTCCGAGCTAGCTTACACCTCCTAGAGGAAAAGCATGATCGAATAGCTGAAAAGGTAACGATCTACCAAGGCAGGATTGCCAGGTACTTCAACAGGAGGGTTAAATCCTGAAGCTTCAAAGAAGGGGATCTAGTCCTCAGGAAAGTGATGTTGAACACCAGGAAGAGCTCAGGCGGGGTCCTAAGGCCCAACAGGGAAGGACCCTACCTAATAAAGATGGTGATCGGTAATGGGGCATACAAGCTCGAGGATATGGATGGCCGACTCATCGACCATACTTGGAATGCGGATCACCTAAGGAAATTCTACCCTGTAACAAGGGACTCAGGGGCAGGCGACCCCTAACTAGCTTCTTTTATTTTTTCTTCTGACAGTAGTGTACTTCATCTTCCATACCAATAAAGCTTGTTTTTTCTTGTTTATTCCTTCTTCAACTATGTCCTACAATGATTTGGGTCTAAATGGAAAGTTTTGACATTATCGTCTCAAGACCAGGGGTAAGCTGGGGAAGCTCCCTCGCTACTCCTGATGCCTCGACTGGGCACAACCCCCCGCCAAGAAGGATCTGAGTGTAAAAGCATAGTTGCCATCCAGATCTTAAGACCAGAAAATAGCTAGATAGCCCTCCTGATGCCTTGGTCGGGCTACCACCCCCAAGAAGGATCTGAGTGTAAGAGCATAGTTACCATCTAGATCTCAAGACCAGGAAATAGCTAGATAGCCCTCCTGATGCCTTGGTCGGGCTACCACCCCCAAGAAGGATCTGAGTGTAAGAGCATAGTTGCCATCCAAATCTCGAGACCAAGAAATAGCTAGATAGCCCTCCTGATGCCTTGGTCGGGCTACCATCACCAAGAAGGATCTGAGTGTAAGAGCATAGTTTTCATCCAGATCTCGAGACCGGGAAATAGCTAGATAGCCCTCTTGATGCCTTGGTCGGGCTACCGTTCCCCCCAAAAAGGAATCGAGCTTGAAAGCATGGAAGACCTCCTGATCCTAAGCCTAAGAAGGAGGCTAAACATGTCTTTACTTAATGTTCTACTCGGGCTAAAGCCCCCCAAAGGATCTCGGGGATGGAGGGCTCGATTTACTTAAACTCTAAATGCTCTTGTTATTTCACTATTTTTTCCTTAATACGTGGTCACTTACTACAGCAGACATGCAACGAAATAAGGGGAATGTCAGCTGAAGAAGTTGAGATAGGAGTTTCATTTGTATGGGTCTCAATGCTAGCAGTTTTTTCTTATCTTGTTTTTTCCCTCAAAGATAGCTCGTTTCGATATAAAAGTTGGACCTAGAGGAAGACCAAGCAAGTACATGCAAGCCAGAGTTAGATCTGAGATTAAAATTTTATTATCAAGTAAGGGAGCCTATCCCCCAACAAGGCTATAACAAGCAAGGGGGGCCCAATCCCTGGTTCCGGGCTACAAAAGCAATAATAAAATGGAAAACACAGTTGGAGATGGGATTCCCACCCCCTCTTCCGGGCATTCAAAATAGATTACAAGGGAAAGAACTCAAGCTTCTTCGTCTTCCTCAGAACCTCCAGCCTCCTCCTCCATAGAATGAACCTTGCCCCCTGCTTCCCTCTCCGGTCGTGGCTCATCCTGATCAGCTGCATCTACCGCCTCCGGCACCTCCTCCTAGGGATTAGCCCCAGCTGTATCGGGGTCATCAGGATCCTCCTAAATAATTTCATTGATCACTGCCATAACTTCAGATGATATAGCTGCATCAAGAAGGCTGGCCACCAACTCAGGCACATTCCCGCTTTTTGTTGACTCCAATTTTGAGAGCACTGCGGGGGGATCTCGGGCTTCAGCAAGGCCTCATTCTAGTTCAACGTTGTGAACCCCCTTCCAAGATTCACTAGGACCAGATGCTGGAAAGGCTGAGACAGAAGAAGTAAATTTGGCACCTCCAACTGCTTCCCAGCTCCCTCTCCAGAAGGACCAGCTCCATCAGTTTTGGGGAGAGACATCTCCGTAGCCCATGACATGACCTCTTCTTTGTCCCAGCCAGCGATGCTGGAGAGATCGAATGGGGGAGAAAGAGCCTATGCAACCTGATAAGAGGCATAGAACTACCCTTCGTTAAAGGAGGCTTCCACCTCAGCCTGAAGCTGGGTAATTTGAGCCTGCAAGGTTTGGTTCTCAACATCCATGACATTCGCCTCTTCCCTCCAATCATCCCGCTGGCTAGCCCTCCGCTTCGACCAAAGAGTCTCCTGATCAAAAGCCCACTTCAACATCTCATGGTCACATTGAAGCTCAGCTAGCTGCGTCTCCATTCCTTTTTGGCTGGAGGTCATCTCCTGGACTAGGGTCTGAGCCCCCGTAAGCAACCCCATGGCTCGCTCAGCTTTAGCCTCAGCCTTGGCTGCCCGATCATGGAGGAAGGCTACCTGATGCCCCATGGCCACCTGAAACTTGAAAGCCTGTAAAGAAAAATCATGTTAGAAAAATGAAAAATCAAAATGCTGAATGAAGAAATGAAAGCGACGGTTACCTCGGCTAGAAGGGCGGACCCTTTGGTAATCATGATGTCCACGGACATCGCGGTCATCCTAGAAAGCCCGCCGCCTAGATAGGATGTAAAAAATTACTTCAGGACCTCGTCCTGACCCGCCGAGATCGATTGCTGGTGGGGGCGAGAAGGGGCGACCTCAGGAATATCGACATCGGGCTCCCTGGGAACCTCGATTGCCCGGGTTACAACCGGATCATCAGAAAGGGATAATGTGACTCGGGGAGCATCGGCTGAAGCAGAGACTACTGGAAAGGGGGAAGGAATGGATTCATTGATGACTTGGGAGGTAAACCCTCCTTGGTTTAGAGCCTTCGCCGAATGAGATGTAAGAAGAGCCATCTTGGACTTCACCTGTGAAGGAGAGAGAGAAGGAACGAATGGGGTAGCTACCTTGGTGGTTGACCCCCCCCCCCCCTTTATTGGAACACCCAAGAGAGCTCTCGAGAATGGTCTGGAAGGAGAAGGAGGGATCTTAGCTCGCCGGGCTTTGTGAGACGCTGGAGCAACAATAAACACTGTTAGAAAGAGAAATCAGGATCATCAGATTTGAACCATCCAACAAAAAAAACAACAACAAGATAGATCGAGATACTTACGAGGGGTAGCACCGGATATCCGCAGGTACCTGTTTACCCTGCGGGGATCAAAGGGGTCGGCGGTTGGAAACTTCAGATTCAGGTAGTTCCGAGCTAGGATGGTCTTCAGCACAGCTTCAGACTCATCGGGCAAGGAATCCCGACACCATGTGGGTTTGTCACTAAAGGCGGTGGAACCTCGAGCTCATACCCACCGATGAAGATGGAGCTCCCCAGTCTCCCCCCGCCAGTACCCATTCTTCTTTCCAAGCGGGGACCTTTTTTGAAGCCCCGTGGATGATAAAGTTGAGCCTATTCTTGGCCTTGGCATAGAATTGGCCTCGTAAAACCCCTGCCAGGCTACTGATCTAAGCAAGGACCTTTTTTGAAACCCCGTGGATGATAAAGTTGAGCCTATTCTTGGCCTTGGCATAGAATTGGCCTCGTAAAACCCCAGCCAGGCTAACGATCTGGAAAAGGAAGGCGAGCTCTTTAGCCCCGGGCTCCCTGGTTACGTTGCTCAACTTGCATTGCTCCATCCATAATACCAGGAAGCTGACTAGATACCTCCAGAAGCTGGGCGTCAATTGAAGCTGAGCCAGCTGAAGAGCAATGAGAGCCCGCCGAAGGGTGGGGTGAAGAGGAAGTCTCACCCCACTCTCAAAAGTTGCGATGTGGATAGGGAGCACGCTTTTGGGCAGGCTAAAAACGTTGTAATTCTGATAGAGGACAGTTAGAGAAACAGTGTCAGAAATACCATACTTGTCCCGTAGACGGCCGATCGACTGAGGGTCGACAGTAGAGTCAGGGATGACCCTGGGTTCAAAAGGAAGGGTTATCACTGAAGGAAGCTCTGCCACTGTGACTTAAGCCCTCCCGACTGTATCGACTTTCACCCGGACATCAGAGTCTTCGTCGACTAGGTTAAGAGGATTTTCAGGCTGGTTCGAAAAGAAAGAGCCGACAAAAACGTTACTTCTAGAACGACGGCGCTGGCGGTGCGGGAAAGATTCATCATCCCTTAAAATCCCTCGCACCCGCTTGCGAGAAGCTACGTTAGGGCCTCCGGAGCCCTCAACCAAGGCATCAACACTATCTATGGAAGTCGACATTGATGGGTAAGGAAGACTTAGAAGTAAGTGGAGGCAAGCTGGGATTTCAGTAGAGAAAACAGGGAAGAAGAAATTTGAAACTTTGAAGATTTGAGGAAGTATGAAGAAAGTGACGGTCAGGCTGGGCTTAAAAAGAGTTTTATTGGCGATATCCTCGGGAAGATCACCTGGAGCCGTATTGAAGCCGTTTTTCTTCGAATAACACTCAGTTTTAAATTCAAAATATTGGGTAATTAATGAGGAAATTTCGCTCTCATTAATTATCTTTATGGCGAAAAACTTTCTCAATTAGAAAAGGAATCTGACTTCAACCCCAACTCTACCACTGGTGTTCAAGTCAGACGGGACATCTGTTAATAGTGAAATTTGGCAAGGGGTCAAAGAGATATTTTCCACCCATAATCGACAATCATGAAGCCCGGAAAGACCGTAAAGCCACCCCACAGGACCAGAAAAGGCCGGTTCGGCTTCGAAGCTACCAGAAGACAAGCCAGGCGAGACCGGGATGAGCCCCCACAAGAGTACTGGAACCCGGGCTTCTCCAGGCCATCTATCGGGGAACCTCGGCTCTGAGGTTGACCTCCACAACCTCCCCGTAAATGCCAAGGGAAGTCTCCAAGCTTAAAAGACATTCAAAATAAGCCCGCCAACCTCTCTAGAAGCCCGCTATCCTTGCTGGACATAAAGGAAGAATCATGCCTAAATCTACACTACCCCAGCTACCTCCCAGGAGGGTCTACAATAGCACCTCAAGCCCTTAAGGGTCAGAGAAAATCCATCTTAAGATTCTAAGAACAGAGCCAGAGTAGGGATCTACCTCGCTCTACGGGGCAACAGGCAGCTGGCAGTGTGACCTCCATGAAGATTCATGGCACGAGTATACACAGGATCGTCTCAACGTAATATTTACATGCACGTCAAGAGTTTGATTCAAATAAGGGATTAAACTTATCTCCGTCAACGATATCATCAAATCCTGTAACAATTCAAATTCAAATTCAAATAACGAATCTCACCCGATAAGGAGGGAACGGATTCATGGGATCACGATAAAGTGTTTGCGAATTAAAAACCTACTTGGACGATATAAATAGGTGAAGCCAAGCATGGTAGAAGGGAGAGAAAAAAGGATAGAGACAAGAAAGAGGAAGAAAGAGAGAGAACAACCTACAAGAATAGATATACGTACAAAAAGTATAGAGTCATGAGAGAAAGCCTAAATTCTGTATTCGGAACACGGTTACCTTCATTTCCACTATTCGACAGACACCGAGTTGCCACCACCCTACACCTTCGAGAGACTGTGAGCATACAAGAGAGCGATTTGTACTTTAAAGCAATATATCAATAATAAAGCTCTCATTTACTAATCAGCCTCTCGTCTATCTCTTAACTAGGTCGGGAACCAACGGTACCGACCCCGGCCACCACTTTCATTGTAGTAGTCTCGAGAGTGTTAACAGGAATTTCTCATCTCGAGCAAATTTCCCGTCAACGTAATATTAAACATACTATATAATTGTTATGTACATGAGAATTATGTTCAATATAATAATCTTAATTGTCTGTAATTGATAATTAAAGTTGGGATCTTTAATTGATTAAAATTACTAGTACGGTTCATTCCCATTAAGAATGGAACAGGTTTATCCGAATTGTTGATGTGGTGACATTAGAATAAAAGTACATTGTATAATAAGATTATACAAGACATGGACACGATAAATTGGAATCTTTAATAATCTCCGTCTTGAAACAAAGTATTCTCATTTATTAAAAAGATGGTCATATATGGAACGATCTTAATCCTGAGTATTTAACAGACTCCTACTTGTAGAGTTGTTTCTTTTGACTTACTCGGTATAGTTTGTTCATATTTCCAAACCTAAAACCTTGTATCTTAGAGACATAATGATATATTTAGCTGGAAATGATAATATATAAGATGGAATTCATTCCATCTTAATTGAACAGACAAACAGTTCTTTTGAGTAAATGATTTGGGTCTTGAACAATAGAGCGCTCAATTTATGATAAGATCATAAATAATTGTTCATTAGAGAATCACGGGCACACAAGGATAAAGATCTAATTGAGAGGTCAACGGATTTGAACCTAGCTCATATTACAAACTGTTTATGGAGGATTGAACTGTATGTAATGATTATATCAATGGACTGTTCGATTCTTATTTGAGTAATTAATTCTATAATGACATGAGTCCAGTTCCAGTTTTTTAGTGGAATAAAACTGGAATTAATAAATCTAATATTTAATTAAAGAGTTTGATTAAATATTAAAGATTTATTGGAGCTTGAAATTATAGGTCCATGTGTCCCCATGTCATCTCCATAACACTGTATTGAATATTAAGGTATAATGACTAATGAGGCTCAGTGATTAATTTAGAATTAATCAGCTGTACATTGAAAATACAATCACGGTTAAATGCTCAAGGCTAACCTAGAGGGGGGGAGGGGGTGAATAGGTTAGACATCTTTTTCGACTCCCTTAGAAACAAACAAAAGTTTGTCCCTCTAGATTGCATGTATCACAATATATATATTAATTAAAGACAATTAATCAATATATAAACACAATGAAAGTGTGATACAAACAAATAATTGTTACACATACACAATCAATATTATAAAGAGGAAGTCAACATACATAAAGAGTTCTATCCACAATACAAATATTAAAGAGATAGGGATGGAGAAAAGTTGACACAAGATATAACGTGGTAAACCTCCGAAGAGGAAACATCCACGGGCTAGCAGCCACCGGCAAACAAAATCCACTAGTAGATAAGACAAGTACAATCTCTCAAGTGACCTCTTCACCTAGAAACTACCCTCTTATCCTACTCTAGAAGTTGCCACCCTATGCTCAATAATCCAAGGCTTCACACCTCTTGCCAAGACTTCTTTGCTCACCTTATTCGGATCCTCACGACCCAAGGCAAGACTTCTTGCTCAACTATCTGAGTCTTCCCGACTCTAGTCAAGACTTCATTGCTCATCTATCCGAGTTCTCCTAACTCTAGGAAAAACTTCTTGCTCTACTATCCAAGGCTTCACACCTCTAGCCAAGACATTCTTGCTCGACAATCCATGGCTTCACACCTCTTGCCAAGACTTCTTGCTCAATACCATAGGTCTCACACATATTGTCAAGACTTTCTTCTCACAAGGCATCTAGGTGATCATGAATGCAAAATGCAAACAATCACGCAACATAGAATGCTATGATCAACACATCCTATGGAAAATACTAGACATGAGCATGAATGCACAAATCACATATAGTCTAGTCTATCATGCATGTGTAACCAATCTAGATTATGTAAGATATTTTCAACATTAATCACAGACTAGATTCATGCATATTTCTAAACTTGAATCACAAGATATGATCAACAAATCACAAGATCAAATTTAAATCACAAAAAACTTAAAACATGCTAAAATCATATGACAAAGTCAAATAGATCTAAGCAAAAGTTCTAGAGCATATTCCTAATCATAGATTCAACAAATCACATGAATAGCTCAAAAGAACATAAGCACATGTATTATGTGAGAAATTCGGCCAAGAGAGCCTAATACATGTGAGGAACTATTTTTCACAAAATCAATCAATCAAAGATCATTAAATAGTCCTAGAATCAAAGCTAGCACAATACAATCCCAAACATGTGATAACATATCAAAACCTAACTCAACATGTATGATTTCAATTGAAATTCAATCTAGCTTTGAAAGTGTTCAAAACACAAATCAAAACACTCACAATATACAAATATATGTAGAAGAAGAAAACCCAAGGCAATTGATCAAGTTTTAAAAGAAAACTTTGAGAGAAAATCAATACCTTAGTTGATTTAGGTGAAGTTCCGTTTTTGTATGATTAGATACCAAAAACTGCAGGAAAACAAACTCAAATCTTCAGAGAAAGATGGAGGATAAATAGATGAACACTCTCAACTTCGAATCACTCAAATCGGAGTTCAAATGAAGAAGTTATGGTGCTTGGAAGATGAGAAAATTTAGAGAGAAAATTTCTGCACACTTGATTTGAATTTCTTCTTAGAATGAAATGTGAGAGTGAGAGAGTTTATGAAGGAGTGGAAAAGAAGAAAGATGAAAAGACAAAATTACCCTCCTTTGTAAGTGCATATTATATTCACCAAATATCATACTTCCACCCTTTTCATGAGCACTCTTGCCTTGAATATCCTCATAACATCAAGTGGACGATGTTTCACAACAAGAGTATAAAAAGCATAATATCTCAACTCAATCAACACATATAAAAAAGAACTTCTTCAAAGTTAATCAACAAATTTTGACCATCATAACAAACATGATGTGAGATAACCAAATTCATATCAATACATGGAGTATTCAAAGCTAGCAAGCAAGAATTCTCAACACAATTGATATATAGCCTCAAATCTATCTCACATGTGCTTCTTATTTTAGTGATAACAGCACTCACCCTTGAACCACTTGTTCTTAGGTGTACCTACACAAACATTTCCAATATCGTCCTTGACAACAATGTTAAATCTAGAGTAAAGTCCTTAAATGACATGATTAACAAGAATATCATTAACACACTCTTCCTTAACATTATCAACATAAGCTTTGTCAAGTTGAATAAGATTAGAATTCTTTCTACTCCACAACTTCTTCTCATGCTTAGCAAAATTATCATGTTTCTCAACTTTCAAGGCCTTAGCATGTTCAAGTTCAATTTTAATCTCTTTATCCCTATATTCATTTCCTAATTTGCATTTTTCAATATATTTATAACACCTAGGCTTAATGTGACCTTTTGTGTTGCAATAATGGTAAATTGGAATAAAAGATGAGATTGTACCTTTTGGAGTTGAACTAGCTTCACTAGGAGTTTGCAAAGACACCTTGTTCGCCAACTTCTTCTTGGCTTTTGATCTTCTCTTCTTATGTTGATTCTCATCAATCACGACTTCATCAAAGTGTGTAAGAAGTGGTGCTTCCAAGAGCTCCTCTCCAACTACCAAGTCGTCTTCACCTTTATGAGAGTTAACAAGATTCCTAGCACTAGACACACTAACCGAATCATTCACTAAGTCCTTGATGGCCTCCTTAGCTGTGTCTATCTCTTCCATCAATTCTTGTTCTCTCTTCTTCAAAAAAGATATCACATTATCCTTCTCAATGTTTATCATTTCAAGTTCTCTAAACTTCTTCATGATATCACCTTTCTCACCAAGAAGTCTACGAGTAACAACCACAAACTCATCTAGTTGCTTCTTGATCAAATCATCCTTCTCAACTACTTCTCTTTGAGCATTATCTCTAGCTTCTTCAAGCTTTTTTATTTTGCTTAACAACTCAAGATTAGTAGGAATGGAACAAGAGCATCCATCATGATTTGCATCAAGGTCCTTGTTCAAAGATATTGTACTACAAACACCTAGTGAAGAATGAGAAGCCGTTAAATCTACAAAGTTGCTCACCAACTCTTCATCACTTGAAGACTCACTACTAGAGCTCTTATTGTCACTAGAATTATCATCACTCCAAGTAGCGGCCAACACTTTACCTTTCTTGTCTTTCTTAGATGGCTTCTTGGTGCACTCACTAGCAAAGTGACCAAAACCTTGACAATTATAGCATTGAACCTCTTTCTTGTTCATGGCTTGACTATTCTTCACAATCCTTGGAGATAATGTTCTCTTGACTCCTTTTTCCTTAGAAGACTTGCCTTTAGGTTTAGCATTCTTCTTTAGAAACTTCTTGAACCTTCTAACCAAGAGTGCCATTTCTTCATTTTCACCATCACTCTCCTCCTCAATAGCATTGAGAGCGATTCCTTTACTCTTGATCTTTAGCTTCAAGCACATCTCATAAGTTTGGAGAGACCCAAGCAACTTATCGATATTCATACTATCCACATCCTTGCTTTCCTCAATGGCCGTCACCTTTGATTTAAATCTCTTAGGAAGAGACCTAAGGATTTTTCAATTTAAACGCTCTTTTGAGATAGGTACTCCAAGTGCTTGACATTGGTTTGCTATGTTAAGAAGCCAGAATTGGAAATCTTCAAACTTTTCTTCCTCACCCATACTTAAACCTTCAAATTGTGATGCCAACATTTGAAGCCTCGATTTCTTCACCGCTAAGGTTCCTTCATTAGTAACTTGGAGAGTATCCCAAGCTTCCTTTACGGATTCAAGATTTTGAATGTAGGAGAATTGATGCCCATCAACTGCTCCAGAAATGGCATTCATAGCACGATGGTGCCATTTAGCAACCTCAAACTCATTCGTTGTCCATTCACTCATTGGCTTGAGTATCAAGGTTCCATCCTCTTCAACCTTGGTAGGAGGACTATAATCTTTTTCAACTACCATCCAAGCTCTTTCATCAATAGAGCGGATGTAGGCTTTCATCCTAAACTTCCAATACCCATATTTAGTGCCACGAAGTAATAGTGGCCTAGTATTTGAGGCTCCTTCCGCCATTACATCATGTAAAAACTGTGAAAATAGTGGAGTTGTGGCTAATTCTAAATAACTAAGAAGCCATAAGAGAGGAAGGCATATAGAGAGGAAATATCATCTCACCAGAGTTATAATAATAAGAGGAGATGTGACCGTGACCAAGATAACGCCACAGGACAATCATGCTGATCCATTTAAGAAGACATACTAGTTAAAGTGTTTGAAGGTCACCTAGAGGGTTTAGGATTATGAGACATGACTCACATGATTTAGTGCAAGTGGGAGATTGTTAGGGTTTTTGCCCTAAAGCTTGTAATTTGTAAATGTGAATAGAACATAAATAAAATGAATTAGTTTATTCACTCAAATTTTCTTATACATTTATATATCATGTGTAATTAACATACAAGATTGTTGGATATAATCTCGAACTGAGTATATGAATGTCATATATAGGTGGATTCAGTTTGAGATGAGCAATCTAAGGAGTCCGTAGATCGTAAATAAAGTTTGGTACTTTATTTGTAGTTAATCTACAGCTACTATCTATTCTGTAATATACGATGATATTATCCCAGATCATTCATATAATGATATGAGAATGGAGGCACCTTGTATGATATGATCATATAGGACTAGGCCACGATCTATATGAATCTCTCATCAAGATCCGTTTCACATTGAGATTCATATATATCGACAAATGTTGGCTATATATGGTGATCTTAATCATGAGTGTCTTATCGACTCCTTCAGGTTAGATCGTGGTTTGATATACAATGGGTGAGATCGGAATTGCATTCCCTATCAATATGCTCTGTATGTTGGAATCGCAGTTTGGCTTATGGCTGGAAAGGTTTGTACACAATAGTGGAATCCACTTCTTTCTTCTTGCGAGAAGTAGATAGTTCCCTTAATGGTTAATTCGGGGCTTGAACAATATGAGCACTCTCATAATTCTGTGAGGAATGTAGGATTTATTGTTTGTTCATTATAGAATCAATAATACTTAAAAGAAAATATATAATTAGAAGGGTATAACGGATATTATGACCCAACTCTAATTATGAACTACTTATGGAGGATTATACCGTATGTAATAGCTATATCGATGGATACCTAGATTATTGGTTTGAGTAAAAACATCTACAGATAAAGTGCTGCTTCGGATTTTTTAGTGGAATCACACCGAAATTAATAATCATGAAATATTAATTAAAGAGTTTAATTAATTATTTCTAAGGATTATTGGATCTCAAAATATTGTGGGTCTATTAGATCCCCTTGCTAGCCCGACTGATTAAAGGTAACAAAGGTCATAGTTTATTAATTGGATTGTCTGATTAATTGTGTTACGAAGTGACACGTATTTAGTTAGAAATTAGTTGAATAATGAGATTATTTAATTAATAAATATTAATGATTAAATTTATGAATTAATCTAAATATTTATTTATGTGATTAATCATTAAATGGAGGGTGTTGATTGATATTTGTTTTTGAATGAAAATAAGATAATTTGATTATTTTATTTTTATTAAATCAATATCTAAATTTGAATTTAATTTTAAATTCAAAATACTTATTATCCTTATTGATATATATGATATATTTAAGGATTAATAAAAGTAGTTAGTTGAAAAAGATATATAAACGATATATGTATATATATACATATATTTTGGTAAAAAGAAAAGAACAAGTGAATAAAACTTATCAGAGAGAAATTAAGTGTTAATCGTACGAAGATGAAAAGGAAAATAAACCCAAGAAAAAGTTCCAGACGTTTTTTCAGTCATGTAGTGAAGAAAAAAATTCTCCTCTTTCTCTCTACATCCTCATGTTGTTCCTGAGTACCATGACACGTCCATACGCAGTTACCGAATCATGGGACATAGCCAGTAAGATCTACTGGTTAAGATCAGGAATGAAATCTAAAGATCGAATGAGCCGTCGTCGTCGGTATGACATTATCTCTCCTTCTATTGTTTATTATTATACACTGTACTATGGTAATTTATTGCTTTTAAATATATATATATATATATATATATATATATATATATATATATATATATTTCCACTGTGAAATATAAACCTAGGCACCAACATTTTAATTTTTTTTCTATTTTTCCTTTTTACGCTTCATGATGGCTTTCACCCATCATATTGGTCGGCGTTGCCCTTTCCTATATTGAGCGGCTGCACAACCAACATGTGTAGCCCTTCCATAAAGGTGCTCATGGGGTCTATGTAGTTGTCAAAACAAAATGGATACTAACCATAGGTCATCTTTCATGTACAAGGAGCCGAGAACTCATGAGATATCCTCAAGTCATAAAAAACTCACTAAATTTAGTATTTTCAAACTCACTTCCAAGATCACTCCTAATGTGACATTTTTTTCTTAATTCTAGGAACTTTATTATTTTGAACTTGATTACAAAATTTCTTGAAAGAATCAAAGGTTTCGGTCTTGTTTCTAAGAAAAAAAAAACCCTAAGAAAACCTAGAAAAGTTATCAACACATATAAAAATTGTATTCCTTGACATTCATATTTTCGGTTTGCATTTGCACCATTAGGTCCATGTGTTGGGATTATGCTTGATAGTAAGAGTGTAATAATGTATTTGACAATCTTTTCATATTAATAAAGTGATTTCTAGTTTTACAAATCTTATAGCATTAATAGTTTAATTAATATAATTGTCAAAAGTAAATAATCATAAGGTCAAAAGACTATGAGAAAAGAAGAATTGTTCATACATCTAGATATGTATAAGGTAGACATAATTCTTTTGTTATTCTTGAATAATATTCACAACTTAAGATAAAATATTGGGCGCCTTTATCTTGTCAAAGTTGTAGATTCTTTTGCTAGCATTTGAGTGGGATCAAATGTGTTATGATGAGTCTAAAATCATCAAAGTGTGGTGTCTTTGGGCAAAAGAATGTAGTGCACTGGGTGCATTGAATAGGATCACAATGAAATACTTTATCTAGAACCATCAATAGATAAAAGTTTTCATTTGAAGACAATCGGAGAGTCTATCTCAATCCTGAGATTAATGATGGACTTATGGTTGCAAGTATTATCATTTGAGCTATCAATGAGTACGATTATATAGCGTAGTCTATCCTAGATAGTTTGGTGGTATTCATTTGTTAATCGATAGAAGACTTTATTTATAGATATGGACATCGTGGCTCCATTTATTAAATGAGAGTAGAATATCATCATATGGATGTTTTGAGGTATTGGATATTAAATCTTAACGTTAAGTTTTCAATAGTGTCTATTGAAACATGGTTTTTGGACAAGTCAAAATATCCAAGTTCAAAATGGGGTCATATGAGTAAATATGGCAACTTAGAGAGCTACATGCGGTCTATGAGCTCTTGGCGATTGCTGATATTCTTCACGAGGATACACTTTCTCCAATAAGGTTGTCTAGGGTATGAATGAGTAACTTCAACTTATTCTATCTTTATTTAAGAGTTCAATTTTAGTTATTTAGTGGAACGCACTAAAATTAAATAGATCGGACCTAAGTGAATCATTCGTTGATTGTGATTGGGTTGTGTCTATTGGAGCTTAAATCTAGATAGCCCGCCAAGATCCCCAATCCACACGAACTTGCATGGATCACTTGATATATTCTACCGGACCAATTTAGGGGTCCATCTAGAATTGTATTAAGGCATGTGGACTTGTTTCTTTTTGTAAGAATGGGTCTAGTTCACATGTGGACATTTTTATAAAGGTCAAATGGATTTAATAAAATAAGAAAATAATATATTGGCCCATATATATGAGTTGGGCGGCAAGGCTATTTAGAATAGCTTAATTATATTATATTATTTTATTATTTAATTAAATGAAAATTAATTAATTTGGTGATTAATTAATTATTAAATCTTTTTCCTAGTAGGAGATGGTCTCCTAAAATTATATTATTGTTGATAGAATAATTAATATTAAAGACTATATTTGATAAGTAGATAAATAAAAAAAAATTATCTAATCAAATTAGGAATTCTTTAATATGGTTACAAATTCCTTTTTAAAAAGAATTCTTAACCACCAAGTAAATCCATCAAAGGAAAGGATTCTTAACTGTCAAGTAAATCCTTCTTAGAAAAAGATTAAGTCTCCTAATTAAATTCTATAGAAATTCGGACAGCCCATATATATATATATAAGAGGATAGAATTCTTTTTAGATAAAGATTCTTAACTACCAAATAAATCCACCTAAGGAAAGAATTTTTGCCAACCAAGTAAATCCTTATTGGGAGAGGATTTATGATCCTATATATATGTTAGGAAATTCGACCAGCCCTAAGGTTTTCTATGAGAGGAATTTCGGCCAAGCTAAGCAATTTTCAAGAAGAGAACTTGGCCTAGAAAGAGAGAATTTTGAGGGAGAAAAATTTAGTTTTTGCTCTAGATAAAATTCGATCAACTCATAGATATAGGGTGTAGAATTCGGCCAAGGAGAAAGGAGAAAAAGAGAACGTTTTTTTTTATAGTACACTAGTATCCTTTACATCAAAAGGGTTTTGTGTACAAAATCAAATTGGGTTCACGCGAGTTTCAATCAATTAGATTAATAATTCACAAGTGACCGGGCTTTCTTGGATATTTTACTTGGAGGATAATTGTAACTAACAAAGAAAAAGATTTTGTTTGTTTCCATCCTCAGGTATACAATTTAAAGAAAGGGAGTCAACACTCCTAGGTGATTCACGATCGTGATTGGATTGGAAGATCTTGCGTATTCAATTCGACGCTTGTTCAATCATCATGAGAAAAAGGTACGACACTTTTTATATACATCAATTAATCTAGGGTTAAGGTTCTTGTTATTGAAAAAGGGAAAAAACTTATTTATACGCAAACCCTAATTTTCTAATTTTCTCACGCTTCCGTTGCGTTTTTGAACCGATTTTCCCTACACCATGTACATAAGTTCTAAAGGCTTCTTGGTGGTAAATTTAATGCTCTTTTTGTGAGACCTTTTAGAATGTGTAAGGACCTTGATTTTATGATTGGCTTATTTCATGACAAACCACACCACATTGGGGATGATTGTGTAATTGGTAGCTTAGGTCCTCATTGGCAAGCTTCCAAGTATCTCCATGAATTCAAGAGCAAAAGGTATATTCACTTGACTTTGCCTCTTGAAGAGTTTAGGCAGACACACACACTTCATGCATGATTTGTATCGACATGCATTTGTGTCCTATTGCTTGTGTGTGCATCCTTACTCATAATCACACTTGCACTTCATTCTTAATCTTAAGTGTGGTTGTTCCGTGTTTTATTAGTTTTCCGTTGTTTGTTCAGAAATGTCCACGCTTGCATGATGAGTGCTTGTCCTAGCGTGTTGAGTGACCATTTGATAAGGTCTTATTCTTTTCTTGGTTTGGTTATATTAAGTAATGTGTCTAGTTTCAAAAGAGTTGATTTCAATTATTAAAATGTTTTTCAAAACTGACATTTTTAAGGTCTTGTGACCATATCTTTTTATGTACTGCTTCAAAATGAGTTTTAAAAATTTCTGTACATACTAGACACCAATACCTTTCCAACGGTATATTATTCATAATATTTCATGACTGTTTGGATTGGTTTTGAAATCTCCAAAGTGACCACAAAAACAGGGCAACTCTGTTGTTGTCTTTTTCTGACCACTCAAATGACCGTAACTGTTTCTATAGATATCTAAATCACATTTTGTTTTTTGTTTTTTGTTTTTTTGGGTAAATAAATAGTATCATAGAAAGAAGGAAGGAATGTACAAATACAAGGGACATACCCCAGGAAGAAAGGGACACAAAGCCCAGAAACAACGTTCAAACAACAAACTCTCTAATAAGAGCTAAACCAAAGGCTTAATTGGAGTAGAAAGTATACTTCCATACCTTTCCAACGGTATATTATACGAAAGGTTTCGAAGTCGTTTGGTCATGTTTTGATCCGCATTAATTTCAAGTTGGTGTGTTGAGAACTGAATTCGCACGAGCCTCGAGCGAAAATGGCCCCGAAAATCTTGGTAGCAATTTTCACTTCTAAACTATTCACCCCCTCATGCTGCGAAACCTGTAGTGAAAAACCTGATTTGGGCAAAAACATCTTTTCTTGTGCAGCTCGTTTTTACACCATATATATTTCATCTCCTTCCCAAATCAAACCTAGAGTTCTAAAATTAAATCCCCAAGGGAGAGAAATTAACTCCTAGAGAGAGAGAGCTCTAATAACACTTTTTTACTCAACCAAACTCCCACTCTTGCACATCTAGCATCATTCTTCGTCTTCCAAGCATGGGTCTTCATATGTTTCTTGACTAGGTAACTCTTACATGTTCTAGATTGCCTCTTTTCATTCTTATGACATGTATACCAAGGTTTAGCTTTTATTATTAATTTAATGCATGTTCTTTTGTTTGATTGCATATATCACATGCTTGTGTTGTTGGTTGTTGGTTGAGAGTAGCGATTAGTGATAGCTAGCATTTAGGACGATTTTATCCTTCTAACTAAATCTTTATGCTTTACATTTAGATATTGATTAGGTCATACTGATTGCATTTTATGATTGTATTTAGTGACCTTGTCATGTTTAATGACAACTCTTGTTGATTGGCATGTGTTTGATGATTAGATTTTAGGATTGTATATCTATATCTAGTTAAGTCTTTATGAGCATTCATTTAGACTTTGATATCTAGGAATTGTACTTAGTGACATTCTTAAATTCCCAGATAAGCATTTAGTATGTTGCCTAGCATTATTTGCATTTAGAATATTGTGACATATTTACATATGTTGTTATCTCTTCATTGAAAATTAAGTCTTGTGGCTACCAATGTTTAATGCACAAGCAATTCAAGTCTTGCAAACAAAGGAAGAGTTGTCAAGAAATTGTTCTGGTGCCACTATAAAAGGCCCAAGGGGGTAGAGTATGAGGCAATCACGCCAAGAGGAGTGTATCAGGGGATATCACTAGGGGTTGAGCCAAGAGTGGTGAGTGGCGGTGGCCATAGCCTGAGGTTGTCGAGAGTGAGAGTCCGTGATGGAAATCATTAACTTAGCAACCATACACCCCAATAGCTAAAGAGCTATGAAACATATGGAATGCAATTTAACACCCTCCAACTAATTGAAAACAAACCCGATCGTTCAAGATTGAAGTAAGAGAAACTATTCTAATCACTTTATCAATGGAATGATGCTAAAAGCTAATTAGAATAGCACTTTGATTTCCTCAAAACGCCACAAACTATGAAGTTTGATAAGTTTAAAGGCAAAACAAAGATTTTGAGGTTATTGAACGCCGCAAGCTGAATAAGCTTGATAAGTTCCAAAGTTCATGCAAGAACTTAAAAACAAAACACTCACAAAGTGCTCAAATAAGTTTATATTACTCAAATCTCTGCCCTTACATAGAAAAAGCAGCCTTGTTTATATAGAACAAAGGCCAAGGACAATACAACAAAAATATAACTGCCCATCAAATGTGTAACCTCCCACTAAATGTGTAACCTCCCACTAAATGACATTTAGACCATGAATAATGGCCATAAAGTATTCAGCCTTTGTAACTCCTTATTCCTAATCAAAGAACACATGAACTCAACCAACACAAAAACCCAAACTGTTCATAAAATAAGCCCACAAAACCCAACACAATTAAACCCAAACTAATAAGAAAATAAGCTCACAAAACCCAACATAATTAAACCCAAACTAATTATAAAATAGGCCCACAAAACCCAACATGGCCGAATGGCCTTTTATTCTTCAAGATAGGCTAGAATACTTCATTCTAACAAGGCTGGACTCTTGTCTTCGGGATTTGGACTTGTTTGAAACATGTTAACCATTTTATACTCTTCTTGCATCCTTAGAACCTTGACCAAATCTTGACTAGCTTGCTCCTTCCAAATGCTCCCATTAAACAAGTTAAGGCTTCTTTCATCCTTTTAGCTTTAGCTCTTGTCATTGGTCCTCCATGAATGGTTAAAGGATCTGGATCTTTTCCAACCTTAGCCGAATTGTGATCAACTGGATGGTCCTCATCATTCCCCCTTTCCTCGAAAGGATTTGTCCTCGAATCAGCACCTTCATCACCTACATCAAACAAAGACAAATCAGAAACATTGAAAGTTGCACTAACATTGCCATACTCACTTGGTAGTTCCAGCTTGTATGCATTGTCATTGATTCTTTGAAGGACTCGAAATGGTCCATCCCCTCTTGGCATGAGTTTAGACTTTCGTTGGCTAGGAAATCTTTCCTTCCTCAAGTGTACCCAGACCTAATCACCAGGTTCAAATACTACTTGCTTTCGGCTCTTGTTGTGTTGCTTCTCATATTGTAGAGTTTTCTTTTCAATTTGTGTGCACACCTTTTCATGCAAGGCTTTGACAAAATCAGCTTTTTGCTTACCATCCAAATTAGCTCTTTCCAAAGGTAAAGGCAATAAATCCATAGGAGATAATGGATTGAACCCGTACACAACTTCAAATGGTGAATGGTTTGTTGTAGCATGCACACTTCGATTATAAGCAAACTCCACATGTGGCAAGCATTCCTGCCAATTCTTCAAATTCCTTTGAATTATGGCCCTCAAAAGCATTGATAAAGTTCTGTTTACCACCTCTGTTTGTCCATCTGTTTGTGGATGACAAGTGGTTGAATACAGCAGCTTTGTACCCAACTTTCTCCAAATCGTTTTCCAAAAGTGGCTAAGGAACTTCACATCTCTATCACTCACAATTGTCCTTGGAATTCCGTGTAACCTCACAATTTCTATGAAGAACAGCCCCGTAACAAAAGTCGCATCATCTGTTTTGTGGCAAGGAATGAATGTGCCATCTTGCTGAACCTATCAACAACAACAAAAATAGAATCTCTCCCCCCTTTTGACCTAGGTAATCCCAATACAAAGTCCATTGATATATCAACCCAAGGCTCACTAGGTATAGGAAGAGGAGTATACAGCCCATAAGGCATTACTTTAGATTTAGCTCGTTTGCAAGTAATGCATCTCTCACATATTCTCTCAACGTCTCTTTTCATGTGTGGCCAAAAGAAATGATCATTTAACACACCCAAAGTCTTTTTAACTCCAAAATGCCCCATTAACCCGCCACTATGTGCCTCTCTCACAAGCAATTCTCTCATTGAACATCTAGGAACACACAGCTTGTTTTCTTTGAAAAGAAAACCATCATGCCTAAAGAACTTGTCAAAACCCCCTTGCTCACATGCCCCATAAATACTAGCAAAATCAAAGTCAGAATTGTATAAGTCTTTAATGTACTCAAAACCCAATAATTTTGCATCAAGTTTAGAAATTAGAGCATACCTTCTAGAAAGAGCATCGGCAACCACATTCTCCTTACCTTGTTTGTACTTGATGATGTACAGAAAGGATTCAATAAACTCCACCCATTTTGCATGCCTACAGCTTAGCTTTCCTTGTCCTTTGAGATATTTCAAGGACTCATGATCGGTGTGTATAATGAATTCCTTGTACCAAAGATAGTGCTGCCATGTCTCTAACACTCTCACCAAGGCATAAAACTCCTTATCATACGTCGGGTAGTTAAGACTTGCTCCACTTAGCTTCTCACTAAAGAATGCAATGGGTTTGCCCTCTTGCATTAAGACTCCTCCAATACCTATTCCACTTGCATCACACTCAATCTCAAAATTTTTAGCAAAGTTAGGCAAAGCAAGCAAAGGTGCTGAACTAAGTTTGTGTTTAAGCAAGTTAAAAGCATCATATTGTTCTTTACCCCACCTAAATCCCACTTTTTTTATGCATTCAGTTAATGGTGCAACAATGGTAGAAAAATCCTTAATGAATCTCCTATAAAAGCTAGCAAGACCATGAAAACTCCTTACATTACTAACACAAGTGGGTTTCGGCCACTCCCTAATTACTTTCACTTTTTCTTGATCAACATGTATTCCTTTATCATTAACAACATAACCAAGAAAAGTAAGTTCATTAGTGCAAAAAATGCATTTGTTTAGATTAGCATATAACTTTTCTTTCCTAAGCACATCAAAAACAGCCTTTAAATGTGTTACATGCTCGTCTAAATTTTTGCTATACACAAGTATATCATCAAAATAAACTACTACAAACTTTCCAATGTAAGCACGCAAGACATGGTTCATCAATCTCATAAAAGTACTAGGTGTGTTAGTTAGGCCAAAAGGCATTACTAACCATTCATATAGACCATGTTTAGTTTTGAAAGTGGTTTTCCATTCATCACCCTCATGCATTCTTATTTGAAGATATCCAGATTTCAAATCAATCTTTGAAAACACATAAGAACCATACAATTCATCCAATATGTCATCTAACCTAGGGATAGGATGTCTATACTTCACCGTGATTTTGTTGATGGCTCGACAATCAACACACATTCTCCAAGAACCATCCTTTTTTGGTACCAACAAAACAGGAACCGCACAAGGACTCATGCTTTCACGTACATATCCCTTTTCCATAAGCTCACTTACTTGCTTTTGGATTTCCTTGGTCTCTTCGGGGTTGCATCTATATGTTGGCCTATTTGATATGCTTGCACCCGGAATGAAATCAATTTGATGTTCAATTCCTCTAATTGGTGGAAAACCAATAGGAACATCTTCAGGAAAGAGATACTCATTTTTCAGCAAAATATCAACAATAACACTAGGCAAACTCTTGTTAATTTCATTAGAAACAATTAAAACATCCTTGTACATAAGTACAAGTAAGGGTTGCCTCATGGTTAATACTTTCTTCACATCACACATTTTTGCATAAACACTCATTTTTCTTTCACTCAAGCTTTCCTTATTTTCTCTCCCCTTGTGTTTCCCATTGCTCTCACTTTTACCACTCAACTCACCTTTTTTTTTCTCTATTTCTTGCTCCCTTCCCAAAGTTTCAGCTAATGAAGATTCAAGCTCTTCATATTGCTGTTTTATACGCATTTGGTCTTCAAAAATTGTCTTTGGAGGCAAAGGTCCAAGTTGGTATTTCTGTCCCTCCACGATCAAAGAATAATGGTTCTTAAACCCATCATGCATTACCCTTCGATCATATTGCCATGGTCTCCCCAATAACATGTGACCAGCATACATAGGTACCACATCACACCAAACATCATCCTTATATCTACCAATTGAAAAAGAAATCAACACTTGCCGATTTACCTTCACAACACCACTATCATTCAACCATTGTAACTTGTATGGTTTTGGATGTTTAATAGTAGGTAATTTCAGTTTCTCCACAAGCAAGGTACTTGCCACATTTGTACAACTTCCACTATCCACAATCACATTACACAACTTGTTAGCAATCAAACAATGAGTATGAAACAAATTTTCACGTTGCTCACCATGTTCATTATTTTTACTTTGCAAACTAAGTGTGCGTTGTACGACCAAATTTTCTCCACTAGCATACTCTACATCACTAGCATCTTCTAAATGTGGCATGTCATCTTCATCCTCTATCTCACTTTCTGATTCAACTGTCCCATCCCTCATGATCATTACCCTTTTATTAGGACATTCAAGTGCCACATGACCATGTCCAAGGCACTTAAAACACTTAATGCCTCTAGTTTGATTAGGTTGATTCTCACCTCTACCCTTGCTGCCTATTTCATTTTTGCTTTTAGTTTCATCAATGTTAGGCTTAACAATGGGTTTATCATCCTTTTTACCCCAATTCGGTTTCCAAGAAGAAGAAGAACCTGAATAAGGTTTTGAATCATACCTGATGCCTTTTCTTTTGAGTTGCCTTTCAATCTTCATGGCCACACCCACCATGTCCTCAATCTCCACATAATGTTGTAACTCCACAAGATCAGCAATGTTCTTGTTTAACCCACTCAAAAACCGAGCCATGGTGGCCTCACGGTCCTCCTCCACATTAGCCCTTATCATGGCTATCTCCATTTCTTTGTGATATTCTTCTACACTCATGGAACCTTGTGTCAAAGTTTGTAACCGTTGATGCAAATCCCTATAGTAATGGCTAGGGACAAATCTCCTCCTCATGATTTGTTTTATCTCCAACCAAGTCTCTACGGGTCTTTCACCATTTCTACGCCTGTCTTTACACAATTGATCCCACCAAACAATAGCATAATCACAAAATTCAACAGCATCTAGTTTTACCTTTTTCTCTTCGGAGTAATCATGACATTCAAATATCAGCTCCATTTTTCGTTCCCATTCCAAATAGGCATCTAGATTGTTCTTTCCTTGAAAAGGAGGAATTTTCATTTTGATGCTGCCTATGTTTCGGTTCACACCATCAAAACGTCTTCTCCTAGCTTGTCTTCTAGGATTAACGTCTAGACCAATGATGGTAGCTTGGCCATCATCCGTGTCTTCTCCACCATCATATACATCATTGACAAAGGCTGGTTGTCTTCCACGTCGTGGTCCTCTTTGCAATCTGGTAATTGCTACATCATGTCTTTCTAGACGATCTCCTACATCTCCCATCACTTTGAACATACGTTCAAATTGTTGCTGCATTGCTTGAATCACTTGATCATTTGAGGAAGAACTCACTTCTTTATCTTTGTTAGACATGTTAAAAACCAGAAAAAAAAAGTTAGAACAGCCTCACAATCACTCCCTCACATGTTTCTCTCAAAGAATTGATTCACACCACTCGTGTTTCACACAATTATTTGGCTTTTCTCGATACTAATCTCACCACTCTTGCCTTTTACCTCTCTTGTTTTGTTCTTTGGGTTCTTAGATTAACTAAGGTCCTTTTAAACAAACAATTTAGATTATGGCAAATTCAACGGAGTGAAATTGGGTAGGTCTAAAAACAAACAAACAAAAGGTAGGCCACTTAAAGTAAACAAAGATTAGAACTGAAATATCAATTTCTCTCCCAAATAGAATTCTGTTTGTTTTGGTTAAGAAGACAATATTTAAATATTTCCCAAACCGAAACAAGAACGATATGAACAAAGAAAGATTTTTGGAATTTTGCAAGAATTCCTTGAATCCGCAATACTTTTTTTTTGTCTTTTTTTTCCTTTTTTTCCTGCGGAAAACAAAGAAGAATGATAATAACCTCAAGAAGCACAACAATTAAGATGAATTATAGATACGGTGCTATAAGATAAAGAAGAAAAGAAAGTGAGAAAAAAAAACTAAAAGAACAACAAATAAATGGATATGCAAACCTCAAACTTGAGCCAAGCTCTGATACCAAAATGATGGAAATCATTAACTTAGCAACCATACACCCCAATAGCTAAAGAGCTATGATACATATGGAATGCAATTTAACACCCTCCAACTAATTGAAAACAAACCCGATCGTTCAAGATTGAAGTAAGAGAAACTATTCTAATCACTTTATCAATGGAATGATGCTAAAAGCTAATTAGAATAGCACTTTGATTTCCCCAAAACGCCATAAACTATGAAGTTTGATAAGTTTAAAGGCAAAACAAATATTTTGAGGTTGTTGAACGCCACAACCTGAATAAGCTTGATAAGTTCCAAAGTTCATGCAAGAACTTAAAAACAAAACACTCACAAAGTGCTCAAATAAGTTTATATTACTCAATTCTCTACCCTTACATAGAAAATGCAGCGTTGTTTATATAGAACAAAGGCCAAGGACAATACAACACAAATATAACTGCCCATTAAATGTGTAACCTCCCACTAAATGTGTAACCTCCCACTAAATGACATTTAGACCATGAATAATGGCCATAAAGTATTCAGCCTTTGTAACTCCTTATTCCTAATCAAAGAACACATGAACTCACCCAACACAAAAACCCAAACTATTTATAAAATAAGCCCACAAAACTCAACACAATTAAACCCAAACTAATAAGAAAATAAGCTCACAAAACCCAACATAATTAAACCCAAACTAATTATAAAATAGGCCCACAAAACCCAACATGGCCGAATGGCCTTTTATTCTTCAAGATAGGCTAGAATACTTCATTCTAACAAGGCTGGACTCTTGTCTTCGGGATTTGGACTTGTTTGAAACATGTTAACCATTTTATACTCTTCTTGCATCCTTAGAACCTTGACCAAATCTTGACTAGCTTGCTCCTTCCAAATGCTTCCCATTAAACAAGTTAAGGCTTCTTTCATCCTTTTAGCTTTAGCTCTTGTCATTGGTCCTCCATGAATGGTTAAAGGATCTGGATCTTTTCCAACCTTAGCCGAATTATGATCAACTGGCTGGTCCTCATCAGTCCGGGAATCACTTTAGGGTGTAACCTTTTCTCATATAGTGGATTTTTATGACTGAGTGTGGCACACTTAACAGCCCATGGTTTTTTACCCATTTGAAGGGTTTTCCACATATACATCTTGTGTTGTTTATATTTCCGCATTTTTACACTTGATGTTCTATGTTTATTTTATCGGTTGAATATTGAATATTGACTAATCAAGAAAAATTGGTAATTGACTTAATTATAACGTATTCCCCCCCCCCCCCCCCCCCCCCCCTCTAGGTTTATAGACACACGTTTTTAAGAAAATTTCAATTGGTATCAGAGGGGGTTCCTAGACATACTTAGGTGATCCAAGCTCTTGTTTTTGTGTCTTGCATTTGTTTGCACTTGTTTGTTGCATTTCATTTGCATCAATTCACTTCACCAAACACCATGTGTGAGAGTGAAACACTTAGAGCGGGTATTTCTAGATTGACCTCTAATGTTAAGAGGAATGATTATGACTCTGATGAGGAGATGACTTTCATGGTTGAGAGATTTAGGAGAATCATAAAATCTCAAAAGAAGAGCATGACCTCAAAAGTGAAGGAGGAAAAGAAAAGGTTAAGGAAGAGTGACCCTTGCCTTGAATGTGGTGGAATTGGCCACATTGCCTCTAAGTGTGGTAACTTGAAGTACAAGAATGGAGGAGTTGGTTTAATCGTTACTCGGTGTGATAGCAAAGTTGAAGTAGTTAAATAGTGCTCTACAGGCTTGGTTGATAGTAAGATCAACTACTTCGCATTTTCGGTTTCCTACTATGAAGAAACCCAAGCCACTACCAAATGTGTGTCACTAGAAGAGTTCAAGATTGGTGACTTGGAGTTTGGAAACCGAAGTGGAGCATGCTTGAGTGAAGCTAGCCTTAATAATATGACTCTCACAAGCACAAGTGGGAGAAGCTTTGATAGGGATGACCCGTGCTCCGGGAACTCTTGTGATAATGTGGTTGATTATCAAGAGTTAGTTGATTCTCTTCAAAAGTCTTTGAAGGAGAAAGATAATGATATCCTTAGATTGGAAAAGGATAACCTTCAACTAAGGATCAAGTTGAATGACTCCTTGAAGACGGATGTGATTGATATGTCCAAGTTTGAGAAGGAGATTGAAGATTGCCACCAACGGATGAAGGTACTGAAATATGAACTTATCGTCAAAGATAACTCCTTGAAAATTGTCAAGGAAAGAAATATAAGGTGCCTTTAAGAATTAAAAAAGGTCAAGGTCAAACAACCTCAAGCTCAAGGTAAGAGCAAAGCTTCATCCATGCAACCTTCGACTGAAGGAAAGTCCACACAAGCCTTGGCAACTCAACCAAAGCCTAGACAATTCAAGAAGAAAGGAAAAGTTCTTGAGAAGTCAATCACCTCCTCCAATAAACCAACGATGAGGAAATGAGATGATCACAAGAAGCATGACCAACCAATGAGTCAAGATCAACCGGCTCAACCACCTCAAGAAGCTAGACCATAAAAATGCCACCAATCGGCTCAAGTTTCAAGGAGAAGCCAACCGGTGCATCATCAAAGACAACCTCATCAGCATGGAGATGCCTTGATGAGAACACAATGCAATGGTATAAATTCTTACTTTGTAACTAGTTGTCATTTTTATGGTATGATTGGTCACTTAAGACCAAATTACTTTAAATACATTAAGAGGTGTAGATTATAGAGCATGAAAGTAAAAAGGTTGAAATAGAGGGAAAATTTGCATGAACCTAGGATTTCTAGAAATATGTGTATGACCACTAGATATGAAAAAGTGGAACCTAAGTTGATATAAACCTCACCAAGAGCAGTGAGACCCGGAACCAATATATGGTAACGAATGATCGTTTTCTAATCAAGTTTTTAAACAAGAATATTATCGGACCGCGACCCGTTACCTATAAGGAGGTAAGAACCAACGGTATCAAAAAAGTTGTAGATGCCACACTCAAGAATAAGATAGAAGGTGAGTGATAAGTCAAGGTTTGAACGCCACAAGGTAGAACCTTGATAAGTTCACAAGTTCTATGAAGAACCAAAGAGAAAATTCTCTCAAATTTATTTCAATTCAAAATCTATTCTCAAATTACATCAATTGGTCCCTTTTATACTAAAAATATCTAAGACCTAAAAGGGAATAAATATTAGGCAATTAATGCCTTACAGTTATGAAAATAAATGCAAACAAATTTAGGAAATAAATAAATACTAAACTAGCAACTATTGACTTGCTTCCTAATTGGAAAGCTAAATCTGGAAACAAACCAGCCCCTTAATTTGGGAAACAAATCAACTATTATTCTTTGGAAATTAAAAGGAAATAAATCAGCCAAAGTTGACTAGCTTGTGCCACACGCCCAAGTCTTCCTTGTTCGGCTCAATCAATTGCCTTGATGACCTTAATTATGCCTTGGTCTTCATGTGTGCTTATCTTGGACTTCAACAATTCAAAATCAGCCAAAGTGTCTTAAATTAAGCCATTTAGTGCTTCTTTGATTCTCTTAGCTCTTGCCCTTGTTATTGGCCCAACCGGAACATGCAATGGATCATTTGATGACTTATTGATTCTCATCATTCCCCCTCTCCTCAAAAGGATTCATCCTCGAATCTTCACCATAATGTTGTTGACAAACTGTAGCACAAAGGATGGTTTCCCCCTTTTATCTTTTTTTGATGAATCTCCTTTGAGAGACATCTTTTTTTTTATCAATGCACGAAAACAAGAAAAGGAATAAAAATTGTTGATATAAGTTCAACTACAAGACCTAAAAAAAATTGTACTTTATTTTTTTTTCGGGATTTTTTTATATCAAAGTTGATTATTTTTTTTTGTAATAGATCTGATTTTAAAAAAAAAATAGACGAAGAAGAACAAGGATAGATTAAACCTGATTTAGAAGCCTAAGCTCTGATACCAACTGATATGAACCTCACCAAGAGCAGTGAGACCCGGAACCAATATATGGTAACGAAGGATCGTTTTCTAATCAAGTTTTTAAACAAGAATATTATCGGACCGCGACCCGTTACCTATAAGGAGGTAAGAACCAAGGGTATCAAGAAAGTTGTAGATGCCACACTCAAGAATAAGAAAGAAGGTGAGTGATAAGTCAAGGTTTGAACGCCACAAGGTAGAACCTTGATAAGTTCACAAGTTCTATGAAGAACCAAAGAGAAAATTCTCTCAAATTTATTTCAATTCAAAATCTATTCTCAAATTACATCAATTGGTCCCTTTTATACTAAAAATATCTAAGACCTAAAAGGGAATAAATATTAGGCAATTAATGCCTTACAGTTATGAAAATAAATGCAAACAAATTTAGGAAATAAATAAATACTAAACTAGCAACTATTGACTTGCTTCCTAATTGGAAAGCTAAATCTGGAAACAAATCAGCCCCTTAATTTGGGAAACAAATCAACTATTATTCTTTGGAAATTAAAAGGAAATAAATCAGCCAAAGTTGACTAGCTTGTGCCACACGCCCAAGTCTTCCTTATTCGGCTCAATCAATTGCCTTGATGACCTTAATTACGCCTTGGTCTTCATGCGTGTTTATCTTGGACTTCAACAATTCAAAATCAGCCAAAGTGTCTTGAATTAGGCCATTTAGTGCTTCTTTGATTCTCTTAGCTCTTGCCCTTGTTATTGGCCCAACCGGAACATGCAATGGATCATTTGATGACTTATTGATTCTCATCATAAGTGGGTTAGAAAGAATGAACCCGTTTGCCTTAGTGCTCATGAGACACTCGTAGATGTAACTAGATCCTTTGGACTTTGTAAATCTATAGAGACTCATGTCTCCCATTGACTTTGTTAAAATTGACTCCATGTGGGGAGCTTAAGCAAAGAGCGCAAACTTGCATGATTTGCACTACGCAAAAAGTTAATTGATTTTATGCTCTTTTGATAATTGTTTGAGATTCTTGGTTGCGCATGCTTATATGTTTTTTTTTAATAAGTGTGCACATTGCTTTGTTTGCAATCCATGTCATATTTATGTTCAAACATGTAATTTATTGGGATAGTACATTTGGATGACCTATAATTTATCTCCATGACATTTGAACTTGTTTATTTTGACATGCTTAAAATGATATGCATGAACTGAGTTTGATTGCTTTAAATGCAACTGTGTGTGAGTGCAAATGAGAAGACTAATCAATAAGGATCTTGTATCTATGCAATTAATAAGGATTTTATATCCAAATTAGTCTTTTCTTTTTTCTTAATGGTGAAACAAGACTACTATCATATGGATAATTATCTGAAAAAATCTAATAGGATATCTTGGTCCAATGTCTTGATTTTCCTTTAAGGATTGATATAGTTGTTTTATTTTCAAATTTGTGAAACTATATCTTTGTTGCTTGTGACAAAAGGGTGCAAATTGGTTTGAATTCTTTTGGAAACCCTTTTGATGTTTGCTTTGCCAAATACCATTTGTTTTGGATTTGGATGCAACATGTCTTGCTTGCAAAGTGTAAAGTCCTCATTTGTTGATTGACTTATTTCATGAACAAACCATATTTTTGGGGATTTATGTAAGGGTAGCTTAGGCTCTCAAGACCTCAAGAGAATAAGCACAAAAGGTAAAATTCTTGTGCTTATTTGCTTTGAAGAGATAGTTGCACACACTCACAAATTCATGCATAACTCTTATTCAATTATGTTGTGTGTTTATACTAGTGTGCATTTTGGTTTAAATGACTCTTGTTGATTTATTTGCATCTTGTAATTAAAGTTCTATGCCATGTTAGGCATTAGTATAGGATGCATCTTCATCACTCTAGGACTTGTTGAAAATGTGTGTTTGAGTGTTGAAAAAGTGGGCAGTGCGCTGGTGGTGTGCTACTCGACTAGCGCGGACTCACTAGCGCAACATTCTAGTGGATCGTCGCTTGTCATGCGCCACTGAGTTGCGCTACTTCACCCGTACAACATTGAAAAAGTGGGCAGTGCGCTGGTGGTGCGCTACTCGACTAGCGCAGCCTCACCAGCACAATATTCTAGTGGATCGTCGCTTGTCATGCGCCACTCCACCAACGCCTATTGATAATTTAGGTTGTGCGCTGGTGGTGCACTACTCGATTAGCGCACCTCACCAGCGCACATAGCGGGAGCTGGAACGTTTTTTTCAGAACGACCTCACTTTGGTTGAAACTCATATATATATAACTCTTTGTATTCAGGTAGTGGAATGAGTTCAAAACATCATATCTTTTCCTTAGAACATATTTCAAAGGAAAAATCTTACAAGTACTCATCTTTAAACACTCAAAGCATTTCCTTGTGCATAAAAACTTCATTTTGCATCATCTATGGTCATTTAGAGTGCATCAATGGATAGTTTTGCATCATCACATCTTGGTTGGTAAGTTTCTCACTATCTTCTTACAAGTTAAGTGTTTTTCTTGCTAGGCTATCTCTTTAATCATTTGTATGCTCTTACATCATATTCTTGATACAAAATAGAGATTGTTGTGATGACATGATTGAGTGTTGTATTGTGATAGCTTCATAGGATTGTTTGATCTATGTTTAGCTATGCTTTTTGAACATGTCATTTAGCTTTTGATATCTAGGATTGCATTAATTGTCATCTCATCATCCTAGATAAGCATATAAGGTTTCCTAGCCTTAATTGTTCTTTGAATATCATCATATATTCACATAGGTCATTTTATCTCTTCATTAAGAAGTAAGACTTGTGTTGCTTCCGGGATTAGGTAGCTTAAATCACAAGCAAGATGGACTAGGTTCACTTATACCGGGATTAGGTAGTGGTGGTGGATTATAAACCGGGATTAGGTTGTAATTCCTTTGTCATTAGTGGATTCGAGGCGGCACTTAACAGCCCGTGGTTTTTTCCATTTGGAAGGTTTCCACGTATATCTCAAGATTTATTATTTTCGCACTTATTACACTTGTGATATTATTGTGACTAGTTAGGGGTATTTTCGTATAAATTGACCATTAACGAAAATTGGGTAAATTTTGATGAAAATCTATTCACCCCCCCCCCCCCTCCTCTCCCCCTCCCCCCTTTAGATTAATATTAAACACACTATAATATTTGTTTCACAAAGCATCCTTGTCGCACATTTTTCTTTAAATAAAACTCCTTGAATCTCGCTAAATTACTTGTGTTGCATAAAGTTAGTTTATATGATTATACATCATAATTGTGCTAATAGCTCTTTTTGCTAAAGCAACTCGATAAGGGGAGCTCATTTGTCTATCTCATGACAAAAATGGGGAGAAGTCTTGAGAAATATAGGGAGACCATTGGTTATGCTTTGGGAGAGAGATCATGAGAAAGAGTAACCCATTTAGGGGGAGCATTGCACATTCATTTGTTTATATTGCTTTATTGACTGCAATTGCTTTTTATATTTGTTCATCTCACATGCACATGTTCCTAGAAAGTGCTTCTTGCCATTGTGTGTAGGTACGATGATAATTCTGCAAAGAGATTGAAGAGATTGAAGATTTAGATGTAGGATCTTTTTTGTAATGTAGAATTAATCTCTTGGACAATAGCTTTATTTTTGTTTTGTGATGATTTATTTGTGAGTGGTTATTTTGTCATGAAATAGCCAAAGGTGGAGATTGTAAGGACCTCGATTTTATGATCGGCTTATTTCATGACAAACCACACCACATTGGGGATGATAGTGTAAAGGGTAGCTTAAGTCTCTCATTGGCAAGCTTCCAAGCATCTCCATGACTTCAAGAGCAAAAGGCATATTCACTTGACTTTACCTCTTGAAGAGTTTAGGCGTGCACACACACACACACACACTTCATGCATGATTTGTATCGACATCCATTTGTGTCCTATTGCTTATGTGTGCATCCTTACTCACAATCACACTTGCACTTTATTCTTACTCTTAAGTGTGGTTGTTGTGTGTTTTATTCGTTTTTCGTTGTTTGATCGGAAACGTCCACACTTGCATGATGATGTGCTTGTCCTAGCGTGTTGAGTCACCATTTGAGAATGTCTTATTCTTTTCCTGGTTTGGCTATATGGAGTAAGGTGTCTAGTTTCAAAAGAGTTGATTTCAATGATTAAAATGTTTTTCAAAACTGATCTTTATATAGTCTTATGACCAAATCTTTTTATGTAATGTTTCAAAATGAGTTTTGAACATTTGTGTACAAACTAGAAACCAATACCTTTCCAACGGTATATTATTCGTAATATTTCATGACTGTTTGGATTGGTTTTGAAATCTCCAAAGTAACCACAAAAACAGGGCAACTCTGTTGTTGTCCGTTTTGACCTTTGGTCACTCAAATGACCATAACTCTTTCTACAGATATCTAAATCACATTTTGTTAATTGGAGTATAAATTATACTTTCATACCTTTCTAACGGTATATTATACGAAAGGTTTCGAAGTCGTTTGGTCATGTTTTGATCCGCTTGAATTTCAAGCTGGTATGTTGAAAACGAAATTCGCGCGAGCCTCGAGCGAAAATGGCCCCGAAAATCTGGGCAGCAATTTTCGCTTCCAAACATTTCGCCCCCTCCAAGTGTGAAGATGGCCCCGAAAAACTTGGCAGCAATTTTCGCTTCCAAACTTTTCGCCCCCTCCTAGTGCGAAAACTGTAGCGAAAAACCTGATTTGGACAAAAACGTTTTTTCTTGTGCAACTCATTTTTACACCATATATATATATATATCATCTTCTTCCCAAATCAGACCTAGACCTCAAGAATTAAATCCCCAAGAGAGAGAAATTGACTCCAAAAGAGAGAGCTCAAAGAACATTTTTTTACTCAACCAAACTCCCATTCATGCACATCTAGCATCATTCTTTATCTTCCAAGCATGGGCCTTCAAATGTTTCTTGACTAGGTAACTTTTACATGTTCTAGATTGCCTCTTTTCATTCTTATGACATGTATATCTAGGTTTAGCTTTTATTGTTAATTAAATGCACGTTCTTATGTTTGATTGCATTTATCACATGCTTGTGTTGTTGGTTGTTGGTGGAGAGTAGTGATTAGTGATAGCTAGCATTTAGGACGATTTTATCCTTCTAGCTAAATCTCGATGCTTTGCATTTAGATATTGATTAGGTCATATTGATTGCATTTTATGATTGTAATTAGTGAACTTGTCATGTTTAATGACAACTCTTGTTGATTGGCATGTGTTTGAAAACTAGATTTTAGGATTGCATATCTACATCTAGTTAAGTCTTTATAAGCATTCATTTAGACTTTGATATCTAGGAATTGTACTTATTGACATTCTTAAATTCCTAGATAAGCATTTAGTGTGTTTTCTAACATTATTTGTATTTAGAATATTGTTATATATTAACATAGGTTGTTGATCTCTTCATTAAGAATTAAGTCTTGTGGCTACCGGTGTGTAGTGCACAAGCAATTCAAGTCTTGCAAACAAAGGAAGGGATGGCAAGCAATTGGTCGGGTGCCACTATAAAAGGCCCAAGGGGGTAGAGTATGAGACAATCACGTTAAGAGGAGTGTATCAGGGGATATCACTATGGACTGAATCAAGAGTGGTGAATGGCGGTGGCTATAGCCTGAGGTTGTTGAGAGTGAGAGTCCGAGAATCACTTAAGGGTGTAACATTTTCTCATATAGTGGATTTATGTGACCGATTGTAGCGCACTTAACAGCCCGTGGTTTTTTTTCCGTTTGGAGGGTTTTCAACTTATACATCTTGTGTTGTTTATATTTCCGCATTTTTACACTTGATGTTTTATGTTTATTTTATTGGGAGAATATTGAATATTGACTAATCAAGAAAATTTGGTAATTGACTTGATTAAAACCTATTCACCCTCCATCTAGGTTTATAGACACACGTTTTTAGAGAACTTTCATAATGTTTACCAAGTTGACAAAGGTTCATAAACTCCATCAAAATTCTTACCAAGAATAGGTAGACCTCTAACAATGTCATATTTTTCAACCATCTTTAAATCTTCAAAGTTCATGTGACCTAATCTTTGATGTCATATTTCAAGCTTGTTGCAATGTTTCATTCTTGAGCCATGTTACATCTTAAAGGGTCTATCTCAAGACAATAACAATAATCAAGGTGACTTTTAACACAATTTTGCCGTTTTCATCTATGATAGTGCACTTATCTTGGTTAAAGCTACCTTCTTGAAAACTTTCTTATAAGTGAGTAATAAGAGTCAAGTTAGCTTGTAGACCATCTACATACAAGGTATTTCTAAGCTTAGGCAATCTGGGGATACAAATTATTCCCTTATCTACACTTTCTTTTTGGTGTCATCACCAAGAGTCACTCAACCTCCATCTTTCATAACAAGTTTTTTGAAGAATTTCTTGTTATCGGTCATATTCCTAGATGGCCGGTATTAATATCATCAACATCACCTAAAGAATCACTCTCTAATAAACTGATTGTGTAACCAAGATTTTGAACAACAAATAAGGTTTTATGAAGCGCAAAAAGTACTTGAATCTCAGCCGAGAGAGCACCAAGAACATGGCTTTGACACCTCCCACATGATCTTACAATACATCACCAACACCAACCGAACCACCTAAAATAAAGGCAACATTCACATTCAACTTAAGATGATTCAAAGGTGGGGGCACCATTTTGGAAGAGATAAAGAGATTCCAGGTCAACCATTTTAGAATTAGGGTTGATATTTTTTTTGTAATGCTAGACGTCCCAAATTTTTTTCCAAATTTTATCCCAAATAATGTGCACGTGAGATGTCAACATCTTATAAACCATGATATTATACGGTAAATGATGTGATGTTGACACCTCACGTGCCACATCATTAGGACAGAATTTGGGAAAGAAATTTGGAATGTCTAGCATTACTCTCTTTTTTTAAGTGGGTTTATAAAACACTTTTTTATAAAAAAAAAAACATAAAAACTAATTTGTTATGGGTCTAACTAATGGTTCTACGTAGTTTTTGATTTATTTTTAATTAAAGTAATTAATTTTTCAATTTGTCTTGAGATATTTTTGTAACTAAAATTTATAATTTGTAATTAAATTGGTACATGTACAAATCATATTTATGGAATGACAATATTGGCACCCTTAAAATTATTCTTTATAATCATTCTAAATTTAACTATTTTCTTTATATATATAACCAATAAAACCATATATAAAACCAATAAGATTTCGTTTGAAGATTGGACTAAATTTTAAAAGAATTAAACAAATATTGTAAACGATTTTCGATTTTTTACGCCTTATATGATGGAGACGTATTTTGGAATGAGAAACCTATTTTTTTTCTTTTAATCGAAGGAGAAGTTCTTGAGAATCCTACGATGATGATTGATGACATATTGGTTAAGCATAGATTTTGATTAATTTTTTTAGAAAACCAAATGATAATTTACACAGTGAAATCTCTTTTTTTTGTTAGGTAAGTATTATTTTTTAGTCTAAGAAAATAAAAGGGTTTCATGACGAGTTTCTTGTCACTTGAGATAAATAAAATGAATAGAACTTTTTATCCAAACTCTATAGTCTGAGTCAAAAAACTACTCACAGCACTTTCATGGCCTTCACATGGGAAACAAAGCGCAGTTCTTCATTCAAATGGATGCGAGATAAATTAACTGATAGAACAACGGAAATAATTTCTGGCTTTAAAAAAGAATTGTTAAAGGAATTTAATTATGGTTATTTGTGAATTATAGTGGGTGCACTTGAAATTAAAAATCTGATTTTAAATTTGAATGATGGGTACAAAATGGAAGTAAGGAGAAATTGTTTGATTCGCAGTAGGGCTACCCTGATTTCATATATTATAGTATCTAGTATAACTAATTTGGTTAAATATTAATTTATAAGAGGAATTCAACTTGTAACTCAATCAACAAGATGTCAGTTTGCAACTTGTTCACGGTAATTTTTGGATCGATTGAAAATCAAACCTGTCAACAATAACATGTAGACAGATCGAGCGTTTTGACCGATCAAGATAAAACAGATAAAATCCTTTTTTTCCACATGGATGAAAAAACCATGGTTGATGGAGACGGCAGAGGGAAATATCACTATAAATTCTAGGATTACACACTCAATACTCGTCTTCTCTCAAATAATAGCTCATATCCTTTACACCAAGGTAAACACTAGTATTTATATGGGCTGACGGGGTGCTGTCCTAATTATTGCCATGTAAGCAACGGATTTATAATTAGAATCCTTTCAAGATTTTAGTTGAGTGGTTCATGTAGGGTTTGTATCCTGATCGATGTTTATCTTCTGGAAGCATATAATTATTGCTAGATTGGGATTCTTTGATTTTTAAGAGGAAATAAGGATTCTAAGACTTCGTATTGGTGTGAATCTCCGCTTGATATAGCATCATGTTAAGATTATATTTGCTGACTTGGCCAGGGATGTCTAACTGAATAAGGATCTTCGGCGGACAGAATCGTTGCTCATTAAGACACTTTAATCAGTTTACTTGGGGCGCACGTCTGAAAATCTAGCTCGGCTGTCACGTTGAAGTGGCTAGGTTTGACGATGTTCTTCTGGTTGACAGGTTGATCAGTTAAATTTCTGATGACATGGCGTTACTATTCTTCCGCTATTTCCACATCTATAGCTGACGTACGTGTCTCTCAACCGAGTAGCATATATGACATAACTAACTTAGTTGCCTTGCCATGATCAAGGGTTGTCCTTAAATTATAAGGAGAGTTAGTTAAGCCACAAAAAAATGAGGATTTGGTCTAAATAACATCAAATCCATGTTGAGTTTTGTGAATAGCACCAAGTTTTCAAGTTAAGTTTATATAACACCGTATTAAGTGTGACAAAACTGCCTATTCTTTACTTGTATTTTTTTTTCCCTTTTGCCTTTCTTTTTCGATCTTCAACCTCTTGTTCAACGTCTTCTTCTTCTCAAAACTCTTTTCTCTCATTTTATAGTTTCCGCTCTCGCTTCACACATTCTATTGCTCGTATATAATCCGAAAGTGATTTTCTTATTTGTGAAAAAAAAAATGCAAATTCGAGACTAGACCCATTTAATAAACATATTTATAAACACGTTTTATCACTTGACCCGAAACAATGATATTAAACCCTAAAAAGATGCATCATACATGACTAAAAAATAATAAAAAATTAATGCTAGTTCTGCCAAGACCAAAGGCTAGGAAACAGTTGGTCTGATGTTGAATCGGTTTGCACATCATCAAGCTGATCACCAAAGTTATAATTTGCGGTAAACTGTGTTTGAAATGGTTCATTTGAAGCTAATGTCGACTGGTGTTGTTGATCAATATTTTGCACAAAAGGATCACCTTCATACTCATAATTCATCTGGTCTGGATTTTGTTGATGATGATCTCCAGGACTAGTAGAATCGGGCTGCATGCCCATTGAATTATTTGAACTGCTAGCTTTTCTAATATTCTCAAGCTCTTCTTGAGCACTTGGCTTTCCCTTATATTTTATCCTACACAGTCTCCATTCCTGCTACAAAACGTACGTATAAAAATACACACACAAAAACTACTCAGGTTAACGTGAAATACCTCCCAATTATGACATACATAATAATAAAAAAGATGATCATAGAAATTTTCACCCAAAAGAGAAATTGATATTTGCATAGTGAAATTAAATTAAAACATACATGCACAATTAAACAAGGTTCATAAGGAATTTAGTTGATCTCAATTCTCAGGTGAGAATTTAATAATTAAGATGATTCTTTCACTTCCTTGAACTTTTCCAAATTTAAGTAAAATGGAGAATGCATTCTCATCAGGAAATTAATGAAGAGTTTAATTACTTTAAAACGAAAAATGATACCATTAAAAATCTGTTATTTGTGGGAATATGATCAGAAAGTGCATGCGGTGAAATATATATAAAGAAAGTGTACCGTTAAGTAGGAAACAAGGCTATATTCGTGCATAATCCAATTAGTTTTGATGGCTTCGTTGCGTTTTCTATCACTATCTTTGAATCTGTGAAAGGTTAGGGGTCTCTTGTAACCCACCATAGTTTGGTTATTAGAAGAAGAAGCATAAATCTTCTTAACATGCCCTGTAGCTTTCCACCATCCTTGTCCCGATACTTCCCTCGAATCATTGTCTTTCATGCAGTAGCAGTATTGCTCGTTGTCCTTCACCGCTGGCGTTTCATCCCCTATTTGTACATATAATAATCATTAACATCATCTTGCATGCAAATTGAGATGCCAATATATTAAAAAAGAGAGAATTGATATTGTTTTTGTAACCCTATCCAAATGTGAAAATGATGATGGCATCAATAAAGAAAATTTTATGATCAAATTATAGAGAATTGAAGGAAAGGAGAAAGAAGATGATCACAGACAGTGAAGATGTTGTGGATCGTGCTCATATACGTTTCTTTGAACAATGAAATTGAAATGGAGAGGCATTGGTTGGCCAGATGCTTTGGTTTGAAGAATTTGGATGAGCTCCTCATCGGTGGGATTAAACCTAAACCCAGTTGGCATCATCATTGTCATCGATCAATTTTCTTTCGACCCAGCTGCATGCGCACACTTGACAAAGTTATATATCTGTTTGTATAGCTGGATTTGCAATTTAGTTCCTAAGTTTTCAAGAAATGTCATTATTGTATGTGACTTACGTGTAATAGCTTATTTGGTCCTGATGATTTCAAACGTATGTCAAACTGTTCCTCTATAGTCCATCTATCCGTCGATCGTTAGTCTAAACTAATAAGAGTAGGGGTATTTACATCTGCACACATAGTTGTACAAAGATTACACATATGCCATTGAAAAATTAATATAAAAAATAAAAAGAGCAAAGGTTAATAGGGGAAATAGCCATCGGTAGTCAGTACTGTCAATCTCCGGTGTTTAACTCAATTATTTTAAATCATGGGTAAAATAATACTTTCACTAACTCTGTATTATTTGACTGACAATGTTTTGGTCAGATAGACCATTGTGATAGATGTATTTTAAAAAATATGAGGACCAAATAAGTTAATATATATAAGTTATATATATATAAGTGATATTTCCTAAAACTGTAGGGAATAAATTATAAATCCCCTTGTACATATGGAAATGATCAAACAAACATTATGGGTCAATAGTCAACCGTCAACACAAGATTACACAAGATCAGAGACAAACACAATAATAATGTCTCGTATCAGTTGGACATATCTAATATTTATAGGATATGTTTGTGTTGCAAATAAACCATCTGTGATCTGTCCCCATCATTTTAACTCGATCCCTTCTTAGGAGAGAATCTACCATTCATATTTCATATGGCCTGTCTTAGTGTCTTGCATCCTATATTCCTATGTATGATGCATCTCCCACTTGATTTCGTTGTCACGTATCCCAAAGTCTCTTGGTCATACAATTTCAACCTTCTTTTTGAAACCCACGTGTAGCAGCCACTCCTAATTATAGATTTTAATTTCTTGAGATGATCATGATTGATAACACCTATCCAAGACTTATGTTACAAATGCATCCTTTAATATTTCTTTAATTCGATTAACCCGTCCTAACTAGTCCAATTTAAATTGGTTGATTTGGTTTTTCTTTTATATATATATAATACTATTGGATTATTCAAAAGCAACCCATCAATTTGGATTAATTTGTGGGTTATGCATTGTCAAACCAAATAAACCATTAAATGTAGCTTAAAAAACACAAGTGATATAAATTGATCTGTTAGTTTTTTTCTTTTCTTTCTACTTTTTCTTGCCTTTATCAATTTTAAGTTAGTTATTTTTATTTGATTTAGAAGTTTGGACAAATTTATTTCTATTTTATAAATTTTAAGAGTTTCACTTGAATTAAAACTTATTATTAGTGAGTTATGATTTATGATAATGATATGAACATTATTATTTATTATTTATTAACGATAAGAAAATCAATAGTGGCGGCCCTGGGTCAAGGCATCATGGGCACCCGCCCCTGGCCCTTCATTTTTTGGAACTCTAGATATATGATTTCAGTTTGTTTAATTGTTAGATAAAAGCCCAATAAATAGTAAGGGTCCAAGTATTTGTTTTTTTCGGAGATACTCAGATATATTATTTCAGTTTGTTTAATTATGAAATAAAAAACACAATAAATAGTAAGGACCTAAGTATTTGTTTTTACAAAATAGCCCAAACTTTAACATAAATAAATTAACACAGTCTCCATTTTGATACCCTAATCGTTTTATTCATATCATCAGTAGGGTTTCGTACTTTCAATCATCTTCTTCTAATCTTCTTCATGACCCAACCCACCATTCCACAAAGACAAAAAAATGGCTCTACTCGTTACTACCTCTTTTTCAGTTTCTCATTTTTTTTCTCTGACTATCTCAACTCTCAAGTATCAAACTCTTGATTTTATTTGGAACTGTCTTTTAGAACTTTGTAAATGTTTATGAGTTGTATATCTTTTGTAATTTTACAAACTATTAACAACAAGCACTACAAGAAAAATGATTTTCTACGACAACATTTAGATGTCACCAAATCTTAACTCTACGTCACCAAATGATTTTAGCGACACCAAAGCAAGTGTTTCCACCTTGTCGCCCTAACCTCGTCGCAAATAAGTATAGGTGACATCTTAAAACATTTGTTTCTAAAAACTATTTTTTTGATACAGAACATTGTCACCATAAGTGTCAAAAACGTTCAATTGGTGACTTAAATGATACTTTTAGCAACATCCAAAGTATGTCATGCAAAATAAAAAATATTTTTAAAATATTTTCATTTTTATCAAAGTTAATAAATTAATAAATTATCATTTTTATCTAATAATTAAATTTATTTTTAAAATATTATCATTATTGTGCTATTTATTATTGATAGTTAATATTATTATTATTATTGTCAATAATTAAATTAACTAATAATATATTTTTATCATTATGCATTAAATTCTTAAAATAAATTATATTTGTATACAATTTTAAGTTTTTAACAACTAAATAAATTATATATAGATCATCCATAAAATAAAAAAGTTAAATACACAAACGTAAACAACAATCCCACAATATATAAAAATAAATTCTAATATTCAATAACAACATACAAATACAATATAAAATTCTTCAAGTCAATCTCTTACGAAAGAAGAGACATTCAAATTATCCTTATTATCATTCTCACTTCACACGTTTTTCCTGTATAATCTAACTTTTTTAGTGTACTCTCCAACAGTGTGTTCAAGGAAAGGATCGTAACTTGCTTGATAATAGATAATACTATTGATGAGATAAATGTCTCTAAATTGATATCTAATCTGCAAAACAACAAAAACATGTTAATTCTTTATATGGACATCCCAATTAAAAAATAAACCCAATTGTTAAAAAAAAAATACAATCAAACAAGATTTAATAATCAAAGTAACAGATACTCAAAAATAGTCGATCAATGAGATATATCCAGAAGAAGAAAGTTGAAAACACATGAATGAAGATCATTGCCGGACACACCGACACTGTTAAATCTCCAATTTACTTCATGTGCAGAACAAAAATAATTAGGTAAGTCTACGATAAGATCTCAATCACCTCATTCCACCTTAAACTCCAAATTTTTTATTACCAATGTCAATCCCAATGAATGGATTGCAAATTTACATGCTTTATATACCATGAATCCATCAAATCCTTTAAGAAGAATAAACCCTTTATAATTCAATGTTACAAAAATTAATCAAATACAAAAAAAAATACAAAATCATGATCTACACACCCACTAAACAAAAAATCATAAATAAAAATCAAACAGCAGAAACTTACAAGAATATCAATGTAAAATTAAATCAAGATCTAAAGCTAATAAACAAAGAGAAACTTACACCAAGAAACTCCAAAATACCCAAAAATCTGTCTCGACTGCATTAGGGGCAGTTATCTGGGTCCAAAACGAGAGACAGAATCATAGGGGGAGACACAGATGAGGCCATTGCCATAAGGACACAGATGCATGATGAAGAAGATAACCACTTTGATGTTTATGTGAAAAACTGTCATTTTTCTTTAAATTTCTATTAATAAAAAAAGGTAATTTTCTTTATTTGGGTTTTCAATAAAAAAAATGAGCGCCACTTTCCTTTTCTATTGGCGCTCAGTAAATTTAATTTAATTTATTATTTTAAGTAATTAATTAAATTTGATTTTATATTAAAATAGTTATATATCAGATATTACTCCAACGGTGAGTAATATATAATTAATTAATTGTTTAATACCTATAATTAATTATTATTATAATTGATCTAATACATATTTTAAAAAAAATATTTAATACACATTTTTAAAAATGATTAAATATATAATACATAATTAATAGTAAACAAATTATAAATAAAAACTTTTATTTTCTCTAAGTTGTCTATACAAATTGATTATGACACCAATATTAAAGCATAGAGGCCGGTAGATTCTATAAAATAAAAGCATTACTAATAAAAAAATTAAAATAGATTATAAAAGAGAATGAAATTTAAGAAATAAAAATAATTTTTTTAATAAAATAATACACACAATAATTTTAAAAATTAGAATGTTACAAAATTTAATTTACTGTTATACTAAATAAATATATTTTAATTTTTAAGAATGATATAAAATTAAGATTAATATAATTTATATACATAATTGTTGTTTTGGATAAAATTTAAATAACTTTATAAAAACGGTCAAAAAATTGTGATAAATAAATAAAAATTTATAAGAACTTGTATACAATTAAACTATCTATATATCTGTAAACAACATATATTGCACATCACCTCTTAACATGGATGACAATGCAGCTCCTTCTCACGGTGTGATAAGGGATTTGAGTCTCATCATATACATTTTATAAATATTAGTTTGGATTTTTCTATCGCTTAAGTCCTGCCACTTTTTTAATTTAGAAATACAAAGGAATTAAAATTCAAAATATTATTAAATAAGAAATGTATTTACTTAAAATTAGGTCACCTGTTAAGTGATTTTTAGAGTAAAAATTATTTAACAATGAAAATATATTATTTTCAATAATAATATATAGAATTATAATTTTAGTGACATAATATTAGATTTAATGAGATAATATTTGATGTCGCCATGGCGACAACAAGTAAAGGTCCCTAAAACTCTACAATTGTGTCGTAAAAGAATGTAATTAATGTGTCACTTTGATGACATATTTTTAACGACGTAATGTTTAAAAGTGTCACTAAATATTGGTTTTAGCGAGACTTTTTTGATGCCGTTAATAATTAAGTCGCCACAGAGCAATTTTCTTGTAGTGAAGTTTAAACTTATTTCTGATGTATGACATTGATATTAATAGATAATTTAGTACTTCTAGTCACATTTTGTTCGAGTTATATGAGAACTTATTTCTTTATATATTTAATGTAATTATTACATGATAATATTTATATTTAATGAAATTATCATTTTCGAGGTAAATGTACGAAAACAGGTTATATATTTGGATATATATTGAAAAAACTATGAATATAAACAAAAGATTCATTTTTTAGATTTCGTCTAAGGACCTCGAAAAAGTTAGGAACGGCTCTGAACATCAATCCCCCCATTATCTATATCAAATATATGATATATCATAATACATTTATAAATATAAACATTATATTTTCTAAAATGTGTTCAGAGTACTCTTTTATGACTCTTATTTTTATTATTTATTTAACGACTCTGTTCCTTCTTGTTATTTTTCTTTCAAAAATAAAAAATAATAGTAAAGTAACGACCTTTTAAGTTGGACCATTGTCGATAAGAAAAATTTTAACCAGACTGTTTTTTAACGTTATTTTAATATTGTAAGGGCATCTCTAACCCCAAATTGGTTTTGATGTAACTTTTGTATTAAAATATTACCACTGTTACACTATTTTACTATTTCATCTCTAATTCATTGTATTAAATTTTATGCTAAAAAAATAGTCTTTTTTTTGTTCTCTCACTTTTTAATATTTCTCTATAATTAGCATTTCATCCCATAATTAACATAATATTATAATACGATAATAAATTATAAAATTAACACATTAAAAGAAATTAATTTTAATTAGGTAAAATATTACATTTATTATTAAAATAACTCAAACATTACATTTTAGTAAATAAAAAAGAAAAAACATAAAAATAAAAGTACATATTAATCATCATCTAATTATCTGAATTAATATATTCATCCCACAAATGATCTATTAAGGCATTTCAGAGTGCAATGTTAGCGTTTTTATCCCTGATTTCGCTATGTCGAGCTAAGAATTCTTGAAATCGGATATTTTCATCTAACATCATCTCAACTTCTGGAGGTCGTGCTTCCATATTATCCTAAATTGATGCATCAACATCACACTCATCCTTGATTATCATGTTTTGCATAATAATGCACATAGTCATTATATCATGTAAAACATGTTTATGTCAAAAACGCGTCGGTCCTGCCACAATTACAAACTGTGATTGGAGAACTCCAAATGCACGTTCTACGTCTTCTCTACATCCTTCTTGTTTCATTGCATTTTTTTTTCGAATACATGGATCGTGAATAGTTTGTACAAGTATAGACCATTTTGAGTATATACCATCAGCTAAATAATAACTCATATTATATTCTTTTCTTTGAATGACATAATGAGTTGAATGAGCAATACCTTGCGTGAGGTTGGAAAAAATATAGGATGCCTCCAACACAATAATATCATTGTTCGTACCTGAAAAACCGAAATATGCACGTCATATCCACAAATCATAACCAGTTACAACCTCTAGAATAATAGTTGGGGATCAATTATGACCTGCATATTGTCCTGCCCAAGTCTTTGGACAATTTTTTCACTTCCAGTGTATACAATCTAGCATACCTAGCATTTTTGGAAAACCTTGATCTTTTCAAATACGGAGTAATCTAGCAACATCAGTAGCGTTAGGTGATCTTAGATACTCACCTGAAAATTTATCCACAACAGCACAATAAAATCTCTTCAAACTTTCAATTGTTGTAGACTCTCCTATTTTATTATACTCGTCAGTAACATCCATTGGACAACCATATGCCAACATCCAAAATACTGTTGTTATTTTTTGAAGAGCGGACAAACCTAATTTACCCACACTATCTCTTTGTTGCACAAAGTAGTTGTCACGAGCTTCCACTTTTTCAACAATACAAAGAAATAAACTTCTACCCATTAGAAAGCATCGACGAAACTTTTAATAGTTATACCGTGGGCTCTCGACAAAATAGTCGTAGAACAAACGACAATCAACATTTTTTCGGTCTCGATTGATCAATATATGACCAGGAATTATGCCTCCACGAGTCACTGGGTTGTTTTGTTGACTGAGATACTGAGTGATAGCCTGTTGGATGTTACCATGTTGGGCAAGTATCACTTCTTGTTCAGCATCAATCATTTCAAGATCTGTCAAAAGTTGCTCTTCCTCTTCGTCAGAAGATGAAGATGAAGATGATAAATTAGATGGACCTCCAAAATTGAAATTCATTTTTACTTGGAGTTTAATTGAATGAGTTTTAGCAAACTATGTTGTAGGCTATTTATCTTTGTGAAATATACTATTCTAGATAAGAAATCTGAGCTATCCTAATTGTAAACCATTGGATGAATTGCATCGCCATCTGAACAGTAGGATTAAATCTTGAAAATAATATCTTCTCTTTGTCCATGTGATCGGCATAGCCGTAAGCCCACGTGGAAAAAGTAGATACAGACAAAATAATTTTTAGAAATCTGATCTTCACTTTTCAGAGCACCTTTCTGTAATAATATCTCAACTTTTCCAGAAATCTGATCTTTGCTTTTCCCAAAATATGAAAATAAGATATCTAAGCTATCTGAGAGACAATGCTAATATTTTTTTATTAAACTGAATAGCCTTTCGGCTTACAGGACAATCTTCACAAAGATATTGTAATTCAAATTTGGAAAACTCAACTTATTATGAAATCAAAACTTTGCTAAAACGGTAATAACGATGGAATTTGGCCAAAAAAAGGGCATGTCTTACGACCAAAGCTTTTGAAGGTCTAAACAATTAGCTTTAACCATGGAAGTTTCACTTCATTCTGACTCCAACACCAGCACTAGTAGAAATCATTTGATCTTTTTCAGACCCCACCCCTCAATGTAATCAAATGCCATGTTTCCTGATGTATCAAATTGCATCACCATCTGAACCGTAGGAATAAATCTTGAAAATAATGTATTCTCTTTGTCCATGTAGCCGACAATAGCTACAAGTCCACGTGGAAATAGTAGATACAGACAAAAACACTTTAATTCAAAAAAATGTTTTCAGAGTACCTCTCTGTAATAATATCTTAACTATTCTAGAAATCTGATCTTCACTTTTTCCAAAATAGGAAGATAATATATTTTAGATATTAAATATCAAACATTGGATGGATTGCATCACCATCTGAACCGCAGGATTAAATCTCAAAAATAATATCTACACTTCTCCAGAATTCTTATCTTCACATTTCCCAAAATCTGAGGATAATAAATCTTATTTCAAATGCCAACTAATTGATGAATTTCCTCACCATTTGAACTATAGGATGAAATCTGAAAAGAGTACCTCCTAGTTTCTATAAATATCAACCCACACTAAATTATACACATCCCTTCAAATCTCTTATACTTTCGATACACTTATCTCTTCAAGTCACTTTTCCCTTTAAATCACTTTTTCCGTAAAATGTCTACAAAAAGAAGTTCTTTATACACATATGCAGAAGACACACATCTTTGTCATATATATTTTGATGTTTTGTAAAACCCAATCATATGTATTTACCAATCAAATGATATGTTCTAGGTTCAAGTTGAGACTGATTACAACAACAACAGACCCGATTTAATCACTGAACATCGTAACAAGAGAAGTTTGCAGTGTCGTATGCAGACTATCCTTACCGCAATGAGGAAATTGCGAGGATGCCTACAACAGATTGAAACTCTTAAACATAGTGGTGCCTCCAAACCTAATATTGTGAGTATTTGTTAAAATTAAAGTTGTTGAAAAATTATATATAATATATTTGTATCATTTTGCTGATGAACCAGACAAAAATCTTATTGGCCCAAGATAACAAATATAAACATGGATTCAAGTTTGACAATGTGTGGCCCATCCTAAAAGATATGTAAAAATTTACAAACAACGATACTGCAACATCAACCTTTCGAAGGGAAAGTGGTCATTTTGTATCATCACAAGAAGACTCTCCAACTCCAAAGTCTCCCACAACGGCATCTCCTAGACTATCTTTATTTTCTCTGAATATAACTAGTGATGACGGTGGGGGTAGTTCATCTCAATGACCCGTTAGGGTGAAGAAAGCAAAATTTAAAATGAGGGTTGAGGAACAAAATTCAACATTTTATGACACTTTGAAAGAAGAACAACAATAGAGTTGAAAGTTTATACCAAAAACGTTGTGGAGAGGCAAAGAACTAACGATATTTTGGAGAGAAAACTGGAGTGCCTGGAATCCAAGATTGTGACGATGGATTTGAATACTACAACTGATCCAATACAGCATGAGTTTGTGAATCAACAATAATTAAAAATTATGGCAAAACGAGCTCAACAACAAGACTAGGGATTCCAAAATATATCTGGGTCTTTTGATGACTTTTTCAATAATCTCCAAGGACCTAGAAATGATATTCCATAATGCTAAATCGTTGTTGTAATTTATGTTGTATTTTTCCTTAATTTTAGTGTATTCCAATTAGTGGTAATTTATTTTATCACTATGAAGTTTGTATTTCGTTTTTAATGTATTTATTAATTAATGTATTTTGCTTTAATTTCTGCTGTTTTAAATGAAGTGGATTATTTTTAAAAAAATTGCATTAAATTTTTTTAATTATACACTTCATTTTAGTTTATTATAAATATTAATAACAATAATAATTAAATCACATCAAAATCATTAAAAAAAAGATCAAAGTGAAATAAATTTAATTGATTAAGTTAAAATTGTGATGAAATAAAACCTTTAAATAAATGATATATTCAGAGTAGATTTTAATAAATAGGATTAAACTGTGATTATTTAAAAGTTGTGGAATTGGAAAAAAAAAACAGATCCATTTTTTACGTAAAATCAGTGTCTACGTAAAAAACAGTATCGTACAGTATATTGTGCAATATTATTCATCAACCAATAGAAGGCGTAAGGAATGGCGCTGCATTGGAGGCCGATTCTAGTGGAAATTAGAGATAGACAGAGTGATACATGGTTGGAGATGGTCTAATGTAATACCGTACATATTTTGAGTGTTTTGAAGTACTACTAGTGGCATTCTAGAACCTTTTTAAATGTTTCTGGTAAGTAATTATGATCAGAATAATTGTGGGGTACTTATGTTTGGATATGATATAATTCATCGATGATACTACAAAATTCAAATGATGAGTTGTTTTTCATTTCATTCGTTACATCGTTCTCAGGAATCATGATAAATGATATTAGATTAACGTAATAAATGATAGAATTAATATTAACAATATTTTCTCACCTTTAGACCCTTATTGGATGTATAGTTTTATTTTAAAAAGATTTTTTATAGACTAACATAGTTAGCATTCGGTTTATATTGACTGAATTTGACCGTTAAAAAATCTAAAATATATATATATATATATATAAACTTCAATTGTATTAATTGATCATCATACAATCGTAAATTTATCTAATAACAATTAATAAAATGATATAAAATGTTAGAATAGTAACTTGTAAAGTAGAAGTTATTGTATACAATTTTATCCGAAAATATAACAAAATTACAAATAAACCAAAAGTATTGAAAATAAACCAAAATATATATTTATTTGTATTTTTTATATATAAATCCAAACAAATACTCATTTTCAACGATTTTGGTTCATTTGTAATTTAGTTATTTTTGGGGATAAAATTATCCAAAAATAACTTCTCATTTACAAGTTAACATTCTCACATTTTATATCATTTTATTAATTTATTTAGTAAAAGTACGAGAGTATAATAGTCGGTTCATAAAATTGAAGATTAAATACGGATATTTTACACTTTTTAATGGTCAAACTCAATCAACACAAACGGAATGATAACGGTGTTAGTTCATAGGGGAGGTTTCTAAAATAAAAAAAATTATAAATATACACACAATAATAGTTCAAAGGTGTTGGGGGAGTTAATATTAATCATAAATGATAAGATAATACTAAATTGTTCAAATGTTTCCCCCCAAATTCATACAAATGTAATTGGATAAAGGTAGATATTCAACCTTTGTATCCAACTTCATGTGGCAGTTTATATGACACATCATTGTCAGCTGCCACATCATTACATTTTTTTATGTGTGAATGACAATGCAACACTTTTTATTTTTAATCTAACACATTAAAAAAATGTAATGACGTGAGACTGTTATCATGTGACAGATGATAAGGACGAGCTATGTAAACTGTCTCATCAAGTTGGATAAATGGGTTGGATGTCTACCATTATCCAACATAATTTGACAAATCGATTTTATTTTTTCACAAATCTTTATACAAAGATATTTTATTGAACATGTCACTCACGTGAGATCTTTTATTTTAACATAAAGTAAGGACCAACTTTAAATCTATCGATTTTAATAAATTTTGGTATAGACTTTTTGTGAATAGTAAGTTCAATGAAATTTACCTGTAAACAAAATTTGAATTTTTTTTAAGATCTACAACTATTTTTTTTCCTATTTTTTATCCTATTTTTTATCCTATTTTTCGATGCTTGATTTTCAATAATATCGGAAAGAAATAGTTGTACGTTTTAAAAGAATTTTAAATTTTATTTATAAGAAGATTTTATTGAACTTATCGTCTTTAAAAAAAATCATATCAAAATTTATTTAAATAGATAGATTTCATTAAAGTACTTACTTTATATTAAAATAAGAGATTTTTTATGAAAGATTTACTCATCTTTTTATATATATATATTATTAGATGTGAGATTTCTTTTACGAAATCTCCGATCGTACCTATGGTCATTTTCGCTACCTATGGTAATTTAAATTGTTACCGGTACCGGATAGAGATAGCTATTATATTATGTTTGCTTATATAGTGAGAGAGAGATCTTTCATGTTATCTGCTCACATACAGTGAGGTGAGAGACAGAACTATTCTGTTAGGTGTTTATATATAGTGAGGCGGGCCATGCCCCCTTTCATTAAAGGTGACTTTATTGCCACCTAAAAAAACTTCTTCCTACACCCATTTATTATGATAAAAGTTAGGGTTAATAGGACAGATGACCTATATACGTACAGTACAATTGTATAGTGTCTTATAAATTTTTTTCCTTGGCAAACTCCCTGAACTTTTATAAATTTGTAAAAAATGACAGGAGTGAAACAGACGTTAGTGGTAAATTACATTTATATACCCTGAATATATGAATAATTATATTAAAAGTGAAAAAATATAACAATATTACACAAACACTCTTTGACCAGTTTTATCAATGCCCAAAAAATAAAATAATAAAATTAATAATATTAATAAATTTTGAAAATTATATTATAAAAACCTAAATATTAAATAAAAAACAAATTGTTTCTTTATTTTTTTTTCCAGAAACCAGAAACATCCACGCCCAAACCACCGTTCAAACCAAATCACCGCCCAAACCAACACCATCGCCACCACATCCACACCCAAACCAAATCACCGCCCAAACCAATCCACGCCCAAACCACCACCACATCTACCCAAGCCCAAAAACATCCACACCAAATCCACCTGAATCCATACCAAATCCACCTAAATCACCAGCAAATCCATACCAAAACCACCACCAAACCACACCCAACCCATTTTAGTCCACACACATCAAAAGAGAGGAAGAGAGAGAGAAAAAGACGAAGGTCGTGGGGGCAGAAGGAGACGAAGACGAAAGATGCGGCAACGGAAGGAGACGAAGACGAAGGCCGGTGCAGCGGTGGTGAGAGGAGAGAAAGAGAGGCGACGGTGAGAGGAGAGAAATGTGAGAGATCTGGATGAATATATATATATATCACATAAATTAATCAATATTAGTTTTAAAAATATTAGTTTTAAAAATATAATTTTTAATAATATAAAATTTATTACAATCTAATACAATACATCACCAAACACAACAATAATACAATCCAACCCAAAACAATATAAACCAAACACAACAATAAAAAAATCATATTTATTCCAAACCCATATTTATTCTCTTCTTGCAACAATCAAATCCCGACGCAAACCACCACCAAACCATAAAAAATCATCACTCATCAGCTCCACCGTTCATTTAAAAAAAATATGGGTAGTTTGATTAATTTTTGTTTAATTAGAATTATGGATAGTTTAATTGTTGAATTGGAATTTAGAAATCTAAGTTCCATATATTTGTAATTTAATTTTTCTTTATTATTATTGTTAATATATTATAATTTTTATTTTTTAAAGTTCATAAATATTATTAATATTATTATTTTGAAAGTTTATTATTATTATTATTATTATTATTTTTTAAATAATTAATGTTATTAATATTTTTATTTTGATTTTTTTGGATATTAGTCAAACATGTCAAAGAGTATTTGTATGATATTATTATATTTTTCTAGTTTTAATGCAATTATTCATATATTCAGGGTATGTAAGTGTAATTTGTCACTGCCGTCCGTTTCACTTCTGTAAATTTTTATAAATTTATGAAAATTCAGGGGGTTAAATGCCAAGAAAAAAAATTCAGAGAGTACTATACAACTGCGTTATAAGTATAGGGGTTATTGGTGCTATTAACCGTAAAAGTTATTCATAATATCTATAAATAGAACTACTTTTAAGGACGAACTGAATTATTTAGAAAACTTTCTAAATCAGTTTTGACACCCATTAACTGTGAACTAGGGTTTGAAGAACGAAAGGAAGAGAATGATATATAGGATTGTAATCTTACATCGAATAAATGACAACAAACATTTTAATTAAATCAATCATATAAATTATAAAACACAAATGAAACTCACAATTATTAAAGAGTAGAACAACTAGTTAACGTGTTTATAGAGCCTTTCAACTCATAAATCAGAAATAAATAAATAAATGAAAGATAAAGAAAGAAATAAAACTTTTGAGGTTTCAATAGAGAATAATAAACTATAAAAAGCAGATGAGTAGATGAACATAATAGAGAATAATAAACTATAAAAGGCAGATGAGTAGATGAACATGAAGATTAAACTCAAAGTTTAAAAGCCTCAATATAGAAGCATAATTGATGGATGTTTTGGCCGTAGAATGAAACGATGAATGAAGGGTATAAGTATAATTTCCAACCATTGGACAGTACAAAACAATGAGTACGTACTTTGCGTGTGATAATGGTAGAGATTCATAAAGATTTTGATATCTCATTTTATTGAAGAGAGGAGATATCAGTATTTCTGATTATGTAACAAATGTCTAAATGGAAGATTGAGTGAATCTTTCATTGGAATCTTGTACAGTTAGGATTGATTTTGTTATCTTGTTTGAAAAAACGTTAACACAAGGCTTTCACAATCAAGCAAAATTTGCAATCAAATTAGAAAGAAACAAAAGCAGCATAATATTGACCAGTTTTTTCAACAACTCATTGATGCAACATTTTCATGGGAAACACTCCTCTCTCTCTCTTGGAAATATTTACTTCTAAGTTCGATCATTGACTCTTACCTATAAAGTCTAGGTTCCTCATCAAGATTTGAAGAAACAGTCAAATTCCATTCTGAAATTGTAATATAGATACTTAATTATTATTTTTACAGTTAGTATATACCGTTCAATATTGTTCGACGGTAAATAACACTCCTTTATGTTTGAATCCTCCACAGATGGTATATTGAAAAAAACAATTACTTTGTATGCTTGATTATACACACTACTAAATAATAAAAGTATAAAATTTTGTATAGCTATCGAAGACTTCCAGCTACAACAACAAATTTGTAGGAGAAAAGGCTTACAATTCGATCAATTTAAAAATCACCTACAACTACGAATTTATACGTCTAAGCCAAAGCTTATAATTCAACTTAAAAATCACCAACAACTATAACTGTGTGTGACTGAAAGCTTGCAATTCAATTTAAAAGATCACAGTCCAATATGGGTCCAATAGCAATGTGACTCGGTGGTAAAGAACTCCTATATCCATCTTAACATTAATGTTTAGGCTTAAGTCGGTCAGCGTATATATATCTATATATATATATTTCAAGTAAATTCATATTGATATAAATTCGTCAGTGCGTTGTGATGTTGACCATTAGATTTACGTACTTTGACTCAAAGTGTATGGGCTTGTTAAAACTTCTCCATAATTAGTGGTTTACATGCAGTGCATTGATGTAAGTTATATCAGTACACACCGATAGGAAAACTACTATATATATATATATATATATATATATATATATATATATATATATATATGTGTGTGTGTGTGTGTGTGGATCCCTTTCTTATGAGTGTGTACTCATGTAATAATATAAGAACATTGAATGTGAGTCCTTCATTTATGAAGAAACATTAATAAGTGTATATAAATTAAGTTAAAACATGTAAATATAGTGGTTCACATCCAATACCCTCATATATTTATATGAATGCATATTAATGTGAAAATACATATATAAAGTGGAAATTGTGAGATATGTCACTTTTTTAATGTGTGTTGCAGTGATGTCACCGCTTTAATAACTTAAGTTTAAAATGCACCTATTATGGTGAACTACTTAAATTACCCTTAAATTGCCCTTAACGAAACTTTCTCTCTATATTTCATAACTCTCACTGTAAAAAATGAATGAAAGATTCTGATAGAACAACTATTAGGGGTATTTTTATCCGTTCACCTTAATAGATACCTTTTAAATATAAGTTATTAAAACAGTGACAATGTTGAAATGCCACCTCCAAAAAGTGTTATTTATTTTTTGAACCCCGAATATAAAAGCTTACCATTCAAAGGCATAAAATATTTGTCAAAGAAATTAATTGTTACTATTAACTTAATTAGTTGGTGACAATTTGTCTAGCTATTGAAAAATATTGAGTGCGTGTAAACTTGTTTATTCTGCTTTAGTTGGTATAAAATTTCTTTATGTTGAGCAAGAGAACTTGGGATTAATCTCACGCAGTGACGCAGATTTGGTAATTTACATTTAAAATAGTAATAAAAGGAACTAAAAATTATATTTAAATAAGTTTGAGAAGAAAGCTAGGGACAAAAACATGGACATGGAGGCATGTAGCGTACATACATCAAGTTTCTAGATAATATTTATGTACTTGGAAAAAAAAAAAAAAACATTATAGAGAGAATCTTAAAGTTCACATCATTTTAGATTTAGAGTTTGATTTTCCTTGATAATAAAAAATGACCCATGGAAAAAAAAATAAAGATTTTCCCATATCTTGAAAAATCTATTTGCAAAGATTTAATCGAAATCATAAGTTGGGTGACAACTGACATAGAATGTGAAGGATGTCAGTAGGTTCATTGACATGATTCACTAAATCTTTATACAATAAATAGATCTCTTTGACAATTTCCTTTCAGTCTTTATAGTCTAAATATAATCCAAAATGTATTGACTTGTTGAGCTAAAACAGTCTGAATGCAAAGATTTCATTAACTTGGCTGTTTCTTTGGTAAGATTTTCGTAAAATTGGAAACAACATATTACGTTATATTTTGAGTTTATAAAAGTCGAATTGATTAAAATATTTAAACAAGTGAGAGTTAACCGAATAAAACCTGTTATTAATGTGATCAATATTTATTGAGCTCGGTACACCTTAATTACATTAAATATATATAGGATATAGTATGAGCTATTGTATATGTGTGAGGCTAGTATTCTTATTAGGACTAGCCATCATATTAGGGTTTTGAGAATCCTTTATGGTTTAGGATTCTAGGAAGTTATACTATATATAGGGGGTCCCTACTCTCACTCACAATGAACATAGTACAAAATTGTCTCCCCATTAGACAATCTGAGGAATGTGAGAAGAGAGTAGAAGACTCTCTATTGTTTTAATTATTTTCTTTGTTTTATTTTCAGGTTATCGTATTATTATGGATTCGGAATTAAGACTCTACGAATTGGATGTTTTCCGCTACGTTTCCAGGTACGTATTTATTCAAACTTATGCATACAATACGAGATCGAATTATATTCATATATATATAATGCCTACAGTGGTATCAAAGCCAATCGTATTGTTACATATGTTGAATTTTTTTGATATCGTATATATATTTACTTTTTATACACCAGATTGAATTATTGCTGCTATGATAAATATATGTTTACGTGTTATTATATTAAAGATTAGTCTTATATACGTTAAACAACAAAAATTGAAATATATATTTTATTTTGTGTTGTTTTAATTAATATGTTGGAATGAATCCGGTGTGAAAGAGGTTGTGTGCTATGAATGTATTAGATTTGAATTCGTAAAAGCCTGATAATAAATAAATAATCATGTCTAAAAGATTTAAGTTTAGAAATCAGTTGTTATGACTGTGTTTTAGTGGGTAGATGAAAATCAATTGTACGTTAGAACATGGATCACGTAATCAGACATGAGTCGATGGATTTGTGCCTTGTGGCACCAGTTTCGTGCGGGTCAAAGGATCTAATCAATCCAGACCAGCATATTGGAACGGGTCGAAGGTTCAGACCTACGGGTCAAGCACACCATGAACGGGTCGAAGGTGATCCAGACCCGCGCTCTGAAGCGGGTCGTCTGCATTGGACCCATCCAGATGTGGGTCGTTCTTCGCAGACCCACGCATTGGTGGGGTCCCGACTTCGTCGCCGACGATGTTGGTCGTTGCTTTTCCGTCGACGACGTGTATGCCCGTCGTTCATTAGATCCGCGCGATTACGGATCTTCCATGAGAGTTAACGGCAAACGGGGCGGGTTGCCGCTGCTGTTCTAGCTCGGTTGCCGCCGTTTTGGTGGAAGTCGAAGAAAGGACGAACGGCGGCCATGAAGAGCCAAGAGATTTCTAGGGTTTTCTGGTTTGAATTAGGTTTGGGCCACCTTTTATAAATTAGATAAAATTTTGGACGTTTTTGAAATTTTGCTAGGCTCTTTTGGAATTATATATAACTATGGACTGTTTTGCAATTTTTCAGTGGCATGTTTGAATTAATTGTAACACTGAGGCATCTATGTGTAATTGTTCCTGATTTATAATTTCAAAAATATTTGGGGCCAATTTTATATTATGATAAGTATAGAGGTCAATTTGAAATTTACCAAAATCATGAGGCAATTTTAAAATTTTCCAAAATTTTTATGAAAAATAATTGTAGTTCATAAATAATTATTATGATTTCGGATGATTATATTTCACGTAGTGACTAATCATTTAGTTTTTATAATAATTATTAGTTTGCTTAAAATTAATAATTGATAGAATTTTCTTATGAATCAGATGATTATGTTTCACGTAGTGACTAATCATTAAGATTTTGAGAAATTCATCGGTTATCAATTATTAATGATTTTGATTCAATAATTGATAGAATTTTCTCGTGAATCGGATGATTATGTTTCACGTAGTGATTAATCATTAAGATTTTAAGAAATTCGTCGGCTATCGATTATTGATGAGGTTAAAATTAATAATTTGTTTTGAATATTCTCGTGAATCAAGTGATTATGTTTCACGTAATGACTAATCATTTCATTTTTGAGAGTTTAGTCGGCGAAAGATTATTGATTTGGTAAGTTTAAATAATTGATAGAATTTTCTCATGAATTGGATGATTATGTTTCACGTAGTGACTAATCATTAAGATTTTGAGATGTTCGTTGGTTATTAGTTATTAAATTTGAACTGTAAAGATGGAAATGCATGTGTTAATCATCTCCGTAGGAGGGTTATCACATATGATAGGTGATGTTCTTTTCCGTAGGAGATTCATCATCTTGAGGTATTCATCTGTAGAACTGCAATGATTGAATTATATGCATGTGATGAGTAATGTTCTTCTCCATAGGAGGTTCATTATCTCGAGGTATTGACTTATACAATATGTTGTGAGTGTTAGACACATGTGATGGGTGATGTTCTTCTCCGTAGGAGGTTCATCATCTTGAGGTATTCATTTATATAATGTACATTATATAAATGTTTGAAATTTTGGAAATTGCCTCTAATATATTTTCATTTAATTGAATGAAATTGTCCAACACTTAATGATGCCTATATATTCTATATGCTCACAAATAATATCTACTCAACATAAATTTAAGAAGGTTATGTATTTCTCATTATTTTACATAATTTTAAGGTAAAAATTATGTGTAACCGTGTCAAATTGATTAAGAGAAATATATGAATTTATGTTGGATGTAATGATATTGGATTTGTAGTTCATGTTTTACAAATGTATAACCTATGAAATTATTATGGAATTGTATGGTTACGTTTCTATGTAGTAGACTAAGGCTTAGTTTGGCATTGCTTCCCTAGCTGCTTTTGGAGCCAAAAGTGATTCTGGACCTAAGACAGGGTGTTTGGTAAAATCGCGGGGAAGTGCTTTTGGTCACTTTTAGCTTCTATCAACTGAGTTTTTGAGAAGCTACAAATACATGCTTTTGGATTTTGGCTTCTGCTTTTAGAAAACGTGCTACAGTGATATTAAATAAAATTTTACTAACTTTCCAACTTTGTCCTTTGCCTTTAACGAAATTTAACAAAAAAAATGGATTTATATTTCTGTAAAAAAAATGTTGACATAACTGTATAAATTTTTTTTGGGATAATTAATTCAATAAAGTAGAATAAAAATGAAATAAAAAAAATAAAGTAGAATAAAATAAAGAAATAAATAAATAAATAAATAAATAAATAAGGTTAATTAATTAAATAAAGTAGAATAAAAAATTGGGCTAATTAATTCAATAAAGTACCATAATTATATAACACTAAACACCAATAAACAAGAAAAATATAAAGTATAGCATATTAGTACCATTTAGATGTCTATGTCCTTTTAGTAATTTTACACACTCACAACACTTTTTATTTCAGTTTACCAAACACATTGAAATTGCTTTTAGTTCTCACAGCACTTTTGAAAATCAGTTTACCAAACACTCAGCTGATTCTTCCCACAGCAATTCCAAAAGCAATTTCCCCCATAGCAATTTCAAAAACACTTCTCCCCACAGCACAGCAATACCAAACTGAGCTTAACTATTAATATTTCATTATGATTTATTTATTTCATTAAAGACATCAATTGATTATATTTGAAATTATTATAAAGTTGAATAGTTATGTTTCTAAGTAGTAGACTAACCATTAGGATTTTATAATCATCTTTTGATAGTAATTATATAATCAATTGTGTTTGGAATATTTGTGGAGTTGGATGGCTATGTATTCACGTAGTGAATTAGTTGTTAAGATTCCATAATATTTGTTAGATTATCAATGATTAAGGTTTTGAACTGCATTGAGGTAAAACTATACATGTGTTGATCATCTGCCTAAAGGAGTCATCACTTGTGTAAGTTTAGTAAGCATTGAAGAATAAATAGTGATGTTTATCTTCCAAAGAGGTTAATCACTTGTAGGAAAGTTTTAACACGTGCATTGTGTTATTTGTCCAAAAGACATATCATGATGTTGTGTTGGATTTTCCTGAAGGTTAAATCATTATTTATAATGATTATGAAAATTGGTATGAGCATGAATATACTGTGATTTAATTTCTTTTTAAACACCTCTACTAATTTTTAAATACATGTCATTAAGATATTGGTTGATGGACCTTTTTAGTGGATTAGATGAGACGCTTCAATTGTTTTTTACCTTAATAAGAATTAAATGATAAATAAAGTTTAGTGAACCTACTGTCGAAAGTTTCTTAAGGTTTAGTGCCTTATAAATAGATGGAGATTAATCTATTACGGAGTTATGTCTTTTGTTTGTCATTTTGATAAAGGTGATAGGATATAAACACCATAGAAAGTAGTCTATAAATTTTGACAATTCAACATAGCAAGTCAAAGAAAATAAATACCGATGAAATAAAATAATTTGCTATCGCAAGAAAATGTACCCCTTAATTTATGTTTTGAATTATTTGATTACTTTTCAATTAAGCTCTTAGTGGGTTATTTATTGTTATACATTTTATATTATAAATTCTTACAATAAACTCAGTATTCAATAGGGGCCAATTGGTTAAGAGGTTTTATTTGAATTCATATGAATTCATGATAATATTTACATTATCTTTAACCTCTAAAAGTTTTATTGGATGATATTTCCGATTTTGGTCATGTATAGCAAAGTACAGTAATAAGACTGGGAATTTAAATTAGTATCTTGAAGCTTATTCAAGATAATAGATTATTGCTTATGATTTCACCTAATGAGTTATATCGTGATTTCTGTAAATAATAATCTTTATGGGTCTTCGAATTCTTCTCGAATTCTAAATTCTACTTTTAGGTTTTAGAATTAGATTGAAGATTGTTCTTGTTGTTTAGATATAATCTTTTAATCACATGACCATAGGTAGAATTGAGATAATTGATTCGTAGGACATTTTGATTATTTTAAATTCTCAGTTTTAAGTCTTTTGATTAAATGAATTAAAAGTAATCTCATAAAATATAAGGATAGGACTGTAAAGATTAGAAACTATTGTGAATAGTTCATAGAACTTGTCTTGTTTTATTTATAAGAATAATTGTATCTATGCATTATACATTCTTAGGGGGAGAAAGTGATGTTGTTAAGAATGTATAATTTCAAAGACTTGCGTTTAAGGAAGAAAGCTTGTGTTAGGGATATTTATGTTGAGTAAATGTTTGTTGAATTGTAATTTTGGATGTCATTGGAGTTAGGATTTTGACTTAGTTGTCAAATAGTTACAAACTAAGTGGATGAAAGTCATATGGTCAGATTTATGGCTTGAAGGTTTTACTTGGAAAAACGAGTATTAAGTTTGTTTAAAACTTCGTTGATATAGTTAATCAAGTTTCCAGATAATGATGTTTAGTTTAATAATGTTGTAACAATTTAAGACTTTGTTAAAAGTTTTATTTTGTCATTAGACATAACTGAGAGTCATTGGGAGTAAGTTTATTTTCTATGTACTCTATGTTGTCATTTGTGTGTGACATTAAGAATCTTTTCTCTAGTATTTCGAGGTGAAAAACTCTCGAACGAGCATATTTTGATAATGCTATTGAGAAAATATATTAATAGAGTACTTAAAGGGTTAATATGATTACAAGTTTACTTGTTTGAGGTACCTATTAGTAAAAGTTATAAACTTACATAGTTTTAATTCCTCAAAGTAAATTGGAGCGTTCTCATAAAAAAAGGGTCATGTATGTATCCGCAAACGATAGTTTGATGTAAGCTTAATATATATGTATTGATTCGATTATTACATTAGTAAACTTTACGGATTTCAAACCAATTTGGCATGTATTGTTGGATTGTCATTTAAAAAAAAAGAGGGGGGGGGGGGGGGGGGGGGGGGGGTGGGTGGAGGTTTTATCGTATTTGTAGAGGTTAATTGTTTCATGCTCACATGTGGCTTTATATATTGCAACTCTAAAGAATTTTGATTATGAAATCATATTTTGAGGTAGATTGTGATAATTTCATGGTATTTATCTTCTCTAAATATGATAAGAGATCTCGGAGGTTAACCATATGGATATTATGGTTGTAGAGAAGATTTAAGAGTTGCGAGTTTCTAATAACCACAAGTAAAATAACACTTGATATACTAACCAAGATATTTGACTCCGGAGGTTTTGTGGAGCATGTTATATCATATATTGGATTATTGAAATTTTTGATGTGTTTGGTTAGTGGGAGTTGTCTTTTATTAGATTAACTGCATTTATTCTATGCATGTTTGTTTCATATTCTTGAGAATATATTGTATATGCATGTAAAGATGTTTGCCATATTTGGTATTGTATGCACATGGATGGTTGATTATGGCAAAAAATCTCAAACTTTTAGTTTGAGGGGGCAATTCACTCATAAAGTATACTGTTTCCACCGATGAGTGATCATTATTTAAGACATAAAGTTTGTGCCCGTCTTAAGGGAGGTTTAACTCATAGTCAAAATGTTTGGCCAATGAGTGTAAGATGCTTAAGACATTAAGTTGCTCGTCTTAAGCTGCTTCTCATTATGCGAAGTTGGACCGATATGGAAATAGACATAATGATCACATCTGCATGTAATTTCTATACCACACATACATATCATTTTACCCGGGTAGGTAGAGCTAATGGTATTTTGATTACATATGATCTTATGTTGACTAAAGATGTAATGATCTATGTAGTTGGATACTTGAGGTTATATTGGACTAAGGGGAATGAAGGTGTTACTCTCTTAAACATTCTTTGTGGCCACATATAATTGTTTGTCAATTCGGAGAGTCGTTTTTTAAAATGAATTTTTAAAACTAAAATAATAATGTCTATGTAGCTCAAGTGGGAGAATGTAAATTTTTTATAAAATTGTGAGCAACATATTATATTATATTTTGAGTTTATGAAAACCTAATTGATTTGAATGTTTAAGTAAGTGAGAGTTGAACGGATAAAGCCCGTTATTAATGTGATCAATATTTGTTGGGCTCGGTGCACCCTAGCTACATTAAATATATGTAGGATATGGTATGGGCTATTGTATATATGTGAGCCTAGTATTCCTATTAGGACTAGCCATCTTATTAAGGTTTTGAGAATCCTTTATGGGTTAGGATTCTAGGAAGTTATACTATATATATATAGGGGGTCCACTCTCACTCACAATGAACATATTACAGTCTCCCCATTAGACAATCTGAGGAAGGTGAAAAGAGAGTAGAAGACTCTCTATTGTTTTAATTGTTTTCTTTGTTTTATTTTCAGGTTATCGTATTATTATGGATTCGGAATTAAGACTCTACGAATTAGATGTTTTCCGCTGCGTTTTCAGGTACGTGTTTATTCATACTTATGTATACAATACGAGATCGAATTATATTTATATATATAATGCCTACATTTTTATCAACAAAGGTGTACAGTTGTACTCAATTACCTGAACATTGACAGGAAAGAGAGATGTAAAATGGGTCGTGTTTGGTCGGCACGGCCCACTGCCCACATGTGGGCTATGGATTTTGCCAGACACGACACGAAATGTTATAATGTTAGACTATGTCATGACACGGTAATTACAGACAGGATGTCCAAACGATTCGATATATATCCTGCTTGTGTAGTGTCGACTCATGGGCCGGTCTGTGCACCACAATATTTTTATAAAAAAAAACTTAAAATATTAAATATGTTATTGTATTTAAATTTTATTTTTTTCATTTATTAAATAAATGACAATTATTTACGACTTTCATAAAAATGATGAAATTGATCGATGACCTTTTAAATTGTATTAATTTAGTCCCTAAATTTTGTAAAAATAACAAATCATATCTCACCTAATAAATTCAAAATCAACAAATAAAATAAATGAATAAAGAAAATTTATAGAAAAAGAACACCTGCTGAACCCTAATCTCTCAATTTCTATCAAAGACAATCTTCATTTTCATACTAGAAGCAAGCAACCAAATAATGTAAAATTAACAACAATTGATTTTAATTAAAATGGTGTTTTTTTTTGGAAATAATAAGATTGAGTAGGAGAATTTATTCGTTCATTCTCTCAAAAATAAAATGCCAGTTGTTGGAGAGAAATTAGCTTCATCATATTCTAAAACAATAACGACAGAGCACAACATATTGAAATAACCCGGAAACAAAACGAACCCGGAAGCATATCCAACGAATTTCCCAACATAAATTCCATCTATAAACCAACCTACTAACTCCAAATCTACCATTACCTCCCTCATTAACTCCACATCCACCCCAAGAAGAAGCTCAACAACTTCACTCAGTACACTATACGGGGATTCGACTGTACGGCGGCCAACTCCCAGTAGGTGTCACTTTCCATTGTCTTGACGGGAAGATGGCGAAGATGCAGAAGAACAACATTAATAGCTGCTGCAAATAAGATTGGATTGATTTTGACATTTAAAAAATGTAAGACTTTTATAAAATTGTGAACAACATATTACAATATATTTTGAGTTTGTAAAAAAACCGAATTGATTGCGATGTTTAAGTAAGTGAGAGTTGACCGGACAAAGTCCGTTATTAATGTGATCAATATTTGTTAGGCTCGGTGCACCTTAACTACATTAATATATGTAGAATATGGTATGAGCTATTGTATATGTGTGACCTAGTATTCCTATTAGGACTAGCCATCCTATTAGGGTTTTAAGAATCTTTTATGGGTTAGAATTCTAGAAAGTTATACTATATATAGGGAGTCTCTATTCTCACTCACATGAACATATTACAGAATTGTCTCCCCATTAGGCAATTTGATGAATGTGAGAAGAGAGTAGAAGACTCTCTATTGTTTTAATTGTTTTTCTTGTTTTATTTTCAGATTATCGTATTATTATGGATTCAGGATTAAGACTTTACGTATTGGATGTTTTCCGCTGCGCTTCCAGGTACGCGTTATTCATACTTATGCATACAATATGAGATCGAATTATATTTCGTTATATAATGTTAACAGTGGTATCAAAACCAATCGTATTGTTGTATAGGTTGAATGTTTTTGATACCGTATCTATGTTTATTTATTTTTTATACACCGGATTGAATTATTATTACTATCATGATAAATAAACGTTAAACAATAAAAAAAAAAAATATAAATTTTATTTTGTATTATTTTGACATGTTTATCGGTATGAATTCGGTGTAAATGGGGTTGTATGATTTGACATACCGATATGTTTGGATTTGATTAGATTTGATTACATGAATCAGTTAAGACCGATAATAAATAAATAAAAAATCATGTTGACAGTTATTTTAAGATAACAAAAGTTATCAGTATTTGTTGGATCAGATCACCTACCTCAGTCTGTTGGGTTGATGGGTTTCACACTCAGACCCGCTGTTCTTCACGATTGGATCAGATCGATCCATATTGAACCAGTGTTTGGGTTTTTCAAACCCGACCCGTGCCCATGTGTAGAGCTCACAGGCCAGGGTAACTAATCACTTGGGTCGATGGGTTTCACACCTAGACCCACCGTCGATCTCGGTCAAAACCACCAGGTATGAACTGTTCCGGTGGATTTCTCGCTTGAAACGTGTGAGCTTTGCGACGAGGATGATGATCGCCGGTCTTTGATGGCGATCTCGACCACGATCTGGTCAGATCGACTGCCTCTCGATGTTGCGCCGCCGTTCATCCGATCGGTTTGAGAGGATCGATCGCCTTCATTCATCCGCTGGTCGCGCTGCCGTGCGCCGTTGCCTTTAGGTGACGGCATGGTGGCTGCGGCGGCAGCGAAAGAGAACCTAGGGTTTCTACTGGTTTGATTTTGCCAGGGGCTTCTTTTTGTAAATTAGATTAGCTTTTGGACTGTTATGAAATTGTCCTAGGTTGTTTGAGAATTAGATAAAATATAAGGACTGTTTTGTTATTTGCCAAGATTCCTTTTTTAAATTAGTAAGAATGTTGGTCTGTTAGGCATTTTTTCTTGGGCCTTTTAGAATTAATAAGACATCAAGGCATTAATGTGTAATTGTTTATGTGTTGGGGCTGATTTATAATTTCAAAAATATTTGGGCCCAATTTGATATTTTGATAAGTATATGGGCCAATTTGAAATTTACCAAAATAATGAGGCAATTTTAAAATTTTCCAAATTTTTTATGAAAAATAATCGCACTTCATAAATAATTATTATGATTTCGGATGATTATGTTTCATGTAGTAACTAATCATTTAGTTTTCATAATAATTATTAATTTGTTTAATTGATAGAATTTTCTCATAAATCGGATGATTATGTTTCATGTAGTGACTAATCATTAAGATTTTGAGAAATTCATCGGTAATCAATTATTAATGATTTTGATTCAATAATTGATAGAATTTGCTCGTGAATTGGATGATTATGTTTCACGTAGTGACTAATCATTAAGATTTTGAAAAATTCGTCGGTTATTAATTATTGATGAGGTTAAAATTAATAATCTGCTTTGAATATTCTCGTGACTCGAGTGATTATGTTTAACGTAGTGACTAATCATTAAGATTTTGAGAAATTCGTCGGTTATCAATTATTGATGAGGTTAAAATTAATAATATGCTTCGAATATTCTCATGACTCGAGTGATTATGTTTCACGTAATGACTAGTCATTTCGTTTTTGAGAAAATAGTTGGTTAACGATTATTAATTTGGTAAATTTTAATAATTGATAGAATGTTCTCGTGAATTTGATGATTATGTTTCACGTAGTGACTAATCATTAAGATTTTGAGATGTTCGTTGGTTATCAATTATTAAACTTGAAATGCAAAGATGGAAATGCATGTTTTAATCATCTCCGTAGGAGGGTTATCACATGTGATAGGTGATGTTCATCTCTGTAGGAGGTTCATCATCTTGAGGTATTCATCTGTAGAACTGTAATGATGGAATTATATGCATGTGATGAGTGGTGTTCTTCTCCGTAGGAGGTTTCATTATATCGAGGTATTCACTTATACAATATGTTGTGAGTGTTAGACACATGTGATGGGTGATGTTCTTCTCCGTAAGAGGTTCATCATCTTGAGGTATTCATTTATATAATATACTTGATATAAATGTTTGAAATTTTGGAAATTGCCTCTAATATATTTTCATTTAATTAAATGAAATTGCCCAACACTTAATGATGCCTACATATACTATATGCTCACAAATAATATCTATTCAACATAAATGTAAGAAGGTTATATATTTCTCATTATTTTGCATAATTTAAAATAAAAATTATGTGTGACCGTATCGGATTGATTAAGAGAAATATATAAATTTATGTTAGGTGTAATGATATTGGATTTGTAGTTCATGTTTTACAAATGTATAACCTATGAAATTATTATGGAATTGTATGGTTACGTTTCTACGTAGTAGACTAACTATTAATATTTCATTATGATTTGTTTATTTCATTGAGGACATTAATTGATTATATTCGAAATTATTATAAAGTTGGATGGTTATGTTTCTACGTAGTGAACTGACCAATAGGATTTTATAATTATATAATCAATTGTGTTTGGAATATTTATGGGGTTGGATAGCTATGTATTCACATAGTGAACTAGTTGTTAATATTCCATAATATTCGATGGATTATCAATGATTAAGGTTTTGAACTGCATTAAGGTAAAACTATACATGTGTTGATCATCTGCCTAAGAGAGTAATCACTTGTGTAAGTTTTGTGAGCATTAAAGAATAAAGAGTGATTTTTATATCTTAAAGAGATTGATCACTTGTAGGAAAATTTTAACACGTGTGTTGTAGTCTTTGTCCAAAAGACAGATCATGATGTTGTGTTAGATTTCTATGAAGGTTAAATCATTATTTATAATGATTATGGAAATCGGTGTGAGCATGAATATACTATGATTTAATCCCTTTTTAAACACCTCTACTATTTTTTAAATACATGCCATTAAGATATTGGTTGATGGACCTTTTAGTGGATTAGATGAGACGCTCCAATTGGTTTTTACCTTAATGAGGATTAAATGATAAATAAAGTTTAGTGAACCCATTGTCGAAAGTTTGTTAAGATCTAGTGCCTTATAAATAGATGGAGATTAATCTATTATGGAGTTATGTCTTTTGTTTGTCATTTTGATAACGTTGATATGGTACAAACACCATAAGAAGTAGTTTGGAAATTTTGACAATTCAACATAGCAAGTGAAAGAAAATAAATACTGAGAAAATAAAATAATTTGTTATCACAAGAAAAGGTACCCCTTAATTTATGTTTTGAATTATTTGATTAATTTTCAATTAAGCTCTTAGTGGGTTAATTCTTGTGATACATTTTATATTATAAATTCTTACAATGAACTCAGTATTTAATAGGGGCCAATTGGTTAAAGATTTTATTTGAATTCATGATAAAATTTAGATTATCTTTAACCTCTAAAAGTTTTATTGGATGATATTTTCGATTTTGATCATGTATTGCAAAGTACAATTTTCATAATAAGACTGAGAATTTAAATTAATATCTTAAAGTTTATTCAAGATAATAGATTCTTGCTTATGATTTCACCTAGCGAGTTATATGGTGATTTCTGTAAATAATAATCTTTATGGGTCTTCGAACTCTTCTCGAATTCTAAATTCTACTTTTTGGTTTTAGAATAGATTGATTATTGTTCTTGTAGTTTAGATATAATTCTTTTCAATTGCATGACTAAATGTAGAATTGAGATAATTGATTCGTAGGACATTTTGATTATTTTAAATTCTCAGTTTTAAGTCTTTTGATTAATTGAATTAAAAGTGATCTCATAAAATATAAGGATAGGACTGCAAAGATTATAAACTATTGGGAATAGTTCATAGAACTTGTCTTATTTTGTTTATGAGAATAATTGTATCTAGGCATTATACATTCTTAGGGGGTGAGGGTGATGTTGTTAAGAATATATAATTTAAAAGACTTGCGTTTAAGGAAGAAATCTTGTGCTTTGTGATATTTATATTGAATAAATGTCATAATTGTTGAATTGCAATTTGGACTTCATTGGAGTTAAGGTTTTGACTTAGTTGTTAAATAGTTGCAAACTAATTGGTTGAAAGTCATATTGTCAGATTTATGGCTTGAAGGTTTTACTTGGAAAACGAGTATTAAGTTTGCATACTTTTAAGACTTCATTGGCATAGTTAATCAAGTTTCCAGACAATGGTGTTTAGTTTAATAAGTATTGGCATTTATGACTTGGTTAAAAGTTTTATTATGCCTTTAGACATAACCGAGGGCCAGTGGGAGTAAGTTTATTTCCATGTGCTCTGTGTTGTCATTTATGTGACATTAAGAGTTTTATCTTTAGTATTACGAGGTGAAAAATCTCAAACAAGCATATTTTGGTAATGCTATTGAGAAATATATTAATAGAGTACTTGAAGGGTTAGTATGATTACAAATTTACTTGTTTGAGGTACCTCTTGGTAAAAGTGATGAACTTACATAAGTTTTTAATTCCTCAAGTAAATTGGAACGTTCTCATAAGAAAAAGGTCATGTATGTATCCGCAAATGATAGTTTGATGTAAACTTAATATATATGTATTGATTATATTATTACATTAGTAGACTTTGCGGATTTCAAACTAATTTGACATGTATCAATAAATAGTTATAAAAAAAAATGGTTTCATCGTATATGTAGAGGTTAATTGCTTCATGCTCACGTGTATGTATGGATAAATAAATATGTGGTTTTATATATTGCAACTCTAAAGAATTTTGACTGTGAAATCATATTTTGAGGTAGATTGTGATAATTTCACTGTATTTATCTTCTCTGAATATGCTAAGAGATCTCGGAGGTTTAACCATATGAATATTATGGTGAGAGAAGTTTTAAGAGTTGCGAGTTTCTAATAGCCATAAGTAAAATAACTCTTGATACACTAACCAAGATATTTGACTCCGAAAGTTTTTGTGGAGCATGTTGTATCCTGCATTGGATTGAAATTTTTGATGTGTTTGGTTAGTGGGAGTTGTCTTTAATTAGATTAACTGCATTTATTCTATGCATGTTTGTTTTATATTCCCGAGAATGTATTGTATATGCATGTTAAGATGTTTGACATACTTGTTATTGTGTACACACAGATGGTTGGTTATGACAAGAATTCTCAAGCTTTTAGTTTGAAAGGGTAATTCACTCATAAGGTATAAAGTTTCCACCGATGAGTGAACATTACTTAAGACATAAAGTTTTTGCCCGTCTTAAGGGAGGTTGAACTCATGGTCAAAGTGTTTGGTCAATGAGTGTAAAATGCTTAGGACATTAAGTTGCTCGTCTTAAGCTGCTTCATATAATGCGAAGTTGGACCTATATGAAAATAGACATGATGATCACATCTGCATGTAATTTCCATGTAATTTCCATACCACACATACATACCATTTTACCCGGGTAGGTAGAGCTAAGGGTATTTTGATTACATATGGTCTTATGTTGACTAAAGATGTAATGATCTATGTAGTTGGATACTTAAGGTTCTATTGGACTAAGGGGAAGGAAGATGTTACTCTCTTAAACATTATTTGTGGCCACATATAATTGTTTGTCAATTCGGAGAGTCGTTTTCTAAAATGAATTTTTAAAACTTAAATAATAATGTCTATGTAGCTCAAGTGGGAGAATGTAAGATTTTTATAAAATTGTGAGCAACATATTACATTATATTTTGAGTTTGTAAAAAAACCGAATTGATTGGAATGTTTAAGTAAGTGAGAGTTGGCCGGATAAACCCCATTATTAATGTGATCAATATTTGTTGGGCTCGGTGCACCTTAACTACATTAAATATATGTAGGATATGGTATGGGCTATTGTATGTGTGTGGCTTAATATTCCTATTAGGACTAGCCATCCTATTAGGGTTTTAAGAATCTTTTATGGGTTAGGATTCTAGGAAGTTATACTATATATAGGGGGTCCCTATTCTCACTCACAATGAACATATTACAGAATTGTCTCCCCATTAGGCAATCTGATGAAGGTGAGAAGAGAGTAGAAGACTCTCTATTGTTTTAATTGTTTTCCTTGTTTTATTTTCAGGTTATCGTATTATTATGAATTCGGGATTAAGACTCTACGAATTGGATGTTTTCCGCTGCGCTTCCAGATACACGTTATTCATACTTATGCATACAATACGAGATCGAATTATATTTCGTTATATAATGCTAACAAAAAAAATGACATGATTGATTCATTTTGCAAATTAAACTGTTATTTCATATTTGTAAATCCAATCATAAATCTAATTGAATTTAAAAGTAAATTGGATTTGAGGTGCATCAGTGCGGCTGTAAGAGGTGATTTATATATATAATTTTTTTTATATAAAATGATATAATTTTTAATTTTAATTTTTGTTTTTTTAGAATCACATAAAAAAATAGCTTAAAAAAACTTTTAAAAACTTTTAAAAACTTCTACTATAACAAAGAAGCAAAACAATCTGGCTTTTAAAAGCCATGTTTTGTCCTCGTAAGAGGAAAGGCTAGAGAGGCTAAGCTATGAGCCACGACATTCCTATTTCTAGGGATGGCCTGACTATCAACGATCCCAACATCTCTAAACAGAGCCTTAATGTCACTAATTAGTAATTACAAGGCCATCAATACTTGACAAGAAACAATTAGAATTGTCCCCAGAGACCAAATTTACAGCATCAACTTTGTTGACGTCGTCTTCTCGATGGATAAGAAAGTCAACAAGATTGGATTTAGTTATAACCTGTCAAAGAGAAAGAGAAAAAAAATGTAATTTGAAAGATACAAGACACGAGTTTACATGGTAAAACTCCGGTGATCGGAGAAACGTCTACGGGTGGTCGAATAAACAACTGAGCCAAATCCACTATTGAAATAAAGAATTACACCACTCGATCTCTTTTTTTCTCTCTCTGCTAGTGAATTTTAGTGTTCTTTTTGTACACTATCTCCTAACAATGAGATTATGGGTTTATTTATATATGCATAGAACCTTAATCCTTGTTGTTTAAGCTATGACATAATTCGTATTTAATTACAATTGGTTATTTGTTGGAGTCGTCTTTAACTTTCTTTCCTATTGCGGAGATTGCATGGAGATCGAATGAGACTTTGGTGATATAGTCAGCTTAGGACTTATTTTCTTATAAATGTGCAGTCTTCTCGAAGTAGAGTTGTTGTCTGATTTGGAACCTGTTTTCTGTTTGGTATTTTATTCTTCTAGAAATTCTTATTGATATGGATGTCTTGCGTATTAGAGCATGACTCTTGGTTCACCCACGTGTAAATCATGTACTGGATTTTTTTATTCAGGTTTCTCGTATCTGTCCTGAGTATGACATCACTTGGCCCCGAGCAGGTTATGACTTTTCCAAATACTTGTATTCTCACTTACTCGGGTTCCTATTCCTTTGCGATGTCTTGAAGGGTACATTTTGGATGCCTATTCGGATATCTACCTGACAATTTTAAAGGACTATCCACCTTGTTAATGACATGTACATTTAACAAAAGTATACACATAACAATACCCCCTTAAAATATTTTTACCGAGCAGGAATTGATTCTTGGAAAAAGTATTTTAATTGACCTTTTAATCTATTATGCCTCATTAATACCAGAATAATAATTTGTAAACAGCGTCTTGCAGTAATGACTTGTCTTAATGGCTACCACATAAATTCAATTTGCCCATTCACACGAAATCTCAGTGATTGCGACGTGGAATTCTGACGGCTTGGTCAGTTCTTTCCTTGACACGTGTCTTCCAACTTTTTCATCTCCCTAGTAGCATTTGTGAGAAGCGATTTATGGATCGCCCGATACACCGCCTACGTTATTGAATCCTGATTTTTCCCGCTTTTTAAGATCTAGGGTTTCTTTTTTTCGTTTTTGAATAACTTAAAAAAGCCGAAATGGAACTATTCTGGTTCATTTTTTACAGAAGTAAATATTCAACCCAGATTTTCTTTCGCAGAGATTTCATCTTAACTCTCCATTGAAGCTTTTCTAGGTTTCTTTACATTTACTTTAAAGGTTAGTTTCTATGGATCCAGCTTCCCGTCATCGCCTTTTTGTTATAGCTTTTGTATCGCTTGAATGCGGAGACCTTCAATTGGTTTCCTGTGTTCGTAGATTATTGGGGGAAATTCCTCCTGACGAGCCTCCTTTTTTAGATGTTGATGTGTCTAGGCTTCATCTTGACGCTCACTTTAGTTCTAGCTCTGAATCTTCTTATAGTTATGTATCTTTTGTTTCTGATCATCACTGGGTTCCTTTGCGATCAAGGATGGGAAAACATCAGAGTAAACGTGTAGTTCACAAAGATGGCTCAGGCAATTTTCAAATCAGGAGGCAAATAATTGTTGAAAAAGATGTTAAGAAGGAACATAGTGCATCTCGTATCCCTTTTTCTCTTGATCGTCCGAGTGGATATGATGCCGAGCCAAATGTGGTCAGAGAGGCTGAAACCGAGAAGTATCGTGCTCAATTTGACCTAAATAACTCGGTTGTGATGACTCTTGCTGGTGATAGAGCCGTATGGAACCCATCTCTGAGCATGGTGGCGATTTATGGGTCCATGCTCTGCTGTGGTGTAACTCTTCCTCTCCAGCCGTTCATCGCTTGGTTCCTTACCAAGGCAAGGATTGCTCCAACCCAACTTGCCCCGAATAGCTATAGATTACTAATTTGTATGTGGCACACATGTGGAATCGGATGAACTTGTCGCCACCCTCACCCCGTGAGATCAGGCATTTTTTCATACTAAGGCAATCTGGTCGGACTGGAACTTATTTTCTTATGTCCAACCCACCAAATTGCTGGGTCCTTGAGGGGATGAAAGTGAACTAGGAAGTTGATATTTCTTCTGATGCTAAGAAGAGAGGCTTTGTGTGGGGATTGCCTTCTTCGAACAAGCATTGAAAGAATAGCTGGTTCTTTACCGGGGGAAACTTGGGACTTGAGGTCAATCTCTCAACTGGGGAAAATCAGGAGGTGCTAAGGGTTCCCCATTTTTTCTGTTCTCGTGACCCCTGGAATAAGAAGAAACTTATTTTCACTGACTTCGAGTTGACTAGGCTCACTCGGGCGGCTGTGCGTACCTTAGAAAAGAGGAGCATGTCCTATCTTTTTGACGAGAAGAAAATGATTAACCTTGGCTTCATTAATTAGATCTCAGATTATCGCAGACGATGTAAGTAGAATCTCTCATTCCTATTTTACTTCCTACGCTATTATTTCTCACTTGGTTTTTCTCTAACTTGTGTAGTATATGACTCGGATATCATCTGCGACGTTAAAGCTAGCCAGGTGAAATCGATCATTTAGGCGAGCCAAAAAAGAAGCTTCTCGCCAAAACAGGGAAGGTATTGCTCCGCCTGATGAATCAGAGGAAGAATTTGATGAGGCTGATGAGCAAATTCCTGAGTATGTTTCTAAAGAGGTCATTCAGCCAACCGTGGGGGAATCTAGCGGTCCGAGTGGCCCTGTTAAAAATGCCAATGTCCAGAAGTTGCCTGAAGATGAAGGCGGGTAAGGAGGTCGTCTTAGTGGCGAGGTGTCTGGTGAGCCAAACTCCCCGATTGATGAGGTTCCTGCCGAGCAGTTTTCTATCGGGGATGGAGATGGAATTAGGAAACCCTTAGATGAACAAGTAAATCTTGATTCTGGTCTTTTCTGATCCTTAAAAGATGTTGATCAGGAATATCCTACGTGTTAGGTTTTAGATTTGTGTTGGCTTGATTCCATAACAAAACGCTATTTGTTTGTATTGCTTAGTTGCTTAGGTTGTTCACGACTGAATCGGGCTTCAAGGAAGGAAAGCAACTTCGTATGAAAAGTTAATCTTCAAGAGGATATATGCCTACTTGCATGCTAAGGTATCAAGATTCTTCCTCCTCTTGCAAGGCGTAGGTGCACACACATACAATTCATTCATATGTGTCCCTGCTTAGTTGTGCATCATTAAATGCACACACACACACACACACACACACACACACACACACACACACACACACACATATCATACATTTATTTCCCTGCATCGTAGCGCATCATTTGGTATAACACATTCACACACTTGAAGTTGAATGCTCATGCATTGATATAAAAGTAACATGTTTTGGAAAAATGCATGATTGAAGACTATCTCTATGTAGTTTGCATTCCTGTGTGAAATAGGTTTGTATGTTTATATGTTTGTATAACATGGATATTGGACTTGAATTTGATGTTATATTGTTCCTTATTGAGTTCCGATCATTTCGGTTACTCATATATTTGATTTCGAGTTCCGAGTAAAAAGTTATGAAACTTTTCAATCATGTTGCATGCATTATCTTCGTATTCGTATATCAAGTTGAATTTTTATTTTCTAGGTTGAGTTTCATAGTCATCCATGTCCGTGAGAGAGTTACGGTTTGAAATCCATAAACGGATTCGAATTCGAATTCGAATTCGGAGTTCGGAGACCGGAGAACGGTCGAAGAATCTAAGAGGTATGTGAAAGGGAGCAAAAGAAAAAATAATAATGGCAAATTGCCATTTGCCCCCCTTGGCCGAATAGGCGCGTGACCATCTCGCCAAAATATCTCTCTGGTCACGAGATGCTCACGGCAGATCTCGGTTGATTGTGATTTCATGAATTAAAGAGGTTTTTATTACATATATTGCATGTATATAATGTTTGGTGTGGATGATCAATCAAATCAATTGGAGTCACATGCTTGATTTCCTATTAGTGAAATTGAATGCTTCTAGCGTGAGCTCATTGCGTGGAATAATTTTTAATTCATCAGCTTTTTATAGAGTGTGACGCATTCACGTGAAGCCTATCGTGTTGTGCTTCTTTTGCTGCAATGCGTCGTCATTCATTTAGCCTCTTAGCTTCTCTTCCGTGAGCTCACTGCATGTGATAATTTGCTTTGAAATTTTCAAGAAACACGCGTAATCAGATGTGGTTGTTGGCGCGGCTTATTTGGTGAGGTCCCTTGAATATTTTTATATATTCATTTTTTACCTGCATATTTTTGAAGCAACTTTTCAATTTTTGTTTTGGTGATATCTCTCTCTTTACAACTCGGATTGACTTGATTCAAAAACCGAAATCAAGTGTCTTGAAGAAATATACAAACCCCAAGCATTTTCAGAACCAAAGGATATCTTGATTATTCACAGTGTTCAGATTTTTAGTTCGAGATTTCATCCTTGTTTGGTAAAATTAGCTTCTTCTTAGTCTTCTTCTTTGATCTTTTCATTGATGAATATTATATGATTAAGAAGCATGACTAGGATGATTTTGATTGCATGTTGTGGTTTGGTCAATTGATTTTCAAGTTTAACTAGATTTGGTTGATATTGAATAATTTATGTTAAACTTGATAATCATGAAATTGACTCTAGAAATCTTTTGTTCTTGTGCTTGATTGTTTATTTCTAGACTTGATTTCATTTTCTAAGAACTAGGTCATTTACAATTGATGTCTCTATTTTTCTTTACTAGTTCTTAGTTTATAACATGCTTAGGTTTTCTAGATATATTTGTGATTGATCTTTGAAAGCATTATCTAGTTATCTAGTTGCATGTTCATAAAGTGTGTTTGATCTACTTGCTCTATTTGTTTGTGTTTGCATCATTTGCATCCACTTAGATCATTGCCTTGTAAAAGGTTGAAGTCTCTTGTTGAAGTGAGTGAAACTTTGACTTAAGCAAGAAGACTTGGCTAGGATCGGGGTGATCCGGATAGTCAAGCAAGGAAGTCTTAGTTAGGATCAGGGAGATCCGGATAACTAAGCAAGGAGTTTCAACTAGAGTCGGGAGGACTCAGATAGTTGAGCAAGAAGTCTTGCCTTGGGTCAGGAGGATCCAGATAGGTGAGCAAGGAATCTTCCTAGAGACAGGAGGTCTTGGATAGGAAGTCGGCTTAGTAGATCACTAGGTTCAAGGGTAGAGTAAGAGTGATAGCTTGGAGAGCATGTGTTGATTGCTTGAGTGTGTAACTCTTGTTTGAAATAATGGATTTGCTTTTACAGGTGGTTGTGGTATCAACCGGTGGATGTTTCCTCTTAGGAGGTTTTACCACGTAAATATCTTGTGTTGATTTTTATCATCTTTAATTTCTTCACTTAGTTGATTTGTGTTGCTTAAACATTTGCCTTGTCATATATCATTTTGGATATTATACTAAGTGTTGTATAAGATTGCTTGTGTTTTTAAAGAAGATTAAAATTTGAGCATATACCTATTCACCCCCTCTAGGTATATTTTACACTATAATTGGTTAAGGGAATTTACACTACTGCTGACCTCAGCTTCCATTGTACTAGGGCTGAGAAAAGAAAGATGGCAGACTCTCCCGCTCGTCCTCATAAAGTCCCTCGGGTGGTATCATTTATTGAGTCGAGTGATGATGATACCGAGGTTAGAGTTTCCCCGAACATTCAAGTTGAAGCGTCTGTGGGAAAAGTGGAAACTTCAAACCTGAATAGGGATTCTTTACCTCCTAAGGTTGACGCAAGGGCAGAATCCTCGGGAGACCCTTCTTATCCCACTCCTCAGGATATACTAAGGGCGATGTCCTCTGGTCGGGCCTTTATTGGGGATGATTGTTGGAGCCGCTTCAGGGATGGTTCTCCAACAGGTCGTCTTCAAAATATTTTTGCAACAGCGCGTCCTACGTAAGCCTTCTATTCCAACCGTTATTTTAATGCCTGTTAGATTTTTAACTCACTCTTTCTTATAGGTTGTGGCCGAGTTTGCTGAGTTAGTTCAAACGTAACAACATCACACTGATCTAATAAAGCGCTTGAAGCTCAGCTAAAGGAGAGTGTGGATAGTCGTGCCCGAGTTTAGGCGATTTATCAAAGGGAGGTGAGTTCTGCCCAAGAATTCTCCGATCATTGCTTGGATAAGCAAATGGAGGCCAAGGAGAGAACTTTTGAGGCAGAACAGAAGGTTGTGTCCTTCCAAAATTTATTATTTGCTGCCCAAGCGTCGATGCTCAAGGCTGAACAAGAGGCTGAACAGGCCAGGTTAACCTATGAGCAGAAAATTGAAGATTTGAAGTGCCAAGCCTTGACGGCCGAATCCTTTTCAAAGGAGGCTAGGTTGGAACTCGAGATCCAAGGGGTTGATATTCAAAAGGTCTCCACCTTATGACGCTCTTCTCTTTTGGGAATTTCAGTGAGGGTTAGTTTCAGCTGTCGAATTCTTTAAGGTAAAAAATCGGGCAACTGATAAAGCTCGAACCAACTGGGAGCTGTAGATTAAAAACCATGTGGACTAGTTCCTGGAGTCTCTTCGGACTCAGATGAAAAAAATAGAGAGCTTACTGTCGCAGCCAAGGTAAAGAGTCCTATCCTATGCATTTAGAGGTCCCATCAGAGCATTCTCTCTCGACCTTTTACGCCAGTCAGGAATCTGGTGTGGATGGTTCGACGCCTAATGTTGGTCCGATCCTCGGAGCAGAGTATAGCGAGTGTATGTATGATTTGGTCTATACAATCGCTTGACCTTCAAATGAAAGTCTCATTCATGAATATGAGATGGTGCCTGACCCGAGCATCGACAAGAGTTCTAAATCCTCATCCCAGCCTTAGTCATTTTTGTAAAATTTCTGCTTTGTAAAAATTTTGATCAATGAAGTTTCATATTTTTGTCAATTGCATTATTCGGAATGCCAATTTTTAAACTGGCTAACTTTTTATCCGAGTAACTTCACCGAGTATCTTATTTAACTTGGTTTTGTTACAATTTCTAACGCGAAGTATCTTATTAAACTGGCTAGCTCTGTTGCTCGAGTAACTTTACCGAGTATCTTATTTAACTTAGTTTCGTTACTCGGAACAATCTTTAATCGCCAAGTATCTTATTAACCTGGCTAATATTAATCGAGTCATCTCGAAACAAGCAAGCTGATTTATGCTTATGCTTCATACTCGGTCGCTAACCGAACATTACATCAAGACTCACCACGATCATACGTTCGGGTCCTTACGCAAGTCACTGAGGACGTCTCATAGTTTTGTCTGTGCAAGGATTTACCGAATCGTTTAAGTTTTTAAATTGCTTAACACAGCTACACATTTCATCGGGTTTATTTTTGACGGTGTCCCGAGCCGTTTTCTAGAATCTAGTGTATCGGATTTGCCTTTTAGCTAAGGTCGTCTGACCTTGCTTGGCTGTCGTGCTCCTTCGAGCTTCTCCGCCCATTTGGGAATTTTACCAAATTAATGGTCCCGAGCATTTTATTTTTTATTGCATGTTATTATTATCATGCTCGTCTTTCATATGTTATGTAATATACTTAGATTTCTGAAATCCCGTTGTTGGACCTTTATTTATAACTACAAAATTAATAATGATAAAATCTTAAAACTAAAAAATATCATGACTAACAAAATTGCTCTTACTAAAAAGGAAACAAATTTCTAGGATAAAAAATCTTCAAATATTGGGCATTGTATGGCCGGGTTAAAACCCCTTCATCTGGTCGGGCAATCCAATATGCTCAATGACAAGCTATTCCTTCAATCTTGTATGGGCCTTCCCATTTGTCATCCAAGGAGCCTGCAACTTTGTTTTTTGTGTTCAGTGACACTTTCCTGAGTACCAGGTCTCCTAGTTGGAATTTCCTGATCCGAACATGAGAGTTGTAGTGTCGGGCCACTCCTTACTGATATGTCATATTTCGTACTCGTGATTTCTCATTTTTCTCTTCTAGCTCATCTAAGCTTTGTAACAACATATCAACATTCTAGTCCTCATCATACAGCCTGACCCTAGGTGACGTGTACAATGTTTCTATCGGGATAACAACTTTTAATCCGAACGCCAAAGAAAACGGAGTTTCTCCTGTAGAAGTTCTTGTTGTCGTCAGATATGCCCATAACACCTCAGGAAGTTTTTCAACCTAACTACCTTTCTTGGCATCTAGCTTTGCTTTGAGTGTGTGCTTGATGATTTTGTTTACTGCTTCAGCTTGCCCATTGGTTTGAGGGTGGACAGGTGTGGCAAAATAATTTACAATTTGGTACTCGTTGCACAACTGTCTGAATTTTTGGTTGTTGAACTGAGTGTCGTTGTCAGTAATAAGAGTACTCGGGACTCCAAATCTATAAAATATTTTTTTCTTTACAAATTTTATGGTATTTGCCTCCGTTATGTGTACTAACGCTTCTACTTCCACCCACTTCGTGAAATAATCAATGACTACTATCGCATGCTTTGCTCTACCCCTTGTCCCTATCGACATTGGGCCAATTAAGTCCAAGCCCCACATGGCAAATCGCCATAGGGATATGAGGCTTCTAAGTTGTTCGGGGTGCTGTCGGACATCGTTGGCTATCCTTTGGCATGCATTACAACTTTCTGAACATCGTCGTGCATCTGAGAACAAAGAGGGCCAATAATAACCTTGCCTGAGTACCTCGTGTGCTAAACTTTTACCCCCAGTATGGTTTCCGTATACTCCGCCGTGGATTTCCTGTAGTATCCGATATGCATCTTCCTCTGATACACATCTTTGGAGTGTTAGGGAAAACTCTCTTCTGTACCAATCAATATGTATCTTGCTAACCGGTACCTGATGCGTTTAGCTTCTAGAGGATCTTTTGGGAGCATGCCTTCTTTCAGGTATCTCTTTAGTTGAGTCATCCAACTGTCTGACGGTGTTTGGATTTCTGAGATTTCAAAGTTTTTTGACTTAACTATACTCGGTCTGAGGAGATGTGCGACCAGAATAGTTTTTGGCCTGATGGTGGTTGTTGCTGATGCTAATTTGGACAGAGCGTCTGCCTTTTCATTCTCTTCCCTGGGAATCTGGACAATCTTATATTCCTTAAATTTTTGAAGGAGTTGTTTTGTTATGCCTTGATAAGCTATCATACCTTCATCTCTAGCTTGGTATTCGTCCAGGACTTGGTTGACGATTACCTGCGAGTCACTGAATATCTCGACCTCATCTGCTCTAAGGGCTATGCATACTCTGCGTCCAGCTAGCAATTCATAATACTCGGCTTGGTTATTTGTTGCTTTGAAGTCGAATCTCATGGCACATTCAACATCATCTCCTTCCGGGGAGCATACTACGATCTCTGCCCCGCTGCCATGAGTGTTCGAGGACCCATCAACATATAACCTCCACGAGAAATTCTTGCCCAACATCCTTTTCGCTTCCAGGTTTGGTTCTGTGAATTCTGCTATGAAATCTGCCACTGCTTGGCCTTTAAGAGATTTCTTGGGGACGTACTGAATATCAAACTCACCCAGCTCTGATTTTCCATTTACTTAATCTCCCTAAAATTTCTGGCTTCTGTAAGATTTGCTTAAGTGAGCAATTAGTGGGAACCTGGATTGTATGAGCTTGAAAGTATGGCATCAGCTTCCTTGCTGCCGAAATCAATGTTAGGGCCATTTTTTCTGCTTGTGAATACCTAGTTTCAGCTAGAAGAAGAGCCTTGCTGGTATAGTATACTGGCCTCTGTACCCTATCTTCTGTTCTGACTATAACCGAGCTTGCTGCTAATTCCGTAATTGATAAGTACAAATAGAGTATTTCTCTCGTTTAAGGTTTTGAAAGGATGGAAGCCTGCCCTAAGTAATCTTTGATTTTCAGGAATGCTTGCTCGCATTCTTCGTTCCATTCGAGCCCTTTCCCTTTTTTGATTACTTTAAAAAAAGGGAGCACATCTATTTGTGGCATTTAAAATAAATATGCCTAAGGAAGCTAAGCATCCTGTCAAGCGTTGCACTTCTTTTAGTGTCCTTGGTGAAGTCATTTATTGAAAGGCTTGGATCTTATCAAGGATCACTTCAATTCCCCTCTGGTGAACTTGGAAACCCAGGAACCTTCCTGAAGGAACCCCAAATAGGCATTTGTTTGGGTTCAACTTAATCTGATATCTCCTTAAGACATCGAATGTTTCCCATTGGTTTGAAGCATGTTTGTCTGCCGAGATGCTTTTGGTTAACTTGTCGTCTCTGTAAACTTCCATGTTTCTACCTATTTGGCGAGCAAAGATCCTATTGACCAATCTCTGGTATGTTGCTCCAGCTTTTTTCAGCCCAAAAGGCATTACTGTGTAACAGTATAATCCTTGATCGGTCATAAATGCTATTTTTTCTTCATCAGCCTTTTTCATCCGGATTTGATTATATCCCGAGTTAGCGTCCATGAAACTGAGTAACTCATGGCCTGATGTAGTATCGACCAGTTGGTCTATTCTTAGGAGTGGAAAACAGTCATTTGGGCAAGTCTTGTTCAGGTCCGTGAAGTCCACGCACATTCTCCACTGGTCATTTTTCTTCTGGACCAGGACCACATTTGCTACCCACTGAGGGTAGCTGATTTCTCTGATTGATCCTACATCGAGTAACTTCTCCACTTCTTGCTTTTTTGCCCGACTTCTTTCAAGGTTGAATGACCTTCTTTTTGGTATTACTCATCTTGCGTTTGGATCTACCACCAAGTGATGTGATATAACTCGGGCGTCTATTTCTACCATATCTTCATGGCTCCAGACGAATACCTCATTGTATTCTTTAAGTAGATTAATAAGGTCTTGCTTAACCTATTCTTCTAAATTGGCCCCGATTTTGATTTTCTTTTCTGGTTCATCTTCTTTTAAGACTATTTCCTCCATTGGTTCACTTTTAGACACCTTCGGCTCTTCCCTTTGATCGAACTCAAACAATAGTGATTCTTTCTCGATCTGATCTGATCTGATCGTGTTATGGTGCACACTTGCTCACTATTGTCCCTGTCTTTGTAAACCGAGAGATTAGCTCTTATGGCCATCTCCTGAGACCCCTTGACTACTCCTACTCCCCCCGTTCAGTTGGAAATTTGATCATTAGAGTGTAGGTAGCTATTACTGCCTTAGTTTTATTCAAGAATGGTCGACCTAACAGCGCATTATAAGGTCAGTTGTCTAGGTCTACCACTACAAAGTCGAGTAACACTGTTCTCTGATAAGGTGCTACTCCGATTTTCACGGGCAACTTCGTTGTTCAGAGAGACCTGACCTCGACTCCCCCAAATCCTCTGAGTGGGGTATGTAAAGGTTGCAAATCCTTTCGGTCTAACCTAAGTTGATCGTAGACAACCATATTGAGAATGTCGGCCAAACTGCCATTGTCTACTAAAATCCTCCTGACTTCCCAGTGGCCAATCCTGGCACTTATGACGAGGGCGTCATTTGGTCGAATATCGACCCCATGTGAATCGGCCTCTGTGAATATTATTGGGTCCTATCCTTCCTTTATTCTTTTTGGGTTATAGTTCGACGAAGTTGACATCAAAATTCTGCCTTACCTCCACTGCTTCTAGAATTTCCTAAGTCCACTCCCGGTTACTTCTCCCAGTTGATGGTCCTCAAAAGATGGTTTGTATTACTTCATTCGCCTCTGGACTGGCCCTTTTGTTCCGACTGGAATTATGATCGGCCTTAGTCTCTTTCTTTACTTCTAACTTCTCATCTTTCATCAGGATTATATCTTGGAGGTGTCCTTCCCGAATGAGGGTCTTTATATAGTCTCTAAGCTGGTAACATTTGGAGGTCTCATGACCGATTTCCTTATGGAATCTGAAGTATTTTGTCGTGTCTCACCGAGCAAATTGAGATTGTCGTCGAGGCTCCTTTACCATATTCTTTTCTTTTAATATTGCTAGGATTTCTTCCTGTTTTTTCCGAAGAGGGGTGTAGTTTGTGTATTTTCCTCGAAACTTCTCCGTGGTCTGGTCAGTATTACACCCGCTTCCTCCGTCCCTGCTCTTCTCTTTGTTATTTCCCTTTTTTTTCCTTTATGGATTTGCACCTTCGACTTAGCATCTTTTTGTTCGGGCCTTCCTCCATGCATGTAGCAACCTCCTATTGCTAACTTTTTTTTCTCGGCTAATGCGTATCCACCAGCCATATCCATCATATCTGCATATCTGGTTAGACGAGCCCTTCTTAGGTCAAAAGACAACCGTCCATTCTACATGTTGTTTATGAATGCAGCGATTATTGCTTCGTTATTTGCACTGCCGATTTCTGAGACCACCTGGCAGAATCTCCCTAGGTATTTTTTCATTGACTCGTCCTTCCCTTGCTTTAGCTGAGAGAGGTAAGCGACTGACTTTTTCCTATGCACATTGCCTAGGAACTGTCTCGAAAAGCTTATGCTCAACTCGTCGAAACTCCCGATACTCGCTGAAAGCAATCTTCCGAACCATCTTGAGCTTGTGTCTCCCAGAGTTTATGGAAAATTGAGACACAGTAAAGGGTCGATGTGGGCCCATAACACTTTTATACCGCTAACGTGTTCCTTAGGATCTGTATCCTTCTTGAACTGTTCCACGTGTGGCATCCTAAACCTTTCTTGTAAGGGGGTTTGCATGATGTCCCTAGTAAAAGGACTGTCAGAATCATCATCAGACAAATCGTTATATCCATGTCATCTAATCAACATGTCCATTTGACACCTATTGTTTTTGACTTCTCGGGTCAGGCTCTAAATCATGATATCTCGGTCCCCCACCGGTTCTCCGTAACGGTTAAGCTGTTGGGTGATTGCCATACCTGTTTCCAGCTCATCTTCATTCTGTCCCCGAGTCTCATGGGCTAATCCTTACAGGCGTATGGTCCCGTGACTATGTTTACGATGATGCCAATCGCTATCCTCAGATGACGATGACCGATCCCTGCACCGATCATATTTGCGGTGCCTATCATGGGTCACCTGACCGTGATTCCTCCTTTGGCGTGGTTGTTCTTCTTCAGACGTTTCACGATCCTTGTCCTAGTTATGCGTTATACCTCCAGCTTGATTGACCTGACCTGAGCCAGCTTCTTGTATGTCTGGTTCTAGCCTAATTATAACGGAACGAAGCCTTGTAGGATAAGGGTTTGGAGGACGTGCCTCTTCCTTAGCTCTACTCTTTCTGTTGTCGTGTCCGCCAGTAGCTATTGCAGTGCCTTACGAAAACGACGTGCTATGTCCTCACTAGTAAGAGGGATTTGTTGGATACCAGCCAGGGATGCTGGTTGGTTCATGGTAGTTGTGGCGGGATCTCGTGAACCCTCCCGCCTATATGAGCATCATCTGAAGACTTTTGGATATCCCTAGAAATGTTTCTGCTTCCGTTTTCAGCCATTACTTAATCATATCGAAGGTTCAAGGCCCTTTCCTCTAGCACCAATTGTTGACGTCGTCTTCTCGATGGATGAGAAAGTCAATAAGATTGGATTTAGTTGTGACCTGTTAAAGAGAAAGAGAAAAAGAATGTAATTTAAAGGGGACAAGACACGAGTTTACGTGGTAAAACTCCTGTGATCGGAGAAATGTCCACGGGTGGTTGAACAAACAACCGAGCCAAATCCACTACTGAAATAAAGAATTACACCACTCGATCTCTTTTTTTCTCTCTTTGCTAGTGATTTTTAGTGTACTTTTTATTCTCTATCTCCTAACAATGAGATTATGGGTCTTTTTATATATGCATAGAACCCTTATCCTTGTTGTACAAGTAATGACAAAATTCAAATTTAATTACAATTGGTTGCATGTTGGAGTCGTATTTAACTTCTTTCCTATTGCGGAGATTGCATGGAGATCGAATGGGACTTTGGTGATATAGTCCGTATATGACTTATTTTCTTATAAATGTGCAGTCTTCTCAAAGTAGAGTTGCTGCCTGATTTGGAACTTGTTTCCTATTTGGTGTCTTATTCTTCTAGAAATTCTTCTTGATATGGATGTCTTGCGTATTTGGGCATGACTCTTGGTTTTCCCATGTGTAAATCGTGTACTGGATTTCTTTATTCCGGTTTCTCGTATTTGTCCCGAGTATGACATCACTTGGTCTCGAGCAGGTTATGACTTTTACGAATACTTGTATTCTCACTTACTCGGGTTCCTTGAGATGTCTTGAAGGGTACTTTTTGGATGCCTATTCGGATATCCACCTAACAATTTTAAAGGACTATCCACCTTGTCAGTGACGTGTACATTTGACAAAAGTATACATATAACAAACTTCAACCCTACCAATAGAGAAACCCAACCTTTGAGCAAGGAGAAAACCTTCCCTTAATGCTAGATATTAACCCAGTTCTGCAGAGAAAGTCCCAACCATTGGCTTTGACGGAGCAAAAACCAACTCTCATTTGTCATTATGAATCACCGCACCAATCCCTATGTGGGAGAAATCTGCTTTCACAGCAACATCTGTTTAAGCTTTAGTGAAATAGGAGGGTGAGGAGACCAACAGAATAAAAAAATAACAGAGCAAGAAGACGACACCTAGGCAGAGATTGCTCGGAATTTTTGGAATTCTTTAAGAAAAGAGAAAACCCAATTTTGTAGTTCACAAGGGCTCTCACCTTGTTATTGTGGATGAAGTTGTTTCTATTTAGCCATGAACTCCACTGAACCATACACCAAGCCTCCATATCATCTTTGCTCACATTACCCATCAAACACCTAATCAAATCAAGGCTTGAGAACTGTTTAAAATTCTCCATAATATGCCAAAAAGTAGTTTTATACCACACATTCTTCTCCTTAAGACACCATAAAAGAGCATGAGCACTGTCTTCAACACCCTTCTTAAAGTGGCAACATGTAGGATTAGAGATAATCTTGCGGGTCTATAGATTTGAGAGTGAGGGAATGACATTATTACAGACTCGCCATAGAAAAATCCTTACCTTTGGGTGGGTATTCAGGGTTTGAAGCCGAACAGTGGTCCTTGAATTTACCATTTAGTGCTACCAGGTACCTACTTTTAACACTATACACGCTAAGTTTATCATAGTGCCACATCAATCTATCCTTTTCACTTGTAACACTGAGAGGAATGCTAAGAATAACATCCTTGTCAACACCTAAAAATAGCTGATTTAGTCTATCTAAATTCCAAGTATGAGTAGAGGGATGAATTAGAGAAGACACTTTAACATCCTCCTCTGTAACTACTGAAATAGGTTTATAATGGTAGGTCTAGGGATCTACGGGTCGTGGAAAACATTAATTTTTTTACCATTTGCAACTCTTCAGCACAGACCTTTAAGAACCAGCTCCCTGGCCCATAATAAGCTTCTTCAAATGTGATAACTTCTAGATTTTACCAAAGCATTAAGGAAATTTCCATGTCTAAAATACTTAGCTTTTAATACCCTAACAAGAAGAGTTTGTTGATCGGTTAGGATTTTCCAAACTTGCTTGCCAAGAAGAGATTGGTTGAAAAGAGAAAGGTCTTTGAATCCCAGACCCCCACAAGCCTTCGGTGTACATAACTGTTGACCGAAAATTTGCTCAAGATGAGGAATATCAGTTAACACCCTCAACTTTGTTGTTTAGGTAGTCTGCGGGGGTAGGTACATCGTACCAAGGAGGTTCGAAAGAGATTGAGGAAAGAGGGAGGAAGAATGAGACTGCTAATGGAGAAAGAACTGTTTTATTAATCAAATAGGTGATATAACTTTAGTGGAGTACAATGATCGTGGACACGATACAAATTTGATATCACTATGCTCTCTCTATATCTATCCCTCTCTTTCTTTCTCTCTCTCTCTCTCTCTCTCTCTCTCTCTCTCTTTCTAAACACTGTTGGAGATGACGAACTTGTGCGTGTCGATAAGTGGCTAAATCCAGGCTGTGATGTAGAACAATTAGCTTTGGAGTATGAAGAAGAGTTGGATAGAAAATTGGCTAAAAGAGAAATAGGCACGACTAAAAGAGCTGGTTCAAAGAAACGAGCATAACTTTTAGCTCGGTTGTCCGATTTCCTATTATAATATGTTTTCGGAGAGGGATTTTTACAATCTACACCGTACCAACCAAGGTTCCCCGGTTTAGGTCGTTTGCATCCTCATAATCGTTGATTTTAATTTGTTGGGCATATGAAGTTTTATTTTAATTTTTGTTTTGTTTTTTTTCGTTTTTAGCTTTTATTTGTTTAGGGAATGTCCAATTTGGTCTCTTTTTTTAAGTTAGGGTTTCCAGAGACTATTTAAGCCTTTTTTTCTTTGTTTTGAGAAAAAAAAAATTAGCTGAATTACGATTATCTTTTCTTGTGGATTGCATTCTCAGAGTTTACGTTAGTAAACCTTATACTTCCGTTCTACGTCAAGTGGTATCAGAGCAAGGAATTTTCCTTGATCAATGTCCAACAACCTGAATGAGACTGATGGACAGTAGGTTTCCAGATATTTGGTGGGATTGAAGTCTACCATTCGAGATAAAATTGGACTACAAGTCGTTTGGACAGTGGATGAGGCGCATAACATGGCCTTAAAGGCAGAGTCAGTAGAGAAAACATCCAATCTATTTTTCCACTACAAGAAAGACATGGGTGAGGCATCCAATGCAGCTGTATACAGAAGCAAATTTTCAACGAGCGAAGATTAGAGTCAATAAAAAATGGCTACAGATCAGACACCAAAGGGGTCGGTTCTTAGTAGTAATCCTGTTGGGATACGTTTGACGGCAGTGGCTATGAGGGAAGCTCCACGGGTGGCACCAAACCCGTATGCTAAATCAAGCGGTTTGAAGTGCTACAGGTGCGGCCAACCAGGCCATTGTTCGAAAGAGTGTCCAACCAGGAAACCAGTGAATTTCATGGTTGTGGGAGAGAATGACGAGTACGATCAAGATGTTAAGGAAGGAGTAGGCATGGATGAACTCTTTGAGGGTACATAAATTATAGAAGAACTGGGAGAGTATGTAGATTATGTGATTCAGCGGGTCATGTGTTCAATAAAGGAGAGGATTTCTCATAAAGAAGTAATATTTTTAAGGCTTGCTGTAGTGTCCAAAGGAAGGTATGTGATTTGATTGTTGACAGTGGGAGTTGTGAGAACTTTATATCCAGAAAGTTGGTGGAACATCTGAAGCTGTGGGTAGACAAACATCCAAAACCTTAAGCGATTGGATGGATTCAAAAAGAACCTAAGGCGAACATGACAGAGGTGTGTAAAGTTCCTATTTCAATTGGGCATTACTACCGAGATCAGGTGATTTGCGATGTAGTATATATGGATTCTAGTCACCTGTTATTGGGATGCCCAGGGCAGTTTGATGTGTGCGACAATGTTTGTGTTTTAAATTGGGAAGACAAAAAGATTATAGTGGTTTCGAAACGGAGTTCAGGTGGTGGCTCAACTAAGGCCACGGTAGGAGAGCAGTCCTTAGTCTCTTTATTCACATCAGTAGCTGATTTGGAATCTAAAGTTAAGGAGGCACGAGAGGTACATGTTATGGTTGTACGTGCTCTAGTGATAGAAGATAAGAACGAGCAAAGAGTTGTGATACCTAAGAAGGTGCAGTCTCTGTTAACTGAATTCAGTGAGTTGGTGTCAGAAGATTTACCAGATGATCTTCCACCATTGAGAGATATTCATCACCATATCAATTTAGTTCCGGGAGCAAGCTTGCCAAATTTACCAGACTATCGGATGAGTTTGAAGGAGAATCAGATTTTACAGGAAAAAGTGGAGGAATTAATGAAAAAGGGGTTTATTCGAGAGAGTATGAGTCCATGAGCTGTTCCCGCATTACTGGTCCAAAAAAAAATGGCAGTTGGAGGATGTGCGTTGATAGTCGTACGATTAACAAGATAACTGTCAGATACAGTTTTCCAATTTCAAGATTAGACGACATGCTAGATATGTTGGAGGGTTCGAAGTTGTTCTCCAAAATCGATTTGTGAAGTGGGTACCATCAGATTCGGGTTAAGCCCGGTGACGAATGGAAGACAACTTTCAAAACAAAGGATAGACTCTACGAGTGGATGGTTATGCCTTTCGGATTGTCCAACGTGCCTAGCACATTTATGCGGCTCATGAACCATGTATTGCGAACTTTTGTTGGAAAATTTATAGTCTTTTATTTCGATGAAATATTGGTTTGTTTTGGAGTGAGAAAGATCATATGGAGCATCTTCGAGATGTGTTAAAGGTGTTGTCCAAAAATAAGTTGTTTATTAATTTTAAAAAGTATAGCTGGCTGACAGGAAGATTGTTATTTCTTAGGTATGTGGTTAGTTCGGAGGGTATATTGGTTGATGAAGAAAAGGTGAGAGCCATTCATGATTGACCTACACCAAAGATGGTAGGAGAGGTAAAGGAGTTTCCATTTTTTGGCAACATTTTATCGTCGATTTATTAGGGACTTCAGCAGTATTGTGGCTCTCATTACCGAATGTTTAAAGAAGGGTAAGTTTCAATGTGGTGAAGCAGCTGACACAACTTTTATAGTCATTAAAGAAAAACTGTGCACTACTTCTGTTCTGGCTTTACCCAGCTTTGAGAAGTTATTCAAGGTGGAGTGTGATGTGAGTGGAATTGGGATTGGAGCAGTTTTGTCACAGGAGAAGAAACCCGTGGTGTTTTTCAGTGAGAAACTTAGTGATTCACCTCGAAAGTGGAGTACCTGTGACCAAGAATTTTATGTTATTGTAAGTGATCTAAAGCATTGGGAGGACTATCTGATTCAGCGAGAATTCATCCTTTACACTGATCACTAAGCTTTGAAGTATCTAAACAGTTAGAGGAGTTTAAGTAATATGCTTGCTCGTTGGGCGATCTATCTTTAAAAGTTTCCTTTTGTTCTGTAACATAAATCTGGGGTCCTGAATAAGGTGGCAGATGCATTGAGTAGGCACGTGAATTTACTGGTCACTATGCAGCAAAAGATTATTGGGTTTGAGTTCCTAAAAGAGTTGTATTCGGATGATGAAGATTTCATCGAGGTATGGGAAAAGTGTATTCTTAAACAAGTAGAGGGAGAATTTCATGTGATTGATAACTACTTGTTCCACAGAAATCAATTATATATTCCTCAGAGTTCTTTGAGGGATAAACTGATTCGAGAGTTACATGGTGGAGGTTTGAGTGGTCACTTGGGACAAGACAAGACTATCAATGAGGTAGCCGGGCGTTATTACGGCCTCAGTTGAAACACGACGTGGGTAACTTTGTTCCCCAGTGTTATGTTTGTCGGACTGCTAAGGGGCAGGCTCAAAATACAGGTCTCTACATGCCTCTACCTGTACCGAGTGCCATAAGGGAGGATTTGTCGATGAATTTTGTTTTGGGTCTTCTACGGACTCAGGGTGGAGTAGATTATGTGTTTGTTTTGGTTGATAGGTTCTCCAAAATGGGACATTTTATACCTTGTCAGAAGACATCTGATGCGTCACATGTTGCTTAACTGTTCTTTCGAGAGGTGGTTAGTTTACATGGAGTACCTCAGTCTATCACCTCTGACAGAGATTTAAAATTTCTAAGCCATTTTTGGATTACATTGTGGCGGCGAATGGATACTACTCTAAAGTTCAGTAGCACTGAGCACCAGTAGACTGATGGGCAGTCTGAGAATCTGAATCGAACACTGGGGTATTTAATTTAGAGCATCTTTGGTGATAAGCCTAAACAGTGGGACATGGCACTGGCACAAGCTGAGTTCATATATAATAATGCAGTTCACACTGGGCACATCTCCTTTTGCTTTAGTGTATCGAAAGCCTCCTAAGCACGCATTAGACCTAGCATATCTTCTTAAGGTTGCTGGAGCAAGTGTGGCTACCGAGAATTTGGCTGAGCAGGTGTGAGATGTTCAGGTTGAAGTGAAAGCTCGGTTGGAGGAGAAGAATGCGAAGTATAAAGTCGTAGCTGATGCCAAGAGGCTTGAGAAATTTTTTATTGATGGTGATCAGGTTATGGTGTTTCAGCGTAAGGAAATGTTTCCAGTTGGTTCCTATAACAAGTTGAAACCAAGGAAGTATGAGCCGTACAAGGTGATCCAGAAGATCCATGATAACGCCTACGTGATCGACTTGCCTGCTGATATGAATATCTCTCAAACTTTAAATGTAGCTGATCTATATGAGTTTTGTGATGATGTTCCACTTTATCCAGAATATAACTCGAGGTCAAGTTTTTCATAGGTAGGAAGGACTGATGTAGGACAATTAGCTTTGGAGTTTGAAGAAGAGTTGGATAGAAAATTGGCAAAAAGAGAAATACGCACGACTAAAAGAGTTGGTTCGAAGAAATGACATAACTTTTAACTCAGTTGTTCGATTGCCTATTATAATATGTTTTCGGAGGGGGATTTTCACGATCTATGTCGTACTAACCTGGGTTCCCCAGTTAAGGTCGTTCGCATCCTCATAATCACCAAATAAGGTCGACTGTCGGGCATTTGAAGTTTTTCTAAATTTTTTTTTTAGCTTTTATTTGTTTAGTGAATGTCCAGTTTGGTCTTTTTGTTTAAGTTAGGGTTTCTAGTGACTATTTAAGCCTTTTGTTCTTTGTTTTGAGAAAAATAATAAAAAATTTTAGTTGAATTATGATTATCATTTCTGGTGGATTCCAGTTTGTGCATTCTCAAGGCTTACGTTGGTAAACCCATATACTTCCATTCTGTGTTAGGCTGGCACATCTTGGGTTGCTGAGGTTGATGATGGTGCAGACAATGATGTAGATCAACAACCTATCTCATTTCTTCTGCCAGGCATGTGAGCTACCGATGTAGATCTTTTCTTGAAATCTCCAACCGAAGTTGCATCTCAAGTCGAGGAAAGAGTCCTGATCTTGCCTGCTACTCCAACCAGACCCGCTGAAATAACAGAGGATCACCCTGCTTCTAAGGGGATGGTGGAAGAGCATGCTACTATTGAAGAGGTGGTGGAGCATGCAACTGTCAAAGAGGTGATTGATCAAGTAGCCGGTGAGCCCCCTATTTTGCCAGGTGTTGGTGTTGGTGTTGAGCTTGCTAAGGGGGTAGATGGGCAGGTAGCCGGAGAGGGAGCAGGAAGAAAGGAAAACCAGAAGAAGATTCACCCATGATCCAGTCTTGTAAGCTTTGTATGTTGCCAGAAAAAAGGTGTTAAGCACCCTGCTTGATCAAGAAACAATTTATCAAGTAATTCTTATCTGATTGTCTTCCGTTCTAGTCGAGATTGGACTAAAGCTTAATCTGGGAAGTAGTCCCCTACATTTACCTGACTTTAACAAATATATGGTAATACAAGGAAATCTTAAAATCTACCAAGTATAAGGAATTAGGCGTGTTAGGTGACTGGTACCAAGTCATAGAGGCACTTAGTCAAAGTGAGTCTCAGAAAATCCCCTTAAGGAAAATTACCAACATTAATTATCCTTTATGGGAGAATCATGGTACCAAGCACCCATGTTCAGGAAGCTCTGGTACTTGGGCGAAAACCCAATTCAAAAAAACTTGGTACCTAAGTTTCCCATGTACATGGTTCTCTGGTACCTAGATGGTGTTATGGCGTGACCAAATCTTGTATCTAGTATCTTCTTGCTTTGGCGAGATAACCAGTTGTCTCAACCTGGGTATCAAGGATCCTTACATGCGTGGTATCCTGATATCTGGATGGTACCGCGAGTATGGTATCAACCATCTTTGCGTCTAGTCCTCTGTGTACTCCTATTAACAAAAGAAAACTAACAAACTGATAAGAAGAAAAATCGTACGATAAGTGACTAGTACCAAGTTCCCAGGGTACTCAAAATGATTCCACTGGGACTTTATCAAAGTTGGTTATCCTTTCTAGGACAATCAAGGTACCTAGCTCCCTATTCAAGGGAAAATCTGGTATCTGGTCAAACGTGATCAGGACAGACAACTATGCATTTAATTCCATGATCTTTCTTGGGGGTGGTTTCCTGACCAAGGCATCAAGAGTGCCACTTGGCTATCCTGGTCCTGTGATCTAGCTGACATCTATGCTCTTACGCTCACACCCTTCTTAGGGGTGGTAGCCCGACCAAGGCATCAGGAGGGCCACTTGGCTATTCTGGTCTTGTGGTCTGGCTGGTAACTATGCACTTGCTCTCAGACCCTTCATGGGGGGTCTCCCAAAAAAGAGCATCAGAATGTTCATCTTGGTCTTGAGATCCAACAGGCAACTATACTCTTATGCTTAGACTCTTTTTGGCGGGGAGTGGTGCCCAGCTAGCTATGTTGTTTTTCACAGTTTATAGTGATCATGGAGAACATCTATGGCGAACACTTGGCGAATAATAGAGACAAACGTAGATGAAGAGAAATGGAGACTTTATTGATAACAAAATAGAGTTACAAAATGTTTTCGATTTACAAATACTAGTACCTATTTTGATACTTCTGGTGTGGTATGGTGATTCCAGCCTCCTATGGGTAGAATCTCTTCAGGTGATAAGCATTCCAAGTGTGGTCGACGGGTCATCCATCCATGTCTTTCAACTTGTAGGCTCTACAGCGGACCACTACCTTTACTAGGTAGGGGACTTCCTAGTTTGGGGCTAGTACCCCATTTGACCGGTTTCTGGTGTTCTGGGTCATCTTCTGGAGCACTAGTGAAAATATAAACACGGTTAAATGCTCAAAGCTAACCTAGAGGGGGGGTGAATAGGTTAGACACCTTTTTCGACTCCCTTGAAACAAATAAATGTTTGTCCCTCTAAATTGCTTGTATCACAATATATATATATATATATATATATATATATATATATATATATATATATTAATTGAAGATAACTAATCAATATATATAAGCATATAAAATGTGATACAATCAAACGTACATAAAGCATATACCAACAATTTTATAGTAAGGAAGTCAACTTATATATAAAGTTCTATCTATAGTATTCAAATAACAAATACAAATATAAGAGAGATAGGGATAGAGAAAAATTTGACACAAGATATAACATGGTAAACCTCCGAAGAGGAAACATCCACGGGTTAGCAACCACCGGCTAACAAAATCTACTAGTAGATAAGAAAAGTACAATCTCTCAAGTGACCCGTTCACCTAGAAACTACCATCATATCCTACTCATGAATATATCACCCTCTTGCTCAACATTCCGAGGCCTCACACCTCTTGTCAAGACTTCCTCGCTCACCCTTTCGGATCCTTACGACCCTAGGCAAGACTTCCTTGCTCACCCTTCTGGATCCTCACGATCCTAGGTAAGACTTCCTTGCTTGACATTCCGAGGTCTCCCACCTTTTGCCAAGACTTCCATGCTCAACATCATAGGTCTCATACATATTGTTAAGACTTCCTTCTCACAGGGCATTTAGGTGATCATGAATACAAAACGTAAACAAGCACGCAACATAGAATGTTATGATCAACACATCCTATGGAAAATACTAGACATAAGCATAAATGTACAAACCAATTGTTGTCTAGTTAAAATGCATGTCTAATTAATTTAGTTCATACAAAATATATAACAAGTTAATTTCAACTTAGATACATGCATAAATCTAAATTTGAACTCAAGATATATTCAATTAATCATATAATCAAGTTTAAATCATGTAAACCAAAACAAGCTAAAATCATGTGACAAAGCCATTTAGATTAAAGCAAAAGTTCTAGAGCATATTTTCTATTTATAGATTCAACAAAGCACATGAATAGCTCACAAGAACACAAGCACATACACTATTACGAGAATTTGGCCAAAGAGAGCCTAGTACATGTGAGAGACTATTTTTTTACAAAATCAATCAATTAAAGATCATCAAATAGTCCTAGAATCAAAACTAGCACAATATAATCCCAAACATGTGAAAACATAGGCAAAATCAAAACGTAACTCAACATGTAAGATTTCAATTGGAACTCAATCTAGCCTTAAATGAGTTCAAAACTCAAATCTAAACAATCACAAGACACTAATATATAAAGAAGAAGAACACCCAAGGCAATTGACCAAGTTTTAAAAGAAAACTTTGAGAGAAAATCAATACCTTAGTAAACTTAAGACAATCCCGTTTTTGTGTGATTAGACACCAAAAACTGCAGCAAAACCAACTCAAACCTTCTAAGGAAATATCGAAGATGTTTAGATGAACACTCTCAACTTTGGATCACTCAATTCAGAGCTCAAAAAAGAAAATTAGAGTGTTTGGAAGTTGAGAAAGATAGAGAGAAAATTCTGCTCAAGTTTCAAATTCTTCTCTTGAAATGAATTGTGAGAGGGAAAGGAAATATAAAGGAGAGGGAAAGATTAGAGTGTGAAATGACCAAGAAGGAAAATAAGCAACCAAGCTTGCTTGCTTCCTGAGATGGCACATGGGATTACATCATCATGTCTCGCTTGTGGAATGCTAATGTTAATTGCTAAATATTAACGCATTATAACATCTTTTAAAGTTTAGTGTCTTTAAGATCTACCAACATAATTCAACTGAAATCAACACTTGCAAAATCCATTACAGTCTCACTCCCACCTACAGCAAACTTACCCTCTCACTCATCAACACCACCAATGACTCTGTAATCTACCAAAATATGCACACTGTAATCATCCCAAGTCACATAAACTACTTTTTTGAACTCGAACTCAAGTCTACGATTAGTATACATAAACTAGCCAAGAACTCCAAAATGCCAAACCAAAGGCAAGGAAAGTGTTATAATAGATAGGATATGCAGAGTCATGGGATCTTTTTTTTTTCAGCCATCATCCTTTTGACACATGGTGCAAGCTTTAAACAGCATCAGCTGACAAAAAGAGTAGAGTGTGCCATTCGGTCTGTACAGATATATAATACCACATTTCGATAGGATGCAAGGAGTTGTACATCTATTTGATTTTGTAGAAAGCACGTATATAAGTCAGATATATCTACGGAAAATCACTACTTTTCATACCCTCAAAACAACTTTAAATGTGGGATTTGATCGTAGTCCCCATTTTCAGGAGATTGATGTGCTCCATGACCTGCTCTTCCTGAAAAAGAAAACATCTCATTTCAGCGATTCCTCTCTTTCTCTCTTTATATCTTTCTCAAATGTAAACTATACCTGGGATTTCAAAACCAGTAGAGCTTCTGGCATCTAGGCTACTCCTCCACTCTATTGGTCTTGAAGGTGCGATATTCATACCACAAGACTGAATCATGAAATGACTTCCTCCAATAGGTTGATAATCATCGTTTCCCCTCACCGGATTTCTCCCAGAAGAGTTAATGGGTGAACGGAAGCCAACACTTGATACTGATGTCCCGCCAATTGTCGATGGCAACTTGCTGCCAGAAGCATCATTTTTTAAACCGGTACTAACATTCTTCTTTGTGTCAATCAGAAAGGTACCAACAATAACCTGAGGATCCAATAAATGATAAGCTATATACACGAGATTTGATTCAAACAATAGCATATTCTATATATTACCTGAACTGGACCAGCAGCCTTTAGGGGGCCACCAACTCCTCCCCCAACAATCTGGCCATCTGTACTAGATAGACATACACTGAGCCCACCAGTTCTTCCTCCACTTTCGTTACGTACATAAGATCCAGATAATGAAACAATCTCAAACCGACCCTAACATCAGATTTTGAAGGAGCAATTATATTTTGACAGTATCAAACAAGCAGACTAGTAAAAGACACTTTAATTTGCCTTTCTTTTTTCAGTACAAAATACTTAGACTAGAATAAAGTGACACTGTTTAGGCCCATATGTAAGGCCATACACTTCTGATGACCTTGGCCACTGTTAGAAAATCCAAAAAATCTCGATATGGATCTTGAAACAATTCTACAGTATTAGTACTACATGTTTTAGTTTCTTTTGAGTGCTCTCACAGTTCTAATATGGAATTTTGACAAACGTATCTCCTATTGGACAGTGCAAACGTAGTTTTGAAACCCAGCAGGACTTATCAACTAGAAGACCAAGTCACAACAGTACTAGCTTGGAAAGGGTTGAGAACTGATGGCACCTAGAACGATTTTTTACTCATTAGCTTTCCTCCATAAACCATTTTGCTGACCCTAAACAAGCGGTTAGATGTAAAGGCCAGTAAAATGGAATCTATATGACTATATACTGAGAGAATGAAGCAATTTATCAGACCCACTACAATTTAGACAAAGGTATTAACAATTTTGTATTCCCGAGTTTGTTTTCCACATTGAATTTTCGTGTTAGGGAAACAAGCCTTCTTGCCCCTCTAGAAAGAAGAGCTTGGTGCTGTCTTCTTTTTTCCTCAACCTCCCTTCGCGTTCTTCAACCGTTCCCTAGCCTCTGAACTCGGAATTTGAATCCGTTTGCGGATTACAAGATGTAACTCTCTGACGGACATGGAACTATAAGATACTTAACCCAGAAAATAAGAATTTGACTCGATATACGAAGATGAAGACAATGTACTCAACATGATTGGAAAGTATCATATCTTTTGATTTAGAACTTGAAATTAAGAGTGTGAGTAACCAAAGTGTTTGGAACTCAATCAAGAATGATTTAAGACTAAAATCAAGTTCATTATCCAATTTTTACAAACATATACACATACAAACACATTTCACACTAGAATACAAACTACATAGACATAGTCTCCAATCACGCATTTACCAAAATATGTTATTTTCGTACCAATGCATGAGCATTCATCTTTAAGTGTGTGAATATGTTATAAATGGGGCACAATGATACAAGGACACATATGAATAAATTTTATGTGTGTGCCTAAGCCTTGTAAGAGAAAGATAAGGTCTTAATATACCTTTATAGAACCATATAACATCATTTCTATTTGAAGACTTTGTACTTGCTTTGACTAGTTGTTATTCCTTCTTTAAAGCTTGAATTATCTTGAACCTAAACAACTAAATCAATACAAGTAAAAATCATTTTGATATGGAATTAATGCCAACATAATCTAAAACCTAACAACGAGGTCTCCTTTCTTGAAGCTGCAAGCTTTTACCTTCCTATTGAAGTACCTCACAATTCGGCTCTAGTAGATTGCACCTTTTTCAACCACCCTATCTTGTTTTTCTTCCAAGAGGTCCAATTTGGCCCTCAGCTTGACCACATTGCTTTTTGGATCAAAATGTTGGACCCAGAAAGAGATAAGCTTGTGATCGATAGGTAGGACGGCTTCTACCCTAAAAGCCAAGGAGTAGGGGTTTCACTAGTCGTGATCCTTTTGGTGGTGTCGTATGCCCTGATTACATCAGGAAGCTCCTCTTCCCATTCACTCTTTTTCTATTGCAATTTCTTCTTTAGGAGCTTATTGATGGTATTGTTTGTAGCTTCTATCAGGCTGTTGGTTTGAGGGTGGGCTACAGAAGCAAAGCAGAGATCTATGCCTAGACCATCACAAAACTCCCTGAACCTCGCATTGTTAAATTGCTTATCGAGGTCAGTGATGATGATCATTGGAGTTCCGAATCTTCAAACCACATTCTTTTTTATGAATTTGGTAGTGTTCTCCTCAGTTATCTTGGAGAGTGGTTCTGCTTCCACCCATCGGGTGAAGTATTCGATCGTGACTATGACATGCTTTGCTTGACCAAGAGCAGTAAGGAGAGGTCCGATCAGATCGACTCCCTAGATAGCAAAGGGGTATGGAGAACTAATAGAGGAGAACTTCTCTAGCGGAAGGTGGTTCAAGTTCTTTGTCTTTTGACATGGTTCACATGACTGCACAAACATCCTTATATCATGGTGAAAGGTCGGCCAGTAATATCCCATGCGGAGCACCTGGTAAGCTAGTGTTTCTCCCCCAGCATGGTTCCAACAGTCTCCTAAGTGAATCTCTCTGAATACATAAGCAGTGTCGTCGAGGTAGAGGCATCAAATTAGAGGTAAAGACCTGTCATTGAGATATAGTTACCCATCAATCAAACAAAATCTAACCAAGATCCTTTTAATCTTACGAGCTTGATCGAGGTCTTCTGGAAGCTTTTCTTCAAGGAGGTAATCCACCATGGGATTCATCCATCACAGGAGTCGATCTACCGGGTTGACCTCCTTTTCGCTTGTTATACTAGGATAAAAGATAACCTGTAGAAGTACCCATTTAGGCAAAGCTTGGCCTCCATTAGCTGCTATCTTGTCCATGACATTTGCTCGATGGTTTTGTTGGTGAGGTATCTATTCGAACTTGAACCTCCTGAATCGAGCTTTTAGTTGTTGGACCAGTTGCAAGTAAGCTGCCATGTTGTCATCTTTGGCTTGATAGATCCCGGTGATCTGGTTGATGACCAGTTATGAATCGCTTCTGGCATAGAGGTAGTCTGCCTTGAGCTCGGCTGTTGTCTTCATTCCTACCAATAGAGCTTCATACTCGACTTCATTGTTGGTGACACTGAACTCAAAACGGAAGCAGTGGCAGAGCTCGACCTTTTCAGGATCAGTTAAGATGATTGCGGCTCTGCTCCCCGCTTGGCTAGAGGCCCCATATGTATATAGAACTCTGAATTTTCGGTCAGCTGAACAATCTACCGGTTCTTGATCTTTCTGGGAGTTCAAATCCTAGTTTGGAATGGAACCAGGATCAGGAAGGGCTGAGAATTCGACTACGAAGTCTGTTTGTGCTTGGGCTTTAATGGTAGTCCTAACTTTATACTTGATGTCGAACTGATAGAGAGGTTGATCTCTGTAAGAATTGGCGGAGAGGTTAATCAGTGACAACTGCAATCCTGTGGGCCTGGAAGTAAGGGCGTAACTTCCTAGCCGAGGTAACTAGGGCAAAGGCAGATTTTCTAGGATAATATAGTTCCTCTCCAGTTTGGTTAAAGCATGGCTTACATAGTAGGCAGGTCATTGAATCTCTTCTCCACACTCCTTAAACAATGCCCCCGCTAACCGCTACCTCTGATACGGCTAGGTATATATGTAGTTCTTCCTTAGGTTTAGGTTTGACAAGCTGCGGTAGGCTTGTTAAATATTTCTTCAAGGATTGGAAAGCCTGCTCACTATCGTGGTCTCACTTCATGTTTCTCCCCTACTTGATTGCCTTGAAGAAAGGAAGGCATTTGTTGGTGGACCGCGATATGAAATGGTAGAGAGCTGATATCCAACCGGTTAACACTTGTACCTACTTAAGAGAGCTAGGAAATTCGAGGTCCATGATGGCTTTGATATTTTCCGTGTTCGCTTCTATGCCCCTCTCATGGACCATGAACCCGAGGAATTTTTCTACAGCTACTTCAAAAGCACATTTGGCTAGATTTAGCCACATCTAGTTCTCCCTTAATATCTAGAAGGTTTGGTAGAGGTGGTCATGGTACTGCTTTGCTACCTAGGACTTGGTGATCATATCGTCAATGTGGACCTCCATTGTCATTCCTATATCCTGCTTATAGAACTGGTTGACCAGTCGGACGTACGTGGCACCTGTATTCTTGAAACCAAAGGGCATTACCTTGTAGTAGTAAAGGAATTGCCTTGTCTTGGCCGATAGAGTGCATCATAATTTGATTGTACTCCGAGAATGCGTCTGTGAAACTAAGCAGCTTATTCCCCGTGGTAGAATCCACCAGTTGATCAATCTTGGGTAGGGGAAAACTATGATTTCAATATGTGCGATTGAGATCTGTATAATCAACGTACATACGCCACTTCCCATTAGCCTTGGTCACTATTACCAAATTCACGATCCATTCAGGGTACAAGGATTCCCTAATGAATACATCTTTTAGCAATTTGTTGACCTCCTCTTGAACTGTGTCATTTATTTCGGGGTCTAAATGTCACCTCTTATGTTTGACCGGTTTGAAGGTGAGGTCGACTGTCAACCTGTGAGCTGCCAATGAGATAGGGATCCCTAGTATCTCGTCATGACTCCAGGCAAAGATGTCATTATATTCACGAATAAGCCTGGTCAAGCCCTTGTTCACTTTTGCCTATAATCCGGCTTAAACCTTGACCATTTTAGAGGGTCATTCTCATTAACAGGTACTTCTTCTAACATGTCAACTGGGTGGCCATAAGCCTACCCCCTGTCATCCTCTACCTTCTCTTCCACCAGGATCTCTACCTCAGATTCTTTCGTGATCCTTTTCTGACCGTCCCCACACTACAACTACATGCACTCCTTGCTTCGCCAACGTTATTGGATTAGCTGATATGGCATAACACTTATGGGCACTACTGGAAATTTTAGGATGTTATGGCAGATAGACAACACTCCCTTAGGAGATGAAAATAATGGTCTCCCTAGGAGAGGAATGTAGGTTGATGGGGTATCGACCACCACAAGATCGGCCATGAGATTCTGTTAGAGGGGAGCAGTCCCCACGATGACCGGTAAAATCTTTGATCCGACTGGTACTACTAAGTCCCCGGTAAACCCGTAAGTAAGGTGGTGCATCTGTTGTAGAAGCATTGTTTCAGATTGAACCTCTCCAAGGGATCATTGAAGAGGATACCCACGCTGCTACCAATATCTATCTACATGCGGTGGACAAGGCAATTGGTGATCTAGACAGTGACAACCATAGGATCATCCTGCAGTTGCACGATATTGTATACATCGTGTTCAATAAAGATTATCTAGGCTGAATGGGAGGTTCCTGTTGGTCCCCGGGTAACCATGAAAATATCTCACCCTTTTTGTACCCGAGGTACTTTCCTATCGTGGTTCTTCCTTGAGTTATTGGAAGTCCCTGCCAGGGTAGGTTCCCCGCTGATAGTGTGTAAGACCTAGCTGTATGGATGCAATCCCGCACCTGTTGTAGGAACTCCTCAAAATAGCTATATCTTACCAAGGCCTCAATCTGGTTGCATAGGCTGTAGCATTCCGAGGCATTATGTCATACATTTTCATGGAAGCCGTAATATTTATAGTGATTTCTTGTTTCAGTGGGTGCTTTCATGATACTAGGCTTCCTGAGTAGTCCCTTGTCACAGATGGTGAGGTAGATCATGAGATACTTTGAGGTGGGTGCAGTAGTTGTACCCCCTTTCTTCCCAGTCTACCGGGGTTACCTCTCTAGGAGGAGACGAAGTCTGTGGCAGGGTTCTCCATGCTCGATATCGTTCCAGTTGAGTTTAAAATGGTGGAGGGCAGTATATGTACCGGTTGAGAGGTTTAATCTGAGCCTTTTGAACCGATACTGGCATGAGTGCTTCCTTCTTTTGACGTTTGCCAGCCCTAAGGTCGTCGTGCTCAATCTTGACCCAGAACTGTTCATCTATATCCACTTGTTTGAGCGCCCTGTCATAGGCCTCTTGGTACGTCTTTAGCGGTCGCTTAGCGAATGATCAGAATGGCTAGCCAGCCAAGGGTTCCTTCTGAAATTGGATAGGGTCTCATTTTCTACGAAGACTCTCATCTGGATCACTTCCTTATGGAATCTCTCCATATAAGATTTGAGTGACTCGCTCCGCTCCTGGACGCAGTTTGATCCCCTTAAACTATGTATAGAAATCACTAGATAGTTTAGTGAGTGAATAAACACCCCCTACCGGTAACTTTCAGATCCCCATCTTTGCATAATCAGTTAACATGGTAATGAACATCCTACACATGGTGGCTCTGGTAGCATTCTAGACCTCTATCTGCTATATGAAACTCTCTAGGTGGCACAAAAAATCCTCTGTCCCTGAGTACTTATCAGCAGGCATCTTGAATTTGGAGGGAAGTTTTGCTTCCCTTATCCTTCTGGAGAAGAGGGTATATTTCTTGCTCAATGGATCTTTTCTGTTCTCCCGGTGCTTTCCCATCTTCAGTTCTTGGAGCCTTTTTACCATTCGGGCTATCTGATCCCCCAGGTGCTTGGTCCCAACATTCGTGGACTCAATCTCAGAATCCTTATTACCGGAGTTATCCGATGCTCGAAGGTTTCATTCCGGTTATCCTCTTGAAGTGGGTTCTCTTAGGCACTTCTGTTGCTCTCTCTCGTAGCTAATCGAGTTTGTCTTCTAGTGGCTACCGATTGTACTGGTTGATGAGGTTCCCTAAGTTGGAGGTCGAAAGTTGACCTTACCTGTTGGGTTGGTAGCTCGTTGGTCTAACTAGTGCTAGGGGCACAGTACCTAACCTGTCTAGAACTGAGAGCAGATTCTCTAACATCTTGTGAACCAGTACTAATGGCAGTGGTCCCAATCTATCAAAGGCTGGTACCCTGATACCTTGTCTACTGGTATCACCTCTAGCCTCTAATGTTGTGAGTTGAGAAGTGATACCTTACGCAGCTAATCTGAGGCACACACTTTCTACAAAGGCCACTGCTTACTGCTCCCAAATAGCTTGGCCTACCACCGGGAACAGTTGGGACCTGGGCTGCGACTCTTGTGGTAGCGGAGATGCTGAAGCAGGTTTATGGTGTTTTGACTTCTTTCCTTTCTTTTAAACCTTCCTGGTGGAGGCTATGGACTGGTGCTCTATTGCTTCAAGTTGTCCTTAGGAGGATCGAAGTCTCATGACGTATGCAGTGAAAGCTAAAACGTAACTTCGAAGGTTTTCAAAAGATGGGTATGGAAACTTTACACAGACGGTGCCAAAGAGTGTTTACTTAAAATTCGCTCAAGGTTAGGAAAATTAGTTAACACCCTCAACCCACTGCCTAGGTAGGCTGCGATGGGTAGGTACTTCGTACCAAGGAGGTTCGAAAGAGATTGAGGGAAGATGGAGGAAGAATGAAACTGCTAATGGTGAAAGAACAATTTTGTTAATCAAATAGGTGATAGAAATTTAGTGGAGTACAATGATCGTGGACACGATACAAATTTGATCTCACTAAACTGTCTCTCTATCTCTCTATTTCTCAACACTGTTGGAGATGGTTAACTCATGCGTATCGATAAGTGGCTAAATCCTCTAAGATAAATAGCGAAGAAGCTCTGCCCTTTTTCTCTCTGTTTTTCGATACCCTATCCGGATCCTAACGTCATCTTTTAATCCCTCATCATCGTCAATCAAATCCCCATAATTTAGACCAACTGATTGGTCGTGTTACTGGAAGTGATTGACGCTGATAGGGGAATCAATTTATGCAGAAATTACTCCCGTTGATTACGTTAGGTTTTTTTGGGTTTAAATTTGAATAATTGGCTAAACCGTTAACCTATCTGGTCGTATTAAGGCGAAGAAGTCAACTCTGTAGCTTAGTGGAGAAATCACGATTTTACGTATCTTATGGCGAGGTACCTCGGGGTACCAGTCTGGTGGCGTGGCGCTTGACTGATTATTCTGGAGCGATCCATCTAACTTTTTTCTTACCTGATAGGCATGTCACGTACCTGGAGGGGGGAGAGGGGTGAGAGGGGGTGAGAAATGGTATCGAGGTACTCAGTCTGACATCCTGGTGTTTTCTGTAGATGTTGAAATCTCCCAGGTGGTAGTATCGAAGTACTCAGGTACCAGGCTAATTAAGGTGCCTAGATATCAAGCTGGAGGTATCCTGGTACCTGAGTAATAGGTAGGAGATATCCTGGACAAGTCACGGACTGGTGTCGGGGTACCCGGGTACTAGATAGGCATTCTGGTTCCATGTAGGAGGTACCAAGATGCCAGCTCCAAATGACATCTTACGACTCAGGAGAAGTGATGTTGATCTTCTTCCAGACAATGGAATCGGGGTACCTAGGCAGCGTGGAACCTGGCCTCTCGAGGTTGGAAGCAGCAAGTTGTATCAGGAGGTGCCTACCAAGTAAAAACAAGTGGAAAATTTATCTTTAACCTGTTTCCAAAAATGACTATTAAATATAACTTTTCCTTGGAGACCTAACTCATCTTCCTTTTGCCATCTCTAAAACCCCACAAAAGCCTAAAATCATAGAACTTAATTCATTGCAGAGAGGAGGGAATTTGGAACATAAGCATAGTGTAAGTGGGAATAGCCTAGGCCACTGCCTTAACAAGAACCTCTTTCCCACCCATAGTGAAAAAATTTCCTTTCCAACTTCTAACCTTTTTCCACACCCTCTTCTTATTATCCATGAAAATTATTTTCTTGTTTTTTCTTGCCAAAGTGGGTAAACCGAGTTATTTATCATGAGACAGAGCCGCAACAAAACCTAACAAACTCTGAATATCCTTCTTAAGCCTTATCTCCACATTCAGACTGAATGTTATGTTGGATTTTTGCATATTAACATAATGGCCCGAGCTTGCCTGAGCCCGTCTCATAAATGCCCAGTATTACCTTAAGAATTAGACAACTTTGGACACTTGCTTTACAAAAATTATAGCTATCATCTACAATGAATAAGTGACTAATAAGTGGACTACCTCTACAGCATTCGAAACCCAAAGCTTTCCTATTTGCCTCTTTGCTTTTGGTGAGAGATGATAAAGCCTCAGTACAAAGAAGAAAAAGATAACGAGACAAAGGGCATCCTTGCTGAATCCCCTTTTAAGGCCGAACACAACCCACAATATTACCATTTCCACAAAATCAAGCCTTGAAGTTAAAATACAGTCCCAAACAAAATCAATAAATCTTTGAGGGAAACCCACACTAGCCATTATCTTTCTCAAAAAACCCCATTCAACCTAATCATATGCTTTGCTCATATCGAGTAGTGTAGCTGATATTTGTTTTTGTTTGTACAAGTTAAGAGAACAAAAATAACCATTGACTATTAGATTTGACTGAGGTTAACAAAAAAATGGAATTGGTACAATTTAAAAAGCCAGGGACCAGTTTGGTTACTTATTAAAAAATTGTAAACAATTTAGAATTCAAACAAAAGGTCCAAGGCCAATTTGGTAATCGCCCTTAAACAAAAATATATTACAAAAAGCAAGTACAGAATATTAATTACACGTTTAGTAATTTTAGCATTACATTACAACATCACTCATTTATTCTGGTAGCTAGTCCAGTGACTCTAGTCAATCAAGTAAACAACTATTTTCTTTTGATCACTCACAATTACAAATCACAATCAATTTATTATATATATATATATATATATATATATATCATTTAATCAAGTATTTCCATTTTTCAATTTTGAAATTCCAACAATCTAATCATTCCAATTAGTGCAACATTCGTGCCATGCCAGTTTAGACTATATTCGGGTTATGCTTTTTATGTGTCGTGCCAACCCAACGTACCGTAAACCTTAGCCCAACACACAACATTGTTGGGTCGTGCCAAAACACAGCCCAACAATTATCGTGATGTGTCATTCTGGGCTTGTACGGAATCGAGTCGTTCATGAGCCATGCCTAGATCGACCCGACCTAATTTACATATCTACTAAGAAGGAGGGTTCTTTAAAACCAAGATACATTGGACGGTGGTACCATTGTGGTACTTTCAAGAGCTAAATGTTTACCAAATATTAGACAAGCATTCGAATTTGAGTGTACAGAAGGGCCACACAACAAAAGCTTGTCTTAACACAGACTAATAATCAACTTAAATAATGTACAACTATATATATATATATATAGTTTTTCTCTCTTTATGACCGAACTGAATTTTTAAGATTAGGACGGAACTTGTGAGTTATTGATTAAGTTTAAGAAAACCTTGACTAAGCTGAAGTATTTGAATCTAATTGTTAATGGTTGATGAACTGATATAAATAAAATCAATTTGTCTTGAGTAACTGATATATGGGCTGCCCTTCGATGCAACATTTCACCATACAATTTTTTTTTAAAAAAAATCCATGGCATATGCACGGTACATGACTGTTTAACTTGTTGTTCAACCACCTGTAAACCTATATAGCCGATCACCATTGGATCTCTCCAATTCAAATTTCAGCTACATCTTTTGTTTCCCAAGACAATAATCCAATCTTTTTAAATTCGAAAGGCAATCATTGGTTTTTAAATTTAAAAAAGCATTAAATGCTTTTCCTATTTCAAAATGAAAACGCAATCTTATTGGCAAAATTAATGGAGATCACCACAAACCTCTCATGCATGCAATATGAATTTATCAAGGACCTCGCTTGCATGCCTAATATATTTAGAAATCTTATGTTCATTCTATCAAACCTATAAACAATATTTGGATTGGATAATAAATTTTAATACCCTTAAAGACGAGAGTGATCACACTATCTTATAACGATCATATGTACACACCCTATACTGTTTCCATTTCAAAAGTTGTGTTATCACATTGTAAATGACGTATGTATCAAATAGTAAATGTAAACATGATTTGGTTTGTGTAAAAATAAACAATAAGGTTACAAATCAAAGTGATCACAATACTTTATATTTGATCACAATACGGTTAGAAATCAATGTGATCACAGTACTGTATATTCAATCCATTGATCATTTTCCATACATCAATATGTTTTGTAAATTTAAAGTGCAATAATTTATTTTGAAGTAAAAATACGCATGTACATTTCATACATCAGCTTCTTTTTTTTTTTTGAAATTTTCATGTTGAACGTTTTGCTTAGCCGATATAACGTGTAAATATTATTTAGACTTTCTAATATATTATATACACTCATATTAGAGAATGATCACAGTCTCACGTCAGTAATTACATATATATTTACGGTCGTACGCACACACCAAATTCGTTTTTTTATACATAAATGCAGTGATAATCCACGGTTTTCAATATTATACCAAATTAGAAGTCAGATCACCACTAATTATTCTTCATTATATCTTTTATTTGTCAACAAATTTTGCATGGACTAACATGTATGTTATGATTAATAGTCTACAAAGCGAGTATGGAATAACGTAAGGGATATCAGTATTTTTCGCATCCAATTAGCAATTAGCAAATCTTATTAAAATAATAAATAGCCAACCACACATGCATGACTACTAATTAATGACATAATTTGTCTCTTCATATCTTCATGTGTTCATCTGTTCATTTATTCAATTGATCATATCTTCATCTATTCATCTTTCCACCCCCACTCTCTAACCTAAAAAATCTTAACACTTTTAAAACCCTATAACAATGTCCTCCTTTGAAGAAACCAAAGATGAATTACATACAATGTGCAACCCGAAAAAGTTCATCGAAATTGTAAAAGACTTGACTACAAAGCAACGAGAATGCATAGACGATATGGGATTTGGGGTGCTGTTGAACATTAATGGCCTTGTATTCCACCTCCCTTTATGTGAGTTGTTGCCAAAATCCATTGCATCAGAGACCAAGGAAATTGTGCTACTGGGAAAGTCGATTCCAATCAGGAAGTCTGACCTTGAAAAAGTGATGGGATAGCCTAACGACACTTATGATGTAGATTGTGACATGGGTGAGTTTGACGAAACATGCATTAGGATGAAAAACCTTCTAATTAAAACTGGTAAGAATGTGATTACTTTGTCTATCTTGATGAGGAAACTAAAGAATATGAAAGATGCAGATGATGTTTTCAAGATTTCCTTCATTTTGTTTACTATATCCACCTTGTTATGCCCTCTGGCATCATCAAAAATCGACGAAGCATTGCTCACACAACTAAAGGATCCTAGACTAATAAGGCATATGAAGTGGGCAACATATTATTTTCTGTATCTAATGGATGGTGTTAGAAAGTTCAGGGATGGAGGTTCACGAAAATTTCTTGGTTGCATTCTGTTTCTTCAGATCTTCTATTGATGAGGTATTTCGTAAAAAGAAGTGTATGTAATAGGCTCCAAATACCTTTGGTTGCTTAGAGCGAAAACATGGATGCAACACTGTATAAGTTGGTGGCCAAAGATAACTTTTTTTACAGCTCCACAATAGAGGTGGATGAGCCATACTTAGGTTGTAATACGCCAGGGTGTTGAACAAGAAGTTGAAAAGCTTAAAATAAAAGTCGATTCTATTGAACTATCATTCAAACATCTTTCATCTGTCCAAAAACCTATCAAAATATCAAATTTGGTGGAAAAAGCAATCATACCCATGTTCAAGAGGTTTAAGGTTGACATGTTGAAATTGATTACAAAACAATGCAATGAAGTTAACTACGTCGCTTCCTAAGAGAGAGTATGGTTTGTCATTTGCAATATATGTCCACACAAGCACACACACACATTTATAGTATATTATTTTGATTCGGGAACATCTTTTTGGAAGATATCAATGATGAAATTGTTGATAATTTGTGTACACCTTTAGGAGACGGTTTTCATCTGCTCAAGTACGGAGTCTTTTTCATGTAGCCCGTAAGTAACTTGACAAAAGACACGGTTGCAACGTATTGCTAAAAAGAAAAAGTTTCTATCAATAAATCTAAGGTTGAAATTCATTTGAAACCAAATTCTAGAAGGACCATGAGACGATTATTATTTTCTTCAAATAGCCCTCTCTCCTCATTTTCGAATGATGACATTCATTTGTTGAACGTTTTGTTTAGTTACCTAACAAAAGAGAATGAAAGGTAAAACATACTTCACTTAACTGTATTTGAATATTCATCACATTTCTCTTTAATAAATTACTGTTGTAATGTATGGTCATAATATGTTGTCAACCATTGCATGAAATATTGTTTTATTTCACTTTACTGTTTTCATTCAGTGAAATAGTCATTGCGGACGACTATTTGTGTCTATGTCAAAAAGATATGGCCAATCTTTTGCCCAAACAGTGGTTGAATGATAATTTGAGTAACGCTACATTAATATTTTCTTACAGTTTTTAATACCATAAATCAATGTAATCAATTGTTGATAATTTATCAACTTTGTAGCTTATTAACATGGCCATGTACAATCTATCTCATTATTCCTCAAAACATGCATGGTATTTGTCGACATACTTTTTGATTAGCCCATTAAACCTTACTTCATTTTTGAAATTATTTGTTTGAATAGATTGTGGCATCGAGTTGAATTGCAACACACACACACACACACACATACACACACACACACACACACACACACACACACACACACACACACACACAACGACATTGCTTGGTTGACAGAATTGACGGTGATGAAACGCGTCAGCAATCTTATACTTTATGAGGATCTGAGCACTTTTGTGACAAGATTTTTATTCCTATGAACAAGAGCAATTTGCACAGATTCTTATTGGTGATAAATGTTTTAGGCAAAATAGATGAAGTATGGGATAGCTTACCCGTGGATGAGGGAAACATACAAAGACTAGAGTCTACAAAAAAGTTGTTAGTACCCCTAAATACCTATTCATTTACGCAAGAATGAATGAAGTTTTTTAATGCAAAAATGATGTGATATGCAGCTTACATTTCTGGACTGGTACTTTTCAGAATGTCGCAATATAAAGATGAGCTTCAAATCTTTTACAGTTAATGTCTATGCCCATTGTCCAAAACAGCCTAATTTGTATGATTGTGGTCTATTTTTTGTAACCAATTGTGTGCAGAGAGCTGGTTCAATGAGACTAACATATGTGAATTGTCTATCGTTTACCCTTTTTTTGGGTTTTGTCATCTAATTGTTAAACTCTAACTGTTTGAATAATCACATTTGTTATAATGTAGAGTTAATAGGGAAATTTGGCCAGGGGTCAAAGAGAAATTTTCCACCCTCAATGTACAATCATGAAACCCGGTAAGACCGTAAAGCCGCTCCGTAAGAGCAGGGAAGGCCTGTTTGGCTTCAAAGTTACCAGAAGACAAGCCAAGCGCGACAGGGACGAGCCCCAACAAGAGCACTGGAACCCGGGCTTCTTCAGGCCATCAATCGGGGAACCTCGACTCTGAGGTAGAGCTCCACAACCGCCCAGTAAATGCCAGGGGAAGTCTCCCAGCTCAAGAGACATTTGAAAGAATCCCGCCAACCTATCCAGAAGCCCGTTTTCCTTGCTGGGCATAAAGGGGGAATCACGCCTAAGTCTGCATTACCCTAGCTACCTTCCAGGAAGGTCTACAAGAACACCTCTGGCCCCCACGGGTCAAGGAAAATCCATCTTAAGCTTCAAGGAACAGAGCCAGAGCAGGGGTCTACCTCGCTCTACGGGACAATAGGCTACTGGCAGGATGACCTCCATGAAGATTCATGACACGCGTGCACAAGGGATTATTTATACGAAATGTTCACATGCACGTCAAGAGTATAATTCAAAATAAGGCAACAAACTTATCTTCGTCAACCATATCGTCAAATCCGAAAACAATTCAAATTCAAATGACAAATCCCGCCCGATAAGGAAGGAACGGATTCATGAGATTACGGTAGAGTATTCGCCAACTGAAACCTACTTGGGCGATATATATATGTGAAGCCAAGCATGGTATGAGAAAGGGATAGAAGAGAAAAGAAAGAGAAGAGCCAATATTGATAGAGTGACATACAAAAAATCATAAACAACGAATATATACATAGAAGGAGGACCTAAATTCTGGATTCAGAACACGGTCTCCTTCATCTCCACTATTCGACAGGCACCGAGTTGCCACCACCAAAACAATAACGAATATATACATAGAAGGAGGACCTAAATTATGGATTCAGAACACGGTCTCCTTCATCTCCACTATTTGACAAGCACCGAGTTGCCACCACCAAACAATAACGAATATATACATAGAAGGAGGACCTAAATTCTGGATTCAGAACACGGTCTCCTTCATCTCCACTATTCGATAGGCACCGAGTTGCCACCATCCTACACCTTCGAGAGATCGTGAGCTAATAAGAGAGTTACTTGTATTTTAAAGCAATATATCAATACAGTTCACATTTGGCTGCTATTATCTCTCGTCTCTTTCTCTTAAGCAGGTCGGGAACCAGCGGTACCGACCCCGGCCACTGCTTTCGTGAACTGGAATTTCTCATCTTGAGCAAATTTCCCGTCAACCCTTTCTGGCGCCGTCTGTGACAAACTCTCACACCACCATTACTTTTTTTACATTTAAAAATTTCGTTATTTTAAAGTCATCATGAAGCTCCGCTCCTCACAAGGGCAGCAGGGGACCTCGTGATAACCTTCTACTACATCGATACGAAAGGTCCAGAGGAAAACGAAAAAATCCGGGCTCTATAGCCAGATTCCAACCCAGCCAGCTACTGTGTGGGCTCTGGATCCCTCTCCAGGAAGCCAGGTCGGGCTTGACCAACAAGCGGCGGCCTTTGTAGAGAACGTCCGCCTTCGACTACTTGCTGAAGGTATCGTTATCCAACAAACGGGTCTCTGCAATCAGGGGGAATCAAGCAGGCCCGGGGCTAGTCAACCCGCCTTTGATCGCTTGGGGCCTGCCCCTCTGGAATCAACTCGTAATAGAGCGGGGCTCCCGATGATGGAAATCATTAACTTAGCAACCATACACCCCAATAGCTAAAAAGCTATGATACATATGGAATGCAATTTAACACCCTCCAATTTTTTGAAAACAAACCCGATCGTTCAAGATTGAAGTAAGAGAAACTATTATAATCACTTTATCAATGAAATGATGATAAAAGCTAATTAGAACAGCACTTTGATTTCCCCAAAACGCCACAAACTATGACGTTTGATAAGTTTAAAGGCAAAACAAAGATTTTGAGGTTGTTGAAAGCCACAAGCCGAATAAGCTTGATAAGTTTCAAAGTTCATGCAAGAACTTAAGAACAAAACACTCACAAAGTGCTCAAATAAGTTTATATTACTCAAATCTCTGCCTTACATAGAAAAAGCAGCCTTGTTTATATAGAACAAAGGCCAAGGACAATACAACACAAATATAACTGCCCATTAAATGTGTAACCTCCCACTAAATGACATTTAGACCAGGAATAATGGCCATAAAGTATTCAGCCTTTGTACATCCTTATTCCTAATCAAAGAACACATGAACTCACCCAACACAAAAACCCAAACTATTCATACAATAAGCCCACAAAACCTAACAAAATTAAACCCAAACTAATAAGAAAATAAGCTCACAAAACCCAACATAATTAAACCCAAACTAATTATAAAATAGGCCCACAAAACCCAACATGGCCTAATTGCCTTTTATTCTTCAAGATAGGCTAGAATACTTCATTCTAACAAGGCTGGACTCTTGTCTTCAGGATTTGGACTTGTTTGAAACATGTTAACCATTTTATACTCTTCTTGCATCCTTAGAACCTTGACCAAATCTTGACTAGCTTGCTCCTTCCAAATGCTTCCTATTAAACAAGTTAAGGCTTCTTTCATCCTTTTAGCTTTAGCTCTTGTCATTGGTCCTCCATGAATGGTTAAAGGATCTGGATCTATTCTAACCTTAGCCAAATTGTGATCAACTAGCAGGTCCTCATCATTCCCCATTTCCTCGAAAGGATTCGTCCTCGAATCAGCACCTTCATCACCTATATAAAACAAAGACAAATCAGAAACATTGAAAGTTGCACTAACATTGCCATACTCACTTGGTAGTTCCAGCTTGTATGCATTGTCATTGATTCTTTGAAGGACTCGAAATGGTCCATCCCCTCTTGGCATGAGTTTAGACTTTCGTTTGCTAGGAAATCTTTCCTTCCTCAAGTGTACCCAGACCCAATCACCAGGTTCAAATACTACTTGCTTTCGGCCCTTGTTATGTTGCTTCTCATATTGTAAAGTTTTCTTTTCAATTTGTGTGCGCACCTTTTCATGCAAGGCTTTGACAAAATCAGCTTTTTGCTTACCATCCAAATTAGCTCTTTCCAAAGGTAAAGGTAGTAAATCCATAGGAGATAATGGATTGAACCCGTACACAACTTCAAATGGTGAATGGTTTGTTGTAGCATGCACACTTCGATTATAAGCAAACTCCACATGTGGCAAGCATTCCTCTCAATTCTTCAAATTCCTTTGAATTATGGCCCTCAAAAGCATTGATAAAGTTCTGTTTACCACCTCTGTTTGTCCATCTGTTTGTGGATGACAAGTGGTTGAATACAGCAGCTTTGTACTCAACTTTCTCCAAAGCGTTTTCCAAAAGTGGCTAAGGAACTTCACATCTCTATCACTCACAATTGTCTTTGGAATTCCGTGTAATCTCACAATTTCTCTGAAGAACAGCCCCGCAAAAAAAGTCGCATCATTTGTTTTGTGGCAAGGAATGAAATGTGCCATCTTGCTGAACCTATCAACAACAACAAAAATAGAATCTCTCCCCCCTTTTGACCTAGGTAATCCCAAGACAAATTCCATTGATATATCAACCCAAGGCTCACTAGGTATAGGAAGAGGAGTATACAGCCCATGAGGAATTACTTTAGATTTAGCTCGTTTGTAAGTAATGCATCTCTCACATATTCTCTCAACGTCTCTTTTCATGTGTGGCCAAAAGAAATGATCATTTAACACACCCAAAGTCTTTTTAACTCCAAAATGACCCATTAACCCGCCACTATGTGTCTCTCTCACAAGCAATTCTCTCATTCAACAAATAGGAACACACAGCTTGTTTTCTGTGAAAAGAAAACCATCATGCCTAAAGAACTTGTCAAAACCCCCTTGCTCACATGCCCCATAAACATTAGAAAAATCAAAGTCAGAATTTTATAAGTCTTTAATATACTCAAAACCCAATAATTTTGCATCAAGTTTAGAAATTAGAGCATACCTTCTAGAAAGAGCATCGGCAACCACATTCTCCTTACCTTGTTTGTACTTGATGATGTATGGATAAAATTCAATAAACTCCACCCATTTTGCATGCCTACGGCTTAGCTTTCCTTGTCCTTTGAGATATTTCAAGGACTCATGATCGGTGTGTATAATGAATTCCTTGTACCAAAGATAGTGCTGGCATGTCTCTAACACTCTCACCAAGGCATAAAACTCCTTATCATACGTCGGGTAGTTAAGACTTGCTCCACTTAGCTTCTCACTAAAGAATGCAATGGGTTTGCCCTCTTGCATTAAGACTCCTCCAATACCTATTCCACTTGCATCACACTCAATCTCAAAAGTTTTAGCAAAGTTATGCAAAGCAAGCAAAGGTGCTGAACTAAGTTTGTGTTTAAGCAAGTTAAAAGCATCATCTTGTTCTTTACCCCATATAAATCCCACATTCTTTTTGATGCATTCAGTTAATGGTGCAACAATGGTAGAAAAATCCTTAATGAATCTCCTATAAAAGCTAGCAAGACCATGAAAACTCTTGACATTACTAACACAAGTGGGTTTCGGCCACTCCCTAATTACTTTCACTTTTTCTTGATCAACATGTATTCCCTTATCATTAACAACATAACCAAGAAAAGTAAGTTCATTAGTGCAAAAAATGTTTTTCTTTAGATTAACATATAACTTTTCTTTCCTAAGCACATCAAAAACAGCCTTTAAATGTGTTACATGCTCGTCTAAATTTTTGCTATACACAAGTATATCATCAAAATAAACTACTACAAACTTTCCAATGTAAGCACGCAAAACATGGTTCATCAATCTCATAAAAGTACTAGGTGCGTTAGTTAGGCCAAAAGGCATTACCAACCATTCATATAGACCATGTTTAGTTTTGAAAGCGGTTTTCCATTTATCACCCTCATGCATTCTTATTTGATGATATCAAGATTTCAAATCAATCTTTGAAAACACACAAGAACCATGCAATTCATCCAACATATCATCTAACCTAGGGATAGGATGTCTATACTTTACCGTGATTTTGTTGATGGCTCGACAATCAACACACATTCTCCAAGAACCATCCTTTTTAGGTACCAACAAAACAGGAACCGCACAAGGACTCATGCTTTCACGTACATATCCCTTTTTCATAAGCTCACTTACTTGCTTTTGGATTTCCTTGGTCTCTTCGGGGTTGCATCTATATGCTGGCCTATTTGGTATGCTTGCACCCGGAATGAAATCAATTTGATGTTCAATTCCTCTAATTGGTGGCAAACCAATAGGAACATCTTCAAGAAAGAGATCCTCATTTTTCTGCAAAATATCAACAATAACACTAGGCAAACTCTTGTTAATTTCATTAGAAACAATTAAACATCCTTGTACATAAGTACAAGTAAGGGCTGCCTCATGGTTAATGCTTTCTTCACATCACACATTTTTGCATAAACACTCATCTTTCTTTCACTCAAGACTTCCTTGTTTTCTCTCCCCTTGTGTTTCCTATTGCTCTCATTTTTACTACTCAACTCACCTTTTTTTTCTCTCTTTCTTGCTCCCTTCCCAAAGTTTCAGCTAATAAAGATTCAAGCTCTTCATATTGTTGTTTTATACGCATTTGGTCTTCAAAAATTGTCTTTGGAGGCAAAGGTCCAAGTTGGTATTTCTGTCCCTCCATGATCAAAGAATAACGGTTCTTAAACCCATCATGCATTACCCTTCAATCATATTGCCATGGTCTCCCCAATAACATGTGACCAGCATACATAGGTACCACATCACATAAAACATCATCCTTAGATCTACCAATTGAAAAAGAAATTAACACTTGCCAATTTACCTTCACAACACCACTATCATTCAACCATTGTAACTTGTATGGTTTTGGATGTTTAATAGTAGGTAATTTCAGTTTCTCCACAAGCAAGGTACTTGCCACATTTGTACAACTTCCACTATCCACAATCACATTACACAACTTGTTAGCAATCAAACAATGAGTATGAAACAATTTTCACGTTGCTCACCATGTTCATTAATTTTACTTTGCAAACTAAGTGTGCGTTGTACAACCAAATTTTCTCCACTAGCATACTTTACATCACTAGCATCTTCTAAATTTGCCATGTCATCTTCATCCTCTATCTCACTTTCTGATTCAACTGTCCCATCCCTCATAATCATTACCCTTTTATTAGGACATTCACGTGCCACATGACCATGTCCAAGGAACTTAAAACACTTAATGCCTCTAGTTTGATTAGGTTGATTCTCACCTCTACCCTTGCTGCCTATTTCATTTTTTCTTTTAGTTTCATCAATTTTAGGCTTAACAATGGGTTTATCATCCTTTTTACCCCAATTCGGTTTCCAAGAAGAAGAAGAACCTGAATAAGGTTTTGAATCATACCTGATGCCTTTTCTTTTGAGTTTCCTTTCAATCTTCATGGACACCCACCATGTCGTCAATCTCCACATAATGTTGTAACTCCACAAGATCAGTAATGTTCTTGTTTAACCCACTCAAAAACCGAGCCATGGTGGCCTCACGGTCCTCCTCCACATTAGCCCTTATCATGGCTATCTCCATTTCTTTGTGATATTCTTCTACACTCATGGAACCTTGTGTCAAAGTTTGTAACCGTTGATGCAAATCCCTATAGTAATGGCTAGGGACAAATCTCCTCCTCATGATTTGTTTCATCTCCAACCAAGTCTCTACGGGTCTTTCACCATTTCTACGCCTGTCTTTACACAATTGATCCCACCAAACAATAGCATAATCACAAAATTCAACAGCAGCTAGTTTTACCTTTTCCTCTTCGGAGTAATTATGACATTCAAATATCAGCTCCACTTTTCGTTCCCATTCCAAATAAGCATCCGGATTGTTCTTCCCTTGAAAAGGAGGAATTTTCATTTTGATGCTGCCTATGTTTCGATCCACACCATCAAAACGTCCTCTCCTAGCTTTTCTTCTAAGATTAACGTCTAGACCAATTATGGTAGCTTGGCCATCATCCATGTCTTCTCAAACCATCATATACATCATTGACAAAGGCTGGTTGTCTTCCACGTCGTGGTTCTCTTTGCAATCTGGTAATTGCTTCATCATGTCTTTCTAGACGATCTCCTACATCTCCCATCACTTTGAACATACGTTCAAATTGTTGCTGCATTGCTTGAATCACTTGATCATTTGAGGAAGAACTCACTTCTTTATCTTTGTTAGACATGTTTAAAACCTGAAAAAAAAAGTTAGAACAACCTCACAATCACTCCCTCACGTGTTTCTCTCAAAGAATTGATTCACACCACTCGTATTTCACACAATTATTTGGCTTTTCTCGATGCTAATCTCACCACTCTTGCCTTTTACCTCTCTTGTTTTGTTCTTTGAGTTCTTAGATTAACTAAGGTCCTTTTAAACAAACAATTCAGATTATAGCAAATTCAACGGAGTGAAATTGGGTAGGTCTAAAAAAACAAATAAAAGGTAGGCCACTTAAAGTAAACAAAGATTAGAACTGAAATATCAATTTCTCTCCCAAATAGAATTCTGTTTGTTATGGTTAAGAAGATAATATTTAAATATTTTCCAAACCGAAACAAATATGATATGAACAAAGAAAGATTTTTGGAATTTTGCAAGAATTCCTTGAATCCGCAATACTTTTTTTTTTTGTTTTTTTTTCGTCATTTTTTTTCTGCGGAAAACAAAGAAGAATGATAATAACCTCAAGAAGCACAAATATTAAGATGAATTATAGATACGGTGCTATGAGATGAAGAAGAAAAGAAAGTGAGAAAAAAAAAACTAAAAGAACAACAAATAAATGGATATGCAAACCTCAAACTTGAGCCAAGCTCTGATACCAAAATGATGGAAATCATTAACTTAGCAACCATACACCCCAATAGCTAAAAGAGCTATGATACATATGGAATGCAATTTAACACCCTCCAATTTTTTGAAAACAAACCCGATCGTTCAAGATTGAAGTAAGAGAAACTATTCTAACCACTTTATCAATGAAATGATGATAAAAGCTAATTAGAACAGCACTTTGATTTCCCCAAAACGCCACAAACTATGAAGTTGGATAAGTTTAAAGGCAAAACAAAGATTTTGAGGTTGTTGAACGCCACAAGCCGAATAAGCTTGATAAGTTTCAAAGTTCATGCAAGAACTTAAGAACAAAACACTCACAAAGTGCTCAAATAAGTTTATATTACTCAAATCTCTGCCTTACATAGAAAAAGCAGCCTTGTTTATATAGAACAAAGGCCAAGGACAATACAACACAAATATAATTGCCCATTAAATGTGTAACCTCCCACTAAATGACATTTAGACCATGAATAATGGCCATAAAGTATTCGGCCTTTGTAACTTTTTATTCCTAATCAAAGAACACATGAACTCACCCAACACAAAAACCCAAACTATTCATAAAATAAGCCCACAAAACCCAACACAATTAAACCCAAACTAATAAGAAAATATGCTCACAAAACCCAACATAATTAAACCCAAACTAATTATAAAATAGGCCCACAAAACCCAACATGGCCGAATGGCCTTTTATTCTTCAAGATAGGCTAGAATACTTCAATCTAACAAGGCTGGACTCTTGTCTTCAGGATTTGGACTTGTTTGAAACATGTTAACCATTTTATACTCTTCTTGCATCCTTAGAACCTTGACCAAATCTTGACTAGCTTGCTCCTTCCAAATGCTTCCCATTAAATAAGTTAAGGTTTCTTTCATCCTTTTAGCTTTAGCTCTTGTCATTAGTCCCCCATGAATGGTTAAATGATCTGGATCTTTTCTAACCTTAGCCGAATTGTGATCAACTAGCTGGTCCTCATCACCCGACCTCGATCCGGGATAGGCTAGGGCTCATGCCTTATGTTCCCGAATAGCAGCCACACCACCAACCCGACAAGTCAGATCCGCGGCAGATGTTCTTCCCCGGGGATGGGAAGAATTTCTCCACCCAACGACTTCAAGGAGGGAAGCCCGGGGTAGAAAGGAAGAAATTCAGCAAAGCCCCCTCGCAAGCCCCCTTCGAAGAAGGAATCGGGTATAGGTCACCAGTTTATCTTAGGGATCTGGTGGTGAGGAATCCTAGATCGACTCAATGAAGTCCGAAAGTCAGCGACTAAGGGACCAGTTGGCAGAGCTACAGAAAGAGGTCTAAATGATGAAAAAGGGGAAGTACAATGAGGACAAGAAGGATCCTCTAAGTGAAATGAACACCCCCTTTACCCGAAGGATCCGGGAGGCAGAGCTCCCGCTTAAGTTCAAAATGCCAACTGACAGGTTCTCGGGAACTGAAGATCCGCTGAGCCACCTAGAGAGCTTCGTTCAACAGATGGAGGTCCAGAACACAACCAGGGCTGCTATGTGTCGGATGTTCCCCACCATACTCACGGATTATGCTAAGACTTGGTTCAGGAAACTACCCGCTAGGAGCGTAGATTCCTTCACCAAATTATCAACAGATTTCTGCTTACAGTTCCAGGGGGTTAAGCCCCGACTGAAGGACCCGATTCATCTACAATACATGATCCAGGAGAGAGGGGAAACTCTTCTGGCTTATGTCGAGCGGTTCCACAATGAGGTCATCCAGATGGGGGTCTTCACCGAGAGAGAAACCCTCGCTAACTTCAGGAAAAACTTATGGGCGAGAAAACTCTTTCGGTCTTTTACCAAAAAACCTCCGGAAACCTACCAGGAAGCCTATGATCGGGCTTTGGAACAAATCGAGGTCGACAAACAGCTCAAGGTCAAGATGGAACATGACGACATGAGAGCTGAAGGAAGCTCCTATACCCGAGCAAGATCAAAAGAACCGGAACAAACCACCCAATAAATCAACATACGGTTTCCCTCTTCCTCAGTCCTGACCAGAAAGGTATCCAGATAAACGGACTCCTCCTCAAGCTTTACCACCTCCCAGGACAGTGGCCTCTATAGCCCGCGATGAGAGGGGGTACGACCATTACACTCCCTTGAATGCTTCTCGAGTAACAATCTACCTTGCCATCCCGGATAGAGGTTTGTTACAGGAGCCCGCTCCCATGAAAGTCTCGGTCGACAAAAGAAATCGTTATAAATACTGCATCTTTCATGAGGACGTAGGGCACAACACCTCAAAATGCTACAATCTGCGAAACCATATTGAGGCTTTGATAAGGGGAGGATGCTTGATAGAGCTCTTACAATAAGTTAGGGAGAATATTCAGACTAGAAGGGAGGTCCAAGCCGAGATCCGAGAGCATGCTGAGAAGAGAAAGGGAGATCAAACGGACCTGATGCAACAGATTCAGGTAATACACACTATCAGTGGAGGTCCCATTCTGGCCTGCACCTCCAACTATTCTAGAAAAAACCATGTGAGGAAGGTCCCTCGTACGGACGAGGGGCGGGATATCTTCAAGGTCGACCAGAGACTGACCAACCCCTCTCAGCTGTCTCAGATCATCTTCACCGAAGCAGATGTCTTTAGCACCGTGCAACCACATGATGATCCCATGGTCATTACATTACAAATTGCCAACTTCATGGTGCACCGCGTGCTCATCGACACAGGTAGCAGCATCGACATTTTATTCAAAGATACCTTGGAGAAGCTGAACTTGAAGCTTTGGTGCTACAATAGTTGCTCTACTCCATTATACGGGTTCACTGGGGACTCCATCACATCCGTAGGATCAAAAATCCTACCAGTGGTCATTGGAGCCGCACCTCTTCAGCAGAACATCATGACTGACTTCGTAGTGGTGGACACCCCGTCGGTATACAACGTAATATTAGGGAGGCCATTTCTGTCATCTTTGAAAGGGGTCCTTTCTATTTACCAAAATGTCTTGAAGTTTCCGGTAGGAGACAGGGTGGGAGAGGTTCGGGGTGATCAGCAAGCAGCTAGGAAATGCTATGCAGTGTCAGCTAACCCAGTAATTCTAGCAAAGCAACTCGCACAGGTGATGACTATCCAAGATGGGATAGCCCCTACACTACACCTGGAAAACCCGGGATACATCGATTACCCCGAAGAAGGACCTATGATGCCCGACATAAAAGTACGAAGAAAGGTATATGGGTAGTAGAGCTTTCCGAGGTCCTCTAGCTTACTGCACTACAAAGAGAACAGCTACCGGGGAAACACCCTACTCGCTAGCCTTCGGGGTTGAAGCAGTCCTACCGGTAGAGCACAAGTTGACCTCCTTTAGAGTCCAACGATTAGAATCGGGGAAAGCAAGCTCCAAGCTAGCTTGGACCTCCTAGAGGAAAAGCAAGAATAGCTGAGAAAGTAACGAGCTGCCAAAGAGGGATCGCCTAAGGAAATTCTACCCTTAAACAGGGGACTCAGGAGCAGGCAACCTCTGACTAGCTTTTTTTATTTTTTCTTCTGACAGTATTGTACTCCATCTTCCATATCAATAAAGCTCACTTGTTTTCTTGTTTACTCCATCTTTGACCACGTCCTACAATGATTTGGGTCGACATGGAAAGTTTCGACATTATCGCCTCAAGACCAGGGGTAAGCCGGGAAAGTCCCCTTGCTGCTTCTGATGCCTTGGCCAGGCACCACCCCCGTCCAAGAAGGGTCTGAGTGTAAGAGCATAGTTGCCATCTAGATCTCGAGACCAGGGATTGATCGGGGAAGCCCCCTTATCACCTCTGATGCCTTGGTCGGGTGACCTCCCTCAAGAAGGATCTGAGAGTAAAAGCATAGTTGCCATCCAGATCTCGAGACCAGGAAATAGCTAGATAGCGCTCCTGATGCCTTGGTCTGGCTACCACCCTCAAGAAGGATCTGAGTGTAAGAGCATAGTCGCCATCCAGATCTCGAGACCAGGAAATAGATAGATAGTGCTCCTGATGCCTTGGTCGGGCTACCACCCCTAGGAAGGATCTGAGTGTAAGAGCATAGTTGCCATCCAGATCTCGAGGCCAGGAAATAGCTAGATAGCGTTTCTGATGCCTTGGTCGGGCTACCACACCCAACAAGGAATTGAGCTTGAAAGCCCAGAAGCCCTCCTGATCCTGAACCTAAGAAGGGACTAAACATTTTTTCTCTTTTTAATGTTCTACTCGGGCTACAACCTCCCAATGGAGCTTTGGGATGGAGGGCTCGACTTACTTAAACTCTAAATGGTTCTGTTATTTTACTAGCTCTCCTTGATACATGGTTACTTACTACAGCAAACCCACAATCAAACAAGGGGACTGTCAGCTGAAGAAGTGGAGCTAGGAGTTCCATTGGTATAAGGGCTCAATGCCAATAACTTGTTTTTCTTATCTTAAATTTTCCCAAAGATAACACGCTTCGATATAAAAGCTGGACGATCAAGCAAGTACATGGGAGCAAGATTTAAATCTAAGATTAAAATTTTTATAATCAAGTAAGGGAGTCTATCCCCCAACAAGGCTACTACAAGCAAGGGGGCCCAATCCCTGGTTCCGGGCTACGAAGGAAAAATAATAAGAGATCAAACACAGTTGAAGATGGGATGCCCACCCCCATTTATGGGCATTCAAAATAAATTACATAGAAGAGAACTCAAGCTTCTTCGTCTTTCTGATGGCCTTCAGCTTCCTCCTCCATAGAATGGACCTTATCCTCTGCTCCCCTCTCCAGTTGCGACTCGTCCTGGTTAGCCGTATCTACCGTCTCCGCTACCTCCTAAGGATCAACCCTGGCTACCTTGGGGTCAACAGGATACTCCTCCACAATTTCATTAATCACTGCCATAACTTAAGGAGGAATAGCTGCATCAAGAAGGCTGGTCGTCGTCTCAGGCACGTTCCCGCCTTCAGTTGACCTCATTCCTGAGAGCACTGTAGGAGGATCTCGAGCTTCCGAGAGGCCTTATTCTAGCTCCTCGTTATGGACCCCCTTCTAGGATTCATCGAGACCAGATGCTGGAAATGCTGGAACAGAAGGAGGCAGATCTAGTACCTCCAACTTCTTCCCAGCTCCATCAGTTTCAAGGCGAGACATCTCTGCAGCCTGTAACATGACCTCCGCTCTATCCCAGCCAGCAATACTAGAGAGATCGAATGGAGAGGGAAGAGCCTCTGCAACCTGATAGGAGGCATAGAAGTACCCCTCGCTAAAAGAGGTTTCCACTTCGGTTTGGAGCTGGGTAACTCGAGCCTGCAAGTTTTTTTTTTCAACATTAAAGGCATTCGCCTCTCCCCTCAAGTCATCCCGCTGGCTAGCCCGCAGCTTCGACCGGAGAGTCTCCTGATCAAAAGCTCGCTTCAGCCTCTCATGATCACATTGAAGCTCAGTTAGCTACGTCTCTATTCTTGTTGGCTGGAGGTCATCTCTTGGACCAGGGTCTGAGCCCGTGCTAGCAACCCTATGGCTCGCTCAGCTTCAGCCTCAGCCTTGGCTGCCCGATCACCGAGAAAGGCTACCTGATGCCCCATGGCCACCTGAAACTTGAAAACCTGCAAAGGAAAATCAGGTTAGAAAATGACAAGTCAAGCAAATCAATAAAGAAGTAAAAGCGACAATTACCTCAGCTAAAAGGGCGGACCCTTGGTGATCAAGTTATCCACGGGCATCGCGGTCATCCTAGAAAGCCCGCCGCCTAGACAAGATACGACAAATTGCTTCAGGACCTCATCCTGACCCATCGAGCTCGATTGCTGGTGAGGGCGAGAAGGGGCGACCTCAAAAAAATCAGCATCGGACTCAACGGGAACCTCGACTACCCGAGATACAACCGAATCTGCAGAGAGGGGTAGTGGGACTCGGGGGGATCATTTGGAGCAATAACTTCTGGATGAGGGGCAGGAACAGACTTATTGATGACTTGGGAAGCAGACCCTCCTCGGTTGAAAGCCTTCACAGCCCGAGATGCCAGAAGAGCCATCTTGGACTTCACTTGGGAAGGAGAAAGGGAAGGAACGAACGGGGCAGCTACCTTAATGGTTGACCCCCCCTTCTTCGGAACAATCGGGAGAGCCCCCGAAGACGATCTGGAAGGAGAAGGAGGTATTCTAGCTTGTCAGGATTCGCGAGAAGCTGGAGCAACAACAAATACTGTCAGAGAAAAGAATCCAGGTCATCAGAGCTAAACCTTCCAATAAAAAAAAGGAAAAAAAAAAAGCAAGATAGATCGAGATACTTACGAGGGGTAGCATCGGATATCCACAGGTACTGGTTTACCCGGTGAGGATCGAAGGGATTGGCAGTTGAAAACATCATATTCAAATAGTTCCGAGCTAGGATGGTCTTCAGCACGGTTTCAGACTCATCGGGCAAAGAATCCCGACAAGTGGGTTTGTCATTAAAAGCCATAGGAACCTCGAGCTCATGCCAGCCGATGAAGACGGAGCTCCCCTAGTCTTCTCCTGCCAGTACCCACTCTTCCTCCAAAGCGGGGTCCTTCATTGAAGCCCCAGGGACGATAAAATTGAGCCTATTCTTAGCCTTAGCATAGAATTGGCCTCGTGGAACTCCTGCCAGGCTACCAATCTGGAAAAGGAAGGCGAGCTCCTCAGCACCGGGCTTCCTGGTTATGCCGCTCAGCTCGCATTGCTCCTTCCACAATATCAAGAAGCTGATTAGATGCCTCCAAAAGCCAGGCGTCAGTTGAAGCGGAGCCAGCTGTAGAGCATTGAGAGCCCACCGAAGGGTGGGGTGAAGAGGGAGTCTCACCCCGCTCTTAAAAGCCGCGACGTGGATAGGGAGCACGTCTTTGGGTGGGCTAAAAACATCATAGTTCCGGTGGGGAACAGTCATAGAAACGGTATCAGAAATACCATACTTGTCCTGTAGACGGCCGATCGAATGAGGGTCGACAGTAGAGTCAGGGATGACCCTGGGTTCAAAAGGAAGGGTTATCACTAGGGGAAGCTCCGCCACTATGACTTGAGCCCTTACAACCTCATCTAATCTCTCCCCGATGTCAGAGTCTTCGTCGGCTAGGTTCAGAGGATTGTCAGGCCGGTTTGAAAAGCCAGAACCGATAGAAGCATTCCTGTTAGAACGACGACGCTGGCGAAGCGGGGAGGATTCCTCGTCACTTGAAATCTCTCTCGCCCGCTTAAGCAAGGCATCAACACTGTTCGTGGAAGTCGACATTGATGGGAAAGAGAGGTGAGAAAGAAAGTGGAAGATTTCAGCGGAGAAAGCGAGGAAGAAGAAATTTGAAAGCTTGAGATTTGAGGAAGTATGAAGAAGGTAACGGTCAGACCGGGCTTAAATAGAGGTCTATGGGCGATATCCTCGGGATGATCATCACCGTATTACAGTCGTTTTTCTTCGAATAACACTCAGTTTTAAATTCAAATGTTGGGTAATTAATGAGAAAATTTCGCTCTCATTAATTATCTTCATGGCGAAAAACTTTCTAAATTAAACAAGAAATCTGACTCCAACCCCAACTCTACCACCAGTGTTCAAGTTAGAGGGGACTTCTGTTAATAGGGAAATTTGGTCAGGGGTCAAAGAGAAATTTTCCACCCTTAATCGATAATCATGAAGCCCGGTAAGACAGTAAAGCCACCCCGTAAGAGCAGGGAAGGCCGGTTTGGCTTCATAGTTACCAGAAGACAAGCCAAGCGAGACAAGGACGAGCCCCCACAAGAGCACTGGAACCCGAGCTTCTCCAACCCATCAATCGGGGAACCTCGGCTCCGAGATCGAGCTCCACAACTGTCCCGTAAATGCCAGGGGAAGTCTTCCAGCTCAAGAGACATTTGAAAGAAGCCCGCCAACCTATCCAGAAACCGGCTGTACTTGTTGGGCATAAAAGGGGAATCACGCCTAAGTCTGCATTACCCCAGCTACCTTCCAGAAAGGTCTACAAGAACACCTCAAGCCCCCACGGGTCAAGGAAAATCCATCTTAAGCTTCCAGGAACAGAGCCAGAGTAGGGGTCTACCTCGCTCTATGGGACAATAGGCTGTTGGCGGGATGACTTCCATGAAGATTCATGACACGAGTGCACAAGGGATCGTTTATACGAAATGTTCACATGCACATCAAGAGTATAATTCAAAATAAGGCAATAAACTTATCTTCGTCAACCATATCGTCAAATCCGAAAACAATTCAAATTCAAATGACAAATCCCGCCCGATAAGGAAGGAACTGATTCATGAGATTACGGTAGAGTATTCGCCAACTGAAACCTACTTGGGTGATATATATATGTGAAGCCAAGCATGGTATGAGAAAGGGATAGAAGAGAAAAGAAAGAGAAGAGCCAATATAGATCGAGTGACATACAAAAAATCATAAACAAAGAATATATACATAGAAGGAGGACCTAAATTCTGGATTCAGAACACGGTCTCCTTCATCTCCACTATTCAACAGGCACTGAGTTGCCACCACCAAAACAACAACGAATATATACATAGAAGAAGGACCTAAATTATGGATTCAGAACACGGTCTCCTTTATCTCCACTATTCGACAGGCACCGAGTTGCCACCATCCTACACCTTCGAGAGATCGTGAGCTAATAAGAGAGTTACTTGTATTTTAAAGCAATATATCAATACAGTTCACATTTTGCTGTTATTATCTCTCGTCTCTTTCTCTTAAGCAGGTCGGGAACCAGAGGTACCGACCCCGGCCACTACTTTCGTGGTAGTGGCCTCGAGGGTGTTAACTGGAATTTCTCATCTCGAGCAAATTTTCCGTCAACATATAGTATAAATCTGAGTATCATAGGTTGAAACTTGCTCTTCATCTTGCCAAGCATCACAGAAACCGACTGCTCCAAAAAGTGAAAACAACTCTATTACCCAAAAATGTAAGCTTCTTCACGGTTCCACCCAAAACCCTAGCTTTTCTTACGAGCAAAACAAAACACTCAAGACATTATAATAAGGCCATGGAGATAACAGAAAATATGGCCATAAATTATACAAAAGGTTTTCAATATGGTTGGACGTCTCGACGTCACAGCGGATGATTGCGATCCAATGTGTGATAGATATCACGACATACAAAGATTCATTTTGGACACCAATTATGGGATATGTTTTCTTATTGTCTTACATATGCAATGAGTTCAACTAAACGTTGAATTACAATGATCTTAGAAATGGGTCTTTGTGATCATACATATGTGTGAGTGTGTGTGTGTGTTTGATAACTTTTACTTAATGATTGATTAAACATTTATATGTGTGTAGATGTACTATATACACCAAATCTCTAATTTGTTGGACCCAACTCAATTTATAGATCTTTAGTTTGTTTGATGAATTACAAGTGTTATAGATGTTTGGTTTGACAGAATTGAAGTGTTAAAGTGTCCATGCACTATAGACATCCGAGCGTTTTAGCAATTAATGTTTAAGAATTGCACCAAACGCTGCCATAAATAATTTTCATACATCCTCCTTAGTTACAAAACTTTTTTCAATATAATTAAACATAAATCAAATAAAATCCCTCAACCCATAGATTAGTAAGAGATGATTCTTTTAATGAACTAAATAAATGTCTTAGCTTATACTTTTAAAAAGTGACTTAACTGTGCTAATTTCCAATCATACCGTAACTGGTGATGAATACAAAGTACAAAACATGCAAAATAGGTATTGAAACACAAAATAGTTCTAAGCAAAGATAAGTTACAAAAAAACAACATACAAATAAATTACAGAGATTACAGAAAGAAATCATAGATTACACTACTAAACTGAAACGTCATTCAATAAGTAGTAGCAGACAATCGCATTCCTCCTTTAACCTATTGACTTCATTGATTTAGCTTCTACCTTCATATCTAGCTTCATGATGTGGATATCAGCATCTACTACCTTCTTGTTCTCATCACTCCAATTCTCTTGTAGCTTCATGCAAAGTATGCGCTCTTTGTCCAGTGCATCCTTAATAATTCCTTTCCTCTCTGAAAAAAAAAACATAAACCTTACGGTTGTAAGTCATTTTTCTATATTTTCAGATAGAACTTAGTTATGTACAAACCCTAATTGGCTTTAACAATTTAATAGTCGTCATATAGTAATAGATAGACGAAAGATTCTTAAGAAGAGGCTTTGTCTTAATTACATAGGGGAAGATAGAGGAATTTACCATTGAAGAGAGAGCAAAGGCTGATCACTAGAAGAGGGTAGGTATCTTCGAAGCTCTGCAACTGTCTCGTTATGACATTCACTGTGATAAATCCCTTCTCTCAGCCGCACTTTGTTTCTGTCCCAACTCATCCGCTTTTTCCCTTCAATAAATAGGCCATGCAATTCCGTTTCGATAAATTACCTTGCTTAAATAGCAGTTTGATCTATTCATTAATTTAATATTTATTTTCATAGTAATCGAAGAAGTTAACATCACCCCTATTAATGTCACTTGAACAATACAATAATCTACATTTACCTATTTGATTTAAAAGCACAATGACGCTCATTATTGCATTGAACAACCCAATGACATGTATCAATATTTCACGGTTGATATTCTCGACGTCATTAATTATCGATTTTAGAACTTCGCAACATCGGCTTGGGTGGTTGCATTCACCTTAATGACACTCATTTTCTTTAGTGACAAAAGTGAACTCATTTTTTCTTGTCAATAATCAATGTGTGATCATATATTGAATTAAACAATTACCAACTGTAAGAATTGAGCACTTATATATATATATATATATATATATGTGTGTGTGTGTGTGTGTGTGTGTGTGTGTGTGTGTTTGTGTGTGTGTGTGTGTGTGTGTGTTGATTATAATAATAAATCAACCACTTCTTTTTCATAATTTTTCCCTTTCATAATGATTGTGTGTGAACTACTGAATTGATCTTACTTTCCCAAGCATGATGATCACTCTTAAGGTTACCATAATCATAAATGATATTTTTTTCCAAACAGAGATGAAATTATTTTATTTAATAAGGTATGTAGGGATTGTCCTTAGGTCATCCACGAAATAATAATAAATTTAGCAAGAATTTTCAGTTCATTAAAATGAAAAATGATATAATTTTGTTCTGCCAAATCGAAAAGTTATACAATTAGTCACTTTCCAAACATAAAGGGAGAACACATATATTGGTGTTTTCATGTTTGGAAAGTGACTAATTCCCTTTGCAACCTATTCACACGACACCATTTCATGTTCAATCATACTCTTCTAACATTTCTCTATAAAATTTAAGTTTTCATACTACTTGACTATTAACCTATGGCTTCGAATGTCTTCTACAACATCGGTGCCAATCGAATTCGAGAGGCGGATAGAGTGGAGTTCATCATTGATTGTTTAAGGCAGAGGATTGTTGTCGCAGAGGCTGCAGTTTGTGACAAACTTGCATACTCTTCATGCCAAAGTGTTGAGTATATAAATTTGATGGGTAGACTCCAAAATGCCGAGGTCGAAATTTTGGGTTTATGTATGCAGATTGAGACTCGAGAGACTAAAATCAACAGACTTTTTTTTTACGCCAAAGTGATGACTATGCACACTTGATGGGTAAACTCCAGGATGCGGTGACTGAAATTTTGGATTTACTTATGTAGGTCGAGATTCGAGATAATCAAATCAAAGGACTTGACGGTCTTGTTGAAATGTTGTAGACAAAGTTGGTTGAATAGGTAGATGTGTGAACTCGTATCAGTTTGACATTCTTTTATTGTTTTTTAGTCTTTTTTAGTCTGTATCAGTTTTAATTAAGTAATTTTAATTTTTGTTGGTCTTAAGATATTAAAACATGATATTACCAGTGAAATGGTTATCGTTCTCAAAAAGCAGAAAAAATATACAATTTCTTTCATTAACGATTTTCACAAACATGAGAACACTACATCATTAATTAGGACATGCATCATAAGATTACTTTAAATAAGTTAGAGCCTAGTACGACTAGTGCTCAATCAACAAGAGTTGTTGTTCCACCTACATCTGAGAGTCAGACGGTTCCTAGTCAGACCACACGATAACTTGGTCGCTATTTAGGTATTGTGGAGGCACGGGCTGTCATCTTTGATGATAGTGTGGATGATCCATTGTCATTTAAACATGCAATGGAAGACTCTGACAAAGAGGAATGGCTCAAAGCCATGAATCTCGAGATGAGGTCCATGCACTCCAACTCAGTCTAGGAACTTGTAGACTTACCAGATGGGATAAAACCCATTGGATGTATATGGATCTACAAGAGAAAGAGAGAAGTAGATGCTAAGATAGAGACCTTCAAGGTAAGGCTAGTGGCAAAGGGTATAACCAAAAGAATGGAGTCGATTATGAAAAGACCTTCTCATCAATAGCTATGTTTAAGTCTATTAAGATTCTCTTATCCATTGCTGCTTATTTCAATTATGAAATTTGGCAAATGAACGTCAAGATTACTTTTTTGAATGGCGATCTTGATGAAATCATCTACATGATGCAACCATAGGGATTTGTGTCTCAGGATCAAAAGCCAAAGGTTTGCAAGCTGTAAAGGTCCATTTATGGACTTATGCAGACAACTAGATCTTAGAACATAAGGTTTGATAATACTATAAAAACCTATACTTTCGAGCAAAGCATCAAGGAGTCTTGTGTTTACAAGCGAATCATTGAAAAAAAGATAGTTTTCCTAGTCATATACATAGATGATATCCTACTCATTAGAAATGATATAGGGGTGCTATTAGAAGTGAAGGGCTGGCTGGCAAACCAATACCAAATGAAAGATTTGAGAGAGGCAATTTATGTTCTAGGGATCAAATTAATAAGGGGTCGTAAGAACAAACTATTAGCATTGTCTCAAGCATCGTATATCGATAAGGTACTTATGCGATTCTTGATGCAGAACTCCAAGAAAGGTAATTACCTTCTAGGCATAGAGTTCACTTGTCTAAGGAACAGTCTCATTAGACACCTCAAGAAGTTGAGAATATGAGACAAGTTCCCTATACGTTAGCAGTAGGCAGTCTCACGTATACAATGTTAAGCATGAGAGTTGACATCTGTTTTGCAGTGGGAGTAGCCAGCAAGTTTTAGTCCAACCCAGGATTATATCATTAGGTTGCAGTAAAGACTTTATCAAGTATCTTTGGAGAACGAGAAACAATATACTACTATATTCAGGACAAGATATGATCCCGTTAGGATATAAAGATTCTAACTTTCAGTTAAATAAGGATTCTAGGAAATCCACGTCGAGGTCAGTATTCACCCTTGGTGGTAGAGCCATAGTGTGGAGGAGTGTCAAGCAATCATGTATTACTGATTCCATCATGGAAACTGAATATGTAGCCGCTTGTGAAGCAACTAAAGAGGTTGCATGTCTATATAAATTATTGAGTAATAAGAAAGTTATTCTAGATCTAGATAAGCCCATCACACTTTATTATGATAATAATGGTATTATGGCTAATTCCAAATAATCAAGAAGCCACAAAAGAGGGAAGCATGTAGAGAGGAAGTATAATCTCGTCAGGGAGATAATGCAGAGAGGAGATGTCGTCATGACCCATATAGTGTCGTATGACAATCATATTGATCCATTTACAACGACCTTAACGATTAAAGTGTTTGAAGGTCTCGTAAAGGATCTACGATTACGAGATATGTCTCACTTGCTTTAGTGCAAGTGGGAAATTGTTGGGGTTTTGCCCTAAAACTTGTATTTTATATATGTTGTTAAATTATAAACAAAAGAAGTAGCTTTTTCATTCAATTTATATGTCTCATATTTTTATATCTTATATGTTAAACATCCAAGGTTGCCAGATGTAATCTCAAACTGAGTATATGAGTGTTATATACAGAAATTCAGTTTGAGACGTGCAATCTAAATAGTCTGTAAGCAGCAAATAAAGTTAGGTACTTTATTTATGATTAATCTATAGTTGTGGTCCATTCGGTAATGTACGATGGTCCTATTATAGACTTCTCATATGATGATATGAGAATTGAGGCACCTTATATGATGTGATTATATAGGACTGGGCCACAATCTATATGAATCTCTCATCAATATTTGTTACATGGAGAGATTCATATATTGATAAATGATGGTTGTATATAGGTGATCTTAATCCTAAGTGTTTTACTACTCCATCAGGATAGATCGTGAATTTTGATTTACCGTAGATGAGATCGGAGTAACATTCCCAATCAATATCTCTATATCTTGGAATCGCAGTTTGACTTGTGGCTGGGAAGGTTCATACACAATAGCGGAATCTGCTCCTTGCGAGAAGTAGTTAAGTAGTTCCATTAAGGGTTTATTCGGGGCTTGAACACTTAATAGTGCTCTCCTTCTTTCATAAAGGAATAAAGGATATAATTGTTCATTAGAGAATCAATGGTAATTAATGGAAAAGATACAATTAGAGGGGTATAACGGACTTAAGACCCAACTCTTATTATGAACTACTTGTAGAGGATCAAACCATATGTAATAGCTATATTGATGGACACTGATTTTTGGTTTGTGTAAAAACATCTACAGCTACAAGAGTGCAACCTTGGATTTTTACTAGAGTAACTTCGAGGTTAATAATCATGAAATATTAACTAACAGTTTAATTAATTTTTCTAATAATTATTGGAGCTCAAGACAGTAGGTCCATTAGGTTCCCTTGCTATATTGAAATAGGGTTATGTGGGATTTGGAATCCTATACTAACTTGGTTACTAAAATACTAATTATCTTGTTTTAAATAAAAAGAGATATATTTGAAAAGGAATTAATATCTTGTTTTAAATATCTAAAGATATATTATATTAAAAAAAACATGTTGAAACATAACAAAAGAAATAAGAAAGGGTGTGGCCAACTAGAGAGATAACAAAAAAAATAAGTTTTTTGTTTCTTGTCTTTGATACAAGGTTGGCCGAATTCTCCATACACAAAGCAAGAGTTTTTTGTGTTGTTTCTATTACCTCCATACAACTTCCTCAAGTTCGTGACGCGCCCACATACAGTTGTTGGAACCTGGGAGATAGCGAGGAAGATCCGGTGGTACAAATCGGAAAGCAATATCATGAAGAAAAAGAACGAAAAAGCTAGCCTTGAGGTATGATTTCAAATCTTGCCTCTTTGTTTATTCTTATATATCGTACACGGTTCAAAGGTCTTAAAATTTCTTTTGTTGCGCAACTCTAGGGCTTACAAATATATCAACATTATATCTCTTGAGTCAAGGTAATTACACATATTGGAAATAATATATCACCCCAATTTCTTGTTCAACAATTCCTCATGACATAAAAAGAAAAGCAATATATCAATAAATACACCGCGAACATTCCAAAGTGCCAAATTATTTGGAAGAATGAAATCCAAGTAGACTCTTTTAGTGTACTAAGCAATCATACCAATCATACCGGAGTGGAAGTCGAAATGTTTTTTGATACATGGTAACAAATAAATTATATGGATATGAAAATGAGATCAAGCTTTTTCAAGCCCTATAAAACAGTCTCACTGGTTTTCCTTTCTTGTGTCTTTTTTTTTTGGGTCCTCTTGGTGGTGTAAAATAAAACGCACCTTTGACTGTTTCGTTCTGGAAATCGTTTCCATTCAAATTTACATTTCTCGGTTGACTTGATTCTTCCTCTCACATTGAGTCCATAAAAACCCTGCTACGTAAAACTTATATCGTTAGACATCAATCCTGACGTCTGCTGTATACCATCCTTAGTGGGGGAGGACTGATCATTTGGTTCATTTAGAATCTCTTTAGTTGGGGACCCATGTTCTTGTCCTTTTCCAATATCAATGTTATCATCACTTTTCGAATAACCAGAACTTCTTCCCTTGAGAGATGGTCTCCGCCGGTGAATTCTTCAAGGTGAAAATTAGGGCAACTGATAAGGCTCGGGCTAATTGGAGCTTGACCATCTACAGACTTGTGGATATCTCATTGGAGGCGCTTTGAGCTCAGATGGAGTATAGTGAGCATATTGCCGTAGTATGGACAAAGAGTCTCACCCTATGCATCTTGAGGTACCGACTGAGAGTGCCTTCTCCACTTTCCATGCTTGTCAAAAGACCGGTATTAATGGTGAAGAGCCCGACGTGAGACTAGTTATCGGCAGGGATTACAACGCCTGGATATGAGATGAGGAGGATCTGATAACTTGGCCCTCAGATGCCAGTTTGCTGAGTGAGTACGAGATGGTCTCGGTGAAAATTATCGACGACCTAGACCTGGCAATGGGTCGTGTTATTGCGAACTCGTGTTTGGATCATGTTAAAATTGTTCAACCCGAACACAGCCCGTTAGCATAATGGGTTCAAATATACAAACCAGAAACGATTTGTTAAATTAATGGGTAACCCGACCTAGTTCGTTGTAAAATATTATATTTGATATTTATTAAAAAATTCGAATATAAATAGTATTGAAGCATGATCAAACTCATGCAATTAAGTTCACCAATAATGTTTCGAAAGCAACTAATCTTTTTAAAACATAATCCAAAATAAAAAACTTGAAAATGAAATCTTCCATTAGTCTTCCTCATGAATCTTCAATATGTTGCAATTGATAATCTCAATTCTCATTTAGAACTAAAAGGTTAAATTACTTGTGTTAGATATTTACACTTAACTGACTCGGTATTCAAACTGAATAAATAATTAATTTTACATTTAAATATTTACTTATTGATTTGGATGATTTATTTTCTATATAATAAAAAAAATTATTGAAGAGAGTATACTTTGTTAAAAAAACAAAAAATATATATACATATATCATATACCTTTAGAAAATTTTGTCAACAAAAAAATTGGTTTGAGAATATCAAATATCAATTTTCAAATAAATTTAAAGTCTTGAAGTTACGTTGCATGAAATAGTGACACCATAGTAATACAAAATACAAGAAAACATAGCTAATTGAATTACTACGATCGAATTTACAGTATCTGATTTCAAGAAAGTTGAAGAAAGTTTTAGGGTTAGGGTTATAATATTGTAATATATTTAATTTATAGTTTTAGAGTTTAAAATTTAGAAATTGATAAAATTTAGGAATTTGTCCTCTTTCAAAAAAGTATATTCTAACCATAATTAAAGAAATTTTTTTATAATTTCCATAACATTACTATACAAAGATTTTTGTAATGACTTTCATAAACACATTAAAAAAAATCTTTATATTAAAAGGTTATCGAATTAACAGTTTTTTAAGAGTTAACCCAAAACCAACCCATTATATTTCGTTTTTTAATTGGTTGACCCATCAACATCCCGATCCAATAAACTAGACTCACAAACCACTTTTTTTAAATGGGTTTGGGTCGTGTAAAAGTTTGTCAGGTCAAATTGACACCGGTGGCAGTAGTAGTTCTCAGCCTTTGGCGTCAGCCGACCAAGGTCAGGCGCCTTAGGACTTTTTTTTAATACGAAAGTAATGTATTTGGCGTTTTTTGATCCGTACTTCTCTCATTTTAATGGAAACTCTTTGGGATTAACTTGCTGCTGATTTTCATTCTGTTTTTAATTTGTGTTTATGCTTTGTACGTTTCTTTGAAAATTTGGACCGTACTCCAATAATTTATTTAACTTATCAATTCAACTTCAAGAGTGACCTTTGACTGATCAAGTGTCTTATTAAACTGATCTTTAGACGAATCGAGTATCTTATTAAACCGATTAGTTTCGCTTCAAGGATGACCAAGTATCTTATTAAGCTGACCATATTTGCTTCAAGGATGATCAAGTATCTTATAAAACTGACCATCTTTAGATGGATCAAGTGTCTTATTAAGCTGATCAGTTTTTACCCTGCACAAGTCACCAAAGACGTCTGACAAACAACGTTTTTGATGTATGAAAGTATTTTCCAAACAAAATTTATAATCCCAAATTGCATTCAAAATTGCTAAACAATATAATGGCAAGTAGGGTATCGTCCACAGAGAACAAGATATAGCTATGATCAAATTGTGATTCTAGTATTAAATGAGATAAAAGTAAAGTACAAGTAAAGTAAGTTGAAATGTTTGTTCAATTGGAAATTAACTAAAGTGAAAATGAAATTACTATTAACCTAAAGAAAATAAACAAAACAAAAGATAATGAAAATGTGTGTTGAAAGTGTATGATGAGAGATATATGAGTCGATGCAATATAGACACAAATAGTGAGAGTTCCAGATATTAGGCACAATTCGACTACAATATAGGGATAATCTTCCTTGCTAGAGTTTCCGAGATAACTTGGATTGGAATGCTCACAATCCACCCTTTTCACTTTTACTTAGGATAGATATAAGGTAGCCGAGACGACTTGGATTGGAATGCTCACAATCCACCCATTTTACCTAGCTGGGATATGATGGATTGGAATGCTCACAACATATCCCTTCCAATTCAAATGAGCTTGGTAAAACACCTTAGGTGATGAGGACCAGCCAGTTGATTCGGCTAAGGTTGGAAAAGATCCAGATCCTTTAACCATTCATGGAGAACCAATAACAAGAGCTAAAGCTAAAGATAAAAGGATGAAAGAAGCCTTAACTTGTTTAATGGAAAGCATTTGGAAGGAGCAAGCTAGTCAAGATTTGGTCAAGGTTCTAAGGATGCAAGAAAAGTATAAAATGGTTAACATGTTTCATCAATTTTAGGCTTAACAATGGGTTTATCATCCTTTTTATCCCAATTCGGTTTCCAAGAAGAAGAAGAACCTGAATAAGGTTTTGAATCATACCTGATGCCTTTTCTTTTGAGTTGCCTTTCATTCTTCATGGCCACACCCACCATGTCCTCAATTTGCACATAATGTTGTAACTCCACAAGATCAGCAATGTTCTTGTTTAACCCACTCAAAAACCGAAGCATGGTGGCCTTACGGTCCTCCTCCACATTAGCCCTTATCATGGCTATCTCCATTTCTTTGTGATATTCTTCTACACTCATGGAACCTTGTGTCAAAGTTTGTAACCGTTGATGCAAATCCCTATAGTAATGGCTAGGGGCAAATCTCCTCCTCATGATTTGTTTCATCTCCAACCAAGTCTCTACGGGCCTTTCACCATTTCTACGCCTGTCTTTACACAATTGATCCCACCAAACAATAGCATAATCACAAAATTCAACAGCAGCTAGTTTTACCTTTTTCTCTACGGAGTAATTATGACATTCAAATATCAGCTCCACTTTTCGTTCCTATTCCAAATAGGCATTCGGATTGTTCTTCCCTTGAAAAGAAGGAATTTTCATTTTGATGTTGCCTATGTTTCGGTCCACACCATCAAAACGTCCTCTCCTAGCTTGTCTTCTAGGATTAACGTCTAGACCAATTATGGTAGCTTGGCCATCACCCGTGTCTTCTCCACCATCATATACATCATTGACAAAGGCTAGTTATCTTCCACATCGTGGTTCTCTTTGCAATCTGGTAATTGCTTCATCATGTCTTTCTAGACGATCTCCTACATCTCCCATCACTTTAAACATACGTTCAAATTGTTGCTGCATTGCTTGAATCACTTGATCATTTGAGGAAGAACTCACTTCTTTATCTTTGCTAGACATGTTTTAAAACTTGAAAAAAAAGTTAGAACAGCCTCACAATCACTCCCTCACGTGTTTCTCTCAAAGAATTGATTCACACCACTCGTGTTTCACACAATTATTTGGCTTTTCTCGATGCTAATCTTACCACTCTTGCCTTTTACCTCTCTTGTTTTGTTCTATGGGTTCTTAGATTAACTAAGGTCATTTTAAACAAACAATTCAGATTATTGCAAATTCAACGGAGTGAAATTTAGTAGGTCTAAAAAAAAACACAAGGTAGGCCACTTAAAGTAAACAAAGATTAGAACTGAAATATCAATTTCTCTCCCAACAAGAATTTTGTTTGTTTTGGTTAAGATGACAATATTTAAATATTTCCCAAACCGAAACAAGAATGATATGCACAAAGAAAGATTTTTCCAATTTCGCAAGAATTCTTTGAATGCACAATACTTTTTTTGTTGTTTTTGTTTTGTTTTTTTTTATGTTTTTTTTTTCCTTTTTTTTACGGAAAACAAACAAGAATGATAATAACCTCAAGAATCACAACAATTAAGATGAGTTATAGATACGGTGCTATAAGATAAAGAAGAAAAGAAAGTGATAAAAAAAACTAAAAGAACAACAAATAATTGGATATGCAAACCTCAAACTTGAGCCAAGCTCTGATACCAAAATGATGGAAATCATTAACTTAGCAACCATACACCCCAATAGCTAAAGAGCTATGATACATATGGAATGCAATTTAACACCCTCCAACTATTTGAAACAAACCTGATCGTTCAAGATTGAAGTAAGAGAAACTATTCTAATCACTTTATCAATGGAATGATGATAAAAGCTAATTAGAACAGCACTTTGATTTCCCCATAATGCCACAAACTATGAAGTTTGATAAGTTTAAAGGCAAAACAAAGATTTGTGAGGTTGTTGAACGCCACAAGCTGAATAAGCTTGATAAGTTCCAAAGTTCATGCAAAAACTTAAAAACAAAACGCTCACAAAGTGCTCAAATAAGTTTATATTACTCAAATCTCTGCCCTTACATAGAAAAAATAGCCTTGTTTATATAGAACAAAGGCCAAGGACAATACAACACAAATATAACTGCCCAATAAACGTGTAACCTCCCGCTAAATGACATTTAGACCATGAATAATGGCCATAAAGTATTTAGCCTTTGTAACTCCTTATTCCTAATCAAAGAACACATGAAATCACACTTAACAAAATAAAACCCAACACAAAAACCCAAACTATTCATAAAATAGGCCCACAAAACCCAACACAATTAAAACCCAAACTAATCAGAAAATAAGCCCACAAAACCCAACATAATTAAACCCAAACTAATTATAAAATAGGCCCACAAAACCCAACATGGCCGAATGGCCTTTTATTCTTCAAGGTAGGTTAGAATACTTCATTCTAACAAGGCTGGACTCTTGTCTTCAGGATTTGGACTTGTTTAAAACATGTTAACCATTTTATACTCTTCTTGTATCCTTAGAACCTTGACCAAATCTTGACTATCTTGCTGCTTCCAAATGCTTTCCATTAAACAAGTTAAGGCTTCTTTCATCCTTTTAGCTTTAGCTCTTGTTATTGGTCCTCCATGAATGGTTAAAGGATCTGGATCTTTTCCAACCTTAGCCGAATTGTGATCAACTGGCTGGTCCTCATCATTAGTGTGGATGGCTAAAATTATAAATTGATATCTAATGTAAACCAAGAGTTGGAATGCCTACTTGGCTTACAAAGACACCACAATTCAACCTCTACAATGAATTGGGAGTTAGAATGCTTATCCAAACCATAGTGAGTATTGAATGCATTAGAGATCAAAATCAACCACTAAGTGATATAGGAGTTGGAATGCCTACCCACTTCCCAAAGATTTCAATTAAAGTCTTATTTCTCAAATAAGTTCAATCAATCAACAAGAATCAAAAGTTGGAATGCCTACTTAACTCAAGAGATAATTAAACCACATTAAGCACAATGAATGGAACTATATTAATCAAATCAAAATATGGAAATCCCACAATTCATGAATTAATTACATAAACTCCCAAATTGGGTTTAGCTACTCATGACAAATTGAATAAAATGACAAAAATGATAGAGATAAAAAGGCCCAATGTGAAGACCTTCTTTCAAATGTCCTTCCTAAGTAGTAGATGATGAAGATGATGTACGGTTTGAATGGTTTTAGTAGAGAAAGTGATTCCTTGAACTAGCAAATATGTGATGTAAATGGTGTGTGGGCGTGTGAGGAGAATGAAGAGAGCTTTCGCATTTCACAATAGGATATATTTATAAGGTTCCAAATTTAGGTCTGAAATTGTTGATGTGGCACGTCTAAAACATGAAGTGCGCAGGTATAGCGCGGTTAGGCACCCGCGCATGTTGGAGTTTTTACCCTAAAACTTGTAATTTGTAAATGTGAATGAAACATTAACAAAAAAGTAGTTTACTCTTTCTATAAATATGTCTCCTACATTTATATCACGTGTACTTAACATTTAAGTTTGTCGGATGTTATCTCTAACTGAGTACATGAGTGTTATATACAGAGGTATTTAGTTTGAGATGAGCAATCAAAAGAGTCTGTATATAGCAAATAGAGATGGGTACTTTATTTGTGGTTAATCGATAGTTGTGGTCCATTTCACAATGTACAGTGGTTTTATCCTTGACTATTCAATGGTGATATGAGAATGAAGGCACCTTATATGATATGATCTTATAGGACTGGGTCACGGTCTATATGAATCTCTCACCAAGATCTATTACATGATAAGATACATATATATCGATAAATGATTGCTATGTATGGGTGATATTAATCATGGGCGTCTTTTCGACTCCTTCAGGTTAGATCGTGGTTTTTGATATACCATAGGTGAGATTGGAGTTGCATTCCTGATCAATAACTTCGTATATTGGAATTGTGGTTTAGCTTGTGGCTGGGAATGTCTGTACACAATAGTGGAATCCACTCCTTCTTGCTAGAAGTTGATAGTTGTTCCCTTAAGCGTTGATTCGGGGATTGAACAATATGAGCTCTCTTATCTTCCGTAAAGGAAATTAAGATTTATTGTTCATTAAATAATCAATGGTACTTAATGGAAAAGATATAATTAGAGGGGTATAACAGACTTTATAACCCAGCTCTAATTATAAACTACTTGTGGAGGATCATATCATATGTAATAGCTATATTGATAGACACTGAGTTTTTGGTTTGTGTAAAAAATCTACAGTTACGAGAGTGCAGCCACGAGTTTTTAGTGGAGTAGCTCTGAGGTTAATAATCATGAAATATTAATTAAAGAGTTTAATTAATTTTTCATAGGATTATTAGAGCTCAAAACTGTGGGTCCATTATGTCCCCTTGCTAGCCTGAAACGTTGATGGTAACAAGGGTCAGGGTTAATTAATTGGAAAGTCCAATTACTTATGTTACGAAAGTAACAAGAAATTTATTCAAGAAATTAATTAAATGTTGAGACTATTTAATTAATGTATTAATAATTAAATTAATTAAATAATTAGATTATTTAATTAATAAATTAATAATTGAGAATTATTAATTAATTATTAATTGGAGGTTATAGGTTCGAACTATGCCTGAGACAAAGGATAAAATAATAAGATTATTTTATTTTCTAACTAGGTCAAGTGTTCAAGTTTTAATGTGGGATTTGAAATCCTATACTACCATGGACACTAAAATGTTAATTATCTTATTTTGAATAGGATTAGTGTTATGATTTTTAAATATATCGATATATATATTTATATATATATATATAATAATAATAATAAAAACAAGACACACATAGCAGTTGAATACACACGTTGAAAGAAAAAAAATACAAGAAAGAAACATGAAAGTGGAGTGCGGCAAAGATAAAAAAAAGTTTATATTTTTATTTTAAATCAAGGTTGGCCGGATTCTCCATACACAAAGCAAGAGTGTTTTGTGTTATTTTTCAAACTCCATACAACCTCCTGAAGCCCATGACGCGTCCACATGCAGTTGCCGTAACCTGGGAGATAGCGAGGAAGAACCGGTGGTATAAATCAGAAAGCAAATTCAAGAATTAAGGAATGAAGGAGTTAGGCTTGAGGTATGATTTTAAATCTCACCTTATTTTACTCTTATATATTGTATACGGTTCATAAAGTTGATTAAATATTATATTAATAAAAGTTTTTTTAAAAAATGCCTTCCGCTACGTGACTTTAAGGCTTACAGCGCAGTGACCTGATGCCACTAATTTTCTTCTCTGGTATATGCCAAATGTGTGAAGCAGTGCGTAGATATACATATTCTGTGTGCAGCAATAATATATATATATATTTGTGATAAAAAGTGAGCAGTTTTTTTTTTTAGTTTTTGCTCTGAGAATTGAATTGGCAAGCAAAGTGCAAGGCGTGAGAAAAAAAAGCCAAAAAGGAGTTTTTGAAAAATAAACATATATATATATATAATCTTGTTTCATGCTTATGTGTTTTTGAAACACATAGAAGAAAGAGTTTCTTTAATTCTCTTTACATCCTCCATTCAAATTCCTGAGACCGTGACGTGGTCACACGCAGTTACCAGTCCTAGGAGATAGCGAGGAAGATCGAGTGGTTAAGACAGGAGCATACCATAAAGTGAAGGAGCTTCCAAACATTGGTAAGAGTGGTTAAGACAGGAGCACATCGTAAAGTGAAGGAGCCTCCAAACGTTGGTATGTTCTTCTTCTGATTATATCGATTTTAATTTCTTGTGTTTACATATTGTATGTATTAGTTCCGAAAATAATTACGATTCCAAGTTCACTGGTCCCAGATACAGATTATGATCTGTGTAAAAAATTTAAAACCTAGTTCCGCTGCGTAACCGGTGAACGAGGTTCCAACAATTGGTATCAAAGCCAATTTTATTTTCTGAACAGGAAATTGTTTTCAATGCTCCTGTATAAATGAATGTGTAGGCACAATTTAAATTGACTGTATGTTGTTTTTGTATGTATTTTTTTTTTATTTACAAAAACATGATTTATCGTTAATTATATGGTACTGTGGATTTAGGGTTTATGTGTTGTATTATTATTATTATATATAAAAATATTTTTTTTGTTATTGTATTGTAAAAAAAAATGTAACCTATATTGAAGACTTGGAAAAATCGCGAAGATAGATTCATGAGATGAATCGGAGTGACTTGAAGAGACTGGAAGATATCTGAAGTTACTAGAAGACCAAGGAATGCCTTGGAAATTTTTTATAATTTTAGATTCTAACTTTTAAGTTAAATAATCCACAGTACTTGGTCAATTCATGTATGCTTTATATTATGTGAAGATAAGAGCATTGACATGCATATGTATGTCATTTAGATTAGATGTGCCTACACAAATATATTTGATATGTCATACATGCATCATAGCCTAATACTTTATGTTTTTTTTTTAATGTAATTAAAATGGGTAAATGCATAAATGGCTATGAATAATGAGAATAGTTTTTTAATGGTTAGAAAAACTTGGTAATTCTCATTAATGTTAATCTAGTTATTAAAGAGTTTAATAAGTTGGATTAATAGGGTCATTTATTGTAATTATGATTAATATGATGAATAACCTAATAATAAATGATCCGAATAAAGTGTTAGGGTTTAATAGTTAAAACTTGGTAAACACTAACATAATAATCTGACATTAGTAAATAATTTACAAAGGCTTAGATTATTCACTAATAGATTAGATTTTTAATTGTTAAAACTCATTAATAATTTATTAGTTAATTAGAATTTGGTTCTAATTAGTTAATGCGCTAGATAACTTGATTAAAGTTAGTCGTTTAATCCTGTATAATCTAGGTGCATTAATGGTTAATAGAAAACCCTAATTTTAAAATAGTGAGTGGGATAGGGATATATGACGTATATATCCCACGGTCTCCATCATTAGTTCAACACCGTGAGATCCGAGTGGGGCCTCGTGACGGCTTTGTTTTCGTCCTCCCTAAGGAGGGTCCACAAAAGTCAATACAAAGGTTGACTTCCTAACGGATAGGATTTCCAAGTGTATTTCGGGATTGACCGACCCTAAGGCGGCAATTCTCGAGTTAAGCTCGTGAGATATGAAATTGTGGGTTACACTCACAAAGGTTTTGATTAAGTTTTGTTAATTAAAAATCTGACTGAATGAACGATTGTTGAATGATATGGAATAAAAGTTATTCTAGAATATCATATGATTGAGAATGTCTCGGTCCAACATGCAAAAACTTGACCGACCCTAAGGCGGCACTTCATTGTGGTATGTTGGATTATTGTGGTATAGTAACTAGTTTTAGGGTAGTTCTAGTTCGTTGTGCATGCATCATATTTAAATTTATGCCAAAGCTCTCGCACTTGTTTTAAATAAATGACTGAATGAATGTTTTATTTATTTCAGCAATAATGTCTTCTGCATTACTTCAAATTCTCGCAAACGACAAATTAACTGGTGATAACTACACTAAGTAGAAACTTAACATTAATGCAATATTGGTCACCAAAGACCTCAAGTTTGTACTTACAAAGGAATGTCCTCCAGCGCCTGCTGCCAATGCCATACGAACTGTTCGTGAGGCATACGAGCGATGGGTCTCATCTGATGAGAAGGCCCAAACATATATGTTGGCTTCTATGACAGACGTGTTTATCACAAAGCATGAAGCAATGACTTCAGCATTCAAAATCATGGAGTCATTGCAAGCTATGTTCGGGCAGCCCTCTGAGCAAAAGCGACATGAAGCCATTCGTTCTGTTATGCTCGCTCGAATAAAGAAAGGTGTGTCAGTTCGGGAACATTTCCTGAGGATGATGTCCTACTTCAACACGACAGAAGTTAATGGCGATGCCATTGACGAACCCGGTCAAGTGAGCATCATACTGACAACTCTTTCGAAAAGTTTCGATCAGTTTAAGAGCAACTATGGGATGAACAAGTTAAAGTTTAGTCTTACACAGTTGCTCAATGAGCTTGCTACCTTTGAGTCTTTAATTAAGGACAATAAGGGTAAGACCAGTAAGAAAAATGTTGTTGAACCATCTTCCTCCTTAAATAATAAAAAGAGGAAGATGTATGTTGGGAAGGTGAAGGGTAAGCCCAAACCTAAGAAAACCCAAAGCAAAAAGAAGGGCGCCTCCACCGACCAAGGCAAAAGAAAATGTTTCCATTGCGATAAGGTCGGACAGTGGAAGAGGAACTGTCTTCAATACCTGGAGGAGGTAGCCAAGAAGAAAAAGACGAAAGGTAAATATGATTTACTTGTTCCTGAATCTTGTTTAGTGGAAGATGATTCTTTATCCTGGATAATTGATTAGGGGGCCACTAACCATGTTTGTTCTTCTTTACAGTGGACTGATTCTTGGACGCAGCTAGAGGAGGGAGCCTTCTCAATACGTGTGGTGTCGGGGAATGTCGTATCGGAAAAAGCAGTGGGAGCAATAAGATTGCAATTTTGTAATAATAATAGTTTTTTTTATTATTGAACAATGTTTTTTATATTCCTGGATTTATACGGAATTTGATTTCCATTTCTAAATTGTTAGAACAATCGTATTCTATTCTGTTTCTTTTAATAATAAGTCTGTTATTATTGGAAAGAATGGTCTGAATATTTGTTCAGGAATTAATGAAAACAATTTGTATGTGTTAAGATCATTAATGCATACTACACTGCTAAACACCGAAATGTTTAAGGTTGAAAAACCAAAAACTAAACCACATAAGATTTCTCCAGATAATGACATGTATCTCTGACATCTAAGGCTTGGTCATATCAACATTGACCGGATAGATAGACTAGTAAAAAGAGGACCTTTAAGTGAGTTAAAGGTTGGCATCTTACATGTCTGTGAATCTTGTCTGGAATGTAAGATGACTAAAAGACCTTTTACTGGAAAAGGGCTTAGAGCTAAAGAACCGCTAGAGCTTATACATACAGACGTCTATAGACCGATGAATGTTAAAGCTAGGGGTGGTTATGAGTATTATGTCAACTTTATAGATGATTACTCAAGATACGGATACGTCTACCTAATGCAACGGAAGTCGGAAACATTTAAAATGTTCAAAGAATTTCGAGCTAAAGTTGAGAATCAATTAGGTAGGACTATCAAGTCACTGCGATCGGATCATGGAGGTGAGTACCTTGACCAAGAGTTTGAAGACTTTATTGTCGAGCATAGGATGGTTTCCCAACTCACAACTCCCGGTACACCTCAACAAAATGGCGTAGCGGAGAGGAGAAATAGAACCCTAATGGAAATGGTAAGATATATGATTAGTTTCTCATCATTACCAAATTCCTTATGAGGATATGCGTTACAAACAGCGACATATATTTTGAATGTGGTGCCATCCAAATATGTTCTTAAGACTCCCCTAGAGTTGTGGAATGGTCATAAAGCTAGTTTGTGATATTTCCGCATATGGAGGTGTCCAGCACACGTGCTGAAGAATAGAAATGGAAAGCTAGACTCCAAGTCTGTGGTCTGCCTATTTGTAGGATACTCCAAGGAGACCAGAGGTGGACACTTCTATAGTCCTGAAGATAACAAAGTATTTGTGATAACAAAGTATTTGTGATAACAAAGTATTTGTAATAACAAATACAACGTTTCTTGAGGATAGTTATATCCTCGTTCTAAGATTGTATTGAATGAGTTGGAGCCTGGTGAGACTAGTGCTTCATCAACAAGAGTTGTTGATCCACAAATATCTAAGAGTCAGATGGTTCCTGATCAGGATACACTACCACCTAGAAATAGTGAGAGGGTTGTGAGACAACCTGAACGCTATTTAGGTATAGGTGAGGAACAAGGTGTTGTTTCTGCTGATAGTGTTGATGATCCATTGACATTTAAGAATGCAATGGAAGATCCTGATAAAGAGGAATGGCTTAAAGCCATGAATCTCGAGATGGAGTACATGTACTCTAACTCAGTCTGGGATCTTATAGAATTACCGGATGGGGTAAAACCCATAGGGTGTAAGTGGATCTACAAGAGAAAGAGATGAGTAGATGGGAAGGTAGAGACCTTCAAGGCAAGGCTAGTGGCCAAGGGTTATACCCAGAAAGAGGGGGTCGATTATGAAGAGACCTTCTCGCCAGCAGCCACGTTTAAGTCTATTAGGATTCTCTTATCCATTGCTGCCTATTTCAATTACGAAATTTGGCAAATGGACGTCAAGACTGCATTCTTGAATGGCAATCTTGATGAGAGCATATATATGATGTAACCAAAGGGATTCGTGTCTCCAGATCAAGAGCAAAAGGTTTGCAAGCTGTAAAGGTCCATCTATGGACTTAAGCAAGCATCTAGATCTTGGAACATCAGGTTTGATGATGTGATCAAAACCTATAACTTCGAGCAGAATGTCGATGAGCCTTGTGTCTACAAGCGCATCATTGATAAGAAAGTAGTTTTCTTGGTCCTATATGTAGATGATATCCTACTCATTGGGAATGATGTGGGAGTGTTGTCTGATATAAAGGGCTAGCTGGCTAGCCAATTCCAAATGAAAGATTTGGGAGAGACGAGTTATGTTCTTGGGATCCAACTTATAAGGGATCGTAAGAACAAACTCATAGCACTGTCTCATGCATCATATATCGACAAGATTCTTGTGCGATTTTCTATGCAAAACTCCAAGAAAGGTAATTTACCTTCTAGTCATGGAGTTAACTTGTCTAAGGAATAGTGTCTTAAGACACCTCAAGAAGTTGAGGATATGAGACGTGTACCCTATGCATCGGCAGTAGCTAGTCTCATGTATGCTATGTTATGCACGAGACCGGACATCTACTATGCAGTAGGAGTAGTCAGTAGATACCAGTCCAACCTAGGATTGGATCATTGGGTTGCTGTCAAGACAATTCTCAAGTATCTTCGGAGAACGAGAGACTATAAGCTAGTGTATTTTGGGCAGGATTTGATTCCGTTAGGATACACTGATTCTGATTTTCAGTCAGACATGGATTCTAGGAAATCCACGTCTGGATCAATATTCACCCTGGGTGGTGGAGCCATTATGTGGAGAAGTATCAAGCAATCTTGCATTGCTGACTCCACCATGGAAGCCGAATATGTAGCCGCTTGTGAAGCTGCTAAAGAGACTGTTTGGCTTCGAAAGTTCTTGAGTGATCTGGAAGTTATTTCAGATCTGGATAGGCCCATCACACTTTATTGTGATAACAGTGGTGTTTTGGCTAATTCTCAAGAACCAAGAAGCCACAAAAGAGGGAAGCATATAGAGAGAAAGTATCATCTCATTAGAGAGATTGTGCAGATAAGAGATGTGATCGTCATCAATATAGCCTCACAACACAATCATGTTGATCCATTTACAAAGACCTTACCGGCTAAAGTGTTTTTGGGTCACCTAGATGGTCTAGGGTTACGAGACATGCCTCACATGCTTTAGTGCATGTGGGAGATTGTTGGGGTTTATGCCCTAAAGATATAATTTGTAAATGGATTTATGAAATAAATAAAAGGAAAAGTTCAATTCATTCTTGTTGTGTTGTTTATTTTATAACTTGTGCATATATTTAGTATCCAAGATTGTCGAATGTAATCTCGAACTGTGTATATGAGTGTCATATATAGATGAATACAGTAAGAGACGTGCAATCTAAAAAGTCCATAGATAGCAAATAAAGCTGGGTACTTTACTTGTGGTTAATCTATAGCTGCGGTCCATTTTATAATGTACGGTGATTCTATCCTGAATCATTCATTTGGAGATATGAGAATGGAGGCACCTTGTATGATGAGATCATATAGGACTGGGCCATGATCTATATGAATCTCTCACTAAGATCCATTTACAGATGAGATTCATGTATATCAACTAATGATGGCTATATGTGGGTGATCTTAATTCTAAGTGTCTTATCGACTCCTTCAGGTTAAATCGTGGTCTTTGATATACCATGGGTGAGGTCAGATGCATTTCCTGATCAATATACTCCATATGTTGGGATTGCGGTTTGGCTTGTGGCTGGGAAGGTTTGTACACAATAGTGGAATCCACTCCTTCCTGTGAGAAGTAGATGGTAGTTCCCTTCAGGGTTGATTCGGGGCTTGGACAATATGAGCGCTCTCCTAATTCCGTGAGGAAATAGGATTTATTGTCCATTAGAGAATCAATGGTACTTGAAGGATATATGTTATTAGAGGGGTATAACGGACATTATGATCCATCTCTAATTATGAACTATTGTGGAGGATCACACCATATGTAATAGCTATATCGATGGACACCGAGTTGTATCGGTCTGTGTAAAAGCGTCTGCAGTTGAGAGAGTGCAGCTTCGGATTTTTAGTGGAATAACACCAGAGTTAATAATCAATAAATATTAATTAAAGAGTTTAATTAATTATTCTGATAATTATTGAAGCTTAAAATACTGTGGGTCCATTAGGTCCCCTTGCTAGCCCGATCGATTTAGGTAACAAGGGTCACGGTTAATTATTTGGATTGTCTAATTAATTGTGTTACAAAAGTGACACATATTCATTTAGGAATTAATTAAATAATAAGATTATTTAATTGATGAATGTTAATAGTTAAATTAATTAAATAATTATATTATTTAATTATATTGATAATTATTAATTATTAATTAACTATTAATTGGAGGGTATTAGTTGATATATGGATTTAGATGAAAATAAAATAATATGATTATTTTATTTTACTAAATCATTTATCTAAGTATTTGACTTTAAATTTAAATTTAAAATACTTATTATCACTTTTAATATATTAGATATATTTGAAAAGGATAGTTAAATATATATATATATATATATATATCAATTAATAACACAAGAGATTACATTAGATATAAATTTGTGTGTACATGAAACAATAGTCAAAAGAAGAATTTACATAGGATGTAAATATTTAATACATATATGATATATATTTATATAGCAGAGGCGATATAAATATAAAAAGGTTGGTGAAAAACGAAGTAGAAAAAAAGATATATGTTTTTTTGTGAGCAGCAGTGATATATATATATTTATTGTGTGCAGCAATAATATATCATATATTTGTAATAAAAAGTGAGCAGTTTTTTTTTTTTTTTTGCTCTGAGAAATTAATTGGCAAGCAAAGTGCAAGGCGTGAGAAACAAAAAAAAAAGTAAAAAAGGAGTTTTTTTTTTTTGAAAAATAAACATATATATATATAATCTTGTTTCATGCTTATGTGTTTTTGAAACACATAGAATAAAGAGTTGCTTCAATTCTCTCTACATCCTCCATTCAAGTTTTTGAGACCGTGACGTGCCCACACGCAGTTACCAGTCCCTGAAGAAAGTGAGGAAGATCGAGTGGTTCAGATAGGAGCATACAATAAAGTGAAAGAGCTTTCAAACTTTAATAAGAGTGGTTCAGACAGGAGCACATAGTAAAGTGAAGGAGCCTCAAAACATTGGTATGTTCTTCTTCTGATTATATCGATTTCAATTTCTTGTGTTTACATATTGTATGTATTAGTTCCGAAAATAATTATGATTCCAAGTTCACTGGTCCCAGATATAGATTATGATCTGTATAAAATTTTTAAAACTTAGTTTCGCTGTGTAACCGGTGAACGAGGTTCCAACAAAATGCCTATGTTATGCATTGGATGTGCGCTGATAGATACTCGCGCAATGACTTGATGTCCTCTGTTTTCCTTCTTTGGTCATGGTTGTTTGCATGGGTTGTGCGTGGTTGGTGTGCGGGTGAAGACCTGTGCATTGAGCATCCTTTAGCTTTCCTCTTATGGTGTACGAGTATGTACCTGTATAGTACTATTGCATTTATGCTCCTCTTTCTTCATTGAATTGGCCCATTTTCTGCACAATTCCACGCTTTCCATCCTTTCTTTCAAAATATAACTAATTGCCCGCACACATATCAAAAGAGCCATAAGATACGTAAAAGCGCATGAAAACAAGACAAAAGAAATGGAATTGAGGGTCAAAATTGACGCAGAACGGAAGTATAAGGGTTTACCAACGTAAGCCCTAAGAAAGCAAACCTGGAATCCACCAGAAAAAAGAAATCGAAATCTAACTAAAATTTTATTATGATGCTCAAAACAAAGAACAAGAGGTTTCCCTAACTAAAAGCAAAAGACCAAATTGGACATTCACTAAACAAATAAAAGTTAAAGCAAAAAAACAAAAAAAAAAAAAAAAAACTTCAAATTTCCGACAGCCTGCCTTAATCAGCTATTTTGACGGTGTAAACAACCTCAATTGGGGAACCCGGTTGCCATGACATAGATCACTAGAATCCTTTTCCGAAAACATATTATAATAGGAAATCAGACAACTGAGCTAAAAGTTATGCCCGTTTCTTCGAACCGGATCTTTTAGTCTTGCCTATTTCTTTCTTTGCAATTTTTTTATCCAACTCTTCTTCAAACTCCAAGGCTAGTTATCCTACATCAGTCCTTCCCACCTGTGAAAAACTCGACCTCGAGTTATATTCTTGATAAAGAGGAACATCGTCACGAAACTCATATAGATCAGCTACATTGAAAGTTCGAGAGATATTCATATCAGTAAGCAAGTTGATCACGTAGGCGTTATCATTGATCTTCTTGATCACCTTGTACGGCCCATACTTCCTTGGTTTCAACTTGTTATAGGAACCAATTGGGAACCTTTCCTTTTGCAAAAACACCATAACCTGATCACCCTCAACGAACAGTTTCTCACGCCTCTTGACATCAGTTGCGGCTTTATACTTCGCATTCTTCTCCTCCAACCGATCTCTCACCTCAGCCTGAACATCTCGGACTTGCTTAGCCAAATTCTCGGTTGCAACACTTGCTCTTGTAACCTTGGGAAGACGTTCCAGGTCTAACACATGTTTAGGAGGCTGTCGATACACTAAAGCAAAAAGAGATGTGCCTGTAGCAGTATGAACTGCATTATTATATGCGAACTCGGCTTGTGCCAGTGCCACATCCCACTATTTAGGCTTATCACCACAAATGCTCTGAATTAAATTTCCTAGTGTTCGATTCAGTTTCTCAGTCTGCCCATCAGTTTGCGGGTGCGCAGTGCTACTGAAATTTAGAGTAGTATCCATCCGCCGCCACAATGTAACCCAAAAATGGCTAAGAAATTTTGAATCTCTGTCAGAGGTGATAGACTGAGGTACTCCATGTAAATGAACCACCTCCCGAAAGAACAGTTGAGCAACATGTGATGCATCAGATGTCTTCGGACAAGGTATAAAATGTCCCATTTTGGAGAACCTATCAACCACAACAAACACATAATCTACTCCACGCTAAGTCCGTGGAAGACCCAAAACAAAATCCATCGACAAATCCTCCCATATGGCACTCGGTACAGGAAGAGGCATGTAGAGACCGGTATTATAAGCTTGCCCCTTAGCAGTCTGACAAACATAACACTTGCGAACAAAATTACCCACATCGCATTTCAACTGAGGCCAGTAATACCACTCCGCTACTCCACTGATAGTCTTGTCACATCCCAAGCGACCACTCTAACCTCCACCATGTAACTCTCGAATCAGTTTCTCCTTCAAAGAACTCCGAGGAATACATAATTGATTTCTGTGAAACAAATAGTTATCGATCACATGAAATTCTCCCTCTGTTTGTTTAAGAATACACTTCTCCCATATTTCGGTGAAATCTTCATCTTCCGAATACAACTCTTTTAGGAACACAAACCCAACAATCTCTTGCTGTATAGTGACCAATAAATTCGTGCGCCGACTCAATGCATCTGCCACCTTATTCAGAACCCCAGATTTGTGTTTCATAACAAAAGGAAACTTCTACAGATAGGTTGCCCAACGAGCATGCATATTACTTAAACTCATCTGACTGTTCAGATACTTCAAAGCTTGGTGATCAGTGTACATGATAAATTCTCGTTGAATCAGATAATGCTCTCAATGCTTCAGAGCACGGACAATAGCATAAAATTCTTGGTCATAGGTACTCCACTTTTGTCGTGCATCACTGAGTTTCTCACTGAAAAATACCACTGGTTTCTTCTCCTGTGACAAAACTGCTCTGATCCCAATTCCACTAGCATCACACTCCACCTCAAATAATTTCTCAAAGCTAGGTAAAGCCAAAACAGGAGTAGTGCACAGTTTTTCTTTAATTACTGCAAAAGCTGTGTCAGCTACTTCACCCCATTGAAACTTACCCTTCTTTAAACACTCAGTAATTGGAGCCACAATATTACTGAAATCCCTAATAAATCAACGGTAAAATTTCATCAAACCATGGAAACTCCTTACCTCTCCTACCGTCTTTGGTGTAGGCCAATCACGAATGGCCATCACCTTTACATCATCAACCAATATTCCCTTTGAACTGACCATATACCCAAGAAATAACAATCTTCCCGTTAGCCAACTGCACTTTTTAAAATTAATAAACAGCTTGTTTTCGAACAACACTTCCAACACAGCTCGAAAATGCTCCATATTTTCTTTCTCACTCCGACTGTAAACAGTATGTCATTGAAATAAACGACTACAAATTTTCCAATGAAAGACCGCAATACCTGGTTCATGAGTCGTATAAATGTGCTAGGCACGTTGGACAATCCTTTGTAGAGCCCATCCACTCCTAGAGCCCATCCTTTGTTTTGAAAGTTGTGTTCCATTCGTCACCGAGCTTAACCCAAATCTGATGGTACCCACTTCGCAGATCTATTTTGGAAAACAATTTCGAGCCCTCTAACATATCTAGCATGTCATCTAATCTTAGAATTGGAAAGCTATATCTGACGGTTATCTTGTTAATTGCGCGACTATCAACGTACATCCTCCAACTGCCATCTTTCTTTGGGACTAGTAACGTGGGAACAACGCATGGACTCATACTCTCTCGAATAAACCTTCTTCATTAATTCCTCCACCTTCTCCTGTAAAATATGATTCTCCTTAGGACTCATCCGATAGTGTGGTAAATTTGGTAAGCTTACTCCCGGAACTAAATCAATATGGTGCTGAATATCTCTTAATGGTGGAAGGTCATCTGGTAAATCTTCTGACACCAACTCACTGAATTCGGTCAACAAGGACTGCACCTTCTCAGGTATCTCAACTCTCTGTTGTTCCTTGCCTTCTATCACTAAAGCACGTACAACCACAACATGTACCTCTTGTGTCTCCTTAACTTCATATTCCAAATCAGTTACTGACGTGATTAAAGAGACTAAAGACTGCTCTCCTACCGTGGCCTTAGTTGAGTCACCACCTGCAATCCGTTTCGAAACCACTACAATCTTTTTGCCTTCCCAATTAAAAACACAAACATTGTCGTGCCCCCTGTAGGTGACATCCATATCAAACTGCCATGGGCATCCCAATAACACATGACTAGCATCCATATCGACTACATCGCAGACAACCTCATCTCGGTAGTACTGCCCGATTGAAATAGGAACTTTACACACTTCTGTCACATTCGCCTTTGGCCCTTTTTGAATCCACTCAATCACGTAAGGCTTTTGATGTTTGTCTACCCGCAGCTTCAGATGTTCCACCAGTTTTCTGGACACGAAATTCTCACAACTCCCACTGTCAACAATTGAATCACATATTGTCAACAATTAAAGTTATTACTTCATTGAGAGAAATCCTCCAGTTTTGTTGAACACATGACTCGCCGAATCACATAGTTTACTTACTCTCCCTATTCCTCCATAATTTCTGCACCATCCAACAATTCATCCACACCTACCTCTTCTTCATAATTCTGTTCGTACTCATCATCTTCTTCCGTACCCATGAAATTCACTGGCTTTCTGGCGGGGCACTCACCTGTAGCACTTCAAACCTCTTAGTTTAGTATACAGATATCCGAGGGGCTTCCTTTGTTGCTGCTGTCGAACGTGTCCCAACAGGGTTATTACTAGGAATCGAGCCCCTTTAAGTCTGATTTTCAGCAGTTTTAGACTGATTCTGTCCATCGCTCGGTGAAAATCTGCTCATGTTCGCAGCTACATTGGATGCCTCAGCCATGTCCTTCTTGTAGTGGGTAAATCGATTGGATGTTTTCTCCATTAACTATGCCTTCAAGGCCATATTATGAGCTTCATCCACTGTCCAAACAACTTGCAGTCCAATTTTGTCTCAAATAGTAGATTTCAATCCCGCCAAATATCTCAAAACCTGTTGTCTCTCGGTCTCATTCAGGTTGTTACGAACTGACAGCCTTGACCATTCCTCAGTATAATCTGTGACAGTCTTGTTACCCTGCACACAATTCTGATAATTCTGAAAAATAAATTGCTCATAATCTGGGGGTAAAAACCTACTTATCATGAGTTGTTTCATTCATCTCCAGGTTCGTACAGGAGTCTTGCCTTGCCGTCTCCTATCTATTTGCAACTCCTCCCACCAAACAATAGCCCCGTGTCTTACCTTATACGCTACCAGTTTGACTTGCCGTTCTGTCGTAACTTCAGTCATCTCAAAGAACCTCTCAACGTCAGAAATCCAGTCCAGAAACTCTTCGATCTATAGTTTACCATGGAACAACGGTATGTCTACGCGTATTCTATAATCAAGTTGATTTTGGTTTCGAAAACATATAATAATAAGCAATCGGACAACCGAGATAAAAGTTATGCATGTTTATTCGAACCGGATATTTTAGTCGTGCCTATTTCTTTCTTTGCCAATTTTCTATCTAACTCTTCTTCAAACTCCATGGCTAGTTGTCCTACATCAAAAATATATAACAATTTTGGCAAAATCAAATACCCCCAAACCAAACCTTTGCTCATCCTCGAGCAAACCTTAGAACAAAACAAATAAGACACCAATAAAAATGACTCGTTTTCAAATTTTCTAGACTTAAAATAATTCAACAAGTTGCATGTCCAACCGGTGATGAGATGTAATGATGTGTGATAGAGAGAAGTAGAAATATGCAAAATAATCTAAAACAACTTGAAGGCACTTGAGGGAAACTCGCGATATCCCAAATCCTACACCTAAGAGTGCTCTCATATCGGGAACTGCTAGTTCCCACACCTTAACCAGAATTCGCTTCGACTCTACTCCTCACCCGGCTTCACTCTTTTTTTTTTCATTCAGAGTCCTAAGCTCACACTCATTCAAGGTATGTAAAGATGGAGTTTATGCATAGAATTCTAATGCATTGCATACAATGTACATTTAAAAACCGATAATGTTTGTGAACTAGCCTAAGAATGATTCAATATGCCTCGAATGTGGATGATCAAGCATCAACAAACATTCTCAATCAAGACATATCATAGATCAAATAGAACTTTTCCCTTCGGTTATAATGGGGTCATGGGGTTAGATGTGGTGAACAAAGAAGTATGGAAATAGGGTTCAAAAATTAAATGGCACTTTTTGGAGGTAGCATTTTGAAACTGTCATTGTTTTAATAACTTATTTTTAAAAGACACCTATTATGGTGAACGTATAAAAACACCCTCAATAGTTGTTCCACATTAGATTTCTTTCATTCATTTTACAGTGATAGAGTTGTGAAGTTGAGAGAGAAAGTCTCGTTGAAACTCAGACAATCATTCGAACAGCGACGGAGTGGCACTACGCAGACCCATTCGGGGGTCGAGCTCCGAGCTTTTTTTAACCAAATATGAGTTTTTTTAAACACGTCCGAGCCTTTTTTTCAAAGCTCCAAGCTTTTTTTTCAATGCTTCGGGTTTTTTTTTCAAAACTCCGAGCTTTTTTTTCAAAGCTCCGAGCTTTTATTTTTCAAAGCTCCTTGTGTTGGATAGATGTAAGGTTTCCGGGACGGTTTCGATTGGAGTGCTCATAATCTACCATTTTCACACTAGCCAGGATATGTTGGAATGGAGTGCTCACAACATATCCCACAAACATAAATTGATATCAAATATGAACCAAGAGTTGGAGTGCCTACTTGACGAACAAATACATCACAATTCAACCTCTACAATGAGTTGGGAGTTGGAGTGCCTACCCAACCCAAGGGGTGTATCAAATGTATTAAGAACAAATTCAATCACTAAGTAAAATGGGAGTTGGAGTGTCAACCCACTTCACAAATAATTCAATTAAAGATTAGTTACTCAATTTAGTTCAATTAATCAACAAGAATCAAGAGTTTGAGTGCCTACATAATTCAAGAGAAAATTAAACACAATGAATGGAACTTTATTAATCAAATCTAAATATGGTGGAAAACCTACAATCTATGAACTAATTACATCAACTCCCAATTTGGGTTTAGCTACTCATGACAATTACAAACAAATGACTGGGATAAAAGAGATAGGGAGAACCCATGTAGAGACCTCCTTTCTTCAAGCTCAATTCCAATCTCCAAGTGTCCTTGCTGAGTAGAAAATCCAAGAATTTGTGTATGGTTTAGACGAATTTATGAGAAAGATGATTTCTACATCAAGAGAGATAAAATGTGATATAAATGGGTGTATGGGCGTGTGGCTGACCTAACACACCAATCTATATATAGAATTCCAAAAATTGGCTTGAAAATCTGATGTAAGTGGCTTTTTCTAGTGCAATGTATGGATAGGGGTCCCGATGTGCGCGGGTGTTGACCCGCGATATGACCCGTGCGTATGGCTTTATGGCTTGTGATGATTCTCGAATCATGGGTGGTGTGCGGGTCCTTACCCGCACACTGGACACTTTTGAGGATTTTGATGATCCTTAGACCGCGAGTGGCGGACCGTGAGTGGTATGCGAGTCCTTACCCCCATACTGTTGGTCTTCATTTTGGAGGTCTTCGGATCACGGGTGGTGTGTGGGTTTTTACTCATGCACATGGTATTCTTGTGTTGGTACGGGCCTACAATGCCACTAGCGAACTGTGTTCCATTTCTTCTAACTTTGACCATCTTGCACCCAAAAATTCCGTTTTGCGTCCCCAATGTCTAGAATACATCAAATGCTTGTAATAACCATAAAAAAGCTTAAATAGGCTCGAAAATGATGTTGAAGACATGGAAATGAAGGCCAAAATATACCACAATTTATTCATGATCAAGTCTTTAGTTCATTAATTGTAATGTTCGATTGTTAAACACTTTTAAATTGTTTTGATTTCAACCTATGGAAAAAAAAAGTTGTTATAGTCCAATATGTTTAAATAATATTAAAGTATATAATCTCAACATATTGATCACTTATAGAAATGGTTTTGAAATTTTAAGATACTTTCAATTTCGTCCATAGTAGACTTTATTGATGTAAACAACTTATTTATTGTTATTGGTGCATTATATGCAACGACGAATCCAGGATTATGTTCAGGGGGATGAAATACATTTAAGATGATGAAATTTCAGTGTTAAAACTTTTACTAGTCTTTTTCTAATTATCCAAAATCAATTTTAATTACATAAATCAACACTTTTGTTCTTAAAACAAAAGGTCAGACACCCATTAACAATAATCATGTGTAGGTAACTATAAATCAAATTTTCCATCTCTCCCAACATATTATAAAAAACGTTTATTACTTATTAATTATTATTCAAAAGTTTTGATAAAACATTTATTACTTTTTAAAAATAAACTTTAAAAAATAAAATAAAACCTTTTTTATCCTCGACTACCACTTATATGGTTACATCGTATATAAATTAGAGTTATAGTTATTATAATAATAACTTTTTCTTCTCTTCTCTTTCATTGTTTATAAACAGATCAATTTTCGTAAATCTCGATATCCATTTGTTCAAGTTCACTTTTGCTCACCCCCGTTCAAGGGAGATGAGCATTACCCCCCTCCGCATGGATGACATGTGTCTAAGGAGGGGTAAATTTATCCCAAAATATGTTAGTGTTTAGACAAATTTACCCCCTCTATAGACACATGGCATCCATACAGGAGGGGGGTAATGCTCACCCGGGGCTGAGCAAAAATGGACTCCATTTGTTCTACCCAATAGATCAAAAAAATACAAATTGGGTGAAAATAATAAAATGTATGAGATCGTCCAATGGTTTTTGACACATCTAGAAAAAATATTGAAATGCTTGGGGGAGGAACACGTTCACCTCACTTTTGCAGCGTTTCTTGATGGCCGTTGGAAGCAGTTCAATGCATCCAGATACAGTACTCACGATTGCCAACGGTGTTATTTAGTTGGTCACGAAATCAGTTACAACCTCTTCAAAGACTACATGAAGAAGATGCAGCCGGATGAAAATTGGGATGAGGTTAACCCCATTGTTGTAAATGCTACCCTCGACCATAAATGTTTTTACCTAAAACTTTTGTAAACTTTATGTTGTGATGACACTTTTTGTTGTGTGATTGGAAGATTGCAGATGATGTTTAAATCTTTTGTATTTGGAATATATTGGGTTTTTATGCTTGTTAAACAGTAATGTTTTAGATCTTTATAAAAAATGAAATCAAGTTTTAGTTTTTTTTCATGTTTGTAACCTCTTTTTTATGTTCACAATTTTAGTTATGTTACTGTTTATGGTTAATGATGTTTACTTGTTTTATAAATGTGCACTAGTTTCAGATTGTTAAGAAGTGAAGTTTTAGATCATTAATTAATTAAATATATATATGAAGTTTTAGTAATTTTTTATGTCATGTATATTTTTTTTTCTCACTATAAATGTTGATTGATTTAACTGGTGTAACATTGCGAAATTTTTACTTAGATGCTTGTGATAATGGTAAAATAAAAAAAAAGATGGTGGATTTGGTGATTACAGAAAACAAAAAACGATTAATTAAATTTCTAAGAAAATAATAATGGAGTTGAAAATTGTGTTGAAAGTGACTGTAATAATTGTTCGTTGGCATGTATATGAGTTTGGCCATCCGTTGATGTAACTGGAGAAAGAATATAAGAGCAGAGAAATACCTGTGATGGAAGTAGAAAACTAGAAAAAAGATAGAAAGTGTTTGAAAAGCATGCAGGAGTGATTTGGTAGAAGTTTGATTTGATTGAAAGATAGGTATATATCAGAGGTTCCACGGAGATACATATGGTGGAAGCAAACAAACTGGAAGAAGAGTTAAAAAGTGTTTGAAAAGTGTGTAAGAGTTTTATTTGGTTGAAAAAAGGGTAAAGGGATTGTAATTAAATTGTTGATTGTTGAACCTTGCATCAATTTAATTGAAAGTGGTTGTCATTAAGAATAATTAATCATCTCTCAAACATAATTAATTGATTAATTTGTTTAATCAATGTCATCTGTATTTATATCTACAGATCACACTTTTCTTGGTAAACATTGTCGATCCCACTTCCATATTATAATTCTGGGCATTCATAAAGGGTAAGAAGTTTGAGTCCTGTCTCACGAGTTGTAACAAGTAGAGTCATTTCACATAATCAACCATCAATCATAACTTCAAATATTCAATAACTTGATGTTCTCATTCTAGGAAGTAAACTCAACATTAATTGCTCAGGGAAGGAGGGAAACAAATAAATCTAATTAAACTGAGACAGATTATTATATCTCAACAATAGATGAAACAAAGATGTACAAACAATACGTACACAAACAATCTGTGTACATATACAGATATACTGTCCAGTTGTACAGTAAACATCGTAAAATATCATCTATTAAAATATTAAAAAAACCTTTTATGAAAATTATCATTATATGCACATTTTTACAAATCACAACCCATTCTCCCGCCTCTTGCTCATTCCTGCGTATCAGTTCCAGGATGGAAAATAGATGCATCTAAACAAACTGAACTTTAGTTCACAATCAATGCTAAATGACATGAAATTTCCACTATAATAAATGGAAACAAAAAAAAAAAAAAAGACAATCCTTCGGATAACAAAAGAAGAAAGTGGTATAATTACATGTATTTATATAACAGCTATATCTCTTTAGCATCCAGCTGCTTTCAAGAATTTGTCATAGGGGCTCGAAGGTGGTAATCGGAATGAATATTGTCCATACTCGCGTGAACAAAGGGCAAGATGATCCTGTGGTCTAACCAGCTCCTCATTTGTCAATTTAACACTCGCTTCAGAATTTTGCCATTCCTGAAACCAGAACATATAATTTTACCAATACAATTCCTGCCGGTAATCTATGTGCCTATATTATTCAGCAATCAAAATTGAGTATTTTTTAAATTCTTTTTTCTTTAAAAAAAAAAAAAAAGCTTATAAATTCAACTATTCTCAAGCAAGATACTTTCTAAAGGGCCAACTAACCCAGAATTCAGAAAAAAAAAAAAAAAAAAATTGAGTTACCCTTAAATTCTGCAAAAGATATTAATTTCTTATATCAATAAAATGAATCTACTAACCATGTGTGGTAAAGGGAGGCCATTTTGCTCATTTTCACTTGAGACAACTATTGCCTTGGCTTCCTGTTGATGCTTGAAACTCTGAAGTACCGACATCTTCTGCTGCTTGCCCGTTACAAGGGCCTCACACTGACTCTTCATTTGATCATAAGGTATGGGAGTAGAGGAAACTGGAAAGCTTGCAACTTGCCGAGCCGTTTCCAAAACCTAGTAACAATAAAAACCGTTAAATTTGAGAATAAGATATCCTGATGATTTTTTATACAAACAACCTATGCCATTTCAAGAAAGGCTGGTCTTTAAGATTCAACTATAAATCAATAAAAAGAGCATGTCTCATATAACTGCCACACTCCAGCTAATGGACTTAATATCCTCTAGAAACGTTTTAACATTTTAGATTTTTATCTCATCAATGGATTCCTTCAGAAAATCAATGGACGAATCCATCTATCAACTTTGATTATTATTCTTTCCTGACTCCTTTCTTTAATTTCTTTTTCATTAATCTGTATCACACTAGAGTAAAAATAAAATAACTAGTAATATATCCGTCCATCAAATGCTTTCATATTCAACATGAAGATTGTTTTTTGCATACCCTGCCAGATTCCGAAACTAATTCCATCAACTTATTTGGATCATTTTCGGATTTATATTTTCATAACTTATGGAAACTCCATAAAATGCTCAGTTGCAGAAAGGACATTTAAGGAAAACTCAAAATCTCAATTCTTTGGTTCCAGATACTTGTGCATATTTCATTTCTTCTTCACCATTACATTAAGATTTAAGAATGGAAGTAAATAAACAAAAAGACCCAAAACCAACTTCCATACAAGTGGTTTGCCTAGAGCCTGGGCACCTAGATTCACCGAGTCAACAAGACATAAAAGTAAATGCAATTACATGAGGGTGAAAGGCAAAAAAGAAACAAAGAGTTGCTTGCCAAAAGAATCTACAAATCAGCAACCAGAATTAAATGCAGATGGAATGACATTACATAGATGGTAAAAGGTGGAAAAGAATATAGTAAAAAAACAGTAGAGCTGAATGTTAGAAGCCATTGGCCACAGAAAATCCATATTGAGCCACATTCTAATTGCGTCTTCCATTCCATAAATTTAAACAAAGCATAAAAATCATATCCTATGCTACTTAATATTCAAATCCAAATGTAATATTACAATTCATCAATTGTGAGAGAAAGAACCACCAAATATTTTAATAACCTGATATAATGCATTATTAAAAAAAATTGAACTCAATTTCTAAATATAATTAACATAGACAATAAAAGGTGAAAACAAATCTAGTAAACAAACAGCAGAGCTGAATGTTGGAAAGCCATTGGCCACATAAAATCCAAATCGAGCCATATTCTAACTGTGTTTTCCTTCCATAAATTTAAACAAAGCATAAAAATCATATTCATATTCTATGTGACTTAAAATTCAAATCCAAATGTAGTATTAAAAGACATCCATTGTGAGAGAAAGAACCACCACATAATTCAATAACCTGATATAATGCATTTATTAAAAAAACAGAAAAGGATTTTTAAATATAATTTAATTACTTTCAACCAAATTCATGTTTCCTAGATGTCCAAAGCAATACATGCATCATTTTTTAGTTATTGAATGAAAACATGTACACAGTTAAATACAGTAGCGACGCAGTTGAGTAATAATAAATCCATCCAATATGCAGCTTAGACACGGACAAAATAAAAAATTACCGGTGGAAATGTTAAAATGAAAAACGAGAATAAATTGCTTGTCTTACCGATTCCAAAAGCTCATTAACACTGAGAATATCAAGTGTATTAATGGAGAGTGATGTCTTTCTATCTGACTGACTTCCACTGGGCTCAAGAAAGGCCTCATCATCTGTGAAGGCAGCTAAAGGCATGACCTGTAGAGAATCATTGAATAAAACTCGGTCAAAACGTTCTCTACAGTAACAATGGAAATATCATCTAGGTCCTGTTTACCTCATCAAAGGCCTGAAACTCTGTTTGGGCAAGAGGAGAACACGGCCGTGGTGTCTCCATAAATAATGGAACTTCTAATGGATATGCATCATCAGGTGAAAATCCCTCTGAAAGTTGTTTCTTTATGCTAGATAGCTCATCCTGGACAAGAAAATACAAAAGGTGTTATAGTTTATATTTTAAAATTTATTAAATAAAAACCCTTAAATTTTGTGATACTATTTTCAAGAGGTCATCACAATTCACACCTTATCCCTCTTTCCCTCACAAAAGGATAAAGGAAAAATTATCTCTCAGACTTCCAACTAACCAACAAATTTGGTCAAACCTTATCCATAAAACTAGACATCAATATCCCATTCACCCAGGCATCAACCCTTATTTTTCACCTGCCCCCAAAAGTTTCAAGTACATCCATTAATAATAAAAATAATAAAATAAATTGTTTCCTTTCTCAATACAATGTTTTATGGCAAATTGAGACAACAATGATTTCTTTACTTCACTTTTTCTCCCACATGCTTTTTGAACTTTTGCCACTGGCAAGTTTCCATCATACAGATGACTTGAAAGCTACTTATGTTGAAATTATTGGTTTCAAAAGGTTAACCACAATCAATACATGCCATGAACATACAATAAAGAATTCGTAAGACAAAGAAACTGCGTCAACTATGCAAGATCATTCCCAGGTTTAAACTATCACGTCAATAATCATAATTTATTTGTTGAAATCAATTAAAAAAAATGTCCAACCAGGCATGTAAGCCATCATATTGTCATTTGAATGCTTATCATCCACCGTCTCCAATATGTGCATTTTGTTTTTTAATACCAATATCTACTTGATATATCTTACCATACATAGAAAGCATGATGCACCATAAACATTCTAACTAAGAGATTGCAAAAATATAAATCAGTGCATCACCTCAGATAATTTCTCAAATTTAGTCATGACATGGGATATCACAGTTTCCTTAACGTGATGATCATCTGACTCGATTGCTGAGAGAGACTTCATCGCAGCAACTTCATCTTCCTGAGACCCATATGCTATTTTCACCTTATCAGATTCTGCACATATGGCTTGCAGTCTAATATCTTCAATCAACTCAAGATAAGGATCCACCTGTTGAAAGGATGATTAATTATTCCAATGATACCCATAAAAAAAAAATTAATTGCCAAGAGAGAGAGAGAGAGAGAGAGAGAATCAGAGGATAAATGGCTTTATTCTGAAGGGTAAGGAGTAGAGACTAACTGTTTCTTCGGATAGAGATGCTTTAAAAATAGGAATTAGCTCTGGGAGATTGCCTGCCCTGGCCGAAAAAATAAGCATGTACGAGGCCAAGGTAAAAAGAGACCTTCTACGAGATGGTTGCAACCCTCCTTCAATATGCATAAGAAGAGAAAGATTAAAAAATAAATAAATAAATTCACTAATTATCTCAACAGTTTCAATGCACAAGCTTTACTCCCGCAACAAATCATCATAAGCAGCATACGTTGTCAATGAATATTCATGAAGATATGGATAGGTATAACTTGGTTCAGATTAAAGGTGGCCTTCCTATTTTTTGCATTATCAACTTCACAATGTCATTAAGTATCGTTAATTCAATTTACCCAGTATCTAACTTGGACGGAAGAACAAAACATTCACGACTACCCTGAGTATCTGATTCATATTCTTTTAAATGGTTGAATAGGAACAAAAGATACAACTTAAGAATAGAATGAAGTTACCTTCTTGGTCCAAAGAGATGCTCCTCAGTGAGAATGCTAGCTGAAAACACCTAACTAAAGCCACGTGACTGGAAGTCTGTCATCAACAAAATCAAACATCACAGATGTAAGAGCAATACACCAAACATTTTTATGCTACTTAAGGTATCCTATAAATGATGAGGCGAAGTAAAATAGTGATCTGCCTTTTGAGAAACCTCTCACTAGATTTTTCTATAAAATTCCATGGCAGTATCTGGTCATTACCTGAGTTACTGGTCTAGTTCTTAATCATAGCTCACTACTAAACATAAGCCAAACTAAAGTTCACAAACCAAAACATAACATACTTTTGCTGCATGCTACCATCTGAATTGTCCATAGTCACCTAATTTAAATCATTTAAAGTGTCAAACAGAAATTGTAGATGATCAGCACACCAGAACAAGTCACTGACGGAACAGGGACTGCAAGAGTTTTGATGATAACTTATAGAATCATCCTCAAGTAAGCTCACTTTTCATAAAGACCCATGTGCACCAATCATCAATTTTAAGAGTTACTAAATGTCCAAACCCTAGATGCTTTTTTTAATGTCCACATGGCAGCTCCAAAGAAAATAATTCAGATCCACTTCCTTCAAATAATGTGCAATTATTTCTTCACTATTTTTTTTAACAAATGTTAGTTAAAGGGAGTAAAAAGCAAATAGGGGATAACTGTGTATTTTAGGTAAAAACATCAAGACTGATCAACATAAGATAAAAGTAAAAAGATAGCACAAGATATAAACATGACTCACCTTAGATCGGGTAAATAGCAAAGCGATATTATAAGTGTGAGCCATCGCTTCAAAATTTGCAGGGTTATTTTCAGCAGATGTAGCCTGAACCCAGATTGATGAAAGCAGAAGACTCACTTGGTGACTACTCAATCGAAATGAAGTTACCTGTAGTAAACAAGTTTCAACAGGTAATATGATTAAATAGAGAAGAAAAAGACTTTTTTTTGACAATAGAAAAAAAAAAAAAAATACTTTTAAACGAAGAAAAAAGAGCTTGGAGTTTCATACTGCTTTTCCATCAGTCAGAGCACGCTTGAAGCTATATGACTGACAAGAAAGATTTTTTGCATCCCCATCTGATGTTTTCAGTCCTTCATCCATGAGTGTTTCTTTTTCTTTACCCTCATCTTGGAAGGAGAAACTTCCACCCCTTACTTTCTGTGATGCATTGACTGGTAAAAACGCATAAACAGCTTGTGAAGTATTCTTATTCTGGCCGGACCAAGGAGAAAGTAGGGATGGCATTAACACAACGGAGAAAACACTGTGTGCCCCGACTCGGGTTTCATGGTCCGGATGGGCCATTGCTTGGAGTAACTGATGAAATAGAGCTTCAGGAAAAGCCTGAAACAAAAAGAACTTCAAATTGAGATGGCTCTACAAGTTTTAAAAATGGAAAATCACATAGAAATTAGATACATGTACTTGCCTTTTTGTGATATGAAATGTTAGGGATGGAAGAGATTATCTGAGCTGTCCGGTGAACAGCAGAGATTGCTGTTCTAGAAATAACAATATTATTTGGGATACAATCCAGCACCCCAGCCATCGTATCAAGAATGGGTCCCACATCCCCAACCTGTTAAATACCAACAATTTTTTTATGGTAACATCACAACAAAGAAATTTGTACATAATTCAGTTCAAAGCGGAAAGCTGGCTTCCAAATACTATCTTACTTGAATCCGATTCGTTCTCCCGTTTATTTATCACATAAGCAAAGAATTTAGGTGCTGTTCCCATAGGGAAATTGTGATGTTCCCAAAAATGTCATATTAAGATTAATAATAGCACATGTAAGGGCTAAGGAGGAAGTGTGCGCCAACGAAAAACAGTGTAGCAATGAGAAGAAGCTGTAAGAGCAGTAAGGCTATTAAAAAAAGAGACTAGTAAAAGTGCAATTGTTGAAAACCAGAACGTGGCAGAAATGTTTTCTAGTGCTTATCTGATCCCAGTGATCAGCTTAAAAGAATATTTTATAAGAAAATACTAAGATATGCTTTGTGGATATGAAATGTTATAAAAATAGACTATCATGAAAATTGTGTAGCAAAACTCAAATCTTGAGATAGACAAAGACAATAGAAGAAATACATATATGCTGAACATGTGAGCTTCAGGATAAAGTAGTAGTCTCAAAGCAATTGCTAATGCACAAGGCAGGCAAAGATGTAGTCACAGGCTTCCAAAAATCTTAAGAGTGCATAATTATTTTAATGATCATATAAATTCCTGACGGATTTTAAGAGGCATTATGGAAAACACATCCGAATCAATACAATCATATTACATATGTTCCTACATCCACAAATTAGTCTTTAGGAGTTAACTAATTAAATAAATTGCATCCATTTATAATATTATAACTTCAATATTCATGAAATCCCAATAATTAACTCAAACATTAAAAAAAAACAGAAAACTTTTCACAAACCTTTTTTGAGAGATGTAAGATGCAATTTTCTAAGGCATATTGAAGATCACCATTCCATTTTGCCATATCAGCCTTAGGACCAGATAATTCAGCTGAATTTTGCAGGCATTTTCTTAAATGTTTAATCAAGTCAGTAATTGCACCAATGACTGCAACAGAAGCATCCAGCTTTGCACTTTGTGCGAGTTGTGTGGCAACATTAACAATATAGGTCTGTACAAGCAGTTGCTTGGCAACATTCTTATGATCCAAGTGCTTGATCAAGACAGATAACAAGAGATGGGAGTTTTCTCCTGGTGTTTAAAGAAAAATTTATATCAATTAAATCCACAGAAAACTTATTGCAAATATTATTGAACAAAATGCAATAAAATTCCATGTGACCTGATTCCTCCAAAAGCGACTGCAAGTACAATAAAACAGAACAGGCAACTCCTCTTTCTGCAGACCAATGATTTTCAGCATCAAAATTATTAAGAAGAGGTTCAAGGACACGCCTCACTGTTGAAGCTTCTTTTGCCAATCCAGCTATATTTTTCAAGCACACCCAAGACCAATAAGAGGGGTTCTTCGAAGTATCCCTGTAATATTGACAGATGAAGCAAGGTGTGTTAACTCCGTCTGCACAATTTCCTTAAACAATAAATATATACCCAAGAATAATAAAATGATGGCTTACATTGTTGAATCCAAATCATGGTTGCTCAAAGGGTTCTGGAAGGACTGGTCATTAGATTGAGAATGTTGTCTGCCTTCCTTACCATTCTCCGACGTCATTTGAAGACCCATATAATTCTCCAAAGTCACTGAAATAATCTATTTCAGAATGGAAATTAATTAAAATTAATATGAAAATGCAAATAACTGTGCACACTTGCCAGTGTACTTCAAAACCCAACTTAAATATAATAAGAAAAAACAAACCCAAAATCACTATTCAATTATATGAGACTGACATGTTTTGCTCATGTCCAGCACATTAACAAGAAGAGCCACAAAAGTAGACTCACATTGTCAAAGTCCATTGAGATATGTGATTGCTCACCCATGAACCACACCTAATCACCCAAAAAAAATTATAAAAGGAAAACATTAATAAAAGGGAAAAGGAGCATACATCAGAAAGCAGATAGTGGTGACAAGAAAAAACAATACAGAAAAAGAATATTAAAACATAAAGAATGTTTAGGAGGAAACAAAATAAAGAAAGAAGTTTATATATGAGTCTTGTGGAGTTGGGAGAAACTTTGGAGCTTCAAGAAGTCAATAAATAAAGTAATAAACCATTCATCACGTAATGGGAGGAATGATTAATCAATCAATCTTCTTGCAATTACTGGCAAAGGTGACACCAACCCTGCATTTTGTTTTTTGTTTTTTTATCAAAAACGGTTGTATTGATCAAAGAGAATTACGAGTGTAGAAACCAAACTGTCCATAACAATAAAAATAATAGTTTAATGAGTTTCAGGAGTAGCAATATGTAAAGAGTGCATGGGTCGTACACAACTAAAAAATGCAACAACCAGTAGACGAGAGAAATTAAAAACAATTAATTCAATTAACTCACATCTACTTATGCAATATGCCCATGAACCTAAAGAAAGAAGCCACCAGTACTACTAAAAAGATAAATGGCTTTGAGAATTGGTGCATCAACGTATGTGAGCTTGTAAAATCTGTATCAGTGTACTACTGTACTTGCATGTCCATGAACACACAAATTCAAATTATATGCGTGGAAAATAAATTGTACCATGTAAGCCAGAGCTTGCAGTCCTGCTGAACGTAAGCGCAGAGCTCTTTCATCGTCTCCTGCTTCTTGAGCCAGTTGACAAAGTTTAGGAATGAGGCCTTCTAAGTTGAAAATGTTTGTACTACTCACCTAGTTTTTATTTAATATGTTAGTATGACTTCATAAGCACGGAAAATATTATGTCAAGTACATGATATTATCTGAATTAAGCAACTTAATCCACAATTAATTATTCTACGTCTAGCACACCTATGGTCTGATGCAAAACGGTGACTATTCAACAGGTCCTATGTTATCATCTATTTGTGGACAATTCCTTCACTCCTTATTTATTAACTAATTGGTTCATTGATTGAATGGTTAATCATTTTCCGGGATCTTCTAAATGTTTGCTCCAGAATACATGCATGTACACATTCCACTTGAGTACACAAGCTATCAAATAGAATTATCACAGAAATTAATCTCACAACTCAGAACTTTACTTCCATATCCACTACCTACCTGGCCATTTATAAAGTCAACAAGAACACTGCAACCCGGAATCTGCATTTCATCATGTCGAGTTTGCTCCAAAAGCGTCCGAACAATTACTAACAAACTACTAGCAAATAGCGGCCTGCAAGCATCATCAGGCTTTAGCAAATGCCACAACAAGATAACAAAGAGATTACATGTTCAAGCAAAAAAAATCTTTTAATAAAAATGTTAAGAATATAGAAGCAACAGTTATGCAACAAAAAAAATAAAGAATGGAACCTCTACATGGCATATAATAAAAGGTCGACCAGACTCTTTTGGGGAGAAAAAGAATTCTGGCAAGACTCCTGACACCTCACCAAAAAGAAAAGTACAATCAGTACATCCAAGATGGTTACACATACCCACTCTAATTTTCAACCAACCCTTATCGGACTTATCCCAATTTAATAAAATATTATAGACTCATCACTAGAGTCTTTCAAAATAAAAAATATACAACAAGAGTCAAGCAAGAGAACAAAATGATGGTACACAAGAAATAAAAAAACAGAGAGGAAGAGAGAGAGAGAGACTAGCAGCAGGAGGAAAGGGGATGAAAAGAAGGAAAAAGAAGCATAAAGTTGTTCATAGTTTCACAGGAAACTCATTTAAACACAAGAATTAATACTTGACATGAACCCTGACTTGCTAAAAGTAAAAATCTAAAGATTCAGAAATGTAATTACAAAATTTGTGAGGCTCAATCCAACTATTAAGTCGGTGCACTAAATTCAATGCATCTAGGAAGTCCAGCAACTCCCCATAAGAAACGATAGTTATGATAATACTGTATAAGCAATATCAAAGGTGATTAGAACGCAACTTAAATACAATTTTTTCTGTTTCTGTACAATCTGAACTTACTCACAAATCACAATCTAATTCACTCTTATTCTCTGATATTATGTCAATTCATTTGTAATGTATAAGAGTTCATCCCCCACCGGCCACCGCTAGCTCTTGGATCCCTTCAATATTATTTAAATAAGCCAAATATTATGATATATCCATCATAAAGTTCTTCTCGTTTGGAATTTTATTCTTTAAGACTTTCACCTTGCTCTCCAATCACAGGTAAGAAGTAACTTGGACATGAATTACATAACATAGATCACATAAAATCAAAATATATGTAGGATTTCATGGGCATGTACCCAAACGTAGTGTGTTGACTTGAACACAGGATATTTGATGCGCCAAATCTAAAGCATCTAGATACCAAGACAAATAAATTCCTTGATACCGGAAACATTTTAGACATAAATTTACACAAGTGTTGTGAGCTTAAGGGTCTTCAACGCCATTTTTTTATTTTCTTTCTTTTTTTTTATTAAAAAAAAATACTTAAAGAAGTGTGAAACAAATCATAGATTGGAATTAATCAAACTTACATCTGCTCCTTACATGACGATAGCATTTTCTTATAAATGCACACCACTACTTTTACAGATCCAAAGTGCTCATTTCGTAAATCCTTGTAACATCTTTGCTCTAGGTAGTTGGTAATCTGTATAGACAAGATACAGAATAATATGAGAATAAAACTAATTAAAGAAGGAAACTAATGCCCTATGTCTGAAAGGAATTTGGAATCAAAAGCTTTTTGTTTTTAAAATCTCGAACATATTGATTCATATTTGAACCACACTAATATTCTTTGAAAAATTAACAATATTTCATTAAAATACTGTTACTTATCTTGACTACAACTGGAACCAGATAACTTCTGTGAAAAAGTTTTTAATACCTGATTTAATTATCAACCAACAGATAGAAATTAGTAACTAGGAACAGGACAACTTCGTAACCAGCACAATGCAAACATAACAAATACCTTCATTAAAGATGAGGTAATTAGTGAAAAGAATAGCATGTACTAAATTTTAAGTTTGTTTTTCTTCCTTTTAATTTTAATTTTTAATCCTAAATTAGAAAACAAAAGAGCTCAGCATCTAGCTTTGGAAGTTTTATACGTGCACAAATCTACAAAGTAATAGCATTTCAATCAACAAAATGAACAAACTTACCTTGGGAATTCGTAATGGGTTCTTCGAAGCATATTCACAAAGCTTTCCAATTTTTCTATCATTTGGTTCAACATCCTGCACATATAAATAAAAACTGATAAGTACATATAATGCATTAATGTCTCAATTTTCTCTTCTTGAATATTTTTTTAAGCGGGAGGAGAGATAGGGAGCATCACAAGCCTTCAAGAGTCTCTTTAAAAAGCAGGCAAGTTGAACGGAAATAAAAGATTTCACAAAAAAAAAAAGAAAAATTATAATGATACCACTAATCAAATACTAACAGCAAGAAGCTTAAAATTCCTTGCCAAATCTCCATTATCCCCATCAAGCTCTCTTCTAAAAGGTATAAGATTACTAATGATAATATTATTTGTCTTGGTTGTTTTAAAGCACCAGCACCAGCACCAATGAACCTAAAGCAGAATTCGTCTGAACTTTTTTCTTTTTTGTGATCTCATTTCAAATTACATGCTTTTAACCACCTCTAGAAACATTTTACAGTATCATACCAAACAAAACTTGAACTGGAAATTGACAGTAGCAATATAAATTCTGTCCAAGCTATATCAACTAGCCAACAAGACACAACTCATCTACTAGTGAACTGGAACCGCTCCTATGTACATTAACCAAGATTACTAAGCCAAACAATTGTCACTCAATCAGCAAATGTGAAAACAAAAGCTTGTAAAGCATAATTTCAAGTAAAGTGATGCCACATAATTTATAAATTTACCTGATTACGGGGGAATAACTCTGCAAGCATCTTCTTGTACCGTTTCACCGGCTGTCTAGACCTTGCTCGCAATGAAGGACAGAAGATACAGAGGTTACCGCAGACAGGTAAAACCCGTCTCGACATAACCCCCATCTTCTACAGATATTAAACCCCTCCTGCACAATTCACATTAAACATTCCAAAATTAGCAAATTTTGCAGTGATTGGACTGAAACAAAGATTCATCAAAAACCAAATTCACCATTAATCCCGCAAACTCAAATCCACTAGCAGTGACAAAACTAAAACCAGAATGCATTCTGTTTTTAAGCTGGTTTTTAAGGGTTTTTGCAAAAACCCAGAAGTCATTCATGAACTTGAAAAGAATCAATATCAATAAAACATCAACAACCCATATTAAAAGAAGCAGAATTTTCAAATTTTGAAACGTACCGACAAATTCTAATCCCAAAAATTCCACTTCACGGTACAATTAAGCTCATGAGATCGCGATCTGGAATTGCCTGACAACAAAAATAAATAAAAAAGCACATAATTATCAATCGAAATTAAAATTAAAAAATATATAGATGACAGTGTTTGAAAACAAATTACACGAAATTAAACCTAAAAAATAAAGCCAATTGGGGGGAAGAAATGGGTTTGATATCTCTCCCCCTGGCGTCGTTTCTTTGTCTATTGCAATTCATTATTCATACAAAATAAAACTATAAATTACTAACAAAAAAATGTTGATTAATTTTGGAACAAAATTTCGGGCTAGAGTGACATGTTGATGAGGTAACGCCAGTCACAGTCCACTGATCACGGCTAGAGATTTTAATATTGGCTATGATGCTTTGTTTTGAGACGGATGATGACATCACCAGCCGTTAAAATTTTAAAGATGTTGATTAAAGTATTGTGTGACCAGCTGTGAATTTAGAATAAATTCTATGGAGGGCTGGAAGATGAAATTGTCCAAATAAGCTCAACTAATGATAAATTGATAATAGTCCCAACGGCCAACGGTCCCGGGATTTAAGGAAGGGTGCCAACTCCCCCGACTTTTTTCTGTTTCTCTTTTTCACCTTTTTCTTTCTCCTCTTTGTTTTGTCATTTTTATTTTTATTTTTTGTTTGTTGCTTGTAATTTTTTATAACGATTTATTATTATTATTATTATTATTATTATTATTATTATTATTATTATGAGTCCTGATCACCTGCTAATCTGATCCTGAGATCCGCTGATATGTGTAATTGATGATTAAGATTTATTTCTTTATTTGTTTCATATTTATTATCTTTAAATGTATAATATTATCTTTCAAGTGTTTTAGATCAGGAAAAACATTATTTTCATTATGTAAAGGATCTAGATCTAAATCATTATTATTATTATTATTATTATTATTATTATTATTTGATAAGGTAATGTTGTGTCTCTTGATTATTTGATATCATTTTTAATGGTATCAAAAATGTTAGATTCATGGGATTACTCATAGCAAGAAGATGGTATTTTATGAGCTCGTTTCACTTTTTTTATTATTATTATTGACTGTTTGGTGTTCATTCAAAAAGTGTATTTTCTTTAATATAATAAAAAGAAGAAAAAAAACTTTTTTATGTCTCCTTCGTACAAAAGAAGCTTAAAATTCAATTTAACATTCATAAAAAAAAATTGATTGAATATAATACCCGGTCTATCAATCTGAGTTAAGGATGAATAAAAAGTGTAAGAATTTAATGCTAAATTATATATGTGAAAGAAGTTTTTTTATTTAAAAAAATAACTTTTTTTTAAGCTAGAAAGAAAAATTACTTCATTTGCCACAAATAATATAAACAAGTATTACATAAAAAGTTTAATTACATATAATGTGATATCCTTAATTTGCTGGAATATATTCGGTAGCTAAAATTCTACCTATATTCCAAACTTATTAATACATGATTCATAGTATACTTTTTTGTCATTAATTAAAATAAGAGAAGATTAAAGTAATTTAAAAGAGATGAGAAAATCTTCAACGCATTGGAGTGCGTACACTCAATCATTAAAATTATACTAAAATGGTATGAAAAATCTATATAATTGCTTGTTTTTATTTTAAATATGCTTGTCTGAAATCCTGAAATTTATCAAAATTATAGCATCTCCAATACAAAGTTATTTGAGTGTGTTAATGTTATAATTTGACATAAAGTGAAAAAAAAAAAACATACTTCAATGCAATTTCAAATATTGTACCAAATTGACACAAAGAATAGTATATACTAAATTTGGTACATCAATAAATACTGTTTTTTTAATTATAAAAATACCATTGTATAACTATATTGAATACATTAATTGTTGACTTTTATAATTTTAAATAATAAAAAATATTATATAAATTGAATGTATTAATTATATTTGTTGATTTCTATAATTTTAAATAATAAAAAATATAAATAGCATTTCAAATAGAATTATTCATCGGAGTACAATGCTAAAATGATGTGTCAAATATAGTATTTTACTATTTTTTTTGTCAAATTTAACATTAGCATTGACATATACATTGGAGATGGTCTTAATTATATTTATATATATAGTGGAAATGGTGAGGATTGTCACCTTTTTTTTTTCTTGTGTTGTGATGATGTCACCAGTTTAATAACATATGTTTAAAATGTACCTATTATGGTGAACTGTCCAAAATGCCCTTAAAAGTTGTCTTTGTACTTCAATCAGCTCTTACTTTGAAACTTTTGAATATTTTATTCTTTTATCTTCTTCATAGAAGTCTGTTTAACAGACCTCCAATGGAGGTCAAACATCATAACATTATCAATGCATCATCATTGGATAATTAGTTTAGTGGGGCTACGCAGACGCAGTTGGGGGTCGAGCTGCCCGGTTTGCTCTCTGGGGCAGGGGGCAGCGCCCTCGAAGTTTTTTTTTTCTGGTCAGTACTTACAACACTGGAAATGTAATTACAAAATAATCTGAAATGTAATTACAAAAGCTCGGAGCTTTTATCTTAAAGCTCCGAGCTTTTATAAAAGATCCAAGCTTTTGTATACTCGGATCGAGCTTTTATATAAAAGCTCAGATCGAGCTTTTATATAAAAGCTCAGATCGAGCTTTTGTATAAAAGCTTCGAGCTTTTGTACAAAAGCTCGGGGCTTTTAAAAGCTCGATCTGAGCTTTTATAAAAGCTCCGAGATTTTATACCAAAAGCTCGAAGTTTCTGTATAAAAGCTCGATTACATGTCAAAATCTCGAAAAATAAAAACTCGAATGCAAATAAAAGCTCAATTTCATCTTCCTCAATAAATACAAAACCTCGAATGCAAGTAAAAACTCAATTTCACTTTTTGTCTCTTTACTTTTTGTCTCTTTCTTCACAACGATAGTGATAACATGGGTATTTACGTCTCCACACATTAAATGGTGCATTTTAAACATGATTTATTAATATGTTGATTGTCGTATGTGAATTTTACCAAGCATACACGTCATTGACAGGAAGGAGAAAATAGCCAGGTGGACGCCCAAATGGGCACTCAGGAAATATCCTACGAGGCATCATTAAATAGAAGAAAGCCCCGAGTAAGCATATATTGAATGAAACCTACTCGGGATCAGTTAACAACACTCGGGACTGGTTAAACAACGCTTCCGCTCGGGCTCAAACGGCGCTACTCGGGACCATCAGGTATTACTCTTACTCGGGAATAAAATACGACTCGAGTAAGAACTTGGTGCTTAGTTCACACGGATTAAGTCATTAAATACGCGAAGATATCCATCAGGAAGGAATCCCAAATAAAATGGAACATTAAGTTAGAAGAGTCCCGAATCAGGAAATAACTTGATTACTTTACGAAGACTACATTCTTATAAGGAAACAAGTCCAAATTGAACAGCACTACTAGAATCCCACTCCATTTCCATAAGAGACTCCGAAACAGGAAAGAAGACAAATCAACCTCAAGCAGGTAACCAAATCACAATTAAATACAAAGATGTTGTATTACTTGTACAAAGCAGATTAGGGTTCTATAAGCATATAAATAGACCCATAATCTGGCTCCAAAAGATATAGGCAATATAGCATACAGCAATCATAGCAAATACAGAGAGAAAAAAGAGAGATCGAGAGCTTGTAAACATCATATTTTCATAGTGGATTTTGGTTTGGTTGACTCATCAACCACCCGTTGACGTTTCTCCGGTCATCGGAGTTTTACCACGTAAAACTTGTCTTCTTTACTCTCTCTAAATCTCTTTCTCTTTGAATCAATAGCCGAAATCCAATCCTTTTTGGCTTTTCTGACATAATCCAGAAATCGACTTCAACAATTGGCGTTAGAAGGAGTGGTTGAACCTCCGAACTTGTTAAAAGCAATGGCAGGGAGTGGAAGCAGTTCAGGGAATGGAAAAAAATCACCTGGAGATTTCCATGTTGGCAACACGTTACAAGATCCTGCAGCAAACACAGAAAACCAGCCTGCACACCTAGCAGGGATCCAGCAAATTCCTCCAACCAACAGAGATCTTACGATGAGTCACCAAGAGGCCTTGCAGCAGTTGGTGACAGACACAGCGAGGGAAGGGATTGATCTACTAGCTGCAGGAGCACATACTCCTAATCCTCCACCCGCAAGGCTTTGTTCGGTGGTGGTTGGGCCAGGAATAACTATGCCAGAAACCAGAAGGAACTCTTCCCCAATCAACCCAGCTGGACAGGAAACTCTTGAAGAGGAACATCACCATAGGCTGGACCACAATCAAACAGTCCGCACTAGACACCGTAAATATGACCGGCACAGGGATCGGTCGTCATCAGAAGATAGCGATCGGCCTCATCACAAATGTCATTACGGAGTCATGCGAGAAACTCTGCATCAAAGTGAAGAGCCAAAAAGAATGACAGTTACCCAACGGTTTAACCGTCGAGGAAACCCAGTGGGGGACAGAGATGTCACGATCCAAAGCCTAACTCAAGAAGTCGAGAATAATAGGCGTCAGATGGATGCCTTGGTCAGACGTTATGGCTATAACGATTTATCTGACGATGACTCAGACAGCCTATTTACCAAGGAAATCTTGAGGACCCCTTTCCCAGAAAGGTTCAGGATGCCGTACGTGGAGCAGTTTAAGAAAGACACGGACCCGAAAGAGCACGTGAGACGCTATAAAAGTGCCATGGCCCAGTATGCCCACAGCGATCCCTTATTATGTCTCAACTTCCTACAAACTTTTGGAGACATGGGGTCGAGGTGGTTCGGAAGGTTACCTTCAGCAAGCATCAAGAGTTTCAGTGAATTAAGTAGGAGCTTCTCACGGCAATTCCTGAGTAACATTCACAGGAAAAAGTCAATGGCTCATCTTGCTCAAATAAAACAAGGGAAAGACAAGTCACTGAAGAAATATCTAGGGAGATTCGGCCAAGGGGTATCAGAGATTGGCAGTGTAAACGATGAAGCCATAATCGCTGCATTCATCAATAATTTGCAGAATGGACGACTATCCTTTGATTTGAGAATAGCACGGCTGACTAGGTATGCTGACATGATGGATATGGCAGGAGGATACACACTGACCGAAGAAGAAGAATTAGCTACAGGAGGAAGCTATATGCACGGGGGAAAGCCTGGACAGAAGGATGCTGAATCCAAGAGGCAGAATCAAAAAGGAAAGCTAAAAGGGAACGAGAAGGAGAAAAACAAGGATTGGGATAATGGGTTCAACGCCGAGCGGTCCACAGAGAAATACTGATGCAGATATACCAATTACACCCCTCTGCGGAAAAAACAAGAAGAAATTTTAGCTATCTTGGAAGAAAAGAATATGATGCAAGAACCGCGGTGACAATCTCAGTTCGCCTGGAGAGATGCAACCAAGTATTGCAGATTTCACAAGGAAACCGGGCACGAGACTTCAAAGTGTTTTCAGCTCAGAGATTACATAGAGACTCTTATTCTGGAAGGGCACTTGCAGGATGTAATCTTAAAAAAAGATGAGAAATCAGAAACTAAGAAAGAAGTTAAGGCAGATCACTCTGGACGAAATCAATGGCCCAGTCCCGAGGCCAATCAAGTAATACGTACAATTTTCGAAGGACCCTCTACTGGGAGAAGCAATCGAGAACGAACTCAGGAAATCAAAGAAGCAATAGAAGCAGGAATAACTTCGACGTAAACTCGGTTGAGCCAGACCCGAAAAGGGTAAAGGAAGGATGGGACCCAATAGTCTTTACCGAGGCAGACTCCTATGGCGTCGATGTTCGACCTAATGACATTTTGGTTATAAGTGTCCGAATTGGCCATAGGGAAGTCCGGAGAATTTTAATAGATAATGGGAGTTCATCAGACATCCTAAGTGTGGCCGTGTATGACCAACTAGGACTAGACCGAAAAGATTTACAGTCTTTCCATACTCCATTAAGAGGGTTTGGAGGGATAGAGGCCAGGGCACTCAGTACGGTAAAACTACCCGTAAAGATCGGAACTGCACCATGCCAGAGGACTGTCCTGCTCGACTTCGTGGTAGTTGACTTGGATAATTAGCCGTATAATGCATTATTGGGCTAGCCATTCCTGAATAAAAAGTCAAGGGATCCCAAGAGATGGCCCGAGAGCAAACCTGTCAGTATACAGAGACAAGCATGATGCTGAACAAGTGTGCACCGTAATACAGCCAAATCAGTGTAAAGAATCCTTGTCATTCGAACTGGATCCAAGGGAGGGCTCGAATGAATACAAAACAGAATTGGTTGAAGTAGTACTTGAAGAAGACGAACCGGATAAGAAAATCAAGATCGGGGGCAACTTGGATGGAAAAGTCAAGCAAGACTTAACCAATCTGCTTAGAGAATACAAAGATGTATTCGCTTGGAGTCACGAAGATATGATCGGAATAGATGCCCGAGTAATATCCCACTACCTCGCAGTTAGCCCGAATGCAAAACCGATAATACAAAAGAGAAGATCGTTCAATCCTGAAAGAAGTCAAGCAATCAAACAAGAGGTGGAAAAGCTATTGGCAACTGGATCAATCAGAGAAGTCAGCTACCCTCAGTGGGTCGCCAACGTAGTCCTCATCCAGAAGAAAAATGGACAATGGAGGATGTGCGTAGATTTCACGGATCTAAACAAGGCATGTCCAAAGGATAGCTTCCCACTTCCAAGGATAGACCAGCTGGTGGATGCCACAGCAGGTCACGAATTTCTTAACTTCATGGACACTTACTCGGGATACAATCAGATCCGAATGAACAAAGCTGATGAAGAAAAAACAGGTTTTACAACGGATCAGGGTTTATATTGCTACACAGTAATGCCCTTCGGTTTAAAAATACAGGTGCTACGTATCAAAGGTTGGTCAACAAAATCTTCACTCGGCAAATAGGAAGGAACATGGGGAAGTGTACATTGATGACATGTTGACTAAAAGCGTCTCGGCAGATGAGCATGCTCGGGACCTCCGAGAGACATTTGATGTTATGAGAAGATACCAGATGAAATTAAACCCGAACAAATGTTTATTCGGAGTCCATTCGGGGAGATTCTTGGGTTTTCAAGTCCATCAAAGAGAAATCGAAGTTAATCCCGAGAAGATCCAGGCTTTGCAAGAAATGACCTCACCTAAAACATTGAAAGAGGTACAACGCTTAACAGGGTGTTTAGCCTCCTTGGGAAGATTCATCTCAAGGGCTACAGATAGGTGCGCACCCTTCTTCAAGATAATCAAAAAGGGGAAAGGACTCGAGTGGAATAAAGAGTGTGAGCAGGGATTCTTAAAAATAAAAGAGTACCTGGGACAGGCTCCCGTTCTCTCAAAACTGTAAAAAGGGGAAATACTTCAGCTGTATCTGTCAATAACCGAGCTTGCAGTATATTCAGTCTTAGTCAGAACAGAAGATGGAGTGCAGAAACCAGTGTATTATACCAGCAAGGCACTCGTACCGGCTGAGACCAAGTACTCACAGGCAGAGAAGATGGCCTTAGCATTGGTTTCAGTAGCAAAAAAGCTGAGACCATATTTTCAGACCCATACAATCCAGGTTCTCACCAATTGCCCATTAAGACAAATTTTACAAAAACCAGAAATATCAGGAAGACTTACCAAATGGGCAATCGAGCTAAGTGAATTCGATATTCATTATGTCCCCAAAACCTCCCTCAAAGGATAAGTTGTGGCAGACTTCATAGCCGAGTTCACAGAACTAAACCTGGAAGCAAAAAGACTCTTGGATAAGAGTTTCTCATGGAAACTATATGTTGATGTCTTTTCAAATACTCATGGCAGCGGGGCAGGGATCGTAGTTAGCACCACAGAAGGAGATGATGTTGAATGTGCCATGAGATTTGATTTTAAAGCAACCAATAATCAAGCCGAGTACGAGGCATTGTAAGCTGGAATTAGAGTCTGCATAGCTCTCGGGGCAGACGAAGTTGAGATATTCAGCGATTCATAGGTAGTTGTCAACCAGGTTATGGACGAGTACCAGGCCAAAGATGAAGGTATGATAGCCTACCGTGACATCGCGAAACAGCTCCTCCAAAAATTTAAAGAATACAAGATCGCTCATATCCTTAGGGAAGAAAATGAAAAGGCTGACGCATTGTCTAAATTAGCATCAGCAACAACCTCAATCAGACCAAAGACCATTCCGGTTGCACACCTCCTTAAACCGAGTACAGCTGAACCTAAGCAATTGGAAATTTTAGAAATCCGAACACCGTAGGAAGGTTGGATGGTCCAGCTGAGAAGGTTCCTGGAAGAAGGCGTGCTCCCTAAAGATCCGGTACTAGCAAAGCGCATCAGGTATCGATCGGCTACGTATACCATGATCGGAGGAGAATTATACAGAAGGGGGTTTTCCCGAGCTCTCCAGAGATGTGTACCAGAAGAAGATGCACATCGAATACTTCAAGAGATCCACAGAGGAGTTTGCGGGAACCACACTAGGGGTAGAAGTTTGGCGCATAAGGTACTCAAGTAAGGCTATTACTGGTCTACGCTTTTCTCAGACGCATAGTAATGGTCGGAAAGTTGCAATACCTGTCAAAGGATTGCTAACGATATCCGACAACCCCCAGAAAAACTCAGAAACCTCACCGCCCCATGGCCATTCGCCATGTAGGGCCTAGACCTGATCGACCCAATGCCAGCTGGGACAGGGGGTAGAGCAAAGCACGCCGTAGTCGCTGTCGAGTATTTCACAAAATGGGCAGAAGCTGAAGCGCTGGTGCATATCACAAAAGCTAACACCATAAATTTTGTAAAGAAAAACATAATTTATAGGTTTGGAGTTCCGGACACTATAATCACTGACAATGGCACCCAGTTTAATAACCTGAAGTTCAGACAATTGTGCGAGAAGTACCAGATTGCTAATTACTATGCCACACCAGCCCACCCTAAAACAAATGGGCAGGTAGAAGCAGTAAATAAAATTATCAAGCACACCATCAAAGCAAAGCTAGATGCCAAAAAAGAAAGCTGGGTTGAAAAGCTTCCCAAAGTATTATGGGCATACCAGACAACAACGATGACTTCAACAGGAGAGACTCCATACACTTTAGCATTTGGAACAGAAGCTGTTATTCCCATAGAAATATCGTATGCGTCACCACAGGTCAAGCTATACGATGAAGAACAGAATGTTGATATGCTACTACAAAGTTTGGATGAGCTAGAAAAAAAGAGTGAAAAGTCCCGAATAAGAAATACAGCATATCAACAAAGAGTGGCTCGCCACTACAACTCTTGTGTTCGGATCAGGAAATTCCAGCTAGGAGACCTGGTGCATAGGAAGGTGTCATTGAACATAAAAAATAAAGCCGCAGGATCCCTGACTGATAAATGGAAAGGTCCATACAAGATCGAGGGGATTGCTGGCCATGGAGCTTATTGGATTGCTCGACCCAATGGAGGGGTTTTACCCAGACCATGCAATGCCCAATATCTGATGATTTTCTATCCTTAAAATTACATGTTCTTTTTTATAGTCAGGACAATATTAGTTAGGATAAATATTAAACTGTAATTTGAATCTTTGTTGATTTTTGCAGTAATAAATAAAACTACTTGGAATTTTCGAAAGAAAAGCATCTAGCTCGGGATTTCCAAAAGAAAGCATATGATAATAAGAACATATGGAAGAAGAGCATGATAATAAGAACATGCAAATAGAATTCTCGGGACCATCAAATCCCGAATGGGCGGAGAAGCTCGTAGGAGCATGCCAACCGAGCAGGGTCAAAATGACCTTCGCAAAAAGGTAAACCCGATGCACCAAACTCTGGAAAAATGCTCGGGACGCTATCGGGAGAAATTCTGGTGAAATGCGTAGCTGTGTTGAAGCATTTTTTTTTTTTAAAAAAAGAGCACAACGATTCGGCAAACCCTTGCGCATAAAAACTGGGGAGACGTCCTTGGTATTGCGTAAGGACTCGAACGTATGATCATGGTGAGCCTTGATGTAATGTTTGGGTAGCAACCGAGTATGAAACACAAGTGTAAACTTGCCTGTTTCAAGATGACTCAGTTAATAATAAAGAGCCAGTTTAATAAGATACTTGGTGGCAATTGAAGTCATTCGGGTAACAACCGGTTTAATAAGATACTCGGTTAAGTTACTCGAACCTAGAAGAAGCCAGTTTAATAAGATACTTGGCAATTGAAGTCATTCGGGTAACAACCGGTTTAATAAGATACTCGGTTAAGTTACCCGAACATAGAAGAAGCTAGTTTAATAAGATACTTGGTGGCAATTGAAGTCATTCGGGTAACAACCGGTTTAATAAGATACTCGGTTAAGTTACCCGAAAATCGAATAAGCCAGTTTAATAAGATACTTGGCAATTGAAGTCATTCGGGTAACAACCGGTTTAATAAGATACTCGGTTAAGTTACCCGAACATTAGCCATTTTAATACAGCACCCAGCAACAATCAGCAATGAACAGATCAAGACCATTCAATTCAAAATAAAATAAGATTTTATTGCTCCTAAAAAAATGGTTACAGATCAAAAAGTGGTTCGTTACAAGTAAAAAATAAATCAGAATTTTCTAGTCCTACAAAATTAAGGTTGCGAGGATTTCGAGCTTTTGCCAATACTCGGATCTGACACCATCTCGTACTCACGAAACAGGCTCTCATTAGACGGCCAAGCGATATTGTTGACAATATCATCCCTTCACTGGTTGTAATCTTCACCCGGGACTGGCTCGACATCTGGGACTACACCCTCAACCGACTCTTGACTTGCATAAAAGGTCGAGAGAGAATGCTCGGACGGAATCTCTAAATGCATGGGATGGGGCTCTTTACCTTGACTACGGCAGTAGGCTCTCCATTTATTCATCTGAATCTGAAGAGATTCCAAGGACCGGTCCACGTGATGTTTGATTGACAGCTCCCAATTAGCTCGGGCCTTCTCAGTCGCCCTATTCTTAACTTTGAAGAACTCGCCGGCCAAAACTAGCCCACATTGAAATTCCTTAAGAATTAGGGCATCGTAAGCGAGGGATCTTTTAAAACGATCCACCCCTTGGACTTCAAGTTCCAACCTGGCCTCTCGGGAAAGGGATTCAACTGTCAGCACTTGACGCTCCAGATCTTCGATTTTTTGGTCATACTCCGACTTCGACTATTCTGCCTCCTGGTCGAACTTAAGCACGGATTCTTCAGCAGAAGATAGGAGATGTTGAAGTGATGCAACATTCTCCTCTGCCAAAGATGCCCTCTCTTCGGCTTCAACCTGTTTCGCCAGACAATGGTCGGCGAATATCTGTATAGAACCGACCTCCTGCTGGTAAGCTTTCTCGGCTCGAGCACGGCCCTCCTCACTTGCCTTCAGTTGAGCCTCAAGACGCTTTATTCGATCAGCTTGATGTTGCTGCATCTGAACTAACTCAGCGAATTCGGCCACCATCTGTAAAGAGATATATTCAGAAATCTGACAGAAGCAAAACAATAGAAGAGTCAGATTTAACTTACATAAGATGCACCGTTGAAAACATTTTGAAGACGTTCGGTCAGGGAACCATCCCGGAAGCCGCTCCAGCGGTCTTTCCCGATAAAAGTCCTACCGGAGGACATCCCTCGTAGCATATCATGGGGAGAAAGGAATAAAGGAACCCCCGAGGGTTCAGCTCCCAGATTTCCAAACTCAGGGGCAGGAGACGCCCTGTTCAGTTCTAAGGATGGAGAAAGATTTGAAGGAACCCCCGAAGGTTCAGCCCCCATATTTCCAACCTCGGGGGTAGAAGAAGCCCTACTCGGTTCTGAAGCATCCGCACCTACTGATGCTCCAGCGCCAACACTCGGGGCAATCTCATCCGCAACATCTTCTTCACTAGAGTCAATAAATGAGACTACCCGAGGAACTTTGAGAGGACGAGACGGCGAACTAACTGTTAAGATCAGCATCAGGATCTTCCTACGGATCGTCCTGAAAAGAATCAAAGAATTCGGCACCTGCAGGCACTTGATCCATCAAGACGTTACCACCGTCGCCGGCTTCAAACCGTCCAACAGGCTCTTCACACCGGCCTTCACTCTGGCCACTTGGACCAGTAGAATCCTGAGTAGGAGGCTGAGCACCTTGATCAACGCACTCGGGAATTCGTTCCTCAACAATGTCGATTTCCTCATCAGGCTCGGGTGGAGCAATACCCTCATCGCCCTGACAGAAAGCTTTCTTTCTACTCGCTTGCAGAATCACCTTCAATTGGCGAGCCTGAAGATCGTTGACAATGTCCGTATCGAACACTAAAAAAAAAATCATGTTAGAAAATAAGATGAAAAGCAGAAAAATACAATAGAAAAGGCGCCGGGTCTTACATCGCCTGCGATGACCTGAAATCCGTCTGAAGAAGCCGAGCTTTATCAAATCCACCTCTTTAAAAAGGTAGCTCTTGCTCCTCTTCTCCAGAGTACGAACAGCTGCCCGAGTCAGCCTCTTTAGCTCAGAATCAATATAATCAATTATTTTCTTGTTCCACACTTCGGGAAAACAGAAGAATCGGGGAACACTCAACACCTTTTGGGAATCCTTAGATTCAACAGTGACGTTGAGCCCGAGAGCCCCTCCAGCAAAAAACCAACGGTTCTTCCAGAACTTGTTAGATGTAGGGAATCCCCATACAAAACCCTTCTTTTTTGGGTCATCAGAAGCATCGACCTCCCGATTCACCTTTGCTTCTTTGGGGACCTAACCGTCCGATGGAGTAGATGCAAGAAAATAGGTCCCCGTTTTGCTAACCTGCCTCAGCGTAAAGAAATGCTTGATTTCATTCGGCGAAAGGTTCATTCGGCTGAACATGTGCCATATGCACATCAAGACTTTGTAACTATTCGGGGCCAATTGAGCTGGGGCTATCCTTGTTTCAGCCAAAAACCAGGCAATAAATGGTTGAAAGGGAAGTGTGACGCCGCAGCAAAGCATGGATCCATAAATCGCGACCATACCCTCAGGAGGATTCCATACGGCTCTATTCTCCGCAGGAACCAAAGTGACTGAGTCGGGCAAGTCGAATTGGGAGTGGTATTTTTTTATCTCAGCTGGCCCGACCACATTCAGCTCAGTATCAAAGCCACTCGGGCGAGTATCAGAAAACAAAAGACGAGACGCCCTGTACACTTCAACGTCACCCTCGTTAACAGTCTGTTCCCTGGTCTGAACGCTGCTCGAGCCGTGCTTGTATACCTTACTTCTGCTCTGATGTTTACCCATCCTTCGAAAATATACCCTGTGATCAGAAATATCAGAATCAGAACTAGATGAAGAACTCGATACAGGGCTGAAAGTGACGTCAGGGTGAAGCCCAGAAACATCAATCTCTAAGAATGGAGGTTCATCTATTGGGATATCCCCCAGTAATCGTTTAATGCAATAAACTAACTGAAAATCCCCACGTTCTAATGCATCAAAAGCGATTTTAAAGAGACGATAGCGGGAAGGTGGCCCCATTAAAACTAACCTTGAATTGAGATTGATGCAAGATCTTCAAACGGAGAATCGTGAACTTCTGGATAAAGAAATCTGAGTTTAAAGAAATTTTTGCTGAAAATTGTTGAGAATAAACCAACGATGTCTCTCAGTAAAGAATTTAAAGAAGAGACGGCACGAAACCCTAGGATTTCAAGGCGGGAAAAAACTTATGATGAAACTCGATGACGTAGGCGGCGTTTGGGGAAACGCAAAAATCATTTCTCATAAATGATATTGAAAAACGAAGAGACGAGGGACGCGTGTCAAAATAGGAAGTAGCCCTCGACTGTCAGAACTTCAAAACGTCGCCATCATTTAAGATCTCGCGTGATGAAACGAATCAAAATTACAGGGTCACCATTAAGACACGCCATTATGACAAGACGACTATTCTGATGAGTGAAAATTAAGACGATTAAAATACTCTTGCCCGAAATGAAATTTACTCGGCAAAAATATTTTAATGGGGTATTGTCGTATGTGAATTTTACCAAGCATACACGTCATTGACAAGAAGAAGAAAATAGCCACGTGGACGCCTAAATGGGCACTCAGAAAATATCCTACGAGGCACCATTAAAGAGAAGAAAGCCCCGAGTAAGCATATATTGAATGAAACCTACTCGGGATCAGTTAACAACACTCGGGACTGGTTAAACAACGCTTCCACTCGGGCTCAAACGACGCTACTCGGGACCATCAGGTATTACTCTTAATCAGGAATAAAATACGACTCGAGTAAGAACTTGGCGCTTATTTCACACGGATTAAGTCATTAAATACGCGAAGATATCCATCAGGAAGGAATCCCAAATAAAATGGAACATTAAGTTAGAAGAGTCCCGAATAAGGAAATAACTTGATTACTTTACGAAGACTACATTCTTATAAGGAAACAAGTCCAAATTGAACAGCACTACTAGAATCCCACTCGATTTCCATAAGAGACTCCGAAACAGGAAAGAAGACAAATCAACCTCAAGCAGGTAACCGAATCACAATTAAATACAAAGATGTTGTATTACTTGTACAAAGCAGATTAGGGTTCTATAAGCATATAAATAGACCCATAATCTGGCTCCAAAAGATATAGGCAATATAGCATACAGCAATCATAACAAATACAGAGAGAAAAAATAGAGATCGAGAGCTTGTAAACATCATATTTTCATAGTGGATTTTGGTTTGGTTGACTCATCAACCACCCGTAGACGTTTCTCCGATCATCGGAGTTTTACCATGTAAAATTTGTCTTCGTTACTCTCTCTGAATCTCTTTCTCTTTGAATCAATAACCGAAATCCAATCCTTGTTGGCTTTTCTGATATAATCCAGAAATCGATGTCAATATTGATATTTCTACAAAAACCCCCCTTCAAATGTGCCATTAATTTTTCGAACATATATATATATATATATATATATATATATATATATATATATATTATTATTATTATTATTAGATGGAATACAAGTACTTGGTACAATTGAAGATCGAGTAATGTTAGCATGTGTCATTAATTATAACACGAAATCTAATAAATATACAATCATTGTATTGATTATTTTGTCTCTGTATATATTTATTGAGTTTTCTGTAACGGTAATGTTATACATCTTATCTAAAATCCTATATTTTTTATCCCTATTAAAATATCAAATAGTTAATGGATGCATACGGTAAATGAGATAAAATATCATTAATAAGATAAAAAATGGAATTTTAGATAAGATTTTAGCATTATTCTTCCTATAATAGTAAACTTGTAGTGTTAAAATGTGCCATACCCTTGAAGATTTTATCACACGACGCTTAAAGGGTGCCACCTAAATTCCTCAATTCTTTTGTTTGACTAATAAATGGAAATTGGGGAGGCTGTCTTTGTCTTGCCGTAAACTACGAGATAATTAATACCATATAGTATTTGTGATTTTAAATTTTACTTTATTGGGTTTATGATGATCATGTTCATGTTCGTGCCTCGATAGATACGAACATTTTGGCCTTAAAATCTATTGCATTACGAAACAAAAGGTTGGTTGATTCATTCACTGCTGGGAATCAACCAAAAAAGATGTCACCGCATGACAATTAATTGGATACCAGACCGTAAAAGAAAACTCATTGTAAATACTTTTAAAATACAATTATATTTATAACGAGACTCAAATCGGTCGATTGTATTACCATCGGTACTAAAAAGTGATGCGAATCTATTTTTATATTATTATTTTATTTAAACTTCTTAATGTTATACCTGATAAAATTTTACATAACTCAAACATATTCCAAAATAACAATTGGTAGGTCTAGTTTATCGAATCGGGTTGTTAATAGGTCAATTCATTAAAATACGAAATATAATAGGTCAGGTTTGGGTTCACCCTTCAAAAATCGTTAATTCAATAACCCGTTAATATAAAGATTTTTTTAATGTGATTATAAAAATTATTACAAAAATCATAGTTAAGTTATGAATTTTTTTTTTAAATACCTCTTAATTATGGATGGAATATATTTTACTAATTAACAACATTTTGAAAGAATATACTTTTTTGAAGGAGGAAAAATTCCAAAATTTTATCGATTTCTAAATTATAAACTCTAAAACTATAAATTAATTATATTACAATATTTTAACCCTAACCCTAAAACTCTCATCAACTTTCTTGAAATCAGTTACTGTTAATTCGATCATAGTAAATTCAATTAGGTATGTTTTCTTTCTTGCATTTTGTATTACTATGGTGTCATCATTTCATACAACTTAACTTTAAGAGTTCAAATTTATTTAACAAGTGATATTTGATATTCTAAAACCAACTTGTTTCCTGACAAATTTTTCTAAAGGTATATGATATATGTATATATATATTTTTGTTATTTTATAAAATATATTCTCTTCAATATATATATATATTGTTATGCAAACAATATATCATCCTAATTAATAAGTCAATTTTTTAACATAAAGTTAAATATTTATACAGATTTAATATATTGTTATACAAACAATATATCATCCTAATTAATAAGTAAATTTTAAACGTAAAATTAAATATTTATACAGATTGAAGATTCAAGAAGGATATTAATGGAAGATTTCATTTTCAAGTTTTTTATTTTTGACTTAAAAAAAAATAGATGTTTTCGAAAGATTGTTGGTGGACTTAATTGCATGAGTTTGATCATGCTTTAGTACTATTTATTTTTGATTATTTAATAAATCTCAAATATAATATTTCAGTGTTCTAGTAAATGCTAGGCGCTAGTCGGACGGTAGACCAGCGCCTAGCGCTTAGGCGGCCAAACTTTTTTTTATATATATAGTTTTTCCTGCCCATATAAATAATAACAAAACTCATATTATGACCAAATTCAATCAAAATCATCAAAATCTAGTCCAAATCCATAAAAAATCATATGAAATCCAATCATAAATTGTTAATTTCACAATACAATATTTCAATTTCCAACAAAATGATCAAAAATTCAAAATTTAGTCCAAATCCACGAAAACCAAATGGAATGTAATCACAAATTGTCAATTTCACAATTATTTCACAATCCAATACTCCAGCAACAAAATCATCAAAATATAACATTTCACAATCCCATATTCCAACAATAAAATCATTAAAATCCATAAAAACTTAATGAAATCCATTCACAAACTTAATAGTATCATTGAATGCTCAATCCCATTAAATTAGTGCTCTGTGTAGCTTGAAGGGAATTAGGAAACGAAAAAGTGAAAAATAGAGCAAACCTCAACTGTATCACTAATCAGTTAATCACTAATCAACTTATTGGCATTCAGCAGAGACAAACAAACAAATAACCACTAATAATCAAGTCTTAAAAGTTAAAAGTTAAACCAAAGACAAACAAATAATCTGAAGTTCTGAATCATCAACAACAGAGATCTTGATTGATTAATAATTAATTCACTAATTGAGAGTTGTGAGTTGAGAGTCTTGAGAGTTGAGACAATGCCTGAAGGCTAAAGCTTGAAGGCGACGGTGGTCGGTGGGTGGGAGCTTCGATTTGGCGAGTGGCGACGCGTGATGACGCTTCGATCCGGCGACTACGAGTGACGACAGGAGACGACGAGTGCTTCTGAGTTGCGACGGCGACGAACGATGGTGGTCGACTAGTCGACGATGACTCGATGAGAGGTGGTTATGGCAAAGAGCCAAAGAGAGATTATCGGGTTCTAGGGTTGTGATTTGGGAATTTTTCAATTTTGGAATTGAAGTTCACTAAACTGAATCAGGTTTTTTTTAATATATTTGACACAAAACGGTGCCGTTTTAGGCCCAATTTTTTTAATTAAAAAACCGGCTAGGCAGGGTCAACGGCTTTGACCCGTCTAGCCATAATTAAATCGGCCAAATCGGCCAACTAGGCCAATTTTTCCCAAACCCGTCTGGAATCACCGTTTTTCACTGTTTCGGGACGGCTGGATGCCGTACAGCGGCTAGGAGCACGCCGAGCCCGATTTTTCGAACACTGTAATGTTTTACAACGGGTCGGGTCGGGTTACCCATTAATCTAACAAATGGTTTCGGTTTTATATATTTCAACCCATTAAGTTAACGGGTCGTGTTAGGGTGGAACAATTTTAACACAACCCAAACACGAAACAACACAAATTCATAATAACACGACCCATTGTCAAGTCTATCTCATATTATAATATAAAATTATTATCAACATATTAAATATTTTGTCAGACTAATAATAACATTAATAACAAGGATGGGTCGATAAGATGAGGTTGGTCAAGTGGTAAAACCCCTCATACCAACGTCACGAGGTCATGAGTTTGAGTCCTCCCTACCCAAAAAAACCTAAATTATGTAATATTTCAAAAAATAATAATAATAAGGGGATCCACGGGTCGTAGTAGAGACAATAAATCGGGGATTTGAAAACAATACCTATTACTCCATGGTCTCATACCACAACATAAATAGGCTGGTCCCCAGACTTTTACTTATGGGATAATAAATTTGGAGTCATTATAAATGGAGTTTACCTCCAAACTAATTATATATATATATATATATATATATATATATATATATTGGTTTTCCTATCTGTGCGTACTGATATAACTTATATCAGTGCATTGCATGTGGATAATTGATTATAGAAAAGTTTTGACAAGTACATACACTTTAAGTCAAAGTATGTAAATTTAATGATCCACATCCAACGCACTGACGAATTTATATTAGTACGCACTAACTTAAAAAATTATAATATATATATATATATATATATATATATATATATATATATAATTGAGGGAGAATATTAGATCTATAAATTAAAAAGACAAAAAAAATAGAAAAAAAATGGAGCAATTAGTCCATCTCCATCTCCATCTCCATCTCTAGCTCCTCTACGGCGCAACTCCCATAAGAAGCAAATCCTCGCGTAGGAAGCAACATAGATCCAAAAGCGACGTGGAGGAGCAAATTGTCAAATTTGGAGATGACGTGATGGTCAGAGGCGGACCCACCTTAAGACTAGGTGGAGCTCGTGGCCCGATTCTAAATTTTAACCAAAAAAAATGATTACGGTGGTCAGGGATGGACCCACCTTAAGACCATGTGCTCAAATTTTCAAAAAAATAATAATTGATTTTGTTATCGTATATTACCTCTCGACAATGGTGGAAGTGTTCTTCATTTCCATACTTGTGATGGGTTTAAGTCTCAATTTTATCTGGTAATTTTATAATCTTTTTATATCTTTTTTATTTTACCATATTTTTAAATTATTTTCTCATATTTTCATCTTCTTTTAAAACAAAACAATTCACTTTATCGTTTCTGTCATTGTTAACTTCTTTCAAACCCTCAATTTGCGATTACTTAATTCAATTTTTATTTTATATTGAATTATCTACTATCGTTTTGAACTTTGATTATTTTTAATTGTATTAGTTTGGCATACCTAACACATTCGATTAATAAACCCTGAAATCTAAATTTTTTAATTTATTGTATTAAAATAACATTTATTATTACGATTCATTTTATTTTATCCTTATTATTTTTCTTTATTTAGAATCATTAAATCAATAATTAGAAGAATAAAAAATTCAAAAACATGTCGAGTAATACATATTAATAAATTATTTTGTATAAATTTAAAGTGAATTTATTATAAATATAAAACAAAATTTCTTATTATAAAATTAGATTGCATAATTAATTATTTTAAGAATAAATATTGTACTTTTTCATTGTTTATGATCTTTTTCCTATTATTAATTAGTATTTTTTAATATGGTGTTTTTTGATTTTATTTCTTTTTGAATGTTAGATTATTTAGTACATCTTAGATAATTGTTCTATTTGTTTTATTTTATCTAAATTTCATTATACCATCAACTTTTCTTTATATCAAAAATCTCATTTTTGTTTAAAAAAAAAACTCATTTTAATATGATCTTAATTTTTCAATATTATTTTTATACAAGTGTTAATTTGTTTAAATACCTTACCTAGTTAAAAAATTTAGGTTCGCCACTAGCAGTGATCGAGGTTGACCTAGAAAACACAATAGGGTTTCATGTCACCATTCTTATGATTGATATTCTTAAGGTGTTTGGTGGAGACAGTCACGAGCTCGACATTGAAAGACTCTTAATGGTTTCTTGGGATTGATTGTGTCGTTGATTTGTTGAAGAAAACAAAAAATGGAAATTTTTACTTTCTTTTTACGGGGATAGAAAACCGGTATAGTTGTTGAAATAATTACTTAAAAAACTATAAACATGTTAATTAATCAAATTTCATTAAATTTTAAATTGTTGAAAATTAATTTTAAGATCCATAGAAAACATTTTAACTTTTCTTTTTCAAACAAATGCCTTAAAAATGTTTTTTTTTTCAAAATAACAATAACAAAAATTGAAAAAAAAAATCAGAACCTTTACCGATTTGAAGTCTTTTGGATTTGGATAATCTGATCAAGGAATTTTTTTTTTACTACATCATTTATAAACAAATAGACTCAAATGCTCTCACATTTAACTACACAATTTTTCATTAAGAATTTTTTTGAAAAAAGTATATCAATATCAAAATTCTTTTATAGACACTCAGATGCTCTCACATTTAACTACACAATTTTTCATTAAGAATTTTTTTGAAAAAAGTATATCAATATCAAAATTCTTTTATAGACACGTTAAAATTTTATAATAAATAACATCTGAAATTATATTTGAAAAGACACAATTTTTATCATAAATAAAAGAATGTGTACATTGTTTTGTTTTAAATTTAAACTGTCATTTTAATAATTATATATACTAGTACCGAACCAATATACAGACTTGGCTTCAATCACTTTCTTTCTTTTCCTCTATTTTCTGAAAATCATACATAAAAAATATTCTATTCATTGTAGAAAATAGAATACTGTCATAAAAAGACTTGCAACTTTCAAAGGTTTTCTGGTTTGTTTTCACAAGTGCACATCGCATACAAACAAAGACTTCATTGTATCCTGGAGGCGTATTCACAAACTCAGTCCACCACAAATTGGTGGAGACGAATAACGTCTTAAGAAGAATGATAACATATCATGCCTTGAAGCCAATTGTATTAGTGTTTTTTTTTTGGACTAATTTATTTCTTTGCAGTATTTATTTGTTAACAGTGTTTTGGTTTGGGTTTAAGAACAAAGATTAAAGTTTGACAGAAAATTCTTCAACAATATTAAGACGTTATTGTTATCATCAATGACAAGAGTTTCATCATTGCATGACTTTGCTACGAATTTTGTCAAATTAGATTGTTTCAATGGTGAAAATTTCAAGCGTTGGCAAAAGAAATTGCATTTCCTGTTGACAACTCTAAAAGTTGTATATGTACTCACTACACCGAAACCCAACGATCGTGAGGATGAGACATTGGCGAAAACTCGAACTCGGTAAAAATGAGAACAAGATGACTACATATGCAAGTGACACATTTGCAATGTCGTGTCTGATGCACTTTTTGGTCAGTATCACAACAAACCAACAAGAAAAGAAATATAGGATCTCAAGGAGGTAAAATATATGACAAAGGATGCAACAAGTAAGAAAATTTTTACATCTAAATATTTTCAATACAAAATGGTTGATGGTAGACGTGTTGTTGAGTAATTTCATGAAATCCTGTATATTTATAATCAATTTCAAGAACACAAATTGGTCATGGATGAGTCAATTGTTGTTTCCAATATTATTGATAAACTTCCTCCATCCTATAAAAACTATACAAATAGTTTCAAATATAAAAAGGAAGACATCTGTCTCGAGGAATTGGGCAGACATCTTCATACCGAGGAAGAGAATAGACTTAACAGTCATAATGAGCAGTCCATTGTGTCTTCCAAAATAAATATGGTGGAGGAAAAGAAAGAGTCTAAACAACCCCAACACCCAAAAGACAAGAAAAGAGAATTTGCTGCAAAGGTGAACACAGATGGCAAGAAAAAAATTTCATGCTACCATTGCGGTAAGTTGGGCCATGTTAAGAAAGAGTGTCGACTCCTGAAAAAACAAAAGGAGAGTTCGACTTCAAATTTTGTGGTCATGATATTTGAGATTAATGTTCTTGAAGATGACTATCTATGGTGGATATATTCGGGTGCTACAAAACATGTGTGTAAGGATCGTACCCTTTTCACATCTTATGAGCCTATTGAAGATGGAAGTGTGTTGTACATTGAAAATTCATCTACTGCAGCAATAGAAGGAAAATGCATAGTACAACTTGAATTTATTTCTAGAAAAGTTCTTACTTTAACTGATATTTTTCATGTACCAGAAGTTTGACTCAAAAACAAGTTTAAAGCCAAACACATTTGTATTGTCTAAGGGTGGAACCTTTGTGGCAAAAGGTTATATGTATGGAGGTATGTTTAAGCTTAATATCAATAAAATAAATGTTTCTTCTATTTATATTATTGACTCATTATCGTTATGACATAATCGATTAGGACATGTTCATACAAAGTGTTTGCATGAAATGGGTAATTTAGATTTAATTCCTAGATATAACTATGACAAGCATGAAAAATGTAAAGTTTGTGCTCAATTTTTTTTTACAAAAACTCTTTTCCCTAAAATTGAAAGAACATCATCTTTATTACAACTAATTTATGGTGATGTGTGTGATATGCATAGTAATCCTACTAGAGGTGGCAAAAAAGTACTTTGTAACATTTATTGATGATTATGCAAAATATTGTTATGAATATTTATTGCATTCAAAGGATAAAGTATTGAATATATTTAAGGTTTACAAAGTTGAAGTAGAAAATGCATGTGACATAAAAATTAAAGTTCTTATGAGTGATAAAGGTAGTGAATATCAATTCCCTGATTTTTGTAAATGTGTTGGCATTGTACATGAAACATCTACTCCATACACAACATAAAAAAATGGGGTAGTAGAAAGGAAAAATAAAACACTTACATAAATGGTTAATGCAATGCTTTCGAATTCAGGTTTAGATAAGGATTTTGGGGTGAAGCATTATTAACTGCATGTTATATATTAAATAGAGTGCCTACTAAGAAACTTAAAACGACTCCGTATGAACTTTAAAATAAAAGAAAACCTAATTTATCTTATCAGAATTTAGGGATGCAGAGCCATAGTTAGACTACCATAACCTAAAATAAAGAAATTAGGTGATAAAGTTGTTGAATGTATATTTTTAGGATATTCAGAACATAGTAAGTCATACATGTTTTTGGTTACTGAACCTAATAATTCTATTGAGATTAATATAATAATAGAATCTAGAGATGCCATTTTTCATGAATCTAGATTTTCTAATGTACTTAAAATTATGAATTCTGATACACTTGTGGAAAAGGTGACAATACTAAAGCGAACTGCTATAGAAGATCCTTCTGAAATACGGAGAAGTTAAAGGGCAAGAAAAGAAAAATCTTTTGGCCCCGACTTCATTGTGTATCTAGTTGAAGGTGATAGAGAAACACATGTGAGACAAAATATGGTCTCACCAATAATTGAATCGGATTCCCTCACTTTTTAGAAAGCAATGAAGTCACAAGTGTAAGAGAAAACACGAGGCAGAAGCGAAAATATCGATTGATATATTTCAATTTTTTTTAAAGGAATGGACCTTAACCCTTGATTAATTAACATATAAATAAAAGGTATCGTTCATTTATCACGTGACGATTGATGTTGCACCGAATTGAATCTGTAAGATATTCAAATCCAATCATGAACGTGAATCATCTAAGAGTGTGAGTTTCTTTTCTTTGAATTGTGTACCTGAGGATGAAAAACAAAAAAACCTTTTCCTTTTGTTAGTCACAATAACCCTCCTAGAGAAAATAAAGTATGTTTGGTCACTTGTGAATTCACAATCTTTTGATTGAAACTCGCGTGAACCAAATTTGATGTTGTGTATAAAGCCTTTTGATGTAAAAGCTATTAGTGCCCTATCAAAAATAAAACGCTTTTTCTCTCCTTTTCTCTTGGCTGAATTCTCACACACTTTTTATGAGTTGGATGAGTTTTTTTCTTAATAAGCAAAATAAAAAACTCTCTCTCAAGAACTTGTCTTGGCCGAATTCTCTCACTAGACAACTTGTCTTGGCTGAATTCTCCGTCTGGGTCACTAGGGCTTGGCTAAATTCCTTGATGGTGATATATATATATATATATATATGCCCAAATCCTCACACACAGAGGATTTCTATTTTACCAAGACTCCTATCAACTTTCGAAATTCTACCATATTCCAACTCATTAGTGTATTATCCAATAACAACTTATTAATTATAAATTAATTGTGACTTTATCAAAAACTTTATAATTTGACTAATTGTCAATTAGAGTTTTATCAAAGGTTTCCTAATTTGACTAGATAAATAAATTCCTTTTATTTATCTACTTATCAAATAAAGTCATTCATACTTATCATACTACAAACAATAGTATGACACTAGGAGACCTTCTCCTACTTAGAAAAAGATTTCGACTTTTAATTAAATAATTAAATAATTAATTAATTTCAATTTAATTAAATAATAAAATAAAATAATATATTGGGCTAATTAATTAATTTTTGCTGACCAAGCATAGATTTATGGACAATATATTGTTTTCCTTTTTATTAAATCCACTGAACTTTAATAAAAAGTGTACATGTGAACTAAACCTATTCTTACTAAAAAAGAAACAAGTCCGCATGCCTTAAATTAATATATTAATATAATTTAAACAACTCATTTAATTAAAATGTGCAAATTATATTATTATTGTATTAATGGAATGTTAATCGCACCCCATTAGGGCCGCATAAGGATTCCCACGTCTTTGGCCACCCATTATAGGTACTTGAAGAGTTACCGCGTGTCTTGATCATACATGACTACACCTCTCTAAAACTTTAGGATTTCAAAATCCAAAAACAATTCTAGATGGACCCAGAAATAGGTTCGGTATAATATATCAAGTGATCCATGCAAGTTTTTATGGATTGGGGATCTTGGCGGGCTATCTAAATTTAAGCTCCAACAGTGTTAGGTTTTATATTTGTGTTGGCTTGATTCCATAACAAAACTCTCTTTCTTTGTATTGCTTAGTTGATTAGGAGCTTCGTGATTGAATTGGACTTCGTATAAGAAAAACAATTTCGCATGCAAAGCTCGTCTTCAAGAGGAAATGTGTCTGCTTGGATGCTAAGATATCAAGATTCTTCTTCCTCTTACAAGACATATTAGGCACACACACATTGCATTCATATGTATCCCAACATCGTTGTGCTCATTTTGTATAACACATTCACATACTTGATATTTGATATTGAATGCTCATGCATTGGTGATAAATTGACTAAGCTTTGGATATTGCATGTATTTTTGACTAGGTCTATGAAATAAACATTCTTTTGTGATATGTGTTTGTATGCTTATATATTTGTATAACATAGACCTTGGACTTTAATTTGATACCGATCATTTTGGTTACTCATACATTTGATTTTGTGTTCCGAGTCAAGAGTTACGAAACTTTCCGATCACTTTACATGCATTGTCTTCGTCTTCGTGTATCGAGTCGAATTCATAATTTATTGTCTAAGTTTTATAGATGTCCAAGTTCATGAGTGAGTTTCCGTTCATAAACCATAAACGGATTCGAATTCGAAGTTCGGAGGCTGGAGAACGGTCGATGAACGTAAAGGGAGCACAAAGGGGAAGTGGTGATGACCGAAGCCATCAAGCCACAACTCCCCGAGATGGCGCATGGCCATCTCGAGAGGGATAACTCTATGCCCCCAAGATGGCCACGCACCATCTCGGGGGGTGGTTATATGTTTCCCTTTGATTTTTATTAGTTTCCCTATCTTTTTCTCTCGTATGTTCATAAGCTGAAAAAGTTAAAGTTTGAAGAGCACGTGTAGAAAATTTTCTTCCAACTTTTGATTTTTTTTTGTTTTTGTGATATCTCCCTCAATTCTACTCCGATTTAGTTGATTCAAAAACCGAAATTGAGTGTCTTGAGGAGATATACAAAACCCAAGCAATTTTAAAACCAAGGGAGGTCTTGAATGTTTTGCAGTGTACAGATTTCTTCTCGGGATTTCATCTTTTGGTGATAAATCATTCTCTTCCTAATTTTCTTCTATGATCTTCTTGATGAATGTTCTTAATTAATTAAGAAGAATGATTAGGATGATTGTGATTTTATTTATGGTTTGTTTGATTGATTTTCAAGTTTAGCTTGTGTTGTATTCATTTGAAATTTTTTAGGCTAAACTTGATTAACATGAACTTGTTTATAGAAATACTTTTATGTTCTTGTGATTGATTGCAAGTTTCTAGATTCGATTTCATGTTCTAAGAACTAGGTTATATTCAATTGGTGTTTCTGTTTCTCCTAACTAGTTCTTAGTTAACATGCGTAGGTTTCTAGATATAGTTGTGATTGATCTTTGAATTCTTTATCTAGTTATCTTATTGCATGTTCATAGAGTCTTGTCTGATCAATATTCTATATTTGCTTGTGATTGCATGTGACATCACTTAGATCATTGCCTAGTAAGGGGTTGAAGTCTCTTATTAGTGTAGTGAAGCTTTAACTTAAGCAAACAGTCTTGGCTAAGACACGTGGTCTGGATAGTCAAGCAATGAGACTTGTCTAGGATCAGTGGATCCGGATAGGCTAGCAAGGAACCTTTATAGGGGCAAGTGTGCCTTGGATAGGAAGCTGCTTCCTAGAGGTATATTTGTCACATATTGGATAGGAAATAGGCAAGTAATTCACTAGGCCCGAAGGTAGAGTAGGAGTGATAGCTTGGAAAGCATTTCATGTGTTGATTACTTGAGTGTGTAACTTTTATTCGACATAGTGGATTATAGTTTACCGGTGGTTGTGGTATCAACCCGTGGATGTTTCATCTTTTGAGGTTTACCACGTAAGCATCTTGTGTATTGATCTTAGCAATTTTAATTTCTTTACTTACTTGTGTTTGTAGCACTTTACTACTTGCTATATAGTATCTCTCATTGTCTTGTTGAAGTGATCATCTTGTGAGTTTTTCTAAGTTTTTTAAAATTGCTTGTGTTTTTTTCAAGAAGATTAAAATTTGAGCCTATACTTATTCATCTCCCCTAGGTATATTTGCACTATAAAGACAAGGAAATTTTCAAATAGACATAACCTAATCACAATCAACAAATGATTCACTTAGATTTGATCTTTTAATTTTAGTTCATTCTATTAAAGAACTAAAATTGAACTCTTAAATAAAGATAGAATAAGTTAATGTTCTTCATTCGTACCCTAGACAACTTTATTGGAGATAGTGTATCCTCGTAAAAAATACCAGTAAGAGCTCATAGACCGCTTATAGCTCTTCTAGTTACCATATTTACTCATATGACCCCATTTAGTACTTGGATATTTTGACTTGTCCAGAAGCCATATTTCAATCATCCTCTTCAGACAGAGGAGGATTTCTTGAGACAAAAATCTAGAGTTCAATGGCTCAAGGCTGGTGACCGTAATTACTTTTATTTTTTCAAAGCCATCAAGGAGAGATGCAATAGGAGTAAGATCCTCTCAATTTCTGGTGAAGATGGTTCCTTAATTGAAGGAGATACCCGTGTCAAATCAGAAGCTATTCGTCACTTTCAAAATATTCTTGGTTGCTCAATGCCTTCTAGACATGGCTCTCGTTCTTTGAGAAATGTTATTGATAAACACATCTCCAATGATCAAGCTGATTACATGAGTAGAGAAGTTACGAATGATGAGATTCGTAAGGCTTGCTTCTCTCTTCACCCTAATAAAGCTCCTGGTCCCGATGGTTTTAATGCTAATTTCTTTAAGAAGACGTGGTACATAGTTGGTGATGATGTTATTAATGCTATTCAAGAGTTCTTTCATTCTGGTCTTTTTCTTAAGGAGCTCAATGCGACGATTCTTTCCTTGGTCCCCAAGGTCCCTAATCCCTCTAAGTTGAAGGACTTTAGACCAATCGCTTGTTGCAACACTATATACAAGATCATTGCTAAGATCATTGCTAAGATCATAGCCAATAGAATCAAACCTTGTCTTCCGGACATTATTAGCCCCTCCCAATCAGCTTTTGTGGCAGGTAGTAGAATTGGGGATAACATCCTTCTTGTTCAAGAGCTTATGAGGGATTATCACAAGGATGCTGGTATGCCAAAGTTGGCTCTTAAGGTGGATTTAATGAAAGCTTTTGATATGGTGGATTGGGGATTCTTGCTTGACACTCTTGCTACATTTCACTTTCCTTTGAAAGTCATTAATTGGATTAAATCTTGCCTTACTACTCCTAAGTTCTCTATCTCTATTAATGGTGAGCTTGCTAGTTTCTTCTCCGGAAAGAAGGGCCTTCGGCAGGGGACCCTATGTCTCCGTATCTCTTTGTTATTGCTATGGAGGTCATCTCTAACTTTTGGCCAACCATATTATGGACACTCCTAACTTCAAATATCATTGGAGGTGTGATAAATTAAAGCTATCCCACCTTTCTTCTGAGGATGACCTGATTATGCTTTGCCATGGTTCATATCATTCAGCTCTTGTGCTCAAGTCAGCCCTTGATGAGTTCTTTTTGCTTTCGGGACTTTTTGCTAATCATGCTAAGAGTAACATTTTCATTTCGGATGTGCCCGTTGCTGTTAGTCAACAGCTCATCAACCTTTTTGGTTACCCGGTTGGCTCTCTTCCAATTAGTTATTTGGGAATTCCTATCATCTCTTCAAAGTTGAATCTTCGTGATTGCTCTCCCCTTGTGGATAAGGTTTCGAGTAGACTTTCTTCTTGGTTAAATAGTTGCCTTTCCTTTGTGGGTCGTCTTCAACTTATCATCTCGGTTTTAACTAGTATTCAAGTCTTTTTGGCATCTCACCTTTATCTTCCAAAGAGAATCTTGAAGAGCATTGAACAGAAATTCCGAAGTTTTTTATGGAATGGGGTTGAGGTGAACAGCAAAGGCTCTAAGATTGCTTGGTCTGATATTTGTGTTCCAAAGAAAGAGGGTGGTCTTGGAATCAAGAACCTCTCTTTGTGGAACAAAGCACTTATGATTTGACATATATGGATTCTGGTTTATGGCACTAGTAATCTTTGGACATTTTGGATCAAAGCCTATCTTCTCAAAGGTACCAATTTGTGGGAGGTGAAGGCTCCTCATATCTGTTCTTGGAATATGAGAAAACTTCTTCTTCATAGGCCTTTTGCCCGTCCTTTAATTCAGCACATCATTGGTAATGGCTTGAAAACTTCCTTATGGTTTGATAATTGGCATCCAGATGGCCCTATTCGATCGAAATGGAGCTCCCATGTTATTTATGATTTTGGACTCTCTATCAATGCTAAGGTTAATGCCATTGTTCTTGATGATAACTGGAGATGGCCTGTTGCTACGTCCATTGACCTTGTTGAAATTCAGAGTCGTATGCCTTCTTACAACCTAAACTTAACTTTAGATGATAGAATTCTGTGGCTTCCTTCTTCTAATGGCATTTATTCAGCTGCGTCTGCTATGGAGTCTCTTAGAACCCCTCATCCTTTGGTTTCTTGGTATAAAATTATGTGGTTCCCGTAGAATATCCCGAGGATGGGTTTCATCCTTTGGTTGGCTATTAAAGGTAGGCTTTCTATCTTGGATTGTGTTCAGCGCTACGACCCTCAAGTTGTTACTTCGTGTGTCCTTTGTAAGTCTCAAGCCGAGACTCATGCTCACCTTTTCTTTGAGTGTTTTTATAGCAAAGCCATATGGACACAACTTTTGAATAAATGTGGTTGTCTTGGGATTCATCTTAGCTGGAATGATCTTATTGATTGGGTGTCCATTCATTGGAAGGGGAGCTCCCCCTCCATCATGACAAAAAAGCTTTGTCTTGCGGCTGCCGTCTATTTTATTTGGAGAGAGCGAAATAGTCGTATTTTTAAAAGCTTTCGAAAGTCTGGTCGAGAGGTTGCCCAGATCATTACATATACTATTCATTGCCGGCTCTCTTCTCTCAAGTTGAAGAATTAGCCTCTCATCTATAGTTATCCCTAGGTGGTGTGGGCTTGTGTTGTGCTCAGTGCTCTTTTTAAAGCCTTTGGTTTAGCTCTTATTAGAGAGTTTGTTGTTTGAACGTTGTTTCTGGGCTTTGTGTCCCTTTTCTTCCTGCAGTATGCCCCTTGTATTTGTACATTCCTTCCTTCTTTCTATGATACTATTTATTTACCAAAAAAAAACTTAACGCTAAGATTTAATATCCAATACCTCAAAATATCCATATGACGATATTCTACTCATATTTAATAAATGGAGCTACGATGTCCATATCTATAAATGAAGTTCTCTATCGATTAACAAATGTATACCACCAAACCATTGAGGATAAACTATGATATATAATCGTACTTATTGATAGCTCAAATGATAACACTTGTAACCATAAGTCCATCATTTATCCCAGGATTGAGATAGACTCTCTGATTGTCCTCAAGTGAAAACTTTTATCTACTAACGGTTCTGGATAAAGTATTTCACTGTGATCCTATTCAATGCACCTAGTGCACTAGATTCTTTTTCCCAAATACACAACACTTTGATGATTTTAGGCTCATCATAATACATTTGATCCCACTCAAATGCTAGCAAAAGAATCTACAACTTTAACAAGGTAAATGCGCCCAACCTTTATCTTAAGTTGTGAATATTGTTGAAGACTAACTAAATTATTGTGTTTACCTCATACATATCAAGATGTACGAACAATTTTTCTTTTCTTATAGTCTTTTGGCCTTATAATTATTTACTTTTGACAATTATAATAATTAAACTATAAATGCTATAAAAAAATTTAAATCAGAAATCACTTTATTAATATGAAAAAATTATCAAATACAATATTACACTCTTGCTATTGAGTATAATCCTTACAACAAGATATTACATATTGGAAAGTGGCAATTAATGATGAAAAGGAATCTACAATGGGCAATATGACTTGGAAAATGGTTGACTTATCACCCAAGTCAAAACCAATAGGTTGTAAATGAATCTTGAAAAAGAAGATGAAAGTTAATGGAACGATTGATAAATTCAAGGCAAGACTAGTAGTAAAAGGTTTTACCCAAAAGGAAGGACTTGATTATTTTGATATATATGCACCAGTTGCAGGAACTGCTACTATAAGAATATTGATAGCCTTGGCTTCAATTTATTGCCTTAAAATCCATTAAATGGAGGTTTTTCTTAATGGAGAGCTAGATGAATAAATTTACATGGAGTAACCTTAAGGTTTTGTAGTTCCAGGACAAAAGCACAAGGTTTGCAAACTTGTCAGGTCATTATAAGGTCTCAAACAGGCTGCTGAGCAATGACATGAAAAGTTTGATAAAGTCATTGTTTTAAATGGTTTCCAAATTTCATGAATTCGATAAGTGTGTATATAGCAGATTAAAAGGAAACAAAGGTGCGAATCTATTTCTTTATATGGATGGCATGTTAATTTTTGGAACTGATAATGAGAATATTGAACTCATAAAAACTTTGTTGTCATTCAATTTCTATATGAAAGACGTGGGGCTTGCAGATGTGAATTTGGGTATTGAAATGATCAAAAGAGATAATGGCCTAGTATTGACCCAATCATACTATATTGAAAAAATATTGAAAAAGTTCAATCATTATGACTGCAGATCAGTATCCATACCATTTGATTCTACTATAAGATTATACCCAAACACAGGAAGGACAATATCTCAATTAAAGTATGCTCATGTTATATGATGTCTTATGTATGTAATGACTTGTACTAGGTCTGACATTGCATTTGTTGTAGAAAGGCTCGGTAGGTATATTTGTAATCCAAGTCAATTACATTGGCAAACAGTGTATAGAATTTTAAAGTATTTAAAACATACTATAGAATATGATATACAATATACTAGATATCCATCAGTTTTGGAAGGATTCACAAGTTGGATCACAGATCGAAGGGATCATGTATCCATAAGTGGATAGATTTTCACACTTGGTGGAGGAGCTATTTCTTGGGGTTCCAAGAAACAGACATGTATAGCAGACTCCACTATGACTTTTGAATTTATTGCATTAGCATGATACAGTAAAGAAACAGAGTGGTTAAAGAATTTATTGATAGAAATTCCTTCATGTCCAAAAACATTGCCTCATTTATCCATTCATTGTGATAGTGAGACAACATTATCTAGAGCATATCGTCAGATATACAATGGTAAGTCTATGCATATTGGCCTAAGACATAGTTATATGAGTCAATTACTCACAAATGGTGTGATAACCATTGATTATGTTAGATCATGCCCAAATTTGGTAGACCCCCTTACAAAAGGCTTTGCAAGGGATCTAGTATATAAAATATCAAAAAGGATAGGACTAAAGCCAACTTCTAAAATCACCAATGATGGAACCTCAACCCAAAACGTGAAACATCATGATATTGGGTTTAATGAGTAAAGTGCATCATAAGCTGTGATTGTAAGCACTAAAATATTTGTATGTGTCTCAAAGGTGAAAGTTCTTGATACCTGTAAGTTTTGGGAAGGTTAAACTATTAAGCTTTTAATATAGTTATAACAGTTTTTATGTAGAGACATTCTTGATAACATCTATCTATATGAATTCGGAGATGGTACAATCTCCTATGTGACTTGAATAGTTACTAGAGCACTCATGAAATAGGATATAGGACACAAGGTCAATCCACGTATCGGTATTATGAACACCTGAGAAATTCAAAACTTATATATGAGATGTGTCTGGTTAATCGAATAAAAGGTTACTGGTTCAAAGCTTGTCTACTATACCACCTTGATTAACCTTGATGTATTTTCACTAAATGGAGGTTCAAGTCGAGAGACATCTTCATTTATGCATTAAGGTTTCCAAGTCTATACGAGAATGCTTTTTCAAATAATTTTATTTTGAAAATAGTGGAGGATTGTTAGAGGAAATTTTAAAATAATTAATATTTGAAATTAAATTTGAAAAGACACAACTTTTGTCATGAATAAAAGAATGTGTTGTTACAACATACATATTGTTTTGTTTTAACTTTAAACTGCCATTTAAATGTTTATATATACTAGCATCAGACTAGTATACAAACTTCACTTCAATCACTTTCTTTCTCCTTTTCAGTTTTTTGAAAATCATACATCAAAAATATTCTATTCACTGCAGAAAATAAAATATTGTCATAAATAGACTTGCAACTTTCAAAGGTTTTCTGGTTTGTTTTTGCAAGTGCACAACAAAGACAAATAAAGGTTTCATTGTATTATGGAGACGTATTCGTAAACTTAGCGCATCACAAAATTGGTGGAGGCGAATATCGTCTTAAAGAGAACAACAACATATTGTGCCTTGAAGCCAGTTGTATTAGTGTTTTTTTTTTGGATTAATTTTGTTCTTTACAGTATTTATTTGTTAACAGTGTTTTGATTTGAATTCAAGAACAACGATTAAAATTTGACAGAAAATTCTACGACACATGTTGTTAAACAATATACTAATTTAAAGTACATTTTTAATTGAATATCAAATATAAAAAAGATTTTGATAAAAGCTCTATAAAATACTTCATAGAAACACTTCCAGTTATTTTTTTTAAAATAAGTTATAATAAATAACATCATACATTCATACCTATTTGATATTTGTCTTTTTACACATGAAAACAATTTTTTATTTAAATGACAATGTCTCTCATGTCGTTATTAACCCTTAATTTAATAAAATATTTTTTTTTAACAACAAATATAAAATAAAAATGGATCTCAACCAAAATTTATTTTGATGCAATTCTTCTTCCATGCTCTTAATATTTAACTCCAATTCTTCAGTTTTGTCAACTCTTGCACGTTTACAACTGCTTTCAGAAAAACCATACGCGTCATTAGCTTTGATGTCTGAACCCGACCGTACTAAAGACTCGATGATGAGATGACTTTCTGACTGCTTCACGATATATATGCAACTCATCTATTTGAAGACCTTGATTGTGAGCAACTTGTCACGGGGTGAGAATTTCATCTAGGCACACCCGTGCGGCACTTAGGCAACTTTCGTGGGAACGTTGCTAAGTAAGCCTTGTAAGAGGGACACTCAGGCAAGTTCTTGGACGAACGTTGCCGAGTGTGAAGATGCGGAAGCGATTTAGAGTGAGGAGAGTCGGGAGAGGGTCGAAATGGGGAGCCCAGAGGCAGAGGATCGGTGGACTTGCGAAGGAAGACCACGATGCTCTGGATCGCTAGAATGCTCACAAGTACTCTCAAAGGAAGAGATGTATTAATGTAAGAATTCTATGATGGTTTACAAATGAGAGGAGTTGGCTATTTATAGGTGAGCCACCTCCTTAAGGAATGTTCTAGACTAATCTAGTCTAATAGTGGAGATTAAGTCTCCAGAATATTCTACATCTAACTAGAATACTCTACATGTATTTACATGCCTTTACAAGGTTCTAGATTATTCTACACCTATCTAGCTTAGTAAAAAAATGGTGTAGAGATGGTTAAGTTGCTAGAGACTTCCAGAAGCTTGACCAATGTTGGAATTGTGGAGAGGTCTCTAGAATCTTCCAGGAGTTGGGCAGAGTAAGGGCCTTTGTTGGACTCCTGGGCTTGTAAGCTTGCGGCTCGTGACATCCTCCCCCACCTAAGTTCGCAACGTCCTCGTTGCGTGGGCGCTGAGTATGTTGGAGTTGGCCACAAGTTGGTTCATTCATGCGGAAGGTCTTCGGCTTGGGAAGCCTCCCTTGAGAGACCGAATTCGAGTCTCGCATCCTTAACTCGACGCAAGTGGGCTGGCTAGGTTTCGAAGGTGATCCAGCATCTCGGGTGCCTTCTCTCCGTGCCTTCGATCGCTTCCCATGGCTTGCGCACTTCTTGCTCCTTCGAACGCCTACGGTCGGCTGGTTCTGTGGAGAAGTGGGAGAACTAGATGACACCTCAAGTTTTGCAGCAGGCTACATCCTGCATGGCTCGGGCAGGGATTCCGCCTGTTTTGTGGAGAAGTGGGAGAACTAGATGACACCTCAAGTTTTGCGGCGGGCTACATCCTGCATGGCTCGGGCAGGGATTCCGCTTGGATGGAGAGTGTCTTGGACTTGCTTTGCTTGTTGTGGGAGCGTTGGTCACCACGAACAAGCATTTGGATTTCGAATCGAGCAACTTCGCTATCGGAGAACGTGGCTCGTGCTAGCTGTGATTGCTCTATGGTGACAACTTCGCTATCGGAGTGCATGACTCGTGCTAGCTGTGATTGCCTAGTAACGAGCTCCGAACCCTGCTGCTTGGAACCGATCTGCTCTGATACCACTTGTCACGGGGTGAGAATTTCATCTAGGCACACCCGTGCGGCACTTAGGCAACTTTCGTGGGAACGTTGCTAAGTAAGCCTTGTAAGAGGGACACTCAGGCAAGTTCTTGGACGAACGTTGCCGAGTGTGAAGATGCGGAAGCGATTTAGAGTGAGGAGAGTCGGGAGAGGGTCGAAATGGGGAGCCCAGAGGCAGAGGATCGGTGGACTTGCGAAGGAAGACCACGATGCTCTGGATCGCTAGAATGCTCACAAGTACTCTCAAAGGAAGAGATGTATTAATGTAAGAATTCTAGGATGGTTTACAAATGAGAGGAGTTGGCTATTTATAGGTGAGCCACCTCCTTAAGGAATGTTCTAGACTAATCTAGTCTAATAGTGGAGATTAAGTCTCCAGAATATTCTACATCTAACTAGAATACTCTACATGTATTTACATGCCTTTACAAGGTTCTAGATTATTCTACACCTATCTAGCTTAGTAAAAAAATGGTGTAGAGATGGTTAAGTTGCTAGAGACTTCCAGAAGCTTGACCAATGTTGGAATTGTGGAGAGGTCTCTAGAATCTTCCAGGAGTTGGGCAGAGTAAGGGCCTTTGTTGGACTCCTGGGCTTGTAAGCTTGCGGCTCGTGACAAACTGCTTTCTTAGTTTCCAATTTTTCCTACATTATAGTCGTTCATATTATATAGACGGTTGAAAAAAATTGAAAATATGTTGCATAGAAAATATTATAGATACATGCAATAATTCTACAGCTTCACTAACCCACTATTTTCGTCTTTTGTCTGTGAAATATTTTAAAACACTTTATTAGATGTTCAATTCCTATTGTTTTAACCTAAAACCATATATAAGTAATAAAAATAAGAGTTTATCTTGTTAAATAATAAAAACATTAATCTAGGTATAAAAATAAATAAAAACATTAGTCTAGTTAAAAAATAAAAATAAAAACATTGATGTTTAATACATACTTGTTCATATTTGTACTTTACAATAGGAATTGAACCAGCAGTATGATGCATTCTTAAACAATCTCGATTAGACTTATTTCTTTGGCTTTATTCGTACATGTAGCATTTTAAATTGTATTAATATGTATTTAAGACAAAATGATAGATAACTTCAGTGTAAGAATAATACATCCCGGTTGACAGGACTCAACCCGACTCTTATCTTGAGTATGAGGGAATCCTAAGAAAATCTTATCCTTCTAACTGAAATCTGAATTTTCTAAAAAACTCTATAGGAAATCATATAAATCTCAAGGTGGCTTCTAATAAAATCTTTAACTATCACTTTGACTTTTCAAAACCTTTCCACCTTATAACTTAAAAATGAAATTTAAATATGTGGGTTATGACCCATCCTAAAATGTAATACGATTAAAATAAAAAATTTGCTTTCTTTGTGTTGTACCCATCGGCTGAGTATTTGCATATTCAAAACTAGTTATGAAAAATCTTGAAATCTGTATATTTACACATATGCATAACATGTTTTAATTAAAATCATGAACTATCATTTTTGTCATCACATGTGGCCCATCTCACGATACTACAAAATCTATACGAACCTAGTGATCACTTGAAAAAATAGTTTAAAATAAAAGAATGAGCTCTAGTGTCCAGTGAATGGAAATAAACTTTGAAACTAAAACGTTTCCTTCGTATAATCTTTACTAAAAACTACTTGTTAACAACCTTTTTTTTACGAGGGACTAAAGAAGAATTTTCCACGTACTTGGTATCTGGATTAGACCTGGTATCTAGGTACCATGAGAGGTTCACTCCACAATCTGGAAACATCAGTACCATATCGCACAAATTACCAGATATCAAGCGGAACCAGTACCACCGTATCTCCCACCTGGTACCTAGGTACCACGACATCTACCCGGTACCTAAGTACCACAATATCAGTTCAGGATCTAGTCGAGATACGTATCTTGCCCACCAGGTAAGAAAAATGTCACCATGCAGATACCAACATGCTAGAACAAACACCACGCCAACAAGAGCAGATCGATACACCAACGTACCGTGCCATGAAGATACATTGCCATTATTCTCTTCCATGCAACGTGGAAGGAACAGGTTGACCCCTTCACCATTTATATAAATTAGACCAAATAGGTCAACCAATTCGTGATTCAAATTTAATGAAAACAATAACGTAATCAGCGGTAATTCCCGCATTAATTGATAGCCTCCGTCAACGCCAGTCAATTCTGATAACTGCAAATCAATCGGCCTAAATTATGGGTATTTGATTGGAAAGGATCAGAGAATATAAATACGACACCCGAATTCAGAGAAAGGCATCTGATTTTTGAGACATAATAGCTAGGAATAGAGAGTTTTTACCATAGAGGAAATAGACACTTATCGACATATACAAGATCGCCATCGCTAGTTGAGTGAGTGAAAGAGAGAGAGATTGCGAAGAGAGAATCACCATTGTTGTACCTACTCAATTTAATATTTAATAAAACAGTTTCACTTCATATTTACATTATAGAATACTCATCTCATCCTTTTTGTTCATATTCTCTTTGTTTTAATCACCAAGGTATAAGATACTTACCCCTTGTAGCCTACCTGGTAGCGGGTTGATGGTGCTAACTGAAATTTCTCTCCCAGAGCGAATTTTCGGTTAACACTACTATCTTTGACTAAATCTGAAATCTTTTCTTTAATAATCATAATCAGTAATATACATATAATCTAAAAACTCTTTACCAAACTAGTACATAGAGAAATATCTCAAGTATGTGGCAAAGCATCTCAATGCACACACAGAGTAGAGGGAAATACATATCTCACATACATGGTGATATATGATCACCCATACAGAGCTATAATCTCACATACACACTGATATCTAATCAAACGTGCATAGTAATATACATATTCCTTTTAAAAGGTAGAGTAATATACATATAATATCACATACACGTCGATATCTGATCTAACGTGCAGAGTAATCTTACATATATGGCGATATGACCGCACATGCAGAGTAATAATCTCACATACACGTGTAGAGCAACTCTAAAGGCTTATAATCTGAATCTAATACTGCTGGGGAAGAGTACATATATGATATCTTTAAATCTGAACAATCTTAGAAAACTCTTTTAGTTTTCTGAACATACATGTATAATTCCTTATAAATACTTTTCTGAAAACATAAATCAATCTTCTTTTCTTCTTTTTTTTCAAAAAATTCTCATAAACCCTTGAATCTGGAAATCTAGAAAACTTTCTGAAAATCTAGATATCTATATGGAAATCTGAAAATCCATCAAAAAAATCTGCAAATATGCAAATCCGTAAATCTGATAGAAAACATGACAATCTGGAAATCTGTCTGAAGATCTGAAAATCTAAAAATTTATCCGAACATACATGAACTATTTTTCTTTCTAAATCTTAATGCTATAACTAATCTATTTCTAGATTCTGGAAATCTAACGTTTCTTAAAATATCTCAAACCATCTTGAATTCTATTTTCTAAATAAATGAATAGATAATTTATTTCTAATAATTCTTTAAATAATATAAGCTAACATTTAATTCTCAAATCTATTCTGGGACTGGGTTCCTTCCTGGATTTATTTCTTCTTGGATCCACCATAAATCACATAAACTAGATTTAGAATCTAGGATAATCTATTTACATTATTGATATACAGATCATCAAATCACTTATCCGTATATCCATTGCAATATTCACCATATTCTTCATCTCCCATCTCTTTGTCTCTCTAAGTCTTGGTATATTTCTCTCTTATTTATCTCTCCAAAATCCCAATCTCTCGGTTCTATCTCCCTCACCGAGCTCCTTTTTTCTTTTCATTCTTTTTCTTCTCTGATTTTTCTGTTTTGGTCTTAGTCTTAGTAGAATGACTCCTCTCCCCATCTACATTTCTCTTTTCATTCTTCTTATTCTTTTCTTTTGCCGCCTCACATGCACATGACACCACCTTGATCATGCACTAGCCACATCACACATGAACTAGTAGCCTCACACTATCACACATATGGAACCGCTTCACGTCTTCAGCCTTAGTTTTTCAATTTTTTTAAATGCTAATTGTAGGTTGTTCAACTTGGGTCTTATTTTTCTCCGGGACCCCAATTTCCCGCGGTGGAAATGGTGAGGATTGTCACCTTTTTTTTTCTTGTGTTGTGATAATGTCATCAGTTTAATAACTAAAAGACACCTATTATGGTGAACTACCAAAATTACCCTTAAAAGTTGTATTTGTGCTTTCATCTTCGGTTTCAGAAAGAGAAGTTTAATTCTGTCTCCAGAAATAGTCTGGAAACCGATCTAAAGGGCTTCTCAGAATCATTTTTCGAATTTGCAGGTAACAGATCTTTATGATCTCCCTAATTTTTTTTTTTCATGCATTTGTGAGTGATTTAAGATGTATTCAACAAATGTATAAGCATTTAGTCTCCATAATGTGCACCTGGTTTATTTTCTTATTTTCTAAGAATTTGTTGTATTGGGTCGAGTTTTTTTTGTCATTCTCCGAGAATTTGTTGTATTGGGCCGATCTTTTATTAAGCATTTTCGAGAATTTATTGTCTTGTGTTGAGCTTTTATTATGGTTTTCAGAGATTTTGTTGTATTGGGTCGAGATTTTATTATGCTTTTCCTAGATTTTGTTGTGTTGGGTCGATTTATTATGGTTTTCTAAGATTTTATTGTATTGGATCGAGCTATTTTTATGCTTTTCCTTGATATTGTTGTATTGGTTCGAGCTTTCATTATTATTTTCCAAGAATTTATTGAATTGGTTCGAGTTTATTTTTTAATTTTCTGAGCTTTTTTTTATTCCGAGGATTTTTTTTTTATTTTCGAGATTTTTTTTTATTTTTGAGTTTTTTATAATATTTTGAGACTTTGTTGAAGTGGTCGAGCTTTTTTTAATGATTTTCGAGCTTTTGTTAATGATTTTCGAGATTTTTTCCCTCATTTCCGAGATTTTGTTATTGATTTCTGAGATTTTTTTTATCCATTTTCGAGATTTTTTTATTTATTTACGCGATTTTGTTTCTTATTTTCTGAGCTTTTGTTTTATCATTTCAGAGGGTTTTTTTTATTGTTTCCGAGGTTTTATTTTGCCGAGCCTTTATTATATAGGATCGAGCTTTAAGTTAGTTTTGGCCGATGTGTTTGAAATTAATTTCGTAGGTTTTTTTACTACAATTCGAGGTTTTTTTATTTTTAATTTGAATTTAGATATTGTTATTAATGGTTTGTGATGATGATTTTGACAGGAGAATGAATCGGGTGAGAATATTACAACGGTCGATAGGAGCAGTTACTCAGAGGTGTTTAGGTTATGATAACTAAGGAATGTATGTGTCAAAGAGTACGACTTACCAAGAATTTGTATCAATCGTGCAAACCGTTGTGAAGTATGATGTGGACAAATACAGTGCAGATCTACAGTCTATATCAATGGTTCCTGAGACTACATATCGTACATTTATAAGAAACGACGATGATGTTTAGTTTATGCTAGGGGAAGATATGGTGATCCCTCAAGTATGTGTTAGTCTAATTGAGAGGGCAACATGAGGTGTCATCGGAGAAGATTTCCCTCCTCGTGATAACACTTAACAATTTCGATCGTCATGCGGAAGCAACCGGTTGTTCCTAAAAAAAGTGAGATTGAAGGTCGGGAAAACCTATGTGATGTCCCATCAGAAGTAGTCGACCATAGTGAATTAGTCGGACCTCAATTCGATGATGTGTTTGGATGTCAAATTGAGATGAATGATGGGCTGTTCAACCACCATTACAATGACATCTACAATGACATGAACAATGAGCAGAACAATGAACTAAATGTTAGGCCGATACATGAGGTGGATGATGAGGAAAATTTGCATTCGGTTGATAATGTAGATAACAATGAGGAAGAGGAAGAGGCTGTCGAACAGGAAAGATGTGCAAGACGTGTACACAGATTTAGTTACAGTGCAGCATATATAGCTAGGACTTCTGAGGTCCGGCCTAATGTAACTCCATATGATTATGATAATATGACAACGTGTGTTATTCCAGAAGCAGAATCATACTCGTTTGGTATGGGTGGAAGCAAGAACTCGGTTGAAGAAGAATCTACAAGCATGATATATAAAGGGCAATTTTTTCCTACTAAAAAGGATTTGAAGAGACTAGTTGGGGATTTTGCAATGCGATAGAACTTCGAATGGAAGGTGAAAAGGTCGAATAAGACGTCGTTACATTTGGTTTATTTGATGAACAACTGTACGTGGAAATTAAGAGCAGTGAGGAGAGATGAAGGGATATACTTCCAAGTAAGAAGTTTTGTCAATGAACACACTTGTCCTTTGGAAGAGATTCACCGCCATCACCGACTAGCAAGTGCAATCATAATTGGAGAAGTCGTTGTACCTAGACTTCAATAACAAGATGGTCGACTAATGCGTCCGAAGGACATAATCGCCGATATAAAAACAATGTATGGCATCCAAATCTTGTACAGTAAGACACATCAAGCCTTGCAATATGCGTTGTCACTGACCTATGGAACGCGTGAGGAAACCTTCAAACTACTGCCATAATTTGGTTACGTGTTAGAGCAACAAAATCCCGGCATAATAACTGACTTACAATGTGACAAAGATGGTAAATTACTCTATTTTTCATGTTGTATGGTGCCTCACTCATAGGATTCTGGAGGTGTATGTGTCCAGTTATTGCAGTAGATGGTATCCATCTAAAGGGAAGATTCGGGGGTACAACGTTTGTTGCAACTGCACAAGATGGGAATGAATATGTGTATCCAATTGCTTTTGGGTACGGTGACTCAGAAAATAACCTTTCATAGGAGTGACTTTTGGATTGCTTGAAGGGTGCCCTAAGCCATATTGATGATCTGGTTTTCATTTCCGATCGGTATGCAAGCATTGAAGCTGAGATTTCTAAAGCTTTCCCCGATGCAACCCATACGATATGTTGCTGACACTTTTTTGAAAATGTGAAGAAGCTATTTCACAGAAAGAATGTAGCAGCCATAATGGATAAAACAACTAGATCATACACTGAGTTGAAATATAATCGCCACATGAAAGAGTTACGTAACCTGCAGCAGAATACATTCAATTATGTCATTGAAGCTGGTCCCCATAAGTGGTCCCGTGTACATTGTCCAGAAAAAGGTATAGGGTCATGACAACAAATGTTGTTGAATGCATAAACTCATGCCTCAAATTTGCACGGCAACTGCCCATGTTGACACTGGCAGAGTTCATAAAGAATATGCTACATAGGTGGTTTCATGATCACCATCATACTGCACAGTCTATGGGTCTTCAGTTGACCGACGTAACATATCTTGTGATCCTCAACCGTGTTGACAAGTGTGGTTATATGACTGTCAATCTAGTTGACTGGAATATATTCTGTCAAACGGTCTGGCAAGCAATGGACCGTTGACTTAGCTCGGAAGACTTACACGTGCAACATATTTCAAATGGACATGTTTCCATGTTAGCACGCGCTTGCAGTTGTAGGGTACATTACTTTGATTTTCTATCTTTGTAGTTGTTACAAATGAGTTTGAAACCTAATTTTAATGTTGTTGTAGGGAGCAAAATTTAGATTTCACATCTTTGTGTGTGGATTACTACAAGAGATAGACATTAATTGATGCGTACTCGATTCCTATTATACCTGTTAGCCATCCTTCTCCACTTCTAGTAACCTGGGCCTTAGGTATAATACCCTGCATTTGATGAACGGTGTAAAGGCTCTATCTTCTCGACGTGGGTAGGATACCCGTCTCTTTGTTTGGGTCTGGAGTGTCGACCCTCAAACGGTGGACCATCCCTATCTGACTGTGATGTCAACCCCAACCGCTGTCGGAGATAGTCCATCAACTCTTGATACTGCCTCTATCGTTCTGTATCATTGTTCAGGTAACCATCCCGTAAAGCAGCGACGATAGCCTCCAAATCTTGGATTCTACGTTCTAAATGGTCCTGAAACAAAATGATATTTATCAGTCGTTTAACATTTACATGGAGTCGTGAGTGAGAGTTATTGACTTTAGGTCACCCTTAAAGATAGATTAGCCCTTAATAATCGAATCGGTTCTTTAAGAATGGATTGCCCAATATTCGTGTATGAATTACATCGGCTCCCACATTCACATCACATACCACATCTCACCATTTGCATTCTAACTAACACTAATTGTATGTTAGGTTAATTGACATAATTGTAGTTGCATTTTAGTCAATTAACCCTTCGAAATCCAACCCATTTATCTTTACATTTTTATGCATAGTTTTAGTTTAATAGAGTATTAGTTAACTAGTTTTAGCCATCCGATTCCCCTTTCCCTGTGGACGATACCATTGCTTGTCATAATACTTGTTTTCACATTTTTAGGACATTGCTAAGGACTTTATAATTTTTGTTTGATGAGCGTTTTATAACGACTAAAAATGGCTTCATTCAAAAATGGCACCGCTGCCGGGGAAATGTGCTAATTAAGTGGCTAATCTTAGTTATCTATTTTTTCTAGTTAAGAGTCTTAGTTGTTTTAGTTTTCTTTTGTATCTTTTTACTTCGTTTTGTGTTTTTTTTGTTTCAAAAATGATGGAGTTGTTGACTTTGGAAGTAGAGCAAAGGTGGCATCAAAAAGATCGAGAAAGACAAGCCACAATTACAAGATTTGAAGCACACGTGGAGACAATCATGGAAGCTCCAAGGAAGAGAGTACTTGAAGAGACCCAAAGTCAACCAGCGTGTAGAAAGAAGGAGAGTAAAGTTGGTAAATTGGTGAAAACATTTGAGTTAGCTTCAGGTATGAAAAAGTGCCATCACGATAGAGTTAAGAAGAATGAAGCAAAGAAGCTCAATGTAAAGATTTATGAGGATCAAATGCTTAAGGAAATAGCTAGAGAGTATGAACTCGAAGAAGAGAACAAGAAGCTACAACTTAAAGTTAAGCTCCTCAAGGCAGAAAATGGGACTATTAAGAAGAAAGTTCAGGAATTCTCTACTATTAATAAGGAGTTAGGAGAACAACTTGAGAGTTGTAAGGAGGAAAAGAAATCAAAAACAAAAGACCTAAAGGAACTTGCCAAGCTATTAGATGAGATCAAAAAGGAAAATGCAAGGAAAACTAAAAGAATAATGATAGAGGTGGAGCATAAAGCAAATGTCTTGAAAGAAATCAAGGAACAATTGAACAAGAGAGAGGAACAATTGAAAATTGCCAAGGTCAAGGAATGTGACTTCATAGTCTAACTTGACAAAGTGGAAAATGAGATGAAGGCTATTGAGAGGAGGCAACATTAAAATACTCATGGACATGAACATAGATGGAGTTTTTCTAATCACCCTGTTACTTGTTTCTTTTGTTCTATGAAGGGGCACATTAAGGCCGATTGCTTTAAGCTCCAAGTATTTAAGAAAAGCCAATGTAGGTTTAGGAAGAACCCACCAAAAGTTAAGATAGTTTAGGTTAGGAAAGACCTACTAGATAAGGTGAAAACCAATGGAAGTTAGAAAATGAGAAAGTTCTCTAAATTTGTTTGTATTGAAAAATCGAGAGAGTTTCCTAACTTGGTTAAACCACCCTTAGCATCACATTGAACATTTTTTATGCGATATCTTTTATGTTTATTTTATATTTTTCATGTTTGTTTTTATTACTAATAGAGAAATAAGGCGAGTATAGTTAATGATAGTTCTGATTGTGTACAGGATAAGGAAATGATGAACACAAGGAAACAACAATCCGAGGATAAGAGCCCAACACAATCAAATCAAGAGAACAAGCCTCAGTGCACGGGTCCATATGTGTTGGTATAGACCCGTGCAGTACCAGCACATTACAAGCATGATTCTCGACCATGACCAGTTGCGTAGACACTCAAGGGATGATAGAGTTGAGCTGGTGGATAATGATTGACTCATAACTATTCTTACCATGTATTTTTACCTTTATATTTGAACTCATATTTCTATTAATTTTCTTTTTGGTGCTGTTGTTAGTTTAGTTTAATAACTCTAGGTGGATGATCGATGTTTTTGAGAGTTGAGAAGAGTGGTTTATTTGTTTGAGGGATATTTTGGTTGAGATATGTTTTGTGAATGTTAACCTTTGTGAATAAGTTTTGTGCCTCAAGGTTAGGTTCTTCATCTCTTAGATTTGACACATTGGCCACTTGCAAGTCTTGGAGGGACGAGCAAGCCAAGAGTGCCCATAAAATGGGTGGGAACCTACTCAAAGTTTTAGACTATTGAACATTCACATCGGTTTACTCTTTTTATCTCAAACTCTTACACTTTATCTTGATATATCTTTTGTCTACAAAATTGTGCATATGAATGGATGAGATTATCAGAATATAAATTTTGGTTGTGTGTGAATAGGGTGAAGGGAAACATTTGTGAATGATTATACAATTTTGGTTTTCAAGTTTTTGCATGGATTGATTGATTATTTCATTTTTGGCATGATGACCTGAAGGCTCTTTAAGATTTTGCATGAGATTGTACAGGTTCTTTGATTGCATATGGGGGTGGTACATATCCACATACTTGTACAAGTTTTGAGCATATTGTAGGAAATTGGTTTGGGGGTTGTTTCGTCCTTATTCCATTCAATTTTGTGAATCGTTAATGCTTGATGTTGGTTTGTGCTTAAATGAGATATTGAACTTGATTACCTTATTTTATTTAGAGTCCATTTGAGTTTTTTATTTTGTTGGGCATTGTTTATGCATGATCAGTGCCTAGGTTTGTTAAAGTCATGTTAGGTGCATGCCACTAGGCCGGAGTCTCTTGTCTTCAACATTGAGGACAATGTTGGGTTTTGGTTTGGGGGTGTAGACGCCTTAGTTGAGTCATCTTTTTATTTATGTTGAGTCTTTTATTTGTTAGGTCCAAATTTTTTCATTTATCGCAATGACCAGAATTTTGAGCTTTGACTAGCTTGGATGTGATGCCTTGAGCGTGTATTTTTGGCAAGTCTATACATGCATTGTGAGCTTGTGTAACAAATATTTGTCACTCGTGGGTTATATTTGCATTGGCATGGGCTAGTCCCATCCTTTGTGTGCTTGATTTGAGGGAACTCGGTGCTCTTGTACCTTGTACTAATAGTGGAGACATCTGTGAGGTCACAAACATAATCCATTAAATTACGTATTGAGTGTTAAATTCTTTCTATTCTTTAAACACTTTTCTCATCATAAGTGTCACATGCCATAGAACAGACATCTCATATATATTGTGGATTGCCCGTTGGATGCATTCATTCTCATGAGAGACTAATTATAGAAATGATTTTAGGCAATGTGTTCATTTAACTACTTAAAAGGCCTAAACACATTCTTTTATCCCTTATGTGTGCATTATAGCCAAATTTGCAGCCAAACATTTACCTTTCATTTGGAACCAAAATGTAACCATATAACCATAGTCAAACACAAGCCTACCCTTATTGCCAATTTTGTAGGGTGTGTGTGTGTTGTGTGGGTTGGAAAAGGTGTAAGCTCTAAGTGAAAATGACATGTTTATAGGCAACAATGATTTGTGTATGAAATGACTCAACTTGTAGAAGTGTCAAAATTGCACTTATGAGCTTAAATTGTCAATTTTTGATGTGCAAGTGTGCAAAAAGAAAAGAAATGAAAGAAAATCAAAAGAAAGAAAAAAGGTAAAGAAAACAACAAAAAAAAAAGAAAGAAAGAAAAAAAGAAAGAGAAAAAGAATGAGAAAAAAAAAAAGTCTTGGAAGCAAATGATAAGTACTCATAATGTGGAGTAGAAATTTTAAAACATAATATGTGTGTATTTATATATGCCTAATTGCTAAAGTGTAATCAATGTGTTATAGAGCTGTGTATAGGGTGTGTGAGTATATTTAAGCATGATTGGTGATCTTTGAACTTATATTTCCTATTTCTTTGTTCACCAAATCTAACCATATAACCCCATTACAACCAAAAGGGAGGTCCTAGTTGATCTATGATATGTCTTGATTGAGAATGTTTGTTGAAGCTTGATCTTTCACATCCATGGCATAATGAGACTTTCCTAGGATAGTTCACATACATTATCGGTTCTTGAATATATATTGTATGCAATGCATTAAAATTTTATGCATAAAGTCTATCATTGCATACATTGAATGAGCGTGGACTTAGGGCTCTAAGTGAAAAAAAGAAGAGTGAAACCAGGTGAGGATTATAGTCGAAGCGAATTATGCTCAAGGAGTGGGAGTGACTAGTTCCAGATATGAGAACACTCATAGGCGTGGGATTCGTGGTAGTGCGAGTTTCCCTCAAGTGCCTTTGAGTTGTTTTAGATTACTTTGCATATGTCTAATTCTTTTTATCATACATCCTTGCATATCATCACTGGTTGGACGTGCGAATAATTGAATTATTTGTTTTGAGTTTAGGTGTGTCTTAGATCGAGTCATTTTTATTTGAGTCTTGTTTGTTTTGTTTTAAGGTTTGCTCGAGGACGAGCAAATGTTTGGTTTTTGGGTATTTGATCGGACCAAAATTGTTATATATTTTGGCCCTCATTTCCATTACCTTTGTCTCAGTTTTGAGTGTTTTTACTTGTCTTAGGGCTCGTTTGATATGTTTGTAGGCAATTAGGTATATGTTGGAAGAAAGGATGACAAACACGAAGATTGGGAAAAAAACGGGTTGAAATCAGTAAATAAAAGCTAGAGCATGCAGGTCACTGCGCGGGAACATAACCAGTGCACCAACCGTGCATTTTTTCACGCATTTGCCAAAACCAGAGAGATGGAAATCAGCAATCAGGTCATTGCGCGGGTCCTGCACGGGTCCCAACCCGTGCACAACCTGTACAAACATCAAGACCCGAAAGTAGATCAGAGGCAATATAGTCATAGTTCGGGTCTCAAAACAAGTCAAAAAGAGAAAAGGTTATATTCCCTACTGATGGTGTTCAAGCTTTAAGTAGGGTTGGGAGGCAAAAATTAGCAAAGACTGAGATTTGGAGGCAAAAGGAGCTGAAATTGTAAAGAGGTTATGCAAGTCATCCAACTTCGGAGGGTCATATCTCTCTTCTTAGATCAAAACACATGTTGAATCATATATATTCGGAAAGCCCCGGAAGCCTAGTTTCCAGCAGTTTTTACGGATTGTGATTCCGAGTCTTCTAGAGGAAGTTATGCCCATTTTACTAACTGTCATGCAGAACTGCTCGAGTCCTGCGCGGGTCACTACCAGCGCATTTGCCCGTGCACCGAGAGTTGTGAATTTGACGGGATCAGTTACTGGGATGAAAAACAGCCATTTTTAGAGGGGGAAAATGTGTCTTTTCATGCCCAGGTCATGCCCTAGCCTCCAAAGCCTATAAGTATATCATTTTCTCATTGAAGACTCTATCCCTTTTCTTCAAAGAATCTTTCTATCATCTCTTACACCTATCCTCTCCTACACTTTCTCACATCACTTATTACCAACCCAGGTTTAGGAATCATTCCCCATCAAATCTAACTATCCTCCATCCTCATCTACTTAATAATACTTGGAGAATTGGATCAAAGCTTCAAGAAAGGAGGAGTCTACACATGGGTCTTCTCTATCTTTATTCTCCTTGTTATTTTATTTTAATTATCATGAGTAGCTAAATCCCTTTGTACGAGTTGATGTAATAATTCATGGATTGTGGGTTTTCCACCATATTCTTAGTATTTGATTATATAGTTTCATTCAATGGCTTTTAATCCAATTGATTATCTTTTGAATTCGGTAGATATACCCTGTCTTGGTTCTTGTTGATTTTCAATTTATTTTGAGCTTTAAAATTGGAATATATATCTTATTGGATTGGGTAGATATGCCCTCTCTCAAGCCAAGTTAGATACACACTATTTGGTTATTAAAACTAGCTAAATTGAATGGAATGGATGTGCGGTGAATATGCCATTCATATGTATCTAGGCTTCAATGGGAATGGGTGATTGTGAACATGCCATTCCAAGGCATCCCTAACCATTAGAATATATCTATGCTTAAATTTTGATTCTCTCATAAACCTACCAAGTAGTTGTGTAGTAGAAAATTTATGTGATAAGAGTCTCTATCTTTCCAAATCCGACCAAGTAGTCGTGAGTAAGAGTTATTGACTTTAGGTCACCCTTAAAGATAGATTAAAGAGAGAGATGCTCCCCCTTCTCTCTATAATTCTTTGTTGCCTCTTTCTAATCCCAGCTCATTTTCATGGTGGATTCTTCTCTATCCATGGCTTCCTCACCTAAACACTCATCTCTTCCATGCTTAGGTTCCATCAACCCTTCTTCTCCTTCCATGAATCCCTTTCCTAAACATCCATCTCTTCCTTGCCTTGGTTCCAAAAGGCTTTCTACCCCCAACTCTTTGGTCCTCCCACCTGGTTCTACCATGGAAAATCCACCATTCCCGGATGCACATTCTTCTTCTATTACTAGTGTACTGCCTCCCCCTCCTTCTTTATAAAATCGACCCTTTCCCTCCCCTCACATAGTTTCTTCAGCTGGAGTTTCTTCCATTTTAAAAGCTAATGACTCTATTGAGTACAGCAATGAGTCTTCCAAAAGAGGGCATTGTTCTAGCATACCCAAGCTTGTTTTAAATAATGCTATCAACCATGCAAGAACTGGCCATAGTACTCTCAATAAAGCTGTTGTTGCTGAAGGTAAAAGGGTCCTATCTAGCAGCCCACAAACCTCAACTATTGCAGCCAATTTAGGCAACAATGGAGGTTTTGAAGATTCATGTTGTGCTGCACATCTCAAGAACGAGTTGGGGAAGAAGAAAGGGACCATGGATCAATGTAATAGGTCTGAAAAGCCTGCCCTTGATGTCCATAGACCTGCCCAACTACACCAGGTTCCTTCATCTCCTGCAGCCATTATAGGCAACAATGGAGTTCTTGAAGGTTCAAATCTGGTGAACCCTCTCCAGAACGTGATGGGAAAGAAGAAAGAGTCCATGGACTAAGGTAATAGGGCTGGGAAACCTACTCATGGTGCTGAAGAGCCTAATCAGCCTTTGTCTACATTTGGTAATGCTGAAAAGCCTGCCTCTAAAGTGGAAGCTTGTCCCTCCAAAAATGTAGAAGGTTAAAAAACGGTGGCTCCCTCCAAGAATGTGATAGGGCAGAAGAAAGAGATCAAGGATCAAGGTGACAACTCTGAAAAGCCTACTGAAAATCTGAAGCATGTTGTGCTGCAGCAACATGTGCCTCTTTCCTCTTTAGGTAATGCCCAAAAGCTAGCCTCAAAAGGAAGAGCCTATTCCTCCACAAATGTTGAATGCCAGCATGTCCAGCTTGGTGGTGTTGACTCATTCGGGCATCCTGATGTTCAGCAATGTAAAGACATCCCTACAACTTCTCCTTTTGTTATTAATGTTTCAAACAAGGCTGAAGGTCAACCTAAATGTCCCTCTTCTATAATTCTTGAAATAGCTCATAATTCCTATTGTAATGTGCTTAAAGGTGACAACTATGGTTCTAATATGGATGGTCTCATTAGAAGGCCTATGAACCTAAAATATTACCAACCATTTCAGAGGGGAAATAGAACGTGTGTCTCCCCTCCCTTGGAAGTTGCTGATGATGGCTCTAAGGCATGGAAGAATTGCTTGGTAGGTCACTTTATTGAGAAGAAGCTCCCTTTCACTCTAGTCAAAAATATTGCCATGCGTAATTGGGGCAGCCGTGGTCTGCTAGAAGTTCTAGCTAATAAGAAGGAGTTTTATTTTTTCAAATTTTCGGATGATGAAGCTTGTTCTAATGTTTTGGAAGCAGGCCCTTGGTTGTTTACTGGAAGGATGTTGATTCTCAAGAAATGGCATCCTATGCTCATTTTAACAAAAGATACTTATTCTAAAATCCCAGTGTGGGTTAAGCTCTTCAATATTCCTCATGAATATTGGACTGAAGAGGGCTTGAGCTACATTGCTAGTGCGGTTGGCAAGCCTCTCTATGCTGATAGTCTAACAGAATCTATGAAGAGAATCTCGTTTGCTAGAGTTTGTATTGAAATAGATGCCACTTGTGACTTGGTTGATTCTTTTGACCTTTTTATGGGAGATGATACGTATCCAAATGAAGGTGAAAAAGTTGAAATTTTGGTTGAATACCAATGGAAACCTAAAATCTGCACTGGATGCAAGTCTTTTGGCCATTCTGATGTGACTTGCCTTAGGCTCAAGACTATGCAATCCCCTTATTATATGGATCTTCCTTCCAAACCGAAGCAAGAGTGGAAGATGGTTAATAGAGGAGATGCTACCTCTGTTTCTACACCTCTAGAGGCCTTTGAGCTTTTGCCTCTTTCCGAAGCCATAATGAAAGGTGATGAAGCCACTTCTAGGTGTATTTCTGAAATTGAGCCTCCTATCCATAATGCCAATGTGTCTGATCCTTCTAAGGAAAATGTCATTGATACCTCAAACCATTTTTCAGCTCTTGTTGATGATGATGGTAATTTGTGTGGTAAAGATGACTCTCCTGCCACAGCCTCTCCGGATCACTCCCTTCGGCTTACAAAGATCAAGAATATTGATGGGGTCCCTATTATTGGGCTCTCCAGCCCCTCTGAAACTTCTAGTAAGAAGTAGAAGTAGAAGAAGAAACGGCTGTCAAAGGCTGCTAAGAAAGGCATGGAAAGTAGCCCTCAGGCTAAGGTGAAGTCTTCTCTATCTCTCAATGATTATTTTTGCTTGCTGGAATATTAGGGGCCTTAATGCTGCCCATAAACAATTAGAAGTTAAGAAGATGTTCTTGGATCACAAGCTATGTCTTGTTTGTTTAGTTGAAACAAGAGTGAGAAAGACCAATACACCTCTTGTTGTCAATTCAGTTTTTAAAAATTGGGATATTTCAGACAATTACAGCAGTCATGATCTTGGTAGAATTTGGGTTGGATAGGATCCTAGGATTCTCAAGATCAGCAAAATTAGTGAAACGGATCAGATCATTCATTATCTAGCTTGTATTTTGGATAGTAATGATCAATTTAATATTTCCTTTGTTTATGGTTCTAATGATGAAAGGGCTAGAAGAGCTCTTTGGGATAACATGTGTGTTTTTCAGCATGGTGGTACTCCTTGGATTGTTGTTGGGGACTTCAATGTATCTAGGAGGGTGCAAGAATCGGTCGGGGGTTCTTCCAAAATTTTAGTAGCTATGGAGGAGTTTGATAATTGTCTTCAGTTTGTGGAGTTAGATGACCTTCGTTTCTTAGGTTTCCTCCATACTTGGTGTAATAAAAGAAGCAATGGCTGCATCTCTAAAATGTTGGATAGAGTTCTAGTTAACAAGGAATGGATGGCCAAGTTTGAGCACTCTGAAGCTTTTTTTCTTCCTCCTAGCATCTCGGATCACAGCCCCTCTTTGGTTAAACTTGGGTTGCAAGGTAATAAGAAGAATTGCCCTTTTAAAATTTTCAATTTTTTAACGGAAAGGGAAGACTTTCTTCATTTGGTTAAGAGTTGTTGACAGGAGAATTTTCATGGAAACATGCAATTTCAGCTTTGCTCTAAGCTCTGGAATTTGAAGAAGGCTTTAAAATCCCTTAAAAAGAATATGGTGGGGGATGTGACTGTTAAATCAATTGAAGCCAAGGCTGCTCTTGTTGAATGTCAGAGTAATCTTGATCTTCAGCCTCTTGATGCAAGCTTAAGAATTCAAGAGAAGGAGCTTATGAGTTCTTATACACTAGCTCTTCAGACGGAGGAGGATTTCTTGAGACAAAAATCTAGAGTTCAATGGCTCAAGGCTGGTGACCTTATTTCCTCTTATTTTTTCAAAGCCATCAAGGAGAGACGCAATAGGAGTAAGATCCTCTCAATTTTTGGTGAAGATGGTTCCTTAATTGAAGGAGATACCCGTGTCAAATCAGAAGCTATTCGTCACTTTCAAAATATTCTTGGTTGCTAAATACCTTCTAGACATGGCTCTCGTTCTTTGAGAAATGTTATTGATAAACACATCTCCAATGATCAAGCTGATTACATGAGTAGAGAAGTTACGAATGATGAGATTCGTAAGGCTTGCTTCTCTCTTCACCCTAATAAAGCTTCTGGTCCCGATGGTTTTAATGCTAATTTCTTTAAGAATACGTGGCACATAGTTGGTGATGATGTTATTAATGCTATTCAAGAGTTCGTTCATTCTGGTCTTCTTCTTAAGGAGCTCAATGCGACGATTCTTGCCTTGGTCCCCAAGGTCCCTAATCCCTCTAAGATGACGGACTTTAGACCAATCGCTTGTTGCAACACTTTATACAAGATCATTGTTAAGATCATAGCCAATAGAATCAAACCTTGTCTTCCGGACATTATTTGCCCCTCCCAATCAGCTTTTGTGGCAGATAGGAGAATTGGGGATAACATCCTTCTTGTTCAAGAGCTTATGAAGGATTATCACAAGGATGCTGGTATGCCAAAGTTGGCTCTTAAGGTGGATTTAATGAAAGCTTTTGATATGGTGGATTGGGGATTCTTGCTTGACACTCTTGCTGCATTTCACTTTCCTTTGAAAGTCATTAATTAAATTAAAGCTGGCCTTACTACTCCTAAGTTCTCTATCTCTATTAATGGTGAGCTTGCTGGTTTCTTTTCCGGAAAGAGGGGCCTTCGGCAAGGGGACCCTATGTCTCCGTATCTCTTTGTTATTGCTATGGAAGTCCTCTCTAAGCTTTTGGCCAACCATATTATAGACACTCCTAACTTCAAATATCATTGGAGGTGTGATAAATTAAAGCTATCCCATATTTCTTCTAAGGATGACCTGATTATGCTTTGCCATGGTTCATATCATTCAGCTCTTGTGCTCAAGTCAGCCCTTGATGAGTTCTTTTTGCTTTCGGGACTTTGTGCTAATCATGCTAAGAGCAACATTTTCATTTCGGGTGTGCCCGTTGCTGTTAATCAACAGCTCATCAACCTTTTTGGTTACCCGATTGGCTCTCTTCCAATTCATTATTTGGGAATTCCTATCATCTCTTCAAAGTTGAATCTTCGTGACTGCTCTCCCCTTGTGGATAAGGTTTCGAGTTGACTTTCTTCTTGGTTAAATAGTTGCCTTTCCTTTGATGGTCGTCTTCAACTTATCATATCGGTTTTAACTAGTATTCAAGTCTTTTGGGCATCTCACCTTTATCTTCCAAAGAGAATCTTGAAGAGCGTTGAACAGAAATTCCAAAGTTTTTTATGGAATGGGGTTGAGGTGAAAAGCAAAGGCTCTAAGATTGCTTGATCTGATATTTGTGTTCCAAAGAAAGAGGGTGGTCTTGGAATCAATGACCTCTCTTTGTGGAACAAAGCACTTATGATTAGACATATATGGATTCTGGTTTATGGCACTAGTAATCTTTGGACTTCTTGGATCAAAGCCTATCTCCTTAAAGGTACCAATTTGTGAGAGGTGAAGGCTCCTCATATCTGTTCTTGGAATATGAGAAAACTTCTTCTTCTTAGGCCTTTTGCCCCGTCCTTTAATTCAGCACATCATTGGTAATGGCTTGAAAACTTCCTTATGGTTTGATAATTGGCATCCGGATGGCCCTATTCGATCGAAACGGAGCTCCCATGTTATTTATGATTCTGGACTCTCTATCAATGCTAAGGTTAATGCCATTGTTCTTGATGATAACTGGAGATGGCCTACTGCTACGTCCATTGACCATGCTGAAATTCGGAGTCGTATGCCTTTTTACAACCCAAACTCAACTTTGGATGATAGAATTCTGTGGCTTCCTTCTTTTAATGGCATTTATTCAGCTGCGTCTACTATAGAGTCTCTTAGAACCCCTCATCCTTTGGTTTCTTGGTATAAAATTGTGTGGTTCTCGCAGAATATCCCGAGGATGGGTTTCATCCTTTGATTGGCTATTAAAGGTAGGCTTTGATGAGAATCAAGAAGTCATCAAATGATCCATTGCATGTTCCGGTTGGGCCAATAACAAGGGCAAGAACTAAGAGATTCAAAGAAGCACTAAATGGCCAAATTCAAGACACTTTGGTTTATTTTGAATTGTTGAAGTCCAAGATAAGCACACATGAAGACCAAGGTGTAATTAAGGTCATCAAGGCAATTGATTGGGCCGAATAAGGAAGACTTGGGCGTGTGGCACAAGCTAGTCAACTTTGGCTGATTTATTTCCTTTTAATTTCCAAAGAATAATAGTTGATTTGTTTCCCAAATTAAGGGGCTGATTTGTTTCCAGATTTAGCTTTCCAATTAGGAAGCAAGTCAATAGTTGCTAGTTTAGTATTTATTTACTTCCGAAATTTGTTTGCATTTATTTTCATGATTGTAAGGCATTAATTTCCTAATATTTATTCCCTTTTAGGTATTAGATATTTTTAGTATAAAAGGGACCAATTGATGTAATTTGAGAATAGACTGGAATTGAAATAAATTTGAGAGAATTTTCTCTTTGGTTATTCATAGAACTTGTGAACTTATCAAGGTTCTACCTTGTGGCGTTCAAACCTTGACTTATCACTCACCTTCTTTCTTATTCTTGAGTGTGGCGTCTACAACTTTCTTGATACCGTTGGTTCTTACCACCTTATAGGTAACAGGTCGCGGTCCGATAACGTTCTTGTTTATAAACTTTGTTAGAAAACGATCCTTCGTTACCATATATTGGTTCTGGGTCTTACTGCTCTTGGTGAGGTTCATATCAGTTGGTATCAGAGCTTAGCTTCTAAAATCAGGTTTAATCTATCTTTTTTCGTTATTCGTCTATTTTTTTTGTTTGATCTAAAAAAAAAATCTGATATGTTACAAAAAAAAAAGGTTTGATCTGCTTTTTTATAAAAAAAAATCCCAAAAAAAAAGTACAATTTTTTTTTAGGTCGTGTAGTTCAACTAATATCAACAATTTTTATTCTTTTTCTTGATTTCGTGAGTTGATATTAAAAAAAAAAAAATCTTTCAATAGAATTTCGTTTTTGTTATTCTTGTCCTATTTTATTATTTTGTTTATTTATTTTTTTATTTTTTTTACATCTTATTTCTTGAACTTCTTGTGAGTGTCCGTCTAAGTAAAAAAAAAACTGTTAAAAAAGGCAAGAGAGTGTGAGCTTATTAGAGTGTTAAAGCCAAAAGATTGAGTGAAACACGAGTGTGAGTACCACCATCTTTGAGGGTAAACACGTGAGGGAGTGTTTTTTGAGGTTTAACTGTTTTCTTTGTTTTGTAGGATTAAAAATATGTCCCATGATAAGAGTAAAGATTTATCCGACGATGCACCACAAACGGTAGATCACAATTTTTTATATAAAGCCATACAAAAAAACATGGAGCGGATGGAGATTAAGTTTGGTGAGGTGCATGATCGGATAGATAAAGTGGAGTCTAGTTCGCAAAGGGAGCATCCATTCAGGGCTCTTAAGGTGGAACGAAGAGAAAGAATCCCACCTAGGAATGACTATGAAGATGACTCTGGGATTGACCTAGAGGAGGATGATCACATGTCTAATGTGGGTGCGGGTAGATTTCGACTTGGAATAGGAGGTAGAGGAGTTAGGTATGGGAATAGAGAAGATAGGTATGGAATAGAGGAGATAGGTATGGAGAGCTTTTGGTGGCAAGAAGAGCTCTTAGTGCTCAAGCCAAGGAAGATGATGAGGTACAACGTGACAATATTTTTCACATTCGCTGCCATGTTAATGATAAGGTCTGTAGCATGATTATTGATGGGGGGAGTTTTACTAATGTGGCTAGCACTAGTTTTGTGGAGAAACTGAATTTGACCACTTTGAAGCATCCAAAATCTTATAAGCTACAATTTGATAGTGGGGAAATCAAGGTGACTAAACAAGTGTTGGTGTCATTTTCAATTGGGAAATACAAAGATGAAGTCCTTTGTGATGTGGTACCAATGAATGCGAGTCATATCCTTTTGGGGAGACCATGGCAATTTGATAGGCATGTGACACATGATGGGTATACTAATAGATACTTCTTTGTACTCAATAAAAAGTCAATCACTCTTGTACCTTTAACCGCAAAACAAATGTATGCAGATCAAGTGAGGCTAAGAAAAGAGAGAGATGTCAAAAAAGAGAGTGAGAGTGAGAATTCAAAAGAAAGAAAGAGAAAAGAAAAAACGTCTGAAATAGCAAAAAAAGAAACAAAAGGTGAAAAAGAAAAAGAGGCTGATGAGAAAAAAAGAGAGAGAAAACAAGTGAGTTTTTATGCAAGAGAGAATAAGATCAAAAAGGCTTTATTTTCAAATCAGCCAATGATTGCACTTTTGTATAAAGGGGCATGCTTTAGTACTAATGGAATTAACCCTTCCTTGCATAGTGTTGTTGTTTCTCATTTGCAAGGCTTTGATGAAGTGTCGCAGGCTATCAACAACATTATGGTGAAGATTCGAGGACGAATAGTTTTGAAGAGAGGAAGAATGATGAGAATTTAGAAACATCACCAAAGGAACCATTGCATGTTCCAATTGGGCCAATTAAAAGGAGGCAAGAGGATCAAAGAAGCGTTAAATGATGGGATGATTCCGAGTTGCTAAAGTCCAAATTCGGCCCACATGAAGACCAAATTCGGGCTGAACTTCGTGAACCTCTACAGAGAGCATCTGAAGTCGGATTTTTTATTATAATATGTTTTCAGAAAGCCCAAGACAATCTCTACAGATTCTATGAAGACCCCATTCTCCGATACAGATCACAACAAGTCCGAATTCTGTCATCTATCTTATTGCGCGAAGACGTGAGCTGAACAGTCCGAATTTCAGAATATTTCCTATTTTTTGGGCGACGTATGGTTGGAGGAGAATCCAATTTCAGTATATTTCCTACTTTAGCATATTCCCTATTTTATATATATTCCCCAAATAAATAGTTGATTTGTTTCCCGAATTCAACTTTCCAAATAAGGACCAAATCAACTAGTTGCTAGTTTTAATCTTTAGTTGTTTCCTAAATTTGTTAGCATTTATTTTCCTAAATTGTAAGGCATTAATTGCCTAATATTTATTCCCTTTTAGGTCATAGATATTTTTAGTATAAAAGGGACCAATTGATGTAATTTGAGAAGAGATTTTTGAATTGAAAAAAATTTGAGAGAATTTTCTTTTTGGTTCTTCATAGAACTTGTGAACTTATCAAGGTTCTACCTTGTGGCGTTCAAACCTTGACTTATCACTCACCTTCTTTCTTATTCTTGAATGTGGCGTCTACAACTTTCTTGATACCGTTGGTTCTTACCTCCTTATAGGTAACGGGTCGCGGTCCTTTTTATTTTCTTTGTTTATAAACTTGGTTAGAAAACGATCCTTCGTTACCATATATTGGTTCTGGGTCTCACTGCTCTTGGTGAGGTTCATATCAGTTGGTATCAGAGCTTAGGCTTCTAAATCAGGTTTAATCTATCCTTGTTCTTCTTCGTCTATTTTTTTTCTGATTGATTTTTATTTTAAAAAAAAAACCGATCTATTACAAAAAAAAATCAGCTTTAATATAAAAAAAATCCTGAAAAAAAAGTACAATTTTTTTTAGATCGTGTAGTTGAACTTTTATCAACAATTTTTTTTCCTTTTCTTATTTTCGTACATTGATAAAAAAAAGATGTCTTTCAAAGGAGATTCATCAAAAAAAGATAAAAGGGGGGAACCATCCGTTGTACTACAGTTTGTCAACAACATTATGGTGAAGATTCAAGGACGAATCCTTTTGAGGAGAGGGGGAATGATGAGAATCAAGAAGTCATCAAATGATCCATTGCATGTTCCGATTGGGCTAATAACAAGGGCAAGAACTAAAAGATTCAAATAAGCATTAAAATGGCCTAATTCAAGACACTTTGGCTGATTTTGAATTGTTGAAGTCCAAGATAAGCACACATGAAGACCAAGGCGTAATTAAGGTCATCAAGGCAATTGATTGGGCCGAATAAGGAAGACTTGGGCGTGTGGCACAAGCTAGTCAACTTTGGCTGATTTATTTCCTTTTAATTTCAAAGAATAATAGTTGATTTGTTTCCCAAATTAAGGGGCTGATTTGTTTCCAGATTTAGCTTTCCAATTAGGAAGCAAGTCAATAGTTGCTAGTTTAGTATTTATTTACTTCCGAAATTTGTTTGCATTTATTTTCATGATTGTAAGACATTAATTTGCTAATATTTATTCCCTTTTAGGTCTTAGATATTTTTAGTATAAAAGGGACCAATTGATGTAATTTGAGAATATATTTTTGAATTGAAATAAATTTGAGAGAATTTTCTCTTTGGTTCTTCATAGAACTTGTGAACTTATCAAGGTTCTACCTTGTGGCGTTCAAACCTTGACTTATCACTCACCTTCTTTCTTATTCTTGAGTGTGGCGTCTACAACTTTCTTGATACCGTTGGTTCTTACCTCCTTATAGGTAACGGGTCGCGGTCCGATAACGTTCTTGTTTATAAACTTGGTTAGAAAACGATCATTCGTTACCATATATTGGTTCCGGGTCTCACTGCTCTTGGTGAGGTTCGTTTCAGGCTTTCAACCTTGGATCGTGTTCAGCGCTACGACCCTCAAGTTGTTAGTTCATGTGTCCTTTGTAAGTCTCAAGCCGAGACTCATTCTCACCTTTTCTTTGAGTGTTTTTATAGCAAAGCCATATGGACACAACTTTTGAATAAATGTGGTTGTCTTGGGATTCATCTTAGCTGGAATGATCTTATTGATTGGGTGTCCATTCATTGGAAGGGGAGCTCCCCCTCCGTCGTGACAAAAAAGCTTTGTCTTGCGGCTGCCTTCAATTTTATATGGAGAGAGTGAAATTATCGTATTTTTAAAAGCTCTCGAAAGTCTAGTCGCGAATTTACCAGATCATTACAGATACTATTCGTTGCCGGCTCTCTTCCCTCAAGTTGAAGAATTAGCCTCTCATCTCTAGTTATCCCTAGGTGGTGTGGACTTGTGTTGTGCTCAGTGCTCTTTGTAAAGCCTTTGGTTTAGCTCTTATTAGATAGTTTGTTGTTTGAACGTTGTTTCTGGGCTTTGTGTCCCTTTCTTCTTGGGGTATGCCCCTTGTATTTGTACATTCCTTCCTTATTTCTATGATACTATTTATTTACCCAAAAAAAATTGAAAAAAGAGAGAAGAATGTACGAAAAAAGACACACAAATAGACACAGAGAAACAGAGCAAGAGAGAGAGAGAGTGATACAACGATAATGAGAGGAACAATGTGTGATATAAACCTATCCAAGAGCAGTGAGACCCAGAACCAATATATGGTAACGAAGGATCATTTTCTAAAAAAAAATTATAAACAAGAACGTTATCGGACCGCGACCCGTTACATATAAGGAGGTAAGAACCAACGGTATCAAGAAAATTGTAGATGCCACACTCAAAAATAAGAAAGAAGGTGAGTGATAAGTCAAGGTTGGAATGCCACAAGGTAGAACCTTGATAAGTTCACAAGTTCTATGAAGAACCAAAGTGAAAATTCTCTCAAATTTATTTCAATTCAAAAATCTATTTTCAAATTACATCAATTGGTCCCTTTTATACTAAAAATATCTAAGACCTAAAAGGGAATAAATATTAGGAAATTAATGCCTTACAATCATGAAAATAAATGCAAACAAATTTCGGAAGTAAATAAATACTAAACTAGCAACTATTGACTTGCTTCCTAATTGGAAAGCTAAATCTGGAAACAAATCAACCACTTAATTTGGGAAACAAATCAACTATTATTCTTTGGAAATTAAAAGGAAATAAATCAGCCAAAGTTGACTAGCTTGTGCCACACGCCCAAGTCTTCCTTATTCGGCCCAATCAATTGCCTTGATGACCTTAATTACGCCTTGGTCTTCATGTGTGCTTATCTTGGACTTCAACAATTCAAAATCAGCCAAAGTGTCTTGAATTAGGCCATCAAATGATCCATTGCATGTTCCGGTTCGCCCAATAACATGGGCAAGAACTAAGAGTTTCAAAGAAGCACTAAATGGCCTAATTCAAGATACTTTGGCTGATTTTGAATTGCTGAAGTCCAAGATAAGCACACATGAAGACCAAGGCATAATTAAGGTCATCAAGACAATTGATTAGGCCGAATAAGGAAGACTTGGGCGTGTGGCAATTTTTATTCCTTTTCTTATTTCCTTTTAATTTCCAAAGAATAATAGTTGATTTGTTTCCCAGATTAAGAGGCTGATTTGTTTCCAGATTTAGCTTTCCAATTAGGAAGCAAGTCAATAGTTGCTAGTTTAGTATTTATTTACTTCCAAAATTTGTTTGCATTTATTTTCATGACTGTAAGGCATTAATTTCCAAATATTTATTCCCTTTTAGGTCTTAGATATTTTTAGTATAAAAGGGACCAATTGATGTAATTTGAGAATAGATTTTTGAATTGAAATAAATTTGAGAGAATTCATAGAACTTGTGAACTTATCAAGGTTCTACCTTGTGGCGTTCCAACCTGGACTTATCACTCACCTTCTTTCCTATTCTTGAGTGTGGCGTCTACAATTTTCTTGATACCGTTGGTTCTTATCTCCTTATAGGTAACGGGTTGCGGTCCGATAACGTTCTTGTTTATAAACTTGGTTAGAAAACGATCCTTCGTTACCATATATTGGTTCCGGGTCTCACTGCTCTTGGTGAGGTTCATATCAGTTGGTATCAAAGCTTAGGCTTCTAAATCAGGTTTAATCTATCCTTGTTCTTCTTCGTCTATTTTTTTTCTGATTGATTTTTCTTTTAAAAAAAAATCAGATCTATTACAAAAAAAAATCAGCTTTGATATGAAAAAAATCCTGAAAAAAAAGTACAATTTTTTTTAGGTCGTGTAGTTGAACTTTTATCAACAATTTTTATTCCTTTTCTTGTTTTCGTGCATTGATAAAAAAAAAGATGTCTTTCAAAGGAGATTCATCAAAAAAAGATAAAAGGGGGGAACCATCCGTTGTACTACAGTTTGTCAACAACATTATGGTGAAGATTCGAGGACGAATCCTTTTGAGGAGAGGGGGAATGATGAGAATCAAGAAGTCATCAAATGATCCATTGCATGTTCCGGTTGGGCTTATAACAAGGGCAAGAACTAAAAGATTCAAAGAAGCACTAAAATGGCCTAATTCAAGACACTTTGGCTGATTTTGAATTGTTGAAGTCCAAGATAAGCACACATGAAGACCAAGGCGTAATTAAGGTCATCAAGGCAATTGATTGGGCCGAATAAGGAAGACTTGGGCGTGTGGCACAAGCTAGTCAACTTTGGCTGATTTATTTCCTTTTAATTTCAAAGAATAATAGTTGATTTGTTTCCCAAATTAAGGGGCTGATTTGTTTCCAGATTTAGCTTTCCAATTAGGAAGCAAGTCAATAGTTGCTAGTTTAGTATTTATTTACTTCCGAAATTTGTTTGCATTTATTTTCATGATTGTAAGACATTAATTTGCTAATATTTATTCCCTTTTAGGTCTTAGATATTTTTAGTATAAAAGGGACCAATTGATGTAATTTGAGAATATATTTTTGAATTGAAATAAATTTGAGAGAATTTTCTCTTTGGTTCTTCATAGAACTTGTGAACTTATCAAGGTTCTACCTTGTGGCGTTCAAACCTTGACTTATCACTCACCTTCTTTCTTATTCTTGAGTGTGGCGTCTACAACTTTCTTGATACCGTTGGTTCTTACCTCCTTATAGGTAACGGGTTTGCGGTCCGATAACGTTCTTGTTTATAAACTTGGTTAGAAAACGATCATTCGTTACCATATATTGGTTCCGGGTCTCACTGCTCTTGGTGAGGTTCGTATCAGGCTTTCAACCTTGGATCGTGTTCAGCGCTACGACCCTCAAGTTGTTAGTTCATGTGTCCTTTGTAAGTCTCAAGCCGAGACTCATGCTCACCTTTTCTTTGAGTGTTTTTATAGCAAAGCCATATGGACACAACTTTTGAATAAATGTGGTTGTCTTGGGATTCATCTTAGCTGGAATGATCTTATTGATTGGGTGTCCATTCATTGGAAGGGGAGCTCCCCCTCCGTCGTGACAAAAAAGCTTTGTCTTGCGGCTGCCTTCTATTTTATTTGGAGAGAGTGAAATTATCGTATTTTTAAAAGCTCTCGAAAGTCTAGTCGCGAATTTCCCAGATCATTACAGATACTATTCGTTGCCGGCTCTCTTCTCTCAAGTTGAAGAATTAGCCTCTCATCTCTAGTTATCCCTAGGTGGTGTGGACTTGTGTTGTGCTCAGTGCTCTTTGTAAAGCCTTTGGTTTAGCTCTTATCAGAGAATTTGTTGTTTGAACGTTGTTTCTGGGCTTTGTGTCCCTTTCTTCTTGGGGTATGCCCCTTGTATTTGTACATTCCTTCCTTATTTCTATGATACTATTTATTTACCCAAAAAAAATTGAAAAAAGAGAGAAGAATGTACGAAAAAAGACACACAAATAGACACAGAGAAACAGAGCAAGAGAGAGAGAGAGTGATACAACGATAAAGAGAGGAACAATGTGTGATATGAACCTATCCAAGAGCAGTGAGACCCGGAACCAATATATGGTAACGAAGGATCATTTTCTAAAAAAAATTTATAAACAAGAACGTTATCGGACCGCGACCCGTTACCTATAAGGAGGTAAGAACCAACGGTATCAAGAAAATTGTAGATGCCACACTCAAAAATAAGAAAGAAGGTGAGTGATAAGTCGAGGTTGGAATGCCACAAGGTAGAACCTTGATAAGTTCACAAGTTCTATGAAGAACCAAAGTGAAAATTCTCTCAAATTTATTTCAATTCAAAAATCTATTTTCAAATTACATCAATTGGTCCCTTTTATACTAAAAATATCTAAGACCTAAAAGGGAATAAATATTAGGAAATTAATGCCTTACAATCATGAAAATAAATGCAAACAAATTTCGGAAGTAAATAAATACTAAACTAGCAACTATTGACTTGCTTCCTAATTGGAAAGCTAAATCTGGAAACAAATCAACCACTTAATTTGGGAAACAAATCAACTATTATTCTTTGGAAATTAAAAGGAAATAAATCAGCCAAAGTTGACTAGCTTGTGCCACACGCCCAAGTCTTCCTTATTCGGCCCAATCAATTGCCTTGATGACCTTAATTACGCATTGGTCTTCATGTGTGCTTATCTTGGACTTCAACAATTCAAAATCAGTCAAAGTGTCTTGAATTAGGCCATCAAATGATCCATTGCATGTTCCGGTTCGCCCAATAACATGGGCAAGAACTAAGAGTTTCAAAGAAGCACTAAATGGCCTAATTCAAGATACTTTGGTTGATTTTGAATTGATGAAGTCCAAGATGCGCACACATGAAGACCAAGGCGTAATTAAGGTCATCAAGGCAATTGATTGGACCGAATAAGGAAGACTTGGGCGTGTGGCAATTTTTATTCCTTTTCTTATTTCCTTTTAATTTCCAAAGAATAATAGTTGATTTGTTTCTTAGATTAAGAGGCTGATTTGTTTCCAGATTTAGCTTTCCAATTAGGAAGCAAGTCAATAGTTGCTAGTTTAGTATTTATTTACTTCCAAAATTTGTTTGCATTTATTTTCATGACTGTAAGACATTAATTTCCTAATATTTATTCCCTTTTAGGTCTTAGATATTTTTAGTATAAAAGGGACCAATTGATGTAATTTGAGAATAGATTTTTGAATTGAAATAAATTTGAGAGAATTTTCTCTTTGGTTTCATAGAACTTGTGAACTTATCAAGGTTCTACCTTGTGGCGTTCCAACCTGGACTTATCACTCACCTTCTTTCCTATTCTTGAGTGTGGCGTCTACAATTTTCTTGATACCGTTGGTTCTTACCTCCTTATAGGTAACGGGTTGCGGTCCGATAACGTTCTTGTTTATAAACTTGGTTAGAAAACGATCCTTCGTTACCATATATTGGTTCCGGGTCTCACTGCTCTTGGTGAGGTTCATATCAGTTGGTATCAGAGCTTAGGCTTCTAAATCAGGTTTAATCTATCCTTGTTCTTCTTCGTCTAATTTTTTTCTGATTGATTTTTCTTTTAAAAAAAAATCAGATCTATTACAAAAAAAAAATCAGCTTTGATATAAAAAAAATCCTGAAAAAAAAGTACAATTTTTTTTAGGTCGTGTAGTTGAACTTTTATCAACAATTTTTATTCATTTTCTTGTTTTCGTGCATTGATAAAAAAAAGATGTCTTTCAAAGGAGATTCATCAAAAAAAGATAAAAGGGGGGAACCATCCGTTGTACTATAGTTTGTCAACAACATTATGGTGAAGATTCGAGGACGAATCCTTTTGAGGAGAGGGGGAATGATGAGAATCAAGAAGTCATCAAATGATCCATTGCATATTCCGGTTGGGCTAATAACAAGGGCAAGAACTAAAAGATTCAAAGAAGCACTAAAATGGCCTAATTCAAGACACTTTGGCTGATTTTGAATTGTTGAAGTCCAAGATAAGCACACATGTAGACCAAGGCGTAATTAAGGTCATCAAGGCAATTGATTGGGCCGAATAAGGAAGACTTGGGCGTGTGGCACAAGCTAGTCAACTTTGGCTGATTTATTTCCTTTTAATTTCAAAGAATAATAGTTGATTTGTTTCCCAAATTAAGGGGCTGATTTGTTTCCAGATTTAGCTTTCCAATTAGGAAGCAAGTCAATAGTTGCTAGTTTAGTATTTATTTACTTCCGAAATTTGTTTGCATTTATTTTCATGATTGTAAGGCATTAATTTCCTAATATTTATTCCCCTTTTAGGTCTTAGATATTTTTAGTATAAAAGGGACCAATTGATGTAATTTGAGAATATATTTTTGAATTGAAATAAATTTGAGAGAATTTTCTCTTTGGTTCTTCATAGAACTTGTGAACTTATCAAGGTTCTACCTTGTGGCGTTCAAACCTTGACTTATCACTCACCTTCTTTCTTATTCTTGAGTGTGGCATCTACAACTTTCTTGATACCGTTGGTTCTTACCTCCTTATTGGTAACGGGTCGCGGTCCGATAACGTTCTTGTTTATAAACTTGGTTAGAAAACGATCATTCGTTACCATATATTGGTTCCGGGTCTCACTGCTCTTGGTGAGGTTCGTATCAGGCTTTCTACCTTGGATTGTGTTCAGCGCTACGACCCTCAAGTTGTTAGTTCGTGTGTCCTTTGTAAGTCTCAAGCCGAGACTCATTCTCACCTTTTCTTTGAGTGTTTTTATAGCAAAGCCATATGGACACAATTTTTGAATAAATGTGGTTGTCTTGGGATTCATCTTAGCTGGAATGATCTTATTGATTGGGTGTCCATTCATTGGAAGGGGAGCTCCCCCTCCGTCGTGACAAAAAAGCTTTGTCTTGCGGCTACCTTCTATTTTATTTGGAGAGAGTGAAATTGTCGTATTTTTAAAAGCTCTCGAAAGTCTAGTCGCGAATTTGCCCAGATCATTACAGATACTATTCGTTGCCGGCTCTCTTCTCTCAAGTTGAAGAATTAGCCTCTCATCTCTAGTTATCCCTAGGTGGTGTGGACTTGTGTTGTGCTCAGTACTCTTTGTAAAGCCTTTGGTTTAGCTCTTATTAGAGAGTTTGTTGTTTGAACATTGTTTCTGGGCTTTGTGTCCCTTTCTTCTTGGGGTATGCCCCTTGTATTTGTACATTCCTTCCTTATTTCTATGATACTAAATTTGAGAGAATTTTCTCTTTGGTTCTTCATAGAACTTGTGAACTTATCAAGGTTCTACCTTGTGGCGTTCAAACCTTGACTTATCACTCACCTTCTTTCTTATTCTTGAGTGTGGCGTCTACAACTTTCTTGATACCGTTGGTTCTTACCTTCTTATAGGTAACGGGTCATGGCCCGATAATATTCTTGTTTATAAACTTGATTAGAAAACGATCCTTTTTTACCATATATTGGTTCCGGGTCTCACTGCTCTTGGTTAGGTTCATATCAATAATGGTGCACAATGATACAGGGACATAAATGTATGAATTGTGTGTGTGTGCCTAAGCCTTGTAAGAGAAAGCTAAGGTCTTAGTATACCTTTGTTGAGCCATATTGCATCCTTTCTCTTTGAAGACTTTGAACTTGCTTTGACTAGTTGTTCCTTCTTCTTTGAAGCTTGAATCATCATGAAACTAAACAACTAAGTCATTACAAGTAAACATCATTTTGATATGGAATTAATGTCAACACAACCTAAAACCTAACAATCTCCCCCTTTGGCAAATTCCATGTGAAAACACCTATACATTTACTAGAAATATAAAAATTAAAATAGGTCACAAAAACACTCCCTCACATTACAATGAGTAAGATTCTTATAACTAATCTTCATCAACTCTTGAACTTCATCTTGATGTTCTCTTGAAGCAACCTACAAATCATCTAAAAACACAATGCATATACAAGAGAAAAACAACAAATGGAAACATATAAGATGGATAAGAATATACAATTAAGTCCACAAATACATGTATCTCCCCTCAATACATGCCAAAACATAAGAATTCTTAACCAAATCTTAAGACTAAATATTACATGCCATTGAAAGTTCAAAAGTTCACAAAAAACAACATAAAAATAAACTAAGCAACTAGCATCTCTTTCTCCCCCTTTTTGACATGAAATGATGCCAAAAGTTAAGAAATATACCACAAGACTCAAATACCAGCTATCTGTTCCACCAAAGAAAGTCATGCAAGTAGTTGAGCTAACCTAATGCTTGAGAGGTGGTCTTGAACTTGAAGCAATGCACTCCTCTAACTCTTTTATCCTAGCATCTTGTTGAAAAACTATAGCACTAAGTTCTTCAACCTTCTCCTTCAATTGTATAGCCCAATCTGGAAGAATATTTGTGCTAATCACATGACTATCAACTTGAGAACTACTAAATAGTCCAAAAGTATTACAAGTCTTACCATTATTCTTATAGGACATGTATGACACACGTTTATCACAATACTTTTCCAAGGGTTGCCCAGATCATCACAGATACTATTCGTTGCCGGCTGGCTTCTCTCAAGTTGAAGAATTAGCCTCTCATCTCTAGTTATCCCTAGGTGGTGTGGGCTTGTGTTGTGCTCAGTGCTCTTTGAAAAGCCTTTGGTTTAGCTCTTATTAGAGAGTTTGTTGTTTGAACGTTGTTTCTGGGCTTTGTGTCCCTTTCTTCCTAGGGTATGCCTCTTGTATTTGTACATTCCTTCCTTCTTTCTATGATACTATTTATTTACCCCAAAAAAAATACATACACTATTTTGATCTTGTTTTTATTCAACTCGGTTGAATTCGAAGATTCAGTAATGTTGGTGCAAATGAATAGATGCCAAAATGCACTAGCCTTAGTTATCTCATGTTGACTAATATATGCTCTACTTTTCCACTTAAAAGAAGCATTGTCACAAAGAGTTGTACCCATGATATTTAGATTCTCAATAACATCCACATCTAGAAAATTAGAATCTATATCATTAGATAGCCCAAGAAACTTGTTAATGTTTTCCGGGTTAACTCTAAACACAACACCCCTAACTTCCATCAAAGCATCTAACAAGGTGGCACTTCCCCTATATTCAAGATAAAACTCTCTAACAAGAGTATCATTTACAACTCCTAACATGCACACCTAAGATTCCCAATTTCAATCCTTTAAGCACTTAAGAACATAAGAATCTTTACACTTACCAAAGTCAATGCCTCTCTCTTGAAATATCTTATTTGTTCTAAAGATCCCTAAATATTTTGTCCTTGAAGCTTTGGATCCTTTTGAGGTAGACTTGGCTTTCACAACGGGATTCAATTGATTTCCACTTCCGGTAATCTTAGTTCTTCCCATTTTTTTCTTGTGTTTTAAGATGCTATATACATACAACAAAAGTGAGTGAAAGACAAAACAAGCATATTAGTCACAAAGATATAAAAACAAAGACATATGACTTAAGAATGAATCATCAAGCAAGACAAAGATAATGAGTAATATCTTACAAGTATCATTAAGTCAAAATATGCCAACATGTAACAAAATGAAGCATGTGAACGTATCATAAAAGAGAACAATGTCTAGCATACAATGCTCCCCCTTGATAAATGCTATAACTAAAATCAATGATAGCATAAAGTTCACAAAGATGTTCACACAATCACACATTCAAGCAATTTGAAGAAATATCAACAAAATAAGCTTCATATGCTAAGAGAGATAAACAAAGATTTTTAAAGTTCTCTCATAATTCTTCAACAATTGCTAAAATATCATCATACTCATAAACAAAGTGTGTGTGTGAGAGATATGCTTCAAATATATATCAAGAAGTAGTTTGACAATCAACATGCAAACAATTTCCAACAACTATTCATCTTAAGCTTTTTCCATAAAAAGTCAAACCAATTATCATCCGCAATTTTTACTTTTAAGAGAATAGATTTCAACATATGAGCGTGTGTGTGCATGTGGCTCGTCATCCCATTTCTGTTTTTTAACCTGAGCTCATTTGATTTTCAACCGTACTCCTTTTTAAGCCTTCCTTCTTTTCCTTTTAGGCTTTGAATCAAAGAAATTTTCTTTTCATGATTCAATTTCAACACTTCTTTGATTTTTCCATTTTTTTTAACACATAAACAAAATTCACTTCATGGCGGCTTTCACTCATCACAATGGTGTAGCTCTTTCCAACATTAGGTAGCTTTCACAACCAATGTGTGTAGCCCTTTCTATGAAGGTGCTCGTTGAGTTCTATGTATTTGCCGAAGCAAAATGGATACTAACCATAGGTCATTTTAAATGTACTTAAGCACAAAAACTTCAAGGTGTATCCAAAGTTTACATATTAGTAAACTCAACCTACTAGCAAAACATATAAGAGAAACAAGGTGAAATTTAGAAAACCAAGATTTTATGGCTCATAAGCACATGATCTAAAAGCAATAAGTAAAGACTTATTCAAGATCATTACTTCTCTAATGAGTAGCTTTCAAAGAATATGAAGCTTATATTTTCAAAAGTAATGCCACTCAATATACTATACACAAACAATCATCAAAGTTAAGATCAATGTGAACAATATCACTATTAGATCCTAAAATAGCAAATGTCAATGAGAACCATATGTATGCTATACAAAATTCTCTAATATGACATGCTATGAGATGTATATCAAAAATTGAGTCAAAAGATGAATATCTAAGAGAACATGCATTAGAGTATAGAGATACCTTTTGCATATTATATTCACCAAATATCATACTTCCGCCCTTTTTATGAGCACTCTTGCCTTGAATGTCCTCAAGACACCAAGTTGACGATTTTTCACAACAAGAGTATAAAAAACATAATATTTCAACTCAATCAACACATATATCAAAAGAATTTCTCTAAAGTTAACCAACAAATTTTGACCATCATAACAAACATGATGTGATATAGCCAAGTTCATATCAATACATGGAGTATTCAAAGCTAGCAAGCAAGAATTCTCAACACAATTGACATATTGCCTCAAAGCTACCTTACATGTGCTTTTTATATTAGTGATAAGAGCACTCACCCTTGAACCACTTGTTCTTGGGTGTACCTATATAAACATTTCCAATATCATCATTGACAACAATGTTAAATCTAGAGTAAAGTTCTTCAATGACTTGATTAACAAGAATATCATTATCACACTCTTCCTTAACATTTTCAACACAAGCTTTGTCAAGTTGAACAAGATTAGTTTTCTTTCTACTCCACAACTTCTTCTCATGCTTAGCAATATTATCATGTTTCTCAACTTTCAAGACCTTAGCATGTTCAAGTTGAAGTTTATCTCCTTATCTCTAGATTCATTTCCTAATTTACATTTTTTAATATATTTATAACACCTAGGCTTAATGTGACCTATTGTGTTGCAATAATGGCAAATTGGAATAAAAGATGAGATTGTACCTTTTAGAGTTGAACTAGCTTCACTATGAGTTGCAAAGATACCTTGTTCGACAACTTCTTCTTGGCTTTTGATCTTCTCTTCTTGTGTGTGATGAGAATCAAGAAGCGTCACCAAAGGATCCATTGCATATTCAAGTTGGGCCAATTACATGAAAGCAAAAGGATCAAAGAAGCATTTATTTATGGGCTGATTCTGAGTTGTTAAAGTTCAAATTCGGCTCACTTGAAGACCAAGCCTTAATTAATGTCATCAAGACAATGGATTGGGCCGAATAAGGAAGACTTGGGCGTGTGGCACAAGCTAGGAGAATAGTCAACTTTGGCTGATTTATTTCCTTTTAATTTTCAAAGAATAATAGTTGATTTGTTTCCCAAATTAAGGGGCTGATTTGTTTCCAGATTTAGCTTTCCAATTAGGAAGCAAGTCAATAGCTGCTAGTTTAGTATTTACTTATTTCCTAAATTTGTTTGCATTTATTTTCATAATTGTAAGGCATTAATTGCCTAATATTTATTCCCTTTTAGGTCTTAGATATTTTTAGTATAAAAGGGACCAATTGATGTAATTTGAGAATAGTCTGGAATTGAAATAAATTTGAGAGAATTTTCTCTTCTGTTCTTCATAGAATTTGTGAACTTATCAAGGTTCTACCTTGTGGCGTTCAAACCTTGACTTATCACTCACCTTCTTTCTTATTCTTGAGTGTGGCGTCTACAACTTTCTTGATACCGTTGGTTCTTACCTCCTTATAGATAACGGGTCGCGGTTCGATAATATTCTTGTTTAAAAACTTGATTAGAAAATGATCATTCGTTACCATATATTGGTTCCGGGTCTCACTGCTATTGGTGAGGTTCATATTAGTTGGTATCAGAGCTTTGGCTTCTAAATCAGGTTTAATCTATCCTTGTTCTTCTTCGTCTATTTTTTTTCTGTTTGATCTTTAAAAAAAAAAAATCAGATCCGTTACAAAAAAAAATATTATTAGATTCGTTATATTAAAAAAATACATTTTTTAAGGTTGTGTTGTTGAACTTATATCAACTATTTCTTTTTCGTTTCTTGATTCCGAGCATTGATATAACAAAAAATAATATGTCTTTCAAAAGAGATTCATCAAACAAAGATAAAAGAGGGGAACCATATTTCATGGTGCAGACTATCAACAATATAATGGTGAAGATTCGAGGACGAATCATTTTGAAGAGAGGGGGAATGATGAGAATCAAGAAGCTCACCAAAGGATCCATTGCATATTTCAGTTGGGCCAATTATATGAAAGCAATAGGTTCAAAGAAACATTTATTTATGGGCTGATTCTGAGTTGTTAAAGTTCAAATTCGGCTCACATGAAGACCAAGCCTTAATTAATGTCATCAAGACAATGGATTGGGCCGAATAAGGAAGACTTGGGCGTGTGGCACAAGCTAGGAGAATAGTCAACTTTGGCTGATTTATTTCCTTTTAATTTTCAAAGAATAATAGTTGATTTGTTTCCCAAATTAAGGGGCTGATTTGTTTCTAGATTTAGCTTTCCAATTAGGAAGCAAGTCAATAGCTGCTAGTTTAGTATTTACTTATTTCCTAAATTTGTTTGCATTTATTTTCATGATTGTAAGGCATTAATTGCCTAATATTTATTCCCTTTTAGGTCTTAGATATTTTTAGTATAAAAGGGACCAATTGATGTAATTTGAGAATATACTGGAATTGAAATAAATTTGAGAGAATTTTCTCTTCTGTTCTTCATAGAATTTGTGAACTTATCAAGGTTCTACCTTGTGGCGTTCAAACCTTGACTTATCACTCACCTTCTTTCTTATTCTTGAGTGTGGCGTCTACAACTTTCTTGATACCGTTGGTTCTTACCTCCTTATAGATAACGGGTCGCGGTTCGATAATATTCTTGTTTAAAAACTTGATTAGAAAATGATCATTCGTTACCATATATTGGTTCCGGGTCTCACTGCTATTGGTGAGGTTCATATTAGTTGGTATCAAAGCTTTGGCTTCTAAATCAGGTTTAATCTATCCTTGTTCTTCTTCGTCTATTTTTTTTCTGTTTGATCTTAAAAAAAAAATCAGATCCGTTACAAAAAAAAATATTATTAGATTCGTTATATTAAAAAAAATACATTTTTTAAGGTTGTGTTGTTGAACTTATATCAACTATTTCTTTTTCGTTTCTTGATTCCGAGCATTGATATAACAAAAAATAATATGTCTTTCAAAAGTGATTCATCAAACAAAGATAAAAGAGGGGAACCATATTTCATGGTGCAGACTATCAACAATATAATGGTGAAGATTCGAGGACGAATCATTTTGAAGAGAGGGGGAATGATGAGAATCAAGAAGCTCACCAAAGGATCCATTGCATATTTCAGTTGAGCCAATTATATGAAAGCAATAGGTTCAAAGAAACATTTATTTATGGGCTGATTCTGAGTTGTTAAAGTTCAAATTCGGCTCACATGAAGACCAAGCCTTAATTAATGTCATCAAGACAATGGATTGGGCCGAATAAGGAAGACTTGGGCGTGTGGCACAAGCTAGGAGAATAGTCAACTTTGGCTGATTTATTTCCTTTTAATTTTCAAAGAATAATAGTTGATTTGTTTCCCAAATTAAGGGGCTGATTTGTTTCTAGATTTAGCTTTCCAATTAGGAAGCAAGTCAATAGCTGCTAGTTTAGTATTTACTTATTTCCTAAATTTGTTTGCATTTATTTTCATGATTGTAAGGCATTAATTGCCTAATATTTATTCCCTTTTAGGTCTTAGATATTTTTAGTATAAAAGGGACCAATTGATGTAATTTGAGAATATACTGGAATTGAAATAAATTTGAGAGAATTTTCTCTTCTGTTCTTCATAGAATTTGTGAACTTATCAAGGTTCTACCTTGTGGCGTTCAAACCTTGACTTATCACTCACCTTCTTTCTTATTCTTGAGTGTGGCGTCTACAACTTTCTTGATACCGTTGGTTCTTACCTCCTTATAGATAACGGGTCACGGTTCGATAATTTTCTTGTTTAAAAACTTGATTAGAAAATGATCATTCGTTACCATATATTGGTTCCGGGTCTCACTGCTATTGGTGAGGTTCATATTAGTTGGTATCAGAGCTTTGTCTTCTAAATCAGGTTTAATCTATCATTGTTCTTCTTCGTCTAGTTTTTTTCTGTTTTATCTTAAAAAAAAAAATCAGATCCGTTACAAAAAAAATTATTATTAGATTCGTTATATTAAAAAAATACATTTTTTAAGGTTGTGTTGTTGAACTTATATCAACTATTTCTTTTTCGTTTCTTGATTCTGAGCATTGATATAACAAAAAATAATATGTCTTTCAAAAGAGATTCATCAAACAAAGATAAAATAGGGGAACCATATTTCATGCTGCAGACTATCAACAATATAATGGTGAAGATTCGAGGACGAATCATTTTAAAGAGATCCATTGCATATTTCAGTGGGGCCAATTATATGAAAGCAATAGGTTCAAAGAAACATTTATTTATGGGCTGATTCTGAGTTGTTAAAGTTCAAATTCGGCTCACATGAAGACCAAGCCTTAATTAATGTCATCAAGACAATGGATTGGGCCGAATAAGGAAGACTTGGGCGTTTGGCACAAGCTAGGAGAATAGTCAACTTTGGCTGATTTATTTCCTTTTAATTTTCAAAGAATAATAGTTGATTTGAATCCCAAATTAAGGGGCTGATTTGTTTCTAGATTTAGCTTTCCAATTAGGAAGCAAGTCAATAGCTGCTAGTTTAGTATTTACTTATTTCCTAAATTTGTTTGCATTTATTTTCATGATTGTAAGGCATTAATTGCCTAATATTTATTCCCTTTTAGGTCTTAGATATTTTTAGTATAAAAGGGACCAATTGATGTAATTTGAGAATAGACTGGAATTGAAATAAATTTGAGAGAATTTTCTCTTTGGTTCTTCATAGAATTTGTGAACTTATCAAGGTTCTACCTTGTGGCGTTCAAACATCGACTTATCACTCACCTTCTTTCTTATTCTTGAGTGTGGCGTCTACAACTTTCTTGATACCGTTGGTTCTTACCTCCTTATAGGTAACGGGTCGCGGTCCGATAATATTCTTGTTTAAAAACTTGATTAGAAAATGATCATTCGTTACCATATATTGGTTCCGGGTCTCACTGCTATTGATGAGGTTCATATCAGTTGGTATCAGAGCTATCCACAAATTGTTCATGCTATCCACATCTTTGCTTTCCTCAGTGGCCGTCACCTTTGATTTAAATCTCTTAGGAAGAGACCTAGTAATTTTTGAATTTAAACGCTCTTTTGAGATAGGTACTCCAAGTGCTTGACATTGGTTGGCAATGTTAAGAAGCCAAAATTGGAAGTCTTCGAACCTTTCTTTTTCACCTATACTTAATCCTTCAAATTGTGATGCCAACATTTGAAGCCTTGATTTCTTCACTGCTAAGGTTCCTTTATTAGTAACTTGGAGAGTATCCCAAGCTTCCTTTGCAGATTTAAGATTTTAAATGTAGGAGAATTGATGCCCATCAACTCCTCCAAAGATGGCATTCATAGCCCGATGATGCCATTTAGAAACCTCAAACTCTTTCGTTGTCCATTCACTTCTTGGCTTGAGTATCATGGTTCCATCCTCTTGAACCTTGGTAGGAGGACTATATCCTTCTTCCACTACCATCCAAGCCCTTTCATCAATAGAGCGGATGTTGGCTTTCATCCTCAACTTCCAATACCCATAGTTAATGCCTCGAAGTAATGGTGGCCGAGTATTTGAGGCTCATTCCGCCATTACATCATCTTGTAAACCCATGACTTCAAAAGATTTGCAAAAACTGTGAATTTATCACCTGGACTCTCACTAAGTACAATCTAGTGTCCTCCTCTGATACCAATTGAAAATACAAACACGGTTAAATAATGCTCAAGGTCAACCTACAGGACGGGGAGGGGGAGGGGGGTGAATAGGTTAGGCACCTTTTTCGACTCCCTTAGAAACAAACAAAAGTTTATCCCTCTAGATTGCTTGTATCACACTATATATATATATATATTTATATATATATCAATTAAAGACACTTAATCAATATATAAAACAAGTAAAGTGTGATACAAACAAGTAATCATAACACATACACAATCTATATTATAGAAAGGAAGTCAACTTACAAATAAAGTTCTATCCATAGTATTCAAATAACAAATACAAATATAAGAGAGATAAGGATAGAGAAAACTTGACACAAGATATAACGTGGTAAACCTCCGAAGAGGAAATATCCACGGGTTAGCAACCACCGACAAACAAAATCCACTAGTACATAAGACAAGTAAAATCTCTCAAGTGACCCCTTCACCTAGAAACTACCCTCCTATCCTACTCATGAAGATGTCGCCCTCTTGCTCAACAATCTGAGGCCTCACACCTCTTGTCAAGACTTCCTCGCTCACCCTTCCGGATCCTCACGACCCTAGGCAAGACTTATTGCTCAACTATCTGAGTCCACCCGACTCTAGTCAAGTCTTCCTCGCTCACCCTTCCGGATCCTCAGGACTCTAGGCAAAACTTTCTTACTTCACAATCCGAGGTTTTCCACCTCTTGCTAAGACTTTCTTGCTCAACAATATAGGTCTCACACCTATTGTCAAGACTTCTTTCTCACAAGGCATCTAGGTGATCATGAATGTAAAATGCAAATAAGCACGTAACATAGAATGTTATGATTAACACATCTTATGAAAAATACTAGACATGAGCATGAATGCACAAAACAAATGTAGTCTAGTCAATCATGCATGTTTAATCCATCTAGATCATGTAAGATATGTTCAACATTAATTACAACCTAGATACATGCATAGATCTAAAACTTAAATCACAATATATGTTCAATTAACACATAATCGAGTTTAAATCTCATATACCAAAAACATGCTAAAATCATGTGACAAAGTCATTTAGATTAAAGCTAAAGTTCTAGAGCATATTTCCTATTCATAGATTCAACAAAACACATGAATAGCTCAAAAGAACATAAGCACATGTATTATTGTGAGATTTCAACCAAAGAGAGCCTAATACATGTGAGGAACTATTTTTCACAAAATCAATCAATCAAAGATCATCAAATAGTCCTAGAATCAAAGCTATTACAATACAATCCCAAACATGTAAAAACATAGGCAAAATCAAAACTTAACTCAACATGTGAGATTTCAATTGAAACTCAATCTAGCTTTAAATGAGTTCAAAACTCAAATCAAAATAATCACAAGACACATATATATGTTGAAGAAGAAAACCCAAGGCAATTGACCAAGTTTTAAAAGAAAACTTTGAGAGAAAATCAATACCTTAGTTGATTTTGGTGCAATCCCGTTTTTGTGAGATTAGACTCCAAACACAGCTATAAAACTAACTGAAACCTTCAAAGAAAAGATGGAGGATGAATATACAAACACTCTTAACTTAGAATCACTCAAATCAGAGTTCAAATGAAGAAGTTATGGTGTTTGGAAGGTGAGAAAATTTGGAGAGAAAATTCTGCACTCAAATTTTTGAATCTCTTCTTTTAATAAAATGTGAGAGGAAATGGATATTTAAAGGGGAGGGAAAATGGGCATATGAAATGACCAAAAGGGAAAATAAGCAGCCAAGCTTGCTTGCTGCCCGAGATGGTGCATGGTCATCTCGGGGAAGCAAGCCTTCTGCCCCGAGATGGCCATGCGCAATCTCGGGAAAGAAGAGCTTTGCTGTCTTCTTTTTCCTTTGATCTTTCTTGGCGTTCTTTGACCGTTCTCCGGCCTCCGAACTCGGAATTTGAATCCGTTTATGGATTACAAACCGTAACTCTCTAACGGACATGGAAATATAAGATAATCAAGCCATAAAATAATAGTTCGACTTGATATACGAAGACGAAGATAATGTAAGCAACATGAGTTGAAAGTGTAGTATCTTTTGACTTAGAACTTGAAATCAATAGTATGAGTAACCGAAATTGATATGAACCTCACCAAGAGCAGTGAGACCCAGAACCAATATATGGTAACGAAGGATCGTTTTCTAACCAAGTTTACAAACAAAAATGTTATCGGATCGCGACCCGTTACCTATAAGGAAGTAAGAACCAACAGTATCAAGAAAATTGTAGACGCACACTCAAGAATAGGAAAGAAGGTGAGTGATAAGTCAAGGTTGGAACGCTACAAGGTAGAACCTTGATAAGTTCACAAGTTCTATGAAGAACCAAAGAGAAAATTCTTTCAAATTTATTTCAATTCAAAATCTATTCTCAAATTACATCAATTGGTCCCTTTTATACTAAAATATCTAAGACCTAAAAGGGAATAAATATTAGGAAATTAATGCCTTACAATCATGAAAATAAATGCAAACAAATTTAGGAAATAAATAAATACTAAACTTGCAACTATTGACTTGCTTCACAATTGGAAAGCTAAATCTGGAAACAAATCAGCCCCTTAATTTGGGAAACAAATCAACTATTATTCTTTAGAAATTAAAAGGAAATAAATTAGCCAAAGTTGACTATTCTCCTAGCTTGTACCACATGCCCAAGTCTTCCTTATTCGGCCCAATCCATTGTCTCGATGACATTAATTAAGGCTTGGTCTTCATGTGAGCCGAATTTGGACTTTAACAACTCAAAATCAGCCCATCAATAAATGCTTCTTTGATCCTATTGCTTTCATGTAATTGGCCCAATTGGAATATGCAATGGATCCTTTGGTGACGCTTCTTGATTCTCATCAGAAATGACCGGAACTCAATCAAGATTGATTTAAGACTAATATCAAGTTCAATATCCGTGTTATATAAACATATACACATAAAAACACAATTCACACTAGGATGCAAACTACATAGAGTCTATAATCATTCATTTTCCAAAACATGTTATTTTCATACCAATGCATGAACATTCATCTTCAAGTGTGTGAACGTGTTATACATGGTGCACAACGATGTAAGGACACATATGAATGAATTGTATGTGTGTGCATATAATGGTGCACAAATGCGGGGACACAAATGTATGAATTGTGTGTGTGTGCCTAAGCCTTGTAAGAGAAAGATAAGGTCTTAGTATACCTTTATAGAGCCATTTTGCATCCTTTCTCTTTGAAGACTTTGAACTTGCTTTGACTAGTTGTCCTTCGTCTTTGAAGCTTGAATCATCATGAAACTAAACAATTAAATCATTACAAGTAAACATCATTTTGATATGGAATTAAAGCCAACACAACCTAAAACCTAACAATATAGAGCTTTCCAAGGATGTGTGATTCATAATGCATTTCATTCCAAGGAATATTTGACGATCTCTAGAATGTTGTTGTTCGACATAGTAGGGGTCCGACAACAAGTTTACCTTGACAGGTGTCAGAATTCGAGCCCATCTTGGTATAGAACACCGAATGTCAATTCTCAATTGAACCCACTTGGCTCTTCGTTAATCCAACTATGAAGGATCTAAGAATAAAACGACTAGATTCCAAGTTCGGAAAGTGGCTTAGGTAAGCCAATTTACACAAGTCTAATTTTATGATTTCATTAGTGTATTACGAAAATAGAGAATATATATTCATTTATAATAACTGAATATTTATTGTCTAACAAAAATTACCGCGCTCATGACATTCATTGCTTATTTATCATATAATTGTTTGGGCAAATGTTTAAATAATTTAAATATAGCGATAAAATTTATTCGATATAGTAAACAGTGTTATGATCTGTTATGTATATAGTGTTTGAAAATAATTATAGTATTTTATAATATCTTTCGAATAAGTGTTATTTAATGAATTAATCAAGACTTTGATCTTGATAAGAAGCATTTCCGAAAGCGTTTAATGACATTGTCAAAATCATCCAGACACGGAGGTACGTTTGCACTTATTTGTTATGTTATTTTTTAGCATCATATTATATCTCAATTAATAGTTTGGTAGGATGCCATGATACTTATTTATAGTAACATAAATCTGTTGCTAATTTGTTAAGAAACAACACAATCTATGTATGTTTCTCTCATACGCAATACATAGTACGCGTGTAAAAATCTATTGATGGGTAATGCATGCTAATGCATGCTTAGTTAGTATGCCTAATAACTTTTATGGCTCTTACACGCAAGTTGTCTATCATAGATTTATAGGTGTCGAATTTTGGCAATAATCATCAATAGTACCATACATGAGTTAATTGCTTCCAAATGTTTGGTCTCATTAAGTACATTATTATTATTATTACTTGAGCGAGCATTACTCATATGCTTGGTATAGAAAACAAGCTAAAAATGCTAGCTCAGGAAACAAGTCTTGCCTCGGTGTACGGGAATCGAATTTCATCTCAATACGCTTAAAGGTTTAAACAAACGAGAGACCATATGACCTTGGTAACCCAGTCAGAGATGGAAGAGTAGCATTGGTCTCATATTGCTAACAACTACCTTCATCAGTCCGGGTTTTATCTCCCCTATTAATAAAAAGATTAGGTTCTATCAGATATGTTATGCCTTATACGAAAAAAACTCATTTATGACTAACCATTATGTTTTATTCTCTGAGAAAGCATATCTTACAATTTATCCTCTAACTAACAATCTGTTGAGAATTTTATAGTGAAAGGTTTATCAAGTTTGACTCAGATAAGGTTGCTTTCCAAAAGTTTCTTGATCAGACAGGTCAACAAAACTCTAAACCGTAACCACGTCTGTCAATTACCGGATGACACAACACTATCATCTGTCATAGATAGAACATGTTCGGCCAAAGTTCTGACTGGCACAAGATTTATGTCAACCTGAGATAGAACTTGTTCGGCCTAAGATTCTGGTCAGCCAAAGATAGAATCTGGTCGGTTAAAGTTCTTGGTTAGCTAAAAATAGAATCTAGTCGGTGAAAGAGAATCTGGTTATCTAAAGTTTCTTAACAGCCAAAGATAAGATCTGGTCTATCAAAGATTCCGGCAAAAAAAAAAAGATTGGTCTATAAGAAAAGGATCAACCGATAAGAGAAGTCAACCCTTAATGGAGTCATTACAATGGGTCATGTCCATAAAAATCAAGACTATTCCGGCGACTGCAGCATAAACAAACAAAACACCCAAGCCACTCTAGTAAGCCTAAACTAAAAAAAAGTTAGGGGTGCTAGGGGATGAATTATCTGTTATATCAGCGTCAGGAGATGTGCAAGCAATAGGATTCGTAAATAGAGTTCGATAAAAAAAATCGAGATGCAGTTGAAGAAAAGTTCACCTCGATGAGCATTGAAAATCGGACCCATGATGGTTAAAAGCATCTTGAGTCAATCATCAAATGAGTCATCTGTTTTCAACTAAACCGATAACAACCGAAGAATTTCTAAGCCTAGCAATTAAACTTTAGAGTTGTGAGTGATTCATCCGATTCAACTAGAAAAGATAGCTTCCCACAGGCTTTCTGGGTTTAACATATCGATGAATAATCCAAACTGTGATCACATCAAAGCAAACATCAACTAAACGGTGAGCAATCGGCCGTCAAAAGCATAAAATGGCTTGCCATAAACCTCACACAAGCTCCAAGTTGCTCAAATGGATGGTAATATAATCAGTCATTCAGAACCACACGTGCAACAATTAAAAGTTGATAATATTTCACCTTCACAACCTTAGCAAATTTATTTAGAAATAACTATGCCACATACAACCAACGAACGAAGCAACGATACCTGAGTGTTATCCTATTTGGTTTGCCATAGTTGTTCAATTTGGTGGAACTCCTCAGCTCATCAGAACTGCTCGGTTCACCAGAGGTATTCAACCATTATAGATATTTCAACTCAACGTTCTGTCAGATACCCTAACTGGCTACTCAAAAAAAAAAGGATGCGATGTTGAAGGCACTCTGTTCGAATAAAACATACTTTGACAATGACAAATGCTGGAGGGATAAGGGGTAGGACATCACAGCAAATGAGCATGATACGTTAAAAAAAAGTGCTATTGCAAAGCAGCTTTTAGCAAAGTCACTTCTGTAACCCAGTGATTCGTTCGATGGATAAAAAAATATATAATTGATCTATCCAAAGTTGATCAGTGTAATAAAAAACTGATTGGTCCAAAGTTGAGCAGTGTAATAAAAAAAACCAATCACTCCAAAGTTGATCAGTGTAGTAAGATAACCGATCAGGCCAAAGTTGATCAGTGTAATAAGATAACTGATCGGTCCAAAGTTAATCAGTTTAATAAGATAATTGATCAATCGTAAAGTAATCAGTTTTATAATATAACTGATGTACGTATAAAAAAGAGAAGATGGACTAGAACGGATGTGAGAGTATAAGATAAAAGCATGTGGATCAATCACCATCTCTCAACACATACAAAGTCGAGTATCAGCAGACCATCTCAATCTTGATGGTTTGATCAATAGATTGCTCGTAGCTGAAAATCCAGTTGTTCATTGTAAAAAAAAAGTTGAATTAGATGGATCGTTGCAATTCATGGAATGTCCTAAAGATCATTCACCCTAAAAAATATTTGGCGATATTCGGGATATCGCAACTCTACACTGGAGATAGAAATGCCTACTACATAGATCTCCCATCAAGTGATGTTAAAGCACAAAGAAATAAAGCAAGCTCAAACAAGGCATCTGCATTTACAGAAGCGTTAAAGATCAGACGAAGTCTGACTAAACAGGTCCAAAAACTCAAAAGACCATTAAAGGAGAAATTCCCCAGATAAAATCCAAGTAAAAGTGTTCAAAATTTATCTTCACAACATAGAGACATGTCTGAACATCAGAGTTTGCTTAGGCAAAGGGTGCTCGGGGGGCCAAGTGACGGGGTTGAAAGAAAAATCCAAAAAAGGGTGATGCATACTCATCGAAACTAATTGGGTGTATTAACAACACTGTTAGAGCGCCTTCAGGTTATTAGATACCTGATGGGAGGTGCAAAAAGTTGGATGGGGTAATGAAATTCTCATACATGAATGCCAGTTAACCAGATACTCGGCTAATATATGTTAAACTAATGAGATACAGATCATCCCCAATCGCAACGAATCTTGAGTAACAGACTATAGGGAGACGTTCTAGTGGCTTAGTTGCCAGATAAAAGACAAGTGTCTATAAATTTTATACCATGAAAATGGTCCCGAAGATCACTACTTGGAAAATGTCAAGATTGATCATGAGCAACCCAAGCAAGTGAGGTCAAAGATTGTTCACACAACCAACCAGAGATGATCGGTTAATAAGATAACCGATCGGTTCAGACCAAGTTTGGTCAGTTAATAAGATAACTGATCAGGCCAAAAACGATCAGCTACTATGATAACTGATCTGATCAAAGATGATCAGTTAACAAGATAATTGGTTAGACCAAGTTCGTCAATTAATAAGATAACTGATCGAGTCAAAAATGATAAGCTAATAAGATAACTGATCAGATTAAAGATGATCAGTTAACAAGATAACTGGTTAGACCAAGTTTGACAGTTAATAAGATAACTGATCGGGTCACAGACCAATCAACCAATAAGATAGTTGACCGAGATCAAAGATGGTTAGCTAGTAAGATAGCTGATCATGTCAAAAATGACCAATCAATAAGATAACTGATCAGATAAAAAATGATCAGCTAACAAGATGCCTGATCAACTCAGCGATCGGTTTAACAAGATCACTGACGAGCCAAAAAAACTGATCAGCGCAATAAAATACTTGATCAGATTGAGGTAATTAGATACTTAGTATAAAGCCAATATAAAAAATGCTTGGTTAAGAGCACTATTTGTTATCAGGTAATCAGGTACTCGAGCAAATCAGTTAGCTAAGCCAATGGGTTACTGAGACTTAAAACCAATCAAAGTGACATTTGGTTTTATTAAGTCATATGAGATACTCAGATTAGGTAAAAAAACAATACTTGGCAAATGATAAGACTGATCGAGAGCGACCCGAGCGAATCAACGTGAAAGCCAATTAGAACTATCGACCAGAGTGATGATAACTGATCAATTTATTAAGATAACTAATCAGTCAAAGAGTGGTTAGTATAATGTGATTACTAATTGGTCTAAAGGTGATTAGTTTGGTAAGATAACTGATTTGTCTCAAAGCGATAAATTTAACAAGATAATTGATCAACTACAAGTTGATCAGTTCGATAAAGATAACTGATCAGACCTAGAAGTGACAAGTTTAATAAAGATACTTGGTTAGACTGAGGTAATGAGATACTCAGTATAAAATTAATTGAAGAAATGCTAGCCTAGAAATTTAGTTTGACACAAGGTAATGAGATACTTGGTCAAATCGATTAGGTTCTGTAAAGCATACGAATTGACTAAGCCAATGAGCTACTCAGACTTAAGATCAGTTCATCACTTGGTCCAATTAAGTTAAGTGAGCTGCTCAGCTTGAAACAAAAGTCGACAATATGCTTAACAGCTCACTGAGTATATCATTTCAGAAAGTAGCTCAAGTATTTAAGAAGGTATCGTTATTGGTAAAGATTGGTCGGTTGAGAAACTAGCATTGTTACTGGAGTATCGATAACTAAGTATACCATGTTGCCAAAAGTCAGCCAAACAACCAGTCAATACTTGATCAAGTCTTCATCGTGATCAAGCCTGAGCGGACAAACTTAAATATCAATCATCCGTCAAAGAACAACTGATCTGTTCAACAAGATAATTGATCAGCCTCATATGATCGAGTTTAATAAGATATCTGATCAAAATAATGAGTCTAGTGAGATACTTAGATGATCGAGTCCAATGAGATACTTGATCAGATTGAGGTAATCAGGTAGTGAGAAACCAGTTAATAAAATACTTGGTCAAATTTTTGGCTTATCACAAGGTACTAGGCTCCAATGGACTAGTGCACAAAAAGAAAAAAAGTCAGGAGGCTTTCAAATGCCGAGATCTGGGCCACCTGAGCTGAATGCCTTAAAGCTGGCTTGGCCTGCTAAAAATCAAGTAAAAACATCAAAAGGTGGGTGGAAATTTAGATATGGTGAGTCAAGACCCCTCGCGGTTTAAAATAAATGTTTGGGTTACCCTAAGCCAGAAAGCCTAAATCCTTATCTGTCAGCTGAGCGAGCCTTTGAAATAATTTACGATAAGTGCAAAAACCAGGGAGCAATTGTAGAAGAGCTAGTAATGGTTGAAATTGAATACAAGTAAGTCAAAAATCTAAATTGTATTTATATACATAAAATATATTTTTATTTTACAGAAATAGTAGCCTAAATGTCTAAAAACAAAAAAGACCGATCCACAAGAAAGATTGGCCTAAACGAATATCGACCTATAAAAAAATCAGCCAAAAGGAAGAATCAAGTCTCCGAAAGATAGAATCTGTTCGACCGAGAGATAGAGCTTGTTCGGCAAAAGATCCTGGTTGGCTAAAATTATGGTCGGACAAAGATAGAATCTGGTCAGTTAGAGTTTCTGGCAACTGAAGATGGAATCTGATTTGTAAAAAAAAAGGTCAGTCTAGAAAAAGTTTAAAATTGAAATAAAGATCCAGGTTGAACACTTGGAATGTCTCGTGAAAAAAAAACTTTACTCAGGCCATAAAAAAAAGAGTTAACATGCGTAATGTTTGGTTCCTACTCTGCGTATCGACATCAACTCCTAAATGAGAAACGAAGCTATGGGATAGATTTCGAACAACATGAACACTCAGAGAACAAGAACCTCCAACTCACCATGAACAAGTATATATATATGGTAGTGGCCTTAGTCGGCGGATGTTAAGAAGCACAATCTCGATGTAGCGCCATCTTATTTTTCTGAGAGCAATGACATCTAGTGCATTTTTCTCAGTTTGTGAAGAAAGACACTACTCAGAGACACCATAATCAGTTCCTTTTATGGTCTCCAACTTTAAAATTTTTAAGTTATCACGATCACTAAAACTTTGAAAGATAGTTAGAACTTGCCTTTAAAGGATATCCTATAATCGGTGATAAAAGCGTTAGGTGGCAGAGTGCTGTACGGCGAAAGAAAAGATGTTTTAGGTAGAAGCAGTGCAAAGAAGATAAGATCAGGCTAAGACACCCTACCAAGAAAGTATCCGAGTGCTAGTCTGATCCTCTCAAAGATGGATCCAAACATAGTCGAACCATGATGAAAGAGGATCCGAGAGACAGTAAGATTCGCTCAAAGATGGATTTAGGTAAAGCTAAATAACACTAAAAATGGGTCCCATATTAGCCTAGATGAGTAGAAGGTTCTAAGCATAAAAAAAATGAAAGGAAAAAAAATATTTAAATCCCCTTCGTCGAGTCGCCAAGAACTCATCTCGCGGATTTAAAGGGGTACTGTTATAGGGATTTTTTAGGTATCATGACATGTCAGTAAAGATAGCGGATAAACCAAAATATATGGTAGACCACATCATTAGAGAAGAAAAACAGTCTCTAGTGATTGACAGACGGTCGGATATACCGATCAGGTAAAAAAAGAACGGTTGGGAAAGTCAACTGGTCAAAATTTGACCAAGTCATAGTTGATGTTACTAGACAGGACAGTCAGACTAAACTGATCAACCAAGATAGGTTTAAACCTGATCGGGTAGTAAAACCGATTGAGGAAAGAGACATAGTCGCGATGAGAAATGGTCAGCCAAGTGATGCTCAATCAAGACAGTAACAAAAGTTCAACTACGACTCAAATAAGAAGAAGAATGATCTTACTCAAACAAGGAATTTAGAACCACATTCCAATAAGGAAATATTAGTATTTCCTCCTACATATCAAAAACTCCAAATCAAGCAATAATCCAACTCTTCTAGAAGATTACCTACCAATCAGGAAATAAGTCCTAAACGGACTATTCAACTAGAATCCTACAAAGACTCTAATTCAATACACAAGATCTTCGAAATAGAAAAGAAGGTAAAGACGAATTCAATAAGTGACAAGTACGAATTCAATAAGTGACCAGTCCTAATTTAACACTAACATCTTTCCTTATTTGTATAACAAAAATTAGGGTTCTATACACATATAAATAGACCCATAATCTTATTGTAAAAAGAGGGAAGAACGTATAAAAAAAAGACACATAAATAGAAAGAAAAACAGAGAAAGAGAGAGAGATACGACGAAAGAGAGAGGAATAATGTGTGCAATCATTCTATTCAAGTGAAACATCTTGTGGAATTCTATCTCCTAAAAGCTTATTCAGAACAATTCTACTTTTAGGCACAAAATTATTTATATAGTCATTTTCTAGAAATTTAGCATTTGTCAAAACAAATACTTTAAGATCTGAAGGACTATAGAAATAATATCCTTTTGTTCATTTTGGATACCCTACAAATATGCATGTTTCTGAACGAGACTCCATCTTTTGTCTTTCCTTTTAACACGTGTGCAGGATATCCAAATATCTTTAAGTGTTGTAAACTAGGCTTTCGCCCGGTCCACAACTCATGCGGTATTTTAGGAACCGACTTAGATGGTACATCGTTTAGAATGTACATAGCGGTTTGTAAAGCATATCCCAAAAAAGAATTAGGGAGCGTTGAATAACTTAACATAGACCTAACCATGTCCAAAAGAGTTTTATTTCTCCTTTCTGCCACCCCATTTTGTTAAGGTGTACCTGGTGTAGAAAACTGAGAAATTATCCCATTATCAATAAGATATTGTTGAAACTCACCAGATATATATTCTCCACCACGATCAGACCTTAAGATTTTTATACGTTTCTAAAGCTGATTTTCTACTTCAGCTTTAAGTGCTTTGACCATGTCAAAAGCATCTGACTTATGTCTCATGAGATACACATAGCCAAATTTTGAGTGATCATCTGTGAAAGTGATGAAGTACTCATATCCACCTCTAGCTTGAATGCTCATAGGTCCACACACATCAGTGTGTATCAATCCTAAACTTTCGATGGCTCTTGTGCATTTGGTTGTAAACGATCTTTTGGTCATTTTACCTTCCAAACAAGATTCACAAGTTGGTGGATCATCAACCTTTAAGTCACTTAGATGTCCGTCACTTACCAATCTTTTAATCCTACTAAGGTTAATATGACCTAAGCGCAAATGCCATAGGTAGGTTTCATCTTTTGATAATTTTACTCTTTTATGATTAGGTTCTATTGATTTCGTGTCTAACAAGTGAGAAATATTTCTATGCAAATAGAATAAAGCGTTTTCCAATGTACCTTTGCAAATAATTTTGTCATACTTACTAATAATAGAAGCTTTATTAAGAGTAACCGAATAACCAAAATTATTTTAAAAAGAAACTGAAATTAAATTCCTCTTCAATTGAGGTACATAATAAACGTCTATTAATTCTAAATGCCTATAAGAATCTAAACTAATTCTAATATCTCCCAATAATCTAGCAGACACCAATGCTCTATTGCCTAAATGCAAGTTGAATACATTCTCATTTAGTCTTTTCCTTTTCCAGAATCCCTTTTGGTTAGGCCCAAGTTGTTTTTTCTTTTGTTGTTTCTTGACCTTCCTACGGGTCTTAACAGAAGCAACTTTACTAAGCGTATGAATCTCTTAACCCTTACCTTACACAAGGATTTTCTTGGTGCTTTGATCATCTTGCATCAGGCCTTGCAAGGTGTATTCCTTATTGTTCAAGGTGTAGTCCAACTTGAACTGATCAAAAGAATCTGATAGTGAGTTGATAATTATGTCAATTTTCGTCTCACCATCTATCTCAACACCATTCAGTTCAGCAATGTTGAGATGTGCTATGACTTTCATCATGTGATCTTTCACAGCCTATCAAGGTTTCATCCTAAGATTCCTGAAAGCAGTCACTGCCTCCCTATTAGTCGTCCTGGACTTCATAGCAAACATCTCTTCCAGAGACATCATTATATCAGCAACATTCTCCATTCCTTCATGTTTCTGTTGCAACACATCGAATATGGTGGTCATAATGTAATGTACATTTAGCCATCTCATCTGGAGACTTCCGCTATTGATACTCATCTCTTTGCTCCAGAGTAGATTCATTACTAGGAGTAGGTGGTTTAGGAGTACAGAGAATGAACTTATGCCTTTCAATTTGCAACAACCCAATATTCCTTTTCCATGTGACATAATTATCATCAGTTAAAGCATTATCTTTTAGGATGTTGATTAGGGATGGGGTGATGGTTTCTTTACAATAACAAAAATTATATAAGCAAATAATCATGATAAAGCACTTTCAAATATTGAATTAAATAAATAATTCAATCGTAAAAATTCAACAGTGATCCAACACCCATAAATGTCACGCCTCCTTTGGGAGTTCGTACAATTTACTAGTTGGCCTAGGTCCCACCTAATTGTTAACATAACAACCAGTGTTTTCAATTTTAGCCTTGTGATTTTATTAACAAGAACTTATGTGATGATATTAATAAAATCACATTAAGTGTGTTACCAAGTTATCGACCTTCAATAAATTTCCTCACGAATATCCCTCCTTTGGGAGTAGATATCGTTTGGGCTAATTGTCTAGTTTATCTTTGTAAGGAAGTATCTTGCTAAATTCTATTCATGAATACCTCTTGGGAGGTTATTACACGAAACATAAAGATCAACTAAACTTGGAGGCCGTAGGTGTTCCAAAACTCCTTCTCCCACTCAATTATTTAAGGTGTGTGATCAAATTCAAAGAATGATTTAACAAGTTATCTAGATGCCAATTAGATACCTAAACCATTCAATGCATGTTCATACCAAAAGAGATATATAAGTGGCACTCCTATTCTATGTGACATGTTATCAACCAATGACAAACATTGCAATATTTATAAAAATATAAATAGCTATAATTTTGGTCCATCATAGAAAAGCAAGTAAATTACATATGTCTTGGAATACAAAAAACTCCTTTCTTGGCGAACAAGTCTTCACGCGACCTTCGTCGTTTGGACTCCCTTGGCTGGCTTCATTGGGCGTGTGCACCCTTGGCTACCTACTACAGGCATTCGCACGCCACACCCCCCCATGGATTTCATAGGGGTTCCGTGCACATCCCATGCCACAACAAATGTGCCCGCGTGCTCTTCACATGCATGTTTGTTGCTATGGCTCGCACGGTCCCAAAATTGTTTCATTTGCTTCCAATTCTTCAAAACTTTGAGTCTTCGATACTTGATTGTATTATAGAAGAATTTTAAATAAAAAAAATACTGCCTTTTTTTTTGTATTATAGTGCAGTTTTCTTTTATTACAATATAATACGGTTTTTTTTATTACAATAACAAAAAAAAAACTTAGCAACTACCAAAAAGGAAATCAATGCGATGATAGGTCACCCTTCTTGTTACAATCCCAAAACAATAATACATTGAAATTCTAGGATCAAAATTGAGCAACAACAATCCACATATAAAACATATATATATCCATACATTCCAATGTAAATATATATGTGAATACCTAGAGTACAATCTCTTTCTAAAACATACATATCTACAATAAAAGAAAAAGATTCACGTACACATACATCAATTAATCAAGGGTACAACCAGGCTCTGATACTAATTGTAGGGAAAATCGTGCAACGGAAGCGTGAAAAAGGATATTAGGGTTTGGTATAAATAAAAAAAATTCCTTTTATATAGCACCAACCTTAAACCTAGATTAATTGATGTATATAAAAAGTATCGTACCATTTTTTTCCGTGGTGATTAAACTAGCATCGAATTGAATCCGTAAGATCTTCCAATCGAATCACGAATATGAATCACCTAGGAGTGTGGGCTACCTTTTATTAAATTTTATACATGAGGATGAAAACAAATAAAATCTTCTTCTTTGTTAGTCACAATAATTTTCCAAAAAAAAAACCAAGAACGTCCGGTCACTTGTGAATTATCAATCAATTTGATTGAAACTCGCGTGAACCTTGATTCGATGTTGTACACAAAACCCTTTTGATGCACAGGATACTAGTGTAGTATCGAAAATAAAAACATTCTCTCTTTTCTCTATGCTTGGCTGAATTCTTCACACAATGAGTTGGACGAAGTTTTTTTAATAACAACAAAAAAATAAATAATAAATAAATAAAAAACAACTTCTCACACAAAAAACTAAGGCTTGGTCGAAATTTACAACCTATATTTATAGGTTCAAAAATCCTCTTCTCAAGAGGATTTAATTGGTAGGCAAGAATCCTATTCTTAGGTGGATTTACTTAGTGACCAAGAATCATTTTCCAAAAAGAATTCCTTCCTACACCAAGACTCCTAATCCAACTCATTAGTGTACTTGTGATCATATTAAAGATTTCCTAATTTGACTAGATAAATAACTCATTTTATTTATATACTTATCAAATATTGTCTTTAATATTAATTATACTACCAACAATAGTATAACATTAGGAGACCTTCTCCTATAAGAAAAAAGATTTTGACTTTTAATTAAATAATTGTTTAATTACCAAATTAATTAATTTCTATTTAATTAAATCATAAAATAAAAAACAATATATTAAGCTATTTTATATAGCCTTGCCGCCCAAAACATATACTGTTGGAACCCCGTTCATCAGTTACGCGGCGGAACTAGGTTTTAAAATTTTTATACAAATCATAATCTGTATCTAGGACCAGTGAACTTGAGATCGTAATTATTTTCGGAACTAATACATATAATATGTAAACACAGAAAATTGAAATCGATATAATCATAAGAAGAACATACAAACGTTTGGAGGCTCCTTCACTTTACGATGTGCTCCTGTCTGAACCACTTGATCTTCCTCGCTATCTCCCGGAACTTGAATGGAGGATATAGAGAAATACTTGAAGAAACTCTTTCTTCTCAATTTGGTGTATTGATTTCTTGCACACATGAATTGCATCTCATGCAAAACTTATATTGATAGATGTGGTTCAATCTTTAAAAACGTAATATATATCTAATATATATATATATAACGAAAAGGCAGGCGTTGGTAAGACAAAAGAAATATTGATGAAAAAAGATAACAAAGGCATTATATATATATATATATATATATATATATATATATATATATATATATATATATATATATATAGATGTGCAAGCATTTGAATTTTTATCTTAAAAGATTGCCAATCTCCTGTGTGATCAACGTTAATATATATATATATATATATATATATATTCTTTTACGCAAAAGCTCTTTTTCACGCCTTTGCCAAATATATATATTTTATATCATACGCCTCTTTGCATGTGTACTAATTTGCTTCACATGAAAATTCTATTTTTTTTTTGTTTTTGTTTTTTATTTGTTTCCTATACAAATACTTATATATGTGCACACACCAATTTGCATCAAATGCAATCTCTTGTGTTATTAATTGATATATACGATTTAATTATCCTTTTTGATTATATCTAATATATTAAAAGTGATAATAAGTACTTTAAATTTAAACTTAAATTCAAATACTTAGATAAATGATTTAGTAAAAATAAAATAATCCTATTATTTTATCTTCACCTAAATCCATATATCAACTAACACCCTCCAATTAATAGTTAATTAATAATTCATAATTATCAATATAATTAAATAATCTAATTATTTAATTAATTTAACTATTAACATTCATTAATTAAATAATCTCATTATTCAATTAATTCCCCGAATATAAACGTGTCACTATTGTAACACAATTAATTGGACAATCCAATTAATTAACCGTGACCCTTGTTACCTAAATCAATCGGGCTAGCAAGGGGACCTAATGGACCCACAGGATTTTGAGCTCCAATAATCCTCGGAATCATTAATTAAACTCTTTAATTAATATTCCTTGATTATTAACTCCGGTGTTATTTCACTAAAAATCAAAAACTGCACACTCCCAACTGTAGACGTTTTTACACAGACCGATACAACTCGGTGTCCATCGATATAGCTATTACACATGGTGTGATCCTCCACGGTAGTTCATAATTAGAGCTGGGTCATAATGTCCGTTATACCCCTATAATTACATATTTCCTTTAAGTACCGTTGAATCTCTAATGAACAGTAAATCCTAATTTCTCACGAAATCAGGAGAGCATTCAAATTGTCCAAGTCCCGAATCAACCCTTAAGGGAACTACCATCTACTTCTCACAAGAAGGAGTGGATTCCACTATTGTGTATAAACCTTTCCAACCACAAGCCAAACCACAATCCAAACATACAGAGCTTATTAATCGGGAACAACATCCGACCTCACCCATGGTATATCAAAGACCACGATCTAACTTGAAGGCGTCGATAAGACACTCAGGATTAAGATCACCCATATATAGCCATAATTAGTTGATATATATATGAATCTCATCGGTAAACGGATCTTGGTGAGAGATTCATATAGATCATTGCCCAGTCCTATATGATCACATCACACAAGGTGCCTCCATTCCCATATCTCATATGAATGATTCAGGATAGAATCATCGTACATTACGGAATGGACTGCAGCTATAGATTAACCACAAATAAAGTACCCAACTTTATTTGCTATCTATGGAATCTTTAGATTGCACATCTCTTACTGTATCCATCCGTAAATGGTATATGACACTCATATACACAGTTCGAGATTACATCCGGCAATCTTGGATGTTAAATATATACACAAGTTATAAAATAAACAACACAACAAGAATGAATTGAATTTTTCCTTTTATTTATTTCATAAATCCATTTACAAATTACATCTTTAGGGTATAAACCCCAACAATCTCCCACTTGCACTAAAGCATGTGAGGCATGTCTCGTAACCCTAGACCATCTAGGTGACCCAAAACACTTTAGCTGGTAAGGTTTTTGTAAATGGATCAGCATGATTGTCTTGTGAGGCTATCTTTGTGACGATCACATATCCTCTCTACATTATCTCTCTAATGAGATGATACTTTCTCTCTATATACTTCCCTCTCTTGTGGCTTCTTGGTTCTTTGGAATTAGCCATATCACCACTTTTATCACAATAAAGTGTGATGGACATATCCAAATTTGGAATAACTTCCAGATCACTCAAGAACTTGAGGAGCCAAATAGTCTCTTTAGCAGTTTAACAAATGACTACATATTCGGCTTCCATGGTGGAGTCAACAATGCAAGATTGCTTGATACTTCTGCACACAATGGCTCCACCACCAGGGTGAATACTAATCCAGACGTAGATTTCCTAGAATCACTATCTGACTAAAAATCAGAATCCGTGTATCCTAACAGGATCAAATCCTACCCGGAATACACTAGTATATAGTCTCTCATTCTTCGAAGATACTTGAGAATTGTCTTAACAGCAACCTAATGATCCAATCCTGGGTTGGACTGGTATCTGCTGACTACTCCCACTATATAGCAGATGTCTGGTTTCATGCATAACATAGCATGCATGAGACTACCTACAGCTAATGCATAGGGTACATGTCTCATATCCTTAAACATTGAGGTAAATTACCTTTCTTGACGTTTTGCATCAAAAATCGCATAAGAATATTGTCGATATATGATGCTGAGACAGTGCTATGAGTTTGTTCTTACGATCCCTTATAAGTTGGATCCCTAGAACATAACTCACCTTTCCAAAATCTTTCATTTTGAATTGGCTAGCCAGTCAGCCCTTTACATCAGAAAACACTCCCACATCATTCCCAATGAGTAGGATATCATCTACGTATAGGACCAAGAAAACTACTTTCTTATCAATGAAGCGCTTGTAGACACAAGGCTTATCGACGTTCTGCTCGAAGCCATAGGTTTTGATCATATCATCAAACCTAATGTTCAAAGATCTAGATGCTTGCTTAAGTCCATAGATGGACCTTTGCAGATTGTAAACCTTTTGCTCTTGATCTGGAGACACGAATCCCTCTGGTTGCATCATATAGATGCTCTCATCAAGATTGCAATTCAAGAATGCAGTCTTGACGTCCATTTTCCAAATTTCATAATCTAAATAGGCAGCAATGGATAAGAGAATCCTAATAGACTTAAACGTGGCTACTGGCGAGAAGGTCTCTTCATAATCGACCCCTTCTTGGCTATAACCCTTGGCCACTAGCCTTGCATTGAAGGTCTTTACCTTCCCGTCTACTCCTCTATTTCTCTTGTAGATTCACTTACACCCTATGGGTTTTACCCCATCCGGTAAGTCTACAAGATCCCAGACTGAGTTAGAGTGTATGGACTCCATCTCGAGATTCATGGTTCTAAGTCATTCCACTTTATCAAGATCTTCCATTGCATTCTTAAATATCAATGGATCACCAACACTATCAGCAGAGACAGCATATTGTCCCTCACTTATACCTAAATAGTGTTCAGATTATCTCACAACCCTCTCACAATGTCTCGGTGGTATTATATCCTGATCAGGAACCATCTAACTCTCAGATGTTTATGGATCAACAACTCTTGTTGATGAAGCACTAGTCTCACCAGGCTCCAACTCATTCAATACAGTCTTAGAATGAGGTTTATGGTCACTAATATAAATGTCCTCAAGAAACATTGCATTTGTAGATACAAATACTTTGTTATCTTCTGGACTATAGAAGTATCCACCTCTGGTCTCCTTGGAGTATCCTGCAAACAGGCAGAACACAGACTTGGAATCTAGCTTTCCACTTCTGTTCTTTAGCACGTGTGCTGGACACCCCTATATGTGGAAATGTCGCAAACTAGCTTTACGGCCATTCCACAACTCTGGGGGAGTCTTAGGAACAGATTTGGATGGCACCACATTCAAAATATATGCCGCTGTTTGTAACGCATATCCCCATAAGGAATTCGGTAATGATGAGAAACTAATCATAGATCTCACCATTTCCATTAGGGTTCTATTTCTCCTCTCCGCTACACCATTTTGCTGAGGTGTACCGGGAGCTATGAGTTGGGAACTATCTCATCCTCAACCATGAAGTTTGCAAACTCTTGGTCAAGGTACTCACCTCCACGTTCCGATCGTAGTGACTTGATAGTCCTACCTAATTGATTCTCAACTTCAGCTCAGAATTCTTTGAACATTTCAAATGTTTTCGACTTCCGTTGCATTAGGTAAACGTGCTCGTATCTCGAGTAGTCATCTATAAAAGTGACATAATACTCATAACCATCCATAGCTTTAACATTCATCGATCCGCAGACATCTGTATGTATAAGCTCTAGCGGTTCTTTAGCTCTAAGCCCTTTTCCAGTAAAAGGTCTCTTAGTCTTCTTACCTTCCAGACAAGATTCGTAGATAGGTAAGGTGCCAACCTTTAACTCACTTAAAGGTCCGCTTTTTACTAGTCTGTCTATCCGGTCAAGGTTGATATGACCAAGCCTTAGATGCTAGAGATACGTGTCATTATCTGTAGAAATCTTATGTCGTTTAGTTTTTGGTTTTTCAACTTTAAACATTTCGGTGTTGAGTAGTGTAGTATGTATTAACAGTCTTAATACATACAAATTGTTTTCATTAATTCCTGAACAAATATTCAGATCATTCTTTCCAATAATAACAGACTTATTATTAAAAGAAACAGAATATTTTTTTTCTAACAACTTAGAAACAAAAATCTAATTCCGTGTAAATCCAGGAATATAAAATACATTGTCCAACAATATATAATTATTATAAAAACGGAATCTAATTAGCCCTCTGCTCGTACCGACACGACATCCCCTGACCCCACACGCATTGAGAAGGCTTGCTCATCTAGCTGTGTCTAAGAATCAGTCCATTGTAAAGAAGAACAAACATGGTTAGTGGCCCCCGAATCAACTATCCAGGGTGAAGAATCATCTTCTACTAAACACGACTCAAGAACAAGTAAATCATATTTACTTTTCTTGCACTTTTTCTTGCTTTAGGCTTTCTTGGGTTTGGGCTTACCCTTCGCTTTCCCAGTAAACCTTTTTCTCTTATTATTATTAGAGTAGGAAGATGGTTCGGCAACGTTTGCCTCACTGGTCTTACCCTTATTGTCCTTAGTCAAGGACTCAAAGGTAGTGAGCTCATTAAGCAACTGTGTGAGATTGAACCTTAACTTGTTCATCCTATAGTTGCTCTTAAACTGATCGAAACTCTTCGAAAGAGTCGTCAGTATGATGCTCACTTGACTGGGTTCATGGCCCCGTCATTGACTTCTGCTTTGTTGAAGTAGGACATCACACTCAGGACATGTTCCCGAGCTGACGTACCTTCCTTCATACTAGTGAGCATAGCGGCAACTTCATGTCGCTTTTGCTCGAAGGGCTGCCCGAACATAGCTTGCAATGACTCCATGATTTCAAATGCTGAAGTCATTGATTCATGCTTTATGACAAGCACGTCTGTCAAAGAAGCCAACATATATGTTTGGGCCTTCTCATCAGATGAGACCCATCGCTCGTATGCCTTACGAACAGTTCGTGTGGCATTGGCAGCAGGCGCTGGAGGACATTCCTCAGTAAGCACAAACTTGAGGTCTTTGGTGACTAATATTGCATTAATGTTAAGTTTCTACTTAGTGTAGTTATCACCAGTTAATTTGTCGTTTGCGAGAATTTGAAGTAATGCAGAAGACATTATTGCTGAAATAAATAAAACATTCATTCAATCATTTATTTAAAACAAGTGCGAGTGATTTGGCATAAATTTAAACATGATGCATGAACATGTTTAACGAATTAGAACTACCCTAAAACTAGTTGCTATACCACTACAATCCAACATACCACAAAGAAGTGCCACCTTATGGTCGGTCAAGTCTTTGCATGTTAGACCGAGACATTCTTTATCAAATGATATTCTAGAATAACTCTTATTCCATATCATTCAATCATCGTTCATTCAGTCAGGTTTTTAATTAACAAACTTAATCAAAACCTTTGTGAGTGTAACCCACCATTTCAGATCTTACGAGTTTAACTCGAGAATTGCCTGTCAATCTCGAAATACCCTCAGAAATCCTATCCATTAGGAAGTCAACCTTATTATTGACCTTTGTGGAAACCCTCCTTAGGGAGGACGAAAACAAAGCCGTCATAAGGCCCCACTCGGATCTCACGGTGTTGAACTAATGATGGAGACCGCGAGATATATATGTCATATATACCTCTCCCACTCACTATCTAGCGCATTAACTAATTAGAACCAAATTCTAATTAACTAATAAATTATTAATGATTTTTAACAATTAAAAATCTAATCTATTAGTGAATAATCTAATCCTCTGTAAACTTGATGGAAATCATTAACTTAGCAACCATACACCCCAATAGCTAAAGAGCTATGATACATATGGAATGCAATTTAACACCCTCCAACTAATTGAAAACAAACCCGATCGTTCAAGATTGATGTAAGAGAAACTATTCTAATCACTTTATCAATGAAATGATGATAAAAGCTAATTAGAACAGCACTTTGATTTCCCCAAAACGCCACAAACTATGAAGTTTGATAAATTTAAAGGCAAAACAAAGATTTTGAGGTTGTTGAACGCCACAAGCTGAATAAGCTTGATAAGTTCCAAAGTTCATGCAAGAACTTAAGAACAAAACACTCACAAAGTGCTCAAATAAGTTTATATTACTCAAATCTCTGCCTTACATAGAAAAAGCAACCTTGTTTATATAGAACAAAGGCCAAGGACAATACAACACAAATATAACTGCCCATTAAATGTGTAACCTCCCAATAAATGTGTAACCTCCGACTAAATGACATTTACACCATGAATATTGGCCATAAAGTATTCAGCATTTGTAACTCCTTATTCCTAATCAAAGAACACATGAACTCACCCAACACAAAAACCCAAACTATTCATAAAATAAGCCCACAAAACCCAACACAATTAAACCCAAACTAATAAGAAAATAAGCTCGCAAAACCCAACATAATTAAAACCTAACTAATTATAAAATAGGCCCACAAAACCCAACATGGCCGAATGGCCTTTTATTCTTCAAGATAGGCTAGAATACTTCATTCTAACAAGGCTGGACTTTTGTCTTCGGGATTTGGACTTGTTTGAAACATGTTAACCATTTTATACTCTTCTTGCATCCTTAGAGCCTTGACCAAATCTTGACTAGCTTGCTCCCAAATGCTTCCCATTAAACAAGTTATTCTTTGATCCTTTTAGCTTTAGCTCTTGTCATTGGTCTTCCATGAATGGTTAAAGGATTTGGATCTTTTCCAACCTTAGCCGAATTGTGATCAACTGGCTGGTCCTCATCATTCCCCCTTTCCTCGAAAGGATTCGTCCTCGAATCAGCACCTTCATCACCTACATCAAACAAAGACAAATCAGAAACATTGAAAGTTGCACTAACATTGCCATACTTACTTGGTAGTTCCATCTTGTATGCATTGTCATTGATTCTTTGAAGGACTCGAAATGGTCCATCCCCTCTTGGCATGCGTTTAGACTTTCGTTGGCTAGGAAATCTTTCCTTCCTCAAGTGTACCCAGACCCAATCACCAGGTTCAAATACTACTTGCTTTCGGCCTTTGTTGTGTTGCTTCTCATATTGTAGAGCTTTCTTTTCAATTTGTGTGCGCACCTTTTCATGCAAGGCTTTGACAAAATCAGTTTTTTGCTTACCATCCAAATTAGCTCTTTCCAAAGGTAAATGTAGTAAATCCATAGGAGATAATGGATTGAACTCGTACACAACTTCAAATGGTGAATGGTTTGTTGTAGCATGCACACTTCGATTATAAGCAAACTCCTCATGTGGCAAGCATTCCTCCCAATTCTTCAAATTCCTTTGAATTATGGCCCTCAAAAGCATTGATAAAGTTCTGTTTACCACCTCTGTTTGTCCATCTGTTTGTGGATGACAAGTGGTTGAATACAACAGCTTTGTACCCAACTTTCTCCAAAGCGTTTTCCAAAAGTGGCTAAGGAACTTCACATCTCTATCACTCACAATTGTCCTTGGAATTCTGTGTAACCTCACAATTTCTCTGAAGAACAGCCCCACAACAAAAGTCGCATCATCTGTTTTGTGGCAAGGAATGAAATGTTCCATCTTGCTGAACCTATCAACAACAACAAAAATAGAATCTCTCCCCCCTTTTGACCTAGGTAATCCCAAGACAAAGTCCATTGATATATCAACCCAAGGCTTACTAGGTATAGGAAGAGGAATATACAGCCCATGAGGCATTACTTTAGATTTAGCTCATTTGCAAGTAATGCATCTCTCACATATTCTCTCAACGTCTCTTTTCATGTGTGGCCAAAAGAAATGATCATTTAAAACACCCAAAGTCTTTTTAACTCCAAAATGCCCCATTAACCCGCCACTATGTGCCTCTCTCACAAGCAATTCTCTCATTGAACATCTAGGAACACACAGCTTGTTTTCTTTGAAAAGAAAACCATCATGCCTAAAGAACTTGTCAAAACCCCCTTGCTCACATGCCCTTCTAGAAAGAGCATCGGCAACCACATTCTCCTTACCTTGTTTGTACTTGATGATGTATGGAAAGGATTCAATAAACTCCATCCATTTTGCATGCCTACGGTTTAGCTTTCCTTGTCCTTTGAGATATTTCAAGGACTCATGATAGGTGTGTATAATGAATTTCTTGTACCAAAGATAGTGTTGCCATGTCTCTAACACTCTCACCAAGGCATAAAACTCCTTATCATACGTCGGGTAGTTAAGACTTGCTCCACTTAGCTTCTCACTAAAGAATGCAATGGGTTTGCCCTCTTGCATTAAGACTCCTCCAATACCTATTCCACTTGCATCACACTCAATCTCAAAAGTTTTAGCAAAGTTAGGCAAAGCAAGCAAAGGTGCTGAACTAAGTTTGTGTTTAAGCAAGTTAAAAGCATCATCTTGTTCTTTACCCCACCTAAATCCCACATTCTTTTTTATGAATTCAGTTAATGGTGCAGCAATGGTAGAAAAATCCTTAATGAATCTCCTATAAAAGCTAGCAAGACCATGAAAACTCCTTACATTACTAACACAAGTGGGTTTCGGCCACTCCCTAATTACTTTCACTTTTTCTTGATCAACATGTATTCCTTTATCATTAACAACATAACCAAGAAAAGTAAGTTCATTAGTGCAAAAAATACATTTCTTTAGATTAGCATATAACTTTTCTTTTCTAAGCACATCAAAAACAGCCTTTAAATGTGTTACATGCTCGTCTAAATTTTTGTTATACACAAGTATATCATCAAAATAAACTACTACAAACTTTCCGATGTAAGCACGTAAAACATGGTTCATCAATCTCATAAAAGTACTAGGTGCGTTAGTTAGGCCAAAAGCCATTACTAACCATTCATATAAACCATGTTTAGTTTTGAAAGCGGTTTTCCATTCATCACCCTCATGCATTCTTATTTGATGATATCCAGATTTCAAATCAATCTTTGAAAACACACAAGAACCATGCAATTCATCCAACATATCATCTAACATAGGGATAGGATGTCTATAATTTACCGTGATTTTGTTGATGGCTCGACAATCAACACACATTCTCCAAGAACCATCCTTTTTAGGTACCAACAAAACATGAACCGCACAAGGACTCATGCTTTCACGTACATATCCCTTTTCCATAAGCTCACTTACTTGCTTTTGGATTTCCTTGGTCTCTTCGGGGTTGCATCTATATGCTGGCCTATTTGGTATGCTTGCACCCCAGAATGAAATCAATTTGATGTTCAATTCCTCTAATTGGTGGCAAACCAATAGGAACATCTTCAGGAAAAGATCCTCATTTTTCTGCAAAATATCAACAATAACACTAGGCAAACTCTTGTTAATTTCATTAGAAACAATTAAAACATCCTTGTACATAAGTACAAGTAAGGGCTGCCTCATGGTTAATGCTTTCTTCACATCACACATTTTTGCATAGACACTCATTTTTCTTTCACTCAAGCCTTCCTTGTTTTCTCTCCCATTGTGTTTCCCATTGCTCTCATTTTTTCCACTCAACTCACCTTTTTTTTCTCTTTTTCTTGCTCCCTTCCCAAAGTTTCAGCTAATGAAGATTCAAGCTCTTCATATTGCTGTTTTATACGCATTTGGTCTTCAAAAATTGTCTTTGGAGGCAAAGGTCCAAGTTGGTATTTCTGTCCCTCCATGATCAAAGAATAACAGTTCTTAAACCCATCATGCATTACCCTTCGATCATATTGCCATGGTCTCCCCAATAACATGTGACCAGCATACATAGGTACCACATCACACCAAACATCATCCTTATATCTACCAATTGAAAAAAAAATTAACACTTGTCGATTTACCTTCACAACACCACTATCATTCAACCATTGTAACTTGTACGGTTTTGGATGTTTATTAGTAGGTAATTTCAGTTTCTCCACAAGCAAGGTACTTGCCACATTTGTACAACTTCCACTATCCACAATCACATTACATAACTTGTTAGCAATCAAACAATGAGTATAAAACAAATTTTCACGTTGCTCACCATGTTCATTATTTTTTCTTTGCAAACTAAGTGTGCGTTGTACAACCAAATTTTCTCCACTAGCATACTCTACATCACTAGCATCTTCTAAATGTGGCATGTCATCTTCATCCTCTATCTCACTTTCCGATTCAACTGTCCCATCCCTCATGATCATTACCCTTTTATTAGGACATTCACGTGCCACATGACCATGTCCAAGGCACTTAAAACACTTAATGCCTCTAGTTTGATTAGGTTGATTCTCACCTCTACCCTTACTGCCTATTTCATTTTTGCTTTTAGTTTCATCAATTTTAGGCTTAACAATGGGTTTATCATCCTTTTTACCCCAATTCGGTTTCCAAGAAGAAGAAGAACCTGAATAAGGTCTTGAAAAATACCTGATGCCTTTTCTTTTGAGTTGCCTTTCAATCTTCATGGCCAAACCCACCATGTCCTCAATCTCCTCATAATTTTGTAACTCCACAAGATCAGCAATGTTCTTGTTTAACCCACTCAAAAACCGAGCCATGGTGGCCTCACGATCCTCCTACACATTAGCCCTTATCATGGCTATCTCCATTTCTTTGTGATATTCTTCTACACTCATGGAACCTTGTGTCAAAGTTTGTAACCGTTGATGCAAATCCCTATAGTAATGGCTAGGGACAAATCTCCTCCTCATGATTTGATTCATCTCCAACCAAGTCTCTACAGGCCTTTCACCATTTCTACGCTTGTCTTTACACAATTGATCCCACCAAACAATAGCATGATCACAAAATTCAACAGCATCTAGTTTTACCTTTTTCTTTTCGGAGTAATTATGACATTCAAATATCAGATCCACTTTTAGTTCCCATTCCAAATAGGCATCCGGATTGTTCTTCCCTTGAAAAGGAAGAATTTTCATTTTGAAGCTGCCTATGTTTCGGTCCACACTATCAAAACGTCATCTCCTAGCTTGTCTTCTAAGATTAACGTGTAGACCAATGATGGTAGCTTGGCCATCATCCGTGTCTTCTCCACCATCATATACATCATTGACAAAGGCTGGTTGTCTTCCACGTCGTGGTTCTCTTTGCAATCTGGTAATTGCTTCATCATGTCTTTCTAGACGATCTCCTACATCTCCCATCACTTTGAACATACGTTCAAATTGTTGCTGCATTGCTTGAATCACTTGATCATTTGAGGAAGAACTCACTTCTTTATCTTTGTTAGACATGTTTAAAACCTGGAAAAAAAAAGTTAGAACAGCCTCACAATCACTCCCTCACGTGTTTCTCTCAAAGAATTGATTCACACCACTCGTGTTTCACAATCATTTGGCTTTTCTCGATACTAATCTCACCACTCTTGCCTTTTACCTCTCTTGTTTTGTTCTTTGGGTTCTTAGATTAACTAAGGTCCTTTTTAACAAACAATTCAGATTATGGCAAATTCAACGGAGTGAAATTGGGTAGGGCCAAAAAAAAAAAAAAAAAAAAACAAAAGGTAGGCCACTTAAAGTAAACAAAGATTAGAACTGAAATATCAATTTCTCTCCCAAATAGAATTCTGTTTGTTTTGGTTAAGAAGACAATATTTAAATATTTCCCAAACCGAAACAAGAACGATATGAACAAAGAAATATTTTTGGAATTTTGCAAGAATTCCTTGAATCCGCAATACTTTTTTTTTTGTCTTTTTTTTTCCGTTTTTTTTTCTGCGGAAAACAAAAAAGAATGATAATAACCTCAAGAAGCACAACAATTAAGATGAATTATAGATACGGTGCTATAAGATGAAGAATAAAAGAAAGTGAGAAAAAAAAACTAAAAGAACAACAAATAAATGGATATGCAAACCTCAAACTTGAGCCAAGCTCTGATACCAAAATGATGGAAATCATTAACTTAGCAACCATACACCCCAATAGCTAAAGAGCTATGATACATATGGAATGCAATTTAACACCCTCTAACTAATTGAAAACAAACCCGATCGTTCAAGATTGAAGTAAGAGAAACTATTCTAATCACTTTATCAATGAAATAATGATAAAAGCTAATTAGAACAGCACTTTGATTTCCCCAAAACGCCACAAACTATGAAGTTTGATAAGTTTAAAGGCAAAACAAAGATTTTGAGGTTGTTGAATGCCACAAGCCGAATAAGCTTGATAAGTTCCAAAGTTCATGCAAGAACTTAAGAACAAAACACTCACAAAGTGCTCAAATAAGTTTATATTACTCAAATCTCTGCCTTACATAGAAAAAGCAGCCTTGTTTATATAGAACAAAGGCCAAGGACAATACAACACAAATATAACTGCCCATTAAATGTGTAACCTCCCAATAAATGTGTAACCTCCGACTAAATGACATTTAGACCATGAATAATGGCCATAAAGTATTCAGCCTTTGTAACTCCTTATTCCTAATCAAAGAACACATGAACTCACCCAACACAAAAACCCATACTATTCATAAAATAAGCCCACAAAACCCAACACAATTAAACCCAAACTAATAAGAAAATAAGCTAAAAAAACCCAACATATTTAAACCCAAACTAATTATAAAATAGGCCCACAAAACCCAACATGGCCGAATGGCCTTTTATTCTTCAAGATAGGCTAAAATACTTCATTCTAACAAGACTGGACTCTTGTCTTCGGGATTTGGACTTGTTTGAAACATGTTATCCATTTTATACTCTTCTTGCATCCTTAGAACCTTGACCAAATCTTGACTAGCTTGCTCTTTCCAAATGCTTCCCATTAAACAAGTTAAGGCTTCTTTCATCCTTTTAGCTTTAGCTCTTGTCATTGGTCTTCCATGAATGGATAAAGGATTTGGATCTTTTCCAACCTTAGCCGAATTGTGATCAACTGGCTGGTCCTCATCAAAACTATTTACTAGGGTTAGATTATTATGTTAGTGTTTACCAAGTTTTAACTATTAAAACCCTAACACTTTATTTGGATCTTTTATTATTAGGTAATTAATCATATTAATCCTAATTACAATAAATGACCTTATTAATCTAACTTATTAAACTCTTTAATAACTAGATTAATATTAATGGGAATTACCAAGTTTTCGAACCATTAAAAAACTAATCTCATTATTCATAGCCAATTATGTATATTACCCATTTTAATCACATTAAAAAAATACATAAAATATCAGGCTATGATGCATGTATGACATATCAAATATATTTGTGTAGGCACATCTAATCTAAATGACATACGTATGCATGGAAATACTTTTATCATCACATAATATAAAGCATACATAAATTGACCGAGTACTGTAGATTATTTAACCTAAAAAAATTGGAATCTAAAATTACAAAAAATTTCCCAAGGCATTCCTTGGTCTTCTTGTAATTTTCGAATCTTCCAGTCTCTTCAGGTCACTCCGATTCATCTCATGAATCCTTCTTCGCGATTTTTCCAGGTCTTCAATATAGGTTACATTTTTTTTTACAATACAATAACAATAAAATATATATATAAACTAAATAATAATAATAATAATAATACAACCTATAAACCCTAAATCCATAGTACCATATAATTAACGATCAATCATGTTTTTGTAAATTAAAAAATAAATATATACATACAAAAAAAATACAGTTAATTTAAATCGTGCCTACACAATCATACATACAGGAGCATCGAAAACAATTTCCTGTTCCGAAAATAAAATTGACTCTGATACCAATTGTTGGAACCCCGTTCACCGGTTACGAAGCGGAACTAGGTTTTAAATTTTTTATACAAATCATAATCTGTATCTGGGACCAGTGAACTTGAGATCGTAATTATTTTCGAAACTAATACATACAATATGTAAACAAAGGAAATTGAAATCGATATAATCATAAGAAGAACATACCAATGTTTGGTGGCTCCTTCACTTTACGATGTGCTCCTGTCTGAACCACTTGATCTTCCTTGCTATCTCCCGGAACTGGTAACTGCGTGAGGGCGCGTCACGGTCTCAGGAACTTGAATGGAGGATGTAGAGAAATACTTGAAGAAGCTCTTTCTTCTCAATTTGGTGTATTGATTTCATGCACACATGAATTGCATCTCATGAAAAACTTATATTGACAGATGTGGTTCAATCCTTAAAAACATAATATATATATACATATATATATATATATATATATATATATATATCAATCCTTAAAAACATAATATATATATATATATATGTATATATACATATAAAACGAAAAGGCAGGCGTGGGTAAGACAGAAGAAATATATAGCAGAGGCATATATATCGGTGAAAAAAGATAGCAGAGACGTTATATATATATATATATATATATATATATATGTGTGTGTGTGTGTGCAAGCATTTGATTTTTTTTAAAAAAGATTGCCAATTACATGTGTGATCAACGTTAATATATATATATATATATATTTTCTTCTACGCAAAAGCTCTTTTTCACATCTGTGGCAAATATATATTAAAAGTGATAATAAGTATTTTAAATTTAAACTTAAATTCAAATAATTAGATAAATGTTTTAGTAAAAATAAAATAATCCTATTATATTATCTTCACCTAAATCCAAATATCAACTAACACCCTCCAATTAATAGTTAATTAATAATTCATAATTATCAATATAATTAAATAATATAATATTTAATTAATTTAACTATTAACATTCAAGAATTAAATAATCCCATTATTCAATTAATTCCTGACTATATACGTGTCACTATTGTAACACAATTAATTGGACAATCTAATTAATTAACCATGACCCTTGTTAACTAAATCGATCGGGCTAGCAAGGGGACTTAATGGACCCACAGGATTTTGAGCTCCAATAATCCTCAGAATCATTAATTAAACTCTTTAATTAATATTCTTTGATTATTAACTCCGGTGTTATTCAACTAAAAATCCAAAACTGCACACTCTCAACTGTAGATGTTTTTACATACACTGATATGAACCTCACCAAGAGCAGTAAGACCCGGAACCAATATATGGTAATGAAGGATTGTTTTCTAATCAAGTTTGTAAACAAGAATAAAATCGGACCGCGACCCGTTATCTATATGGAGATAAGAACCAACAGTATCAAGAAAGTTGTAGACGCCACACTCAAGAATAAGAAAGAAGGTGAGTGATAAGTCAAGGTTTGAATGCCACAAGGTAGAACCTTGATAAGTTCACAAGTTCTATGAATAACCAAAGAGAAAATTCTCTCAAATTTATTTCAATTCCAGTCTCTTCTTAAATTACATCAATTGGTCCCTTTTATACTAAAAATATCTAAGACCTAAAAGGGAATAAATATTAGGCAATTAATGCCTTACAATCATGAAAATAAATGTAAACAAATTTAGGAAATAAATAAATACTAAACTGGCAACTATTGACTTGCTTCCTAATTAGAAAGCTAAATTTGGAAACAAATTAGCCCCTTAATTTGGGAAACAAATCAACTATTATTTTTTGGAAATTAAAAGGAAATAAATCAGTCAAAGTTGACTATTTTCCTAGCTTGTGCCACACGCCCAAGTCTTCCTTATTCAGCCCAATCAATTGCCTTGATGACATTAATTACGCCTTCGTCTTCATGTGGACTTATTTTGGACTTCAACAATTCAAAATCAGCCCAAGTGTCTTGAATTAGGTCATTTAGTGCTTCTTTGAATCTCTTAGCTCTTGCCCTTGTTATTGGCCCAACCGAAAAATGCAATGAATCATTTGATGACTTCTTGATTCTCATCATTCCACCTCTTCTCAAAGTGATTCGTCCTCGAATCTTCACCATAATATTGTTTACAAACTGTAGCACAAAGGATGGTTCCCTCCCTTTTATCTTTTTTTGATGAATCTCCTTTGAAAGAAATCTTTTTTTTATCAATGCACGAAAACAATAAAAGGAATAAAAATTGTTGATATAAGTTTAACTACACGACCTAAAAAAAATTGTACTTTTTTTTTTTTTGGGATTTTTTTTATAACAAAGCTGATTTTTTTTTTACACAAACCGATACAACTCGGTGTCCATCGATATAGCTATTACACATGGTGTGATCCTCCACAGTAGTTCATAATTAGAGTTGGGTCATAATGTCCGTTATACCCCTCTAATTACATATTTCCTTTAAGTAACGCTGATTCTCTAATGAACAATAAATCGTATTTCCTCACGAAATTAGGAGAGCACTCATATTGTCCAAGCCCCGAATCAACCCTTAAGGGAACTACCATCTACTTCTCACAAGAAGGAGTGGATTCCACTGTTGTGTACAAACCTTCCCAGCCATAAGCCAAACCGCAATCCCAACGTACAGAGCATATTGATCGGGAACAGCATCCGATCTCACCCATGGTATATCAAAGACCACGATCTAACTTGAAAGAGTCGATAAGACACTCAGGATTAAGATCACCCACATATAGCCATCATTAGTTGATATATATGAATCTTACCGGTAAACGGATATTGTTGAGAGATTCATATAGATCATGGCCCAGTCCTATATGATCACATCATACAAGGTGCCTCAATTCCCATATTTCATATAAATGATTCAGGATAGAATCATCATACATTATGGAATGGACCACATCTATAGATTAACCACAAATAAAGTATCCAGCTTTATTTACTGTCTATGGACTCTTTAGATTGCACATCTCTTACTGTATCCATCCGTATATGACACTGATATACACAGTTCGAGATTACATACGGCAATCTTGGATGTTAAATATATGCACAAGTTATAAAATAAACAACACATCAAGAATGAATTGAGCTTATTTTCCAGGATCTGGATACTTGCTTCAATCCATATATGGATCTTTGCAACTTGCATACCCTTTCCTTTTGGCCTTTTTCAATGAATCCTTCTGGTTACATCATATAAATGTTTTCGTCAAGACTTCCATTAAGAAAAGTTGTCTTGACGTCTATTTGCCAAATCTCTAGGTCTAGAGATGCCACAATTGTTAAGAGTATCCTAATGGATTTAAGCGTGGCCACAGGAGAGAAGATTTCTTCATAATCGATACCTTCCTTCGGTGTATAACCTTTAGCTACCAATCTAGCTTTAAAGGTTTCCACCTTTCCACCTTTCCACCAATTCCTATTTTCCTCTTGTATACCCACTTGCACCTGATGGGTTTGATCCCTTTAGGCAAGTTTACAAGAGACCAGACTTTATTTTTGAACGTAGATTCAATTTTGGATTGCATTGCCATTTGCCAATGATGACAATCAACATATTCCATTGCTTCTTTGTACATACAGGGATCATCATCGTTCGAAAGATTCTCTTCAAATTCTCCTAGATTGATGTATCTGTCGGGTTGTTTACTAACCTTCCCACTACGACGAGGTATGGTAGATTATTGATCTTGTGTTGGTATGGAACTTACAATTTGGCTTGGTTGTGAAACATCTTGTGGAATTGTATCTCCTGAAAGCTCATTCAAGACAATTCTACTTGTAGGCAAAAAATTATTTATATAGTCATCTTCCAGAGATTTAGCATTTGTCAAAACAAATACTTTAAGATCTGAAGGACTATAGAAATAATATCCTTTTGTTCCTTTTGGATACCCTACAAATATGTATGTTTCTGAACAAGACTCCATCTTTTGTCTTTCCTTTTAACACATGCGCAGGACATCCAAATATCCTTAAGTGTTGTAAAATAGGCTTTCGCCCAGTCCATAACTCATGTGGTGTTTTAGGAACCGACTTAGATTGTACGTCGTTTAGAATGTATATAGCAGTTTGTAAAGCATATCCCCAAAAAGAATTAGGAAACGTTGAATAACTCAACATAGACCAAACCATGTCCAAAAGAGTTCTATTTCTCCTTTCTGCTACCCTATTTTGTTAAGGTGTACCTGGTGTAGAAACTGAGAAATTATCCCCTTCACCAGATAGATATTCTCTACCACGATCAGACCTCAAGATTTTTATGTGTTTCTCAAGTTACTTTTCTTTTTCAACTTTAAATGCTTTGAACATGTCAAAAGTATCCGACTTATGTCTCATGAGATACACAATCCATAGGTAGGTTTCATCTTTTGATAATTTTACTCTTTTATGATTAGGTTCCGTTGATTCCGTGTCAAACAAGTGAGAGACATTTCTATGCAAATAGAATAAACCATTTTCCAATGTACTTTTACAAACAAATTTGTTATTCTTACTAATTATAAAACCTTTATTAAAAGTAACCGAATATCCAAATTTATTAGACAAGAAATCGAAATTAAATTCCTATTGAATTGTGGTACATAATAAATGTTTATTAAATCTAAATGCCTATAAGAATCTAAATTGATTCTAATATATCCTACTTCACTAGTAGACACCAACACTCTGTTGCCTAAATGCAAGTTAAATTTATTCACATTCATTCTATTTCTTTGTCCTTTTTCACCTTTCACCACAAACGAAACACTTTCCTTTGATCTTGGTTACTATCTTGGTCACATTCTAGGTAGGCCCTTAATTGCTTTTTCTTCTGTTGTTTCTTGACCTTCTAACGGGTCTTAACAGTAGCAACCTTACCAACCATATGAATCTCTTGACCTTTGCCTTACACAAGAATATTCTTGGTGCTTTGATCGTCTTCCATCAAGCCATGCAAGGTGCATTCCTTATTGTTCAAGGGGTAGTCCAACTTGAATTGATCAAAGGAATCTGATAGTGAGTTGACAATCATGTCAATTTTCGTCTCACCATCTATCTCAACACCATTCAATTCAATAATGTTGAGATGTGTTATGACTTTCATCTTGTTATCTTTCACAATCTGTCTAGGTTTCATCCTAAGATTCATGAAGGCAGTCACTGCCTCTCTCTTAGTCATTCTAGACCTTATAGCAAACATCTTCTCTAGAGACATTATTATATTGACAGTATTCTCCATTCCTTCATGTTGCTGTTGCAACACGTCGAAGATGGTGGCCATAATGTAACGTACATTTTAGCCATCTCATCTGAAGACTCCCACTGCTGATAATCATTATTTTTCTCTTGAGTAGATTCATTAGTAGGAGTAGTTGTTTTAGAAATAAACAGAAAGAACTTATGGTTTTTCAGCTTACAACAACAACCCAATTTTCCTTTTCCATGTGACATAATTATCATCAGTTAAAGTATTATCTTTTAGGATTTTGATTAGGGATGGGGTCATGTTTTCTTTATATTAACAAAAATTATATAAGTAAATAAACATGAAGTTAGGTTTTAGTTTGTGTTGGCATTAATTCCATATCAAAATGATGTTTACTTGTAATGATTTAGTTGTTTAGATTTATGATGATTCAAGCTTCAAAGAAGGATAAACAACAAGTCAAATCAAGTTCTAAGTCTTCAAAGAGAAAGGATGCAATTTGGTTCTACAAAGGTATACTAAGACCTTATTTGTCTCTTAAAAGGCTTAGGCACACACACACAATTCATACATTTGTGTCCCTGTATCATTATGAACCATTATAGGCACACACATACAATTCATTCATATGTGTCCCTGCATCATTGTGCACCATGTATAACACATTCACACACTTGAAGATGAATGCTCATGCATTGATATGGAAATAACATGTTTTGAAAAATTCATGATTAGAGACTATCTCTATGTAGTTTGCATTCTAGTGTGAATTGTGTTTGTTTGTGTATATGTTTGTATAACATAGATATTGAACTTGAATTTAGTCTTAAATCATTTTTGATTGAGTTTCGGTCATTTCGGTTACTCATACTATTGATTTCAAGTTCTAAGTTAAAAGATACTACACTTTCAACTCATTTTGCATACATTGTCTTCATCTTTGTATATCGAGTCAAATTATTATTTTCTAGGTTGAGTATCTTATTTGTACATGTACTTGAGAGAGTTAAGGTTTGTAATCCGCAAACGGATTCAAATTCTGAGTTCGGAGGCCGGAGAACGGTCGAAGAACGCGTGAGGAGTGCAAGGGAGTTGCACCTTGACCAAAGGCCATCAAGAGGTGCAAGCCCGAGATGGCGCGTGGCCATCTCGGCTGCAACTCCTTGCTGCCCCGAGATGCCCACGTGCCATCTCGGGGAAGCAATAACAAAGGAGGGCAATTTGGTCATTCTTGCTTCATTCTTTCCCTCTCCTTTATATTCCTCTTCCCTCTCACATTTCATTCTAAAAAGAAATTTAAACTTATGTGCAGAAATTTTCTTTCTACATTTTCTCACCTTCCAAACACCATAACGTCTTCTTTTAAACTCCGATTTGAGTGATTAAAAGTTGAGAGTGTTTGTCTATTCATCCTCCATCTTTTCTCTGAAGGTTTGAGTGAGTTTTATTGCTGTTTTTGGAGTCTAAACACACAAAAACGGGACTGTACCTAAATCAACTAAGGTATTGATTTTCTCTCAAAGTTTTCTTTTAAAACTTGGTCAATTGCCTTGGGTTTTCTTCTTCAACTTATATATGTGTATTGTGAGTGTTTTGATTTGAGTTTTGAACTCTTTTAAAGCTAGGTTGAGTTTCAATTGAAATCATACATGTTGAGTTAGGTTTTGATTTTGCCTATGTTTTCACATGTTTGGAATTATATTGTGTTAGCTTTGATTCTAGGACTATTTGATGATCTTTGATTGATTGATTTTGTGAAAAATAGTTCCTCACATGTATTAGGCTCTCTTGGCCGAATTCTCACATTAATACATGTGCTTGTGTTCTTTTGAGCTATTCATGTGTTTTGTTGAATCTATGATTAGGAATATGCTCTAGAACTTTAGCTTAAATCTAAATGACTTTTCCATATGATTTTAGCATGTTTTGGTTTGTGTGTTTTAAACTTGATTTTGTGATTAATTGAACATATCTTGTGATTCAAGTTTAGATCTATGCATGTATCTAGGTTGTGATTAATGTTGAACATATCTTACATGATCTAGATGATTTAAACATGCATGATTGACTAGACTACATTTGATTTGTGCATTCATGCTCATGTCTAGTATTTTCCATAGGATGTGTTGATCATAGCATTCTTTGTTGCGTGCTTGTTTGCGTTTTGCATTCATGATCACCTAGATGCCTTATGAGAAGGACGTTTGACAATAGGTGTGAGACCAATGTTGTTGAGCAAGTAAGTCTTGGCAAGAGGTGTGAGACATTGGATTGTCAAGCAAGGAAGTCTTGGCTATGGTCGGGAGGACTCGGATAGTCGAGCAAGAAGTCTTGCCTAGGGTCATGAGGATCCGGATAGGTGAGCGAGGAAGTCATGACTAGAGTCGGGAGGACTCGAATTGTTGAGCAAGAAGTCTTGCCTTGGATCGTGAGGATCTGGTAAGGTGAGCGAGGAAGTCTTGACAAGAGGTGTGACGCCTCGGATTGTTGAGCATGAGGGCGATATCTTCATGAGTAGGATAGGAGGGTAGTTTCTAGGTGAAGATGTCACTTGAGAGATTGTACTTGTCTTATCTACTAGTGGATTTTATTTGCCGGTGGTTGCTAACCCGTGGATGTTTCCTCTTCGGAGGTTTACCACGTTATATCTTGTGTCAACTTCTCTCTATCCCTATCTCTCTTGTATTTGTATTTGTTATTTGAATACTATGGATAGAACTCTTTATGTAAGTTGACTTCCTTTCTATAATATAGATTGTGTATGTGTTACAATTACTTGTTTGTATCACACTTTACTTGTTTTATATATTGATTAAGTGTCTTTAATTAATATATATATTGTGATACAAGCAATCTAGAGGGACACACTTTTGTTTGTTTCTAAGGGAGTCGAAAAGGGTGTCTAACCTATTCACCCCCCTCTAGGTTAGCCTTGAGCATTTAACCGTGTTTGTATTTTTAATTGGTATCAAAGCAGGACACTAGATTGCACTTAGTGAGAGTCCGGGTGATACATTCACGATTTTTGCAAAGCTTTTGAAGTCATGGGTTTACAAGATGATGTAATGGTGGAAGGAGCCTCAAATACTAGGCCACCATTACTTCGAGGCACTAACTATGGGTTATGGAAGTTGAGGATGAAAGCCTACATCTACTCTATTGATGAAAGGGCTTGGATGGTAGTGGAAGAAGGTTATAGTCCTCCTACCAAGGTTCAAGAGGATGGAACCATGATACTCAACCAAGGAGTGAATGGACAACAAATGAGTTTGATGTTGCTAAATGGCACCATCGTGCTATGAATGCCATCTTTGGAGGAGTTAAAGCACATCAATTCTCCTACATTCAAAATATTGAATTTGTAAAGGAAGCTTGGGATACTCTCCAAGTTACTAATGAAGGAACCTTAGCTGTGAAGAAATCGAGGCTTCAAATGTTGGCATCACAATTTGAAGGTTTAAGTATGAGTGAAGAAGAAAAGTTTGAAGACTTCCAATTCCGGCTTCTTAACATTGCTAACTAATGTCAAGCACTTGGAGTACCTATCTCAAAAGAGCGTTTAAATCGAAAAATCCTTAGTTCTCTTCCTAAGAGATTTAAATCAAAGGTGACGGCCATTGAGGAAAGCAAGGATGTGGATAGTATGAACATTGATGAGTTGCTTGGGTCTCTCCAAACTTATGAGATATGCTTTGTTGACGTCGATTTCTGAATTATGTCAGAAAAGCCAACAAGGATTGGATTTTTTTTGGGTAAATAAATAGTATCATAGAAAGAAGGAAGGAATGTACAAATACAAGGGGCATACCCCAGGAAGAAAGGGACATAAAGCCCAGAAACAACGTTCAAACAACAAACTGTCTAATAAGAGCTAAACCAAAGGCTTTACAAAGAGCACTGAGCACAACACAAGCCCACACCACCGAGGGATAACTAGAGATGAGAGGCTAATTCTTCAACTTGAGAGAAGAGAGCCGGCAACGACCGAGGGGGAGCTCCTCTTCCAATGAATGGACACCCAATCAATAAGATCATTCCAGCTAAGATGAATCCCAAGACAACCACATTTATTCAAAAGTTGTGTCCATATGGCTTTGCTATAAAAACACTCAAAGAAAAGGTGAGCATGAGTCTCGGCTTTAATTTATCACACCTCCAATGATATTTGAAGTTAGGAGTGTCCATAATATGGTTAGCCAAAAGCTTAGAGAGGACCTCCATAGCAATAACAAAGAGATACGGAGACATAGGGTCCCCTTGCCGAAGGCCCCTTTTTCCGAAGAAGAAACCAGCAAGCTCACCATTAATAGAGATAGAGAACTTAGGAGTAGTAAGGCAAGCTTTAATCCAATTAATGACTTTCAAAGGAAAGTGAAATGCAGCAAGAGTGTCAAGCAAGAAGCCCCAATCCACCATATCAAAAGCTTTCATTAAATCCTCCTTAAGAACCAACTTTGAAATACCAGCACCCTTGTGATAATCCCTCATAAGCTTTTGAACAAGAAGGATGTTATCCCCAATTCTCCTACCTACCACAAAAGATGATTGGGAGGGGCTAATAATGTCCGGAAGACGAGGCTTGATTCTATTGGCTATGATCTTAGCAGTTATCTTGTATAGAGTGTTGCAACAAGCGATTGGTCTAAAGTCCGTCATCTTAGAGGGATTAGGGACCTTGGGGACCAAGGCAAGAATCTTCACATAGAGCTCCTTAAGAAGAAGACCAGAATGAAAGAACTCTTGAATAGCATTAATAACATCATCACCAACTATGTGCCACGTCTTCTTGAAGAAATGAGCATTAAAACCATCGGGACCAGGAGCCTTATTAGGGTGAAGAGAGAAGCAAGCCTACTCATGTAATCAGCTTGATCATTAGAGATGTGTTTATCAATAACATTTCTCAAAGAACGAGAGCCATGTCTAGAAGGCATTGAGCAACCAAGAATATTTTGAAAGTGACGAATAGCTTCTGATTTGACACGGGTAACTCCTTCAATTAAGGAACCATCTTCACCAAAAATTGAGAGGATCTTACTCCTATTGCGTCTCTCCTTGATGGCTTTGAAAAAAATAAGACGAATTACGGTCACCAGCCTTGAGCCATTGAACTCTAGGTTTTTATCTCAAGAAATCCTCCTCCGTCTGAAGAGCTAGTGTATAAGAACTCATAAGCTCCTTCTCTTGAATTCTTAAGCTTGTATCAAGAGGCTGAAGATCAAGATTTCTCTTACATTCAACAAGAGCAGCCTTGACTTCAATTGATTTAACAGTCACATCCCCCACCGTATTCTTGTTAAGGGATTTTAAAGCCTTTTTCAAATTCAGGAGCTTAGAGCAAAGATGAAATTGCATGTTTCCATGAAAATTCTCCTGCCAATAACTCCCAACCAAAGGAAGAAAGTCTTCCCTTTCCGTTAAAAAAGTGAAAAATTTAAAAGGGCAATTCTTCTTATTACCTTGCAACCCAAGTTTAACTAAAAAGGGGCTGTGATCCGAGATGCTAGGAGGAAGAAAAAAGGCTTCAGAGTGCTCAAACTTGGCCATCCATTCCTTGTTAACTAGAACTCTATCCAACTTTTTAGAGATGTAGCCATTGCTTCTTTTATTACACCAAGTATGGAGGAAACCTGAGAAATGAAGGTCATCTAACTCCACAGACTGAAGACAATTATCAAACTCCTCCATAGCTACTGAAATTTTGGAAGAACCCCCAACCGATTCTTGCACCCTCCTAGATACATTGAAGTCCCCAACAACAATCCAATGAGTACCACCATGCTGAAAAACACACATGTTATCCCAAAGAGCTTTTCTATCCCTTTCATCATTAGAACCATAAACAAAGGAAATATTAAATTGATCATTACTATCCAAAATACAAGCTAGACAATGAATGATCTGATCCGTTTCACTAATTTTGCTGATCTTGAGAATCCTAGGATCCTATCCAACCCAAATTCTACCAAGATCATGACTGCTGTAATTGTCTAAAATATCCCAATTTTTAAAAACTGAATTGACAACAAGAGGTGTATTGGTCTTTCTCACTCTTGTTTCAACTAAACAAACAAGACTTAGCTTGTGATCCAACAACATCTTCTTAACTTCTAATTGCTTATGGGCAACATTAAGGCCCCTAATATTCCAGTAAGCAAAATTAATCATTGAGAGATAGAGAAGACTTCACCTTTGCTTGAGGGCTACTTTCCATGCCTTTCTTAGCAGCCTTTGACAGCCGTTTCTTCTTCTTCTTCTTCTTACTAGAAGTTTCAGAGGGGCTGGAGAGCCCAATAATAGGGACCCTATCAATATTCTTGATCTCTGTAAGCCAAAGGGAGTGATCCGGAGAGGCTGTGGCAGGAGAGTCATCTTCACCACACAAATTACCATCATCATCAACAAGAGCTGAAAAATGGTTTGAGGTATCAATGACATTTTCCTTAGAAGGATCAGACACATTGGCATCATGGATAGGAGGCTCAATTTCAGAAATACACCTAGAAGTGGCTTCATCACTTTTCATTGTGGCTTCGGAAAGAGGCAAAGGCTCAAAGGCCTCTAGAGGTGTAGAAACAGAGGTAGCATCTCCTCTATCAACCATCTTCCACTCTTGCTTCGGTTTGGAAGGAAGATCCATATAAGAAGGGGATTGCATAGTCTTGAGCCTAAGGCAAGTCACATCAGAATGGCCAAAAGACTTGCATTTAGTGCAGATTTTAGGTTTTCATTGGTATTCAACCAAAATTTCAACTTTTTCACCTTCATTTGGATACGTATCATCTCCCATAAAAAGGTCAAAATAATCAACCAAGTCACAAATGGCATCTATTTCAATACAAACTCTAGCAAACGAGATTCTCTTCATAGATTCTGTTAGACTATCAGCATATAGAGGCTTGCCAACCGCACTAGCAATGTAGCTCAAGCCCTCTTCAGTCCAATATTCATGAGGAATATTGAAGAGCTTAACCCACACTGGGATTTTAGAATAAGTATCTTTTGTTAAAATGAGCCTAGGATGCCATTTCTTGAGAATCAACATCCTTCCAGTAAACAACCAAAGGGCTGCTTCCAAAACAATAGAACAAGCTTCATCATCCAAAAATTTTAAAAAATAGAACTCCTTCTCATTAGCTAGAACTTCTAGTAGACCACGGCTGCCCCAAATACGCATGGTAATATTTTTGGCTAGAGTGAAAGGGAGCTTCTTCTCAATAAAGTGACCTACCAAGCAATTCTTCCATGCCTTAGAGCCATCATCAGCAACTTCCAAAGGAGGGAAGACACACGTTCTATTTCCCCTCTTAAATGATTGGTAATATTTTAGGTTCATAGGCCTTCTAATGAGACCATCCATATTAGAACCATAGCTGTCACCTTTAAGCACATTACAAGAGGAATTAGGAGCTATTTCAGGAATTATAGGAGAGGGACATTTAGGTTGACCTTCAGCCTTGTTTGAAACATTAATAACCAAAGGAGAAGTTGTAGGGATGTCTTTACATTGCTGAACATCAGGATGCCTGAATGAGTCAACACCACCAAGCTGGACATGCTGGCATTCAACATTTGTGGAGGAATAGGCTCTTCCTTTTGAGGCTAGCTTTTGGGCATTACCTAAAGAGGAAAGAGGCACCTGTTGCTGCAGCACAGCATGCTTCAGATTTTCAGTAGGCTTTTCAGAGTTGTCACCTTGATCCTTGATCCTTTTCTTCTGCCCTATCACATTCTTGGAGGGAGCCACCGTTTTTGAACCTTCTACATTTTTGGAGGGACAAGCTTCCACTTTAGAGGCAGGCTTTTCAGCATTACCAAATGTAGACAAAGGCTGATTAGGCTCTTCAGCACCATGAGTAGGTTTCCCAGCCCTATTACCTTGGTCCATGGACCCTTTCTTCTTTCCCATCACGTTCTGGAGAGAGTTCACCAGATTTGAACCTTCAAGAACTCCATTGTTGCCTATAATGGCTGCAGGAGATGAAGGAACCTGGTGTATTTGGGCAGGTCTATGGACATCAGGGGCAGGCTTTTCAGACCTATTACATTGATCCATGGTCCCTTTCTTCTACCCCAACTCGTTCTTGAGATGTGCAGCACAACATGAATCTTCAAAACCTCCATTGTTGCCTTAATAGGCTGCAATAGTTGAGGTTTGTCGGCTGCTAGATAGGATCCCTTTACCTTCAGCAACAACAACTCTATTGAGAGTACTATGGCCAGTTCTTGCATGGTTGATAGCATTATTTAAAACGAGCTTGGGTATGCTAGAACAATGCCCTCTTTTGGAAGACTCATTGCTGTACTCAATAGAGTCATTATCTTTTAAAATGGAAGAAACTCCAGCTGAAGAAACTATGTGGGGGGAGGGAAAGGGTCGGTTTTGTAAGAAAGAAGAGGGAGGCAGTACACTAGAAATGGAAGAAGAAGGTGCATCCGGGAATGGTGGATTTTCCATGGTAGAACCGGGTGGGAGGACCAAAGAGTTGGGGGTAGAAAGCCTTTTGGAACCAAGGCAAGGAAGAGATGGATGTTTAGGAGAGGTATTCATGGAAGGAGAACAAGGGTTGATGGAACCTAAGCATGGAAGAGATGAGTGTTTAGGTGAGGAAGCCATGGATAGAGAATAATCCACCATGAAAATGGGCTGGGATTAGAAAGAGGCAGCAAAGAATTCTAGAGAGAAGAAGGAGCATCTCTCTCTTCGGCTATTGACTCAAAGAGAAAGAGATTCAGAGAGAGTAACGAAGACAAGTTTTATGTGGAAAAACTCGGATGACCGGAGAAACGTCCACGGGTGGTTGAAGGATCAACCAAGCCAAAATCCACTATAAGAATATGATGTTTACAAGCTCTCGATCTCTCTTTTTTCTCTCTGTATTTGCTATGATTGTTGTATGTTATATTGCCTATATCTTTTGGAGCCAGATTATGGGTCTATTTATATGCTTATAGAACCCTAATCTGCTTTGTACAAGTAATACAAGATCTTTGTATTTAATTGTGATTCGGTTACTTGCTTGAGGTTGATTTGTCTTCTTTCCTGTTTCGGAGTCTCTTATGGAAATCGAGTGGGATTCTAGTAGTGTAGTTCAATTTGGACTTGTTTCCTTATAAAAATGTAGTCTTCGTAAAGAAATCAAGTTATTTCCTGATTGGGGACTCTTCTAACTTAATGTTCCATTTTATTTGGGATTCCTTCCTGATGGATATCTTCACGTATTTAATGACTTAATCCGTGTGAAATAAGCACCAAGTTCTTACTCGAGTCATATTTATTCCCGAGTAAGAGTAATACCTGATGGTCCCGAGTAGCACCGTTTGAGCCCGAGTGGAAGCGTTGTTTAACCAGTCCCGAGTGTTGTTAACTGATCCTGAGTAGGTTTTATTCTTAATATGCTTACTCGGGATTTTATTCTCTTTAATGATGCCTCGTAGGATATTTCCTGAGTGCCCATTTGGGCGTCCACCTGGCTATTTTCTCCTTCCTGTCAATGACGTGTATGCTTGGTAAAATTCACATACGACAATACCCCCTTAAAATATTTTTTCCGTGTAAATTTCATTTCGGGCAAGAGTATTTTAATCGTCTTAATTTTCACTTGTCAGAATAGCCATCTTGTTATATTGGCGAGTCTTAATGGTGACCCTGTAATTTCGATTCGCTTCATCACGCGAGATCTTAAATGATGGTGACTTTTTGAAGTTCTGACGGTCGAAGGCTACTTCCTGTTTCGACACGCGTCCCTTGTCTCTTCGTTTTTCAATATCATTTATGAGAAATAATTTTTACGTTTCCCCAAACGCCGTCTACGTCATCGAGTTTCGTCATAAGTTTTTTTCCCACTTTGAAATCCTAGGGTTTCGTGCCGTCTCTTCTTTAAATTCTTTGCTAAGAGACATTGTTGGTTTATTCTCAAAAAATTTCAGCAGAAATTTCTTTAAACTCAGATTTCTTTATCCAGAAGTTCGCGATTCTCCGTTTGAAGATCTTGCATCAATCTCAATTCAAGGTTAGTTTTAATGGGGCCATCTTTCCGCCATCGTCTCTTTAAAATCTCTTTTGATGCATTAGAACGTGGGGATTTCCAGTTAGTATCTTGCATTAAACGATTACCGGGGGATATCCCAATAGATGAACCTCCATTCTTAGAGGTTGATGTTTCTAGGCTTCACCCTGACATCACTTTCAGCCCTATATCGAGTTCTCCATCTAGTTCTGATCCTGATATTTTTGACCACAGGGTATCTTTTCAAAGGATGGGTAAACATCAGAGAAGAAGTAAGGTATACAAGCACGGCTTGAGCAGCGTTCAGACCAGGGAACAGACTGTTAACGAGGGTGACGTTGATGAAGTGTACAGGGCGTCTCGTCTTTCATTTTTGATACTCGCCCGAGTGGCTTTGATACTGAGCCGAATGTGATCAAGCCAGCTGAGATAGAAAAATACCGCTCCCGATTTGACTTGCCCGACTCATTCACTTTGGTTCCTGCGGGGAATAGAGCCGTATGGAATCCTCCTGAGGGCATGGTCGCGATTTATGGATCCATGCTTTGCTGCGGCGTCACACTTCCCCTTCAGCCTTTTATTGTCTGGTTTTTGGCTGAAGCAGGGATAGCCCTAGCTCAGTTGGCCCCGAATAGTTACAAAGTCTTGATGTGCATGTGGCACATGTTCAGTCGAATGAACCTTTCGCCGCCTTCTCCGAATGAAATCAGGCATTTCTTTATGCTGAGGCAGGTTAGCAAAACAAGGACTTATTTTCTTGCGTCTACTTCTTCGGACGGTTGGGTCCCCAAAGAAGCAAAGGTGAATCGGGGGGTCAACGCTTCAGATGACCCAAAAAAGAAGGGTTTCATATGGGGATTCTCTACATCCAACAAATTTTAGAAGAACAGTTGGTTTTTCGCTGGAAGGGCTCTCGGGCTCGACGTCACTGTTCAATCTGGGGATTCCCGAACGGTGTTGAGTGTTCCCAGTTTTTTTTGTTCCCCCGAAGTGTGGAACAAGAAAATTATTGATTATAATGATTCTGAGCTGAAGAGGCTGACTCTGGCAGCTGTTCGTACTCTAGAGAAGAGGAGCAAGAGCTATCTTTTCAAAAAGGATGACTTGATAAAGCTCGGCTTCTTCAGACAAATTTCAGGCCATCGCAGACGATATAAGTAACTCGGTGTCCTTTCTGTTGTATTTTTCTTCATTTCATTTTCTTTTCTAACATGAATTTTTTTTACTAGTGTTCGATACGAAAGTCGTTAGCGATCTTCAGGCTCGCCAGATGAAGGCGATTCTACAAGCGAGTAAAAAAGAAGCTTCCCATCAGGGAGATAAGGGTATTGCTCCACATGAGCCTGATGAGGAAACTGACACTGTTGAGGAATGAATTCCTGAGTGCGTTGTTCAGGGTGCTCAGCCTCCTACTCAGGATTCTGCTGGTCCAAGTGGCTAGAGTGAAGGCCCGTGTGAAGAGCCTGTTAGACGGTTTGAAGCCGGCGATGGTGGTAACGTCATGACGGATCAAGTGCCTGCAGGTGCCGAATTCTTTGAGTCTTTTCGGGACGATCTGTAGGAAGATCCTGCTGCTGATCTTAATTTCCACCGTTTTCGGGGTGAGAAACGAAAGGCAGTTAGTTTACCGTCTCGTCCTCTCAAAGTTCCTCGGGTAGTCTCATTTATTGACTCCAGTGACGAAGATGTTACGGATGATATTGCCCCGAGTGTTTGTGCTGGAGCATCAGTAGATGCTGCCGCTTCAGAACCGAGTAGGGCTTCTTCTACCCCCGAAGTTGGAGATATGGGGGCTGAACCTTCGGGGGTTCCTTCTCTGTCCTTAGAACTGAACAGGGCTTCTCCTGTCCCCGAGTTTGGAAATCTGGGAGCTGAACCCTCGGGGGTTCCTTTATTCCTTTCTCCCCAAGATATGCTACGGGAGATGTCCTCCGATCGGGTTTTTATCGGGGAAGACCGTTGGAGCAGCTTCGGGATGGTTCCTTGACCGAACGTCTCTAAAATGTTTTTAACGGTGCATCTTATGTAAGTTTAATCCGACTCCTTTATTGTTTTGCTTCTGCCAGATTTCTAAGTATATTCCTTTACAGATGGTGGCCAAATTTACTGAGCTTATTCAGATGCAGCAACATCAGACCGATCGAATAAGGCGTCTAGAGGCTCAGCTGAAGGCGAGTGAGGAGGGCCGTGCTCGAGCTTAGAAAGCTTACCAGCAGGAGGTCGGTTCTGTACCAATATTTGCCGACCATTGTCTGGCGAAGCAGGTTGAAGCCGAGGATGAGGCATCTCTGGCAGAGGAGAAGGTTGCATCACTTCAAAATCTTCTATCCTCCGTTGAAGAATCCATGCTTAAGGCGGAGCAGGCGAAGTGTACGTATGACCAAAAAATTGAAGATCTGGAGCGCCAAGTGCTGACAGTTGAATCCTTTTCCCGAGAGGTCAGGTTGGAACTTGAAGTCCAAGGGGTGGATCGTTTTAAAAGATCCTCTGTTTATGATGCCCTACTTCATCGGGAATTTCAACGTGGGCTAGTTTCGGCCGGCGAGTTCTTCAAAGTTAAGAATAGGGCGACCGAGAAAACCCGTGCTAATCGGATTCAGATGAAGGAATGGAGAGCTTACTGCCGTAGTCAAGGCAAAGAGCCCCACCCCATGCATTTAGAGATTCCTTTCGAGCATTCTCTCTCGACCTTTTATGCAAGTCAAGAGTCGGTTGAGGGTGTAGTCCCAGTTGTCGGGCCAGTCCCGGGTGAAGATTACAGCCAGTGGATGGATGATACTGTCGACGATATCACTTGGCCGTCTAATGAGAGCCTGCTTCGTGAGTACGAGATGGTGCCAGATCTGAGTATTGGCAAAGACTTGAAATCCTCGCATCCTTAATTTTGTAGAATTGTAGAAAATTCTGATTTTTTTTTACTTGTACAGAACCATTCTTTGAACTGTAACCATTCTTTTAGGAGCAATAAAATTCTATTTTATTTTCAATTGAATGGTCTTGATCTGTTTATTGCTGATTGTTGCCGAGTGCTATATTAAACTGGCTGATGTTCAGGTAACTTAACCGAGTATCTTATTAAACCGGTTGTTACCCGAATGACTTCAATTGTCAAGTATCTTTTTAAACTGGCTTTTTCGATGTTTAGGTAACTTAACCGAGTATCTTATTAAACCGGTTGTTACCCGAATGACTTCAATTGCCAAGTATCTTATTAAACTGGCTTCTTCGATGTTCGGGTAACTTAACCGGGTATCTTATTAAACCGGTTGTTACCCGAATGACTTCAATTGCCAAGTATCTTATTAAACTGGCTTCTTTGATGTTTGGGTAACTTAACCGAGTATCTTATTAAACCGGTTGTTACCCGAATGACTTCAATTGCCAAGTATCTTATTAAACTGGCTTCTTCGATGTTCGGGTAACTTAACCGAGTATCTTATTAAACCGGTTGTTACCCGAATGACTTCAATTGCCAAGTATCTTATTAAACTGGCTTTTTATTATTAACCGAGTCATCTTGAAACAGAAGTTTACACTTGTGTTTCATACCCGGTTGCTACCCGAATGTTACATCAAGGCTCACCATGATCATACGTTCGAGTCCTTACGTAATACCAAGGACGTCTCCCTAGTTTTTATCCGCAAGGGTTTGCCGAATCGTTGAGTTTTTTTTTTAAATTGATTCAACACAGCTACGCATTTCATCGGAATTTCTCCCGATAGCATCCCGAGCATTTTTCCTGAGTCTGGGTCTAGAACTTAAGGCAAGAGCCCTAGCCTCTTATAGATCGGTACCCGTGGAGATGGTCCCAATCCCATAAAGGCTGGCACCCAGCCTACTGCCATCACCTTTGGCCTCTAACGCTGCGAGTTGAGGGGTGATACCTTCCGTGGCTAATCTGAGCCATACACTTTCTGTTAGGGTTTATGCCCTAAACATGTAATTTGTAAATGGATTTATGAAGTAATTAAAAAGAAAGGTTAAATTCATTCTTGTTAAGTTATTTATTTTATAAACTTGCACACATATTAACATCCTAGATTGTCAGGTGTAAACTTGAACTGTGTATATGAATGTCATATCCGGATGGATACAATAAGAGACATGCAATCTAAAGAGTCCATAGATAGCAAATAAAGTTGGGTACTTTATTTGTTGTTAATCTATAGTTGCGGTCCATTCCATAATGTACAGTGATTCTATCCTGAATCATTCATATGAGATATGGGAATGGAGGCACCTTGTATGATGTGATCATATAGGACAAGGCCATGATCTATATAAATCTCACACCAAGATCCATTTACCGATGAGATTCATATATATAAACTAATGATGGTTATATGTGGGTGATCTTAATCCTAAGTGTTTTATCAACTCATTCAGGTTAGGTCGTGGTCTTTGATATACCATGGGTGAGGTCAGATGCATTTCCTGATCAATATACTCCGTATGTTGGGATTACAGTTTGGCTTGTGGTTGGGAAGATTTGTACACAATAGTGGAATCCACTCCTTCTTATGAGAAGTAGATAGTTGTTCCCTTAAGGGTTGATTCGGGGCTTGGACAATATGAGCGCTCTCTTAATTCCGTGAGGAAATAGGATTTATTGTCCATTAGAGAATCAATGGTCTTTAAAGGATATACGTAATTAGAGGGGTATAACGGACATTATGACCCAGCTCTAATTATGAACTACTGTGGAGGATCACACCATATGTAATAGCTATATCGATGGACGCCAGTTGTGTCGGTCTGTGTAAAAACGTCCGCGGTTGAGAGAGTGTAGCTTCGGGTTTTTAGTAGAATAACACCGGAGTTAATAATCAAGGAATATTAATTAAAGAGTTTAATTAATGATTCAAGATATTATTGGAGCTCAAAATACTGTGAGTCCATTAGGTCTCCTTGCTAGCCCGATCGATTTAGGTAACAAGGGTCACGATTAATTAATTGAATTGTCCAATTAATTGTGTTACGAAAGTGACTCATGTCAGGAGTTGATTGAGTAATTAGATTATTCAATTGATTAAAATGACAATTATGACAATTAAATAATGAGATTATTTGATAGTTTAATTAGTCATGAATGGAGGGTTTCCATTGTTATTTGTTTTTGAATGATGAGATAATATGATTATCTCATTTATTAAATAATATAAATTATATATATTTGAATTTGAATTGTTTAAATTTAAATATATAAATATATATATAATATCTTATTTGATAAATTAAATATAGATTTTATTTTTTAAACAAAGATATGATCATTTTATTAAAATTTTAATATTATATATGATATATATTATTTAAAATAAATAAATAAATAAATAAATAAATAAGGTGTGCGTGAGAACGCACAACACAGATATCAAATAGAGGTGTGGTTTTTTTTTTGTCAAAGGCATTAAAAAAAAATAACATACCTGATACATTTTTTTTATGCAATTGTTGCGTGAGTTTTTTTATTAAAGGTATATCAGTGCAAGTGTTGCTTTATTTTTTTAGAGAAAATAGTGCAAGTGTTGCATAGTGAAAATAAAGAAATAGTTTTTTATTTTTACTTGATCCTCCATTCTAAGATCCCGAATCCGTGACGCGTCCACACGTAATTATCAGTCCCGGGATATAGCAAGGAAGATTAGTGGTACATACCAGAAACATATCATAAAGTGAATGAGCCTCCAAACGTTGGTAATGTTCATAATCTTCTTCTTATTATTTATTACAACTTCCTGTATTTACATATATTTTATTATTGTAATAATTTTATATGTATTTGTTCCAAAAATAATTACGATCCCAAGTTCACTGGTCCCAGATAAAGATTACGTTCTGTATAATTGTTTTTTTAAAACCCGTTTCCACTGCATGAACTATGAACAGGGTTCCAACACTTTCCACAAAGGTTGTAGCTTACTGCTCCCAAATAGCATAGCCTACCACCGGGGCAGTTGGGACCTGGACTGTGACTCGTGTGGTAGCAGGAGGTGCTGGGGAAAGTTTAAGGTGTTTCGAATTCTTTCCTTTCTTTTGACCTTTCTGAGTGGAGGCTATGGATTGGTGCCCTGATGTTTCGGGTTGTCCTTGTAAGGATCAAAGTCTCATGATGTACGTTGTAGAAGAAAAAATGAGGCATTCAAAATTGGGTATGGAAACGTTCCCATAGACAACACCAAAAAGTCTATACCAAAAATTCGCTCAGGGTAAGGAATATCAGTTAACACCCTCAACTAGCTACCTAGGTAGGCTGCGGGGAAAGGTACTTCGTACCAGGGATATTTGGGAGAGATTAAAGAACGAGGAAGGAAGAATGAGATTGCTAGTCGAGAAATGTTTTAGTAATCAAATCAGTGATATGACTTTAATGGAGTACAATGATCGTGGAAATAATACAAATTTGATATTACTATGCTATCTCTTCCTCTCTCTCTAAAAGTTGTTGGACATGGTAAAATTGTGCGCGTCGATAAGTGGCTAAACCCTATGAGAAAAATGACGAAGAAACTTTGCCCTTTTGCACTCTGTTTTCCATACCCTCTTTGGATCCTGATGTCTCCTTTTTATTCCCTCTTCATCACAAATCAAATCCCTATAATTTAGACCAATTGATTGTCTGTGTTACCGGAAATGATTGGCGTTGATGGGGGAGTCAAGTTACGTCAAAATTACTTCCGTTGATTAAGTCAAGTTTTCGTTTAGGTTTAAATTTGAATAAATGACGAATTGTTTGACCTATCTAGTCACGTTATGGAGCTTTAATGGTGAAAAAGTCAACTCTGTAACTTGGAGAAGAAATCATGATTCTGTGTATCAAATGGTGAGGTACCTAGAGGTACCAGTCTAGTGGTGTGGCGCTTAACCGATCATTCTGGAGCTTTTTGGCTAACTTTCTTCTTACCTAATAGGCATGTCATGTACCAGGTAACCGGTGGCGAGATGGTAACGAGGTTCTTAGTTGGACATCTTGGAGCTCTCCGTAGATGCTACAATCTCCCAGGTGGTAGTATCGAGGTATTTTTGTACCAGGCTGAATGACCTGTTATCGTGGTACTAGGTAAAAGTTACCTCGCTGATGGCTGGTCCCAATCTTTAGGTGGTGCAGAGGCTAGTATCTTGAGGTAGGTCATAGCATGCCAACCCTACCTGGTATCAAAAAGCATGTCCTACCAGGTACAAGTTGGGTGGACAATTTCACAATGGCTCATTGCCCATTGCCAAAAGTGGCTATTTACTAGTATGTAGTGAAAATACAATCACGGTTAAATGCTCAAGGCTAATCTAAAGGGGGGGTGAATAGGTTAGACACCTTTTTCGACTCCCTTAGAAACAAACAAAATTTTGTCCCTCTAGATTGCTTGTATCACAATATATATATTAATTAAAGACAATTAATCAATATATAAACACAAGTAAAGTGTGATACAAACAAGTAATTGTAACATATACACAATCTATATTATAAAGAGGAAATCAACATACATAAAGAGTTCTATCCACAATACAAATATTAGAGAGATAGGGATAGAGAAAAGTTGACACAAGATATAACGTGGTAAACCTTCGATGAGGAAACATCCATGGGCTAGCAGCCACCAGCAAACAAAATCTGCTAGTAGATAAGACAAGTACAGTCTCTCAAGTGACCTATTCACCTAGAAACTACCCTCCTATCCTACTCTAGAAATTGTTGCCCTATGCTCAACAATCCGAGGCTTCACACCTCTTGTCAAGACTTCCTTGCTCACCTTATTCGGATCTTCACAACCTAAGGCAAGACTTCTTGCTCAACTATATGAGTCTTCTCGACTCTAGTCAAGACTTCCTTGCTCACCTATCCGAGTTCTCCCAACTCTAGGCAAGACTTCTTGCTCGACTATCCAAGGCTTCACACATCTAGCCAAGACTTCCTTGCTCGACAATCTGAGGCTTCACACCTCTTGCCAAGACTTCTTGCTCAATACCATAGGTCTCACACCTATTGTCAAAACTTCCTTCTCACAAGACATCTAGGTGATCATGAATGCAAAACGCAAACAAGCACGCAACATAGAATGCTATGATCAAAACATCCTATTAAAAATACTTGATGGAAATCATTAACTTAGCAACCATACACCCCAATAGCTAAAGCGCTATGATACATATGGAATGCAATTTAAAACCCTCCAACTAATTGAAACAAACCCGATCGTTGAAGATTGAAGTAAGAGAAACTATTCTAATCACTTTATCAATGGAATGTTGATAAAAGCTAATTAGAACAACACTTTGATTTCCCCAAAAAACCACAAACTATGAAGTTTGATAAGTTTAAAGACAAAACAAAGATTTTGAGGTTGTTGAACGCCACAAGCTGAATAAGCTTGATAAGTTCCAAAGTTCATGCAAGAATTTAAAAACAAAACACTCACAAAGTGCTCCAATAAGTTAGAATTGTATAAGTCTTTAATGTACTCAAAACCCAATAATTTTGCATCAAGTTTAGAAATTAGAGCATACCTTCTTAAAAGAGCATCGGCAACCACATTCTCCTTACCTTATTTGTACTTGATGATGTATTGAAATGATTCAATAAACTCCACCCATTTTGCATGCCTACGGCTTAGCTTTCCTTGTCCTTTGAGATATTTCAAGGACTCATGATCGGTGTGTATAATGAATTCCTTGTACCAAAGATAGTGCTGCCATGTCTCTAACACTCTCACCAAGGCATAAAACTTCTTATCATACGTCGGGTAGTTAAGACTTGCTCCACTTAGCTTCTCACTAAAGAATGCAATGGGTTTGCCCTCTTGTATTAATACTCCTCCAATACCTATTCCACTTGCATCATACTCAATCTCAAAAGTTTTAGCAAAGTTAGGCAAAGCAAGCAAAGGTGCTGAACTAAGTTTGTGTTTAAGCAAGTTAAAAGCATCATCTTGTTCTTTACCCCACCTAAATCCCACATTCTTTTTGATGCATTCAGTTAATGGTGCATCAATGGTAGAAAAATCCTTAATGAATCTCCTATAAAAGCTAGCAAGACCATGAAAACTCCTTACATTACTAACACAAGTGGGTTTCGGCCACTCCTTAATTACTTTCACTTTTTCTTGATCAACATGTATTCCTTTATCATTAACAACATAACCAAGAAAAGTAAGTTCATTAGTGCAAAAAATGCATTTCTTTAGATTAGCATATAACTTTTCTTTTCTTAGCACATCAAAAACAACCTTTAAATGTGTTACATGCTCGTCTAAATTTTTGCTATACACAAGTATATCATCAAAATAAACTACTACAAACTTTCCAATGTAAGCACGCAAAACATGGTTCACCAATCTCATAAAAGTACTAGGTGAGTTAGTTAGGCCAAAAGGTATTACTAACCATTCTTATAGACCATGTTTAGTTTTGAAGCGGTTTTCCATTCATCACCCTCATGCATTCTTATTTGATGATATCCAGATTTCAAATCAATCTTTGAAAACACACAAGAACCATGCAATTCAACCAACATATCATCTAACCTAGGGATAGGGTGTCTATACTTAACCGTGATTTTGTTGATGGCTCGACAATCAGCACACATTCTCCAAGAACCATCCTTTTTAGGTACCAACAAAACAGGAACCGCACATGGACTCATGCTTTCACGTACATATCCCTTTTCCATAAGCTCACTTACTTGCTTTTGGATTTCCTTGGTCTCTTCGGGGTTGCATCTATATGCTGGCCTATTTGGTATGCTTTCACCCGGAATGAAATCAATTTGATGTTCAATTCCTCTAATTGGTGGCAAACCAATAGGAACATCTTCGGGAAAGAGATCCTCATTTTTCTGTAAAAGATCAACAATAACACTAGGAAAACTCTCGTTAATTTCGTTAGAAACAATTAAAACATCCTTGTACATAAGTACAAGTAAGGGCTGCCTCATGGTTAATGCTTTCTTCACATCACACATTTTTGCATAAACACTCATTTTTCTTTCACTCAAGCCTTCCTTTTTTCTCTCCCCTTGTGTTTCCCATTGCTCTCATTTTTACCACTCAACTCACCTTTTTTTTCCTCTCTTTCTTTCTCCCTTCCCAAAGTTTCAGCTAATGAAGATTCAAGCTCTTCATATTGCTGTTTTATGCGAATCTGGTCTTCAAAAATTGTCTTTGGAAGCAAAGGTCCAAGTTGGTATTTATGTCCCTCCATGATCAATGAATAACGGTTCTTAAACCCATCATGCATTACCCTTCGATCATATTGCCATGGTCTCCCCAATAACATGTGACCAGCATACATAGGTATCACATCACACCAAACATCATCCTTATATCTACCAATTGAAAAAGAAATTAACACTTGCCGATTTACCTTCACAACACCACTATCATTCAACCATTGTAACTTGTATGGTTTTGGATGTTTTTTTTTTGGGTAAATAAATAGTATCATAGAAAGAAGGAAGGAATGTTTAATAGTAGGTAATTTCAGTTTCTCTACAAGCAAGGTACTTGCCACATTTGTACAACTTCCACTATCAACAATCACATTACACAACTTGTTAGCAATCAAACAATGAGTATGAAACTAATTTTCACGTTGGTCACCATGTTCATTATTTTTAATTTGCAAACTAAGTGTGCGTTGCACAACCAAATTTTCTCCACTAGCATACTCTACATCACTAGCATCTTCTAAATGTGGCATGTCATCTTCATCCTCTCTCTCACTTTCTGATTCAACTGTCCCGTTCCTCATGATCATTGCCCTTTTATTAGGACATTCACGTGCCACATGACCATGTCCAAGGCACTTAAACACTTAATGCCTCTAGTTTGATTAGGTTGATTCTCACATTTACCCTTGCTGCCTATTTCATTTTTGCTTTTAGTTTCATCAATTTTAGGCTTAACAATGGGTTTATCATCCTTTTTACTCCAATTCAGTTTCCAAGAAGAAGAAGAACCTGAATAAGGTTTTGAATCATACCTGATTCCTTTTCTTTTGAGTTGCCGTTCAATCTTCATGGCCACACCCACCATGTCCTCAATCTCCACATAATGTTGCAACTCCACAAGATCAGCAATGTTCTTTTTTAACCAACTCAAAAACCGAGCCACGGTGGCCTCACGATCCTCCTCCACATTAGCCCTTATCATGGCTATCTCCATTTCCTTGTGATATTCTTCTATACTTATGGAACCTTGTGTCAAAGTTTGTAACCGTTGATGTAAATCCCTATAGTAATGGCTAGGACAAATCTCCTCCTCATGATTTGTTTCATCTCCAACCAAGTCTCTACGGGTCTTTCACCATTTCTACGCCTGTCTTTACACAATTGATCCCACCAAACAATAGCATAATAAAAAAATTCAATAGCAGCTAGTTTTACCTTTTTCTCTTCGGAGTAGTTATGACATTCAAATATAAACTCCACTTTTCGTTCCCATTCCAAATAGGCATCCGGATTGTTCTTCCCTTAAAAAGGAGGAATTTTCATTTTGATGCTGCCTATGTTTCGGTCCACACAATCAAAACGTCCTCTCCTAGCTTGTCTTCTAGGATTAACGTCTAGACCAATTATGGTAGCTAGGCCATCATCCGTGTCTTCTCCACCATCATATACATCATTGACAAAGGCTGGTTGTCTTCCACGTCGTGATTCTCTTTGCAATCTGGTAATTGCTTCATCATGTCTTTCTAGACGATCTCCTACATCTCCCATCATTTTGAACATACGTTCAAATGTTGCTGCATTGCTTGAATCACTTGATCATTTGAGGAAGAACTCACTTCTTTATCTTTGTTAGACATGTTTAAAACCTGAAAAAAAAAAGTTAGAACAGCCTCACAATCACTCCCTTACGTGTTTCTCTCGAAGAATTGATTCACACCACTCGTGTTTCACACAATTATTTGGCTTTTCTCGATGCTAATCTCACCACTCTTGCCTTTTATCTCTCTTGTTTTTGTTCTTTGGGTTCTTAGATTAACTAAGGTCCTTTTAAACAAACAATTCAGATTATGGCAAATTCAACGGAGTGAAATTGGGTAGGTCTAAAAAAAACAAACAAAAGGTAGGCCATTTAAAGTAAGCAAAGATTAGAATTGAAATATCAATTTCTATCCCAACAAGAAATCTGTTTTTTTTTTTTTTGTAAATAAATAGTATCATAGAAAGAAGGAAACAATGTACAAATACAAGGGGCATACCTCCAGGAAGAAAGGGACACAAAGCCCAGAAACTATGAATGGAATGATAAAAGCTAATTAGAATGGTAAATAAATAATATCAATGGAATGATGATAAAAGCTAATTAGAACAACACTTTGATTTCCCCAAAACGCCACAAACTATGAAGTTTGATAAGTTTAAAGACAAAACAAAGATTTTGAGGTTGTTGAACGCCACAAGCTGAATAAACTTGATAAGTTCCAAAGTTCATGCAAGAACTTAAAAACAAAACACTCACAAAGTGCTCCAATAAGTTTATATTACTAAAATCTCTGCCCTTACATAGAAAAAGCAGCCTTGTTTATATAGAACAAAGGCCAAGGACAATACAATACAAATATAACTGCCCATTAAATGTGTAACCTCCCACTAAATGACATTTAGACCATGAATAATGGCCATAAAGTATTCAGCCTTTGTAACTCCTTATTCCTAATCAAAGAACACATGAACTCACACTTAACAAAATCAAACCCAACACAAAAACCCAAACTATTCATAAAATAAGCCCACAAAACCCAACACAATTAAAACCCAAACTAATCAGAAAATAAGCCCACAAAACCCAACATAATTAAACCCAAACTAATTATAAAATAAACCCAACATGGCTGAATGACCTTTTATTCTTCAAGATAGGCTAGAATACTTCATTCTAACAAGGCTGGACGATTTGGACTTGTTTGAAACATGTTAACCATTTTATGCTCTTCTTGCATCCTTAGAACCTTGACCAAATCTTGACTAGCTTGCTCCTTCCAAATGCTTTCCATTAAACAAGTTAAGGCTTCTTTCATCCTTTTAGCTTTAGCTCTTGTCATTGGTCCTCCATGAATGGTTAAAGGATCTGGATCTTTTCCAACCTTAGCCGAATTGTGATCAACTGGTTGGTCCTCATCAATACTAGACATAAGCATGAATGCACAAATCACATATAGTCTAGTTTATCATACATGTGTAATCAATCTAGATTATGTAAGATATGATCAACATTAATCACAACCTAGATTCATGCATATATCTAAACTTGAATCACAAGATATGATCAACAAATCACAAGATCAAGTTTAAATCACAAAAACCTAAAACATGCTAAAATCATATGACAATGTCAAATAGATCTAAGCATAAGTTCTAGAGCATATTCCTAATCATAGATTCAACGAATCACATGAATAGCTCAAAAGAACATAAGCACATGTATTATGTGAGCATTTTGGCCAAGAGAGCCTAATACATGTGATGAACTATTTTTCACAAAATCAATCAATCAAAGATCACAAAATAGTCCTAGAATCAAAGCTAGCAAATTACAATCCCAAACATGTGATAACATAGGCAGAATCAAAACCTAACTCAACATGTATGATTTTAATTGAAATTCAATCTAGCTTTGAAAGTGTTCAAAAAAAAAATTCAAAATACTCACAATATACAAATATACGTAGAAGAAGAAAACCCAAGATAATTGACCAAGTTTTAAAAGAAAACTTAGAGAGAAAATCAATACCTTAGTTGAACTAGGTGCAATCCCGTTTTTTTATGATTTGACACCAAACACAGCAGCAAAATTAACTCAAACCTTCAGAGAAAAGATGGAGGATGAATAGATGAACACTATCAACTTCAAATCACTCAAATCAGAGTTCAAATGAAGAAGTTATGGTGTTTGGAAGGTGAGAAAATTTAGAGAGAAAAAATTCTGCACACTTGATTTGAATTTCTTCTTAGAATGAAATGTGAGAGGGAAAGAGTTTATAAAGGAGTGGGAAAGAAAGGAGCTAAAAGACCAAAATAGCCCTCTTTGTTATTGCTTCCCCGAGATGGCTCGTGTGCATCTCGGGGCAGCAAGGTTGTGCGGCCGAGATGGCCACGTGCCATCTCGGGCTTGCACACCTCCATGTCCTTTGGCCATGGTGCAATCCCCTAGCGCTTCCCTCACGTTCTTCGACCGTTCTCCGGCCTCCAAACTCAGAATTCAAATCCGTTTATGGATTACGAATCATAACTCTCACACAGACATGGACATATAAGATACTCAACCCAAAAAATAATAATTTGACTCGATATACGAAGACAAAGACAATGTATGAAACATGAGTTGAAAGTGTAGTATCTTTTGACTTAGAACTTGAAATCAATAGTATGAGTAACCGAAATGACCGGAACTCAATCAAGAATGATTTAAGACAAAATCCAAGTTCAATATCCATGTTATACAAACATATACACACAGAAACATAATTCACACTAGAATGCAAACTACATAGAGATAGTTTCCAATCATGCATATTCAAAAACATGTTATTTCCAAACCAATGCATGAGCATTCATCTCCAAGTGTGTGAATGTGTTATACATGGTGCACAATGATGCAATGACACATATGAATGAATTGTATGTGTGCCTATAAAGGTGCACAACGATGTAGGGACACAAATGTATGATATGTGTGTGTGTGCCTATAAAGGTGCACAACTATGCAGGGACACAAATGTATGATATGTGTGTGTGTGCCTAAGCCTTGTAAGAGAAAGATAAGGTCTTAGTATACCTTTGTAGAAACAAATTACATCCTTTCTCTTTGAAGACTTAGAACTTGCTTTGACTTGTTGTTTCTTCTTCCTTGAAGCTTGAATCATCATGAACCTAAACAACCAAGTCATTACAAGTAAACATCATTTTGATATGGAATTTATGCCAACACAAACTAAAACCTAACATGTAGCTCGATACTAGGGGATGGGCTCCCTTAGTTTGATTAATAAAATTTTCTTCTTCTTTTCTATACATTTGTATCTAGTTGTCCTCCTTCCTTGGTTGGTTTTGTCTAACTCCATATATGTCACAGGTTGGATCTAATAATTAGTCCTCTGCATACACGTGACTTAACAGTTTCTAGTATTATAAAAAAGGCATAAAATCTATCATGTATAAGAAATCAAGCACACCAGGTAACCAGGATCAGATTACCAAGGTACTTAGTCAGAGACTTTTCCTGAAGCACATTATCAAGATCGACCATCTTTTCTGAAAGCCATGGTACCATCTAGAGGGCTTTGTTACTTAGGCAGGAAACCAATTCGACAAATCCTGGTATCTAGGCCTCCCATGTTCATGCTTCTCTTGTACTGAGATTGTGTTGTGGTCGTGGCATAGATCAATCCTGCACCAAGATCCTTTTTACTTTGGTGAAAACTTATGTCGAAAGAGCCTATGTGTCAAGGGTCCTTATATGTGTGGTTGATTGGTCATTATATATATATGTTTTTGAATCTCATTCCTCCAATCAATTGCTTGTTTCTAGAGTTATTTAGGGGTTTTGATTTGTTTGTTTGAGCAATTTTAGATTATTGGGCCTAAGTTTGGTGTTTGATGATTCTTAGAAAAAAGGGCGATTACTGAAGATTAGAGGGGACTATATGTAATTTTGGGAGACCGTTGTGAATTATCACAGCGGTGAGACAGCAACGATAAGACAACCGATGACCGCTACCAAGCCGCTCCAAGACCGTTGTGTCCTTCACAACTGTATCAATGTTTTTTAGTGACAAAAGGATGACACCAGCTGTTAGGACCAATATGCCACCTACAGCGGTGGTCATATCAGTTAGGCAATTTCTTGTGAGAGGAGGATTTCTGACTTCATTCAAATTGTGTTCCATATAAATACATCATAATCTTAGGGTTTGGGAGATTACAAATTCCAGCCTTCTGAACCATTATTATCTTCCACAAACAACCTACACAATTCTTAATCATCATTGCACATCTGAAGATCGAAGATTAATAAGATTTAAATCGAAGACTTGAAATATTAAATGGGTTCTATCTATTCTTTTTTTTTCATGATGTGTAACTAAACCCATAACTAGGAAATCAATGTGAACCTTTTGTGAATGCTCATGTTTGGATTAATAATATTATTTCATTAATTCAATTACTGATTTATTCATTATTCTTAATTGCTTAATCCTCATTAGTTTTAATATTCATTTACACCTTAGGCCAAGGGTGGATGATTATTTGGCATGATTTCAGGGTTAAGACTATATGAGAATTAGGGTTAGAGTATATACCAAACCTAACCTTGATTAATACTCTTTCGAATGAATGAATTTTTTCTTTAGCATCGGGCAAGCAAAGTATAGAATTTGGTTCTTATTTCTTATGCGTATCAGGTTTCCGATCATTGTTCACACCATGGACCAAAGATGAATAGTGGTTGGAAATACGTGACTCATCCCATGATCGTACGGTAATAGTCACATTAAAGATAAAGAATGAACCCTAGAATTGAGTGAATTTTGTTTATAAATTAATTACAAACATTGAGTGTTCATAATTGAGAATCATTGGTGACCTAGTGCTTTCTTACTCTTGACCACAACCCAATCTTTTCAATGGCTTTCATTAGTTTGATTTAATTTATTTTGTAGTTTAAATCAATTAAACAACAATCTTCTAGTTATTTTTAATTTAGCTTTAATTAGAACTAGGTTTTAATCATTACATCTCTAGCCCTCGTGGGAATGATCCTTACTTGTCACTGTACGATATCTTCACGATTCGTGCACTTGTGAGTATTTTTTTATGAACACGATTTTACACATCAAGTTTTTGGCACAGTTACGGGGGAATTAGTTGAAATTTTGGTTAATTCTAGTTTTAGTTTTAGCTAATAGATTTAGTTGGTTAGGCAGTCGAGTCATTAATTTTTAGATTTTTAGTTTTTTTTTTTTAAATTTTATTTTCATAGTTTTACTGTGAGTCTGTCTTTTGTTTCAGGTTTCAATGGTGAATGCATGGTAGAAGATCATTGCAAGGAGAACTACTACCATTGAACGACAACATTGATCGTATTGGAAAAACATCAATTGCAGACGATGGAAATCGTAACATCCAACTTGTTCTAGATCCATTAGCTATTCCTATCAAAACCATGAAGGATTACAACAGGCCTATTATTGATAATCACCCCTTGTACATTGCATTAGATGTGGTAGTAAATAACTATGAGCTGAAATGTTTTCACTACAATTTGCTACCTGCCTTCCATGGGCTACCAAATGAAGATGTGTTTAAATTCCTCAGAGAGTTCTATGCAGCAATTCAAGCTTTTTCAAACAGTAAGGTGACAGAAAACCATCTACGTATGAGGTGTATTCCACATGCTCTCAAGGACAAGGCAAAGACATGGCTTTTAACTTTGCCTCCAGCCTCAATGACAACATGGGACGAGGTGGAAGAGAAGCTTACTAACCAATTCTATTCTCCCAACAAAACCAATGAGATCAGGTCCAAGATTACAAATTTCTTTCAAGGGGATCAAGAGACATTCTATGAAGCCTAGGAACGTTATAAGATGCTTCTTTTTGATTGTCCTCATCACAGATATCAAATTCACCAACTCTGTCAATGGTTTTATGATGGACTAAATGATGTCTCAATCATCTTGGTGAGTAATGCATGTAGAGGATCCATGATTGACAAGACTCCAGAAGAGTTGCAATCTATCTTCGAAAAACATGTCAAAAATTCTCAAGAGAAGAGTTCTAAGAGAATGAAGGGGATTAATGAAATAGATGCTAATGCCGGGAACTCAATGTAAATGTCACAAATGAAAAAGTCTATCGAGTTACTTGTCATTCAAGTGGGACAACTGAGAGAAGAGCGACTCCAGGGATATAAGCAACCAGGGTATGATGTGAAAGCTTTTCAAGAAAGAGGCCCTAGTCCTATTGATGAAGAAGAGGTGCAAGCCATGAATAATTTTAATTCGAGACCTTGGAATGATCCTTTCTCCAGCACAAACAATCCGGGGTGGAGATATCATCCAAAGTTCCCATGGACCAACAATCAGAGCTCCAGGAACCAGTGGGGAAACAACAACTATAGACAAGGACAATATAACTCTGGTACCCAACATAATCTTGAACACCAAACCAAGAAGCCATCATGGGAGGACACACTGAATAGCGTCATGCAATTTACCTAGCAAAACCTTCAGGATAGAAACATCAGGTTTCAGAATATAACGGCAACAATAAGGAAGATGGAAACACAAATCGGGCAACTGGCTGAAGCCAAGCAAATGAGTGAACCAGGAAAATTGCCAAGCCATACTGAGCAAGCAAAGGCTATAACAGTTCTCTGGATTGGTAAGGTATTAGTCAATGATAGATCTGTTGAACTTTCTAATAAATCTACTGATGTTTCAGGTCCTTTAAGAGAGAACATAGCACTAGAAAAAGAGGAAGAGGAAGAGGAAGTGGTTGAAAAATCTAAAAATTTATCAGTTCTGCACAATTTACCTAATCCATATGTTCCTTCAGTTCCATTCCTAAGAAGACTGTAAAAGAGAAAGTTGGAGAAATCATACAAAGACATTTATGACATTCTATCAAAGGTCAATGTAAACTTTCCTCTGTTGGAGATGATCTAGAAGATGCCAATCTATGAAATTTTTTTAATAGTCTCCATACGTATAAGCCAAGGTTGCTAGAAAATCATCAGGAATACAAGATCGGAAGTGCCAATGCAATTCTTCAAAAATCATTAAAACCAAAACACCAAGATTCAGGAAGTTTTTGCATCAATATCATGATTAGAGGTGTTAGATCTAGGAGCTAGAATTAACTTGATGCCATATAACATTTATAAGCAACTGGGATTGAATGATCTCAAGAAGACAACCATGTCACTTTTGTTGGCAGATGTTTTAGCCAGATACCTGAAGGGATATATTGAAGATGTGTTGGTATAGATGAACAATCTTATTATTCCGGTTGATTTTATTATACTTGATATGGATAAGGGAGCCAAGGAAAGAGGTTGCAAGCCAATATTACTTTGAAGACCTTTCATGACGACTACAAAGACCTTCATCGATGTACAGAATGGAAAGCTCACGATTACTATGTTAGATGAGACTGTAGAGTTCAAGTTTTTTGAGTCGTAAAGTTACCTAACGCGAGCGATGATTGTTGTTCGGTCGATTATTGCTCAGTGGAGGTAGTCAATTCAGCAATTCAAGATGAGCTATCAGATGAAAACCTCAACAAACTACTTGATTGGGCGAAAGAAGTGTTTGATGATGAGGAAAGTCAATAAGCAGAGGATATAGAAGAAGAGTCCAAGATTGAAGAATCAGGTGTGGAAATTGAAAAACGTATTAACAAGTCACTAATGTCATCTACAAGCTCTCCCCTTACATTAGCGCTTAAACAACTACCTTATAACCTCAAGTATGCTTTATTAGGTGAGAATTAGACACTTCATATACTTATAGCTTCTGACCTAGATGAAGTGAAATAAGAGAAGCTAATCAAGGTGCTCAAGCAACATAAAGACGCCATCGGATGGTCCATAGTGGGATATTAAGGGAATAAGCCCTACTATTTGCATGCATAAAATTCTGCTAGAATAAAATGCAAAGCCTTTTAGAGGGACTCAATGAAGGCTCAATCCCAACTTGAAGAAGGTTGTACGGGAAGAGGTCCTGAAGCTACTCAAAGTGGGTATCATATACCCAATATCTGATAGTTAGTGGGTGAGTCCAGTCCATGTTGTTCCAAAGAAGTATGGGATCATGATGGTAGCTAATTAGAACAATGGGTTGATTCCCACAAGGAAGACAACACGATGGAGAGTGTGCATAGATTACCAACATCTCAACACACTAACTAAAAAGGATCACTTTCCTTTGTCGTTCATTGATCAAATGTTAGAGCGTTTGATGTGACATGCTTACTATTTCTTTCTGGATAGATTTTTAGGCAACAATCAAATTGACATCGATCCAGAAGATAAAGAAAAGACAATGTTTACATGTCTCTTCGGCTGCTTTACATATCGAATAATGCATTTCGGGCTGTGCAACGCCCTTGTCACTTTCCAAAGATGCATGATGTCAATATTTTCTGACATGTTAGAGAAATTCATTGAGGTATTTATTGATGATTTTACTATTTTTGGTAATTCTTTTGACCATTGCCTTGATAATTTAACTCTTGTTTTAAAAAGATGCATGGAGACTAATTTTACACTTAGTTGGGAGAAAAGTCATTTTACGGTTAAGTAGGGAATAGTTTTAGGGCATGTTGTGTCAGAAAAAGGTGTAGAAGTAGATCGTGCTAAAATTGAAGTGATTGCAAAACTTCCACCTCCCATTTCGGTTAAGGGTGTGAGAAGTTTTCTTGGTCATGTAGGTTTTTATAAGCGTTTTATCAAAGATTTTTAAAAATTAGTCATCCCCTATGTAACCTGTTGACCAAAATACTGCATTCGTGTTTGATGGTGATTGTTTTCATGCCTTTGAAACTTTAAAAAAGAGATCAACATCGACTCCTATAGTCATGCCTCTTGATTGGTCTCTTCCTTTTGAATTAATGTGGGATGCATCTGGCTATGCTGTAGACGCTGTTTTAGGACAACAGGTAGATAAATTGATACATGTTATTTACTACAATAGTCACACTTTGAATGATGCACAATTAAATTACTCAACCACAGAAAAAGAATTGCTTGCTATTATTAGTGCCTTAGAGAAATTTTAGTTATACTTGATAGGATCTAAGGTCATTGTTTATTCTGATCATGCTGCATTAAAGTATGTGCTAACCAAAAAGAAAGCGAAATCGAGATTACTCTGGTGGATCCTTTTGTTGTAAGAATTTGATTTGGAAATCAGGGATAAAAAGAGCAGGGAGAACGTGGTGGCAGATCATCTTTCTCGACCGGTGGAAGTTAAAAGAGGGGAAAAACATGCTGAGACCATACCTATCAATGAGAATTTTCTAGATAAACAACTCTTTGCAGTGGGTGGAAAAGATCTATGGTATGCGGACATTGTGAATTACCTTGCCAATGGAATTATATCGCCTGACCTGCTCATAAGCAAGGAAGAGGTTTCTTTCCGTCTCCAAGCAATATTCTTAGGATGAGCAATACTTGTTTAAATTTTGTGCTGATCAGATCATTCAAAGATGTGTACCAGAGGAAGAGCAGGAGGATGTGTTGAAAGTTTGCCACAATCTTCATTGTGGAGGGCATTTTAGTGCAAAAAGACTGCTCAAAAATTTCTTCAATCAGGTTTCTTCTAGACCTCATGATTTAAGGATGCTAATAATTTTTGTATTTCTTGTGATAGGTGCCAGTGAACAGGGAACATTAGGTAAAGGGACAAGATGCCATTATCAAGTCAACTGGTTGTGGAGATATTTGATATGTGGGGAATTGATTTTGTGGGACCATTCCCATCTTCATATGGGTACAATTACATCTTGGTTGTTATGGATTATGTGTCAAAGTGGATTGAAGCAATTGCAACCAAGACGAATGATAGACAGGTTGAAAATTCCCCAAGAAAGTGTGTGTCTATAAATCTAAAGGGGGGGGGGGGTGGATAGGTTTTTAATCGAATCAATTACCTATTTTTCTTGATTAGTCAATATTAACACAAATTACCCCGAATAAACAAGCATTCAATTAAACCAATAATGCTTAAAACATTAAAAACACGATATATACGTGGAAACCCTCCAACTGGGAAAAACCACGGGTTGATATGTGCGCCACACTCGATCCTCAAATCCACTATTGAATGAAAGTTTACAACCTATGTTGATCTCCCGTCATACCCTCCAGTTACTAACCCTTTCACTTTACCCAGAATGCCTTAATAGTGATTCTTGATCAACATGCTTGTGCACTAACCAATTAGTCACAAGACTTAACCTCAATGAAGAGTCAAAAACAACCTAAGTGAATATGATAAAATATTCAAACATGCAAGTAATGCTAGGCAACACTAAATGCTTATCTAGGAATTAAAGAATGTCACTAAGTGAAATTCCTAGATATCAATGTCTAAATGAATGCTCATAAAGACTTAACCAGATATGGATATGCAATATTACAATCTAGTTATCAAATAAACCCATTTCAACACATGTTGTCATTAGGCATGGCATGGTCAATAAATGCAATCAATAAGTCCTAAATAATATCTAAATGCAAAGCATAGAGATTTAGCTAGAAGGGCAAAATGGTCACAAATCCTAGCTATCACAAAATATAAATCTCAACCAACAATCAACGATCCAGGCATGTTATAAATGCAATTAAACTCAATGACATGCATTTAATCAACAATAATTGCTAAACCTAGGCACACATGTCATAAGAATGGAACAAGAGATTCTAGGGCATATAGAGATTACCTAGTCAATTAAAAAAAAAGAAATTCATGCTTGGAAGATGCAAGAAGATGTTAGATGCTCATGGATTGGAGTTTGATTGAGTCAAAATAGGTTCTTAGGAGCTCTCTCTCTATTAGAGTCAATCTATCTCTCAAAGAAAAGTTGGACAATAAAAATGGCTTCTTGGACTCCCAAAACCAAAGAGAAGAGAAGAGAACACACACACACACATATATATATATATATATATATATATATATTGTACCCTACACTAAACTGCATCGTTTTGGATGAAGGGCAACTAATTCCTGTCACGACCATTATGCATGTCGCGGCTTTGGCAAGTGTCCAGACCGCGGTCCATGCAGCATGGCACGGCTGGACATTACCGCTGCCTAGGTCGCTGGCTAGGCATGTGCACCAAAAGCGGTCTAGACCGCGGTATATGCCTGGGAACCTCCGCTTGGGAGACCGTTGTGCATGCAACGTGCACAGGCCGCTTTAGAAGCAGCGTGCAACGCCTAGAGAACACCGCTGTGCATACCGCGGTGGAGGCAATGCACCAGGAGCGGTCCCAACCGCGGTCAAGAGGAAAATCCTATTCTAAGGGCAAACTAAATGCATCAAACACCTAAGCAAGAGTTATAGAAAAATGACACACAAAATTGACATATAAGCAAACATGCAAGATGATCAAAACATGCATGAATGTGTGTGTGTGTGCACTAAAAACTCTTCAAACAAGGTTAAGCAGGTGATTTACCTTTTGAAGCTTGAGCTAGGTCTTGAACAATAATGGCCTAAACTACCCTTACACATTTATCCCCAAATGTGGTTGTCAACGAAATGAGTCAATCAAAAACTGAGGAACTTACACAGGTGGTAATGAAGTTTATCAAGGATAACATTTTCACCAGATTTGGGATTCCTCGAGCAAAAATAAGTGACAGTGGAATCCATTTTTGCAACAAGGTCTTTACCTCGTTGATGATGAAATACCGGTGTTCTAGTAAACGCTAGGCGCTAGTCAGGCGGTAGACCAGCGCCTAACACCTAGATGGTCTAGGCAGACGCCTAGGCGGTTGATTTTTTTTTTCTTTTTCACATTTTTCCTACCTATAAAACCAATAATAAAACTCATATTATGACAAAATTCAAACAAAATGATCAACATAATTCCCTTTTTGTTTTTATGTCTTGGACTTGTTTAATATAGTTTTACTTCTTGTTGTATACTTAAGATTTTTGTATTAAGAGAGGGCATGTTTTGTTATTTTATAAATATGCTTTTTAAAAGTCAAATATCTTTACTTTTCTTTTGTCTATTTCACTCCTTCTCTCTCTCTTTCACGCTTTCTCTCTCAAAACTTTCCTTCCACCATTTTCTATCATTTTAAGCTTTCTCACTCATCCATTAAACTTGTTTTTGTTTCATTTTTCATTAAATTTTGGTGGGTTTTGTTTGTCAATAGCACTCGAATCTGATTTGCTAATTTTTTCTCCATTGATTCGATTTGCAAGAAGCCAAGAACACCATTAAATCTCAGTGCCATTTTGGTGGTCCTTTGGTATGGTCGGCGACGGGCGGAGGTTTCATTTCGGGTTTTGGTCTATGCTTGTGATTTTCACGATCTGAGAATTGGATTTTGGGTTTGATTTTCACTGTTTTGGTAGTTTTTTTTTATCAAAAAATGGCCTAGACCGATTAATTTCTTAAATATCGGACCAACTCGGTCGCTTTTCTGTTGACCATTGTTGGCCTCTGTTGACCGATTTTTATGGCCGAAATTGCTTGATTTGGTATGGTGGAAGACCGTACAACGCCTAGGCGACTGCCTATAGCATTTTTTTGAACACTGAAAAGTACAATGTCAAACACAATGTGGCAACCCCGTATCATCCTCGGACATCAGGGAAGGTGGAAGTGAGTAATAGACAGATTAAGCAGATTCTAGAGAAGACGGTACAACCCAATCAAAAGGATTAGTCACCTAAGCTTAATGATGCCTTCTGGGCTTATAGAACTGCTTACAAAACTCTGACTAGGATGTGTCCTTACAGGATAGTGTTTGGGACAGCAAGTCACTTGCCAGTAGAGTTGGAACACAATGCCTATTGGGCCTTAAAGAAGTTGAATTTTGATTTATGCAAGGCTGGATAAAAGAAGAGGTTTCAAATAAGTGAGCTTAAGGAGCGGAGCTTTAGAATAATGCCCATGAGAATGCAAAATACATGGAAAGGACTAAAGAGTTGCATGATAAGAAGATTCGCTGAAAAGAGTTCCATTCAGAGATGTTAGTCCTTTTGTATGAATCACGTTTGAGGCTGTTTCCAGGAAAGTTGAGATCGAAATGGATGGGGCCGTTCTGTGTTAATCAGGATTTTTTTAATGGAGCAATAGAAACAAAGAATCTGAAGATTGGAGTATTGTTTAAGGTCCAATGGTCACAGATTAAAACCTTGTGGGCATACCAACAGACAGTCATGCCATTGAATTGTTGGAATTTAAAGAGTCGTAGTGTTCTCATATGTCTCGTCTAAACATTAAATAAAGCGTTTGGTGGGAGGCAACCCACCAATGTATTTTTCTTTCATTTTTTTTAAAAAATTTTATTGTTGTTTATTTCTTTGATTTTACGCTTCTGACTTAAAACCAGGTTTGAGGGTGATTTTTCTGTTATTTAATTTGGTAAAAAAAAAAATCGTTGTTGATACCGCTGTTGGATCCACAACGGTTGTCGTAGTGGAAACCATTGGAATTTGACCGCTGTTGGACCGCTCTCATAATCCACAACAGAAAATACAATGGAAACCATTGGACTTCGATCACTGTTGAACCGCTCCCATAATTCAAAGTGGCCAAGACAGTGGTATCAATTACGCGAAGCGCTGTCACACTGATGCATCTCTCACAGTGGTCCAACCAAGTCAAACGGTCCATTTTGCACAAAAACAAGCCAACCATGTGAGACCGCTATCACACCGCTATATCTCTCATAGCGGTAATGACAATGGTCGTGTGTTATTTATATATCTCTCTCATGTTTTAACACCCATTCAACCAGGTTTGCATTCTCTTTTAAAATTTCTTATTCCCTCTTTCTTCAATTCGTTCATCCATGAATCCAAGGTATGAATTTTCAATCTCTACTCAATTTCTTTTTCATTAATTCACCAGGATGTATGAAAACCCTTTCCCTATTCCCATTTGTTTCTTTCAATTTCTTTTCTAGGGTTTATATGTTTTGAATTACGGATTTCCGGTTTTGGGTGTTAAATTTGCTTGCATGTCCATTGTTTTTCTTTGTTTGTGTTATGAATATGTTTCTAAGTTGAATTCCATTAAGAATTTCATTATATGGCATGCAATCTGGAAGAATGATTTCTAGGGATTATATGAACTTGATTTGGGGAGTTTCGAAATTGGAATAAGATTTTTTGATTTCACATTATTATTCCCCTATTATGTATGCTATATTTATGCTAGAATGAGAATTTTACCTATTTGAGTGTGCTAAATATGGTTTAAGTTCAATATGGATGTATGTTAAGAAGATTTGTGCAATTAAGTGTTCATGGGTCATGAATATATTTTTGGTTGGACACATGTGCAATTATAATATATAGGATTGATAGTTTTCTACTAAAGTGTTGTTGAAATTTTATTTAAATTCTTCCAAACTTGAGTTTTATCTTGTTGTGTTTGTTTGTGTATTTTGTCCAGATGGTACGGACAACTATCAGGGGTCATGTTGGGTCTCAAGGTTTGGATAAAAGAAGAGATAAACAACTTGTTGATCAAACGTTTGTAGATTATCTAGATTTCAGGAAACAGATGAGAAATTCGGTAGGGCAAAATTATATATTGGAGAGTGGGACAAATTTGGTGGAGCTTAGTGATACAACCATTTGGGAGGTGGTTACCTCTAGGCTATGGATCCGATATGTTCAGCAGCCTCTGTAGGGAAAAAACGGGTTCAAAACGCAACGGAAGCGTAAGAAAAACGAAATTTAGGGTTTGCGTATAAATAAAAAATTTTCCCTTTATGCAACGAGAACCTTAACCCTAGATTAATTGACGTATATAAAAGTATCGTACCTTTTTCTCGTGACGATTAAATAAGCACCGAATTGATTCCGCAAGATCTTCCTATCCAATCACGAACGTGAATCACCTTGAAGTATGGGCTCCCTTTCTTTAAATTGTATACCTAAGGATGGAGACTAAGCAAAATCTTTTTTTTGTTAGTTACAAATATCCTCCAAGAGAAAAAATCAAGAACGACCAGTCACTTGTGAATTATCAATCAATTTGATTGAAACTCGCGTGAACCTTGATTCGACGTTGTACACAAAACCCTTTTGATGTAAAGGATATTAGTATACTAATGAAAACAAAAACGTTCCCTTTTTTTCTCTACTTGGCCGAATTCACAAACTATTGTTTACAGATGATCGAATTTTCTCTAGAGTAAAATCAGATTTTTTTCTCCCTCAAAATTCCTGTGATGGCCGAAATTCACCTCTAATTACCTTAGGGCTGACCGAATTTCTCATACACACACACACACGCACTGATGAGAACAAGGCAACTGCATCAAATGATCCATTGCATGTTCTGGTTGGGCCAATAACAAGGGCAAGAGCTAAGAGATTCAAAGAAACACTAAATGGCATAATTCAAGACACTTGGGTTGATTTTGAATTGTTGAAGTCCAAGATAAGCCCACATGAAGACCAAGGCATAATTAATGTCATCAAGGCAATTGATTGGGCTGAATAAGGAAGACTTGGGTGTGTGACACAAGCTAGGAGAAGAGTCAACTTTGGCTGATTTATTCCCTTTTATTTTCCAAAGAATAATAGTTGATTTGTTTCTCAAATTAAGGGGCTGATTTGTTTCCAGATTTAGCTTTCCAATCAGAGAGCAAGTCAATAGTTTCTCATATTAGTTTTCTTCTGATTATAAGGCCTTAATGGCCGAATTATCTTGTTTCTTTTTAGGATGGCTTATAGCCTTTCTTTTCGTTTAGGGTTTTAGTATATAAAGGAACGAATTGGATGTAATTCGACAGACTGGAATTGAAATAAATTTGAGGGAATTTTATCTTTGGTTCTTCATAGAACTTGTGAACTTATCAAGGTTCTACCTTGTGGCGTTCAAACATTGACTTATCACTCGCCTTCTTTCTTATTCTTGAGTGTGGCGTCTACAACTTTCTTGATACCGTTGGTTCTTATCTTCATATAGATAACGGGTCGCGGTCCGATTTTGTTCTTGTTTACAAACTTGATTAGAAAACGATCCTTCGGTACCATATATTGGTTCCGGGTCTCACTGCTCTTGGTGAGGTTTATATCAGTTGGTATCCGAGCTTAGGCTTCTAAATCAGGTTTAATCTATCCTTGTTCTTTCTCTTCTCTGTATTCGTTGGTTTCAAAAAAAAAAAAAAAAAAACGTTTGATCAAATCCGGTACCAAAAAATAAATAAAAAAATACCAAAAGCTTGCTTGAGTCCACTTGATCAAGGTCGGTTAAAAAAAAAAAAATTGATCAAATCCAGTACCACAAAAAAAAGTACCAAAGGCTTGCTTGAGTTCACTTGATCAAGATCGGTAAAAAAAAAAATAATACTATTTTTTTTTGGGTCATGTAGTTGAACCTATATCAACTATTTCTATTCCTTATCTTGATTCCGTGCATTGATATTCAAAAAAAAAAAATTAATAGCTAAAGAATTCCGTCTTCATTATTCTTGTCCTTTTGCTTTATTACTTCTATTTTTCTTGTACTTCTTGTGAGTGTTCGTATAAGTCAAAAAAAAAAAAGAAGAAAGAACTAAAAGAGTTAACAAAGAGTGGGAAAAAGGCAAGAGTGTGTGAGCTCATCAGAGGGTAAAAGCCAAAGAATTGAGTGAAAACACGATTGTGAGTGCCACCATCTTTGAGAGTAAACACGTGAGGGAGTGTTTGTGAGGCTTACTAATTTCTTTTGTTTTGCAGGTTTCAAATAGTCACGTGATAAAAGTAGAGACTTATCTGATAATGCACCAGAAACGATAGATCTTAATTTTTTGTATAAAGCCATACAAAAAACATGGAGCGGATGGAGATTAAGATTGGTGAGGTGCATGATAGGATAGATAAGGTGGAGTCTGGTTCACAGAGGGTGCAACCAATTAGGGTTCCTAATATGGAACGAAGAGAAAGAAACCCACCTAGGGATGATTATGAAGATGATTATGGGAATGACCTAGAAGAGGGTGATCGCATGTCCAATGTGGGTGCGGGTAGATTGAGGCGTGAAATGGGAGGTAGAGGAGTTAGGTATAGGAATAGAGAAGATAGGTATGGGTATATAGGAGATAGGTATGGAGAGAAGGCTGATAATAATTTGGGTAGTATAAAGGTGAAAATCCCAACGTTCCAAGGTAAAACCGATCCCGAAGCTTATTTAGAGTGGGAGAAAAGAATAGAATTGGTATTTGACTGCCATGACTATTCTGAATTAAAGAAGGTAAAGTTGGCTGCTATAGAATTTACTGATTATGCTATCGTTTGGTGGGATCAATTGATTATGAGTAGAAGACGAAATGGAGAAAGACCTATTGAGACTTGGGAGGAGATGAAAGCTGTCATGAGAAAGCGTTTCATTACGAGTCACTATTATAGGGGTTTGTTTCAAAATTTACAAACCCTTACTCATGGGTCTAAATGTGTTGAAGATTACTACAAGGAGATGGAGATAGCCATGATTCGAGCTGATGTAAAGGAAGGCCGAGAGGCTACTATGGCTAGGTTTTTAAGTGGACTAAACCGAGACATAGCAAATATGGTGGAGTTGCAACATTATGTTGAATTGAGTGACATGGTACACATGGCAATTAAGGTGGAACAACAGTTGAAGAGAAAGAGTTCCACACGGGTTGGGCAAAATTCAGGTTCTTCATCATCATGGAAACCGAATTGGAGCAAGAGGGATGACTAGCCTAGTTTTAAGGCCAAGGCCGAACCTTCCAAAGATCATAAAGTCGGAGGCATATTAAAATAAGGTACATCAGATTCTCAACCTTCTAGAAATCGTGACATTAAATACTTTAATTGTTTGGGAGCAGGTCATATTGCATCTCAATGCCCAAACAAAAGAGTAATGGTTTTGATGGATGATGGTGAGATCGAATCTGAGGGTGAATCTGATGATGAGTCCATGCCACCTTTGGAGGATGCAAGTGATATTGAATATCCGATGGACGAAGAGCTTTTGGTGGCGAGAAGAGCTCTTAGTGCTCAAGCCAAGGAAGATGATGAGGTACAACGTGACAACATTTTTCATACCCGCTGCCATGTTAATGATAAGGTATGTAGCATGATCATTGATGGGGGGAGTTGTACTAATGTGGCTAGCACTAATTTTGTGGAGAAATTGGATTTAGCCACTTTGAGGCATCTAAAACCATATAAGTTACAGTGGTTAAATGATAGTGGGGAAATCAAGGTGACTAAACAAGTGTTGGTGACGTTTTCAATTGGAAAGTACAAAGATGAAGTCCTTTGTGATGTGGTACCAATGAATTCGGGCCATATCCTTTTGGGGAGACCATGGCAGTTAGATAGACATGTGACCCATGATGGGTATACCAATAGATACTCCTTTGTACTCAATAAAAAATCAATTACTCTTGTACCTTTAACCCCAAAACAAGTGTATGAAGATCAAGTAAGGTTAAGAAAAGAGAGAGATGTCAAAAAAGAGAGTAAGAGTAAGAGTGAGAGTTCAAAAGAAAGAGTGAGAAAAGAAAAAGATTCTGAAATAGCAAAAAAAGAAAAAAAAGATGAAAAAGAAAAAGTGGTTGTTGAGAAAAAGAGAGAGAGAAAACAAGTAAGCTTTTATGCAAGGGAGTGTGAGGTCAAAAAGGCTCTATTTTCAAATCAGCCAATGATTGTACTTTTGTACAAAGAGGCTTGCTTTAGTACTAATGAACTTAACCCTTCCTTGCCTAGTGTTGTTGTTTCTCTTTTGCAGGAGTTTGATGAAGTGTTTCCCGAAGAGATGCCTATTGGTTTACCACCAATAAGGGGGATTGAGCAACAAATTGACTTCGTACCCGGAGCACCCATCTCAAACAGACCAGCATATAGAAGTAATCCTGAGGAGACAAAGGAACTTCAAAGGCAGGTTAGTGAGCCCATGGAAAAGAGGTATGTACGTGAGAGCATGAGTCCTTGTGCGGTTCCTGTATTGCTTGTGCCAAAGAAGGATGGAACATGAAGGATGTGCATTGATTGTCGTGCCATCAACAATATCACTGTAAAGTATCGACATCCTATTCCTAGATTAGATGATATGCTTGATGAATTACATGGTTATATTGTTTTTACTAAAATTGATCTTAAAAGTGGATATCATCAAATTAGGTTGAAGGAAGGTGATAAGTGGAAAACTGCTTTCAAAACAAAATATGGATTATATGAGTGGTTAGTTATGCCTTTTGGATTAACTAATGCACCAAGTTCTTTCATGAGATTAATGAACCATGTTTTGTGTGCTTTTATTGGAAAGTTTTTGGTTGTTTATTTTGATGACATTCTGATTTATAGCAAAAACTTGGGTGAGCATGTTGAACATTTAAAACTTGTTTTAGGTGTTTTAAGAACAGAAAAGTTGTTTGCTAATCTCAAAAAGTACACCTTTTGCACCGATAAACTTGTATTTCTGGGCTTTGTTGTTAGTGCTAAGGGAATTGGGGTTGATGAAGAAAAGGTTAAGGCAATTAAGGAGTGGCCGAAACCTACCAATGTGGGACAAGTGAGAAGTTTTCATGGGTTGGCTAGTTTTTATAGGAGGTTTGTGAAAGATTATAGTAGTGTAGCTGCACCTTTAACCAAAGTTATAAAAAAGAATGTGGGTTTTAAGTGTGGTAATGAACAAGAAAAGGCATTTAACTTGATTAAGGAAAAATTAACTAATGCACATTTGCTTGCTTTGCCTGACTTTGCTAAAACTTTTGAGATTGAGTATGATGCTTCAGGAATAGGTATTTGAGCTGTTCTAATGCAAGAAGGTCGTCCCATTGCATATTTTAGTGAGAAGATAAGTGGAGCAGCCTTGAATTATCCTACCTATGACAAGGAGATGTACGCTCTGATTAGAGCATTGGAAACTTGGCAACACTACCTTTGGCCAAAAGAATTTGTGATTCACACGGATCATGAGTCCTTGAAGCATATAAAGGGGCAACACAAGCTAAATAAGCGGCATGCCAAGTGGGTGGAGTTCATTGAAACATTTCCATATGTGATCTAGTATAAAAAGGGTAAGGAAAACATGGTCGTTGATGCTCTGTCAAGAAGGTACGTTCTACTTTCTACTTTGGATGCTAAATTGTTTGGTTTTGAATACATTAAACATTTGTATGTGGAAGATTCTGATTTTGGCAATATGTTCAATGCATGTGAAAAGGCTGCATTTGGTAAATTTTATATGTACGATGGATTTTTGTTTAGAGAAACTAAATTATGTGTGCCTAAGAGTTCTTTGCGTGAATTGCTTGTTAGAGAAGCTCATGGGGGAGGTTTGATGGAGCATTTTGGTGTAGCTTAGACGCTAGATACTTTGCATGAACATGTTTTTTGGCCTCAAATAAAACGTGATGTAGAAAGAATCTGTGAAAAATGCATTACTTGTAGACAAGCCAAGTCTAGGATTAAGCCTCACGGATTGTATACTCCTTTGCCTATACCTAGTGGACCTTGGATTGATATTTATATGGATTTTGTGTTGGGTTTGCCTAGGTTAAAAAGGGGTAGGGACTCTATATATGTGGTTGTTGATAGGTTTTCTAAAATGGTACATTTCATTCCTTGTCATAAAACCGATGATGCATCACATATTGTTGATTTGTTTTTCAAAGAAATTGTAAGATTGCATGGCATGCCTAAGACCATTTTTTCGGATAGAGATGCTAAGTTCTTAAGCTAATTTTGAAAGACTTTGTGGGGTAAGTTACGCACTAAACTTTTATTTTCTACTACTTGTCATCCACAAACTGATGGTCAAACTGAAGTAGTTAATATGATTTTATCTACCTTATTGCGTGCTATAATACAAAAGAACTTGAAAACATAGGAGGATTGTCTGCCGCATGTAGAGTTTGCTTATAATAGGAGCGTGCATTCTGCAACTCATTTTTCGCCTTTTGAAATTGTGTATGGTTTTAACCCATTGACTCCTTTGGATTTAATTCATTTACCTGTGAATGAGCATGTTAACTTGGATGGAAAGAAAAAGGCAGATTTTGTTAAGCAAATCCATGAAAAGACTTGGGAAAACGTAGAGAGACGAACTAAGCAATACGCCAATCAAGCAAATAAAGGGCGTAAGAAGGTTGTGTTTGAGCCCGGTGATTGGGTGTGGTTGCATATGAGGAAGGAACGATTCCCAGCCCAGCGAAGTTCTAAACTACTTCCAAGGGGAGATGGCCCATTTCAAGTGATTGAAAGAATCAATGACAACGCATACAAGTTGGATCTTCCAGGTGAGTACAATGTTAGTGCAAGCTTCAATGTTTCTGATTTGTATCCTTTTGATGTAGGTGACGATTTAAGAACAAACCCTTTTCAAGAGGGAGGGAAGGATGAGAACAAGGCAGCATCATCAAATGATCCATTGCATGTTCCGGTTGGGCCAATAACAAGGGCAAGAGCTAAGAGATTCAAAAAAGCACTAAATGGCCTAATTCAAGACACTTGGGTAGATTTTGAATTGTTGAAGTCCAAGATAAGCCCACATGAAGACCAAGGCATAATTAATGTCATCAAGGCAATTGATTGGGCTGAATAAGGAAGACTTGGGTGTGTGGCACAAGCTAGGAGAAGAGTCAACTTTGGCTGATTTATTCCCTTTTAATTTCCAAAGAATAATAGTTGATTTAAGGGGCTGATTTGTTTCCAGATTTAGCTTTCCAATTAGGGTGCAAGTCAATAGTTTCTCAAATTAGTTGTCATCTGATTATAAGGCCTTAATGGCCGAATTATCTTGTTTCCTTTTAGGATGGCTTATAGCATTTCTTTTCGTTTAGGGTTTTAGTATATAAAGGAACGAATTGGATGTAATTCGACAGACTGGAATTGAAATAAATTTGAGGGAATTTTCTCTTTGGTTCTTCATAGAACTTGTGAACTTATCAAGGTTCTACCTTGTGGCGTTCAAACCTTGACTTATCACTCACCTTATTTCTTATTATTGAGTGTGGCGTCTACAACTTTCTTGATACCGTTGGTTCTTATCTTCATATAGATAACGGGTCGCGGTCCGATTTTTTTCTTGTTTACAAACTTGCTTAGAAAACGATCATTCGTTACCGTATATTGGTTCCGGGCCTCACTGCTCTTGGTGAGGTTCATATCACACACACACACACATATACACACACACACACACACACACACACACACACACACACACACATATATATATATAAGATCATAAATCCTTTCCTAAGAAGGATTTACAATCCTTTCCTTAGGTGGATTTATTTGGTAGTTAAGAATCCTTACCTAAAAGGAAATCTATCTTCTTCTATATCCATATGTGTTGGCCGAATTCTTCTCTTTGATGTAGATTATGAGAGTTTATTCTTTCCTAAGAAGGATTACTTGATGGACAAGAATCCTATCCTTAGGTAGATTAACTTGGTGATTAAGAATCCTTTTCAAAGAAGAATTCTACCACTAAGTAGTTTTACTTGGTGACCAAGAATCCTTTTCCAAAAAGAATTCTTTCCTACACCAAGACTCCTAATCCAACTCAATAGTGTATTTGTAACCATATTTAAGACTTCCTAATTTGATTAGATAATAATTCTTTTTATTTATCTACTTATCAAATATAGTCTTTAACATTAACTATATTACCAACAATAGTACAGTTTTAGGAGACCATCTCCTTCTAAGAAAAATATTTTGACTTTTAAATAAATAATTAAATAATCAACAATTAATTAATTTCTATTTAATTAAATAATAAAATAAAATAATATATTTAAGCTATTTCTTAATAGCCTTTGCCGCCCATTCCATATATAAGGGCCATATATTATTTTTCTTATTTTATTAAATCCATTGGACCTTAATAAAAAGTCCAAATGTGAACTAGACCTATTCTTACAAAAAGAAACAAGTTCTCATGTCTTATCACAATTTTAGATGGACCCCTTAATTGGTCCGGTAGAATATATCAAGTGATCCATGCAAGTTTGTGTAGATTGGGGATCTTGGCGGACTATCAAAATTTAAGCTCCAATAGACACAACCCAATCACAATCAACAAATGATTCACTTAGGTCCGATCTATTTAATTTTAGTTCATTCCACTAAAGAACTAAAATTGAACTCTTAAATAAAGATAGAATAAGTTGATGTCACTCACTCATACCCTAGACCACCTTATTGGAGAAAGTGTATCCTCGTGAAGAATACCAGTAATCGCCAAGAGCTCATAGACCGCCTATAGCTCTCCAAGTTACCATATTTACTCATATGTCCACATTTTGAACTTGGATATTTTGACTTGTCCAGAAGTCATGTTTCAATAGACACTATTGAAAACTTAATGTTAAGATTTAATATCCAATACCTCAAAACATCCATATGATGGTATTCTACTCTCATTCAATAAATGGAGCCACAATGTCCATATCTATATATTAAGTCCTCTATCGATTAACAAATGAATACCACCAAACTATAGAGGATAGACTATGCTATATAATCGTACTCATTGATAGCTCAAATGATAACACTTGCAACCATAAATCCATCATTTATCTCAGGATTGAGATAGACTCTCCGATTGTCTTCAAATGAAATTTTTTATCCATTGACGGTTCTAGATAAAGTATTTCATTTTGATCCTATTCAATGCACCCAGTGCACTAGATTCTTTTGCCCAAAGACACCACACTTTGATGATTTTAGACTCATCATAACACATTTGATCCCACTCAAATGCTAGCAAAAGAATCTACAACTTTGACAAGATAAAGGCGTCCAATCTTTTATCTTAAGTTGTGAATATTATTCAAGACTAACTAAAGAATTGTGTCTACCTCATACATATCTAGATGTATGAACAATTCTTATTTTCTCCTAGTCTTTTGACCTTATGATTATTTACTTTTGACAATTATAATAATTAAACTATAAATGCTATAAGATTTGTTAAACTATAAATCACTTTATTCATATGAAAAGATTGTTAATTACAATATTACACTCTTGCTATCGAGCATATTCCTAACAGCCCCCACACACCAACATTAGTATGGTCTTGGAATTCTATGCCAACATGGTTCAAGACCAATTCGTGCTAGCAATATTGTAATGGTACGAGGGGTACCCGTAGTGATTTCCATTGAGAAGATCCGTAACCACTTTGAGTTACCACATGTTGAGTAGGTATCAGAGAGCTATCCTAACACCTTCCTACTGGGTAGTGAGCTTCGTATGGATAAAGGGGTATGATGGAACGAGAATAAGCTGTTGTGGAAGGATTTGCTTTTTGAGTCTGCTTTTTGGTATCTATTTGTTTCGGCTTCCTTGAAGCCCACTATGCATGGATCTGATATTTTCAAGGAAGTGTCCCAGCTACTCTATTCTAACAAGAGGTGTCTTTACATTGATATAGCCAGTTTTATTTGGAAGGAGATTTGAGGATATGGAAGATGGATAAATTCCAACGTGGTTTTTCTCTATCTGATTACGGAGATGTGTTTAGGCGTTGGTTTGGAAGGTATTGAAGGTGATGCGGGTATATCGATCCACACTCCTTCATTTAACTTGATGTCTTGGAATAATCTATGAAAGTGGCATCATTTGGATGCTCAGGATGATAATATGGCCACGGACCAGCAGTTTCAGAAACCTCCTCCAAATACCAGAGTCAGACCATCTCAGTAGAGGCCCGAGTGGGCAGATTACATGCTCAACACGATGAAGGGGTATATAGACACACGTTTTATGGACTTACAAAGGAGATGAAAGATGGTTTCATTGGATTAGATGCGAGGATGGGGGTGTTGGAGATTTCTTTTGATTGCATCTGGGGGACCATTGTATCTGCTGCTAGGCCTTCTACACTGATTATTGATCCTCACTGTTCTTATCCTTATACAAGTTTTGCTACTATGGACCATGGGACTGGAACATGATGGAGTTGATCCAGGTGGATATGACACAGAGATTTTCCTAGTGATGGTGATGATTGAGCTTGCCTGGAGTTATTGTAGACGAACTTGTGTCTATAGACTGATATTGTACGGACTTGTGTCTTTTTTTTTTCCTTTTCTTTTGTTTTTAGTTTTTCGTACTTTGAATTTTTATTTTTTGATTTGGTTAGAATTGTTTATTTTTGGATTTGGTTTTAGTGATTATAATTGTTTATTATACTATTGCTCCTTCGATTCTATTCCCTTTTTGTCATGCATTTCAATTTTCTACATTAAGGACAATGTAGGGTTTAGGTTCAAGGGTGTCAATATTGTAATATTGAGTCTGTTAAAATTTTCAAGTTTTTTCAAAATCTATATTTTTTTTTGTTTTAGAGTCTGTCTTTCCTGTGAACTAACCATGATGAGATGCTTTGATTTGTGCCCTAGAGATAATATACATTAATTACTGTAATGCATTGCATTTTAAAAAAAATTATGACATGCTCTTGATGTGATAGTGGATAGGAAGCTTAATTGGATTGCCATGATTAATACTGGGGACTACCCTTGTGAGTTCATCAAGCCAAAAAAACATACATAAATGGCATCATATGAGGGTTCTTTTGTTTATACTCACAAACACTCAGTAGGTTCTTAGCATTAGATTTGACCTCTATAGGTTATACATAATAGAATTTTCATCATTAAAAGAATTCATATGTTTATTTTGATCTTGAGTAAGTCGAACCAACAAAAGTAATGATTAGACTATGTGTGCTTGAACTACTTAAAAGACCTTAAATATTCCTACCCTTATGTGTATGCTCCATAACCCTGTCTGAAGCCAAAAACATAATAAGCCTTTTTCTTTCTTCACCACATTAACTATAACCCATGAAGCTTATATTATAGCCATACATTATAGCTTAGGATCATGCTTTGAGAATGTGAAGAAGATGTGATAGTTCTGTATGTGATTTATGTGCATATTTCGATCAGAGACCAGTGAAGGAAGAGTTGCATTCATTCCAAAAGTGTAAGCTCGACAATTATGAGTTTCTATGTAATTCTCTGATTCTCAATCGTTTCATCAAAATAATAATAATAAATAAAAGTTAAAATAAAAGTTTTCTCTAAAATAAATAGTGTGTTGAGAGAACCAGAGAATAGAATTTATTGAGTGCAATTAAGTCAAATAAATTGCAAAGTTGTATCCATTCTAGAAGAGTTAGACATGAAGAAGAATGGTGATTTTTGAAGACGTGGACAATATTAAGTGGCCAAATTCCACTTACTAAGGAATAATCGAAGACTAGAAGATTTCAGCAAAGCTGTAAGGTAATTGAAGACTCTCACAGCAAGGTCGTAGGTTTTTGAATTCCTAATTTCCCATTCTTTCTTAACCTTCACCCATGGCTCCATTACAACCTTAATGAAAGTCTAACTGATCTGCTAGTTATCCTTGCTATAAAAGTAAAAGTGAATCTTGTGTCTATCTTGTTCATAATGCTTAATTCTTTTCATGAAATCTTTTGCATATAAATAAAGCATTCTTTCTTATATATAATCATATGCGATGAACACTTGAAAAATCTTGTGGCATAATTTCTATCACATATGCTTGATGAATGTATTTATCTAGGTTCTGTGTGAAATTAATGAGAAACATCTTGTGAGAATTAAAGTCGAGGCGAATTACATCTATGACATTTAGCGAATGTGACTTTGAAACTTGAACGTCTCGAGTATGGGGGTTTTGCATTAAAAATTGAGCAATGCATTCAGTTTTGAAACTTAAATTTAGTCTTTACTTATTGGCTTTTGCATGCATTATTTCAATATGGGAACATTTTGAATATATTTTGGATGATTGGTATTTACAGAATACATGTGTGAGTGTCATAGCTGTAAACCCTCAGAATCCTACTAGAGACGCCTAGAGGTTTAAAGGCTTGTAGTATATGCTCATTGCTATCGTGTTCCCTACGAGTGGTTTTGTTAGGATTTTTATTTATAGTATTAGTTTTAATTTTTGTTTTCTTGGTTTTGCTCAAGGACTAGCAAAAGATAGGTTTGGCGGTATCTAATCGGTCATTATATATATATATATATATATATATATATATATATATATATATATGATCCCCATTCCTCCAATCAATTACTTGTTTCTAGAGTTATTTAGGGGTTTTGATTTGTTTGTTTGAGCATTTTCAGGTTATTGGATCTAAGTGTGGTGTTTTGAGATTTTTTGACGAATTGAAGATTAGAGGGGAATGTATGTAATTTTGGAAAGACTGCTGTCAAGGCCGCTGTGAATTATCACAACGGTAAGACAGTGACGAGAAGACAGTTGATGACCGTTGCAAGGCCGCTCTAATACCACTGTGTCCTTCACAGCGGTATCAATGTTTTCCAAGAGGTAAAGTCAAGTGAATATATCTTTTGCTGTTGAAGTCATGGAGATGCTTGGAAGCTTGCCAATAAGGACCTAAGCTACCCATTACAAAACAATCATCCCCAATGTGGTGTGGTTTGTCATGAAATAAGCAAATCATAAAATCGAGGTCCTTACAATCTCCCCCTTTGGCTATTTATGACAAAACAACCACTCACAAATAATTCCGCACACAATAAAAAAATCTAGCTATTGTCTATGAGAGTCCATTCTACGTTACAAAAAGAGATACCTAAGAATCTAAGTCTTCAAAGTCTTTAATCTCTTCGTAGATCATCATAATAACTACACACAATAGCAATAAAACACTATCCAAGAACAAGTGCATGTGAGGTGAACAAATATAAAAAGCAATTGCACTCAATAAAGCATTATAAATAAATGCATGTGCAATGCTCTGCCTAAATGAGTTACTCTCTCTCATGATATCTCCCCTAAAGAATAACCAATGCTCCCCATATATTTCTCAAGACTTCTCCCTTTTTTGTCATGAGATAAGCAAAGGAGCTCCCCCTATCGGGTTGCTTTAGCAAAGAGAGCAATCAGCATAATTACGATGCATAATCGTATAAACGAACTTTATGCAACATAAGTAATTGAGAGAGATTCAAGGAGTTTGATTTAAGGAAAAATGTGTGACAAGGATGCTTTGCAAGCAAGACATGTTGCATTCAAATCCAAAACAAATGGTATTTGGCAAAGCAAACATCAAAAGGGTTTCCAAAAGAATTCAATTCAATTTGTACCCTTTTGTCGTAAGCATACAAGATATAGTTTCAAACAATTTGAAGATAAAACAACTATATCAATCCTTAAAAGAAAATCAAGACATGAGTGACTATTGCGTCCTTTTTAATTTTTCCAGATATTTATCCATATGATTGTAGTCTTGTTTCACCATTAAGAAAAGAGAGAAGACTTATTTGGATATAAAATCCTTATTAATTGAATGGATACAAGATCCTTATTGATTAGTCTTCTCATTTGCACTCACACACATTTGCATTAAAGCAATCAAACTCAATTCATGCATGTCATTTTAAGCATGTCATAAAAATCAAGTTCGCATGTCATTATAGGTCATTCAAATGTACTTTCTCAATTAATTCTCCTAGTCCAAAAATGCACGTTTGAACATAAATATGACATGGGCTGCAAGTAAAACAATGGTGCACACTTACTAAAAGAAACATATAAGTATATATGTGCAACCAAGAATCTCAAGCAATTAATAAAAGAGCATAAAATTTATCAACTTTTTGCTTATAACAAATCATGCAAGTTCCCTCTCTTTGCTTGAGTCCCAAAATGGGGTCAAATCCAACCAAGTCAATTGGAGGCATGAACCCCTATAGACCTACCAAGTCCATTGGACCTAGTTGAGTCTATGGGTGTCTCATGGGCACTAAGGCAAGCAGGTTCATTCTTTCTAACCCACCTAGGTTCCACTTTTTCATTTTTAGTGGTCATAAACAATTTTCTAGAATCCCTAGTTTCATGCAAACTTGCCCTCTTTTTCAACCATTTTTCTTTCATGCTCTCTAATCTACACCTCTTAATGTAATTAAAGCAATTTGGTCTTAAGTGACCAATCATGCCATAAAAATGACAAGTAGGTACAAAGAAAGAATTCATACCTTTGCATTGTGATCTCATCCGGGCATGGCCATGTTGATAAGGTTGTCTTTGATGGTGCATCGGTTTGCATCTCCTTTGAGCTTGAGCCGATTAGTGGCACCTTTGTGGTCTAACTTGAGATGGTTGAGCCGGTTTATCTTGCCTCCTTGGTTGGTCATGCTTCTTGTGATCAACTCATTTCCTCATAGTTGGTTTGTTTGAGGAGGTGATTGACTTCTCAAGGACTTGTCCATTCTTCTTGAATTGCCTAGGCTTTTGTTGAGTTGCCAAGGCTTGTGTGGACTTTCCCTGGGTTGAAGGTTGCTTGGATGAAGCCTTACTTTTACCTTGAGCTTGAGGTTGTTTGACTTTGGCCATCTTTAATTCTTCAAGGCACCTTATCTCTCTTTCCTTGACAATCTTCAAGGAGTTCTCTTTGTTTGCAAGTTCATCCTTCATTGCCTTCATCCTTTGATGCCAATCTTCAATCTTCTTCTCATACTTGGACACATCAATCTTGTCCATCATCAAGGAGTCATCAATGGAGGTCACTTTCTCCATGGTCTTAAATTTGGAGACAAGAATGGAGATGTTTCCCATTTGGTCTTCCGTGATCTCTTTGTATTGATGAAGTTGTTTTTGAAAATTTTGCTTGCTATCTTCAAAGGTACGGATCTTTTCCTCTGAGGAAATCTTTCATATTCTCAAAGTCTCATTCTCCTTGGAGAGCTCTTTATTTTGCTTCAAAACTTTGAGAAGGGTCACTTGAAATTCCTCAATTGAGTCAATTCCCTCATCAAGACCTTTGCCTTGGTCACTTGTTACCACAACAAAATCTTCCACATAGGAAGCACCTACGGCCGTGAAGTTAAGCACATGCTCTTCACGGTCTTCTTGTTTGCCTCCTTCACATTGGAGGTCATACTCTTCTTGTGAGATTTGATGAATCTTCTAAATCTCTCTACCATGAAACTCATCTCCTCATCGGAGTCATATTCCTCCTTCTCAATTTTGGAGGTCAAATCTCCCTCTAACATCTCAATGCCACTCATGGTGTTTAATGAATGCAACAATCAAATGCAAAAAAAAAAATGAAAAACACACAAACAAGAGATTGGATCACCTAAGTATGTCTAGGAACCCCCTCTGATACCAATGAAAATAACCCCTAAAGCGTGTGTGTCTAATAACCTATAGGGTGGTGAATATATTTTAATCAAGTCAATTACAATTTTTTCTTGATTAATCAATATTCCAAATTCACCCAATAAAACAAACATACAACATCAAGTCTAAAGTGCGGAATATAAATAACACAAGATGTATACATGAAAAACCCTCCAAATAGGAAAAAAATCGTAGGCTGTTAAGTGAGCCACACTCGATTGCAGAAATCCACTATATAAGTAAAAGGTTACACCTTCAAGTGATTCTCGGATGCTCACTCTCGACAACCTCAAGCTATAGACAATACCCCTCACCACTCTTGGTTCAGTCCCTAGTGATATCCCCTGATACACTACTCTTGGTGTGAACGCCTCCTACTCTACTCCTTTAGGCCTTTTATAGTGGCACCCGACCAATTGCTGGCCAACCCACCCTTGGTTGCAAGACTTGTCTTGTTTGTGCAACTTCACACCGAAGCCACAAGACTTTGACTCTATGAAGAGTATACGGTCTAAGTGAAAAATTAATGAATGCTCAATGCAAGATAAACTAGACCAAGCATATAGTACCTAACTAGATGTAGATAATGCGATACAACATCCTAGTTATTAACAATGCCTATATGCCTATAAATAAGGACTCAATTAGAAGTAGATAAAATCAAACAACCTAATTGTCAATTAAGTCTAATCAACACAAGTTGTCACAACATAAAGCAAGGGCAATCAAATTCAATCAAGAAGTGCAATTAATGAGGCATACACATAAATGTTCAAGAACTAGACAAGATGCATAAGGTCATCCTAATCATCAATCAAGCATACATGAACATATATGAATCAGGTATTTAGACAAATATGACCTAATAATGCAAGCTATCATAATACAAACCCAATCATGTTATAAAGACTCATAAATATGCAATGAAGTATTTATTTACCCAAAAAAAATATGCAATGAAGTAGAGTCTAGGTATTTAATCAAGCAATAAATACCTAATCAAGAGTAAGAACAACAATAAATAAACTTTAATGTAGTTGTAACTTACCTAGTCATGAAACCATGAAGACCCATGCTCAAAAGATGATGAATGATACAAGATGGAGATGGGTTTTGGGTTTGGAGAGTCAAAAACAAAGCTTGAAGCTTTCTCTCTCTAATGGAGATTCTCTTACTCTAAAAATATGTTCTTTAAGCTCTTAAGAGGCAAGAAAGAAGAAGAGAACATATATATAAAAGCCCTAGACAAAACGATGTCGTTTTGGACTTGGGAAATGAAGTCCCGTCATGATTGCTGGGCATACCGCTAGCCAGGCATGTACTTAGACAGATGTCCAGGCAGTATGGCATGACTGGAAAAGACTATTGCCTAGAACGCTGCCTAGGCATGTGTACCAAAAAGGGTCTAGACCGCGGTACACGCCTGACAGCTCAACATCTTGAGCTACGAGTGACCAAAACAAGACCAAACGACATCCAAACGTTTCGTATAATATACCGTTGGAAAGGTATGGAAGTACACTTTCTATTTCAATTTAAAAAACATGATTTGGATGTATGTAGAAATCATTATAGTCATTTGAGTGACCAAATATCAGAAATGGACAACAACAGAGTTGCCCTATTTTTTTGGTCACTTTGGAGATTTCAAAACCAATCCAAACGGTCATGAAATATTATGAATAATATACCATTGGAAAGGTATGGGTGCCTAGTTTGTACAAATATTTTCAAAACTCATTTTGAAGAATTGAATAAAATGATATGATCATAAGACCATACAAAGGTCAGTTTTGAAAAATATTTAAATCATTGAAATCTACTCTTTTGAAACTAGACAACTTACTCTAAATAACCAAACAAAGAGAAGAATAAGACCTTCTCAATTAGTCACTCAATGCGCTAAGACAAGCACACCATCGTGCAAGTGTGACCAACACACAAAACCACACTTAAAACTAAGAATGAAGTGCATGAAGGCACATGCAACAACCCAAATACATGTAAGTGTGATGTGAAAGGATGCACACAAATAAACAATAGACAACACAAATGCAAGATAAAACAAAGCATGCACGAAGTGTGTGCACCTAAAATCTTCAAGAGGTAAAGTCAAGTGAATATACCTTTTGCACTTGAAGTCATAGAGATGCTTGGAAGCTTTCCAATAAGGACCTAAGCTACCCATTACATAACAATCATCCCAAATGTGGTATGGTTTGTCATGAAATAAGCCAATCATAAAATCGAGGTCCTTACAAAAAAGATAAAGGAATATCTGGGGAGAGCTCCAGTATTGTCCAAACCCCTTAAAAGAGAAGTACTCTACTTATACCTGTCAATGACGCATGTGGCGATATGGTCAATGTTAGTTAGGCTGGATGAAGGGGTACAGAAACTGGTGTATTATATCAGTAAAGCATTATTACCAGCGGAAACAAGGTACTCTCTAGCTGAACAAATGGCACTGGCCCTGGTAACTGCAGTTAGGAAGCTAAGGCTGTATTTCCAAGCACACAAGATTGAGGTCTACACGGACTGCCCCTTGAAGCAAATTATGATCAAGCCTGAAGTGTCCAAAAGACTAACAAAATGGGCTATGTAGTTGAGCGAATTTGAGATTGCATACATACCAAGAGCCCCAATAAAGGGACAAGTTGTGGCTGACTTAATCGTAGAATTTATTGAACCAAATAGCAAGGTAATCAGGATGCCGAAAGAGAAAAATGAATTTGCATGGAAGTTACATGTAGATAGGTCGTCAAACGCGCACGACAGCGGGGCCGGGATAGTTGTATCTACCCTAAAAGGAGATCAAGTAGAGTGTGCCTTGTGTTTTGACTTCAAATCCACCAACAACATGGTAGAATATGACGCAATTTTGGTAGGACTCAGAGTCTGTACCGCCCTAGGAGCAGATGAGCTAGAAGTATTCAGCAACTCGCAGGTGGTTGTAAACCAAATATTGGATGAATATCAAGAAAAAGTTGGTAACATGGCTGCATATTTAGGGATAGCCAAAGCATTACTGGGGAGATTCAAGACATACAAAATCACCCAGATCTCTAGGGAGAGGAATGAAAAAGCAGAAGCTCTATCAAAATTGGCATCAGCCATCGTCGGTTTGTAGTCAAAGACCATCCCAGTAGTTCACCTTAAAAGACAGAGCATCAAGGACCTAGAAGAAGTGTCAAAAGTGGAAGCGATTGAAGGAGGTCAAATCACATTGATGACCCCAATCAGGGAATACCTAGAAAAGGGGGCGCTTCCAACATAAGCAACTAAAGTAAAACGCCTCAAGTACAAAGCTATAAGGTATTCGATGGTCGGGGGGGATGAGGGAGCTGTACAGGAGAGGATTCTCAAAACCCTTGCAGAGATGTGTTTACCCCATGGAAGGCAGACAGATATTAGAAAGCATCCATGGGGGAGTTTGTGGAAATCACTCAGGAGGCAGAAGTTTAGCACATAAAACTATCAGACAAGGCTTCTATTGGCCAACCCTATTTCAAGACGCTCAGGTTGTCATTGAACAATGTGGGGGTTGTCAAAGGGTAGCCAACGACATAAAGAAGTCTATCGAACAATTAAGGAGCTTGTCGTCACCTTGGCCATTTGCTATGTGGGGTTTGGATCTGATCGGCCCAATGCCAACTGTTGGGATTATGCTCGATAGCAAGAATGCAATAATGTAACTGACAATCTTTTCATATTAATAAAGTGATTTCTAATTTTTATAATTGTCAAAAGTAAATAATCGTAAGGTCAACAGACTATGAGAAAAGAAGAATTGTTCATACATCTAGATATGTATGAGGTAGACACAATTCTTTAGTTAGTCTTGAATAATATTCACAACTTAAGATAAAAGGTTGGGCGCCTTTATCTTGTCAAAGTTGTAGATTCTTTTGCTAGCATTTGAATGGGATCAAATGTGTTATGATGAATCTAAAATCATCAAAGTGAGGTGTCTTTGGGCAAAATAATCTAGTGCACTGGGTGCATTGAATAGGATGACAATGAAATACTTTATCTAGAATGGTCAATGGATAAAAGTTTTCATTTGAAGACAATCAGAAAGTCCATCTCAATCCTGAGATAAATGATGGACTTATGGTTGCAAGTGTTATAATCTGAGCTGTCAATGAGTACGATTATATAGCATAATCTATCCTCGATTGTTTGGTGGTATTCATTTGTTAATCGATAGAGGACTTCATTTATAGTTATGGACATCGTGGCTCCATTTATTAAATGAGAGTAGAACACCATCATATGAATATTTTGAGGTATTGATATTAAATATTAACGTTAAGTTTTCAATAGTGTCTATTGAAACATCAAGTCAAAATATTCAAGTTCAAAATGTGGTCATATGAGTAAATATGGTAACTTGGAGAGCTATAGGCGGTCAATAAGCTTTTGGTGATTACTGGTATTCTTCACGAGGATACAATTTCTCCAATAAAGTTGTCTAGGGTATGAATGAGTAACATCAACTTATTCTATCTTCATTTATGAGTTCAATTTTCGTTCTTTAGTGGAATGAACTAAAATTAAATAGATTGGACCTAAGAGAATCATTTGTTGATTGTGATTGGGTTGTGTTTATCGGGGCTTAAATCTAGATAACCCGCCAAGATCCCCAATCCACACGAACTTGCATGGATCACTTGATATATTCTACCGAACCAATTTAGGGGTCCATCTAGAATTGTATTAAGGCATGCGGACTTTTATCTTTTTGTAAGAATGAGTCTAGTTCACATGTGGACTTTTTATAAAAGTCCAATGGATTTAATAAAATAAGAAAAATAATATATATGCCTATATATTGTCATGGGCGGCAAGGCTAATATATTAAAGCTTAAATATATTATTTTTTATTTTATTATTTAATTAAATAGAAATTAATTAAATTGGTAATTAATTAATTATTTAATTAAAAGTCAAAATCTTTTTTCTATTAAGAGAATGTCTCCTAATATTATACTATTGTTGGTAGTATAATTAGTATTAAAGACTATATTTGATAAGTAGATAAATAAAAGGAATTATTTATCTAGTCAAATAAGTCTTTAATATGGTCACAAATACACAAATGTGTTGGATTAGGAGTCATGGTGTTGGAAAGAATTCTTTTTGGAAAAGGATTCTTGGTCACTAAGTAAATCCATCTAAGGAAAGGATTATTACCCACCAAGTAAATCCTTCTTAGGAGAGGATTTGGCCTCATATATATACTACCGATAAATTTTGACCATGCCTTAGTTTTTGGCGTGAGAAGTTGTTTTTTATTTTTTTTATTGTTATAAAAAAAAAACTTCATCCAACTCATTGTGTGAAGAATTCGACCAAGCATAGAGAAAAGAGGGAACGTTTTTGTTTTCGATAGTACACTAGTATCCTTTGCATCAAAAGGGTTTTGTGTACAACATCGAATCAAGGTTCACGCGAGTTTCAATCAAATTGATTGATAATTCAAAAGTGACCGGATGTTCTTGATTTTTTTCTTGGAGGATTATTGTGACTAACAAAGAATAAGATTTTATTTGTTTCCATCATTAGGTATACAATTTAAAGAAAGGGAGCTCACACTCCTAGGTGATTCACGTTCGTGATTGGATTGGAAGATCTTGCGAATTCAATTCGACGCTAGTTCAATCGTCACGAAAAAAAAGGTACGATACTTTTTATATACATCAATTAATCTAGGGTTAAGGTTCTTGTTATGAAAAGGGAAAATTTTTATTTATTCGCAAACCCTAATTTTCTAATTTTCTCACACTTATGTTGCGTTTTGAACCAATTTTCCCTACAATTGGTATCAAAGCCTGGTTGTACCCGTGATTAATTGATGTATGTGTTCGTGAATCTTTTTCTTTTTATTGTATATATGCATGTTTTAGATAGAGATGACACTTTAGGTATTTGCCTATATATTTACATTGGAATGTATGGATATATATGTTTTATATGTGGTTTGTTATTGCTCAATTTTGGTCCTAGAATTTCAATGTATTTTTGTTTTGGGATTGTAACAAGAAGGGTGATCTATTATCACCATAATTACTTTCTTGGTAGTTGCTAAGTTTTTTTTTTTTTTTGTAATTAAAAAAAACTGCACTTGTTGTAATAAAAAAAACTACAATTTTTTTTTATTTTAAATTCTTTTGTAATACATTCAAGTATCGAAGACTCGAATGTTTGAAGAATTGGGAGCAACCAGAACAAGTTTAGGACCGTGCGAGCCGTAGCAACGAACATGCGTGCGAAGAGCACGCGGGCACATTTGTTGTGGCATGGGCTGCACACGGCATCCCCATGGAAGCCATGGGTTGCGCATGGTAGCCCTCTATGGGGGCACACGCCCATGGGTAGGAGCCAAAGGTGCACATGCCCATGGGAGGCAGCCGAGAGAGTCCAAACGACGAAGGTCACGTGAAGACTTGTTCGTCAAGAAAGGAGTTTTTTGTATTCCAAGACATGTAATTAACTTGCTTTTCTAGGATGGACAAAAATTGTAGATATTTATATTTTTTGTAAATATTGCAATGTTTGTTATTGTTTGATAACATGTCATATAGAATAGGAATGCCACTCATATATCTCTTTCGGTATGAACATGTATAGAATGGTTTACGTATCTAAATTGGCATCTAGATAACTTGGTAAATTATTCTTTGGAATTCGTTCACATGCCACAAATAATTGAGTGGGAGAAGGTGTTTAGGAACACCTACGGCCTCCAAGTTTAGTTGAGCTTTATGTTTCGTGTAATAACCTCCCAAGAGGTATTCATGAATGGAATTTAGCAAGATACTTCCTTACAAGGATAGACTAGACAATTAGCCCAAACGATATCTACTCCCAAAGGAGGGATATTTGTGAGGGATTATATTAAAGGTCGATAACTTGGTAACACACTCAATGTGATTTTATTAATATCCTCCAAAGAGTTCTTGTTAATAAAATCACAAGGCTAAAATTGAAAATGTTGGTTGTTATGTTAACAATTAGGTGGGACCTTGTCCAACTAGTAAATGTTGTGAACTCCCAAAGGAGGTGTGACATTTATAGGTGTTGGATCACCGTTAAATTTTTACGATTGAATTATTTTATTTAATTCAAGATAAATATTCGAAAGTGCTTTATCATGATTATTTACTTATATAATTTTTGTTATTTTAAAGAAATCATGACCCCATCCCTAATCAACATCCTAAAAGATAATATTTTAACTAATGATAATTATGTCACATGGAAAAGGAAAATTGGGTTGTTATTGCAAGCTGAAAAACATAAATTCATTATGTCTATTCCTTAACCACCAAATTAATGAATCTACTCATGAGTAAAGAGATGAGTATTAGTAGTGGAAGTCTTCAGATGAGATGGCTAAATGTACGTTACATTATGGCCACCTCTCGGACGTGTTGCAACAGCAACATAAAGGAATGGAGACTGATGCCGATATAATGATGTCTGTAGAGGAGATTTTTGCTATGAGGTTTAGGATGACAAAGAGAGAGGCGGTGACTACTTTTATGAATCTTAGGATGAAACCTGGACAGGGTGTGAAAGATCACATGATGAAAGTCATAGCACATCTCAACATTGCTGAACTAAATGGTGTTGAGATAGGTGTTGAGACCAAAATTGACGTGATTGTCAACTCACTGTCGGATTCCTTTGATCAATGCAAGTTAGACTACACCTTGAATAATAAGGAATACTCCTTGCAAGGCCTGATGCAAGATGTTCAAAGAGTGGAAAAAATCCTTGTGAACGACAAGGGTTAAGAGATTCATATGCTTGGTAAGTTGCTACTGTTAAAGACCCGTAAGAAGGTCAAGAGACAACAGAAGAAAAACCAACTTGAGCCTTCTTAGGAGACCAAGATAGTAACCAAGATCAAAGGGAAGTGTTCCCTTTGTGGTGAAAAAGGTCAAAGTAATAGACTGAATAAGAATGAATTCAACTTGTATTTAGGCAATGGAGCATTGGTGTCTACTAGTGTAGTGGGAGATATTAGAATCAATATAGATTCTTATAGGCATTTAGATTTAATAAACATTTATTATGTACCACAATTCAAGAGGAATTTAATTTCTGTCTTTTGTCTAAATAAATTTGGATATTCGGTTACTTTTAATAAAAACCTTTATTATTAGTAAGAATAACAAAATTATTTACAAAGGTACATTGGAAAACGGTTTATTCTATTTGTATAGAAATATCTCTCACTTGTTAGACACGGAATCAATAGAACCTAATCATAAAAGAGTAAAATTATCAAAAGATGAAACCTACCTATGGCATTTGCGTCTAGGTCATATTAACCATAATAGGATTAAAAGATTGGTAAGTTGCGGACCTCTAAGTGACTTAAAGTTTGATGATCTACCAAATTGTAAAATCTTGTTTGGAAGGTAAAATGACCAAAAGATCGTTTACGACCAAAGGCACAAGAGCCATCGAATGTTTAGGATTGATACACACTGATGTGTGTGGACCTTTGAGCATTCAAGCTAGAGGTGGATATGAATACTTCATCACTTTCACGAATGATCACTCAATATTTGGTTATGTGTATCTCATGAGACATAAGTCAGATGTTTTTGACATGTTCAAAGCATTTAAAGCTGAAGTGGAAAATCAGCTTGAGAAATACATAAAAATCTTGAGGTCTGATCATGGTAGAAAATATCTATCTAGTGAGTTTCAGCAATATCTTATTGATAATGGGATAATTTCTCAGTTTTCTACACCAGGCACACCTCAACAAAATGGGGTGGCAGAAAGGAGAAATAGATCTCTTTTGGACATGGTTAGGTCTATGTTGAGTTGTTCAACGCTCCCTAATTGTTTTTGGGGATATGCTTTACAAACCGTAATGTACATTCTAAACGATGTACCATCTAGGTCGGTTCCTAATACACCGCATGAGTTATGGACCGGGCGAAAACCTAGTTTACAACACTTAAGAATATTTGGATGTCATACGCATGTGTTAAAAGGAAAGACATAAAAGATGGTGTCTCGTTCAGAAACATGCATATTTGAAGGGAAATTATATTATTTTTATAGTCCTTCAGATCTTAAAGTATTTGTTTCGACAAATGCAAAATTTCTGAAAAAAGAGTATTTGAATAATTTTGTGCCTAAAAGTATAATTGTCCTGAATGAGTTTTCAGGAGATACAATTACACAAGAGGTTTCACAACCAATAAAAGAATATACTACTCATCGGAAACGATGTAGGTGTATTGACATCAATAAAAGAATGGTTAGCAAAGCAATTTGATATGAAGGACTTAAGATAAGCAAGTTATATTCTTTGTATCCAAGTCATAAGAGATAGAAAGAATAGAACGATTGCATTATCCCAAGCTTCATACGTAGATAAAATCTTGTCTATGTTTTCCATGCAAGATTCCTAGAAAGGTATGTTACCTTTCAGACATGGAATCAAACTTTCTAAGGAACAAGTTCTTAAGAATGATCATGAAGAGCAATTCATGAGTAGGGTTCCATATGCATTGGCAGTTGGAAGTCTCATGTATGCAATGCTCTGCACTAGACCAGATATTTGTTTTGTTGTGGGCATAGTTAGCAGGTTTCAATCGAAACCTGGTCCTAATCACTGGACGACAGTAAAACATATTTTCAAGTATCTTAGGAGAATGAGAGATTATATGCTTGTATACTCTGGAGGGGATTTAATTCCCGTTGGGTATACAGATTATGATTTTCAGTTAGATTCTGATTCCAGGAGACCAACATCAGGATCTGTGTTTACTATTAGAGGAGGGGCAGTCATATGTAGGAGTATCAAGCAATCTTGTATTGCCGATTCCACCATGGAAGCCGAGTATGTTGCCGCATGTGAGGCTGCTAAAGAGGCTGTCTGGCTCCGCAAATTCTTGATTGACTTGGAAGTGGTTCCTGATGCGGATAAGCAGATCACTATCTATTGTGACAATAGTGGAGCAGTGGCTAATTCGAGAGAACCAATAAATCATAAAAAAGGGAAGCACATTGGAAGAAAGTATCACCTTATAAGGGAAATTGGGCATAGGATTGATGTGACGATAACCAAGATCGCGTCAGCAGAAAATCGAGCGGATCCCTTTACAAAGGCTCTTCCATAAAAGAGTTTTGATGAGCATCTAGAGAACATGTGGATGAGAGATATGACACATTTGCTATAGGGCAAGTGGGAGATTGTTAGGATTATGCTCGATAGCAAGAGTGTAATAATGTAACTAATAATCTTTTCATATTAATAAAGTGATTTCTAGTTTAACAAATCTTATAGCATTTATAGTTTAATTATTAAAATTGTCAAAAGTAAATAATCATAAGTTCAAAAGACAATGAGAAAAGAAGAATTGTTCATACATCTAGATATGTATGAGGTAGGCACAATTTTTTAGTTAGTCTTGAATAATATTCACAACTTAAGATAAAAGGTTGGGCGCCTTTATCTTGTCAAAGTTGTAGATTCTTTTGCTAGCATTTGAATGGGATCAAATGTGTTATGATGAGTATAAAATCATCAAAGTGAGGTGTCTTTGGGCAAAATAATCTAGTGCACTGGGTGCATTGAATAGGTTCATAATGAAATACTTTATCTAGAACCGTTAATGGATAAAGTTTTCATTTGAAGACAATCGGAAAGTCCATCTCAATCCTGAGATAAATGATGGACTTATGGTTGCAAGTGTTATCATCTGAGCTACCAATGAGTATGATTTTATAGCATAGTCTATCCTCGATATGATGGAAATCATTAACTTAGCAACCATACACCCCAATAGCTAAAGCTATGATACATATGGAATGCAATTTAACACCCTCCAACTAATTGAAACAAATCTGATCGTTCAAGATTGAAGTAAGAGAAACTATTCTAATCACTTTATCAATGGAATAATGATAAAAGCTAATTAGAACAACACTTTGATTTCCCCATAACGCCACAAACTATGAAGTTTGATAAGTTTAAAGGCACAACAAAGATTTTGAAGTTGTTGAACGCCACAAGCTGAATAAGCTTGATAAGTTCCAAAGTTCATGCAAGAACTTAAAAACAAAACACTCACAAAGTGCTCAAATAAGTTTATATTACTCAAATCTCTCCCTTACATAGAAAAAGCAGTCTTGTTTATATAGAACAAAGGCTAAGGACAATACAACACAAATATAATTGCCCATTAAATGTGTAACCTTCCACTAAATGACATTTAGACCATGAATAATGGCCATAAAGTATTCAGACTTTGTAACTCCTTATTCCTAATCAAAGAACACATGAACTCACTCTTAACAAAATAAAACCCAACATAAAAACCCAAACTATTCATAAAATAAGCCCACAAAACCCAACACAATTAAAACCCAATTTAATCAGAAAATAAGCCCATAAAACCCAACATAATTAAACCCAAACTAATTATAAAATAGGTCCACAAAACCTAACATGGCCGAATGGCCTTTTTTTCTTCAAGATAGGCTAGAATACTTCATTCTAACAAGGCTGGACTCTTGTCTTCGGGATTTGGACTTGTTTGAAACATGTTAACCATTTTATACTCTTCTTGCATCCTTAGAACGTTGACCAAATCTTGACTAGCTTGCTCCTTCCAAATGCTTTCCATTAAACAAGTTAAGGCTTCTTTCATCCTTTTAGCTTTAGCTCTTGTCATTGGTCCTCCATGAATGGTTAAAGGATCTGGATCTTTTCCAACCTAAGCCAAATTGTGATCAACTGGCTGGTCCTCATCATTCCCCCTTTCCTTGAAGGGATTCGTCCTCGAATCAGCACCTTCATCACCTACATCAAACAAAGACAAATCAGAAACATTGAAAGTTGCACTAACATTGCCATACTCACTTGGTAGTTCCAGCTCGTATGCATTTTCATTGATTCTTCTATGGACTCGAAATGGTCCATCCCTTCTTGGCATGAGTTTAGACTTTCGTTGGCTAGGAAATCTTTCCTTCCTCAAATGTACCCAAACCCAATCACCAGGTTCAAATACTACTTGCTTTCAGCCCTTGTTGTGTTGCTTCTCATATTGTAGAGTTTTCTTTTCAATTTGTGTCCGCACCTTTTCGTGCAAGGCTTTGACAAAATCAGCTTTTTGCTTACCATCCAAATTAGTTCTTTCCAAAGGTAAATGTAGTAAATCCATAGGAGATAATGAATTGAACCCGTACACAACTTCAAATGGTGAATGGTTTGTTGTAGCATGCACACTTCGATTATAAGCAAACTCCACATGTGGCAAACATTCCTCCCAATTCTTCAAATTCCTTTGAATTATGGCCCTCAAAAGCATTGATAAAGTTCTGTTTACCACCTCTGTTTGTCCATCTGTTTGTGGATGACAAGTGGTTGAATACAGTAGCTTTGTACCCAACTTTCTCCAAAGCGTTTTCCAAAATTGGCTAAGGAACTTCACATCTCTATTACTCACAATTGTCTTTGGAATTCCGTGTAACCTCACAATTTCTCTGAAGAACAGCCCCGCAACAATGTTGCATCATCTGTTTTGTGGCAAGGAATGAAATGCGCCATCTTGCTGAACCTGTCAAACATAACAAAAATAGAATCTCTCCCCCCTTTTGACCTAGGTAATCTCAAGACAAAGTCTATTGATATATCAACCCAAGGCTCACTAGGTATAGGAAGAGGAGTATACAGCCCATGAGGCATTACTTTAGATTTAGCTCGTTTGTAAGTAATGCATCTCTCACATATTCTCTCAACGTCTCTTTTCATGTGTGGCCAAAAGAAATGATCACTTAACATATCCAAAGTCTTTTTAACTCCAAAATGCCCCATTAACCTACCACTATGTGCCTCTCTCAGAAGCAACTCTCTCATTGAACATCTAGGAACACACAGCTTGTTTGCTTTAAAAAGAAAACCATCATGCCTAAAGAACTTGTCAAAACCCCCTTGCTCACATGCCCCATAAACATTAGCAAAATCAAAGTCAGAATTGTATAAGTCTTTAATGTACTCAAAACCCAATAATTTTGCATCAAGTTTAGAAATTAGAGCATACCTTCTAGAAAGAGCTTCGGCAACCACATTCTCCTTACCTTATTTGTACTTGATGATGTATGGAAAGGATTCAATAAACTCTACCCATTTTTCATGTCTACGGTTTGCTTTCCTTGTCCTTTGAGATATTTCAAGGACTCATGATCGGTGTGTATAATGAATTCCTTGTACCAAAGATAGTGCTGCCATGTCTCTAACACTCTCACCAAGGCATAAAACTTCTTATCATACATCGGGTAGTTAAGATTTGCTCCACTAAGCTTCTCACTAAAGAATGCAACGGGTTTGCCCTCTTGCATTAAGACTCCTCCAATACTTATTCCACTTGCATTACAAACAATCTCAAAAGTTTTAGCAAAGTTAGGCAAAGCAAGCAAAGGTGCTGAACTAAGTTTGTGTTTAAGCAAGTTAAAAGCATCATCTTGTTCTTTACCCCACCTAAATCCCACATTTTTTTTATGCATTCAGTTAATGGTGCAGCAATGGTAGAAAAATCCTTAATGAATCTCCTATAAAAGCTAGCAAGACCATGAAAACTCCTTACATTACTAACACAAGTGGGTTTCGGCCACTCCCTAATTACTTTCACTTTTTCTTGATCAACATGTATTTCTTTGTCATTAACAACATAACCAAGAAAAGTAAGTTCATCAGTGCAAAAAATGCATTTATTTAGATTAGGATATAACTTTTTTTTTCTAAGCACATCAAAAACAGTCTTTAAATGTGTTACATGCTCGTCTAAATGTTTGCTATACACAAGTATATCATCAAAATAAGCTACTACAAACTTTCCAATGTAAGCACGCAAAACATGGTTCATCAATCTCATAAAAGTACTAGGTGTGTTAGTTAGGCCAAAATGCATTACTAACCATTCATATAGACCATGTTTAGTTTTGAAAGCGGTTTTCCATTCATCACCCTCATGCATTCTTATTTGATGATATCCAGATTTCAAATCAATCTTTGAAAACACACAAGAACCATGCAATTCATCCAACATATCATCTAACCTAGGGATAGGATGTCTATACTTAACCATGATTTTGTTGATGGCTCGACAATCAACACACATTCTCCAAGAGCCATCATTTTTAGGTACCAACAAAACAGGAACCACACATGGACTCATGCTTTCACGTACATATCCCTTTTCCATAAGCTCACTTACTTTCTTTTGGATTTCCTTGGTCTCTTCGGGGTTGCATATATATGCTGGCCTATTTGGTATGCTTGCACCTGGAATGAAATCTATTTGATGTTCAATTCCTCTAATTGGTGGCAAACCAATAGAAACATCTTCGGGAAAGAATAACACATTGATTACACTATAGAGAAAGATGCTCCTCCTTCTCTCTAGAATTCTTTGCTGCCTATTTCTAATCCCAACCCATTTTCATGGTGGATTCTTCTCTATCCATGGCTTCCTCACCTAAACACTCATCTCTTCCATGCTTAGGTTCCATCAACCCTTTTTCTCCTTCCATGAATCCCTCTCCTAAACATCCATCTCTTTTTTGCCTTGGTTCCAAAAGGCTTTCTACCCCCAACTCTTTGGTCCTCCCACCCGGTTCTACCATGGAAAATCCACCATTCCCGGATGCACCTTCTTCTTCCATTTCTAGTGTACTGCCTCCCTCTCCTTTCTTTCAAAACCGACCCTTTCCCTCCCCCCACATAGTTTCTTCAGCTGGAGTTTCTTCCATTTTAAAAGCTAATGACTCTATTGAGTACAGCAATGAGTCTTCCAAAAGAGGGCATTGTTCTAGCATACCCAAGCTCGTTTTAAATAATGCTATCAACCATGCAAGAACTAGCCATAGTACTCTCAATAGAGTTGTTGTTGCTGAAGGTAAAGGGGTCCTATCTAGCAGCCCACAAACCTCAAATATTACAGCCAATTTAGGTAACAATGGAGGTTTTGAAGATTCATGTTGTACTGCATATCTCAAGAACGAGTTGGGGAAGAAGAAAGGGACCATGGATCAATGTAATAGGTCTGAAAAGCTTGCCCTTGATGTCCATAGACCTGGCCAACTACACCAGGTTCCTTCATCTCCTACATCCATCATAGGCAACAATGGAGTTCTTGAAGGTTCAAATCTGGTGAACCCTCTCCAGAACGTGATGGGAAAGAAGAAAGGGTCCATGGACCAAGGTAATAGGGATGGGAAACCTACTCATAGTGCTGAAGAGCCTAATCAGCCTTTGTCTACATTTGGTAATGCTGAAAAGCCTGCCTCTAAAGTGGAAGCTTGTCCCTCCAAAAATGTAGAAGGTTCAAAAACGGTGGCTCCCTCCAAGAATGTGATAGGGCAGAAGAAAGGGATCAAGGATCAAGGTGACAACTCTGAAAAGCCTACTAAAAATCTGAAGCATGCTGTGCTGTAGCAACAGGTGCCTCTTTCCTCTTTAGGGTAATGCCCAAAAGCTAGCCTCAAAAGGAAGAGCCTATTTCTCCATAAATGTTGAATGCCAGCATGTCCAGCTTGGTGGTGTTGACTCATTTGGGCATCCTGATGTTCAGCAATGTAAAGACATCCCTACAACTTCTCCTTTGGTTATTAATGTTTCAAACAAGGCTGAAGGTCAACCTAAATGTCCCTCTCCTATAATTCCAGAAATAGCTCCTAATTCCTATTGTAATGTGCTTAAAGGTGACAACTATGGTTCTAATATGGATGGTCTCATTAGAAGGCCTATGAACCTAAAATATTACCAACCATTTCAGATGGGAAATAGAACGTGTGTCTCCCCTTCCTTGGAAGTTGCTGATGATGGCTCTAAGGCATGGAAGAATTGCTTGGTAGGTCACTTTATTGAGAAGAAGCTCCCTTTCACTCTAGTCAAAAATATTTCCATGCGTATTTGGGGCAGCCATGGTCTGCTAGAAGTTCTAGCTAATGAGAAGGGGTTCTATTTTTTCAAATTTTTGGATGATGAAGCTTGTTCTAACGTTTTGGAAGCAGGCCCTTGGTTGTTTACTGGAAGGATGTTGATTCTTAAGAAATGGCATCCTAGGCTTATTTTAACAAAAGATACTTATTCTAAAATCCCAGTGTGGGTTAAGCTCTTCAATATTCCTTATGAATATTTGATTGAAGAGGGCTTGAGCTACATTGCTAGTGCGGTTGGCAAGCCTCTCTATGCTGATAGTCTAACAGAATCTATGAAGAGAATCTCGTTTGCTAGAGTTTGTATTGAAATAGATGCCACTTGTGACTTGGTTGATTCTTTTGACCTTTTTATGGGAGATGATACGTATCCAAATGAAGGTGAAAAAGTTGAAATTTTGGTTGAATACCAATGGAAACCTAAAATCTGCACTGAATGCAAGTCTTTTGGCCATTCTGATGTGACTTGCCTTAGGCTCAAGACTATACAATCCCCTTCTTATATGGATCTTCCTTCCAAACCGAAGCAAGAGTGGAAGATGGTTGATAGAGGAGATGCTACCTCTGTTTCTACACCTCTAGAGGCCTTTGAGCCTTTGCCTCTTTTCGAAGCCACAATGAAAGGTGATGAAGCCACTTCTAGGTGTATTTCTGAAATTGAGCCTCCTATCCATGATGCCAATGTGTCTGATCCTTCTAAGGAAAATTTCATTGATACCTCAAACCATTTTTCAGCTCTTGTTGATGATGATGGTAATTTGTATTGTGAAGATGACTCTTCTGCCACAACCTCTCCGGATCACTCCCTTTGGCTTACAAAGATCAAGAATATTGATGGGGTCCCTATTATTGGGCTCTCCAGCTCCTCTGAAACTTCTAGTAAGAAGAAGAAGAAAAAGAAGAAACGGCTGTCAAAGGCTGCTAAGAAAGCCATGGAAAGTAGCTCTCAGGCTAAGGTGAAGTATTTTCTATCTCTCAATGATTAATTTTGCTTGCTGGAATATTAGGGACCTTAATGCTGCCCCTAAGCAATTAGAAGTTAAGAAGATGTTGTTGGATCACAAGCTAAGTCTTGTTTGTTTAGTTGAAACAAGAGTGAGAAAGACCAATACACCTCTTGTTGTCAATTCAGTTTTTAAAAATTGGGATATTTTAGACAATTACAACAGTCATGATCTTGGTAGAATTTGGGTTGGAAAGGATCCTAGGATTCTCAAGATCAGCAAAATTAGTGAAACGGATCAGATCATTCATTGTCTAGCTTGTATTTTGGATAGTAATGATCAATTTAATATTTCCTTTGTTTATGGTTCTAATGATGAAAGGGCTAGAAGAGCTCTTTGGGATAACATGTGTGTTTTTCAGCATGGTGGTACTCCTTGGATTGTTATTGGGGACTTCAATGTATCTAGGAGGGTGCAAGAATCGGTTGGGGGTTCTTCTAAAATTTCAGTAGCTATGGAGGAGTTTGATAACTGTCTTCAGTCTGCGGAGTTAGATGACCTTCGTTTCTCAGGTTTCCTCCATACTTGGTGAAATAAAAGAAGCAATGGCTGTATCTCTAAAAAGTTGGATAGAATTCTAGTTAACAAGGAATGGATGGCCAGTTTGAGCATTCTGAAGCCTTTTTTCTTCCTCCTAGCATCTCGGATCACAGCCCCTCTTTGGTTAAACTTGGGTTGCAAGGTAATAAGAACAATTGCCCTTTTGAATTTTTCAATTTTTTAACGAAAAAGGAAGACTTTCTTCCTTTGGTTGTGAGTTGTTGGCAGGAGAATTTTCATGGAAACATGCAATTTCAGCTTTGCTCTAAGCTCCGGAATTTGAAGAAGGCTTTAAAATCCCTTAACAAGAATAGGTGGGGGATGTGATTGTTAAATCAATTGAAGCCAAGGCTGCTCTTGTTGAATGTCAGAGAAATCTTGATCTTCAGCCTCTTGATGCAAGCTTAAGAATTTAAGAGAAGGAGCTTATGAGTTCTTATACACTAGCTCTTCAGACGGAAGAGGATTTCTTGAGACAAAAATCTAGAGTTCAATGGCTCAAGGCTGGTGACCGTAATTCCTCTTAATTTTTCAAAGCCATCAAGGAGAGACGCAATAGGAGTAAGATCCTCTCAATTTCTGGTGAAGATGGTTCCTTAATTTAAGGAGATACCCGTGTCAAATCAGAAGCTATTCATCACTTTCAAAATATTATTGGTTGCTCAATGCCTTCTAGACATGGCTTTCGTTCTTTGAGAAATGTTATTGATAAACACATCTCCAATGATCAAGCTGATTACATGAGTAGAGAAGTTACAAATAATGAGATTCGTAAGGCTTGATTCTCTCTTCACCCTAATAAGGCTCCTGGTCCCGATGGTTTTAATGCTCATTTCTTCAAGAATACGTGGCACATTGTTGGTGATGATGTTATTAATGCTATTCAAGAGTTCTTTCATTCTGGTTTTCTTTTTAAGGAGCTCAATGCGACGATTCTTGCCTTGGTCCCCAAGGTCCCTAATCCCTCTAAGATGACGGACTTTAGACCAATCGCTTGTTGCAACACTCTATACAAGATCATTGCTAAGATCATAGCCAATAGAATCAAGCCTTGTCTTCCGGGCATTATTAGCCCCTCCCAATCAGCTTTTATGGCAGGTAGGAGAATTGGGGATAACATCCTTCTTGTTCAAGAGCTTATGAGGGATTATCACAAGGATGCTGGTATGCCAAAGTTGGCTCTTAAGGTGGATTTAATGAAAGCTTTTGATATGGTGGATTGGGGCTTCTTGCTTGACACTCTTGCCGCATTTCACTTTCCTTTGAAAGTCATTAATTGGATTAAATCTTGCCATACTACTCTTAAGTTCTCTATCTCTATTAATGGTGAGCTTGCTGGTTTCTTCTCCGAAAAAAAAGGCCTTTGGCAAGGGGACCCTTTGTCTCCGTATCTCTTTGTTATTGCTATGAAGGTCCTCTCTAAGCTTTTGGTCAACCATATTATGGACACTCCTAACTTCAAATATCATTGGAGGTGTGATAAATTAAAGCTATCCCATATTTCTTTTACGGATGACCTGATTATGCTTTGCCATGGTTCATATCATTCAGCTCGTGTGCTCAAGTCAGCCCTTGATGAGTTCTTTTTGCTTTCGGGACTTTGTGCTAATCATGCTAAGAGCAACATTTTCATTTCGGGTGTGCCCGTTGCTGTTAGTCAACAGCTCATCAACCTTTTTGGTTACCCGGTTGGCTCTCTTCCAATTCGTTATTTGGGAATTCTTATCATCTCTTCAAAGTTGAATATTCGTGATTGCTCTCCCCTTCCGGATAAGGTTTTGAGTAGACTTTCTTCTTGGTTAAATATGTGCCTTTCCTTTGCTGGTCGTCTTCAACTTATCATCTCAGTTTTAACTAGTATTCAAGTCTTTTGGGCATCTCACCTTTATCTTCCAAAGAGAATCTTGAAGAGCATTGAACAGAAATTCTGAAGTTTTTTATGGAATGGGGTTGAGGTGAACAGCAAAGGCTCTAAGATTGCTTGGTCTGATATTTGTGTTCCAAAGAAAGAGGGTGGTCTTGGAATCAAGGACCTCTCTTTGTGGAACAAAGCACTTATGATTAGACATATATGGATTCTGGTTTATGGCACTAGTAATCTTTGGACTTCTTGGATCAAAGCCTATCTCCTCAAAGGTACCAATTTGTGGGAGGTGAAGGCTCCTCATATCTGTTCTTGGAATATGAGAAAACTTCTTCTTCTTAGGCCTTTTGCCTGTCCTTTAATTCAGCATATCATTGGTAATGGCTTGAAAACTTCCTTATGGTTTGATAATTGGCATCCGGATGGCCCTATTCGATCGAAATGGAGCTCCCGTGTTATTTATGATTCTGGACTCTCTATCAATGCTAAGGTTAATGCCATTGTTCTTGATTATAATTGGAGATGGCCTGCTACTATGTCCATTGACCTTGCTGAAATTCGGAGTCGTATGCCTTCTTACAACCCAAACTCAACTTTGGATGATAAAATTCTGTGGCTTCCTTCTTCTAATGGCATTTATTCAGTTACGTCTGCTATGGAGTCTCTTAGAACCCCTCATCCTTTGGTTTCTTGGTATAAAATTGTGTGGTTCCCGCAGAATATCCTGAGGATGGGTTTCATTCTTTAGTTGGCTATTAAAGGTAGGCTTTCTACCTTGGATCGTGTTCAGCGCTACAACCCTCAAGTTGTTACTACGTGTGTCCTTTGTAACTCTCAAGCTGATACTCATGCTCACCTTTTCTTTGAGTGTTTTTATAGCAAAGCCATATGGACACAACTTTTGAATAAATGTGGTTGTCTTGGGATTTATCTTAGCTGGAATGATCTTATTGATTGGGTGTCCATTCATTGGAAGGGGAGCTCCCTCTCCGTCGTGACAAAAAAACTTTGTCTTGCGGCTGCCGTCTATTTTATTTGGAGAGAGCGAAATTGTCGTATTTTTAAAAGCTCTCGAAAGTCTAGTCGAGAGGTTGCCCAGATCATTACAGATACTATTCATTGTCGGCTCTCTTCTCTCAAGTTGAAGCCTCTCATCTCTAGTTATCCCTAGTGGTGTGGGCTTGTGTTGTGCTCAGTGCTCTTTGTAAAACTTTTGGTTTAGCTCTTATTAGAGAGTTTGTTGTTTGAACGTTGTTTCTGGGCTTTGTGTCCCTTTCTTCCTGGGGTATGGCCCTTGTATTTGCACATTCCTTCCTTCTTTCTATGATACTATTTATTTACCCAAAAAAAAACTAGGCATTTACAAATATACGCACATTCAGTTTTAAAGATTGTACTCTACATTATGAGTACTTGACATTTACTTTCAAGGCTATTTTATTTTCTTGTTGCCTTTTTCTTTCTTTTTGATTCTTCTTTTCTTTTAGCACACTTGCACATTACATTTTGACAGTCAAGCTCATAAGTGCAAATTTGGACACTTTTACAAATGGAGCCATTTCGCCTACATACATGCTATCTTTACTAGAGCTCTTAACTTTCAATCACTTTACATAACAGACACGCACCTTACATGATTGGCAATAAAAGTAGGCTTGTGTTTGGCTATGGCCATGTGGCTTATTCTGGTTCCAATTGAAAGGTAAGTGTTTGGCCATAAATTTGGCTATGAAGCACACATAAGGGATAAAGGAATGTGTTTAGGCCTTTAAAGTGGTTAAATGCACACATTGCCTAAGATCATTTCCATAATTAGTCCATCAAGGGAATGAATGCATCCACAAGCAATTTATATATGTATGAGATGTATGTTCCATGACATGTGACACTTATGACGAGAAGAGTGTTTAAAGAATAGAAAGAATTTAACACTAAATTACACTTTTTAATGGCTTGTGTTTGTGATCTCACGTGTGTCTCCACTATTAGAACAAGGTGTAAAAGCACCGAGTCCCCTCAAATCAAGCACACAAAGGATTGGATTGCCCCATGACAATGCAAATGTAACCCACGAGTGACCAAGATTTATTACACAAGCTCACAATGCATGTATAGACTCTCCAAAAGCACACGCTCAAGGCATCACATCCAAGCTAGTTAAAGCTCAAAAATTTGGCCATTGAAACAAATCGAAAAACTTTGGACCAAAAAAATTACAAAAAAATTACAAAAAAACAACTTATGATAAATAAAAAGACGACTCAACAAGGCGTCTACACCCCCAAACCAAAACCCAATATTGTCCTCAATGTTGAAGACAAGAGAGTCTGGCCTAGTGGCACACACCTAACAAGACTCAAACAAACCTAGGCACTAATCTTGAACAATCAATGCCCACAAAAATAAAAGACTCAAATAGGCTCATCATCAAAAATAAGGCAATCAAGTTCAATATCACAATTAAGCACAAACCAACATCAAGCATAAACAATTCACAAATCGAATGGAATAGGGACGTAACAACCCCCAAACCAATTTCCTGCAATATGCTCAAAACCTGTACAAGTATGTGGATATGTACCACCTATAGGGAAAATCGGTTCAAAACGCAATGGAAGTGTGAGAAATCAAAAAATTAGGGTTTACGTATAAATAAAAAAATTTCCCTTTTAAATAACAAGAACCTTAACCCTAGATTAATTGATGTGCATAAAAAGTGTCGTACCTTTTTCTCATGATGATTGAACAAGAGCCGAATTAATTCCGTAAGAACTTTCAATCCAATCACGAACGTGAATCACCCAGGAGTGTGGGCTCCCTTTCTTTAAATTGTATACCTGAGGATGGAAACAAACAAAATCTTCTTCTTTGTTAGTTACAATAATCCTCCAAGATGAAAACAAAGAAAGTTAGGTCACTTATGAATTATCAATCAATTAGATTAAAACTCGTGTGAACCTTGTTTCGATGTTGTACACAAAACATTTTGATGTAAAGGCTACTAGTGTACTATAGAAAACGAAACGTTCTTTCTTCCTTTTCTTCTTTCCCGAATCACACGCTATTTCTTTGAGTTGGTTGAATTTTATCCGGAGCAAAAACTAATTTTTCTCCCTCAAAATTCTCTGGTGGCCGAATTCTTCTCTTGGAAAAACGAGGGCTGGCTGAAAATCACTCTTGCAATTTGTTAGGGCTGGCTGAATTTCCAAACATATATATATATATATATATATATATATATATATATATATATATATATGAACATAAATCCTCTCCTAAGAAGAATTTACTTGGTTGGTAAGAATCATTTCCTTAGGTGGATTTATTTGTTAGTTAAAAATCATTTTCTAAAAGGAATTCTATTCTCTTATATATATATAGCTGGCCGAATTCTTTATAGAATTCAATTAGGAGACTTAATCTTTTCCAAATAAGGATTTATTTGGTAGTTAAGAATCCTTTCCTTAGGTGGATTTACTTGGTGGTTAAGAATCCTTTTCAAAAAGGAATTCTATCATACACCAAGACTTCTAATCCAACTCAATAGTGTATTTGTAACCATATTAAAGATTTCCTAATTTAATTAGATAAATAATTCCTTTATTTATCTACTTATCAAATATAGTCTTTAATATTAATTATACTACCAACAATAATATAATTTTAGGAGACCATCTCCTACTAGGGAAAATATTTTGACTTTTAATTAAATAATTAATTAATCAACAAAGTAATTAATTTCCATTTAATTAAATAATAAAATAAAAATAATATAATTAAGCTATTTTAAATAGCCTTGCCGCCCAACACATATATATGGGCCTATATATTATTTTTCTTATTTTATTAAATCCATTGGACCTTAATAAAAAGTCCATATGTGAACTAGACCCATTCTTACAAAAAGAAACAAGTCCACCTGCCTCAATACAATTCTAAATGGACCCCTAAATTGGTCCGGTAGAATATATCAAGTGATCCATGCAAGTTCGTGTGGATTGGGGATATTGGCGGGCTATCTAAATTTAAGCTCCAACAGACATAACCTAATCACAATCAACATATGATTCACTTAGGTCCGATATTTTAATTTTAGTTCATTCCACTAAAGAATTAAAATTGAACTCTTAAATAAAGATAGAATAAGTTAATACTGTTCATTCATACCCTAGACAATCTAAATGAATATAGTGTATCCTTGTGAAGAATATCAGTAATCGCCAAGAGCACATAGACCACCTATAGCTCTCCAAGTTACCATATTTACTCATATGGCCACATTTTGAACCTGGATATTTTGACTTGTCCAGACGCCATGTTTCAATAGACACTATTGCAAACTTAACGTTAAGATTTAATATCCAATACCTCAAAATATCCATATGACGGTATTCTACTCACATTTAATAAATGGAGCCACGATGTACATATCTATAAATGAAGTCATCTATCGATTAACAAATGAATACCACCAAACTATCGAGGCTAGACTATGCTATATAATCGTACTCATTGATAGCTCAAATGATAACACTTGCAACCATAAGTCCATCATTTATCTCAGGATTGAGATAGACTCTCCGATTGTCTTCAAGTGAAAACTTTTATCCATTGCGGTCCTAGATAAAGTATTTCACTGTGATCCAAGTCAATGTACCCAGTGCACTAGATTCTTTTTCCAAAGACACCACACTTTGATGATTTTAGACTCATCATAACACATTTGATCCCACTCAAATGCTAGCAAAAGAATCTATAACTTTGACAAGATAAATGAGTCCAACCTATTATCTTAAGTTGTGAATATTATTCAAGACTAACTAAAGAATTATGTCTACCTCATACATATCTAGATGTATGAAGAATTCTTCTTTCCTCATAGTCTTTTGACCTTATGATTATTTACTTTTAACAATTATAATAATTAAACTATAAATGCTATAAGATTTGTAAACTAGAAATCACTTTATTAATATGAAAAGATTGTCAAATACATTATTACACTCTTGCTATCGAGCATAATCCCAACATCACCCCCAATTTTAGTGGGGCAATATATGCAATTAAAGAACCTGTACAATCTCATATAAAATCTTAAAGAGCCTTCAGCTCATCATGCCAAAAATGAAATAATCAATCAATCCATGCAAAAACTTGAAAACAAAAATTGTATAATCATTCATAAATGTTTCCATTTACCCTATTCACACACAATCAAAATTGACATTCAATGATAATCTCATCCATTCATATGCACAATTTTGTAGACAAAAGATATATCAAGATAAAGTGTATGAGTTTGAGATAGAAAGAGTAAATCGATACGAATGCTCAATAGTTTAAAACTTTGAATAGGGTCCCACCCTTTTCATGGGCACTCTTCGCTTGCTTGTCCCTCCATGACTCATAAGTGGTCGGTGTGTCGAATCCAAGCGATGAAGAACCTAACCTTGAAGCACAACTCAAACGCAATGGTTATCGAATTAATAATACCACAAACCAAGCAATACCCCTCACACAAATTTCAATCCAAAATACCCTAGCAATCATTCACATCATTTAACTAAACAAACAAAAAGAAATTACTAGAACTCAAAATGAATAACTTTTATGGGTTGCCTCCCAGAAGCGCCTTAGTTATCGTCTTGGCAAGACGTTGTTAGATGTTTCAATTGTCATTTATGGGTAATGAACCGACTCCTTCTAAACTGTCTTCAAGTCCTCTATACGGTTTTAATCCATGTCCATTCACCTTAAACTTTCCACCGTCTTTGAAGCTCTGGATCTCTACCACTCTATTTGGAAAAACATCCACCACCTTATAAGGTACTAACCATCTTGAATTCAGTTTCCCCGGAAAGAGTTTCAATCTAGACACATGGAGTAGAATGAGGTTCCCTGGATAAAATTCTTTCCTTATTAACCTCCTATCATGGATGACCTTGGTTCTTTCTTTGTAAATTATTGCATTCTCATAGACTTTCAATCTGAATTCTTCCAATTCATTCAACTGAAGACTCCTTTCTTCACTTGCCTTATCATATTCCCAATTCAATTTCTTGTTAGCCTACCATGCACGGTGTTCCAATTCTATAGGAATATGGCATGGTTTTCCAAATACCAATCGGAAAGGACTCATACCAATGTGAGTTTTGTATGTTGTCCTATATGCCCATAAGGCGTCATTCAATCTTTCTGCCCAATCTTTCTTAGTCGAGTTGACAGTTTTTTCTAAAATTTTCTTGATGTGCTTGTTGCTAACTTTGACTTGTCCCGAGGTTTGTGGGTGGTATGGTGTGGCTACCTTGTGATCGTCTCCATATTTATTCATTAAGTTGTTCAAAAACCTATTACAGAAATGACTGCCTCCATCACTTATTATAACACGAGGGGTGCCAAACCGAGCTAAGATATTTTCTTTGATGAACTTAACCACCACATGACCAACTTTTTTTCCTTGTAGCAACAACCTCTATCCACTTAGATACGTAGTCGACTCTCACCAAGATGTAGTTATTCCCTTTCGAAGGTGGAAAGGGTCCCAAAAAGTTGAGCCCCCATGTATCAAATATTTCCATCACAAAAATTCTCGTATGGGGCATCTCATTTCTCTTCCCAATATTTCCTGTGCGCTGGCATCTATCACATGCTGAACAAAACTTATATGCATCTCTAAAAATTAACTCCTAATAGAACCCAGAATGAAGCACCGTGATTGCAGTTTTTCTTCTATCGTAATGTCCCCCACACTTCATATCATGACAGAATCTCATGATGTCTTTCTATTCTGACTCTGGTACACATCACCAGATCACTTGGTCTGGACCATGCTTAAACAGATATGGCTCATCCCATAAGTATTTTTATGATTTTGCTACAAATTGTTTCCTCCCTTGTGCATCTAATCAGGTGGAAAGACTCTATGGGTCAAATAATTAGCCAAGTTTGTATACCAAGGCTCTTTCCCGTGCACTACCCATAATTGTTCATCTAAAAAATCCTCTCTTAGTGGAATTTCTTCCCCTGAAGATGAGCCTTCACAGCCTATTCTGCTAAGGTGGTCGGCTACCACATTTTCAAAACCCTTTTGTCCTTGATCTCAATGTCAAATTCTTGTAGCAATAAGACCCATCTGATCAACCTAGGTTATGAGTCTTTCTTCTATAGTAAATACCGGAGAGCTACATGATCTGAGTATATTATCACTTTTGCACCAATAAGATATTGCCTAAACTTTTCGAATGCAAAAATCACAGCTAAAAACTCCTTTTATGTTGTTGAATAATTCAACTGACATCATTCAAGGTTTATGATGAATAGTATATCACATGAGGAACCTTATCAACCCGCTGCCCAAGGACTGTACCAACAGTATAAACTGAAAGAATCACCATAAACTGAGAAGTCATCCGTAAAGACTTCTATGATCTCTCCTATCATATCTGAAAAGATGGAAGTCATGCATCTTTGAACGGTTTCTAGAGCATTAAACAGTCTGAATGGCATTCTCCTATACACAAAAGTGCCAAACGGACATGTAAAAGTTATTGTAAGTTCCTCGGTTTTCTATTGGCTTATTTAGATTGACAAACCACGTTTGGGGATTAACATGTAAGGGTAATTTAACCCGTCTTTGTTTATGACCAAGCTCAAGCTTCAAAGGTATATCACTTGCTTAACTTTCTTTGAAGAGGTTTTAGTTGCACACACTCACATATTATGCATTTGTATTGACATGCATTATGTGTTGGTCACACACACTCAGTCACTTGCATTTGGTTTGTTATTCATGTGTGATTCATTGTTGTGTATGTGCATTCATAGTGTGGTTTTGTGTATGTGCATTCATAGTGTGGTTTTGTGTATGTTTGCGCTTGCACGGTGGTGTGCTTGCACTTGCATGGTGGTGTGCTTGTCTTAATGCATTGAGTGACCATTTGAGAAGGTCTCATTCTTCTCTTGGTTTTGTTCTTTGGTCACATGGTTGTTTCCATGAGTTTGGGCACTCTTGTTGCTGTATAAATCTGACCTTTGGTCAATCATTTGACCATAATTCTTTCTACAGACATTCAAATCATGTTTTGTAAATTGGAGTAGAAATTAGACTTCCATACCTTTCCAATGGTATATTATACAAAAGGTTTGGAGGTTGTATGTTCATGTTTTTGGTAGCTCTAATCTAGAGCTGTTATGTTGTCACGTTTTTTCCCAATAGCTTAGCGACCTCAGGGTGACCTGACTTCCAAGTCGTTTTTTCAAGCGTATTTTGGCACCCAAACCCTAGAGAAAAGTGACCTTGAAGCGACCTATCATCCAAGTTGCCTTAAGGTCGCTTTTGACGCCCGAAAATCATTTTTTTCTCTCCTAAAATGATGTAGTTTGATATGGACTCTATATATACATCATATTCTTCCCCAAATCAGACCTAGAGCTCTAAAAATCTATCCTTAGAGAGGTAAACTTATTTCTAGTGAGAGAGAGCTCCCAAGAACACTTTTTTACTCAACCAAACTTCCATCCATGAACATCTAGCATCATTCTTCATCATTCAAGCATGAGCCTTCATATGTTTCATGACTAGATAATCTCTACATGTCTTAGACTTCATTATTTCATTACTATGACATGTATGCCTAGGTTTTAGCTTTTATTGCAAATTAAATGCATGTTATTGTGTTTAAAGGCTTTTATAATATGCTTGTGATGTTGGTTGTTGGTTGAGAATTTTGTTTTGTGATAGCTAGAATTTAGGACGATTTTACCCTTCTAGCTAAATCTATATGCTTTGCATCTAGATATTGTTTAGGTCTAATTGATTGCATTTTTTAGTTGCATTAATTGTTCTTTTCCATGTTATATGACAACTTTTATTGAATGGCCTTCGTTTGATAATTAGATATTAGTCTCTCATAGCTATATCTAGTTAAGTCTTCTTGCACTTGCATTTAGACATTGATATTTAGGAATTGCATTTATTGACTTCTTTGAATTCCTAGATAAGCATTTAGTGTAGCCTAGCACAACTTGTATGTTTGAATATTTCATTATATTCACTTAGGTTGTTTTGACTCTTCATTGAGGTTAAGTTTTGTGACTACAGTGTGTAGTGCTCAAGCAAATGAAGTCTTGCAACCAAGGTTGGGTTGGCAAGAATTGATCAAGAATCACTATTAAGGCCCGTTGGGTAGTAGTGGTGGGTTAGTAAGCTTGAAGTGTGACTAGGTGGTCAACTTAGGTTGTAAACATCATTACAATAGTGGATTTAAGGATCGGATGTGGCTAGAAGGGAATTTCAGTTGTCTTCTCCTAGTCCTCTAGAGCTATGGCTATCTGATTGTAACTAGAGTACCCATCCAATAAGCAATATAAGCTATGCACTGCAAGCCGTTCCAACATCTGATCAATGAATGGCAATGAGAAGTTATCTTTCTTGGTTGTTGCATTTAGTTTCCTATAATCAATGCACTCTCGCCAACCTGTCTGAAGCCTCTGAGCTACCATCTCCTTCTTCTCATTCTCTACCACTGTAATACCTGATTTCTTAGGCACCACATAGACTGGGCTAACCCACAAACTGTCTGTGATTAGGTATATGATTCCGGCATTCCATAAAATCAAAAAAAAAATCTTGACAACATCCTTTAGTATAGGATTTAATCTTCTCTGAGCTTCCTAGTTAGCTTAATGTCTTCTTCCAATATAATTCTATGCATACAAGCGGTAGGGCAAATTCCTTTAATATCTTTATTAGTCCATCCTATAACGTCCCAATGATTTCTTAACATCTGAAGCAACCTCTGCTCTTGAGTTTCATCTAATTCTGCTGAAATAATCACTGGATCCGTCTTCTCTAGATTAAGGTAGACATAATTGAACTCTTCCGGAAGTGGCTTCAATTCGAGTTCCTATGGTTTATCTTCTATGGCATTCTTGTCCTCCATTCTCAATTTTTTCAAGTTAATAGTCAGATCATCGATATCCCTTTCTGCATCTTCATTCCCGATTTCCAAATCCGTATTCCCCTCACTCTTAAATTTTTCAACACTTTCTTCTATAGCCCCATCCAACTCGTCATCTAACAAGTTCACTTGGTGACAGTCGTCTGACCCCACCGGATAGGACATGCATGTAAAAATGTTAAATTCTACTATTTCATCCAATACCTTCATTGTTAGCTTCCCATCATGCATATTGATTATTACTCTAGCTGTGGCCATGAACGGACGCCCCAACAAAAGTGTAGCATCCTTTTCCTCTCTTCCTTCCTTCCTTCATATCTATCACTACAAAATCAGCAGGGATTATCAATGTCTTGACTTGTATTAAAACATCCTCTATAATACCTATTGGCTATTGTGACAAGAATCCGCCAACACTAAAGTAATAGCAGTAGGTCTCAGATTCATGAGTCCAAGCTTCTGGTAGATCGAGAAAGGCATGAGATTAATTCTTTCCCTAGAGTTCGGTATTGCCCTCTCATGACTAATCCCTCATATAGTGATGTCAATTATGAAGCTCCCTGGATCTTTCATTTTTGGCGGCAAGGATTTCTGAATTACTGCACTAATGTTTTCATTCAACTGTTCTTGCTGTCTAGGTCTAAACCTTTCCTTGTTCTTGCTAAGTTCTTTAAATAATTTCCCACAAGCTGGCATTTTCTAGATGGCCTCCAACAATGATAAGTTGATTGTGACCTTGGATAGGATATCATAAATGTCTTGGTAGGATTTTTCCATCTTAGAATTCCTGAATCTTTCGGGATAAGTTATATGTGGTATGTATGGGTTGGGTGATTTCTTGAGTGTTGGTTTCGGTTCCAGCTCAGCTACATTATCCTTCTCTTCATTTCTTTCCCTTTCTTCACCCTTTTTTTCTTCTTTAATACCTTTTGATCTTCAATTGTGACATCCTCATTCTCATTACCCAATGTACAACCACTTCAAATTGCTTGTTCAGGTTGGCTTGGAAACTTGTCCTTCTCTCTTTCTCTTATAATCTCGGCTATTTGCCCTATATATCCTTCAATCCTCCGAATTGATGCACCTACCTCATTTACCTTCCTTTCATTCTTCATGATGTAACTATCTAACCTTTCTTAAGCCTTTCTTTCCAACTCCCACAACTCACGAGATGTATGTTCTGTTAGTTGTGCAAATCTGTGCATTTTTTCTTCAAAAAAGTGAATATTTGTTTGATTAGCATTACCCCAATCTTGATGGTGGGAGCATTTTTTGTATGATGCCGATTTCGGCCATGTTTGCTTGGTGTTATGATCAAATCCCGACGGCTCTCCACAAACTTGATTGCTATATTCTACAAAGTTTTTGCACCATTTCTTGAAAAGACTTTTCCTTATTTTCACAATTTCTCCATTGTAATCCTTGATCAAGACGCCATTCTTGTTCATGTTATTGGTCAAACCTGTCATAACTCGTCCTTGAATTTTGCCAATAGGAATCCATGAGTCCTGAAATACCAAAACACCAATATCAAGAGGAGAAAAAGGAACAAAAGGAACTAAAATACCAAAAAGAAAATATAACAAGAAATAACTACTTAGTAAGGCTAAAACAAAAGCTATTATAACTACTTAAGGAAATCTAATCAAAAAACATATATGCCGATCCCCGACAATGGTGCCATTTTGACAAGTTGCCATTTTGTTTTTTATAAAATAGCTTGTCAAACGAAATTTATAAAACCCGATTTTCTCTCAAATTGAAAACAATATAGTAGCAAGTATGGGTGTCGTCCACAGAGATCGAGATATGCTTATATGATCAAATTATGCTTCTAAGTAAAGGCTAGAAAGGTAAATTGAAATGGTTGAAGAGTGAAGTGAAAACAAGTAAATCTAAACTAGTTTAAACTACTTACATATGCACAAGTAATGAATGGAAGATAGATGATATGAATACTAGGGCAATGATGGATTCATTAGGCACACAACGGGCACGTTGAACTTACACTGTAACGAGCAATAAACAAAGCTAACCAAGCTAGATGTATAGAATTGATTATATATCACTCATGAGTGTCTAATCTAGATGTATAGCATTGGCAACTCACAATTAATTTTCTTGAATGAGCATCTATATATCAATTAAGGAATTAATCTCTCAATAATTTCATCAACCTAGATGTATAGAATTGATGCTTAACCTATCATGAGCAAGCAATCTAGATGTACAAACTTGACTACCCATTCAAGATAAGAATAAATGAGAGATTATAAAATCCGGGTTTTACTAGAGGATATGCTCTTTCTTGACCCTTCCATTCAATTTATCTAGTTAAGGTCAAAGATGTATACCCAATCTAAACACTCTAATAACTTCTCAAACAAATTGCTAAAGAAAGGAATGTAACAATCAAAAGCAATTTGACATTGAAATCAATCAATGCAATGAATAGAACAAAATTGGTAGATTGAATTGAAAATATTAAAAGTGCATTACAAGCCCACAATTAACCAAAGAATCACATCATCTCCCTAGTGGAGTGATTAGCTACTCATGTCTCTTACAAGAAAATAGGCAAGGAAAAGAGAATAGAAGTAAATCCATGGAGGACCACTCCTTCTTGAAGCTTAAAATTGATCTCATTGCCTTCCTTTATTGTGTAGATTATATGGATGATTTGGGTTCTTGAAGGAAAATGAATTCCTATATCTAGAGAGAGAAAAATGGCTATGAATGGGTGTGTGAACGTTTTGCTCAAAACATAAACTATCCTATATATAGGTGTCTTCAAAATGGCTTGAATTCACTGATATGGCAACTTAACGTATAAAATGTACGGGTTGTGTACGGTTTAGGACCCGCATATGACCCACGCACTAACTTGACATTTCAATTTCCAACTCTCAGGTTCAGTGAAATGCATAGACAAATATGCAGTTTGGGACCCGTGCATGATCGCGTGTTGACCTGATGCCCTGTTTTCCTACTCCCGGATTATATATGATACGCGGACAAATGCGCTACTGTGTGCGGTTAAGGAACCACGCATTTACTAGCTTTCTTCTTCCTTCAAAGTGCATGGTTGATGCGCTGGTGATGACCCGTACAAAACCTGCGACAATTCTTTTGGTTTTTTTGGTACAATTAACCAGAATGTACCTAATCACCTAAAAACACAAATAAAGAGCCATAAGAAACACAAAAACACCTGAAAACGAGACACAGGTTAAGGAAATAAGGGTAAAAATATATAACAATTTTGGCACGATCAGGTTCTTGCCCTTTTTATTGGCACTCTTGGCTTGCTCGTGCCTCGAAGACTTGCAACTGGTCGGTGTGTCGAATCCAAGAGATGAAGAACCTAACCTTGTGTTGGGGTTTATGCCCTAAGCATGTAATTTGTAAATGGATTTATGAAGTAAATAAAAAGAAAGGTTCAATTCATTTTTTGTTATGTTATTTATTTTATAAACTTGTGTACATATTAACATCCTAGATTACCGTATGTAATCTCGAACTGTGTATATGAGTGTCATAGACGGATTGATACAGTAAGAGACGTGCAATCTAAAAAGTCCATAGATAGCAAATAAAGCTGGGTACTTTATTTGTGTTTAATCTATAGCTGCGGTCCATTCTGTAATGTACGGTGATTCTATCCTGAATCATTCATATGAGATATGGGAATGGAGGCACCTTGTATGATGTGATCATATAGGACAGGGCCATGATCTATATAAATCTCACACCAAGATCCATTTACCGATGAGATTCATATATATAAACTAATGATGGTTATATGTGGGTGATCTTAATCCTAAGTGTCTTATCGACTTCTTCAGGTTAGATCATGGTCTTTGATAAACTATGGGTGAGGTCGGATGTAGTTCCATATCAATATTCTCCGTATGTTGGGATTGCGGTTTGGCTTGTGGTTGGGAAGGTTTGTACACAATAATGGAATCCACTCCTTCTTGTGAGAAGTAGACGATAGTTCCCTTAAGGGTTGATTCGGGGTGTAGACAATATGAGCACTCTCCTAATTTCGTGGGGAAATATGACTTATTTTCCATTAGAGAATCAATGGTACTTAAAGGATATATGTAATTAAAGGGGTATAACGGACATTATAACTCAGCTCTAATTATGAACTATATGTAATAGCTATATCAATGGAAACCGAGTAGTATCGGTCTGTGTAAAAGCGTCTACAGTTGAGAGAGTGCAGCTTCGGGTTTTTAGTGGAATAACACCAGAGTTAATAATCAAGGAATATTATTTAAAGAGTTTAATTAATAATTCCGAGGATTATTGGAGCTCAAAATACGGTGGGTCCATTAAGTCCCCTTGCTATCCCGATCGATTAAGGTAACAAGGGTCACAGTTAATTAATTGGATTGTCCAATGTGTTATGAAAGTGACACGTGTTTATTCGGAAATTAATTGAATAATGAGATTATTTAATAAATGAATATTAATGGTTATGTAAATTAAATAATTAGATTATTTAATTGTTTAATTAACATTAGTTGGCGGATGTTGATTGATATTTAATTTTTAAAGTTAAAATAATTTGATTATTTTATTTTTATTAAATTAGATATTTAATTTTTGAATTTAAAGAGTTTGAATTCAAATTAAATTGATTAATATCTTTAGAGATATGAGATATCTTAAGAGGTTTAAATGGATTAGTTTTATCAATATATATATATATATATATATATATATATATATATATATATATATATATTTAGATAATAATAAAACAAAACGTGCAAATTGCAATTTGTATGGAATGCAAATTGGTGTACTTGCAATAACTCTTAAAAGGAACACGACATCATCAGTTATATTGATTTTTAAATAGATATGGGATATATGTTTAAAAGTGAGAGACAACTAATGAAAATCATCAAAGCATAAATATCCATGCAAGTGTTGCGTGATTTAAAAAAAAAGGGTATATATGCGTGTATCAACGCATAATCTTTTAGCTTCAAAGTGTTCAAAACAAGTGTTGTACAGTGATAAAGAAGAAAGAGTTTCTTCAAGACTTTTCTCTACATCTTTCATTCAAGTTTTTGAGACCGTGACGCACCCACACGCAGTTACCAGTTCCGGGAGATAGCGAGGAAGATCGAGTGGTTGAGACAAGAGCACTTCGTAAAGTGAAGGAGTCTCCAAACGTTGGTAAGAGTGGTTTAGACGGGAGCATATCATAAAGTGAAGGAGCCTCCAAACGTTTGTAAGTTTTTCTTATTCTGATTACAATTTCCTGTGTTTACATATTGTATGTATTAGTTCTGAAAAATAATTACGATCCCAAGTTCACTGGTCCTAGATACAAAATATGATATGTATTAAAAAATTTAAAACATAGTTCCGCTGCATAACAGGTGAACAAGGTTCCAACAATTGGTATCAGAGATTATTTATTTTTCAGAACAGGAAATTGTTTTCGATGCTCTTGTATGTATGAATGCGTAGGCACCATATTTATGATTGTATGAATGTTTATAATTAAATTGTTTAATTTAAACAAGATTGATCGTAAATTTTTATGGTACTATGGACTTAGAGTTTATAGGTTGTATAATTTTATTTTATTTATTTTTACTGTTATTGTATTGTAAATAAATATAATTGTAACCTGTAAACGAAGAATTGAAAACGCGCGACGCCGAACACTGTTCGCCGGCACTGTTCATTGACTGTTCATTGGGGCACTGTTCATACGCGTACTGTTCACTGACTCTGTTCGCGCTGTACTGTTCCTCAGGGTACTGTTCACGTGTTTCTATTCACGCACGGTTTCGTTAGCATGTGTTGCCTAGTGTGTTCCATGCAGATTTCTCGGAGTGACCTGAAGAGACTGGAAAATATCTGAAGTTACTAGAAGACCAAGGAATGCCAAGGGATTTTTTTTGTAATTTTAGATTCCAATTTTTTAGGTTAAATAATCCACATTACTCGGTCAATTCATGTATGATTTATATTATGTGATGATAAAAATATTGTCATGCATACGTATGTCATTTAGATTAGATGTGCTTACACAAATATATTTGATATGTCATACATGCATTATAGCCTGATATTTTATATATTTTGTTTAATGTGATTAAAATGGGCAATATGCATAATTGGTTATGAATAATGAGGTTAGTTTTTTAATGGTTAGAAAACTTGGTAATTCTCATTAATATTAATCTAGTTATTAAAGAGTTTAATAAGTTAGATTAATAGGGTCATTTATTGTAATTAGGATTAATATGATTAATTACCTAATAATAAATTAACCGAATAAAGTGTTAGAGTTTTACATAACTACTTGGTTAGTTTATGAGAAAATCACTGTTTGAGCCTAGATAGATTCTAACGGTTATGGATGCCTTGGAAGGGCATATTCAGAATCCACCCTTTTTCCATTGAAGCCTAAATGCATAGGAAGGGCACATTCAATACACATCCATTCAATTTAGCTAGTTTTAACCACCTAAAAGTGTGTATCTAACTCGGCTTGAGAGATGTCATATCTACCCAATCCAAGAAGATATATATTCCAATTTAAAGCTCAAAATAAATTGATAATCAACAAGAATCAAGAGAGGGCATATCTACCTAATTCAAGAGATAATCAATTGAATTAAAAACCATTGAATGAAAATAAATAATCAAATGCTAAGGATATGTTGGAAAACCCACAATCCATGAACTATTGCATCAACTCCCACAAAGGGGTTTAGCAACTCATGACAATTAAAGTAAAATGACAAGGAGAAAAGAGATAAAGAAGACCCATGTAGAGAAACTCCTCTTTTCTTGAAGCTTTGATCCAATCCTTGAGTAGATAATGATGGAGGATGGTTATATTTGGTGAGGAATGATTCCTAAACCTAAGTTAGTGGTTAGAGAGAATGTGTTTGAGAGAGAGAGGAAATGATTCTCATATTTAGAATTCTTCCATGAAATGATTAGAACAAGATATATTTATAGGGTCCTAAGATTAGGTCTAAAAATTGTTGATGTGGTTGTTTGACGTGCCAAATGTGCGGGTAGTGCATGAGTTTGGACCCGCACAGAACCCGTACAATGACCTGATTGCTGATTTCCATCTCTCGGGTTATGGTAAATGCACGAACAAATGTACGAGTTATGTACAAGTTGGGAACCGCCCAGTGACCTGCACACTGAAACCCTTCTTCAATGATTTCGTTATGTTTTCACCCAATCTTTACGCTTTTCATCCTTGCTTCTAACATGCACCTAATTGCCTGCAAACATAACGAACAATCCAAAAGACAAGAAAAACACTTGAAAACAAGACAAAGGTAATGGAATTGAGGGCAAAAATATTTGACAATTTTTGTCCAATCACTAATGTGACCAACCACATTACAATAATGACAAACCAGAATAAATTTAGAAAAATTACCTTTTACGTGTGCATGTTTTGGTTGAGAAGTTCCATAGGTCTTCTTTTCTTTGTCTAATTTTTTGGAAGAAATAGTAGTTGAGCCTTTTCTAATCCAAAGTTTCTTAACACCATGCTTCTCATTACTGCTAACAACATGTTTTGGTTTATTCTTTGGCTTACTATCATGCAAATCTAATTTATTAGTCACATTTTCAAACAAGTCAAACAAAGCATTATCAACTTATTTATGTATAGTAGTATGAGGCACAATATGTGTTTTCACAAGCAAGTCATCAACAATATTTTTCTCAACATGCTTTTCCAAGGTCTTCATAGATCTAGTTCTAGATCCATACATGGATGATTGCTTAGGACCATTCATCAACATAGCATCTAGGTCTTATACATCCTACCACATTACAAAAATGGCAAATAGGTACAAATTTGAGAGGGATACCATTAGCTTGAGCATTTGAAGTAGTATACCTTCTCACATTATTACTATTGAGATTATGCTCGATAGCAAGAGTGTAATAATGTATTTGATAATCTTTTCATATTAATAAAGTGATTTATAGTTTAACAAATCTTATAGCATTTATAGTTTAGTTATTATAATTGTCAAAAGTAAATAATCATAAGGTCAAAAGACTTTGAGAAAAGAAGAATTGTTCGTACATTTGGATATGTATGAGGTAGACACAATTCTTTAATTAGTCTTGAATAATATTCACAACTTAAAATAAAGGTTGGGAGCTGTTATCTTGTCAAAGTTGTTGGTTCTTTTGCTAACATTTGAGTAGGATCAAATGTGTTATGATGAGTCTAATATAGTCAAAGTGTGGTGTCTTTGGATAAAAGAATCTAGTGTACTGGGTGCATTGAATAAGATCACAGTGAAATACTTTATCAAGAACCGTCAATAGATAAAAGTTTTCACTTAAAGACAATCAGAGAGTCTATCTCAATCTTGAGATAAATGATGGACTTATGGTTACAAGTGTTATCATTTGAGGTTGTTGGCGGTGATTTTTGGATCAATCTCCCATCACACAATTAGAGCAAAGTAATGGCTAAGCACAAACAAAAGATAATAAGAAGAATAAGTAAGACACATGATTTTACGTGGTAAAACCCCAATACGGGGAAACGTCCATGGTTTCCAATTGTAGCAACAAAAATTCACTATATGAAAATGAGATTACACACTCAATCACTCTTGTCTTTTCTTAAAAATTACCTTAATCCCCCTTTGGGTTTTTTTCTGGGTCTATTTATACATGCATAGAACCCTAATTCTTGATATACAAGTAAGGAAAGTTCTTGTGATTCAATGAAATTCAAACTTATTGGAGTCGTGTTGTCCCTTTTCCTTGTTTAACGTTGATAGTGTCCTGGTCGTATTGAATCCCTTGTTTAATCCACACTTTTGTGTTTATGAGGAAGCTTATTTCTTTATCAGAGTGGGCTTCTAGAAACCTTGTTCAAGTTGGACTCTTCTTTCTACGTGTTTGAGTCGTGATCCTATTGAATCTGGGTGTTAATCTATGTGTCGCGCGTCCGATCGTTTGTTTTTCTCGATCATCCTTGTTTTCCCCCCGATCGGTAGTTCAACCTTACCCTAGTCCCGACTGTCTTGACAACTCGATCAGGTTTTCAAACCCGGTCATTTGTGTCATCTGATCGAGGAGGGTGGTTGGTCCCCCCTTATATTGACTTAACTTGACCAAGCCCTGTTGATGTGGCATTCCCGACCCTGGTCTTTTACTGACGTGTCGTGTTACTTAGAATTTTCCAATAACAACACCCCCTTAAGCATACAAGATCGAGTGTCTCGTTCGAAGTAGAACTCATTCGGTGAAGTATGTTTAATTTATTATTATTATTCACTGTGATGCTCTTTGAATGCACATTTATTACTTTACGGTTGGATATCAATGTCAATCACGCTCATTTCGGTTGATGCAATCATTTTTCCACCTTTTTTTAAATTTTTTGAACGACACGTATTTCTCGTTCCGCGTGTACCTACCCCCACTCACGTATGCATGGTGGTATAACATCACTTTCCTCTATATATAGCTCGAAAACGTTTCATTATTCTTATGCTTCCATAGTGATCTCTCGCAAAAACCCTAACTTCTCTTTTCCTCTAGATTTTGGCTTCCCATCTCCAAACTTATGTGTTTTCATTACTTCTGCGCATATCTCAGGTAAGAACCCGACTCTTCATTATCATTATTTTGAGCTTCTTATGCATGCCATTGAGGCTGGCGATAAAGAAAATATCGTTAGACTCAAGTCTCTTCATAGGGGTTATTTTTCCTCATCCCAACCTATTGCTTTGAATGTTGACTATTCTATGGCCCGTCCCGGGTTTTTTCCTTCTTCCTCTCATCCCTTTGGTTCTACTTCTGTTAATGTCCATCCATATATGTCGATGAACACAAGGAAAACTTTTAGGGCTTCCCCTAGGGAGACTGCTTGCTTGGCGAACTACTTGAAGATAGCTTCCCAGACTTTAAAAATGAAGGACGTTTTGAGGGAACAACAAGCTCGTTTGCTTAGATTCTCTACGGACCATCCTTGCACTTTTGATTTTGAAATAAACATAGTGACAGATGAAGAACTTGTGAAGTTTATGGAACAGTTCAACCTCCCTTGCTCGATAAAACTATCCTGTAACGAAAATCACACGGTGTGGAATCCACCCCCTGGCGCAGTCATAATTTATGGGGCAATGCTGTCTTCTGGGGTAACTTTCCCTTTACAGCTCTTCATCACTCGCTTCTTGGTAGACGTGGGTGTAGCCCCGGCTCAATTAACTTCAAATTCATATCGAGTGTTGATCAATCTGTGACATTTATGGAAGAAGATCGATGCTAAGCACCCCCCGACCCCTAGGAGATACATAATTTTTACACCTTGGGTAGATCAGATACAAGCGGGACCTTTTACCTTCAAGAAACATCGCCTAGCTGCTGGATCCCTCATGGGTACAGGGAGAAACCTACCCTTCCAACGCATAACGACAACAAGAGCTTCATCTAAGGGTTTCCATCATCTAACAAGTATTGGAAGAATAGTTGGTTCTTCATCAATAGAGATTGGGGTGAAGTTGTATGGCCGATCTATCCTATTGGCTAAACCGAAACAGAGTTCTGAGGCATTTTTATAGCCCCGAGCTATGGAACAAAACTGCACCTGTTATAACTCGGGGAACAGGTTGATACGGTTGTCAAGGCTGATCAGACTTCTTGGGAGGTCTGGGATCGCCGTAATCTGTACTGAGAAAAAGAGTTGATTGAACTGGGTCTCTTTCTTGAGATATTTACTCGGCGTAGACGCAGTAAGTTTTTGTTTCTGAGCTATCCTAATGGTGGATTATCACAATTGTTGCCATTTATTATTACCTATGATGTTTTTGAAATTCCCTTTATCTTTGTAGTGTAAATATACCTAGAGGGGGGGTGAATAGGTATATGCTCCAATTTTTATCTTCTTTTAAAACAATGCAATTTTAACAAAGCTTAATGAAAATTGCAAATAATGAGGAAACATCCACGGGTTGATACCACAACCATCGAAAAAAGATAATCCACTATTTCAAATAGAGTTACACACTCAAGCAATCAACACATGCTCTCCAAGCTATCACTCTCACTCTATCTTTGAACCTAGTGATCTACTGAGCCGACTTCCTATCCAAGACCTTCTGTCTCTAGAAAGATTCCTTGCTTACCTATCTGGATCCTCCCGAACCTAGGCAAGACTTCTTGTTCAACTATCCGAGTCCTCCCGACTCTAGTCAAGACTTCCTTGCTCAACAATCCGAGGTCTCACACCTCTTGTCGAGACTTATATTTGCTTAGCTATCCAAGTCCTCCCAACTCTAGCTAAGACTTCCAATTGCTCAAATCAAAGAATCACTCTAAGATATGAGACTTTCCACCTCTTCACAAGGCATCTAAGTGATCATGAATGCAAAACGTAAATAAGCACTCAACATAGAAAATGATGATCAACAAATTCTATGGACATGCAACTAGATAGCTAGATTATGCTTTCAAAGAACAATCACAAATGTATCTAGGCAACCTAAGCATGTTATCAACTAAGAACATAGATATGAAGATATAGACACCAATTGAATCACAACCTAGTTCTTAGAAAATAAAATTAGATTTAGAAATAGTCAATCAAGCATAAGAACAAAAGATTTCTAGAAACAATTTCATGTTTATCAAGTTTAGCACAAATCATTCAATTTATCACAAATCTAGCTAAACTTGAAAATCAAAACAACAAACCACAAAATGATATCAAAATCATCCTATTCATGCTTCTAAATCAAATAGCATCAATCAAAAAGAAGATCTAAGAAGAAAACTAAGAAGAAGATGATTTTACCAACAAGGACGAAAACCACGAACTGAAGATCTGATCACAACGAAACATCTAGGCATACTTTGGTTCTGTAAATGCTTGGGGTTTGTAGAAATATTCAAGACACTCGAAATCGGTTTTTGAATCAAGTGATTTGGAGAAGAAATGAAGAAGTTATCACAAAAACAAAATTCAAGATGTTGAGAGAAAAATTCTGCACTTGTTCTTCAATTTCAATTTTCTCAACTTCACCCAAAGAATGAGAGGGAAATAAAGGTTTTAAAGAGAGAATAACCAAATGACCTTTTTACCCCCATTATTTAGTGCCTCCCAGAGATGGCGCATGGGCATCTCTGGGTAGAGCACCTTTGAGGCCGAGGTGGCCACGCGTCATCTCGGGATGGTGCTAGGTGATGGCTTGAGCCATCACACCTCTTCCCTTGCGATCCTCTCACTTTCTACGACCGTTCTTTGGCCTCTAAACTCCGAATTCGAATCCGTTTGAAGATTACAAACCAGGACTCCCTCATGGACATGGACATATAAGATAATCAACCTGTAAAATAAGAATTTGACTCGATATATGAAGACGAAGACAATGTATGCAACATGAGTTGAAAGTGTAGTATCTTTTGACTTGGAACTGGAAATCAATAGTGTGAGTAACCAAAATGACCAGAAATCAATCATGAATAATATAAGACTAAAATCAAGTCCAAGATCCATGTTATACAGACATATAAATAAACAAACACATTTCACACAAGAATGCAAACTACATAGAGATAGTCTCCAATCATGCATTTTCCAAAACATGTTACTTTCATACCAATGCAAGAGCATTCAACTTCAAGTGTGTGAAAGTGTTATACCAAATGATGTGCTATGATGCAGGGACACAAATGTATGAATTATGTGTGTGCCCATATAATGATGCATAACTAAGCAGGGACACATATGAATGAATTGTGTGTGTGCGCATTTAATGATGCACAACTAAGCAGGGACACATATGAATGAATTATGTGTGTATGTATGCCTACGCCTTGCAAGAGAAAGAAGGATCTCGATACCTTAGCATCAAAGAATAGTACTAATCCTCTTGAAGATGAACTTTGCATCATGAGAAGTTGCTTTTCATCCTTGAAGCTCTTATCATCACGAACCACTTAAGCAACTAAGCATTACAAAGAAATGAAGTTTTTTTATGGAATCAAGCCAACACAAATCTAAAACCTAACTGTTTTCCTTTTTCAATATATGAGCTGGATATTGTTACTAACGAGCAAGTTGAGAAGGCTAAGAACCTTGATCAGGTAAGCCACAAGGCTGCTGTCGACCAGGTGGCCCAGAGCATAGCCCCTCCGGAACACGACTTGGTGGACCACGTTTATGAGTCTGATCATTACTTTCCTACTATTCCTGCTGACTAGGTTGCAGCAAGCAGTTGTAATGCCCCCCACCCCCCCCCATGGAGTAGTCGGATGAGGCCTTCCAGGGATAGGTCCGATCAGGTTCATTCTTCTATAGAGGGATCTAACCGTGAGAGGTCAAATAGGGAGAGATTGAGCCAAGATTGACCCTCTGAAGGTAGGCAGAGTCATGAGGAACCAATCAGGGGCCAATCTCATAAAACTAGGTCTGATGATGTCTATAGCAATAAAGTGGCCAAGGTAGTTAAGGGATCTTCTACCCCCAAGGCTATCCATAGAAGAGGAGAGATTATTAATGAGGCACCTTCATTGCCCTCTCACTCGGGAGCTGTCATCAATTGAACTAATTTTGAAGGAGCAGCGATCAAAGAAAATGAGTGATCGGGTGATTGCAACATCTTCTGTTGTCCTATCTGAAATAGCTAAGTTCGTCGATGAGGCAATACCTTCACCTTGCCCCTGGCCTCCTCAAATTCAACCTGATCGTCCTCTAACGGGTCCTCTAGCACATCGCTTGGGAAAGGCTCTCATGGAACTTTTAGTCAAGCGCCAAATAGTCTTCATAGATTCTAACTCTGATGATGGGAAGCACAACTCGGAGGAGTTATCTATTGATGACAATGTGTTGAATGTCATAGAGAAATAGATGCTTGGTCTGATGCCGAAGTTGAAAGTTGATGCTGCGGTGGAATAAGTTGAAGATGCTCCAGCAACCTAGCTTGGGGGTAAGTCCCCCCTTATACCACCTGAGTCTCTTGCTAAGGGTGGTGTCAATAGAGGTCAAGTTCCAAGGGAGCAAAGTCATAAAGCTTCTAAGGTTACCATTCAGGCTGGTGAGGGTGTCAAGGCTGGTTCAACCCTTCCTATGGTTCTACGACCATTTCTGCTTTCGACCGGACCGTTCCATCAACGACTTCGAACATTCAAACTTTTGGGTCTCCTCACTCTAGTGAACTTTGAGCTGACCCCCTTTCTGTGCTTCGCTCCATGTTAGTTGGTGAGGGATATATTGTTGATGGTTGTTGGCGAGGGGCTAGGGTTGATAGCCCATCTGAGCGGGTTCAGGTGGTCTTTAATAACAGAATCTTTGTAAGTGCCCTCTATATTATTTTCCATTTGCCTACCTCATGGATTCCCTAATTCTTACTTTGCTTGCAGGCGGTGGAAGAGCTGACTCGGGCCTTGGCTAATCATAAGAAACAGGCCACAGAGATATCCCAGTTGAAGAAGACTCTTGTTGAAAAGGAAGATGGACTTAAATCTTCTTCTGCCAGCGCTTCCAAAGTCAAATGATATAAGAAGGAGCTAAGAAACCATGTTGTGACCGACCTTGCTTTAAGAAAGACAATAACCAATGTCCAGAATAGGGTTTTTGCATCTGAAACAGCACTCAAACAGCTCATTTTGAGAAATGTTGAACTAGAGAGGAGGGTCGCCAAAGCTGAGATGTTGAATTCTCAGCTTGAGTTGAGGGTAACTTTGGCTAAAGCGAAGCGAAAGAGGCCCGGAAAGAGACTCGACCAAGACACCCTTATCTCTACTTAAGAGGCTATGCTTACAACGCAATAGGCATCTGAGGAGGCTCGAATGCATTATGAATTCTTGTCTAGAGACTTGGAGCAGCAATAAGTTAGAATGGAAGTGCTTTCTCAGGAAGCTGGGTCAGCCCTCGAGGTTCAAAATTTGGATCATTATAAAAGTTCCCCAGCTTTCAATGTTGTCATGCTTACGGAATTTGAGAGGAGGCTGACCACCGTTTGGAATTTCTTCAGGTTTAGAGAGAGGTCTTCAGATGAAGCTCACCGTAGATGGGACATAGCAATTAAGAAGCATAAGGATAAGTCCTTGGAGGCCATCAAAAACCAGAGGATTCGCTTGAGGGCTTACTGCCTATCTATCGGGAAGGACCCTCACCCTATGCATCTAGAGCTTCATTCGATATCTTCTCTAGTCGCTTTCCAAGCCAATGAAGAAAGTAATTCTTTGACTAAGGTTGCTGATGTTGTTCCTTTGCCAAATATTGACTATTCCTTTTTTATGGTTGATGACCCTGAAGACGACATCACTTGGCCGGATTTTGATAGCACGAGCCAAGATCATAGGAATGATGCCCCTTCTAGTGGTTCTGTGCCAGAAGGCCTATCTAAAACCTCTAATGTTTTGAAATTTTCTTTTTATCATTTTTGTAATCTCAATCTTGTAATCGCATATTTCTTTAATGAAATGAAATTTATTCCATTTGTTGTTTCTAAGTACTTTGTAACTAATTGTTGTCACTTATCAACTCGAATTATGTGAATCGGGCCGTATGTAAGTTAATTGTTCTGGTTATGATCACTTCTTCTTCTGCAATCCCTTTAACTCTGACCAGGATGCCTTATCAACTCAAACTAATACCGAGTTTGTCATCCCAACGTTGTCCAAGCAACTCTGGGTGGCAGAGCTTATATTGGTTCTTTCTTGAGGTCGGGGGAATTGCTCGAGTTTACCCATCGGATATTCGATCCCTGACTATCATGTTGTTGCTATGTCAAGAAGTGTTCTTTACGACCGATTTACATGGTATCTGGATTATAGACTCTTGTCTTTTATCTGTCAACTAGGTCATTGAGACGACTTGCAATAGTCTGTTGATCAAGATTCATTACAACAGGGTATCTTGTATTTAACTAACTTAGCATGTGCTTAGACTACGCCTATTTTTTAAAGTAAGAATATTCATCCCTTATTCAACTCAGGGCGCATCCCATCAGGGTTTATGTCCTGAAGGCGCCCTAACAATGCTTTATTACACCCAGTTAGTTTCGACGAGTGTACACTACCTTTGTGACATACTTTTTCAACCCTATCATTGGCCCTCGCAGGCGCTCTCACCTAACACCAAGCATTTTCTAAGTGCCCCCTGAGATGGCTTTTGAATACGAAAGCAAAGTTTTTAAACACTGTTCTTGACCTTCAAAACTATGCCCTCGAAGGGGCTTTTATTAAATACTGAAAAGGAACATAAAATAATCAAGCAATAAGATAAAACTAATTTCTAAAGAAGTAAGAGAAAACAAGAAAGGCTAAAGGACCCTTAAGGGTAAAAAAAATTTAAGTATTGAGCATTGCATGGTCTGGGCAACTCCCTTCCATCTGATTAGGCAAGTCGATACGCCCTGCGTCCTGCCAACCCGACCACCTTGTACGGGCCTTCCCATTTGTCCGCCAGGGTTTGAGCTGACTTATCTCTTGTACTGGGTGGTACCCTTTTTAGAACTAGGTCTCCAAGTTGGAATCTTCTTATTCGAACATGCAAGTTGTAGTATCTATCGACCATTTGCTAATAGGTTACAGTCTTGATTCTCGACATGTCTTTTCTTTCTTCCAACTAGCCTAGGTTCTATCTCATCATCTCAGAATTCAACTCGGGGTAAAATAGATACACCCTGGGCAAGTTATGAATAACCTCGACTGGAATTACTTCCTCTGCCCTAAACGTCAATGAATAAGGAGTCTCCCATGTTGAGGTCCTTTCTGTGGTCCGATATGCCCACAAAACCTCATGTAGCTTGTCCGCCTAACTTCTTTTTTTGGCATCTAGTCTCACCTTTAGGGTGTGCTTTATTAACTTGTTCACTACTTCAGTTTGATCGTTGGTCTATGGGTGATCCGGTGTTGCATAATAATTCCTTATGCCGAAGTCATGACACATGTTCCTGAAATTATCACTGTCAAATTGGGTTCTATTGTCCGTAATTATCCTGTTTGGGATTCCAAACCAGTAGATAATGTTCTTCTTGACAAAACTCATCGTATTGGCTTCGATTATATGTAACAGCACCTCCGCCTCAACCCATTTGGTGAAGCAATCTACAGCCACGATTGCGTGCTTCGCTCCACCATTGGTTGTTGCTGGTGTAGGAAAAACCGGTTCAAAACGCAACGGAAGCGTGAGAAAATTAGAAAATTAGAAAATTAGAAAATTAGAAAATTAGGGTTTGCGTATAAAAAAACATTTTCCCTTTTCATAACAAGAACCTTAACCGTAGATTAATTGATGTATATAAAAAGTATCGTACCTTTTATTTTTGTGATGATTGAACTAGCGTCTAATTGAATCCGCAAGATAATCCAATCCAATCACGAACGTGAATCACCTAGGAGTATGGGCTCTCTTTCTTTAAATTGTATACCTAATGATGGAAACAAACAAAATCTTCTTCTTTGTTAGTCACAATAATCCTCCAAGAGAAAAATCAAAAACGTCCGGTCACTTTGAATTATCAATCAATTTGATTGAAACTCGCGTGAACCTTGATTCGATGTTGTACACAAAACCCTTTTGATGCAAAGGATACTAGTGTACTATCAAAAACAAAAATGTTCCCTCTTTTCTCTATGCTTGGCTGAATTATTCACACAGTGAATTGACGAAGTTTTTTTTTAATAACAAAAAGAAACAAAAAACAACTTCTCACACCAAAAACTAAGGCTTGGTCAAAATTTATTGGTAGTATATATAAGAGGCCAAATCCTCTCCTAAGAAGGATTTACTTGGTGGGCAAGAATCCTTTCCTTAGGTGAATTTACTTAGTGACCAAGAATCGTTTTCCAAAAAGAATTATTTCCTACACCAAGACTCCTAATCCAACGCATTAGTGTATTTGTGACCATATTAAAGACTTCCTAATTTGAGTAGATAAGTAATTCCTTTTATTTATCTACTTATCAAATATAGTCTTCAATATTAATTATACTACCAACAATAGTATAATATTAGGAGACCTTCTCCTAATAGAAAAAAGACTTTGACTTTTAATTAAATAATTAATTATTTATCAATTTAATTAATTTCCATTTAATTAAATAAAAAAATAAAAAAATAAAAAAATAATATATTTAGGCTTTTATATATTATCCTTGCCGCCCACGACAATATATAGGCATATATATTATTTTTATTATTTTATTAAATCCATTGGATTTTTATAAAAAGTCCACATATGAACTAGACTCATTCTTACAAAAAGAAACAAGTCCACATGCCTTAATACAAATCTAGATGGACCCCTAAATTGGTCTGGTAGAATATATCAAGTGATCCATGCAAGTTCGTGTGGATTGGGGATTTTGGCGGGCTATCTAGATTAAAGCTCCGATAGACAACCCAATCACAATCAACAATTGATTCACTTAGGTCAGATCTATTAAATTTTAGTTCATTCCACTAAAGAACTAAAACTGAACTCTTAAATAAAGATAGAATAAGTTGATGTTACTCATTCATACCCTAGACAACCTTATTGGAGAAAGTGTATCCACGTGAAGAATACCATTAAGCGCCAAGAGCTCATAGACCGCCTATAGCTCTCAAAGTTACCATATTTACTCATATGACCACATTTTGAACTTGGATATATTGACTTGTCAAGAAGCCATGTTTCAATAGACACTATTGAAAACTTAACATTAAGATTTAATATCCAATACTTCAAAACATCCATATGATGGTATTTTACTCACATTTAATAAATGGAGTCACGATGTCCATCTATAAATGAAGTCTTCTATCGATTAACAAATGAATACCACCAAACTATCGTGATGAGGACAAGACAGTTGATCACAATTCGGCTAAGGTTGGAAAAGATCCAGATCCTTTAACCATTCATGGAGGACCAATGACAAGAGCTAAAGCTAAAAGGATGAAAGAAGCCTTAACTTGCTTAATGGAAAGCATTTGGAAGAGCAAGCTAGTCAAGATTTGGTCAAGGATCTAAGGATGCAAGAAGAGTATAAAATGGTTAACATGTTTCAAACAAGTCCAAATCCCGAAGATAAGAGTCCAAGAATGAAGTATTCTAGCCTATCTTGAAGAATAAAAGGTCATTCGGCCATGTTAGGTTTTGTGGGCCTATTTTATAATTAGTTTGGGTTTAATTATACTGGGTTTTATGGGATTATTTTCTTATTAGTTTGGGTTTTAATTGTGTTGGGTTTTGTGGGCTTATTTTATGAATAGTTTGGGTTTTTATGTTGGGTTTTATTTTGTTAAGAGTGAGTTCATGTGTTCTTTGATTAGGAATAAGGAGTTACAAAGGCTGAATACTTTATGGCCATTATTCATGGTCTAAATGTCATTTAGTGGGAGGTTACACATTTAATGGGCAGTTATATTTGTGTTGTATTGTCCTTGGCCTTTGTTCTATATAAACAAGGCTGCTTTTTCTATGTAAGGGGGAGATTTGAGTAATATAAACTTATTTGAGCACTTTGTTAGTGTTTTGTTTTTAAGTTCTTACATGAACTTTGGAATTTATCAAGCTTATTCAGCTTGTGGCGTTCAACAACCTCAAAATCTTTGTTTTGCCTTTAAACTTATCAAACTTCATAGTTTGTGGCATTATGGGGAAATCAAAGTGTTGTTCTAATTAGCTTTTATCATCATTCCATTGATAAAGTGATTAGAATAGTTTCTCTTACTTCAATCTTGAACGATCGGGGTGTTAAATTGCATTCCATATGTATCATAGCTCTAGCTATTGGGGTGTATGGTTGCAAAGTTAATGATTTCCATCATTTTGGTATCAAAGCTTAGCTCAAGTTTGAGGTTTGCATATCCATTTATTTGTTGTTCTTTTAGTTTTTTTTTATCACTTTCTTTTCTTCTTCATCTTATAACACCGTATCTATAATTCATCTTAATTGTTGTGCTTCTTAAGGTTATTATCATTCTTCTTTGTTTTCCGCAAAAAAAAGGAAAAAAAACAAAAAAAAAGTATTGCGGATTCAAAGAATTCTTGCAAAATTCCAAAAAAATATTTCTTTGTTCATATCATTCTTGTTTCGGTTTGGGAAATATTTAAATATTGTCTTCTTAACCAAAACAAACAAAATTCTTGTTGGGAGAGAAATTGATATTTCAGTTCTAATATTTGTTTACTTTAAGTGGCCTACCTTTGTTTTTTTTTTTTAGACCTACCCAATTTCACTCCGTTGAATTTGCCATAATCTGAATTGTTTGTTTAAAAGGACCTTAGTTAATCTAAGAACCGAAAGAACATAACAAGAGAGGTAAAAGGCAAGAGTGGTGAGATTAGCATCGAGAAAAGCCAAATAATTGTGTGAAACATGAGTGGTGTGAATCAATTCTTTGAGAGAAACACGTGAGGGAGTGATTGTGAGGTTGTTCTAACTTTTATTTTTAGGTTTTAAACATGTCTAACAAAGATAAAGAAGAGAGTTCTTCCTTAAATGATCAAGTGATTCAAGCAATGCAGCAACAATTTGAACGTATGTTCAAAGTGATGGGAGATGTAGGAGATCGTCTAGAAATACATGATGAAGGGAGCTTCTTCTCAATAAAGTGACCTACCAAGCAATTCTTCCATGCCTTAGAGCCATCATCAGCAACTTTCAAGGGAGGGGAGACACACGTTCTATTTCCCCTCTGAAATGGTTGGTAATATTTTAGGTTCATAAGCCTTCTAATGAGACCATCCATATTAGAACCATAGTTGTCACCTTTAAGCACATTACAATAGGAATTAGGAGCTATTTCAGGAATTATAGGAGAGGGACATTTAGGTTGACCTTCAGCCTTGTTTGAAACATTAATAACCAAAGGAGAAGTTGTAGGGATGTCTTTACATTGCTGAACATCAGGATGCCCGAATGAGTCAACACCACCAAGCTGGACATACTGGCATTCAACATTTATGGAGAAATAGGCTCTTTCTTTTGATTCTAGCTTTTGGGCATTACCTAAAGAGGAAAGAGGCACCTGTTGCTGCAGCACAGCATGCTTCAGATTTTCAATAGGCTTTTCAGAGTTGTCACCTTGATCCTTGATCCCTTTCTTCTGCCCTATCACATTCTTGGAGGGAGCCACCATTTTTGAACCTTCTACATTTTTGGAGGGGAAAGCTTCCACTTTAGAGGCAGGCTTTTCAGCATTACCAAATGTAGACAAAGGCTGATTAGGCTCTTCAGCACCATGAGTAGGTTTCCCAGCCCTATTACCTTGGTCCATGGACCCTTTCTTCTTTCTTATCTCGTTCTGGAGAGGGTTCACCAGATTTGAACCTTCAAGAACTCCATTGTTGCCTATAATGGCTGCAGGAGATGAAGGAACCTGGTGTAGTTGGGCAGGTCTATGGACATCAAGGGCAGGCTTTTCAGACCTATTACATTGACCCATGGTCCCTTTCTTCTTCCCCAACTCGTTCTTAAGATGTGCAGCACAACATGAATCTTCAAAACCTCCATTGTTACCTAAATTGGCTGCAATAGTTGAGGTTTGTGGGTTGCTAGATAGGACCCCTTTACCTTCAGCAACAACAGCTCTATTGAGAGTACTATGGCCAGTTCTTGCATGGTTGATAGCATTATTTAAAACTATCTTGGGTATGCTAGAACAGTGCCCTCTTTTGGAAGACTCACTGTTGTACTCAATAGAGTCATTAGCTTTTAAAATGGAAGAAACTCCAGCTGAAGAAACTATGTGGGGGAAGGGAAAGGGTCGGTTTTGTAAGGAAGGAGAGGGAGGCAGTACACTAGAAATGGAAGAAGAAGGTGCATCCGGGAATGGTGGATTTTCCATGGTAGAACCAGGTGGGAGGACCAAAGAGTTGGGGGTAGAAAGCCTTTAAGAACCAAGGCAATGAAGAGATGGATGTTTAGGAGAGGGATTCATGGAAGGAGAAAAAAGGTTGATGGAACCTAAGCATTGAAGAGATGAGTGTTTAGGTGAGGAAGCCATGGATAGAGAAGAATCCACCATGAAAATGGGCTGGGATTAGAAAGAGGCAGCAAAGAATTCTAGAGAGAAGGAGGAGCATCTCTCTCTAAAGTGTAATCAATGTGTTATTCTTTCCCGAAGATGTTTCTATTGGTTTACCACCAATTAGAGGAATTGAACATCAAATTGATTTCATTCTAGGTGCAAGCATACCAAATAGGCCAGCATATAGATGCAACCCCGAAGAGACCAAGGAAATCCAAAAGCAAGTAAGTGAGCTTATGGAAAAGGGATATGTACGTGAACGCATGAGTCCATGTGCGGTTCCTGTTTTTTTGGTACCTAAAAAGGATGGCTCTTGGAGAATGTGTGTTGATTGTCGAGCCATCAACAAAATCACGGTTAAGTATAGACATCCTATCCCTAGGTTAGATGATATGTTGGATGAATTGCATTGTTCTTGTGTGTTTTCAAAGATATAATTTGAAATCTGGATATCATCAAATAAGAATGCATGAGGGTGATGAATGGAAAACCGCTTTCAAAACTAAACATGGTCTATATGAATGGTTAGTAATGCCTTTTGGCCTAACTAACGCACCTAGTACTTTTATGAGATTGATGAACCATGTTTTACGTGCTTACATTGGAAAGTTTGTAGTAGTTTATTTTGATGATATACTTGTGTATAGCAAACATTTAGACGAGCATGTAACACATTTAAAGACTGTTTTTGATGTGCTTAGAAAAGAAAAGTTATATGCTAATCTAAATAATTGCATTTTTTGCACTAATGAACTTACTTTTCTTGGTTATGTTGTTAATGATAAAGGAATACATGTTGATCAAGAAAAAGTGAAAGTAATTAGGGAGTGGCCGAAACCCACTTGTGTTAGTAATGTAAGGAGTTTTCATGGTCTTGCTAGCTTTTATAGGAGATTCATTAAGGATTTTTCTACCATTGTTGCACCATTAACTGAATGCATCAAAAAAAATGTGGGATTTAGGTGGGGTAAAGAACAAGATGATGCTTTTAACGTGCTTAAACACAAACTTAGTTCAGCACCTTTGCTTGCTTTGCCTAACTTTGCTAAAACTTTTGAGATTGAGTGTAATGCAAGTGGAATAGGTATTGGAGGAGTTTTAATGCAAGAGGGCAAACCCGTTGCATTCTTTAGTGAGAAGCTAAGTGGAGCAAGTCTTAACTACCCGACGTATGAAAAGGAGTTTTATGCCTTGGTGAGAGTGTTAGAGACATGGCAGCACTATCTTTGGTACAAGGAATTCATTATACACACCGATCATGAGTCCTAGAAATATCTCAAAGGACAAGGAAAGCAAACCGTATACATGCAAAATGGGTAGAGTTTATTGAATCCTTTCCATACATCATCAAGTGCAAACAAGGTAAGGAGAATGTGGTTGCCGACGCTCTTTCTAGAAGGTATGCTCTAATTTCTAAACTTGATGCAAAATTATTGGGTTTTGAGTACATTAAAGACTTATACAATTCTGACTTTAATTTTGCTAATGTTTATGGGGCATGTAAGCAAGGGGGTTTTGACAAGTTCTTTAGGCATGATGGTTTTCTTTTCAAAGAAAACAAGCTGTGTGTTCCTAGATGTTCAATAAGAGAGTTGCTTGTGAGAGAGGCACATAGTGGCAGGTTAATGGGGCATTTTGGAGTTATAAAGACTTTGGGTGTGTTAAGTGATCATTTCTTTTGGCCACACATGAAAAGAGACGTTGAGAGAATATGTGAGAGATGCATTACTGTCAAACAAGCTAAATCTAAAGTAATGCCTCATGGGCTGTATACTCCTCTTCCTATACCTAGTGAGCCTTGGGTTGATATATCAATGGACTTTGTCTTGAGATTACCTAGGTCAAAAGGGGGGAGAGATTCTATTTTTGTTGTTGTTGACAGGTTCAGCAAGATGGCGCATTTCATTCCTTGCGGTAAAACAAATGATGCAACATTTGTTGCGGGCTGTTCTTCAAAGAAATTGTGAGGTTACACGGAATTCCAAGGACAATTGTGAGTGATAGAGATGTGAAGTTCCTTAGCCACTTTTGGAAAACATTTTGGAGAAAGTTAGGTATAAAGCTGCTGTATTCAACCACTTGGCATCCACAAACAGATGGATAAACAGAGGTGGTAAACAGAACTTTATCAATGCTTTTGAGGGCCATAATTCAAAGGAATTTGAAGAATTTGGAGGAATGTTTGCCACATGTGGAGTTTGCTTATAATCGAAGTGTGCATGCTACAACAAACCATTCACCATTTAAAGTTGTGTACGGGTTCAATCCATTATCTCCTATGGATTTACTCCCTTTAATTTTGGAAAGAGCTAATTTGGATGGTAAGAAAAAAGCTGATTCTGTCAAAGCCTTGCATGAAAAGGTGCGCACATAAATTGAAAAGAAAACTCTACAATATGAGAAGCAACACAACAAGGGCCGAAAGCAAGTAGTATTTGAACCTGGTGATTGGGTTTGGGTACACTTGAGGAAGGAAAGATTTCCTAGCCAACGAAAGTCTAAACTCATGCCAAGAGGGGATGGACCATTTCGAGTCCTTCAAAGAATCAATGGCAATGCATACAAGCTGGAACTACCAAGTGAGTATGGCAATGTTAGTGCAACTTTCAATGTTTCTGATTTGTCTTTGTTTGATGTAGGTGATGAAGGTGCTGATTCGAGGACAAATCCCTTCAAGGAAAAGGGAAATGATGAGGACCAGCCAGTTGATCACAATTCGGCTAAGGTTGGAAAAGATCCAGATCCTTTAACCAGTCATGGAGGACCAATGACAAGAGCTAAAGCTAAAAGGATGAAAGAAGCCTTAACTTGTTTAATGGAAAGCATTTGGAAGGAGCAAGCTAGTCAAGATTTGGTCAAGGATCTAAAGATGCAAGAAGAGTATAAAATGGTTAACATGTTTCAAACAAGTCCAAATCCCGAAGACAAGAGTCCAGCCTTGTTAGAATGAGGTATTCTAGCCTATCTTGAAGAATAAAAGGCCATTCGACCATGTTAGGTTTTGTGGGCGTATTTTATAATTAGTTTGGGTTTAATTATGTTGGGTTTTATGGGCTTATTTTCTTATTAGTTTGGGTTTTAATTGTGTTGGGTTTTGTGGGCTTATTTTATGAATAATTTGGGTTTTTATGTTGGGTTTTATTTTGTTAAGAGTGAGTTCATGTGTTCTTTGATTAGGAATAAGGAGTTACAAAGGCTGAATACTTTATGGCCATTATTCATGGTCTAAATGTCATTTAGTTTGAGGTTACACATTTAATGGGCAGTTATATTTGTGTTGTATTGTCCTTGGCCTTTGTTCTATGTAAACAAGGTTGCTTTTTCTATGTAAGGGAGAGATTTGAGTAATATAAACTTATTTGAGCACTTTGTTAGTGTGTTGTTTTTAAGTTCTTGCATGAACTTTGGAATTTATCAAGCTGATTCAGCTTGTGGCGTTCAACAACCTCAAAATCTTTGTTTTGCCTTTAAACTTATCAAACTTCATAGTTTGTGGCTTTATTGGGAAATCAAAGTGTTGTTCTAATTAGCTTTTATCATCATTCCATTGATAAAGTGATTTAAATAGTTTCTCTTACTTCAATCTTGAACGATCGGGTTTGTTTCAATTAGTTGGAGGGTGTTAAATTGCATTCCATATGTATCATAGCTTTAGCTATTGGGGTGTGTGGTTGCTAAGTTAATGATTTCCATCATATCGATGATAGACTATGCTATATAATCGTACTCATTGATAGCTCAGATGATAGCACTTGCAACCATAAGTCCATCATTTATCTCAGGATTGAGATGGACTTTCCGATTGTCTTCAAATGAAAACTTTATCCATTAACGGTTCTAGATAAAGTATTTCATTGTGAACCTATTCAATGCACCCAGTGCACTAGATTATTTTGCCCAAAGACACCTCACTTTGATGATTTTAGACTCATCATAACACATTTGATCCTAGTCAAATTCTAGCAAAAGAATCTACAACTTTGACAAGATAAATGCGCCCAACCTTTTATCTTAAGTTGTGAATATTATTCAAGACTAACTAATGAATTGTGTCTACCTCATACATATCTAGATGTATGAACAATTCTTCTTTTCTCCTAGTCTTTTGACCTTATGATTATTTACTTTTGACAATTTTAATAATTAAACTATAAATGCTATAAGATTTGTTAAACTAGAAATCACTTTATTAATATAAAAAGATTATTAGTTACATTATTACACTCTTGCTATCGAGCATAATCCTAACAATCTCCCACTTGCTCTATAGCAAATGTGACATATCTCTCATCCCCATGTTTTCTAGATGCTCATCGAAACTTCTTTATGGAAGAGCCTTTGTAAAGGGATCTGCTAGATTTTCTGCTGACGCGATCTTGGTAATCATCACATCAATCCTATGCCCAATTTCCCTTATAAGGTGATACTTTCTTTCAATGTGTTTCCCTCTCTTATGATTTCTTGGTTCTCTCGAATTAGCCACTGCTCCACTATTGTCACAATAGATAGTGATCTGCTTATTCGCATCAGGAACCACTTCCAAGACAATCAAGAATTTGTGGAGCCAGACAACCTCTTTAGCAGCCTCACATGCGGCAACATACTCGGCTTCCATGGTGGAATCGGTAATACAAGATTGCTTGATACTCCTCCATATGACTGCCCCTCCTCTAATAGTAAACATAGATCCTGATGTTGGTCTCCTGGAGTCAGAATCTAACTGAAAATCATAATCTGTATACCCAACGGGAATTAAATCACCTCTAGAGTATACAAGCATATAATCTCTCATTCTCCTAAGATACTTGAAAATATGTTTTATTGTCGTCCAGTGATTAGGACCAGGTTTCGATTGAAACCTGCTAGCTATGCCCATAACAAAACAAATATCTGGTATAGTGCAGAGCATTGCATACATGAGACTTCCAACTGCCAATGGATATGGTTGCTCTTCATGATCATTCTTAAGAACTTGTTCCTTAGAAAGTTTGATTCCATGTCTAAAAGGTAACATACCTTTCTAGGAATCTTGCATGGAAAACATAGACAAGATTTTATCTATGTATGAAGCTTGGGATAATGCAATCGTTCTATTCTTTCTATCTCTTATGACTTGGATACCAAGAATATAACTTGCTTATCTTAAGTCCTTCATATCAAATTGCTTTGCTAACCATTCTTTTATTGATGTCAATACACCTACATCATTTCCGATGAGTAGTATATTCTTTTATTGGTTGTGAAACCTCTTGTGTAATTGTATCTCCTGAAAGCTCATTCAGGACCATTATACTTTTAGGCACAAAATTAATCAAATACTCCTTTTTCAGAAATTTTGCATTTGTCGAAACAAATACTTTAAGATTTGAAGGACTATAAAAATAATATAATTTCCCTTCAAATATGCATGTTTCTGAACGAGACGTCATCTTTTATGTCTTTCCTTTTAACACATGCACAGGACATCCAAATATCCTTAAGTGTTGTAGACTAGGCTTTCGCCCGGTCCATAACTCATGCGGTGTAGTAGGAACCGACCTAGATGGTACATCGTTTAGAATGTACATTACGGTTTGTAAAGCATATCCCCAAAAAGAATTAAGGAGCATTGAATAACTCAACATAGACCTAACCATGTCCAAAAGAGATCTATTTCTCCTTTCTGCCACCCCATTTTGTTGAGGTGTGCCTGGTGTAGAAAACTGAAAAATTATCCCATTATCAATAAGATATTGCTGAAACTCACTAGATAGATATTCTCTACCACGATCAGACCTCAAGATTTTTATGTATTTCTCAAGCTGATTTTTCACTTCAGCTTTAAATGCTTTGAACATGTCAAAAACATCTGACTTATGTCTCATAAGATACACAACCAAATCTTGAGTGATCATCCGTGAAAGTGATGAAGTATTCATATCCACCTCTAGCCTGAATGCTCATAGGTCCACAAACATCAGTGTGTATCAATCCTAAACATTCGATGGCTCTTGTGCCTTTGGTCGTAAACGATCTTTTGGTCATTTTACCTTCCAAACAAGATTTCACAATTTGGTAGATCATCAACCTTTAAGTCACTAAGAGGTCCGCCACTTACCAATCTTTTAATCCTATTAAGGTTAATATGACCTAGGCGCAAATGCCATAAGTAGGTTTCATCTTTTGATAATTTTACTCTTTTATGATTAGGTTCTGTTGATACCGTGTCTAACAAGTGAGAGATATTTCTATGCAAATAGAATAAACAGTTTTCTGATGTACCTTTGTAAATAATTTTGTTATTCTTACTAATAATAAAGGTTTTTATTAAAAGTAACCGAATATCCAAATTTATTTAGACAAAAGACCGAAATTAAATTCCTCTTGAATTGTGGTACATAATAAATGTTTATTAAATCTAAATGCCTATAAGAATCTAAATTGATTCTAATATCTCCCACTACACTAGTAGACACCAATGCTCCATTGCCTAAATACAAGTTGAATTCATTCTTATTCAGTCTATTACTTTGACCTTTTTCACCACAAAAGGAACACTTCCCTTTGATCTTAGTTACTATCTTGGTCTCCTTCTAAGAAGGCTCAAGTTGGTTTTTCTTCTGTTGTCTCTTGACCTTCTTACGGGTCTTTAACAGTAGCAACTTACCAAGCATATGAATCTCTTGACCCTTGCCGTTCATAAGGATTTTTTCCACGCTTTGAACATTTTGCATCAGGCCTTGCAAGGTGTATTCCTTATTATTCAAGGTGTAGTCTAACTTGAATTGATCAAAGGAATCCGACAGTGAGTTGACAATCATGTCAATTTTGGTCTCAACACCTATCTCACACCATTTAGTTCAGCAATGTTGAGATGTGCTATGACTTTCATCATGTGATCTTTCACACCCTGTCCAGGTTTCATCCTAAGATTCATAAAAGCAGTCACCGCCTCTCTCTTAGTCATCCTAAACCTCATAGCAAACATCTCCTCTAGAGACACCATTATATCGGCAGCAGTCTCCATTCCTTTATGTTGCTGTTGTAACACGTCCGAGATGTGGCCATAATGTAACGTACATTTAGCCATCTCATCTGAAGTCTTCCACTACTAATACTCATCTCTTTACTCCTGAGTAGATTCATTAGTTTGGTGGTTAAGGAATAGACATAATGAATTTATGTTTTTCAGCTTGCAATAACAACCCAATTTTCCTTTTCCATATGACATAATTATCATCAGTTAAAATATTATCTTTTAGGATGTTGATTAGGGATGGGGTCATGATTTCTTTAAAATAACAAAAATTATATAAGTAAATAATCATGATAAAGCACTTTCGAATATTTATCTTGAATAAAATAAAATAATTCAATCGTAAAAATTCAACGGTGATCCAACACCTATAAATGTCACGCCTCCTTTGGGAGTTCGCAACATTTACTAGTTGGACAAGGTCAAACCTAATTGTTAACATAACAACCAACATTTTCAATTTTAGCCTTGTGATTTTATTAACAAGAACTCTTGGGAGGATATTAATAAAATCACATTGAGTGTGTTACCAAGTTATCGACCTTCAATATAATCCCTCACAAATATCCCTCCTTTGGGAGTAGATATCGTTTGGGCTAATTGTCTAGTCTATCCTTGTAAGGAAGTATCTTGCTAAATTCCATTCATGAATACCTCTTGGGAGGTTATTACACGAAACACAAAGCTCAACTAAACTTGGAGGCCGTAGGTTTTCCAAAACACCTTCTCCCACTCAATTATTTAAGGCATGTGAACAAATTCCAAAGAATGATTTACCAAGTTATCTAGATGCCAATTTAGATACCTAAGTGAATCATTTGTTGATTGTGATTAGGTTGTGTCTATTGGAACTTAAATTTAGATAGCCCGTCAAGATCCCCAATCCACACGAACTTGCATTGATCACTTAATATATTCTACCGGACCAATATGGGTCCATCTAGAATTGTAATAATGCATGAGAACTTGTTTCTTTTTGTAAGAATAGGCCTAGTTCACATGTAGACTTTTTATTAAGGTCCAATGGATTTAATAAAATAAGATAAATAATATATGGCCCTTATATTAGGTATGGGCGGCAAAGGCTATTGTGAATAGCTTATATATATTATTTTATTATTTAATTAAATAGAAATTAATTAATTTGTTGATTAATTAATTATTTAATTAAAAATCAAAATCTTTTCCTAGTAGGAGATGGTCTCCTAAAACTATACTATTGTTGGTAGTATAGTTAATGTTAAAGACTATATTTGATAAGTATAAAAATAAAAGGAGTTATTTATCTAATCAAATTAGGAAGTCTTTAATATGGTTACAAATACACTATTGAGTTGGATTAGGAGTCTTTGTGTAGGAAATAATTCTTTTTGAAAAGGATTCTTGGTCACCAAGTAAAACTACTTAGTGGTAGAATTCTTCTTTGAAAAGGATTCATAACCACCAAGTTAATCTACCTAAGGATAGGATTCTTGTCCATCAAGTAATCCTTCTTAAGAAAGAATAAACTCTCCTAATCTACATCAAAGAGGTACAATTCGGCCAACACATATGGTTATAGGAGAAGTTAGATTTCCTTTTAGATAAGGACTCTTAACTACCAAATAAATCCACATAAGGAAAGGATTCTTGCCAACCAAGTGAATCCTTCTTAGGAGAGGATTTAAGATCATATATATATATATATGTGAAGGTGAATATCGGCCAGCCCTAAGGCAATTTAGAGGTGAATTTCGGCCAAGCTATTTTTTCTAAGAGAAGAATTCGGTCATCATGGGAATTTTGAGGGAGAAAAATCTGTTTTTACTCTAGACAAAATTCGATCATCTCTAAACAATAGTGTGTGAATTCGGCCAAGTAGAGAAAAAAAGGGAACATTTTTGTTTTCGATAGTATACTAATATCCTTTACATCAAAAGGGTTTTGTGGACAACATCGAATCAAGGTTCACGCGAGTTTCAATCAAATTGATTGATAACTCACAAGTGACCGGACGTTCTTGTATTTTTCTCTTGGAGTATACTTGTAACTAACAAAGAAAAGATTTTTGCTTTGTCTCCATCGTCGGGAATACAATTTAAAGAAAATGAGCCCACACTCCTAGGTGATTCATGTTCGTGATTGGATTGAAAGATCTTACGGAATCAATTTGACGCTTGTTCAGTCGTCACGCGAAAAAGGTATGATACTTTTATATACATCAATTAATTTAGAGTTAAGGTTCTCGTTGCAGAAAAGGGAATTTTTTTTTTATATACGCAAACCATAATTTTGGTTTTTATCATGCTTCCATTGCGTTTCTAAACCATTTTTTTCCCTACAATTGGTATCAGAGCCTGGTTGTACCCTTGATTAGTTGATGTATGTGTTTGTGAATCTTTTTCTTTTATTGTATATATTCATGTTTTAGAAAGAGATAGAACTCTAGGTATTCGCATATATATTTACATTGGAATGTATGGATATATATGTTTTATATGTGGTTTGTTATTGCTCAATTTTTGTCCTAGAATTTCAATGTAATTTTGTTTTGGGATTGTAACAAGAAGGGTGGTCTATTATCGCCATAATTTCCTTCTTAGTTGTTGCTAAGTTTTTTTTTTTATCTTGTTGTTGTAATAAAACAAACTGCAGTATTTTATTATGTAAATTCTTTTGTAATACATTCAAGTTGTGAAGACTCTAAGGTTTGAAGAATTAGGAGCAACCGGAACAAGTTTGGGACAGTGCGAGCCGTAACAACGAACGTGCGTGCGAAGAGCGCACAACCACATTTGTTGTGGCATGGGCTGCGCACAGCAGCCCTTTTTTTAGCCATGGGCTGCGTATGGCAGCCCTTTATGGGTTTGTGGCATGCACACGCCCATGGGTAAGGGCGAGGGGTGTGCATGCCCATGGGTGGTAGCCGAGGGAGTCCGAACGACAAAGGTCGTGTGAAGACTTGTTCACCAAGAGAAGAGTTCTTGTATTCCAAGATATATGTAATTTACTTGTTTTTCTAGGATGGACCAAAATTGTAGCCATTTATATTTTTGTAAATATTGCAATGTTTGTCATTGTTTGATAACATGTCATATAGAATAGGAGTGCCACTCATATATCTCTTTTGGTATGAACATGCATTGAATGGTTTAAGTATCTAAATTGGCATCTAGATAACTTGGTAATTCATTCTTTGGAGTTCGATCACACGCCTTAAACAATTGAGTGGGAGAAGGTGTTTTGGAACACCTACAGCCTCCAAGTTTAGTTGAGCTTCATGTTTCATTATTGGAATTTAGCAAGATACTTCCTTACAAGGATAGACTAGACAATTAGCCCAAACGATATCTACTCCCATAAGAGGGATATTCGTGGGGGATTATATTGAAGGTCGATAACTTGGTAGCACACTCAAAGTGAGTTTATTAATATCCTCCCAAGAGTTCTTGTTAATAAAATCACAGGGCTAAAATTGAAAACGTTGGTTGTTATGTTAACAATTAGGTGGGACCTAGCCCAACTAGTAAATATTGTGAACTCCCAAAAATGCGTGACATTTATGGGTGTTGGATCACCGTTGAATTTTTACAATTGAATTTTTACGATTGAATTATTTCATTTAATTCAAGATAAATATTCAAAAGTGCTTAATCATGATTATTTACTTATATAATTTTTGTTATTGTTCAGAAATCATGACCTCATCCCTAATCAACATCCTTAAAGACGATACTTTAACTGGTGATAATTATGTCACATGGAAAAGGAAAATTGGGCTTCTATTCCAATCTGAAAAGCATAAGTTCGTTCTGTGCACTCCTAAACCACCTACTCCTACTAATGAATCTACCAGGAGCAAGGAGATGAGTATCAGCAGTGGGAGTCTTCTGATGAGATGGCTAAATGTTACATTTTGGCCACCATCTCCGATCTGTTGCAACAGCAACATGAAGGAATGGAGACTGCTGCCAATATAATGATGTCTCTAGAAGAGATGTTTGTTATGAGGTCTAGGATGACTAAGAGAGAGGCAGTGACTGCTTTTATGAATCTTAGGATGAAACCTGGACAGGCTGTGAAAGATCACATAATGAAAGTCATAGCACATCTCAACATTGCTGAACTGAATGGTGCTGAGATAGATGGTGAGACCAAAATTGACATGATTGTCAACTCACTGTCAGATTCCTTTGATCAATTCAAGTTGGACTACACCTTGAATAATAAGGAATACACTTTGCAAGGCCTGATGCAAGATGTTCAAAGCGCGGAAAAGATCCTTGTGAAAAGCAAGGGTCAAGAGATTCATGCCATAGGTAAAGTTGCTACTGTTAAGACACGTAAGAAGGTCAAGAAACAACAGAAGAAAAGGCAACTAGGACCTACAAAGAAGGAGACAAAGAAAGTAACCAAGATCAAAGGATAGTGTTTCCTTTGTGGTGAAAAGGGACATTGGAAAAGAAATTGCCCAAAGTCTCAAGACAAAAAGGAAGAAGGTAATATTAATTATCTTGAAACATGTTTTTTGGCAGATTCTATGGATACTTGGATCATAGACTCCGGAGCCACTAATCATGTTTGTTTTTCCTTACAGGGGTTCAAGGAAAGGAGAATGCTTAAAGAGAACGAATTCAACTTGTGTTTAGGCAATTGAGCGTTGGTGTCTGCTAGTTCATTGGGAGATATTAGAATTAGTTTAGATTCTTATAGGCATTTAGATTTAATAGACGTTTACTATGTCCCTCAATTCAAGAGGAATTTAATTTCAGTTCTTGTTTAAATAAATTTGGTTATTCGGTTACTTTTAATAAAACTTTTATTATTAGTAAGAATGACAAAATTATTTGCAAAGGTACATTGGAAAATGGTTTATTCTATTTGCATGGAAATATCTCTCACTTGTTAGACACAGAATCAACGGAACCTAATCATAAAAGAGTAAAATTATCAAAAGATGAAACCTACCTATGGCATTTGCGCGTAGGTCATATCAACCTTAATAGGATTAAAAGATTGGTATGTGATGGACCTCTAAGTGACTTAAAGGTTGATGATCTACCAACTTGTGAATCTTGTTTGTAAGGTAAGATGACCAAAAGGTCGTTTACGAACAAAGGCGCAAGAGCCATTGAATGTTTACGATTGATACACGCTGATGTGTATGGACCTATGAGCATTCAAGCTAGAGGTGGATATGAGTACTTCATCACTTTCACGGATGATCACTCAAGATTTGGCTATGTGTATCTCATGAGACATAAGTCAGATGCTAGTGATATGTTCAAAGCATTTAAAGCTGAAGTAGAAAATCAGCTTGAGAAACGCATAAAAATCTTGAGGTCCGATCATGGTGGAGAATATCTATCTGGTGAGTTTCAGCAATATCTTATTGATAATGGAATAATTTTTCAGTTTTCTGCACCAGGCACACCTCAACAAAATGGGGTGGCAGAAAGAAGAAATATAACTTATTTGGATATGGTTAGGTCTATGTTGAGTTATTCAATGCTCCCTAGTTTTTTTAGGGATATGCTTTACAAATTGCCATGTATATTCTAAACGATATACCATCTAAGTCAGTTCCTAAAACACCGCACGAGTTGTGGACCGGACGAAAGCCTAGTTTACAACACTTAAGGATATTTGGATGTCCTGCACACGTGTTAAAATGAAAGACAGAAAAGAGGAAGTCCCGTTCAAAAACATGCATATTTGTAGGGTATCAAAAAAGAACAAAAGGATATTATTTTTATAGTCCTTCAGATCTTAAAGTATTTGTTTCGACAAATGCCAAATTTCTAGAAGAGGACTATATGAATAATTTTGTGCCTAAAAGTAGAATTGTCCTAAATAAGCTTTTATGAGATACAATTCCATAAGAGGTTTCGCAACCAAGCCCAATTGTAAGTTCCGTACCAATACAAGATCAACATTCTACCATACCTCATCGTAGTGGGAGGGTTGTTAGACAACCCGAGAGATACATCGGTCTAGGAGAATTTGTAGAGAATTTGTAGAGAATCTTTCGGACGACGATGATCCCTATACATACAAGGAAGCAATGGAAGATGTTGATTGTCGCCATTGGCAAAAGGCAATGCAATCCGAAATTGAATCTATGTTAAAAAACAAAGTCTGGTCTCTTGTAGACTTGCCTAAAGGGATAAAACCCATTGGGTGCAAGTGGGTATACAAGAGGAAAAGAGGAATGGATGGTAAGGTGGAAACCTTTAAAGCTAGATTGGTAGCTAAAGGTTATACACAGAAGGAAGGTATCGATTATGAAGAAACCTTCTCTCATGTGGCCATGCTTAAATCCATTAGGATACTCTTATCCATTGTAGCATCTCTAGACCTAGAGATTTGGCAAATGGATGTCAAGACAACTTTTCTTAATGGAAGTCTTGACGAAAGCATCTACATGATGCAACCAGAAGGATTCATTGAAAAGGGCCAAGAGGAAAGGGTATGCAAGTTGCAAAGATCCATATATGGATTGAAGCAAGCATCCAGATCCTGGAACATAAGGTTCGATCAAGCTGTAAAAGGTTTTGGATTTATTCAAAACCTTGATGAACCTTGTGTATACAATAGGATTAAAGGCGACAAGTTGGTTTTCCTAGTTCTTTACGTTGATGATATACTACTCATCGGAAACGATGTAGGTGTATTGACATCAATAAAAGAATGGTTAGCAAAATAATTTGATATGAAGGACTTAGGAGAAACAAGTTATATTCTTGGTATCCAAGTCATAAGGGATAGAAAGAATAGAACGATTGCATTATCCCAAGCTTCATACTTAGATAAAATCTTGTCTAGGTTTTCCATGCAAGATTCCAAGAAAGGTATGTTACATTTCAGACATGGAATGAAACTTTCTAAGGAACAAGTTCCTAAGAATGAGCATGAAGAGCAATTCATGAGAAGGATTCCATATGCTTTGGCAGTAGGAAGCCTCATGTATGCAATGCTCTATATTAGACCAGATATTTGTTTTGTTGTGGGTATAGTTAGCAGATTTCAATCGAAGCCTGGTCCTGATCACTAGATGAAAGTCAAGCATATTTTCAAGTATCTTAGGAGAACAAGAGATTATATGCTTGTATACTCTGGAGGGGATTTAATTTCCATTGAGTATACAGATTCTGATTTTCAGTCAGATTCTGACTCCAGGAGATCAACATCAGGATCTGTGTTTACTATTGGAGGAGGGACAGTTATATGGAGGAGTATCAAGCAATCTTGTATTGTCGATTCCACCATGGAAGCCGAGTATGTTGCCTCACGCGAGGCTGCTAAAGAGGTTGTCTGGCTCCGCCAATTCCTGATTCACTTGGAAGTGGTTCCTGATGCGAATAAGCAAATCACTATCTATTGTGACAATAGTGGAGCAGTGGCTAATTCGAGAGAACCAAGAAGTCATAAGAGAGGGAAACACATTGAAAGAAAGTATCATCTTTTAAGTGAAATTGTGCATAGGGGTGACGTGACGATTACCGAAATCGTGTCAGCGAAAATCTAGCGAATTCCTTTACAAAGGCTCTTCCTCAAAAGAGTTTTGAAGGGCATCTAGAGAACATGGGGATGAGAGATATGGCACATTTGCTATAGAGCAAGTGGGAGATTGTTAGGATTATGCTCGATAGCAAGAGTGTAATATTGTAATTAACAATCTTTTCATATTAATAAAGTGATTTCTAGTTTAACAAATCTTATAGCATTTATACTTTAATTATTATAATTATCAAAAGTAAATAATCATAAGGTCAAAAGACTATGAGAAAAGAAGAATTGTTCATGCATCTAGATATGTATGAGGTTGACACAATTCTTTAGTTAGTCTTGAATAATATTCACAGCTTAAGATGGAAGGTTGGGCGCTTTTATCTTGTCAAAGTTATAGGTTCTTTTGCTAGCATTTGAGTGGGATCAAATGTGTTATGATGAGTCTAAAATCATCAAAGTGCAGTGTCTTTGGGAAAAAGAATCTAGTGCACTATGTGCATTGAATATGATCAAAATGAAATACTTTATCTAGAACCGTCAATGGATAAAAGTTTTCATTTGAAGACAATCGGAGAGTCTATCTCAATCCTGAGATAAATGATGGACTTATGGTTGCAAGTGTTATCATTTGAGCTATCATTGAGTACGATTATATAGCATAGTCTATCCTTGATAGTTTGGTGGTATTCATTTGTTAATCGATAGAGGACTTCATTTATAGATATGGACATCGTGGCTCCATTTATTGAATGAGAGTAGAATACCATCATATGAATGTTTTGAGGTATTGGATATTAAATCTTAACGTTAAGTTTTCAATAGTGTCTATTGAAACATGGCTTCTGGACACATCAAAATATCCAAGTTCAAAATGCGGTCATATGAGTAAATATGGTAACTTGGAGAGCTATAGACGGTCTATGAGCTCTTGGCAATTACTGGTATTCTTCACGAGGATACATTTTCTCCAATAAGGTTGTCTAGGGTATGAATGAGTAAATATCAACTTATTCTATCTTTATTTAAGAGTTCAATTTTAGTTCTTTAGTGGAATAAACTAAAATTAAATAGATTGAACATAAGTGAATCATTTGTTGATTGTGATTAGGCTGTGTTTATTGGAGCTTAAATTTAGATAGCCCGCCAAGATCCCCAATCCACACGAACTTGCATAGATCACTTAATATATTCTACAGGACCAATAGGGGTCCATCTAGAATTGTAATAAAGCATGAGAACTTGTTTCTTTTTCTAAGAATAGGTCTAGCTCACCTGTAGACTTTTTATTAAGGTCCAATTGATTTAATAAAATAAGAAAAATAATATATGACCCTTATATTAGGTATGGGCAGCAAAGGCTATTGTGAATAGCTTATATATATTATTTTATTATTTAATTAAATAGAAATTAATTAATTTGTTGATTAATTAATTATTTAATTAAAATTCAAAATCTTTTCCTAAGAGGAGATGGTCTCCTAAAACTATACTATTGTTGGTAGTATAGTTAATATTAAAAACTATATTTGATAAGTAGATAAATAAAATGAGTTATTTATCTAATCAAATTAGGAAGTCTTTAATATGGTTACAAATACACTATTGAGTTGGATTAGGAGTCTTGTTGTAGGAAAGAATTCTTTTTGGAAAAGAATTCTTGGTCACCAAGTAAAACTACTTAGTGGTAGAATTCTTCTTTGAAAAGGATTCATAACCACCAAGTTAATCTACCTAAGGATAGGATTCTTGTCCATCAAGTAATCCTTCTTAGGAAAGAATAAACTCTCCTAATCTACATCAAAGAGGTAAAATTTGGCCAACACATATGGTTATAAGAGAAGTTAGATTTCCTTTTAGATAAGGACTCTTAACTACCAAATAAATCCACCTAAGGAAAGGATTCTTGCCAACCAAGTGAATCCTTCTTAGGAGAGGATTTAAGATCATATATATATGTGAAGGAAAATTTCAGCCAGCCCTAAGGCAATTTATAGGTGAATTTCAGCCAAGCTAATTTTTCTAAGAGAAGAATTTGGTCATCATAGGAATTTTAAGGGAGAAAAATCTGTTTTTACTCTAGACAAAATTCGATCATCTCTAAACAATAGTGTGTGAATACGGCCAAGTAGAGAACAATGGGAACGTTTTTGTTTTCGATAGTATACTAATATCCTTTACATTAAATGGGTTTTGTGTACAACATCGAATCAAGGTTCACGCGAGTTTCAATCAAATTGATTGATAACTCACAAATGACCGGACGTTCTTGGATTTTTCTCTTGGAGGATATTTGTAACTAACAAAGAAAAGATTTTTGCTTTGTCTCCATCCTCAGGAATACAATTTAAAGAAAGGGAGCCCACACTCCTAGGTGATTCACGTTCGTGATTGGATTGGAAGATCTTGTGGAATCAATTCGGCGCTTGTTCAATCGTCACGCGAACAAGGAACGATACTTTTATATGCATCAATTAATCTAGGGTTAAGTTTCTCGTTGCATAAAAGGGAATTTTTTTTTATATATGCAAACCCTAATTTCGTTTTTATCACGTTTCCGTTGCGTTTTGAACCCGTTTTTCCCTACACCTTGAAGTCCTTTGACTAGTACATTTAAGATGACCTATGATTAGTATCCATTTTGCTTCGACAACTACATAGAACTCAACGAGCACCTTAATAAAAAGGGCTACACACTTTGGTTGTGAAGCCACCTAATGTAGGAAAGGGCTACACCATTGTGATGATTGAAAGCCGTCATGAAGTGTATATTTTTATGTTTAAAAAAAATCAAAGATGTGTTGCAAAGAATCAATAAAAAAAATCTTAAAAGACAAAGATGTGTTGCAAAGCCTAAAAAGAAATGGAGGAAGCCTAAAAAGAGTATAGTTGAAAATTGTAATTGCTCGGGTTGAAAAATAGAAATGGGATTAAGAGCCACATGCACACACACACTCATATATTGAAATCTATTCTCTTAAAAGCAAAACATTTCGGATGATAATCGGTTTGACCTTTTATGGAAAAGCTTAGGATGAATGGATGTTGATATGGTTTGCTTGTTGATGATCCAATTACTCATTTATATATGTTTGGAGCAAATCCACACACACTTATTTTGCTTACAACTGAATTTGATTTGCTAGCAATTTTTGAAGAATTATGAGAGAGATTGAAAATCTTGGTGTATCTCTCATAGTTTGTGGAGCTTATTTTGTTGACTTTCTTTAAAATTGCTTGATTATGTGATTGTGTAGATATCATTGTGAACAATATCCTATCTTAATCTTAGATAGAGCACTTATCAAGGGGGAGCATAGTATGCTAGACTTTGTTCTCTTTTATGACAAGCTCACATGATTTTATTTAGATAAAAACATGATATACTTGAACAATGAAAATGCATGTAACTTATCTCATATATTTGCTTTGTTCCCTTATTAAACCCTTGTTTGTCTCTTTGACTATTCCTTGACAAAAAGGGGGAGAAATGTATACCTCACCATGTGTGAAAGAAATGTACCTCTTTATGGATTATTGACATTCTTGTATTAAGGGGATGAGTTCTTTTCTTAAGGGGGAGTAAAGAATTCTTGTATGCTAAGGTTAAGGAACTAAAGGGAGTGCTTTAAAGTGAACTTTTATATGAGATAAATGATTTCTTGTTTGATTTTTGTGGATATATCTCACCAATCTTCTTTGTAGAAGATCTCCTGTTTGTTTGGTAGTGCTTGTCTCACAAGTGCCTTGATGATTAAAGAGGAGAATCTTGAAGACTCATGAAGACATGAAGATGTGTTAGTTTAGGGTTCTCATTGTAATGTGAGGATGTGAGAATGCAATCAACTATGAGTGATCATTGTATGGTGAGGTTGAGGTTTTGTCATGGAATAGCCAAAGGGGGAGATTGTTAGGTTTTTTATTTGTGTTGGCTTGATTCCATAAAAAAACACTCTTTGTTTGTATTGCATAGTTGCTTAGGTGGTTCATGATTAGATCGGTCTTCAATGATGGAAAGCGACTTCGCATGCAAAGTTCATCTTCAAGAAGATATATGCTTACTTGGATGCTAAGGTATCAAGATTCTTCCTCCTCTTGCAAGGTGTAGGCGTACACACACACACACAATTCATATATTTGTATCCCTGCATATCGTAGCGCATCATTTGGTATAACACTTTCACACACTTAAAGCTGAATGCTCATGCATTGGTATGAAAGTAACATGTTTTGGAAAATGCATGATTGGAGACTATCACTATATAGTTTGCATTCTTGTGTGAAATGTGTTTGTTTGTTTATATGTTTGTATAACATGGATCTCAAACTTGGTTTTAGTCTTAGATTGTTTTTGATTTAGTTCCGGTCATTTCGGTTACTTATACTATTGATTTCGAGTTCTATGTCAAAAGATACTACACTTTTAACTCATGTTGCATACATTGTTTTCGTCTTCATATACTGAGTCAAATTCTTATTTTCTAGGTTAAGTATCTTATATTTCCATGTCCGTGAGGGATTCCCGGTTTGTAATCTTCAAACGGATTCAAATTCAGAGTTCGGAGCCCAAAGAACGGTCGAAGAACGCGAGAGGAGCGCAAGGGAAGAGGTGCGATGGCACAAGCCATCACTTGGCACCTTCCCGAGATGGCGCGTGGCCATCTCGGCCCCAAAGCCTTGCTGCCCCGAGATGCCCATGCGCCATCTTAGGGAGGCACTAAATCATGTGGGAAATTTGGTCTTTTGGTTTGTTTCTCTTTAAAACCTCTCCTCTCTCTTATTCATGATAAGTTGAGAAAACCGAATTTGAAGAACAAGTGCAGAATTTTTCTTTCAACATTTTGTTTTTTGTTTTTGTGATAACTTCTTCATTTCCACTCCGAATCATTTGATTCAAAAAATGATTTCGAGTGTCTTGAAGAGTTCTACAAACCCAAAGCATTTCCAGAATCAAAGGATGTCTAGATGTTTCGTTGTGATCAGATCTTCAGTTCGTAATTTTCATCCTTGTTGGTAAAATCATATTCTTCTTAGTTTTCTTCTTAGATCTTACTATTGATTGATGCCTTTTGATTAAGAAGCATGACTAAGATGATTTTGATATCATTTTGTGGTTTTTTGTTTTGATTTTCAAGTTTAGCTAGATTTGTGATAAGTTGATTGATTTGTGCTAAACTTGATAAACATGAAATTGTTTCTAGAAATCTTTTGTTATTATGCTTGATTGACTATTTCTAGATTTAATTTCATTTTCTAAGAACTAGGTCTACATCAATTGGTATATTCATTTTATTGATTTGGTTCTTAATTGATAACATGCTTAGGTTGCCTAGATACATTTGTGATTGTTCTTTGAAAGCATAATCTAGCTATCTAGTTGCATGTCCATAGAATTTGTTGATCATCATCATTTTCTATGTTGAGTGCTTGTTTGCGTTTTGCATTCATGATCACTTAGATGCCTTGTGAAGAGGTAAAAAGTCTCATATCTTAGAGTGATTCTTTGACTTGAGCAATTGGAAGTCTTAGCTAGAGTCGGGAGGACTTGGATAGCAAAGCAAGTGGAAGTCTCGACAAGAGGTGTGAGACCTCAGATTGTTGAGCAAAGAAGTCTTGACTAGAGTCGGGAGGACTCGGATAGTTGAGCAAGAAGTCTTGCCTAGGGTCGGGAGGATCCGGATAGGTGAGCAAGGAATCTTCCTAGAGACAGGAGGTCTTGGATAGGAAGTCGGCTTAGTAGATCACTACGTTCAAGGGTAGAGTAAGAGTGATAGCTTGGAGAGCTTGTGTTGATTGTTTGAGTGTGTAACTCTTATTTGAAATAGTGGATTTGCTTTTACCGATGGTTGTGGTATCAACTCGTAGATGTTTCCTCTTAGGAGGTTTTACCACGTAAATAACTTGTGTTGATTTTTAGCATCTTTAATTTCTTCAATTAGTTGATTTGTGTTGTTTGAACATTTGCTTTGTCATATATCATTTTGAATATTATATTAAGTGTTGTATAAGATTGCTTGTGTTTTTTAAAGAAGATTAAAATTTGAGCATATACCTATTCACCCCCCCCCCCCCCCCTCTAGGTTTATTTTACACTATAATTGGTTAAGAGAATTTACAATTAGTGCCTAGGTTATTTCTCTTGAGTCGTGTTAGGTGTGCGCCATTAGGCCAGACTCTCTTGTCTTCAACATTGAGGACACTGTTGGGTTTTGTTTTGGGGGTGTAGACGCCTTTATTGAGTTGTCTATCTATTTTGTTTTTAGTCATTTTAGTCATTTTAGTCATTTTGGTCCAAGTTTTTTGATTTGTAGCAATGGCCAAATTTTTGAGCTTTAACTAGCTTGGATGTAATGCCTTGAGCATGTGCGTTTGGTGAGTCTATACATGCATCGTGAGCTTGTGCAACAAATTTTTGTCACTCATGGGTTATACTTGTATTGTCATGGGTTAGTCTCGTCATTTGTGTGCTTTAGTTGAGGGGACTTGCGCATTGTTCCAATAGTAGAGACTACCCGTGAGTTCACAAACACAAGCCTATAAAAGCGTAATTGAGTGTACATTTCATTATATTCTTTAAACACTCCTCTCGTCATAAGTGTCACATGCCATAGAACATAAATCTTATATATATATATATATATATATATATATATATATATATATATATTGGATTGCATGTGGATGGCATTCATTCCCTTGATAGATTAGTTATGTGTGCTTCATAGCCAAATTTACGGCCAAATACTAATCCTTCATTTGGAACCAAAATAAACCATATAGCCATAGCCAAACACAAGCTTACCTTTATTGCCAATCATGTAGGGTGTGTGTGTTTTGTGAAGTGATTGAAAGGTAAGAGCTCTAAAGTAAAGATAGTGTGTATGTAGGAAACAAATATATTGTGTATGAAATGGCTCAATTTGTAAAAGTGCCCAAATTTGCACATATAAGCTTGATTGTCAAAATGTAATGTGCAAGTGTGCAAAAAGAAAAGAAGAACCAAAAAGAAAGAAAAAGGCAATAAGAAAATAAAAGAGCCTTGAAAGTAAATGTTAAATACTCATAATGTAGAGTGCAGATTTTGAAACACAATGTGTCTATATTTGTAAATGCCTAATTGTTAAAGTGTAATCAGTGTGTTATAGAGCATTGTGTGGGGTGTGTGAGTATGTTTAGACATGATTGGTGATCCTTGAACTCAAGTTTTTTTATTTCTTTGTTCACCACATCTAACCCCACGGCCCCATTACAACCAAAGGGAAAGCCCTATTTGATCCATAGTATGTCTTGATTGGGAATGTTTGTTGAAACTTGATCTTCCACATTCATAGCATAGTGAATCATTCCTAGGCTAGTTCACAAACATTAACGGTTTTTGAATATACATTGTATGCAATTTATTTGAAGTCTATGCATAACATCCATCATTGCATACCTTGAATGAGTTTGAACTTAGGGCTCCAAGTGGAAAAAGAATAGCGAAACTGGGTGAGATTTAGAGTCAAAGCAAATTAAGCTCAATGAGTGGGAGTGAGTAGTTCCCGATATGAGAGCACTCTTAGGCGTGGGATTCATGGTAGTGCGAGTTTCCCTCATGTGCCTTTAAGTTGTTTTAGATTACTTTGCATATGTCTACTTCTCTCTATCACACATCCTTGCATCTCATCACCGGTTGGACATGCGACTTATTGAATTATTTGTTTTGAGTCTATATGAGTCTTAGATCGTGTCATTTGTATTTGAGTCCTGTTTGTTTTGTTTTAAGGCTTGCTTGAGGAAGAGCAAAGATTTGGTTTGAAGGTATTTGATCGGACCAAAATTGTCATTATTATGGCCCTCAATTCCATTACCTTTGTCATGTTTTCAAGTGTTTTTGCTTGTCTTATGGCTCATTCGTTATGTCTGTAGGTAATTAGGTACATGTTGGAAGAAAGGATGAAAAGTGCAAAGATTGGGCGAAAACAAGATGAAATCACTGAAGAAAGGCTTCAGTGTGCATGTCACTGGACCGGTCCCAACTCGTGCACAGCCTGTGCATTTGTCCGTGCATTTTCCAAAACCTGGGAGATGGAAATAAGTAATCAGGTCATCACTTGGGTCCTGCATGGGTTTAAACTCGCGTATTTTGCACGTCAGAATGCCACATCAGCAATTTTCAGACCTAATCTTAGGACCCTATAAATATATCTTGTTCTTATCATCTCGTGGAAGAATTATGAATCTGAGAATCATTTCTTCTCTCTTTCAAACACATCCTCTCTAACCACTAACCTAGGTTTAGGATCATTCCCCACCAAATCTAACCATCATTATCTATTCAAGGACACTTGGAGATTGGATCAAAGCTTCAAGAAAGGAGGAGTTTCTCTACATAGGTCTTCTCTATCTCTTTTCTCCTTATCATTTTACTTTAAATTTCACGAGTACCTAAACCCCTTTGTGGGAGTTGATGTAATAATTCATAAACTGTGGGTTTTCCACCATATTCTTAGTATTTGATTATTTAGTTTCATTTAAAGGTTTTCAATGCAATTGATTATCTCTTGAATTAGGTAGATATGCCCTCTCTTGATTCTTGTTGATTATCATTTTATTTTGAGTTTTAAATTCGAATATATATCTTCTTGGATTGGGTAGATATGTTATCTCTCAATCCGAGTTAGATACACACTTTTAGGTGATTAAAACTAGCTAAATTGAATGGAATGGATGTGTAGTGAATAAGCCATTCCTATGCATTTAGGCTTCAATGGAAAATGGGTGGATTGTGAATATGCCCTTCCAAGGTATCCGTAACCATTATAATCTATCTAGGCACAAAGAGTGATTCTCTCATAAACCAACCAAGTAGTTGTGTAATGGAGAATTTATGTGATAAGAGTCTTTCTCTTTCCAAATCCGACCAAGTAGTTGTGAGTGAGAGTTATTGACTCTAAGTCACCCTTAAAGACAGATTAACCCTTAATAATCGAATCCGTTATTAAAGAATGGAATGTCCACTATTAGTGTATGAATTGCATCGGCTCATATATTAACATCACTTACCACATCTCACCATTTGCATTCATATTAACACTAATTGCATGTTAGACTAATTAACATATTAGTAGTTTGCATTTTAGTCATTTAACCTTTCAAAACCCCAACCATTTATCTTTACCTTTACATGCTTAGCTTTAGCTTAATATTAGTTAACTGGTTTTAGCCATTTGATTCTCCTTTTCCTGTGGACGATACCCTTGCTTGTCATTATACTTGTTTTCACATTTTTTAGGTCATAGCTAAGGACTTTATAAATATTTGTTTGACAAACGTTTTATAACGACTAAAACATTGCTTCGGTTAATTAGGCATAGATGTAATGAATATATTAGGCAATGCAAACTAGAGAATAATCTGCATACTTATGACATGGATACGTCTTCCTTGAAAGTTGTTAAACATGATAATAGTTTTGATGCTTTGAGAAATGTGCATGTTGATCATATTCATGTGAAGAAACCTACTAAGAAGATATGGGTTTAAAAGAACGATGTGCATGTTAATAATAATCATGTTAAGAAAAGTGTAAAGAAGAGGTTGGTTAAGAAGAATGTTAACCATGATCATTTGAAGACGCTTGATGAAATATTTGTGCGTGGCAATAATGATAAGTTCTATATGAGTGATATTTTTATGAAGGAGATAGTTGATGAGTTATCTTCTAGATTTCCTATTGCCATATGTAACGATCATGATGTTGTTTGTGTTGGTTCACCCAAGACCAATATGGTCAATGGTGACTGCTCTCATACTTGATTGAGCAACACATATGAGAATATTTTTCTTGTTCTTGTTTGATAAGAGTTATAAGTTTGATGCTTGACTAAGCTAGGTCTATTCAAACTTGGTGTCTCTAGTCAATACATGAACTTAATATTCTTACACTTTCACTATGATGGTCAAAATTTGTTAGTTGACTTTAGAAAAGTCCAATTTTTGAAACCTATTTGGTATATTTTGTTAAGACTTTTGGAGAAAGTCCTTTTATATGTTTATTTGAGTTGAAATATTTAGTCTTTATTCTCTTGGGAAGATACATCAATAACTTGTTGTCATGAGGACAAACAAGCCATGAGATTAGGTTGTAATTCTCCTGCCATTAGTGGATTCGAGATTCTAGTGTGGCGCACTCATCAGCCCATGGTTTTTCCCATTTGGAGGGTTTCTACGTATATCTCAAGTGTCGTTAATATTTCCGCAATCTTTACACTTGTGATTTGTTGTGACTAGCTAGGGGCATTTTCGTAAAATTGACCTTTAACGAAAATTGGGTAAATTTATTTAAAATCTATTCACCCCCCCCCCCCCCTCTAAATTAATATTAAACACACCATAATATTTGTTTCATTTACGTTGATCACATCTTTGCATTTGTATTGACATGCATTATGTGTTGCTCACACACACACTTACTTACATTTGATTTGTTATGCATGTGTACTTTATTGTTGTCTATGTGCATTCATAGTGTGGTTTTGTGTGTTGTTCATGCTTGTACGATGGTGTGCTTGTCATAGCGCATTGAGTGACCATTTGAGAAGGTTGTATTCTTCTCTTGGTTTGGTTATGTGGATTAAGGTATCTAGTTTCAAAATATAGATTTCAAAGATTTAAATGTTTTTTAAAACTGACATTTGCATGGTCTTGTGACCATAAATTTTTATAAAATGCTTCAAAATATGTTTTGAAACATTTTGTACAAACTAGACACCCATACCTTTCCAACGGTATATTATTCATATATTTCATGACCGTTTGGATTGGTTTTGAAATCTCCAAAGTGATCACAAAAACAGGGCATCTCTGTTGTTGTCCGTTTCTGACCTTTGGTCACTTAAATGACCATAACCTTTTTTACAGACATCTAAATGATGTTTTTTAAATTGGAGTAGAGACTTCCATACCTTTCCAAAGGTATATTATACGAAAGGTTTTGATGTCGTTTGGTCATGTTTTGGGTCGCTCGAATCTCCGGTTGTTGCGCTGTTGCGACTGCGCCAGTCCACAAGCGCCCTCACCAGTGCATCTTGGACAGTAGGTGTGCGCTGGTGTGGCGCTTGTCGACCAACGCAGCTCACCAGCACACTGAGTAAATTTTGGGCATTTGTCAAAATGATGTAGTTTTGTTCTAGGGCTCATATTTATATGCCATTTTCTTCCTCACTCGTTTTTCAGAGCTTCCAACCCATTTTTTAGAGTGAGAAAGTATTTGCTTTGAGAGAGAAGCTCCAAGAGTTATTCTTTAACTCTCCAAACTCAAAACCCAACATCCTTCATGCATTATTGAGCATCTTTAGGCATGGGTCTTCATCTTTGATTGACTTGGTAAGTTGAACAAAAATCTCATCTTTGTCATTTGTTCATGTTTTCCAAGATGATGTTTTTATTGCATTTATTAGTTGATTAAACGCTAGGACTTCATTCATTGCATCTATTTATGAGTTCCTTTGCATATTGAGTTTGTTTGTTGATAGCTTGAACTTAGGACATTTTTGCCCTTCTTGCTAAGTCTCTATCCATTGCATTTAGACATTGTTGATTAGGACTCATTAATTGCATTTAGTGATTGCATTATAGTCCTTGCCATGCTTAACGACAACACGTGTTGATTTGGCTTTTATGATAGCTTCATAGGATTGCTTGTTCTATGTTTAGCTAAGCTCTATGACATGTCATTTAGCTCTTGATATCTAGGATTTCATTTATTGCCATCTCATTATCCTAGATAAGCACATAAGGTACCCTAGCCTTGTTTGTTCTTTGAATATCGTCATATATTCACATAGGGTGTTCATCTCTTCATTGAGAAGTAAGTCTTGCGTTGCATCCGGGAGTAGGTTGCTTCAAGCGTAAGCGAATTGGACTAGGTCCACTTAATACCGGGATTAGGTAATGGTAGTGAGTTATATACCGGGAGTAGGTTGTAACGCCTCTATCATCAAAGGATTCGTTGTTCGAGTGTGGCGCACTTAACAGCCATTGGTTTTTCCCATTTGGAGGGTTTCCACGTATATCTCAAGTATCTTTATTATTTCCGCACTTATTACACTTGTGATATTATTGTGACTAGTTAGGGGTATTTTCATCGAATTGACCATTAACGAAAATTGGATAAAATTTGATTAAAATCTATTGACCCCCTAGATTAATATTAAACACACCGTACTATTTGTTTCATATTCTTCTTAAAGAATGGTCTAAGACGTCAATAGAAGCTCAATGAAGGCTCAACCAAATCATTAATGAGATGGTTAAGAAAGAGGTTCTCAAGCTATTGGAGAATGGTATCATCTATCCAATTTCAAATAGTAAATAGATTAGTCAAATTCACGTGGTACTAAAAAAATACAGTATTACGGTTGTGAAGAATGAAGACAACGAGTTGGTACCTCATAGAGCTAAAACTGGGTGGAGAGTTTACATAGATTATCGGAAGCTTAACAATGCTACTCGCATTGATCAATACCTATTGCCTTTTATAGATCAGATGTTGGAACACCTTGCAGGACATAGTCATTATTGCTTCTTGGATGGTTATTCGGGATGTAATCAAATAGCAATCGACCCAAAAGATCAAGAGAAGACTACATTCACATGTCCATTCGGGATATTTACATATCGACGTATGCCTTTTGGTTTGTGTAATGCACCTGAAACGTTTCAATTATGTATGACATCTATCCTTTCAGACATGGTGGAAGGAGTTATAGAAGTTTTTATGGATGATTTGTCAATAATGGGGAGTTCATTCAGTGATTGTCTTCTTAACCTCATTTCAGTGTTAAAGAGGTGCAATGAAGCCAATCTAGTGTTAAATTGGGAGAATAGTCAATCCATGGTGAGTTAAGGGATTGCTTTGGGGCACATAATTTCCGAGTAAGGCATAAAGGTCGATAAGGTAAAGATCGATGTGATGAAAATTTGCAACCCCTTAGAACAGTGAGGGAAATTCATTCGTTCTTGGGGCTTGATAGCTTTTACCAAAGATTTATTAGGGATTTCTCTAGTCAATTGTCAGAAAAAGACATTGAGTTTGACTTCGACGACAAGTGCTTAGAGGCTTTTGAGAAGCTTAAGACATTATTGACATCGGCACTGGTAATGAGACCACCGAATTAGGATCTATCTTTCGAACTTATGTGTGATATGTCAGATTATTCAATTGGGGCAGTGCTTAGACAATAAGTAAAGAGGATTCTGTACACCATCTATTATGCATCTCAGATGTTGAATGATGCTCAGCTTAACTACTCAACCACAGAAAAGGAGTTGTTAGCGGTGATATTTGCTTTAGAGAAGTTTAGATCATATTTGATCGGGGACAAGAAAGTTATGTTCACGGATCATTCTGCTCTCTGGTATCTCCTCTAAAAGAAGTATGCCAAACCACGACTAATTACGTGGATACTCTTATTGCAAAAGTTTGATCTCGAGATTCAAGATAAGAAGGGGAGTGAGAATGTGGTAGCCGATCATTTAAGTAGGTTGATTCATGAATCTAAGCTAGAGGAGGATTCACTTCCATTGAGAGATGACTTTCCAGATGAGAGATTTTGGCTATTGCAAATGAAGAGCCATGGTATACAGATATTCTCAACTTCTTGACAGACGACATCATACCCCCAGATTTCTCATACCAAAGCATGAAATGATTCAGATGGAAGACGAGGCAATATTTGTGGAATGACCTTTATTTACTCAAGCACGAAGTAAATCAGATTATTAGGCGGTGTATTTCAGAATGTGAGCATATGGACATTCTAAAGTTTTGTCATGAGTTGAGCTGTGGAGGCCATTTTAGTGGAAGGACTACGGTATATCGGCATATCAAGCAGATTCTAGAGAAGACTATCAAGCCAAACTGAAGAGATTGGGCTTCCAAGTTAAATGATGCATTATGGACATATAGGATAGCTTTCAAAACTCCAATGGGTATGACTCCGTTCAGATTGATTTTTGGAAAGACATGTCACCTACCTATGGAATTAAAGCACCATGTATATTGGGCGATTAAGTCACTCAACTTTGATTTAGGCAAAGCAGGAGAGCAAAGGAAGTTACAATTGAATGAACTTAAAGAACTTTGGGATGAGGCATATGAGAATACAAAGCTCTATAAGGAGAGATCAAAAAGAGTGCATGATAAGATGATCATTAGAAAGGATTTACACCCAGGAATGTTGGCATTACTATTTCAACTCTCGGTTGAAGATGTTTCCGGGAAAGTTGAAGCCCAAATTGTTCAGTCCATATCGAATCAAGGAAGTTTTCCCCTATGGAGCTGTAGAGTTAGAAGATTTAAGGAAATGGGGACACTTTCAAGGTCAAAGGGCATAGAGTTAAGTCGTACTTGAAAGGGTTTGAAGAAGCAAGAGTCCTAGAACAAATCAGGCTTACAGAGCAGGAGAGCTCTAATTCAATGCTTGGTGGTAGGCAAACCACCTAGGTACACTCTACCTTTGTATATAGTAGTTAATTATTTAAGTTTTTATTATATACGTTGTTTAGTTTAAGTGTGTTTTGCATTGTGATTAGTGAATAGGTTATATATAGTGGAGGATATTTAGACTGTACATATATGACAGTAAAAGTTTTTCAGTTTATACAACTAAACCTTTGAACTCGTTCCCTTGTTCTTTATGGTTTAAAACATTGGGGGCAATGTTGAATTTAAGTTTGGGGGTGTGGGCAAAGTGTTACGATTTGAGCCTTTCATGAACAAAAATAAAATTTTGAATATGATGTTGTGCTATTGAGGAAGTATCGTACATTGCACTAGTTTCTGTGTTTTGGATAACTTTGTATCAATCTATGATTGATTACACAAATTGAGTTAGTCCATTTTCTCTTTATGACTTAGTGAAAGAGATTTTGTACAAAAATGTTAGGATCAATAGTGGAGGCTACCAAAGAGAGAATTTGTGTCCAAATTTCTTATTTTTGAGGGTTAATTCTACTATTTTAAACTACATTTCTAAATGTTCTATGCTTATTTTGATCTCATTAAGCATTAACATGTTGAATGCCATTGAACATACATGTGGATTGCTTACTACAATTTGTATTCCCAAGATAAACAAACTTTTGATTATGATGTTAGGTAGTATGTGCTTTTAATTTTCGAATTACCCAAACACATACCCCAAAGAAAGATTTCAAGGTAAAAAACGTAAGCCATAAACACATCTTTACCTCAGAAAATATAAGGAATAACGTGTACTTAGGCATACTACAAATTGTATATAGAAGGGCATTCTAAAAAGAAAAAAAAAATGAAGTATTGGAAAAATTGAACACTTAAGCCCTTGCTCATTCATATCTATATGTCACTCAAAAATACAAGTGGCAACCAAGCACAAGAAAATGGTAGTGAAGCCTAGACGCTAAAAGAAAATTGATAAGTGTTGAGTCAAAATGGAGAAAACCTGAAAAATTGTCAAGTGTCATAGTTCTTTCCTTAGTGGGCAATGATCCTTAACATGCACCAAAATCCCATCAGTAGTTGAAATCTAGTGAAGTCCTAATTGATCTTTAGGATGACTAACTTGGGAATACTCATCGATGCATGCACTTTCAAAGTTCTTGGTTTTTCAACTCTTTCAAGAGATCCAATTTTTTTTTAGACATGTGGTTCCAAGTAAAACATATATCTTATGCGAACACATTCATATATATATATATATATATATATTCAATTTTGCATATGTTGATAAAGAGCGAGCCTAGGATTTTGAGAGAAAAACTGACTAAAATCCAGTGAGGATTAGAGTCAAGGCGAATTGTATCCATGCATTCAAGTTCATAGTCTTTGAAACTTTGAAGTTAGAGTGTAGGATTCAATTGTGTGCTATTTCATATTGAATGACATTTTCTTATTTCCTACTCAGTATCTTTCACTTGATCTCTTCATTCACATATATCACAATGAAAAACTTTGAAAACTTTGGCTCTCGTAAAATTTAAGAGTTATTTTTGTTTGTTTATTTTTAGTAGCTTCGTTAGAGGGCAAGCAAATGTTAGGTTTAAGGGTTTTGATCGCTCTAAGTTTGTATATAGTTTGAGCATCTAATTCATCCTTTTTGTGTCTGTTTATCAGAAATTTTTGTGTTTTAATTCTCTCTTTGAGTCATTTGTAGGTATTTTTGTTATTCAGGCGCAATTGAGGACTTGATGAAAAATATGGGAGAAAACCAAGTAAAATTGCATTTTTAAGAAATCTTAGAGTTCCTACTCGCAGAATGAAGTCGCAAGTTTAGAAGACACTGCCAGTTCAAGCTACGACAAGAACCTAGCATAGCAAGACTGCGAGTTAACACTGCGAGTTATACCTCACAGAACGAGGTGGCAGAACAAAGGCAGAGAGCATTGCGAGAAGTAACTACGAGTTACACCTCGTAGAAGAAGTTAGCAGAAAAACCATATATTTTTATGCGAGTCCTCACTGCGAGTTCTGTCTAGCAGTTCAGTTCTAGAAAAAACTGTGAGTGAAGACTACGAGTTCTGACTCCCAAAATCAACTAGTAGTGCAGCCCCAAATGTCACTGTGAATATAGACTGTGATGTTGAAGTCACAAAATGAAGTCGTAGATCAACCATAAACCAGCAGAATGTAGCGGCAGATCTTGTGCCGACTAAACTATGAGATAAATCTGCAAGGTTCAAGTCGTAGATCCAGGTTACAGATTCTATTACACGTCATCTTGCAAGTGGATTTCAACCAAATCTTCTCCTCACTATATAAACACATTTTTCTTTCCATAATTAGTGTGTTGTTTAGTATATTATAGTTGAAACAAATATTATGGTGTTTTTAATATTAATCTAGAGGGGGGTTAATAGATTTTAATCAAATTTTACCCAAATTTCGTTAATGGTCAATTAGACAAAAATACCCCTAACTAGTCACAATAATATCACAATTGTAATAAGTGCGGAAATAATAAAGACACTTGAGATATACGTGGAAACCCTCCAAATGGGAAAAACCACTGGCTGTTAAGTACGCCACTCTCGAACAACGAATCCACTGATGATAGAGGCATTACAACCTACTCCCGGTATATAACCCACTACCACTACCTAATCCCGGTATTAAGTGGACCTAGTTCAATTTGCTTACGCTTGAAGCAACCTACTCCCAGATGCAACGCAAGACTTACTTCTTAATGAATAGATGAACACCAAATGTGAATATATGATGATATTCAAACAACAAACAAGGCTAGGGTACCTTATGTGCTTATCTAGGATAATGAGATGGCAATAAATGCAATCCTAGATATCTGGAGCTAAATGACATGTCATAAAGCTCAGCTAAACATAGAACAAGCAATCCTATGAAGCTATCATAAAAGCCAAATCAACACATGTTGTCATTAAGCATGGCAAGGACTATAATGCACTCAATAAATGCAATCAATGAGTCCTAAGCAATATCTAAATGCAAAGCATAAAGATTTAGCTAGAAGTTATCAATACCATCAACCCTAGCTATCACAATACAACACTCAATCATGTCATCACAACAATCTGTAATTTGTATCTAAAAAATATTCTAAGAGCATACAAATAATTAAAGAGAAGGTTTAGTAATTAAAACACTTAACTTGTAAGAAGATAGTGAAGAACTTACCAAACAAGATGTGATGAAGCAACCCCTATCCATTGATGCACTCTAAATGAACTTAGATGATGCAAGATGAAGTTTTGATGCGCATGGGAATGCTTTGAGTGATTAAAAATGAGTTCTTGGAAGATTTTTTCCTTTGAAATGTGTTCTAAGGAAAATATGTGATATTCTGAACTCTTTCATGACCTTAAACCAATGAGTCATATATATATGAGATCCAAACAAAGTGAGGTGGTTTTGGAAAAAACGTTCCAGATTTCTCTATGTGCGCTGGTCGAGTAGCGCACAGCCTAATTTTATAATAGGCGCTGGACGAGTTGCGCATCCCAGTGGCGTAACACAAGCTCAGATTCTCTGGAATGTTTGCGTTTGTGAGGCTGTGCTAGTCGAGTAGCACACCACCAGCACACACCCACTTTTTTCAACTGTACGCGGGTGCAACAGCGCAACTCAGTGGCACAACACATGCGACGATCCACTGGAATGTTACGCTGGTGAGGTGCACTAGTCGAGTAGCGCACCACCAGCGCAAAGCCTACTTTTCAATCACTCAAACATACAAAATCAACAAGTTCAAGAGTGATGAAAGTGCATCCTATTCTAATGCCTAGCATGACATAAAACTTTAATTACAAGATGCAAATAAATCAAACAAGAGTCATTTAACCAAAATGCACACAAGTATAAACACTCAACATATATGATAAGAATTGTGCATGAATATATGAGTGTGTGCAACTATCTCTTCAAAGTAAGTAAGCGTAAGAATTTTACCTTCGGTGCTTCTCCTCTTGAGGTTTTGAGAGCCTAAGCTGCCCTTACATTATACCCCAGCAATGTGATTTGTTCATGAAATAAGTCAATCAACAAATGAGGACTTTTCAATCTCCCCCTTTGGCTATTTCGTGACAAAACCACCATACACATTGATCCTCACAAAACAAAATAAAACACCGGGAAGATATTCTACATTACAAAGAGATAAACATAAAAAAAAAAATCAATCTTCAATCTTTCGTATCTCTTGTAGAAATATCAACCCTACACACAAGGCAAGCAAAAATACACTTTCCAAACCAAATGCATGTGAGATGATCAAGTGAATATAAAACAAAAGCATTTTCATTTAGAAATATGAGTATGATATCATGCAATGTATGTGAATGCAAAGCTCCACCTCAACGGGTTACTCCCCCTAAATGTAATCTCCCCTTACAAATCTTCACATGGAACCAACACATGTTATTCCCCCTTTTTGTCATGATATAGGCATAGGAGAAGTCCCCAACCGGGTCACTCAAGGCAAAGAAAGATAAGAGCATACAAGATTGTTGCATTATTATATAAGCCAAATTTATGCAACTCAATTGATAGGAGAGGAACAAGGAGATTTATTTGAAAGAAAATATGTGAATTAAAAATGCTTTGTATACAAGACATGTTGCATTCAAGTCCAAAAACAATGGTATTTGGCAAAGCAAATGACATAGGTTTCCAATATAATTCAAACCAATTTCACCATTTGTCATGATATAGGCAAAGATATAGATTTTTCATAGATATCAAGTTTTAATAGCATTATATCCAACTTTATAAGTGAAACATGGCATAAGAAACTTTGCACCCTACTTAATTTTTCAGGAAGAATACCCGTATGATAGTAGCCATGTTCAACTAATAAAGAAAGAGAGACATTGATTAAATAGTTTAGTCTCACTAGCATTTTTCACACAATGTGTTGCATTTAACAATTGCAATCATCAAATCATGCTTCATCATTTTTCATTAGCTTGTCATTTAAAGAATCATCATGTCATTGAGATAATTATAGATCTTTCAATATGTGCTTCCAATGTATATCTCCTAGTCCAAAAATGCATGTTTGAACACAAATATGACATGGATTGTAATCAAAGCAAAGTTCACACTTATTTAAGAAAATACAATATACTATAAGTGCAACCAAGCTACTCAAGCAATCAATAAAGGAGCATAAACATATTTAAGAAAAATTGCATGCAACAAGTATACAATAGCTCTCTTTGCTTGAGTTCCCCATATGGGGTCAAAGACCACAACTCATCACTCCATGTGACAAATCCCAATCGATCTACTAAATCCATTGGACCTAGTTGAGCTTATGGGTGAAAAATTAGCACAATGACAAGTAGGTTCATCTTTTTTAATCCACTTAGGTGACACATTGTCATTCCTAGTGGTCAAGACCATCATATTACTCCTAGGATCATTAGCACTAGATTTCCTAGGCACATGCATACTGGCTCTACCCCTTTTTCTTTCAATCATGCTCTTAGTTCTACACATGTTAATGTACTTGAAGCAATTTGGTCTAATATGACCATCAACACCATAAAAATGACATGAAGGAATAAAATGAGGGGTCGTACCATTCCTCTATGAGGACAAATGTGCTTTCCCATGTCTTTGAGCTTTCCTTTGGTGTGGTATTAATTCTCTTCTCCCTTGTTGTTGAGTTGGAGAAAATGGCTTCCTTTGTTGAGCATACAGGAAATGCTTCTTGGCTTGATGGCTTTTAGTTTGAGGGATAGTTGCTTGAAGTGCTCTCATTGGTTGAGCTTGACTTCTTGGTGCCATCTTGACTTAGACATTTCTAGAACACTCTCCTAGTTCAATTTTCTTCTTAGGATGAAGTAGAGGAAGAGGTTCTTTGAAGTCCAAGCTCTTGAAAAATACCGTCTTGCTAGGAGTTGAGGTCTCCTTGTCATCTTTAAACCCTAGACCTCTCTTGTCACTTGGCTTATTGCCAACTCCCAACATATGGTCAAGCTTCTCCGTACTCGAAGTCATCTTAGCAATCAACTCTCTAGCTTCTCTAAGCTTCTCCTTTAAGCTTTCTTCCACTTTTCTTCCATTCTTCACTTTCTCACTTAAGTGAGTCACCTCGGTTGATAGCTTGAGGTTCTCTTCCTTTAGCTTCCGAACCTCTTTCTTCATATTCAACCTTAAGCTTTGAAAATGCTCAATGAACCCTTCAAGGTTCATACTCTCTATATTTCCATTTGTAGAGTGAAATGAAGAACTCATATCACTAAAGTCATCACTAGTGTCACTTGTCGCCATGATGACATCATCAATATAAGTAGCTTCACTTATCACTCTCTTAGCTACTTTTTCATCACATCCTTCTTCAAGGGTGCAAACTAAGGCCTTGTTGCCTTTTTCTACATCTTCCACAAAGGAGGCTCCAAAAGCCGTGTAGTTAAGAATAATCTCTTCATCACTAGAAGAATCATCTCTTTCATTGGAGTTATCACGTCCACCATCAATTGATGGGGTGGTCACCACCTTTCCTTTATTCTTCTTTTTCTTCTTCTTCTTCTTCTTCTTCGAATTAGCACATTCGGGGGCAAAGTGACCTATCCCACCACATTCATAACATCGAACCCATTTCCTTCCGGTATTTTCTTCCCTAGGCTCAAACTTCTTGAAATTTTCTTTAAGCCTTGACCCTTGGATCCGAAACCTTTCCTCTCGGACTTGTAAAATTACTTGAACTTCCTCATTAGTAAAGCCATTTCCTCATCCGAGTCATCACTTTCCTCCTTCTCAACTTTGGAGGCTTTCAAAGCAATTCCCTTTTACTTTTTAGGAGATGTGGTGGTAAGACCCTTCCTAGATTCATAAACTAGTAGCCTCCCAATCACTTCACTCGGCTTCATATCCTTGTAAGCACTATTCTCTTCTAAAGCCGTCACCATAGACTCAAATCTTTTGGGTAGAGATCTCATAATCTTTTGCTTGATTCTCTTATCTGAATAAGGGTCACCAAGTAGATGACTTTGATTCACAATGTCCATTAACCTTACTTCAAAGTCATTAAAGCCCTCGTTCTCATCCATCTTGAGCAATTCGAATTGCGTTTGGAGAACTTGAAGCTTCGATTCCTTAACCACATCGGTTCCCTCATGTGCAACCTCTAGGATATCCCATGCCTCCTTAGCTATCCTAATATTTTGAACCAACTTGTACTGGTTCTCATCCATTGCACATAGGATGGCATGCATTGCCTTCCTATTCCATTTTGATGCCTCAAACTCTTGTTCGTTCCACTGTGCCTTTGGCTTGAGTACATCATCTCCTCCATCCGTAGGAGTTATCATGGGTAGAGTGTAGCCATTTTCAATCTCTATCCATGCCCTATCATGAATTTGGCAAATGTACGACTCCATCTTGCCTTTCCAAGAGGCATAATTCAATCTGGTAAGAAGTGGAGGTCTAGTGCTAGAAGCTCCCTCGTTGCCACCGTTTCCACTCATTGTGTTTAATGAATGAATGATATGAATGCAAGTGTATGAATGATCAATAAACACACAAAATGCAACACACACCAAAATGAGCAAGGATCACCTATGTATGTCTAGAAACCCGCTCTGATACCAATTGAAACAAATATTTTTTTTGGGTAAATAAATAGTATCATAGAAAGAAGGAAGGAAAGTACAAATACAAGGGGCATACCCCAGGAAGAAATGGACACAAAGCCCAGAAACAACGTTCAAACAACAAACTCTCTAATAAGAGCTAAACCAAAGGCTTTACAAAGAGCACTGAGCACAACACAAGCCCACACCACCTAGGGATAACTAGAGATGAGAGGCTAATTCTTCAACTATTATGGTGTGTTTAATATTAATCTAGAAGTGGGGTGAATAGATTTTAATCAAATTTTACCGAATTTTTGTTAATGGTCAATTATACGAAAATACCCCTAACTATTTACAATAATATCACAAGTGTAATAAGTGCGGAAATAATAAAGAAACTTGAGATATACCTGGAAACCCTCTAAATGGGAAAAACCACGGGTTGTTAAGTGCGCCACACTCGAACAACGAATCCACTGATGATAGAGGCGTTACAACCTACTCCCGGTATATAACCCACTACCACTACCTAATCCCGGTATTAAGTGGACCTAGTCCAATTTGCTTACGCTTGAAGCAACCTACTCCCAGATGCAACGCAAGACTTACATCTTAATGAAGAGATAAACACCATATGTGAATATATGATGATATTCAAACAACAAGCAAGGCTAGGGTACCTTATGTGCTTATCTAGGATAATGAGATGGCAATAAATACAATCCTAGATATCAAGAGCTAAATGATATGTCATAAAGCTTAGCTAAACATAGAACAAGCAATCCTATGAAGTTATCATAAATGCCAAATCAACACATGTTGTCATTAAGCATGGCAAGGACTATAATGCAATCACTAAATGCATTCAATGAGTCCTAAGCAATATCTAAATACAAAGCATAAATATTTAGCTAGCAGTTATCAATACCATCAATCCTAGCTATCACAATACAACACTCAATCATGTCATCACAACAATCTATAATTTGTATCTAAAAAATATTCTAAGAGCATACAAATAATTAAAGAGAAGGTTTAGCAAGTAAAACACTTAACTAGTAAGAAAATAGTGAAGAACTTACCAAACAAGATGTGATGAAGCAACCCCTATCCATTGATGCACTCTAAATGAACTTAGATGATGCAAGATGAAGTTTTGATGCACATGGGAATGCTTTAAGTGATTAAAAATGAGTTCTTGGAAGATTTTTTCCTTTGAAATGTGTTCTAAGGAAAATATGTGATATTCTGAACTCTTTCACGACCTTAAACCAATGAGTTATATATATATATATATATATATATATATGAGATCCAAACAAAGTGAGGTGGTTTTGGAAAAAATGTTCCAGCTTCCTCTGTGTGCGCTGGTGACGTGCGCCGGTCAGGTAGCGCACAACCAGCGCATAGCCTAATTTTATAATAGGTGCTGGACGAGTGGCGCATCCCAGCGGTGCAACACAAACGCAGATTATCTAGAATGTTTGTGCTGGTGAGGCTGCGCTAGTCGAGTAGCGCACCACCAGCGAACGCCCACTTTTTTCAACTGTGCACTGGTGCAACAGCGCAGCTCAGTGGCGCAACACATGTGACGATCCACTGTAATGTTGAGTACCGCACCACCAGCGCAAAGCCTACTTTTCAATCACTCAAACATACAAAATCAACAAGTTCAAGAGTGATGAAAGTGCATCCTATTCTAATGCCTAGCATGACATAAAACTTTAATTACAAGATACAAATAAATCAAACAAGAGTCATTTAACCAAAATGCACACAAGTATAAACACTCAACATATATGATAAGAATTGTGTATGAATATGTGAGTGTGTGCAACTATCTCTTCAAAGTAAGTAAGCACAAGAATTTTACCTTTGGTGCTTTTCCTCTTGAGGTCTTGAGAGCCTAAGCTACCCTTACATTATACCCCCAGCAATGTGATTTGTTCATGAAATAAGCCACTCAAAATGAGGACTTTTCAGTAGTCTAATGCTTTAGAGTACGAAACACCTTTTCAATTTCACTTTAATCTTGTATCTTTAGATTAAACACTTTCGATTTCATAACTTAGAATTAGAATCTTCAATTAGTGATAAGTAGATTTACTCTTTGTCAAGTTGTAGGAAAACACACGCAACGGAAACGGAAAATTTGATTAGTATATTTTTTTTAAAAAATCTTTTAAAAGAAAGAACATTAACCCTTGATTAATTAACATGTAATAAAATTATCATACCTTTTTCTCGTGATGATTGAAGTTGCGCCGAACTGAACCCGTAAGATCTTCCAATCCAGTCATGAACGTGAATCACCTAGGAGTGTGGGTTCCCTTTCTTTGAATTGCATACTTGAGGATGGAAAACAAACAAATTCTTTTCCTTTTTGTTATTCACAATAATCCTCCTAGAGAAAAACTAAAAACGTTTGGTCACTTGTGAATTCTCAATCTATTGATTGAAACTCGCGTGAACCCGATTCAATTTTCTACACTAAGCCTTTTGATGTAAAAGCTACGAATGCACTATCGAAAACAAAAATGTTTTCTCTTTTCTCTATGCTTGGCTGAATTCTTCGTACAACTAGTTGGATGAAGTTTTTTTTTATTAAGGAAAGCTGAATAAAAAAACTTCTCACATAAGAGCTATGGTTTTGGTTGAATTCTCTCTTCAAGATTTTAATCTTGACCGAATTCTCACTCTAGAAAACTTCTGTTGGTCGAATTCTCACTTAGAGAATATAAAGGTCATGGCTGAATCCTCTCCTAAGGAGGATTTATGTCTTGTGTCCAAATCCTCCTAAAAGAAGGATTTGTGTGTTAGCCAAGAAACCTCACTCAAAAAAGAATTCTTTTTCACACCAAGACTCTTATTCCAACTCCTTAGTGCATTTTTCCAATAACTAATTATTGAATATAAATTAAATTGTGACTCTATCAAAAACTTCCTAATTTGACCAATTGTCAATTAGAGTTTTGATAGATATCAAATACTTACTAATTTGACTTGATAAATAAATTGTTTTTATTTATCTACCTATCAAATCAAGTCTTTGATACTTATCATACTGCCTTCAATAGTTTGACACTAGGTGACCATCTCCTACTAGGAAAAAGATTTTAAATTTTAATTAAATAAATAAATAATTAATTAATTAATTAATTTCCATTTAATTAAATAATAAATAAAAAAAACATTATATTTGGCTATTATATTAGCCCTTGCCGTCCAAGCCATATATATGGGCCATATATTGTTTTTCTATTTTATTAAATGCATTGGACTTTAATAAAAATTTCTACTAAAAAAGAAACAAGTTCACATGCCTTAAATTAATACATTAATATAATTTAAACAGCCGAGCTAATTAAAATGTGTAAATTATACTCTTAATGTATTAATGGAATGCTAATCGCACCCAATTAGGGTCGCTCAAGGATTCCCACATCCTTGGCCACCCATTCCAGGTATTTGAAGAGTTACTGCATGTCTTGATCACACATGATCGCACCTCACAATCAACAAATGATTCACTTAGGTCTCATCTATTAATTTTAGTTAATTCCACTTAAGAACTAAAATTGAACTCATAAATAAAGATAGAACAAGTTAAGGTTCCTCATTCGTACCCTGGACAATCTTAATGGAGATAACGTATTCTCGTGAAGAATATCAGTAATCGCCAAGAGCTTATAGACAGTCTATAGCTCTCATATGACCACATTTTAAACTTAGATATTTTGACTTGTCAATAAGCCATATTTCAATAGACACTATTGAAAACAATATCCAATACCTCAAAATATCCATATGATGGTATTCTATTCACATTTAATAAATGAAGCCACGATGTCCATATCTATAAATGAGTTCCTCTATCGATTAACAATTGAAAACCACCAAACCATCGAGGATGAACTATACTATATAATCATACTCATTGATGGCTCAAATGATAACTCTTGTAACCATAAGTCCATCATTTATCTCAGGATTGAGATAAACTCTCTGATTGTCTTCAAGTGAAAACTTTTATCCCTTAACGGTTCTAGATAAAGTATCTCACTGTGATCCTATTCAATGTACCTAGTGCACTAGATTTTTTGTCCAAAGACACCATACTTTGATGATTTTAGACTCATCATAACACATTAGATCACAATCAAATACTAGCAAAAGAATCTACAACATTAACAAGGTAAAGCTGCCCAACCTTTATCATAAGTGGTGAATATTGTTCAGGACTAACTAAAGAATTGTGTCTACCTCATACATATCCAGATGTACGAACAATTCTTCTTTGCTCATAGTCTTGTGACCTTATGATTATTTACTTTTGACAATTATAATAATTAAACGATAAATGCTATAAGATTTGTTAAACTAGAAATCACGGTATTAATATGAAAAGATTGTCAAATACATTATTACACTCTTACTATTGAGCATAATCCCAACAATCTCCCACTTGCTCTATAGCAAATATGTCATATCTCTTATCCCTATGTTTTCTAGGTGCCCATCAAAACTCTTTTGTGGTAAAACCTGTGTGAAGGGATCCGCTAGATTTTCTGCTGATGCGATCTTGTAATCGTCACGTCTACCCTATGCACAATTTCCCTCAGAAGATGGTACTTTATTTCAATGTGTTTCCCTCTCTTATGACTTCTCAGTTCTCTTGAATTAGCCATTAGTTCACTATTGTCATAATAGATAGTGATCTTCATATTCGTATCAGGCACCACTTCCAAGTCAATCAAGAATTGGCAGAGCCAGACAACCTCTTTAGCAGCTTCGCATGCGGCAACATACTCAGCTACCATGGTGAAATCGGTAATGCAGGATTGCTTGATACTTCCTCATATGACTGCGCCTCCTCTAAGAGTATAGATTCTGATGTTGATCTCCTAGAGTCAGAGTCCGAATGGAAATCAGAATCTGTATACCCAATGGGAATTAAATCCCCTCCAGAGTATACAAGCATATAATCTCTTGTTCTCTTGATATACTTGAAAATATGATTGATTGTCGTTCAGTGATCAGGATCAGATTTCAATTGAAACCTGCTTACTATGCCAACAACAAAACAAATATATGGTCTAGTACAGAGCATTGCATGCCGAGGCATATGGAACCATACTCATGAATTGTTCATCATGCTCATTCTTAAGAGCTTGTTCCTTAGAAAGTTTGATTCCATGTCAGAAAGGTAACATACCTTTCTTGGAATCTTGCATGTAGAACCTAGACAACATTTTATCTATGTATGAAGCTTGGGATAACGCAATCGTTTTATTCATTCTATCCCTTATTACTTGGTTGTAAGGAATATAACCTACTTTTTATAAGTCCTTTATGTCAAATTGTTTTGCTAACCATTCTTTTGTTGATGTCAATACACCTATATCATTTTCGATGAGTAGTATATCATCTATATAAAGAACTAGGAAAACCAACTTGTCACCTTTAATCCTTTTTTATACACAGGGTTCGTCAAGGTTTTGAATAAATCTAAAACTTTTCACAGTTCTAGGATCTAGATGCTTGCTTCCATCCATATATGTATCTTTGCAACTTGCATACCCTTTCCACTTGGCCTTTTTAAATGAATCCCTCTGATTACATCGTATAGATGCTTCTGTCAAGACTTCCGTTAAGTAAAGTTGTCTTAACATCCATTTACCAAATCTATAGATCTAGAGATGCTACAATGAATAAGAGTATCCTAATGGATTTAAGCATGGTCATAGGAGAGAAGGTTTCCTCATAATCGATATCTTCCTTCTGTGTGTAACCTTTAGCTACCAATTTAAATTTAAAGGTTTCCACATTTCCATCCATTACTCTCTTCTTCTTGTATACCCACTTTCACCCAATGGGTTTTATCCCTTTAGGTAAGTCTACAAGAGACCAAACTTTGTTTTTAAACAAAGATTCAATTTCAGATTGCATTTCCTTTTGCCAAAGACCATAATCAACATCCTCTATAGCATCCTTGTACATGTAGGGATCATCATTATCCGGGAGATGCTCCACTAATTCTCTTTACCGATGTATCTCTCAGGTTGTCTACTGACCCTCCCACTTCGATGAGGAATGGTAGGTTGTTGATCTTGTGTTGGTGTGAAACTTACAATTGGACTAGGTTGTGAAACCTCTTGTGGAATTGTATCTTCAGAAAGCTCATTCAAGACAATTATACTTTTAGGCACAAAATTGTTCAAATAGTCATTTTCCAGAAATTTAGCATTTGTCGAAACAAATACTTAAGATCCAAAGGACTAAAGAATAATATCATTTGGTTCCTTTTGGATACCCTACAAATATGCTTATTTCTGATGGGACTCCATCTTTTCTGTCTTTTCTTTTAACACTCGCGCAAGACATCCAAATATCCTTAAGTGTTGTAATTGGGCTTTTGCCCAGTCCACAACTCATGCGGTGTTTTATGAACCAACTTAGATGGTACATCGTTTGGAATGTACATTGTAGTTTGTAAAGCTTATCTCCAAAAGGAATTAGGAAGCGTTGAATAACTCAACATAGACCTAACCATGTTCAAAAGAGTTCAATTTCTCCTTTCTGCCACTCCATTTTATTGAGGTGTACCTGGTGCAGAAAACTGAGAAACTATTCCATTATCAATAAGATATTATTGAAACTTACCAGATAGATGTTCTCCACCACGATCAGACCTCAAGATTTTCATGTGTTTGTTAAGCTAATTTTCTACTTCAGCTTTAAATGCTTTGAACATGTCAAAAGCATCTGACTTATCTCTCATGAGATACACATAGCCAAATCTCAAGTAATCATCTGTGAAAGTGAAAAAGTACTCATATCTACCTCTAGCTTAAATGCTCATAGGACCACACACATCAGTGTGTATTAATCCTAAACATGCAATGGCTCTTGTGCCTTTGGTCGTGAATGACCTTTTGGTCATCTTACCTTTCAAACAAGATTTTGGTAGATCATTAACCTTGAAGTCACTTAAAGGTCCAACACTAACCAATCTTTTGATCCTATCAAGGTTAATATGACCTAGGCGTAAAAGTCATAGGTAGGTTTCATCTTTTCATAATTTTATTCTTTTATGATTAGGTTCTGTTGATTCCTTGTCTAACAAGTGAGAGATATTGCTATGCAAATAGAATAAACTATTTTCCAATATACCTTTGCAAACAAATTTGTTATTCCTACTAACAACAAAAACCTTTATTTAAACAAGGAACTGAAATTAAATTCCTCATGAATTGATTACATAATAAACATCTATTAAATCTAAATGCCTATAAGAATATAAATTAATTCTAATATCTCTCACTGCACTGGCATACACCAACGCTTCGTTGCCTAAATGCAAGTTTAATTCATTCTCATTAAGCCTTTTCTTTTCCTTAAACCCTTGTAAGGAATAACAAACATGATTAGTGACTCCAAAGTCTATGATCCAAGAATCTATAGAATCTGCCAGAAAACAAGTTTCAAGATAATTAATATTACCTTCTTCCTTCTTGTCCTGAGACTATTTACAATTTCTTTTCCAATGTCCATTTTCCCCACAAAGGAAACATTTCACCACAAAGGAAACATTTCCCTTTGATCTTGGTTATTTTCTTGGTCTCCTTCTTGGTAGGCCCAAGTTGTTTTTCTTCTGCTGTTTCTTTACCTTCTTACGGGTCTTAACTGTATGACCTTTACCTACCGTATGAATCTCTTGACCCTTACCTTTCACAAGGATTTTCTCGGTGCTTGAACATCTTACATCAGGCCCTGCATGGTGTATTCCTTATTGTTCAAGGTGTAGTCCAACTTGAACTGATCAAATGAATCCTACAGTGAGTTGACTATCATGTCAATTTTTATCTCACCATCTATCTCAACCATTGAGTTCAGCAATGTTGAGATGTTCTATAACTTTCATGATGTGATCTTTCACAGCTTGTCCAGGTTTATCCTAAGATTCATGAAAGCAGTAACTATCTCTCTCTTGGTCGCCATGGACTTCATAGCAAACATCTCTTCCAAAGACATGATTATATCGGCAGCAGTCTTCATTCCTTCATTTTATTGTTGCAACACGTCGAAAATGGTGGCCATAATGTAACATTTGGCCATGTCATTTGTAGTCTTCCACTGCTGATACTCGTCTCTTTTCTCCTTAGTAGATTCATTAGTAGGAGTTGGTGGTTTAGGGGTACGCGGAACAAACTTATGCTTTTCAGCTTGCAGCAACAACCCAATTTTCCTTTTCCATTTGACATAATTATCATCAGTTAAAGTATTATCTTTTAGGATGTTGATTAGGGATGGGGTCATGATTTATGAATAATAAAAAAAAATTATATAAGTAAACAATCATGATAAAGCACTTTCAAATATTTATCTTAAATTAAATAAAATAATTCAATCGTAAAATTCAACGGTGATCCAACACCCATAAATATCACGTCTCTTTTGGGAGTTCGTACCATCTACTAGTTGGACTAGGTATCACCTAATTGTTAACATAATAGTCAGCGTTTTAAATTTTAGCCTTGCGATTTTATTAACAATAACTCTTGGGAGGATATTAATAAAATCACACTGAGTGTGTTACCAAGTTATTGACCTTCAATATATTCCCTCACAAATATCCCTCCTTTGAGAGTAGATATCATTTTAGTCAATTGTCTAGTATATCCTTGTAAGGTAGTATCTTGTTAAATTCCATTCATAAATACCCCTTAGGGGGTTATTACACGAAACATAAAGTTGAACTAAACTTGGAGGCCATAGGCATTCCAAACACCTTCTCCCACTCAATTGTTTAAGGAGTGTGATCGAATTCCATTAAATGATTTACCAAGTTAGCTAGATGCCAATTAGATACCTAAACCTTTCAATGCATGTTCATACCAAAAGAGATATATGAGTGGCACTTCTATTCTATATGATATGTTATCAAACAGTGGTAAACAGTGCAATATTTTAATTTTTTGAAGAAAAAAACATTTCATTGCAATATTTAAGTAAAAGTAAATAGCCACAATTTTGGTCCGTCCTAGAAAAACAAGTAAATTACATTTGTATGAAATACAAAACCCTAAACTTAACTTGGCGAACAAATCAACAAGCGGCTACTGTCCAAAGGTCTCATGACCTGGCACTTGCACATTCAAAGCCTTGTGCGGCTACCCGGGTTACTTCGTTGCTACTTTTTATGCTTCGAATTCTTCAATTCTTAGATTCTTCAAAATTTGAATATATTACGACGGTTTTTTTAATTATAAAAATAAAATAAAATAAAAACTTAGCAACTACTAAGAAGGAAATTAAGGCAATGATTGGCCATCTTTCATATTACAATTCCTAAACAAAAATACATTGAAATTCTATGACCAAAATTGAGCAATATCAAATTACATTATAAAATCATATATATATATATATATATATATATATATATATATATATATATACATTCCAATGTAAATATATATGTGAATACCTAGAGTGTCATCTCTTTCGAAAACAAGCATATTTACGATAAAAAGAAATAAATTCACACACACACACACATATATATATATACATCAATTAATTAAGGGTACAACCAGACTCTAATACCAATTGTAGGAAAAAACACGTGGCGGAAGCGGAATATTCGATTGATGTATTTCAAAAAAAAATCCTTTAAAAGAAAGAACCTTAACCCTTGGTTAATTAACATATAATAAAAGTATCGTATCTTTTTCTCGAGACTCGAGAAAATTGAAGTTGTGCCGAATTGAATCCATAAGATCTTCCAATCTAATCATGAATGTTAATCACTTAGGAATGTGAACTCCCTTTCTTTGAATTGTATATCTGAGGATGGAAAACAAACAAAATCTTTTCCTTTTGTTAGTCATAATAATCCACCAAGAGAAAAATGAAAAACGTTTGGTCACTTGTGAATTCTCAATCTATTGATTGAAACTCGCTTGAACCTGATTCGATTATCTGTATAAAGCCTTTTGATGTAAAATCTACTATTGCACTATCGAAAATAAAAATGTTTCCCCTTTTCTCTATGCTTGGTCGAATTCTTCACACAATGAGTTGGATGAAGTTTTTTTTTATTAAGGAAAGCAAAATAAAAAAAACTTCACACACAAGAACTAGGGTGATAGCCGAATTCTCTCTTCAAGATTTTAATCTTGACCGAATTCTCACTCTAGAAAACTTATGTTGGCTGAATTCTCACTTAGAGAATATATAGGTCATGGTCGAATCCTCTCCTAAGAAGGATATACGTCTTGTGTCCAAATCCTCTTAAAAGAAGGATTTGTGTGTTAGCCAAGAAACCTCACTCAAAGAAGAATATTTTTTTTTCACACCAAGACTCTTATTCCAACTCCTTAGTGTGTTTTCCAATAACTAATTATTGAATATAAATTAAACTGTGACATTATCAAAAACTTTCTAATTTGACTAATTGTCAATCAGAGTTTTGATAGATATCAAATACTTCCTAATTTGACTAGATAAATAAATTTCTTTTATTTATCTGCCTATCAAATCAAGTTATTGATACTTATCATACTACCATCAATAGTATAACACTAGGAGATCTTCTGCTACTAGAAACCTTTTTTTGACTTTTAATTAAATAATTAATTAATTTCCATTTAATTAAATAGTAAAATAATAAATAATATATTAGGCTATTATATTAGGAATTGCCGCCCAAGCCATATATATGGGTCATATATAATTTTTCCATTTTATTAAATCCATTGGACTTTAATAAAAAGTCCACATGTGAACTAGACCTATTCTAACTAAAAAAGAAACAAGTCAATATGCCTTAAATTGTACATTATTATAATTTGAACAGTACATTTAATTAAAATGTGCAAATTGTATTCTTATTGTATTAATGGAATGCTAACTGCACCCCATTAGGATTGTCCAAGGATTCCCACATCATTGGCCGCCCATTCTAGGTATTTGAAGAGTTACCGCTTGTCTTGATCACATATGACTGCACTCTCCAAAACTTTTGGATTCTGAAATCTAAAAAGAATTCTAGATGGACCCAGAAATTGGTCCGGTAGAATATATCAAGTGATCCATGCAAGTTCGTGTGGATTGGGAATCTTGACGGACTATCTAAATTTAAGCTCCAATAGACATAACCTAATCACAATCAACAAATGATTCACTTAGGTCAGATCTATTAATTTTGGCTAATTCCACTAAAGAACTAAAATTGAACTCATAAATAAAGATAGAATATGTTAAGGTTTCTTATTCGTACCCTAGACAATCTTAATGGAGATAGTGTATCCTCGTAAAGAATACCAGTAATAGTCAAGAGCTCATAGACCGTGTATAGCTCTCCTAGTTACCATATTTACTCAAATGACCACATTTTGAATTTGAATGTTTTGACTTATCCAGAAGCCATATTTCAATATACACTATTGAAAACTTAACGTTAAGATTTAATATCCAATACCTCAAAATATCCATATGATGGTATTCTACTCACATTTAATAAATGGAGCCACGATGTCCATATCTATAAATGAATTCCTTTATCGATTAACAAATAAATACCACCAAACCATCGAGGATAGACTATGATATATAATCGTACTCATTGATGGCTCAAATAATACACTTGCAACCAAAAGTTATCATTTATCTCAGGATTGAGATAGACTCTCCGATTGTCTTCAAGTGAAAACTTTTATCCATTGACGGTTCTGGATAAAGTATCTCACTGTGATCCTATTCAATGCACCTAGTGCACTAGATTCTTTTGTCCAAATACACCACACTTTGATGATTTTAGACTCATGATAACACATTTGATCTCAATCAAATGCTAGAAAAAGAATCTACAACTTTAAAGAGGTAAAGGCACCCAACCTTTATCTTAAGTTGTGAATATTGTTTAAGGCTAACTAATGATTTGTATCTACCTCATACATATCCAGATGTACGAAGAATTATTCTTTTCTCATAGTCTTTTGACCTTATGATTATTTACTTTTGACAATTATAATAATTAAACTATATATGCTATAAGATTTATAAAACTAGAAATCATTATATTAATATGAAAAAATTGTCAAATACATTATTACACTCTTGCTATTGAGCATAATCCCAACACATGCAAGCAAGGTTTTGTTACGCAAACATAGAATGGAGCATCAAGATTCCATGTGCTTTCTTTATCTTTCTCTTTACTTTACTTGTACTTATTTGCTAATGAGTGGCTAAATCCTTTTTGTTGAGGATTTGGTTAATGTATATAGGTGAACACTTTTAGTATAGATTAACATGTTGATTGTTGGGTATGATCTTTACTTAGCATCTAAGCATGAATTATGTGCATGAATTATGTGCATGAATAATAGATCTATCTCATGGTTGATCAATCTTGAGTAGTTACACTTGAAACTCTTCCATATAGATCTTTGTTAATAGGAACTAGGTTGTGAACTCTGTTATTAGCATGTTGCACCATTATTTCCTCCGTATATCTTTTAAAATATTTAGATAAATCATTTTATGATTAGCATAACTTTTAGTGACTTATGCTAGAACAATCATTTGAACCGTTTCGAGTTTTCTATGGGAATGATACCCTTACTTGTGTCTGCTATACTCAACAGAGATTCGTACACTTGCCAGGGTCAATCAAACTCACGCACTCCATTTTATTGCATTTAGCTTGTAGAGCACAATTAGTTTAGAGGTACGCTTGGAGTGTATCAGCAGACTGGCTAGATCAAGAAGTTTGTGTTAGGATTATGCTCGATAGCAAGAGTGTAATATTGTAATTAACAATCTTTTCATATGAATAAAGTGATTTCTAGTTTAACAAATCTTATAGCATTTATAGTTTAATTATTATGATTGTCAAAAGTAAATAATCATAAGGTCAAAAGACTATGAGAAAAGAAGAATTGTTCATAAATCTAGATATGCATGAGGTAGACACAATTTTTTAGTTAGTCTTGAATAATATTCACAACTTAAGATAAAAGGTTGGGCGTCTTTATCTTGTCAAAGTTGTAGATTCTTTTGTTAGCATTTGAGTGGGATCAAATGTGTTATGATGAATCTAAAATCATCAAAGTGTGGTGTCTTTGGGCAAAAGAATCTAGTGCACCGGGTGCATTGAATAGGATCAAAATGAAATAATTTATCTAGAACCGTCAATAGATAAAAGTTTTCATTTGAAGACAATCCTGAGATAAATGATGGACTTATGGTTGCAAGTGTTATCATTTGAGCTATCAATGAGTACGATTATATAGCACAGTCTATCCTTGATAGTTTGGTGGTAATCATTTGTTAATCGATAGAGGACTTCATTTATAGATATGGACATCGTGGCTCCATTTATTGAATGAGAGTATAATACCATCATATGGATGTTTTGAGGTATTGGGTATTAAATCTTAACGTTAAGTTTTCAATAGTGTCTATTGAAACATGGCTTCAGGATAAGTCAAAATTTCCAAGTTCAAAATGTGGTCATATGAGTAAATATGGTAACTTGGAGAGCTATAGGCGGTCTATGAGCTCTTGGCAATTACTGCTATTCTTCACGAGGATACACTTTCTCCAATAAGGTTATCCAGGGTATGAATGAGTAACATCAACTTATTCTATCTTTATTGAAGAGTTCAATTTTAGTTCTTTAGTGGAATGAACTAAAATTAAATAGATTGGACCTAAGTGAATCATTTGTTGATTGTGATTGGGTTGTGTCTATTGGAGCTTAAATTTAGATAGCCCGTCAAGATCCCCAATCCACACGAACTTGCATGGATCACTTGATATATTCTACCAGACCAATTTAGGGGTCCATCTAGAATTGTAATAAGGCATGTGAACTTGTTTCTTTTTGTAAGATTAGGTCTAGTTCACATGTGGACTTTTTATTAAGGTCCAATGGATTTAATAACATAAGAAAAATAATATATGGCTTTTATACTAGGTATGGGCGGCAATGGCTATGGTGAATAGCTTAAATATATTATTTTTATTTTATTATTATTTAATTAAATGGAAATTAATTAATTTTTTGATTAATTAATTATTTAATTAAAAGTCAAAATCTTTTCCTAATAGGAGATGGTCTCCTAAAACTATACTATTGTTGGTAGTATAGTTAATGTTAAAGACTATATTTGATAAGTAGATAAATAAATGGAGTTATTTATCTAATCAATTTAGGAAGTCTTTAATATGGTTACAAATACATTTTTGAGTTGGATTAGGAGTCTTGGTGTTAGGATAGAATTCTTTTGTGAAAATGATTCTTAACCACCAAGTAAATCTACATAAGGAAAGGATTCTTAACTACCAAGTAATCATTCTTAGGAAAGGATTTGTGACCCTAATCTATATCATATAAAATTTGGCCAGCCCATATATATATATACAAAAGGATAGAATTTCTTTAAGATAAGGATTCTTAACTACCAAATAAATCCACCTAAGGAAAGGATTCTTGCCAACCAAGTAAATCCTTCTTAGGAAAGGATTTATGATCCTATATATATATATATATATATATATGTGTGTGTGTGTGTGTGTGTGTGTGTGTGTGTGTGTGTGTGTGTGTGTGTGTTTGTGTGATTTTCGGCCAACCCTATGAATTTTATAATGAAAAATTCATCCATGCCTAGGTAATTTTCAAGAGAGAATTTGGCATAGCAGGAGAGAATTTTGAAGGAGAAAAATTAGTTTTTACTCTAGACAAAATTCGATCAACTCATAGATAGAGGGTGTACGAATTCGGCCTAGAAGAGAAAAAGGGGGAACGTTTTGTTTTCAATAGTATACTAGTATCCTTTACATCAAAAGGGTTTTGTGTACAACATTGAATCAAGGTTCACGCGAGTTTCAATCAAATTGATTGATAATTCACAAGTAACCGGACGTTCTTGGATTTTTCTTTTGGAGGATATTTGTAACTAACAAAGAAAAGATTTTTACTTTGTTTCCATCCTCAAGAATATAACTTAAAGAAATGGAGCCCACACTCCAAGGTGATTCACGTTCGTGATTGGATTGGAAGATCTTGCGGAATCATTTCGGCGCTTGTTCAATCATCACGCGAAAAAGGTACGATACTTTTATATACATCAATTAATCTAGGGTTAAGGTTCTTGTTGCATAAAAGGGAAAAATTTTATTTGTACGCAAACCCTATTTTTTATTGTTCTCACGCTTCCGCTGCGTTTCTAAACCGTTTTTTCCCTACAGTTTGGACCTCGTATATAAATGGAGCATCCAGCTAAGTAGGTAGCAGAGTTGGGATCGTCCTTACTGATCTAGAAAAGGTTAAATGTTTCCACGAATTCATATTTGAGTTCAACATAACCAACAACGAAGTAGAGTATGAGGCGTTACTAACAGGGATGAGAATGGTTGCAGAACTCAAGGCTGATTATCTCCACGTCAAAAGTGACTCACAATTGGTTGTAAAACAGGTAAATGGGTTATATCAAGCTAAAGGTGACAACATGGTAGCCTACCTCGAATGGGTCCAAAAGCTCAAGACCCGATTCAGGGGTTTCAGGATAGAGCAAATGCCTCGATAGCAAAATCACTGGGCAGACATCCTTGCCAAGATAGCTACCAGCGGAGGACAAGCACTACCCAAGGGGGTGCCTCTCTAGGGAATCTCCTGGTCAAGTATAGTAGATAGAAAAGAGGTTTGCCTGGTGGACCGACTCCCATGTTGGATGGATCCGATAGTGGATTATCTTCAAGAAGAGAAGCTCCCCGAAGATCCTGATCAATATCGTAAGCTTAAAAGGTCTCAGCTTGGTTCTACCTGATAGACTGATACTTCTACCATAGAGGGAGATCCCTTACCCTACTCTGGTGCCCGCATCCCGTTGATGCCAGCTAGGTGCTTAGAGAAGTACATTTTAGGGATTACAGGAACCACGCAGGGGGAGAGGCTTTATCTTACCAAGTGCTTCGCATGGGATACTACTGGCCGACTCTACACCATGATGTAAGCAATTTGTTCAGTCTTACGAGCCATGCCAGAGGACAACCAATCTGAACAACCTTTCACTAGAGCAATTTTCCCCTATCAGTTCACCATACATGTTTCCCATTTTTAGGGTTGATTTAATCGGACCTCTCCCTACCGTACCAGATCAAGCTAAGCACGCCATAGTTGCCATCCATTATTTCACTAAATGGGTAGAAGCAGAACCACTCTCCAAGATAACATAGGAAAATACCACCAAATTCATCAAGAAGAATGTCGTTTGTAAGTTCGGTACTCTGATAGCCATTATCACCGACCTCGACAAGCAGTTCGACAATGTGAGGTTCTGGGATTTATGTGAGAACCTAGGGATCAACTCTCATTTCACATTTGTGGCTCATCCTCAGACCAATGGCCTTGTAGAAGCTACAAACAAGACTATCAAGAAGCTCCTCAAGAAGAAGCTTCAACAGAAGAAGGGCAACTGGCAAAGGAGCTCCCAGATGTGCTTTGGGCTTATCGAACTACCAAGAGGACTGTTACCAGGGAGACCCCTTACTCGTTGGCTTTCAGGGTAGAGGCGGTCCTACCAATCGACCATAAGCTAACCTTCTTCAGAGTTCAGCATTTAGAACCAAAAGATAATGAGGCCAAACAATAGGCAAAGCGAGATGAGTGGCAAAAAGGGTGGCAGTCTACTAGAGCCGGTTTGCGAGATGCTTCAACAAGAAGGTTAGAACCCGTAACTTCAAAGAAGAATACCTGGTGCTCAGAAAGGTAACCCAGAATACCCCAAAATGGTCGGATCGGGTACTAGCACCAAATTGTGAGGGCCCATACCTGATAAAAATGGAAATTCGTAGCGGGACCTATAAGCGGGAAGACATGGATGGGCGTCATATCGACCATGCCTGGAATGCAAATCCCTTGAAGAAGTTTTATCCATAAAAGAGATGAGGTCCCAAGTGGAATCCTATTGGTATCACCCTGGATAGGTACCGTGTTGGAACCACAGTCACTAGTAATGCAGCGGAAGTAGGTATCTTGGACCAGTGAACTTGGGATTGCAATTAATCGGAACTTATACATATAAATTATTACAATAATAAAAAAAATACGTAAACACAGGAAATTAAAATCAATAATAAGAAGATATCAATAGAACCTTACCAACATTTGGAGGCTTCTTTACTTTTTACAATGCTCCTTGTCTGAACCACTCGATCTTACTCGCTATATCCCAGAATTGATAACTGTGTGTGGGCGCGTCACGGTTTCAGGAACTTGAATGGTGGATGTAGAGAAAATAAGAAACTCTTTCTTTTATATCAGTACACAACACTTGCACACAAAATATTTTCTCTCTTTAAATCACGCACACAAGCACTTGCACGTGCACTTGACTCTTTCACGCAAACAAGCTCTTGCACTTTTAAAAAAAAAAACAAGAGACCTACAAAATATATCATATATTTTTTAAACCAAAACCTTTTTAATTGATATCTTTTTGTTTTGTTGGTCGGTTTTCAAAAAAAAAAAGTGACCTACAAAATATATCATCTATGTTTTGTTGATATCTCATATATATTTTATTTAACTTTTGAAATCCTAATCATATCATTTGATTTTAAAAGTATTTTTTAAAAAAAAATCTCACATCTTTTTTATTTTAAAAGATAATTAAATATATATTTTGAATTTAAACATTTTAAATTCAATTTCATTTATTTAATTGATTAAACTAAAATAATCACATTATTTTATTCTATTCAAAATCAAATATCAACAAACACCCTCCATTTAGTGATTAATAACATAATTAAATAATCTTATTATTTAATTTATTTAATCACCGTTATTCATTAATTAAATAACCTCATTATTCAATTAATTCCCGAATAAATACGTTTAACTTTAGTAACACAATTAATTGGACATTCCAATTAATTAACTGTGACTTTTGATACCTAAATTTATCGGGCTAACAAGGGACCTAATGGACCCACAGTATTTTGAGCTTCAATAATCCTCAGAATCATTAATTAAACTCTTTAATTAATATTCTTTGATTATTAACTCTGGTGTTATTCCATTAAAAACCTGAAGCTGCACTCTATCAACTGCAGACGCTTTTACACAGACTGATACAACTCGGTGTCCATCGTTATAGTTGTTACCCATGGTGTGATCCTCCAGAGTAGTTCATAATTAGAGTTGAGTCATAAAGTACGTTATACCCCGCTAATTACATATATTCTTTATGTACCATTGATTCTCTAATGAATAATAAATCATATTTCCTCATGGAATTAGGAGAGCGCTTATATTTTCCAAGCCCCAATCAACCCTTAAGGGAACTGTCATCTACTTCTCACAAGAAGAAGTGGATTCCACTATTGTGTACATACTTTCCCACCAACAAGCCAAACCATAATCTAAACATACGAAGCGTATTGATCTGGAACTGCATCCAACCTCACCCATGATATATCAAAGACCACGATATAACCTGAAAGAGTCGATAAGACACTAAAGATTAAGATCATCACATATAGCCATCATTAGTTGATATATATGAATCTCATCAGTAAACAGATCTTGGTGAGTGATTCATATAGATCATGGTTCAGTTCTATATGATCACATCATACAAGGTGCCTTCATTCCCATATCTCATATGAATGATTCAGGATAAAATCACCGTACATTACGGAATTGACCACAACTATAGATAAACCATAAATAAAGTACCCAACTTTATTTGCTATCTATGGACTCTTTAGATTGAACGTCTCTTACTGTATCCATTCGTATATGACACTCATATACACAGTTTAAGATTACATCGGTAATCTAGGATGTTAATATGAACAAGTTATAAAATAAACAACATAACAAGAATGAATTGAACTTTTTTTTTATTTCATAAATCCATTTACAAATTACATCTTTAGAGCATAAACCCTAACAATCTCCCACTTGCACTTAAGCATGTGAGGCATGTTTCGTAACCCTATACCATCTAGGTTACCCAAAATCACATTATTCGGTAAGGACTTCGTAAATGGATCAGCACGATTGTCTTGTGAGACTATCTTTATGATGATCACATCTCCTCTCTGCACTATCTTTCTAATGAGATGATACTTTCTCTCTATATGCTTCCCTCTATTGTGGTTTCTTGGTTATTTGGAATTAGCCACATCACCACTATTATCACAATAAAGTGTGATTATATTATCCAGATCTTGAACAACTTCCAGATCACTCAAGAACTTACGGAGCCAAACAATCTCTTTAGCAGCTTCACATACGGCTACATATTCAGCTTCCGTTACCCCGTTTCAACCAAAGGGAAAATTCCTATTTGATCTATGATATGTCTTGACTGGGAATGTTTGTTGATGCTTGATCTTCCACATTCTTGGAATAGTGAATCATTCCTAAGCTAGTTCACAGACATTATCGATTTTTGAATGTACATTGTATGCAATGCATTAGGATTTTATCCATAAATTTCATCTTTGCATACCTTGAATGAGTGTGAACTTAGGATTCTGAGTAGTAAAAAGAGAGTGAAGACGGGTGAGGAGTAAAGTTGAAGCGAATTATTCTCAAGGTGTAGGAGTGAGTAGTTCCCGTTATGAAAGCACTCTTAGGCATGGGATTCGTGATAGTGCGAGTTTCCCTCAAGTGCCTTCGACTTGTTTTAGATTACTTTGCATATGTCTACTTCTCTCTATCACACACCCTTACATCTCATCACCGGTTGGACATGCGACATGTTGAATTTTTTATGTTGAGTCTAGAAGAGTTTAGATCGAGTCATTATTTTTATTTTATCGTATTGGTTTTGCTATAAAGTTTGCTCGAGGTATAGCAAAGGTTTGGTTTCGGGGTATTTGATCGGAATGAAATTGTTATATATTTTGGCCCTCATATTCTGACTCTTTGGCTAATTTTCGGGTAGTTTTTAGTGTATCTTATGGCTCTTTTGTTTATATTTTAGGCATTAAGTGAGAATAGGAGAATGGAGTCGAAAAGGGTAAATTGGGAAAAAAAAGGAAAAAAACAAAGGCACAGTGCACGGGTCCTTTACTCGTGCACAAACCGTGCACGGGTACTGCACGGGGTTCTTACCCGGACATAACCTGTGCAGCTGCCCAAACCAGAGAGTATAAAGAAGACTGCACGGCTATAGTACGGGTCCCTTACCCGTGTAATACGTGCATCAAGTCCCACCATATCAGTAAAATCAGACCCATTTCATGATTCATATATATAAGATGGATTCTGGTTTTAAAACACACGCCCTCACACCATTCATAACACATATTTTCTCTATCTATATCTAGGAATCATCCTCTCTCTTCACATCCAAAAACCCATTCATTTATTCTTTGATTTTCTACTCAATAAGGCATTAGGAGAATTTGCAAATCAAGCTTTCAAGGAAGGCAAACACTCAATGGGTCTACTCTCACTCTCTTCTCCTATGTATTACATTTTATTTAGCATGAGTAGCTAATCACCCCACAAAAGGGTTGATGTGATTCTTTTGTGAATTTTAGGCACTGTAATGAAATCTATACTTTATACTAATCTATCAAAAATGCTTCATGCAATGTCTTAATTGGTTTCAATGACAATTTGTCTTTGATTGTACATTCCTCTCTTAGAAAATTGTTTGAAAAATTATTTGAGTAGTTGATTAGGAATACATCTACTTGGTCTTCTTAAGTCAATTGAATGGAATTGTCAAACAAGAGTACATCCCTTAAGGAGACCCGAATCTAATAATCTCAATTCTATCTAATCTCAAATGGGTAATCAAATTTATACATATAGGTTTGTTACTTGTGAGAGGTTAAGCATCAACTTTATACATCTAGGTTGGTTGGTTATGAGAGATTAAGCATCAATTCTATACATCTAGGTTGATAACTTTATGAAGAGATTAATCCCTTATTTTGATAGATGCTCATTCATGGACAATCACTTGTGAGTAGCCAATACTATACATCTAAATTGGAAACTCATGAGAGATACACAACCAATACTATACATCTAGATTGGTTACATTTGGCTAATGTTCATTATTGTGAATTCATATTTGCCCATTGTTTGCTTATTGGATCCATCAACCTCTTAGTCCATTTATCATACATTTTCATTTACTAATTTAGTTGCATTTTAATTAGTTTAAACTTAGTTTTCATTTTAGTTAATTTCAATACAACAACCGTTGCAATCTACTTTTATTGCATTTAGTTTTAGAGCAACAATTTCATCACATAGCTGTATCTCGATCTCTGTAGATGATACCCTACTTGCCATTATATTGTTTATCAATTTTAAGTGCAATTTGGGTTTATAAATTTTGCTTGATAAATACTTTTACATAGCAAACGGTGATTTGTCACTCATCTGCTTTAATGCAAATGGTAGATTGTTGGGGTTTATGCCCTAAAGCTTGTAATTTGTAAATGTGAATGAAACATTAATAAAAGAAGTAGTTTATTCATTCTATAAATCTGTCTCATACATTTATATCATGTATACTTAACATCCAAGATTGTCGGATGCAATCTCTAACTGAGTATATGAGTGTCATATACAGGGGAATTCAGTTTCGATGAACAATCTAAAGAGTTCATAGAAAACAAATATAGTTGGGTACTTTATTTGTGATTAATCTACAGACGTGGTCTATTCCGTAATGTATGGTGGTCTTATCCTAGACTATTCATATGGTGATGCGATAATGGAGGCACCTTATGATATGAACGTATAGGACTTGGCCACGATCTATATGAATCTTTCACACACACACACACACACACACACACACACACACACACACATATATATATATATATATATATATATATATATTTATATATCGATAAATGATGACTATATATGGGTGATCTTAATCATGAGTGTCTTATCGACTTCTTTAGGTTAGATCATGGTTTTTGATATACTGTGGGTCAGATCAGAGTTGCATTCCTAGTCAATAACTTTGTATGTTGAAATCGCAGTTTGGCTTGTGGTTAGAAAGGTCTGCACACAATAGTGCAATCAACTATTTCTTATAATAAGTAAATAGATAGTAGTTCCTTAAAGGACGATTCAGGGCTTGAACAAAATGAGTGTTCTTCTTTGTCTGTAAAGGAAGTTAGGATTAATTATTCATTACAGAATCAATGGTACTTAATGGAAAAGATTTAACTAGAGGGGTATAACAGACTTTATGGCCTAACTCTAATTATGAACTACTTGTAGAATATCATACCAAATACAGTAGTTTTATCGATGGACAACTGTAATTTTGGTTTGTGTAATACATCTACAGTTGCGAGAGTGCAACCTCAGGTTTTTAGTGGAATAACTCTGATGTTAACAATCATGAAATATTAATTAAAGAGTTTAATTAATTATTTCTAAGTATTATTGGAGCTCAAAACTAAGGGTCCATTAAGTCCCCTTGTTAGCCTAATTAATTAAAGGTAACAAGGGTCACGGTTAAATAATTGGATTGTCAAATTAATTGTGTTACGAAAGTGACACTTATTTATTCAGAGATTAATTGAATAATGAGATTATTTAATTAATATATTAATAATTATGAATTATGAATTAATTATTAATTGGAGGTTGCATGTTCAAATCATGGTTGGGACAAAGATAAAATAATTAAATTATTTTATTCTTTACTAAGTCTAATATTCAAGTATAAGTTAACTAGGGTTATGTGGGAGTTAAAATCCTACTTTACCTAAGACACTTAAATACTAATTATCCTTTTAAATATATAGAGATATATTTGTAAAATGAAATGTATCTAGTTATATATATATATAACTAGTGAACCAAATACACAAAGAAAGAAAACCTAGAAAGTCTAGGAGAAGTTCAGCCATGAAGAAATATATATATATATTCCTCTTGTGTGGCCGAATTGTTAGGTTTTAGATTGTGTTGGCATTAATTCCATATCAAAATGATGTTTACTTGTAATGATTTAGTTGTTTAGATTCATGTTGATTCAAGCTTCAAGGAACAAGGAACAACTAGTCAAAGCAAGTTCAAAGTCTTCAAAGAGAAAGGATGCAATATGGTTTTACAAAAGTATACTAAGACCTTATCTTTCTCTTATAAGACTTAGGCACAAACACACAATTCATACATTTGTGTCCCTGCATCGTTGTGCACCATTATAGGCACACACATACAATTCATTCATATGTGTCCCTACATCGTTGTGCATCATGTATAAAACATTCACACACTTGAAGATGAATGCTCATGCATTGGTATGGAAATAACATGTTTTGGAAAATGCATGATTGGAGACTATCTCTATGTAGTTTGCATTCTAGTGTGAATTGTGTTTGTATGTGTATATATTTGTATAACATGGATATTGAACTTGATTATAGTCTTAAATCATTCTTGATTGAGTTCCGGTCATTTTGGTTACTCATACTATTGATTTCAAGTTCTAAGTCAAAAGATACTACACTTTCAACTCATGTTGCATACATTGTCTTCGTCTTCGTATATCGAATCGAATTATTATTTTATGGGTTGAGTATCTTATATTTCCATATCCTTGAGAGAGTTATGGTTTGTATTCCGCAAACGGATTCGAATTCTGAGTTTGGAGGCCAAAGAACGGTTGAAGAATGTGAGAGGAGTGCAAGGGAGTTGCACCATGGCCAAAGGCCATCAAGTGGTGCAAGCCTGAGATGGCGTGTGGCCATCTCGATCGCAACTCCTTGCTGCCCGAAATGCCCACGTGCCATTTCGGGGAAGCATTCTCAAAGGAGGGCATTTTGGTCCTTTTGCTTCTGTTCTTTCCCTCTCCTTATATTTCCCTTCCCTCTCACATTTCATTCTAAGAAGAAATTTAAAACTTGAGTGCAGAATTTTCTCTCTACATTTTCTCACCTTCCAAACACCATAACTTCTTCATTTAAACTCCGATTGGAGTGATTCAAAGTTGAGAGTGTTTTTCTATTCATCCTCCATCTTTTCTATGAAGGTTTGAGTTAGTTTTATTACTGTTTTTGGAGTCTAAACTCACAAAAACGGGACTGCACCAAAATCAACTAAGGTATTGATTTTCTCTCAAAGTTTTCTTTTAAAACTTGGTCAATTGCCTTGACTTTTCTTCTTCAACATATATATGTGTCTTGTGATAGTTTTGATTTGAGTTTTGAACTCATTTAAAGCTAGATTGAGTTTCAATTGAAATCTCATATGTTGAGTTAGGTTTTGATTTTGCCTAAGTTTTCACATGTTTGGGATTGTATTGTGGTAGCTTTTATTCTAGGACCATTTGATGATCTTTGATTGATTTATTTTGTGAAAAATAGTTCCTCACATGTATTAGGCTCTCTTTGGCTGAAATCTCACAATGATACATGTGCTTGTGTTCTTTTGAGCTATTCATGTGCTTTGTTGAATCTATTAATAGGAATATGCTCTAGAACTTTAGCTTTAATCTAAATGACTTTGTCACATGATTTTAGCATGTTTTTGGTTTATGATATTTAAACTTGATTATGTGTTAATTGAACATATCTTGTGATTCAAGTTTTAGATCTATGCATGTATCTAGGTTGTAATTAATATTGAACATATCTTACATGATCTAGATGGATTAAACATGCATGATTGACTAGACTACATTTTTTTTGTGTATTCATGCTTATGTCTAGTATTTTCCATAGGATGTGTTGATCATAACATTCTATGTTGCGTGCTTATTTGCGTTTTGCATTCATGATCACCTAGATGCCTTGTGAGAAGGAAGTCTTGACAATAGGTGTGAGGCCTATATTGTTGAGCAAGAAAGTTTTGGCAAGAGGTGTGATACCTCGGATTGTTAAGCAAATAAGTCTTGACTAGAGTCGGGAGGACTCGGATAGTTGAGCAAGAAGTCTTGTCTTGGGTCGTGAGGATCCAGAAGGGTGAGCGAGGAAGTCTTAACTAGAGTTGGGAGGACTCTGATAGTTGAGCAAGAAGTCTTGCCTAGGGTCATGAGGATCCGAAAGGGTGAGCGAGAAAGTCTTGACAAGAGTTGTGAGGCCTCGGATTGTTGGGCAAGAGGGCGACATCTTCATGAGTAGGATATGAGGGTAGTTTATAGGTGAATGGGTCACTTGAGAGATTGTACTTGTCTTATCTACTAGTGGATTTTGTTTGCCGGTGGTTGCTAACCTGTGGATGTTTCCTCTTCGGAGGTTTACCACGTTATATCTTGTGTCAACTTTTCTCTATCCCTATCTCTCTTATATTTGTATTTGTTATTTGAATATTATGGATAAAACTCTTTATGCAAGTTGACTTCCTTTCTATAATATAAAATTTGTATGTGTTATAATTACTTGTTTGTATCACACTTTGCTTGTTTTATATATTGATTAAGTGTCTTTAATTGATATATATATACTGTGATACAAGCAATCTAGAGGGACAAAATTTTGTTTGTTTCTAAGGGAGTCGAAAAAGGTGTCTAACCTATTCACCCCCCCCCCCCCCCCTCCTAGGTTAGCTTTGAGCATTTAACCGTGTTTATATTTTTATTAACATAGCAAGAAAAAAAAAAGAGTTTTTCTTCAAGCCTCTGCATCCTCCTCTATATTCCCTGAAGATCTTAACGTGTCCACACGTAGTTGCCCACTCGCATGACATAGTACGGAAGACTCGGTGGTTCAAAATCGGAATAAACGCTTAAAGAAACGAATTAGTATGCCTTCAAGGGTATGAGCTAATTCTCTTTATACATTCTTATATATTGTATACGGTTTACAAGTTGCATAAAATTTTAAAATCTCGTTTCCGCTGCGCAATATAAATCTAGGTTCCATCATTCGGATGCTCTGAAAAATGGTATAGACTACGATAATCGAAGACTTCATGCAACCACAAAACCAAACCTTTCACAAAAGCATCCACGGTGTTGCTAGCGTGACCTTTTTAACGTTCAATCGATCAAAATTCAATTGACAATGGGTGTTAATACGTAGAGAGGTGTTTTTACAAAATTTGGGTACATAATTTTCCTTTTGTTTATCTTTATATTACTTTTTCCTATTGTATTTATTAAGGGATGGCAACGGATCGAATCGAGGCTGGATTAACATGCTTTATACCCGAAATTCAATTGGAGCAAGAAAGCTATACATGACCTGCGTGTAGTCTGAGCAATTTTTTGATCTTTGCCCTGTTAATGGTGATTTTTGGATCATTGAAAAGTCAACTGCCAAATATTAACACGTAGGCAAATCGAAACTTTAACTAGTCTATGGTTGAATAATCAAAGCCTCTTTCTCCATATAGATGTGATACAATTTGTTCGTATTTGAGAATAATAATGTAAAAAAGTAGGAAATGGAGAAATAACCAAGCATAACACGTGTTTTACGAGGTAAAACCCCAAGGTGGGGAAACATCCATGGTGCCGGTGACAGCGAGAAGAGATCCACTATGAATATAATGATTACACACCTATTCTCTCATTCTCTTGAGTAGTTGTTATGCTTTTTTCTTTTGTATAAATAGATAGATATGTAGAGTGATCTGTAGATCCCCTCTTACATAACGAGATTATGGGTCTATTTATATGTGCATAGAACCCTAATCCATGTTGTACAAGTAAGAAAAAATTGTGGTGTTTAATTAGAACTTGTTACTTGTTGAAGTCGTATTTACCTCATTTCTTGTTTCGAAGGTCTTGTGCATTGAATTAGAATCTTCGTAGAATTCTAGTTGAGTAATCCGTTTAGGAATTATTTTCTGATCGGTGTGCAATCTTCTAGAATATAAAAGTTATTGCTTGATTTGGACTCTTTGATATGTTTGAGTATGATTCTTCCCCTTCATAATTGAGTTGTAGTTGAACTTGTGTTACTGTCTTGACTAAGCGTCTCTTGGCCAACCGTTTTCCAAATCGATCGAGTCCTCTTTCCCCGATCGGTTTTGCTATCCGATTAAGTTTTGACCTATCTTAGCAGATCGGTTCATCCGACTGCTTGTCAATCATCATCGACTGTTTTTCTTCTCTAATGATGTGGTTTGCCATATATTTTGGATTATCCGCTATCATTGTTGAAATATCTTGCTACCAAAAATATCCCTATAACATGCCCCATATCAAAACCCATTTAGGGTGAGGTGACCCATATATGACCCGTCTCATTTAAACAAAAATGCTCAACCCACTAAATATACAAAATTTACCATAGAATTGAATTTAAGGATCTAAACTTCAATTTTAACCTTTAATTAAATTTTAAAATATAGTGACATATATATATATATATACATATATTTAAATTTAAATTTAAACATACAATACAAATAAAGATTAAAAGTTAAAGTTTGAAGTACACTTAAAATTAATATATAAACTTAAATTTATTAAAACATAACATCTAAATTTAATAAACCTTCAATTTAAACATAAAATACAACTATGTGAAGAGATAAAATTATTAGAGTTTTGTTTTCCTTATATATTTTAAATATACTAATTAGCACTAGATCCCCCTAAAGTATGCATGAAATCGTAAAATGCCCCTAAATATTTTTTTTGGGTAGTTAACCCCTCGAATTGTTTGAAATTGACAGAAAGTGACTGAATAAGGACGGGACCTTTTTTACGTCTGATTTTCCTTACACGTGGATATAAACAAAGGGCAATTTTGCCTTTACATGTTTATTGTCTGAATTATATGTTTCCAAAAATTAAAAAAAAAAAATACATCACCACCACCACTCATGTTTCCAGTCATCATCATCTTCTACATCTACAACACTCAAACCCTAACCTAATCTACCACAACTCAAACACCCAAATCACCGACCACATAGCTGATCCAAGCACCAAATCACCATCACCAACCATTCCCGCTGCTCTCTCTCTCTTTTTATCTCTCTTCTATTCTCTAACACCCACCACCACATATCCCCGCTGCTCCACCATTTTTCTTAAAAGTAAATAAATTAAACTCTATCAAACCAATAATAGAGATGAAGGGTGAGTTTGGGTGCTCTGGTTCGTGAGGTATGTGGTGGATTTGGGTCTAATCGGCAACATAATAAGAGATGGGTCTCGTCGGTTTTGGTTCGTGCGACAGGTGACGGATGGAGCTCTACTGGTGGTGAAATGGAAAGGTGGGTCTAGATCCAGTCACTGGCGAGATGATGGGAGAGTTAAGCTAGTTCAGGGTGATTGAAGATGGAGAGATGGCTGGTTGATGAGGTAGAGAAAGAGAGAGAGAGAGAGAGAGAGAGAGAGAGAGAGAGAGAAAGATTAAAAAATGATGATTAAACGAAAAAAGTTGAGATCTAGATTTTTTTTTTTAAAATAATAATTTGGTTTAGGTCCAGATTTTGACGAATTGGGAAAAAAAATGAAAACAGATTTTGAAGAACAAAAAAAACGTTGTAAAGGTTGGATTTTGATTGTCATGAATAAAAAAAAACTGATTTTGATATTGATTTTGATTTCTTTTTAATTCTGGAAATTTTTGGTTTTGGTTTTGGTTTTGATTTTGATTTCTTTTTAATTCGGGAAAGCTTTGCTTTTGGTTTTGATTTTGATTTTATTTTTATTTTTTTTCTAATTTTGTAGAGATCCAGGTTAGATTCCCACTGTTCAGATTTAATTTATATTTTTTTTTTCAATTTTTTTTTTCAATTTTATCCTTACACGTGCAAGGCATCTGATAAGAAGATGGACGGAAAATGGGTTCTGTCTCCATTCCTTCCAATATTGTCAATTTTCAACAATTCGAGGGATTTATCGTCGAAAAAAACATTTATGGGGCAGTTTACGATTTCACATATAATTTAGGATGATCCAGTGCTAGAGATGTACGTTTAGGGAATGAGAATGGGGATGGATATAGGTCCCCCATCCCCATCCCCATCCCCATCCCCACTTCCCAGACCCTTCTCCCATCCCTCCATTTCCCTATTTGGGGAAAATGGAGATAAAGATTTTTGGAGGGAGGTATATCCATCCCCATCCTCAGTTCTTCATTTTTTCCGTTTTTCGCTGTTTTTCCCAGTCTTCCCGTTTCCCCCGGTCCCCCGTTTTCCCGTTTTCCCGTTTTCCCATTTAACTAAAAATTACATCAAGTTTTTTAAATAATTCAAATATTAAAACTAAATCAACTTCATATGTGAAGTAACACAAACTGTTTTTTAACAAAAAAAACTTCACTTAATAGATAATCTAAAGAGATTAACAGTCAATTCAGTACCAAGTACTTTAAAAAATCTTTGGGGTTATGTTTTGAAGGTAAAAAGAGTAAATGTGTTTATATACCTAGGGTTTCAAAGAATAAAAAATAAAAATAAAATATATATTATATTTATATATTGTTGGGGGAAATGGGATGGGGAAGGTCCCCCATCCCTATCCCCATTTCAATTTGGGGATGATTTTCACCACCCCCTCGCAATTTTCCCAATTTTCTCTAAAAAAAATCCCTAAATGAAGATAGGGGTGCGGAGATTTGGGGCCCAGATAAAAAGTGTGCATCTCTATCTAATGCCAATTAGTTTTTTTAATATTTTAAAAAATAATTATATTAATACCAGATCAAACGGGACTGGGGATAAACGTTTTCTCATGGGGCCCCATCCCTCATGGGGTTTGGGGGGGGGGGGGGGGGGGGGGGGAATTTTGCCCCTAAATAGATTTTGGGGGTAGGGGCGGTGGCAAACTTTGTCCCTAAACATATTTTGGGGGTACCTCCCCCCAAACCCAAAACTCCATTGGGCCCCCAAAATAATATATATATATATATATATTATTTTTATTTATATTTTCATTTATGTATAAAAAATTTAACAATTAAAAAAATTATAAATTATAATATTAAGGTACTAAAATTAACATTTAGAATTTAACTACTTGAGATTAATGCCTAGATTGTGCCTTGTATTGTATTTTGGATTGACAAGAACATATTGTATTTTGTCATTATTTTTTTACTGTATTTTGGATTGTCAAGAACAAATTGTATTATGCAATTATTTTTTACTATATTTTGGATTGCGAAGAACATATTGTATTATGCAATTATTTTGTATTATGCAATTATTTTGTATTGTATTTAATGGGGGAATGGGTTTTGGGGGTGGGGGAATGGCTCAAAAAATAAATAGCATTATTTTGGGTGACTGTTGTGTAAATATCATCACATTAATAATTCATGTTTAAAATACACCATTTAAGGTGACTATACCAAAATACCCCCAAATACTGTGTTTGTGTCATTTTCAAAGTGAGAGAGAAAACTAGAGAGAGAAAGAAATCGATGGCAACGAAATCGACGGCAACGAAATCGACGGCGAAGTAAGAGGAAGTTGGAGACCAGAGTTTAGAGTTGAAATGGGGATCTGAGATTAGTTGTGGGTTTGGTTAAGGTTTGAAATCAGGTAGAACTAGTTTTTGACGAAGATGAAATTCTGGGTTTTCGAGACTTTTTGTTTCAAATCCGAGCATTTTTTTTTTCAAATATGAGCATTTTAGAATCATGCCCGAGCTTTTTTTTAGGAAAAATAGGATTTTACAAGTTGGAATCTCCGATAATTTTTTTTATATTTCCGAGCTTTTTGAACCTCCTCCAACCTTTTTTGAACCACCTCAGAGCTTTTTTGTATCATGTCCGAGTAATTTTTTAGAAAAATTTGGTTTGTAAAGCTTTGAAAATCCGAGAATGTTTAAAACATTTCCGAGCTTTTTTTAACCAAATCCAAGAATTTCAAAACACTTCCGAGCTTTTATTTAGGAAATTAGATTTTTCAAAAGTCCGAGATTATTTTCAATGTCCGAGTTTTTTTTGTTAATGCCCGAGCTTTTTTCGTAATTTTTCAAGCTTTTTAGTAAAGGCTCCAAACTTTTTAATAACTTTTAATAAATGCTCCGAGACTTTTAATAAAGGCTCCGAGACTTTTACTTAAAGCTTCGAGCCTTTTGTAATTACATTTCTAGTTTTTTAAGTACTGACCAGTCTTTCGACCCCCAAATGCGTCTGTGTAGCCCCCATTAAACTAATTATCCAATGAAAATGCATTGATAATGTTATGATATTTGACATCTATTGGAGGTCTGTTAAACATACCTCTATGAAAAATATTAAAGAATAAAATCTTATAAAATTTCAAAGTAAGAGAAGTAAGGGTATATTTGAAAATCACTTACTTTAATGCATTTTAAATTTAACTTATTAAAACACTCACTTTACCACCAAATCAATTCAAAAAAATGATATTTTCCACCAATTCCACAGCGGGGAAACCTCCCCCTTAATGGTCCACCCTAAATAAATTTTAGGAGAGGTGGTGATGGGTGGTTTGAGGAATGGGGTGGGGTAGGGGTACCACCCCTACCCCATTGAGCCCCCTCGCCCATCCCTAAACGGGACAGGTTAAGGGCATAGTGTGCTGACTCACACCCGACCCAGTTACAAAGTGGGGTCACATGTTTGACCGTCTTCAACCCAATTCCTATTTTAAGTGCTTTTAACCCGTCCTAAACGGGCCAGATCCTCGACTTTTGCATCCCTACCTTTTGTCCTTTTGTTTCCGTTATTCTCTTAATTTCTTTTCTTGGCAGAATATATCTATATGGGTTCATTGCTATTAATTTCTTACTAATTTATCTTATATACAAATTAAAGGTTTATGTGCAAAATTTGTAAGCATTAAGAGCCATATTGGCACATAGATATATATACTAAAAGTGGAAAAAAAAATCAATTGTGGACAATTGAAATTTTATGTGATTATAAATACCAATAAGCAATTAACAGAAACGTAGAGTTATATAACAAAAGAGGAAAAGGAAAAATAGGTAAAAATAATATAAAACGAAAGAAGACCAAGTTGCCCCGTGAATATCTCTAAATTTAGAAAACAATCCAGCACAGATTTTCTCCAAGAATGATATCAAAACATGGACAACCAAATGAAAACGGAAACCAATTGTGTCTTTTCTTGCCGTTGCATTAAATAAAAAAAAATCCAGCACAGATATTGTCTTTCCCTGGATTCTTTTACCATAATAAGGGAAATCCATTCAGTTATGGTTTTTGCAACCATGAATTGTCTGGCATATTACAATTTTTATTACCACAAGACAGTATTTCATATTTGGCATATCCATCAGTGCTTGTGCTGGATAGGATTTTCCATCTAAATCAGAGTCAAAATCTGAGGGATTTTGGAATTATCTCAAAAAATAATTTGTATATTTAATATTAATAATATCATTTTTCATATATTTATCATGTGCCGTAATTATAATTAAAAATATACTATATTTATATTTGTCACCTGCCGTTATTACAGCTAAGAATGTACCGTAAATCAGTTATAAGTTACAATATAAGCTTTGTTAATCAAATACCGATATATCTTTTTAATTACGTGTCACGTGATATGATCATCCAGTGCTGCCAAATTTTTAATCACACGTGTTGCTGATCCAAATTATGACATTGTGTGTGCAACTGTGGATCCTTGTGGGTCCCACGGAATGCATGCTTGTCGTGACTCGTGACGTTCAAAAATGAAAAAAACAAATTTAAGCAACAAGGAGGCGGGTATTATTAACCGGGTCAGACCTAAAACCGTGCCAAGTGTCAACCCGAACCCGACCGAAGCTGTGATTCAACGACACGAGCTCTATGTCGTCAACCGCGTGGCGAAATATTATTGGTTCCACGTACAAAGTTGACTAATCTTGTCTTTCCATCCAATAAGATTCTGCCCTGTGACGTACATTCGAGTCCTTATAATTACCTGCCCTGATCCCTCACTTCATTTCCATTCTCTCTCTTGGAGACCTAGTACGATCATCGAACCAGTTTAACAAACAAGTAAGGATTTTTTTTTTCTTTTGAAAAATATTTGATTTCGATTAATTTTGCTTCAATTTCGATGTTTAATGAAAATCTTTTAGTTTCAATTTTTTTTATATTAATTTTAATATATTAAAGAGGGCAATTGTCATGATTTTATTCAGTTTGTTTGGTTTAAATTTATGAATTCAAGTTTATTTGATTGTCCAGATTATCTGAGAATTAAAATATGGGAATTTTAATCTAAATTATTATTATTTGTGACATGTTTATAGCTTTATCAAGTGAAAGTCATAGCATTGATAAATTTAGTCTGTAGAATTTTATGTGGGTGTCAAGAAAAAATTGGGCTTATGCTTGTTTGGTAGCTGAGAAAATATAGCAGAAGAAAATGAGGAGAAAATGTAAATTATAAAATTTTTGCAGTTAACATAACCACAAATCAGGTTGAGTTGATATCACTGGAAAAATCAAAGCTTTTATTTTCTTTCAATGTTGTGAAGTTTTTGAAATCCGAATTAAGTAATAAAATGCTACTGAATTCTGCACATGTATTTGGCCTTGTTAACTTGAGTTCCTATATTCTTCTGTTTGGTTTCAAAAGAAAAATACGAGTTTGAATTTACTTGAAGCGCTTGCTGGTTTTGTGTTTTTGGTTAATGTTTACTATGTGGACCTTGAAAATAATAATGCTGTCAATTTTTTTGTTACTGCAGTGGATTACCGGGAAGAGAGCGTTTTTGATTGTGAGATGGCGGGAAATTCTGTTGAGGCGGCTAGTATAACAGCTGAATGTGGAGATTCTGTTGACATGGCATTTGAACAGGATCAAGATGATAAAATGGATCCTGATTCTTTCGAACAGGATACCATCCCAAAGGAGATACCAACTATGCCAGTGGCAGTTGAGCCCTCTGTGGGTCAGGAATTTGATTCTGAATCAGCTGCGCAAGCATTCTATAATGGATATGCTGCGCGTGTAGGATTTGTCATCCGTGTAAGCAAACTCTCTCGATCAAGGCGTGACGGGGCTGCTATTGGTCGTTCACTTGTTTGTAACAAAGAGGGTTTCAGATCGCCTGACAAGCGTGAAAAGATTATAAGGCAAAGGGCAGAGACAAGGATTGGTTGTAGGGCAATGATTTTGGTCAGGAAAGCAAGTTCAGGTAAGTGGGTTCTTACAAAGTTTGTGAAGGAGCACAATCATAGCCTAACACCTGGAGGTGGACGAAAAGAATGCATTTATGATCAATATCCGGTCAGTTCTTGCACCCTTTGTTATTTGTGATGGTTATTTGTAGTATGTCTTAAAGTTTGTTAATATATTATCCTTCTTCTAAGATTTCCTAAAGACCAAGTTATTGATTAGTATAGTTTTGATCTTTCTCTAACATTATAATTAAAATTCTTTGTTTTAATGGATATTCAAAGATTTGTAGGTATCAAAGACGATTTAGGTTTAACTAACCCCCATACAAACAGTGAGAAAGTAAAGTATGTTAAGCATAGAAAAGCTCATGTTGCTGAAATAACTTTTTGTTGCTGTTGGTTTGATATTTAGATTTTGCGGATCATTGTTATGCATATAAATTTGAATTAGTGAAATCTTTATGCTATAAGTGAATGTGAAATATCATAACAACATTTCGTCTTCTTATTCTTTTGTTGCTTTTTTTTTCTTTCTACTTTTGGTCCAAAATGGAAAACTCTCTTGATCTTCAATAAATGAAGGCATAATGATGGGTATGAAAGATCTTTTTATTCAATAAACTTTGTTATTGATGATCTTCAATAAGTTTTTGACCTTTTATAAAAGATGTCGGTTGATTTATTTTGAGGTATTACTTGTTTTAATTAAGGCATAATGATGGATATTTTATGTTGATTGAACCTGATGTTTGGAATGTAAATGGATATGATAAGATACATCTAAATATGGTAGTGTGGCTTGGATGCCTCTTTCTGTCCGGTTCTAATTTAAATCATCGGAGTTATTACACTTTTAATTGAAATTCGATCTGTATCACATAGGGTCTGATCGAATATTATAAAGTTTGTTATGATTAGGTTCTGAATATTATATGACTAAATAGTTATGAATCCATTCATATTTTAAGACATGTAATGCCATGGTTGCTCTAGGTATATTCATTGAATTCTGAATGAGCATTTTAAACAGAGATGGAGGTTCATAAGTAGTGTTTAGATTCTAAGTTGGTTCGGCCTTTAGGTTTTTTAAAGGTGGTATATTCAAGTGGCATAGGCCTTTTGGCCCTATTAAACTTGTCATACAGAATATCTCCACTTTATTGGAGGATTTTAGGAGCAATACTAGCATATGTCTGTACATTGGAACCTTGACATGGGTATAAATAAGTTACTTATACCCAGAACCTTTCTTTGCTTGGAATTTTCCTGTAAAAGGAGTTTGCAATAGTTAAATTATGCTAGCTATGAATATAGCAATTGAAATCTTAAACCCCAAGGGGTGGATTGTGTAATAAAAGACATTATGTTTCTACCAAAAGATCAGGGGTTCAAGTCTCCTTGGGTCACTTACCTGGACTATATGGTATTCCATGAGTTTCTTGACTACCAATTTTGTAGGGTTCGACAGTAATCCCCAATTTAGAGCCTGGTGAGCAAATAGGTTTGGGGTTTTCTTGGTATCAAAGAAAAAAAATATGGAGTTTTTGTTAAGTTTCTGATTCCATTAAAGTGAATTAATTTGGAGTATCTCTTATATGGATAAGAAACCTTATAGCTTTTGGTAAGAACAAATGTTAGAATTGAACTTCTTGTTATGCTTCTATTTTTGTTTCTCTATGCAAGTACAGTATATACGTTGTCCAGTTTAAAGGAGCCTTTAGAATGTCATTCGGATTTGAAACAATTATAGTATTCTACATTACAAAAATGGTATTTTGCCTGGAATTTGTTATTTTGTGTGTTGAGTTTTTCGCATTCTACATTACAAAAATGGTATTTTGCCTGGAATTTGTTATTTTGTGTGTTGAGTTTTTCGCTGGGATATAGATGAGTTTATCTTTGCTTATAAGGTATTCTTCTTTATGTTACTTTGAGTTGGTATAATTGTTTCTGATTATGAATTTTCTCCTTGCGGTAGCAATCATAGTATTATTATTGGAGCAGGATCAGCAACCCCAGATTTTCAAACAAATTCTTACCCATATTCTTGACCTTTAGATTGAAATGATTTGAATGGTTAAGATCAATGGTAGCTTAACGTAATAACTACATAAATCCTACACCTCTCTATTCACTATTATCTCTCCTCTCTCTTTAAACGGGTACTTAATTAACTTCATAATTTCTCTTTCCTTTCTTTTCAAACATCTTTCACTGCTTCAACGTTAATAAATAATAAAAATTGTAAAAAATAAATCTATCAAACAAAGAGCTACACTTACCTTCAAACTAGATATTGATCTTAGCTTTGTAAATTCTTGTTTAGTCACCGGTTAATCTTTTCAAGAAACTCAAGCCATATTTGTAGATAATCTCCTTCAAACTAAGCCTGTGTACATTATCCTTAACAGTTATGCTGCTGTCCTTTTTTAACTGTGATTAATATTTACTATGATGATCATGTGAGGCTTATAAATTCAAACTTGGGTATCAAGAGCGAATCAAGTATCTTCAGGCAAATTGTTTTTTTTTTCCAATTCTAGTGGTGCTTGTTCAACAATGAACAAATTAAAAAATATATAATTTTATTTTAAAAAGGAGCTTAGGAGAGATAGAGAAATGGAGAAAGAAGAGAGAAGAGTAAAGTTACTAAAGAGGAGAGTAGAGAGATGCAGGAGAATATCAAAAGAAGAGGTGAAAGAAAGTTATTGTGTATTAGATCTATTATCTTAAAAAGTAATAATTAATCTTAACCATTCAAAACACGTCAATCTAAATGTCAAGAATGTATAAGAATTTGTGTCAAACTTTAGGTCTACTGAACCTTTCCCATTGTTATTATTATTATCATCTGAAGTTTTAATAATTTTTAAGGCTTTTCGCAACCCATCTCTCTTTCTTCCTCTCTTACTAGGAATTCTATCTTGGTGTGGAAAGGCTCCGAATCCTAGTAAGGTAAAATTGAAATTCAGTGTTTGTATTCTTTATCATGTCTTGGTTTACTGTGTGTAGTCATGCTTGAGAAAGATCTAATTTTTTTACCTTTTTCCAAGAACATGGGCTTTAAAGCCACCAAAATGTTGGTAGGACTCTGGCGACATAATTATGATTATGAGTGCAAAACTATATAATGTTATCAAAAACATTATGAACTTGTATTCTATGCAATATTTATCTTGTTGACATGATCATATCTTTTGTGACCACCATCTTGAAGTTATGAAGATTATTATTACAGCCTAGTTATATATTATTGGAACTGACTATTTTGTGGTTTTACTGTTTTAGAATGAGCATGACAGAATTCGGGAACTATCACATCAGCTGGCGATAGAGAAAAAGAGATCTTCAAACTACAAAAGGCAGCTGGAATTGCTTTTTGAGGAAATTGATGAGCACAATGAGAGTTTGTCAAAAAAAATAAAACACGTTGTGGATAACGTGAAAGAGATGGAAGACGAAGAGAAAGAGCATAGAAGCAATGTATAAGTTTAGAAATTTTAGCAATATTAGAAAACACATGCTGACATTGTTCTAGTTTCTATAGGTTTTGATTCACACAGAGACAGTTCCATTCCATGGAAATGTTTGGGGGCATCCATTGAAATGCCTGTATAATGTGCTCCATCATTTGGAGAAATTGGTTGGTAGAACAAATTAGGGATGTACAGTTGTTTAATCCCATCATTTTTAAGATTGATAAAGTTTTCTTTTGTTTCCATTTTGGGAATTTTTTGTATTTGTTATATGTATAGAATTCAAATGATTTATCTTATTCTCAAGTTGTGTTATTTATGGCTTATTAAAACATGTTCAGTTTTCGATTTGAGGAGGTATATGCCCTTTTTGAATCACAATCCATGTAATTTGAGTTACAGTAATCGAATTTTTTCAAGCACCTTGACACAAGTTTTTGTGTTCAACGCATTGTTGTCCTGAAAAACAGGAGGTTTGAGTTTGAGTTTGAGGTTTTTGGGAGCAAAAGAAGTTTGAGCTTTGGAGGAAAAGAAACAAGAGTTTGGACTTGAAGATTTCTGGAAATTGAAAGGAATAGACTCAATTGTTAAATATGGACCACACATTTATTTTAAAACCATGTGTCATAAGATCATATGGAGCTCAGCATATGATCAACTAGAGAATAGCTCATTAGCTCGGTAGAGGATATAGATCCAAGATTCCAAGTGAATAAAGAAAGTTGGGGTAAGAAATGATAACAATAATAATTTGGAGAAATAAAAAAATAAAAATAAAATTCTCTTTAGCTTTGATCAAATTTGAAGAATAATTTTTGGTTTCAGAACTAAATAGCAAAAAAAAAATGTAGGAGGTTTTTGGTTAACAATATATAGACTATGTAGGTTGGGATGGGGACTGTTTTACCTGATTTCAAAATCATGATTTTAGAAAACTTTTTGAATCCTCAAAGAAAGAAAGATATATATAGCGTTCTTTTCAAGGCTGTCGGAGGGGGAAACACCTTATTAAGGGTTCAATAAATATCTTTTTACACTTCATTTTAAATTTAGAATAAATTGTACATACATACACCAAGTTTTGGTGTAATTATAGCTATATTCGACGTTTGTCTGAAATTACACAAACATACCCGAATCAGATCATTTGGATCGGGTTTAGGACACCCTACTGAAATCGAGTTTCAGGTTTGGAGTAGGTCCGACCCATTACCATCCCTAATAATACGTGTTAATCTTAGTAATCTAGCAAGTTACTTGTAAATATTTATTGATTAATATTACTTTTATTATACAGATACATAGGAAGAAAAAGAATATAATAGATGTTAATTGGTTGAACAATCTAGCATACATCCAGTTTAAAGCTAAATTGATGAACAAACACCGAAGGGAAAAAGGAGAAGAAAGTAGATGTACTATTAGCAAGTAATACTAGCAATGCACAATGAAGGATTGTTGATGATGGTGATGAATAAGTAGAGCCCGGGTCGGGGCTAACTTGTCAAGAGATTGGAGAAGCGAATGCAATGATACAACCTTGAAGAAGTGCTGGAAATGTTGAGATGAGAGAACTTGATGGAGATAATTCTGTATCCGATGATGATATGAATGTGGAAATTAATATTGAGTTTGAGTCTGGTGAAGAGTGTGTCTTAAAAGGATATGGGAAAGAAGACAGAGACTTGGAACTGTTCACATTCGGTATTGTTTCTGAAATACATTTTTTGTTTTTTGAGTTGTAAAAATATAGAAAACTTGTTCGGTGGAAAATTTCCAAAAAACAAAATTGGAGAACACGGAGAACAGTCTTCACTTTTAATGAACAAATAAGTGGGAACTCTGAGAACAACAATTTATCATTCTCAATATTCTTGTTCTCATTATTCCTACTAGAGAAGACATTTTTTTAAAAATAAAATTTACTCAAACCAAATCCATCTCTTGGATCTTCATGGATCCATACCAAAAAAAAATATTAAGACAAAAAATACATACCCAAAAACCAAAAAGAAAAGAAAAAAAAAAAAGAATCTGGTTGAGCTCAAATCTGGATCTATACCAGATCCATCTCTTGGATCTTCATGAAGAACCCAGCACTGTCATCATCCCCTGCCGCCATCACCATTCCCTGCATCCGTCAAACCCAGCATTATCACCACCCACACCATCACCAAGACCCAGATAGAAACCATCATCTTCAAACGACCAACCACAAGTAATCAACATAACAACTCTCATCATCACTTTGCACTACAACCACCAGATTATGGTCATTTCAGGATAATCAAACAATACCAACGTCCAACCAGATGAAAAAGAGATAGATGAATTCCTAGGAAATTAAGAAAGAAGAATCTCATTTTTTTGTTTCGAATTTGATTTTAATAGGCGTGAAAAAGATAAGAATTTGAGGGGAAAAAACCCTATATTTTGGTAGCTTGTTGCTTGTTTGGCACTAGAAAACTTAACAAAAGTAAGATAGTCGAGTTAAAGTATGAGACCAGTGCAAGGGAAACTTGAAGACTTGAAGAAAGAAAAAAAAGATCTGAGAGTGAGAGAGTAGAAGATTTAGAGAAAAGCCAAAAGAAAAAGAAAAGAAAATGAAGAGAAAAAACAAAAACTAAGTCATTAAAAATATTAGAATTTCGTTTCTATCCATATACGCAATTTTAATCGTTAATAACCACATTTACGATAAATTACCTTGATACTCACACACATATATATATATATATATATATATATATATATATAGTGGAGAATAATTAGGGATGATCGAACAATTAGAGATTTATATCGATGAAGCATTGTTGGCGAGAGAGAATATAGCGTCGTGGTCGTCGCCAGAGCAGTCGGAAGATAGTGTCGTCATCGTCGCCAGAGCAACCAGAAGAGAAGAGGAGTGGCGTTGTCGGTGGGGGAGAATAGAGCATTGTTGTCGTCATCATATCAACCGGAAGATAGTGTCGTCGTCGTTGCATCCCGGAGACAACCCCACCAATCGCCGGAGAAGACTGTTTCTCGATATGTAGGTAGGGTTTTCTATTTCCAATTAATTTCTTTTATTTAGATTTCTTGTTAAGAAGATGTTTAGGGTACTTGGTTGTTGGGAATGAGAAACAAATATTATGGTGTGTATAATATTAATCTAGAGGGGGGTGAATAGATTTTAAATAAATTTTACCCAATTTTCGTTAAAGGTCAAGTTGATAAAAATGTCCCTATCTAGTTACAGAAATACCACAAGTGTAATAAATGCGGAAATAATAAAGACACTTGAGATATACGTAGAAACCCTCCAAATAGAAAAAACCACGGGTTGTTAAGTGCCCCACACTCGAACATTGAATCCACTGATGATAGAGGCGTTACAACCTACTCCCGGTATATAACCCACTACCACTACCTAATCCCGGTATTAAGTGGACCTAGTCCAATTTGCTTACGCTTGAAGCAACCTACTCCCAGATGCAACGCAAGACTTACTTCTCTTCAATAAAGAGATAAACACCCTATGTGAATATATGATGATATTCAAACAACAAACAAGGCTATGGTATCTTATATGCTTATCTAGGATAATGAGATGACAATTAATGCAATCCTAGATATCATGAGTTAAATGGCATGTCATAAAGCTTAGCTAAACATAGAACAAACAATCCTATGAAGCTATCATAAAAGCCAAATCAACACATGTTGTCATTAAGCATGGCAAGGACTATAATGCAATCACAAAATGCAATCAAGGAGTCCTAAACAATATCTAAATGCAAAGCATAGAGATTTAGCTAGAAGTTATGAATAACAACAATCCTAGGTATCACAAAACAACACTCAATCATGTCATCACAACAATCTCTATGTTGTATCTAGAATATGTTCTAAGAGCATACAATTAATTAAAGAGATGGCTTAGCAATCAAAAGACTTAACTTGTAAGAAGATAGTGAAGAACTTACCAAACAAGATGTGATAAAGCAACCCTATCCATTGATGCACTCTAAATGAACTTAGATGATGCAAGATGAAGTTTTTATGCACATGGGAATGCTTTGAGTGTTTAAAGATGAGTTATTGGAAGAGTTTTTTCTTTGAAATGTGTTCTAAGGAAAATATATGATGTTCTGAACTCTTGCACGACCTTAAAGAAAAGAGTTATATATATATATATGAGATCCAAAAAAAGTGAGGTCGTTTTGGAAAAAACGTTTCAGCTTCCTCTATGTGCGCTGGTGACGTGCGCTGGTCGAGTAGCGCACCACCAGCACACAACATAATTTTACAATAGGCGATGGACGAGTGGCGCAACACATGCGACAATCCACTGGAATGTTGCGCTGGTGGGGCTGCACTAGTCGAGTAGCGCACCACCAGCGCACTGCCCATTTTTTTAACTTTGTGAGGGTGTAGCGGCGCAACGCAGTGGCACAAGACAAGCGGCGATCCACTGGAAAGTTACGCCGGTGAGGTGCGCTGGTCGAGTAGCGCACTACCAGCGCACAACCTAATTTTTCAACACTCAAACACACATTTTCAACAAGTCCAAGGGTGATGAAGATGCATCCTATACTAATGCCTAACATGACATGAAACTAAAACTACAAGATGCAAATATATCAATCAAGAGTCATTTAAACCAAAATGCACACAAGTATAAACACTCAACATATATGAATAAGAATTATGCATGAATTTGTGAGTGTGTGCAACTATCTTTTCAAAGCAAGTAAGCACAAGAATTTTACATTCGGTGCTTCTGCTCTTGAGGTCTTGAGAGCCTAAGCTACCCTTACATAATACCCCAAAAATGTGATTTGTTCACGAAATAAGCTAATTAATAATTGAGGACTTTACAATCTCCCCTTTTGTCTATTTCGTGATAAAACCACCACTCACATTGATCCTTACAAAAAAAATAAGACACCGGGAAGATATTCTACATTACAAAGAGATATACATAAAAAAAACTTCAAATATTCAATCTCTTGTAGAATCATCAACCCTACACACAAAGCAAACAACAAGTACACTTTCCTCAAGGCATCTTAACGTCAAGGCATCAACTACAAGCTTGACAAGGTCATTGTGCTTTGCACTATAGTGGAAATGGTGAGAAATGTCACCTTTTTTTTGGTGAGTTGTAGTGATGTCACCGTTATAATAAGTTATGCTTAAAAGGCACCTATTAAGGTGAGCTACCGAAATTGCCCTTAAATAATCGATTTTTTATTCTTTAAAGGCTGTCGTCCAAAAAAGCTGTCTGAAAATCAATCACCTACTCCATTTTTTCTTCAGAAAACGAGCTCCATTCCAGATATTGCACAAGAAGGTAAATTAATATTTCTGATCTTCATTTCCATTTTTTCTTGTATTTCTGTGTGGTATAGCACTGTATGAACATTTATGAACATGCTGTCTCAATTTTTTTATGTTTATGTCCTGGAGTTGTAAACTTTTAAAAAATAATGAATGAACATGTATGCATATTTTTTTGTATATATATTTGGCAGAGTTGAGTTATAGTGGTGCAAACAAGTTTATAATCTTGGGCATAAAAGCTGAAAAGCTTTTAAAAAAAGCTCGAAACATTTGAAAAAAAGCTCTATCAAATTCTAAAAAAGCTCGATCCAAAAAATAGATGTTGGATACGTAAAAAGAAAAGCTAGATCCCTCGAAAAAAGGCTCGATCCATCAGAAAAAAAACTCGATCCCTGACAAAAAAGGCTCGATCCCTCATAAAAATAGCTCGATCCCTCACCAAAACAGCTCGATCCCGCACAAAAAAAAACTGGATCTCTCACAAAAAAACTCGATTCCTCACAAATAAAAAGGTCGAGCCATATTTGAAAAAAGCTTGAGCCATATGAAAAAAAACTCGAGCTATATTAAAAAAAGCTCGATTATGTAGAAATAGAGCTAAGTCTTGAACCAAAAAAGCTCGATCCCGTTAGAAAAAGCTCGATCATGTACAAAAACGGCTCAATCATGTACAAAAAAAACTCGATCAGTTAAAAAAAAACTTCATCTCTTACACTTTTGATTTTTGTTTAATCCTTTATAATTGTAAATTTAATATGAAATATTTATTTCTTAATAATGGTTTTTGATGATGGTTTTGACAGAACAATGGATAGGGTGAGAATAGTCATATCTTACAACGGTCGATGTGAGCAATTACCCGACAGAAATCAGAGGTATTTAGGTTCCGATAACCAAGGTTTGTATGTGTCTAAGAATTTGAGTTACGACGAACTGGTGTCGATCATGCAAACCATTGTGAAGTTTGATGAGAACATATACAGTGCTGAGCTACAGTCTTTATCAATTGTTCCTGGGACTACATGTCGTACATTTATAAGAAACAATGATGATGTTCAGTTTATGCTAGGAGGTCCAACCCGACTGCTGTACGTCGAGCTGTCATGTCTGTCCCCCCATATACCTATCAATCAACCCTCCGGGACTAAAGTCTGGATCAGGAGGTGGGGGGCTATCCCGGTGTGTACGTATGTCGACCTTGAAGCCTCTGGATCATATCCAGTAACAATCGGTGTTGTTGCTGACAATCCTCATCACTCTTTCGGATCATATCCAACAACTCTAAGTGTTGACGTTGTCGATCCTCGTCACTCTTCCGGAGGGCTTCACGCACAACGTTCAACATATCTGCCCACGGAGCCTGAAATCATGTCTATATTGTTAGTAAAAAACTATCACCACGTGTTAATAAAAAATACTAAACTTTGTTTTCAACTTACCTCTCCATCACGTCCAACACCCCCACAGGAATCCCCTGCAAATGTACCATGTCCGGGGGTGAAAAACCGAACCCGTCTATGCCTATGCCTTTCTCGTTGAGGGTCTGTCTCATATCTCTCACTGTCATTGGGCCTTAAACCCCCAGCAGTGGGCTCAGATCCCTCACTATCAATGGTCCTGTCTGTTAAACCCTCACCCTCTGTACCACTGATCCCGCCTAAGGTAGTCTGATCAGGGACCGGAGGCGGCATATCATCCATGTCATCTTCTACATACAGACTCCCCCCGTTGTCTAGCCAGGCATAGTACGGTGCCTGTCTCTCACCTGGTGTTGACACCAGTTCCTTCCTCGCAAACATCTGAAATATTAGTTAGAACAATGTAATTATACAAATACTAACTAATAAAAACATTAACAAAATAAATACATACCCTGGCTTTGAAATCTTTGCCAGCTTCTTCCCTCTCGGATGTTTGGTCAACTCCCACTTCAAAATACGAGGAGTCAGATCAGTAACCCTCCGGGCACTGACCTCTTTGGCCAAATCAGGAATCACCTCCAAAGCAAATATCTGCATCAAAGATAAGTACGATAAGTATCCATAATATTTTGGACACCAACAATAAAGTACAATTTGTAGTTCGAAGTTATTACCAATAGGGCATGAGATAGACCATATATGTTGTAGGTCTCCACCCTGTGTACGTTAGCACATTTTTCCTGCTGGCGTCACTCGAACCAGTCTCTTCGCCCGTCAAGCGTATGCTTGAATGAGTAAATAGAATGCCTGTACACGTGGGCACCCCACGGGAACTTGTCGATCGCATCAAGCTCCTCAACTAGCTGAAACTGCCAAACTGGAATCTTGAATCTCTCATCCACCCCCATCAGTATCCAGTTCAGCATATATAAGAGGCAGAGCTTGACAACATCGTACGCCTTTTCGAACTCTGCACCGGTGATAACACCCCTAATCTCCTCCAACGACACCTCATCGGCTCCAGGAAAGTATCGCTCATGTATGCTATTCTCCACTGTTGTATACTTGGTGGTGTCTGGTACAACTCCAAACCGTAGTCCGGTGATCAGGTAAAATTACACTTTCGAAAACCTCATCGACTGGTTTCCTAACATGAAGTGCATCTCATCTGTTGGGCCATTATGATGGAGCTCCCTCAAAAGCACTCGATGGATAATACCATCGAAAAATTTCATCTCCCAATACATTGTCAGGAAATGCCCGAAACATGACGCCATGAACTGATGGCGGTCTTCATCTGTAAATTCTACAGGGACACGGTTCAGCGTGTCGTCTATATGGGCAACAAAATGGTCGTGTCAAGTCAATTTGCCCTCGTACCAGTCTCCTTCTGGAGTTTTAAGCGAATCCCTCAACCTAATTCTCATCTGCAATGTAACAGAAATACAACATCATTAAACAGAACAAATAAAAAAGCTCGATCCAATTCAAAAAAATCTCGAATCTATTGAAAAAAGCTCGAATCCTTTTTAAAAAAGCTCGATCCCTTTCAAAAAAGCTCGATTCCTTTTCAAAAAAGCTCGATCCCTTTCAAAAAAGCTCGATCCCTTTCAAAAACACTCGATCCAATTTAAAAACAGCTCGAACCTATTGAAAAAAGCTCGAATCCTTTTTTAAAAAGCTTGATCCTTTTCAAAAAGGCTCGATCCAATTCAAAAAAAGCTCGATTCCTTTTCAAAAAAGCTTGATTCCTTTTTAAAAAAGCTCGATCCCTTTCAAAAAGGCTGGATCCAATTCAAAAAAAGCTCGACCCTATTGAAAAAGCTCGATCCCTTTTCTAAAAAGCTCGATCCCTTTGAAAAAAGCTCGATCCCTTTGAAAAAAACTCGATCCCTTTGAAAAAAGCTCGATCCCTTTCAAAAAGGCTCGATCCAATTCAAAAAAACCTCGACTTACCAAAACCTAATTTTCACGAAAATAAAAGCTCGATTCCTTTGAAAAAAGTCTCGATAACACAGATTTCATCTTCCTCAACTGATATTCAACCAAATTACAAGCCCTAACCTAAACCACAACCATTCGCACATCTCTATTTTAACTGGTTTCTACAATTCCTATCAACAAAACTCAATTCTAACATGTAATGCAAGTTAACAACAACAAAAACGAGAAAAAATAACCAATCACTACAAGAAAAAAGGTTTATTATTGACATTTAAAAACTGTCAATAAACTATCCTCTTGACAGTTTTTGAACTGTCAAGGAAGTCTGTGTCAACAATGATCTTGACACTTTTTAAATTGTCAAGAGTATTTGACAGTTTTTAACTGACAAGAGTTTTGACAGTCAATAACTGTCAAGAGTTTTGACAGTCAATAACTGTCAAGTATTTATTTTTAAAATTTATCAAAAAAATAGGATTTTAAGTTTCTATTTTTATTTTTTAATTTATATGATTTTAATTATCCACCCAACAAATCAAATGCAATAGATTATATAAAAATAATAATAATTCCTAGAAAAATTAAATTAAATATTGAATATTTTAACGATAGTTTCATATTCATTAAATTTTACAGAAGAAAAATATATTATATCGAAACTTTTATTATCATTCTAAAATATATTATACATATTTATACTTATTTATTGAGTACATCAACAATCAACAATGTTCATAACATTATGAAGTTGCAATAGGTCCCCATCAAATCCAGCATGTTTCAATTTCTACTTAATCTGCACAAATAATTTAATAACACCATTAGACACAAGCATTTAAAAAAATGATTACAATAAAGGCAAAAAAAAAATTATTATAGTAAATGCAAATGAAATAAATAGAGGTTAAACCCAAACATTAATTTTCAAAAATATGTTACATAAAGTAATAAAAAAAGGCTTAAGAAATTTTAACTTCTTTGATGACAACTTACATCACACCCTTTTCTTAGCAATAACATAGCCATGGATTTGTGGAGAACAATAAGACAAAAATGCTCGGTACCATACGAAAAATCATGACAACATGGTTGTATTTATAGTTTAGATCTGTAAAAGTTTAAGACTAGATAGTAAAAGTGATGCATATAGATAGAATGAGGAGAAAAAAACAAAGAAAAAACAAAGTATGGAATACGTAGAAAGAGATCATGATCAAAGGTTATAGCTGAAGAGAGTGTGTAGAAGTTTTCTCAAAGTCTGACACACCACTTTATTAAAAGATAAGAAAGGGTGGTTGTATTTGAATTAAATTAGTTATCTATTAATATTTGGTGGGAATTAAAAACTTTTGAAATTTAGAAAAAGTTTACATTTTTTCGAAAAAGGTGAAATAGTTTTGACAGTTTCTAAAAACAGTCAAAATTAGTTCACATTTTTTAAAAAACAGTCAAGATTAGTTCACATTTTTTTAAAAACTGTCAACACTTAGTCACAGTTTTTATATTCTGTCAAAAAGTAATAAAATTTGATAGTTTTTAAAAACTGTTAAGAATAAAGTTTTTTTTAATAGTGAATCTTACATTTGTCAATCGCAGCTCTTCCGGTCACTTCACCTTCGATTAGTTTCTTGTCGGTTTGATTGTTGCTTCTCTCTGACTTTGAAAACGACAACTTCCTCCCTGTTTTAATATTTCGGGGTATTTTTGTCTGAACGACTTAAATGGTACATTTTAAACATACATTAATAAAGTGGTGATATTTGCACAACACCCCCCTCAAATAGTGTCTAATGTTGATGCAGCTTGAAAACGTTGAATTATATTGCCCAGTATTATTGTTGCTGTGATGTTATTAGGTTAAGACCATTTGGTCATTTGCATATTGAATTAAGTGGATGGGTGATGATATTAGGTTTAGACCACTTGCTCATTTGTTTACTGAATCAGGTGGATTGGTGTGTTCTTATTTTGTATTCCCTTCGCAAACATTCCTTCATTTTTGTTATGCTGTAATTAATAGTTTGCTACTTTGCTCATGGTTTTCAATTAGTTTTTTTTTGCTATTAAACATTTGGAGAATAGTACAACCAATGAGAAAGAGTGATCCAATAATCGGATAATAATTATTATAAAAAAAAAAATTACACAACACGAAGACCGTTTTTCCCTTCATGCTGCCAAGGAAACATGAGACTTCGAATGCCAGATAATTCTAGAAACTTCATCTTTAATTATACTTTAATTTACTAATTGATGATTACTTCCCCTCTTTTGACCCTTAAATATCAATTCGAAGGAAAAAGTCATAAACAAAGTGAAGTTTATAGGGTGGTTAGTAGTACGAGGGAAAGTCCACTCTAATGACAGGATTTAAAAGAACAGACCCGGGCCTGCCCCTATGTGTTGCATCATGTGAAGGGGTGATTTAGAAACTGTAGAGTATCTCCTTTTGCATTGCCAGTAGCCTGGCAGCTTTGGGATAAACTGTTTCAGGTGTCCAATCTATGCTGATTGCTGGATAGCTCCTTCTTGCTGCTCGGTATGGATTATTTGAAAGGGGAGAAATTTTAGGTTTGTTGAAGATGCTAAAGAGGATAATCTGCAGGCCTGTTGAGAGAAAATTTGGTTTTGAGCAATTGGGAAGCTGCTTTGTTGTGGATAGGGAATGATTTTTTGATTTTGTTGTGCATAGAATGTCTTGTTGCGAGGATTAGTTTTTCGTTCTCTTTTTTACACCGGCTTTTATAGAGTTGTCTCCTTTTTTTGGGTTGTATTCTCTACTTGAAAGCTTGTGCTATAGCTTCCTCTAATACACTTCTTTCTTTTTTTTTCCCTTTTTCTTTCTTTTTGTTTATATATATAATTAGGTGGCAAATACTAGGAGAAGAGTGTATTTTGAGTCTGAATCTATAGTCAATTGGAGGAGTTGAATACGAGGAAAGCATTAGCCCTATTTTGAAGCCAAATGAGTTTGATGGTATGCACTGAAAAAAAAAATGGTATGCATTGAGGAAACAAAAAAAAAAGACCTTAAGTGACACGTTTTATAGTGACCTTAAGTGACCTTTTTTTTTTTTGACAAATTTTGAATACGCCACTATCGGGTATTATTTCATGAAAAATTCTATTAATTATCTTTTTGTTTTGCTAAATTGAGACTTTTAAAAAAAATGTCACAATTGGTTTAAAAAATTGATAATTTATGATAAATAATATAATTAGTCAAAAAATTACTATATAAAAAAGGAAAGATTTTTATTTTTTTGACCTATAAAAATGTCAGTAATAAAAATAAAAAGGATCTTTCTATTATGAAAATATAATTATGGAAAAAAATCTTTTTTTTTAAGCAACCATTCAGTAGTGGTCACTTTAAGGAAAAAAATCTTTATTTTATTAAGAGATTGATTAAAGGATTCTTTTTAAGAAATATATATATATATATATATATATATATATATATATATAATATTATCTTAAAATAATTACTAAAATAAAAAAGTTATAGGTTTTTCTAAACATAAAAATCATTTTAAAATTTAAATAATTTATTTTACAAAAAAGACATGAGGTTTTTGAAAGGCATCATAAATATTTAATTTTATTTTTTGAAGAAAAAAACACCATAGCCATGGTGTGTGCTTGTGTGTGTGGGGTTTTTGTTTTTGTTCTTATTTCATCTTAATATCTCTTGCTTCTTATCTCATCTTTATGTCTCTTGGTTCTATATTTGCCTCTTGGCATAACTATCTAGATTTTCTCTTTATTTTCCATCTCATTGAAAATATTTTTTCTATTTGAAACCATGATTTATCAAAGAAGTCACCAAGATTATAGAGAACATTTATATTTTTCTAAGGTTCTTTTATATTATAATTTTAGAGTAAATTTTATATATTATCTGTAATACCCGATTTTTTGTTTCCTTCTTTATTAGTAGTAGTAATAATAACATTAATAATAATAATATAAATAGAAACATATTTATTCGGTTTCTTTTTGTTAAGGCAACTAAATCACCTAGTAATAAACCATAAAAATTTGGTAATAAACCAAATCACTGATTCATTCTCCAGCATTATTACAAGTTAATTCCATATTTACACAGATTTGAAATAAGTCAATTCCACTTTTAGAGAGATTTGAATTATTAGCAAAATCAATGGGATTTATATATCTTCAATATTTTTATTAGCAAGATCGATGGGAAGTATTATTTTTTATAATTATTCATATATATATATATATATATATATATATATATATATATATATTGTTAAGATATATAGGGTTATTTTGTTTTATTATTTATTAAGGGTAGAATAGTCTTTTCTTTTATCTTTATTTAACCTACATATAGTCTATTTGTGTTTAGGTTTTCTATTCTTTTTTTCTTTTAATCTCTGATTGTAGCATACATTGTATTATGCTTTATCAATAAAGAACCTTACTTTTCTCTTCTTTTTAGATTGTTTAACATGGTATCAGAGTTGGTTTCACGCTCTTTTTCTTTTAATCTCTGATTTTTTTGTTGTTGTTGCTGTTGCAAAGAAGTTGAAGTGATCGCACAATTCATCTGTTGATTGTTTGTGTTTCTGGGCTCAGTTTTACGTTCGTTCGGTATTTGTTCAGTTTTTGCAATCTGGTATTTCGTTTCCCTTTCTTCCACGTTTCGTTTTTTTTTTATTATTATGGCTACTGCAAAAGATGATTCGCTCCAGTCTGTGTGTGAGGTTGGATGGAAAGAATTATTCATATTGGAGTTATGTGATGAATTTTTTTTTTAAGGGATAAAAAGATGTGGGGATATGTTAGTAGAACTTCTGTGAAACCTAAGAGTGCTGATGAGGATTATGCTACTTTGGTAGACGTATGTGAAACAAACAATGTAAAAATTATTACTTGGATTAACAATTCTATTGAGAATACCATTGGTACACAGTTGGCAAAGTATGAGACGCTAAAGGATGTTTGGGATCATCTACAGAGGTTATACACTCAATCGAATTTTGCAAAGCAATATCAATTAGAAAATGACATACGAGCTCTTCAGCAAAATAATACGAGTGTTCAGGATTTTTATTCTGCTATGACATATCTTTGGGATCAATTGACTCTTATAGAATCGGATGAACTAAAGGCTTTTGGTCCCTATATTGCTCATAGAGAACAACAACGGTTGGTGCAATTTTTAATGGCTCTTCGCAGTGATTTTGAAGGTCTTAGAGGTTCAATTTTGCTTCGTTCTCTGCTTTCATCTGTTGACTCAGTTGTCAATGAGTTGTTGGCTGAAGAAGTACGTCTTAAGTCTCAGTCTGAAAAGGGAATTCTTCATGCTCCGAATCCTTCTGTGTTAGCATTATCTTATAAGCCATTCTCTAATAATCAAAATATGCCTTACACAAGAGTTGCGTTCGACGAGTGCAGTTTCTGTAAGCAGAAAGGTCATTGGAAGGCTCAGTGTCCTAAATTGAGACAACAGAATCAATCACAGCAGCAATCTCAAGCTTGGAAGCCTGGCAACCAGTCACAATCTAATGCTAATAGACCACTTCAAGGTTACAAACAACCACAGCCTAATATTGCAGCAGTAGCTTCATTAGGTCATTCCATCGATCCTAGTAATTGGGATGAGCAATTTCAGATGTTTCTCTCCTTACAGCCACAAGCTATGTCTGCCTTTTCTTCCGTAGGTTAGTTGCCTCATAATTCTTCAGGTATGTCAGCTTCTATATGGGTCTTGGATTATGGTGCTACACATCATATGTCTCCAGATTCTTCATCTTTTGCTTCTATGTATCTTTCGTCTTCTATTCCTGTTATGACTGCTGATGTCAATCTTATGCCTTTAACAGGTGTTGGCTATGTTGTTACTCCTCACTTGTCTCTCCCTAATGTTTATCATATTCCGAAAATCACATTAAATCTTGCTTCTGTTGGTCAGTTATGTGATTCTGGTAATTTAGTCACCTTTTCCTCTTCTTCTTGTTATGTGAAGGATCTGCAGTCTCAGAAGCTGATAGGGACGTGCCGTAGGAAATGAGGACTATATGTTTTGGATGAGTTAAAAGTGCCAGTTGTTGTTGTTGCTGCTACTAATGTTGATTTGTCTTCTTTTCGTTTGAGTCCTTCTTCTTCTAGTTTTTGTTTATGGCATTCTTGCCTTGGTCATGTTTCGTCTTCTCGTTTGAGATTTTTAGCTTCCACAGAGGCTTTAGGAAATTTGCAGACTCATGATATTTCTGATTGTAGTGGATGTAAACTGGCAAAATTTTCAGCTTTACCTTTTAATCGTATTATTTTTGTTTCTTCTTCTCCATTTGATTCGATTCATTCTGATGTGTGGGGTCCTTCTCTTGTTCCCACTAAAAGAGGGTCTCGATATTATGTTTCTTTTATTGATGACTATACTCGTTATTATTGGATTTATTTAATGAAACATCGTTCTGAATTCTTTGAGATATACACAGCCTTTCGAGCTCTTGTCAAAACTCAACATTTTGCTATTATCAAATGTTTTAGGTGTGATTTGGGTGGGGAATACACTTCTAATAAATTTTGTGAGTTGTTTGCCTTAGATGGAACTATTCACTAAACTTCGTGTACAGATACTCCTGAGCAAAATGGTGTTGTTGAAAGAAAAGATAGACATATTGTTGAAACTGCTCGATCTCTCTTATTATCTGCTTATGTTCCTAATGTGTTTTGGGATGAAGCGGTTCTGACTGCTGTAACTATGATTAATACAATTCCATTTTCTCATATTTCAGGTATTTCTCCTTTCAAAAAATTGTATGGGTATGCCCCAGATTATTCTTTCTTTAGAGTTTTTGGTTGTACTTATTTCGTTCTTCGTCCTCATGCAGAACACAGTAAGCTGTCCTTTCGATTTCCTATTTATGTCTTTCTTCGTTATGGTGAAGGTCAAAAGGGGTATCGATGTTTTGATCCGATTACTCAGAAACTTTATGTGTCTCGTCATGTTGTTTTTCTTGAATATATTCCTTTCTTTTGTATTCCATCCACCACTTATGGCTTGACTAGATCTGATCTTATTCGTATTGATCCTTTTTCTGAGGATTCTGATAGTTTGTTATCTCAGGTTCCTAGTTTTACAGGTATTGAAGCTCTCTCTGTCCCTCAAGCTCCGTCTGAGATTGTTGATCCACCTCTACGTCAATCCATACGCATTCGTAAGTCTACAAAGTTACTAGATTTTGTTTATTCTTGTTATTCTTCATCTTTTACTTCCTTTTTAGCTTCTATTCATTGTCTGTCTGAGCCTTCTTTTTATAAAAAGGTAATTCTAGTCCCACATTGGCAGCAAGCTATTGATGAGGAACTTTCTGCTTTACATATGATAGATACTTGGGATTTAGTTCCTCTACCTCCTGGTAAAAGTGTTGTTGGTTGTCGTTGGGTGTATAAGATCAAGACTAATTTTGATGGATCTATTAAACGATACAAAGATAGGTTGGTTGCAAAAGGGTATTCTCAACAGTATGGTATGGATTATGAGCAGACTTTTGCTCTTGTTGCGAAAATTACTACTATTCGTACTCTTATTGCCATAGCTTCAGTTCGACAGTGAGGTGTCTCTCAACTTGATGTTAAAAATGCTTTCTTAAATGGAGATCTTCAAGAAGAAGTTTATATGGAGCCCCCTCATGGTGTTTCACATGGTTCTGGGTATGTTTGCAAGCTCAAGAAGGCGTTATATGGTCTCAAACAAGCACATCGTGCTTGGTTTAAGAAATTTTCTATAATGATTTCTTCTTTTGGATTTGCTTCTAGTAGTCATGATTCTGCTTTCTTTTTTAAGTCCACTGATGTAGATCGTATCATTCTTTATTTATATGTTGATGACATGATTATTACTGGTGATGATGTTGATTGTATTTCAGTTTTGAAGACAGAGTTAGCTAGACAATTTGAAATGAAGGATTTGGGTTCTCTACGATATTTCTTAGGTATTTAGGTAGCCTACTCGCCTAGAGGTTATCTTCTTTCTCAGTCAAAATATGTTGCAAATATTCTTGAGTGGGCTGGACTTACTGATAATAAGACTGTTGATACTCCCATTGAGGTTAACGTAAAGTATTCTTCTTCTAATGGTATATCTTTGTTAGATCCTACTTTATGCCGTACTATTGTTTGGAGCTTGGTTTATCTCACTATTACTCATCTAGATATTGCATATGATGTTTATATTGTTAGTCAGTTTGTTGCTTCTCCCACTACAGTTCATTGGGCAGATGTTCTTCGTATTTTGCGGTATCTTCGAGGCACAGTCTTTCAGAGTCTTCTACTTTCATCCACCTCCTCCTTGGAGCTGCGTGCATACTCTGATGCTGATCATGGCAGTGATCCCACAGATCGTAAGTCTGTTACTGGTTTCTGTATCTTTATGGACGATTCTCTTCTTTCTTGGAAGAGCAAGAAACAATCTATTGTTTCTCAATCTTCAATCGAAGTGGAATATCGTGCTATGACATCTACTACAAAAGAGATTGTTTGGTTACTTTGGTTACTTGCAGACGTGGGGATTCTTCTTTCTCATCCCATTCCTATGTATTGTCACAATAAGAGTGCTATTCAAATTGTTCACAACTCGGTTTTTCACGAACGAACCAAACACATTGAGATCGATTGTCACCTTACACACCATCATCTCAAGCATGACACCATCACTTTACCTTTTGTTTCTTCTTCTTCGCAGATTGCAGATTCTTTACCAAGTCGTATTTTATTTCACGTTTTCATTTTCTAGTTGGCAAAATCTCGATGCATGTAGCTGTCGCATCGTGAGTTTGAGGGGGGATATTAAGATATATAGGGTTATTTTATTTTCTAATTTATTAAGGGTAGAATAGTCTTTTCATTTATCTTTATTTAACCTATATATAGTCTATTTGTGTTTAGGTTTTCTACTCTCTTTTTCTTTTAATCTCTGATTGTAGCTGTAGGGAAAATTGCGCAACGGAAGCGTGAAAATATTAAAATTAGGGTTTTGTATAAATAATTTTTTTCCCTTTTTAATAACAAGAACCTTAACCCTAGATTAATTGATGTATATAATAAGCATCGTACATTTTCTCATGACGATTGAACTAGCGCTGAATTGAATCCGCAAGATTTTCCAATCCATTCACGAACGTGAATCACGTAGGAGTGTGGGCTCCCTTTCTTTAAATTGTATACCTGAGGATGGAATCAAACAAAATCTCTTTCTTTGTTAGTCACTATAATCCTCCAAGAAGAAAACAAAGAACGTTAGATCACTTGTGAATTATCAATCAATTTGATTGAAACTCGCGTGAACCTCGATTCGATGTTGTACACGAAACCTTTTAATGTGAAGGCTATTAGTGCAATATCGAATACAAAACGTTCTTTCTTTCTTTTCTTCTTAGCCGAATCTCACACTATTTTTTAGAGTTGATCGAATTTTATCTAGAACAAAAACAATTTTTTCTCCTAAAATTCTTATGGTGGCCGAATTCTCTTCAAGTTGAATTGCTTAGGCTGGCCGAAAATTCCTCTTATATATATGTATGGCTGGCCGAAATTCTTTATATATATAGGGTTAGCCGAAATTCTTCTTGGAAATATATTAGCATTTTAAATCCTTTCCTAAGAAGGATTTACTTGGTTGTTAAGAATCCTTTCCTAAGGTAGATTTACTTGGTGGTTAAGAATATTTTTCAAAGAAGAATTCTACCCTTAGGTAGATTTATCTGGTGACCAATAATCATTTTCCAAAAAGAATTCTTTCCTACACCAAGACTCCTAATCCAACTCAATAGAGTATTTATAACTATATTAAAGATTTTCTAATTTGACTAGATAAATAATTCTTATTATTTATCTACTTATCAAATATAATCTTTAATATTAATTATACTATCAACAACATTATAATATTAGGAGACCATCTCCTACTAGAAAAAAAGATTAATTAACTGCCAAATTAATTTGTTAATAGCAAAATTTGGCTAGGGACCAAAGAAGAATTTTTCACTTCCCAGCCTTCCCGCAAAGGTCCAAATTCGGGCTTATATGACGGGGTATCAAGGTCCCCGAGGTCGAGCTACCACGCGATCCTACAGAAGCAAAGCGAGGCCGGCCATACCATCTGAGCATCTCGCACGAGTCCAGGCTTACCAAATAAAGCCCGACGAGACCGCGTCAAGCTCCTTATGCAAGGATAAAGCCCGAAGCTAGGTCGACGTGAAAGAACCTGGATAAAGGTATCTCGTGACACTCTCTTAGAGCTTGCTACTATCTCTACTTTCACTACGAAACCTTTAAGGTGCCGAACTTGTCTTGCAAAGGCCCTCCTGCCTCGTCGAGGTATAATCTCGACCTGTCCGAGCATTAAAGGAAGGAGCCCGTAAAGCCTCATCGCCACCAAAAAGCACTAAGATCCACTGTAGATCCTGGCATGGTTAAATCAAGTAGCAAGAGTAGTGCTCGAGCGTATCTCTCCACCTTTTCAGAAGCGAGCTAAGGTCGCCTGTTTTTGGCAAATACCTTACCAAGGCCGGCTTGCCAAGCCCGCTACACCGCTAGGAAGCCTGCATAATTAGGTCAAGCTCCATGATAAAGCTCGACGTAGCTAAACCAAGCTCCCAGCTACAAGGTTGGAACCCTATGGGATATTTCATCCCTAAAATGGTTATCACAAGCTCCATGGGAAGACCAGCATCTAGCTCCGTGACAATCGAGAGGTCCCCGGGGGACCCCGCCAGTGTACTGGATCCTAGGGTACCTCGCCCTCAAGAAATATCAAATGTCACCTCGGGTAACCTTCATGGAGTACCTCTCCAAAGTGACAAGCAGAACTAGAGCTCTCATCTCGGCAACGTAGGAAGAGAGGATTGACTTCCATGACATTTAAAGTACCATTAATGAGGTCAACCGTATTAATGGAGGCAGTCAACCCAATTAATGACATGATCAACACCATTAATACAGAGAATATTCAACTCTTTAATAGTCGTCATTAGTGAAAGAGTCCAAAGAGGAAACAAATACCTTTTCCTCCAAGATATCCTCCACAACCTATTCTTTGGGGTCAACTATAACAGAGAATCCCGCTTATCAAGGAAAGAAGAGTCCGAAGAGGAAACAAACACAAATCCTCTCAGATATTAGCCACGATCTGATCAACTACATTAAAGGAAGAATCGTAGTCAATAAGGAAAGGAAGATTGAAGAATCCTGGACTTGCACGCCAAGGTAGTCACCATTTATAAATATGCATGTAAAAGGCATAGAAAGGGGGCTTCGATCAAAGACAGAAGACAGACACGCTTCGTTTCAAGATCTCTCGACATCATCAATGTATGTATTACCTTTACCTAGAATATACCGGTATCGGTACATTCGACCACCATTGTAAGCTCTTCGGAGAAACTACGGTGTATTACTTCACCATTCTTGTAAGCTCCCCGGAGCATTCTCTGATATATACATAAGGAAGGGTATTCCTCCTTCCTCAGGATACTGCATTGGGGTTTTTCAGCATGTGATCATTCGTGATGCTTTTTCCCCCTTGGTCAGTCCATCTCCCTCTACAAAAGACTTGTGTATTTCCTATTATCTACTGTGTTACGCATGTGTGTATGCGGGCTAGGAACCGACCTCATTGGTCCTAGCTCTCTAATCTTTCTTATATGAGATCGGGAAACAACAACAAAGACCTAAGGAAACGAAGCTAGATTCCTACCCCGCTGGACCTAGCGCTCTTATCTTCCCATCTACATGCTAAAGTCGCATATCACGATGAGGGGAAACCACCCAGACCAGCTTGAAGGAAATCGATGGGCTCTCCTGCATCACCTCTATGGTAGAAATCGGGCTCTCCGACACTGGAGCTAGATAAGCCCTCTTCTTACTTGCTATCTAGGTCGAGAAATTACAGGAAGGAATTGAGCTCCAAAACCGGGCTCCAGGTACCATGACGGGCTCCGACCCTGATCGAGGACCAGCACTCCCCAGATCTACTTCATAAGCATGAAGCCCGACGGGTGGGATGGCTTGTCTCCTCGAGCTCATCAGATCTACTACATAAGCACGAAGCCCGACAGGCGGGATGGCTTGTTTCCTACCTACGATTTCATCCTCCTTCATATTCATACAAGATCAGGTCAGGTATCAACGGTACCGACTCCGGCCACCACTTTCGCTGTAGTGGTCTCGAGGGCGTTAATAGGGATTTCTCATCCTAAACAAATTTCCCGTTAACATAATTAATTTCCATTTAATTAAATAATAAAATAAAAATAATATAAGTAAGCTAAACTATATAGCTTTGCCACCCAACACAATATATGGACCATTATATTATTTTTTTCTATTTTATTAAATCCATTGGACCTTAATAAAAAATCCACATGTGAACTAGACTCATTCTTACAAAAAGAAACAAGTCAACATGTCTCAATACAATTCTAGATGGACCCCTACATTGGTCCGGTAGAATATATCAAGTGATCCATGCAAGTTCGTATGGATTGGGGATCTTGACGGGCTATCTAAATTTAAGCTCCAATCGACATAACTCAATCACAATCAACAAATGATTCACTTAGTTCCGATCTATTAATTTTAGTTCATTCCACTAAAGAACTAAAATTGAACTCTTAAATAAAGATAGAATAAGTTAATATTTCTCATTCATACCCTAGACAGTCTTAATGGAGAAAGTGTATCCTCGTGAAGAATACCAGTAATCGCCAAGAGCTCATAGACCGCCTATAGCTATCCAAGTTACCATATTTACTCATATGACCATATTTTGAACTTGGATATTTTGAACTTGGATATTTTGACTTATCCAGAAGCCATGTTTCAATATACACTATTGAAAACATAACGTTAAGATTTAATATCAAATACCTCAAAACATCCATATGATGATATTCAACTCTCATTTAATAAATGGAGCCACGATGTCCATATCTATGAATGAAGTCCGCTATCGATTAACAAATGAATACCAACAAACTATCGAGGATAGACTATGCTATATAATCGTACTCATTGATAGCTTAAATGATAACACTTGCAACCATAAGTCCATCATTTATCTCAGGATTAAGATAGACTATTCGATTATCTTCAAGTGAAAACTTTTATCCATTGACGGTTCTAGATAAAGTATTTCACTGTGATCCAATTCAATGCACCCAGTGCCTAAAGATTCTTTTCCGATTTAGGATCATATCTATAAATTTCATAATTAAACTTTAGTACTATCGATCTGAAACAAGTGAATCGAATATATGTCTTTAATTATATCTCTTTTTAACTTATTCTAATTGTATCTTTTGAAGTTTTGCAATATATTTAAGTTTAGTTATATAAGTGCAATCCTCAAATTACTTAACTCCAAAATGTATGGATATATATGACTATTAAACTATTGTTATATCAATTGATTTTATCTAAAAGAATTTCATAATTTTTTTTAAATATTCACTCATTCATATTAAATCATGATGTGATAGTGTGTGATCTAATTATTTCACTTGTATAGTATTTTAAATGTAATAAATTATTTTTTTAGATGAGGATTGTGTCAAGTCATTTTAAGATATGAATCTTTATCGTTTATTGTTTATTTTATGCTTTTTATTTTCTTGTAACTAGTTCTACTAGTGGCTGTTTACGTCCTCTCTTGTATCCTCTCTTTTTAATATTAATAAATTAGTTTCTAATTAAAAATATATATATATATGTTTTATATGTCACATGCTACTAATGGCGGAAGAATGAGCAGGGCAACCCTCTTTCAAAACAATAAATTAATTATATATGTTATTATTAATTGTACAAACACCTCTAATATTTTGTCTAATTATATTTATATGTAAATTTTGTTTATAATTACACTAACATCCCTTACCGTTAGTATAATTTATTTCATTTATTTATCCTAACTTAAAATCAAAAGACAATAATAAAAATTACAAGCAATCAATCACAATTGACAAAAGTATTATTTTATGTTTGTTTTACATAAAATATTTACTTGCTTTTATAACCGGTCATTAATAGTAAATTTTCATAATATATAAAATCTATTTAAAAACAAGATATAAACAAATCAATGTGAGGGTTTGTGAGTCATTGATTAAGCATTTAAATATATTGACTAAACAATTCAATGTGAGAGTTTTTGAGCCACTAAGTAAGTATTAGAAATTCATATTGACTAAAAAAAGTAGATAAATTCAATAATTGATAGCTAATGAATTGCGTATATACTACTCGCGTGTATTGACAAAAAAATATTTATATATAGAGTTTAGTCCGGTCTGTAAATATTTCTTAGGTCCGCCCCCTACATGCTACTTATATATATAGTATTTCAATATCTTAAATGTATTTATTATTTCATTTATTGATTTACCACTATAATTTATTTGTCAAAAACTAAATTTGAGTTGTGTTCAGAATTTTAGGGCGTGTTTGGTATCGTTTTTAAAATTGTATTTTTGGAAACTGTTTTAAAAAATGAAAATCATGTTTTGAAAATAATATTTTTAAAATGTAATGTGTTTGGCAATGTTTTTTTAAAATCAGTTTTTAAAATGGAAAACGATGTAAATTACTGTTATTTTTAAAATGAGTAAAGTAGTTATTTGGAGGGAAAAGTTATGGTTTATTTTGAAATGATGTTTTGAAAATGGTGAAAAACTATAAAAGGTTGTTTTTACTTTTTACTTACATAACTTTTAAAAAGTTGTTTTTTGTTTCAAAAACAGTTTTGTAAAATGTGTAAGCAAACAACATTCAAGTTTTTTTTTTGTTTTTAAAAATAGATCCAAACACCCCCTTAGTGTTGATTTTTGGTAAAATCAAAGTACTTATGTTTTTAAGATTTGATACTCTTAAGGTTTTATGATTATTTTAAATGGGATTTCATTAATATATTGTTGTTTTTTGCTATGTTTGAGATTGTTTTGTTTAAAAACTGATCTACTTATAGCTTAACTTAAAACATAACCGGCTTAACAAAAATATTAACAAGTGTTTGGTAAATTAAATTTTAAATTGTTTTGCTTTTGAATGGGTGGAAAATATATTTTGGTAAACTGACAAAAATAGACACATACTCAAGTCAGGTCAACTCGATCAATTTTAATAGAACAAAACGAGTTAACCGAGTCAACACTATCTCTTTGGTGGACTGAGTCGACTCGTTAGCTTCAAAACTCAGCAACCGAAACTGCTGTTTCATCGTCGATCGTCTCTCATCGACCCCGTCGACCGTCAATCCCTCGTTTCAACGTCAATCGCCAACGCCGAATTATGATCGATTTGAAGTCGAATCGGTGGATTGTCTCTCGCTCAAGTCGATCGTCGATTTACTATGAACCCGACCAGACTTCAAACAAGCCGTCGGTGCAGGCGACGCCAAAACCGTCTGATCAGTCCTTGGTCCGTAGCCGGATCTTCTCTGGACTCGAACTCCGGTGTTGGCCACCACAACTGTTCGATGTATCTTTTTATTTTTCTGATTTTTTATTTTTTTTTAAAATTAATTTTTGGTTATTAAAAATCATTAATAAATAAAAGGGTATTAGTGTCATTCTTTTAAAATAGTATGGGTGTTATAGACATTTTAAAGATTAAAGCTAGCTTCTGCTTCCAAAAGCACCCCCTCTACCAACTTCTCAAAAGTTGATTATTTATTGAACAAATTGTAAAATAAGTTGTTTTTGGGAAGTTTACCAAACACCTATTTTCTCAAAACTTGAGAAATAATAACTTATTTCTCAAGCAAAAGCAATCTCAAACATAGCCTTTATCTTGAGGTTGGAATCTACTTTTACTCAACATTATGAATTGTAATTTTTTTTAATCGTGATTGGCTAGTTTGCTTTAATGTGTTAAACTCATACTAAATCTTTTCTAGAATTCTTTTCAAAATTCACCACCTGATTTTGACGTAACTTAAGTATTCATATTTTAGCCCCACAAGTGAGTTTGATTATGTTCTATTCATATTTTTCTATCATGTGCTGATATGTGATTCGAATAACAATCGGTCATGTCGTAGGTTCATTAGCTGTATTGATTTGAGATTGATAGATACTAAATTATTTATTTTTACCTTAGTTTGATTTGTAATCTTTTGGACAAATAAGTTCTTGATGTAGAATTTTTCATAGGAGGTCATTAGCAAGATTTTGGATTTAGAGATGACTCGGTTGGGTAACATGTGAATGGAAACTTGGAGTATAAAAAAGGATTAATATGATTATATAATTTTTGCGATATGACATAAGTGAAAGGTGAATTCCGTAATATTTTGGATTTCGAGAATCATACAAATTTCGAGGACGAAATTCTTTTTGGGGGAAAGAGTTGTAATACCCAGTTTTTGTTTCCTTCTTTATTAGTAGTAGTAATAATAATATAAATAGAAACGCATTCATTCAGTTCTTTTTGTTAAGGTAACTAAATCATCTGGTAATAAACCAAAATATTTTGGTAATAAACCAAATCACTGATTGATTCTCCAACATTATTTCAAGTTGATTGCACATTTACAGAGATTTGAAATAAGTTATTTCCACATTTAGAAGGATTTAAATTATTAGCAAAATCAATGGGATTTGTATATCTTCAATATTTTTTTTAGCAAAATCGGTGGGAAGTATTATTTTTTATAATTATATATATGTATGTATATATATATATATATATATATATATATATATATATATATATATATATATATATATTCTCAGTAATATCTAGGGGTGTGCAAAAAACTGTCAAACCGAACCAAATCAACCAACTCAACCCATAAAGTTTGGGTTGGTTCGATTACAAATATAAAAAATTTGGTTTGTCTTTTGGACAAACCGATTAAAGGTGGTTCGATTTGGGTTGAGTGAATTACCGATTAAAGGTGGTTCGGTTTGGGTTGAGTGAAATAATTCACCAACCCAAACCAAACCACATATTTTAGAAAGTAAAACTAAAATATAAAACTAACATACGTTTTCTATTCAATCCATGTTTTAAAACTTTTATCGATTACTTTAAGCTTTTATAGTTTATATATTTGTTTTGATACAATTCTTCTGATTGATTGATGTATTAGGGTTTTAAAAGCATAGATGTTGTAAAACATGTCTTTAATTGGTAATTACTTATTTGACTTTTATGTACTTCCTTTATATATATATATATATATATGTTTCATGTTATGGTTATCTTTTAAAAATATTTTTTATAATATAATACCAAAAAATAAAAGATTTTTGAGTTCAAATCTAAATCGATAAACCAATCCAAACAAACCCGACCTTTTTTGGGTTGGTTTGAAAAATCAAATTGGTTTGAGTTAGATTGAAATATAGTCAAACCGATCCATATTGGTTTGGTTTGATATTGTGCATCAACCCAAATCAAATTGAAAACGCACACCCCTAGTAATATCAACTAAAAGCAATGCTTTCATACAAAAACTCTCACTTTTCTACACTTGTTTCCCTACCAAAAAATCATAGCAAAATAATGTCTCATAGATTGAGTCAGAATATTTTGAAGGTATGAATTCTTAAACTTTGTTTTCTTTTTAAATTTTTATTTATAGCATTAGTCCTTTTCAAACTCATTGTTTTTAATATCAAAATATCTTATTTACAAAGAATGGGCCTCTAACAATTGTTCAATTTAGTTTTCAGATGGATATATTTTAATGCATGGATTTTGGAGTAAATGAAATAGTTATATACTTGAAGCTCTATAATAAATTGCTTGAGTTTTAGAGTTCATTAAGGAGTTCAAGGTATTAGTGTAGGTTGCACTTCCGATTTGTTTTAAAATTGATGAAGAAGAAGTTACAGTGTTATTTATTTTTATTATGTTTGTAGATCACTAATAATTCTAAATTTTTTTATGAGAATAGTAGACTTATATATAAACTTATATTATAATTTTTCGGAATTTTTGGTGGTCTTTATCTTAGGGAGATTTTATTTCTAAATCGGTTATATATGGATGTTTTCTAAATAACTGACCTTATTGTCTTGGAGTAATTTTAAATTGAAATTGGGGATCTATTCAAATTTGATATTTGGAGATACGGTTTTAGAGACATATTTGAACCATGATATAAATTTTTGTGAATTTTAACGATACATGATTATTTTAATTATTTTGGTATATTTGATGTTTAAGCCATAATTTTTAGGCTGACAGTCATGAACTCTTGGTATTGTAGTAATTTTAATTCTCAAACGAAGAAAGGTAAAATTTTGATTTTCGGTATAGACATATATTTCGGATATATTAGTTTATAAATAAAGTTTTAGAATTTTTTGTGGTCTATAGAATTGTTTAAATTTTATACAAAATCTGATTGAAAGATCAAAATTTACAATGTCATGACTAACTCTTGGGTGTTTAGAAACTTATAGAAATTTATAGACATTTTAAAAAATTATAATATTTTGGTGGGAGTTAGTGTTTTGAGTTTTGGATTTATTTACTAAGTTTCGTAATTTTTTGAGACACTTAAGATTTTTAAATCACTAACGTTTGAGCACTAAAATCTGTTTTTCTGAAATCTCTTTATGAAAATGAGTAAGAATTTATAAAGTTGAGTTAGATTTCTTTTATGTGGCTGGTTTAATTGTGGAATCATATTCTATATGTTTAGGATCCTCTTGTGATTTCCCAGTATCATTAGAGAAACCTTAAACTTGCTATCATCGGAGGTAAGTAGATTTTCTTCTTTTGCATAGTATGTAATTGTACAAATATTTTCTTATAAACCAAATTTATTTATCATAATGTTATTTCCTGAAATATTTTATTATATATGATGATATATGTTTATAAACTCATTTTTCTACTTAATCCTTACTTATTTATTTGTTACCTAATTCTTTTTAATTGAGTGTTACCATTACTGGAACTATTTATTTAAAAGCTTAAATGCCTGCGACAACTCTCGAAAATTCTTGATTGTTCCCTGAGGGAGCCTTCCAAACCATCTAGACTCTAAGTCACCGAGTGTTTACGGGAACGTCAAGTATAACAATGGGTCACTGTAAGCGTATTGTGCCATCGCACTCCAAAAATGTCTGACTTGTTCCTTTGGATCTGTGTTTGCTTTAAATTGCTCGACCTGAGGCATTTTGAATCTTTCTAGGAATTGGGTTTGGAGAATGCTGTTCGCAAATGGACTTTCAGAATCATCGTCCAGTAAATCTTTAAACCCATGGCGACGTTCTAATGCTTCCACCTTTTGGGTTAATTTCTGTATCAGGATATCTCGCTTATCTCTTGACTAGTTATCCATTCCCGATCGCTGACGGTCGGTGTGCCCATGTTGGAATCTTAGCAGGGACTTGCCCCTTCGGCTTGTTCTGCGGGGTGGTTGGTTGCTGTCATATAACGAGCTAGATCGATCCCACCTCTGAACACCTCTGCGGAGTTCGTCTGACTCGGAGTCCGCTTGATACCGATCTTGTCTCCTCCGTCTGATAATTTCTTCATCTCCCATTTGGGTCCGCTCTTTCTCTGCTAGACTTGTAGAGCACACCTGGGGCCACGTCCACTATTTATGATCGTACCTTGGGGTCTCGTGCCACCATAGGTGTAGACAATTGATATGGCTAGGTCAGATTAGCAGTTGTTGTTATATTGATTCCCTGTCTAGAGGTGTCTGACTCTTTGCAGGGACTCTTGGACCTACTAAAATGCATCTTGGGAAATTAATGGGGGAGCATTTGTGGAGGTTATTGCAACTTGACAGGTTGAAGTTGGAGTCACTAAGGGCATGCTTCCTTTAACAGTGTTGGTGTTTATCGTGTTAGGATCATTACCGGTATATCATCATCATTCGGAGACTGGCTTTCATCTTTGCTGTTTTCCATGTTGCTGCTCCACAAGTTCTTTTTTTTTTGGCTCGCTAGAGTATCTAATTGTTTTGTCTGTTTATGTTGATTCCTCGAAATTGAGTTCTATCGCACCCCTCCTTCTAGCGCCAGTTGTTGATGATGATTTTTTGATCGTGTGAGATTGATCATGCGTCTAACAAGTTTTATAGATTGTTGAAGATGTTATGGAGAAAATAGAAAAAAATAAAAATCCTACACACATGAGTTTACGTGGCAAAACCCCTAATGTGGGGAAACATCCACGGTTGCCGGTGACGGTAAGAAGAACCCACTATAATATAATTATTACACACTCAATCTCTTCTTTTTTGACGTATCTCTCCCTTTTTTGTATCTTTTCTACGGATGGTTATGTATCTCTATCTCTATATTTTTTGTATATGAGATTATGGGTCTATTTATATGTGCATAGAACCTTAATCCTTGTTACACAAATAAGGAAATGTGATAATATTTAATTAGAATTGGTTACTTGTTAAAGTCGTCTTTGTCTTCTTTCTTGAATAGAATTCTCTGATATTGGAGAGAAAATAGGGATATTTCCTTATTATAGTATGACTCTAGATTCCTTATTTGAGTAAGACAATTCATCTTCGTATTTGAGTCGTAGTTGGCTTTAATATCTCTCGTGCGTTGTTCAACTGACCAATTTTCTGATCCCGATCATACTTCTTTTATCCCGATCGGATGGTCCCGACCAAGTCCTCTCTACCCGATCGGCTAGTTTCCCCGACCAGGTTATTTGTGACCGATCTGTTAGCTTTCCCGACCATCTTGGGTAATCTTGACTTGGCCTTGAGATCATCTATTAAATGTCTTGGGTTAATCTTTCCTGACTCCCGTGATGTGGCATATCTAATCATGCTATCAAAAATCACTATAACAATATTAAAGGCAACTACGACTCAAATACGAAGAGAAATTTTCTTACTCAAACAAGGATTCTAGAGTCGTACTCTAATAAGAAAATATCCTTATTTCCTCTCCAATATCAGAGAATTCTATTCAGGAAAGAAGACAAAGACGACTTCAACTAGTAACCAATTTTAATTAAATACTATCACCCTTCCTTATTTGTGTAACAAGGAATAGCGTTCTATGCACATATAAATAGACTCATAATCTCATATATAAAATATAGAGACAGAGATACATAACCATCTGTAGAAAAGATACAAAAAAGAGACAGATACGCCAAAAAAAAAGAGATTGAGTGTGTAATCATTATATTATAGTGGATTCTTCTCGCCGTCACCGGCAACCGTGGATGTTTCCCCACCTTGGGGTTTTACCGCGTAAACTCATGTGTGCAGGATTTTCTCTTTTTTCTATTTTCTTCATAACATCTTCAACAATCTACACAAACCTGTTAGAAGCGTGATTAATCCTACACGATCCAAAAATCACCGTCAACATATATCTTCCTCTAATTTTGGGCTAAGAAAAAAAAAATTGTTTATATTATTTCACTTTTTAATTTTGTTCTTAATATTTAAGGGTTTTTATAATTTGGTCCTAACTTAATTGGAAAACATCACTTTTTTACTCCTGAATTAAAATTTCATCAATTTGGTCCTTATATAATTGAAAATCAATCAAACTAGTCCTCTCGTTAGTCAAAACCGTCACTTTCACTTACGGTAAGACTAATTTGATTGATTTTTAACTATATAAAAACCAACTTGATGAACTTTTAATTAAGAAGTAAAAAAGTGACATTTGAATAAATGATAAAAAAAAAATTCATAAAACATAAAATAGTTACTTTTGTTGTGGTCGCGACACATGGTAGACAATAAATGATACTATATTCTTAAGAATTATTTTTAAGATTTTTTTTCCATATTCTAATATATCTAATTATACAACATAACATATAATACTACTAATATTTATTAAAAAATATATTATAATAATCTTATATTTCTAATTTATGATATATATAATTTTCTGAGCTTCTGGAGTTCATAAAGTCATCAACAAACACATTAAATGATAATAATAATAATAATAATAATAATAATAATGATAATAATAATAATAATAATAATAATAATAATATAACAATCATTTTTTTAAAAAAAATTCCATATTCTATAAATAATTATAATTATAATGCATGGATATTCAATCTGACAATTTGGAAATATAATTTTAAATTTATCTTGTTTTTTTTTAATTTTCTAGATCTCTTCGAATATGAAAATTTATATATTTGATGAAATTGGTTATTAATATATGTCTTGAACCCCCGCCATATGTATTACGTTATAAACTACAACCCTAAAACACATGTACCGACTATTGTGATGAAATTAGAATGGTTATGAGTAAATAACTATGACTTTCAAATATTTATTATTATTATTATTATTATTATTATTATTATTATTATTAAATAAATGAGATATATATATATATTCATATATCGTATAATAATAAGAGGTTTTTACAATTTGGTCCCAACTTAATTGGGAAACATCACTTTTGTACTCCTTAATTCAAATTTTATCAATTTGGTCCTTATATAATTGAAAATCAATCAAATTAGTCCTATCGATAGTCAAAGTGACGGTTTTAACTAACGTTATGACTAATTTGATTGATTTTCAATTATATAAGGAAGAAATTAATGAAATTTGAATTAATGAGTAAAAAAATGATGTTTTCCAATTAAGTTCGGACCAAATTGTAAAAACCTCTAATATTTATTGGGTTGCTAAGAAAAGAAAGATTAAATGATTGTATTGCAACTGCAAGATTGAAAAAATAGAATTAATTATATTGTAACCCAAAGATTGTAAAATCATAGAGCCTAAAGCTCGATTTGATATATATTTGATAAATATTAAATCAAAAAGCCTGAAGCTTGATAAGCATGAAGCCCAATTTAGTGTTTTAAGATTGCAATAACAAAAAGCTTGAAGTTTAACATAATAATAATAAAAGATCTTATTGGAATTTATCGATTGCAATCAAATAAAATTATAAGGGTAATGAATATACATTGAATCAGAACCTGAAATTATAAATTTCAATTGAAGTAATAATTATTTTTAGAATCCAAAGTTCCAAAAAACTATTATTCTAAAGTATAAAGTCGATGTCTATATATGCATGTAGACTCATAATGAAGTTTTAAACTTTTATCAAATATGAATTTTGTTAAGAACATAAAGTTCCGAAACAGAAAATCATGAACTTATTATTGTGATACAATTATAACCAAATATCTATTTGTTAATAGATATTGTGCAATAACTTTTGTAATTTACTTTAGAGGATATGGACTATAAAATAAAGTCCAAAATTTTAAAAAGGGATAAATATATTTTATTGGGCTTTGAGCACAATCCAAGTATTTCAATATGATTTACTTTATTGTTGTTTAGATTTAATTTATTTATACAACTATTTTTTATGAGTATGCTTTATGGTTGCCACTACATTGGATCTTCCACAACAAAAAATAAATTTATTTTTATTTTCAGCGGTTCATATTTCGATGTTGTGATTGAAATTGATCGATGTATATGGAACCAGAGGCTCTGTATTCAAATATAATTATGAATTAAAAGTTTCAAATTTAAATCAAATTGAGAACCTGAAGTTCTAAATTTTAAGACGAATCAAAAGTTTCACTAGACAATATGATTTTATTAAGAACCTAGCATTTTGAAATAGTAAATCACAATCTCATGGTGAGACCAGAAGTTCCAACAAATTGTAAATTTTATCTTTCTCTATCTCAAAAGATGGTTTTATTTTCTTTCTTTTATTTTGTTCACATTATTTTGGTTTTGGATTGTGAAGAAATGAAAAAAAAAATAGATGATTGTATTGCAATCTGAAGTTTGCAAAAATGTAGTGAACGTCTTGCAACCTAAAAACTGTATAAATTAAAATGCATAAAACTCAAGCAAATGTGAAATTGTAAAATCAAAGAGCTGGAGCTCAATTTGATGTTAATCCTGAATAGCCATAAGCTCAATCTAATTATGAATTATAATAAATCAGAATGTGAAATTCTGAATTTAAATCAAATTAGAGCTTAAAATTTTGAATTCCAATTTATGGGATTATTATTTGGAACCTGAACTTCTAAATTCATATATTTAATTATATCTATGAAATTTATATATGAACTTGAAGTTCTAATGAAACTCAAAATTTTAATTGAATATGAATTTTGTTTAAACTTAAAGTTTTGAATTTGTATATCATAATCATTAAGTTATGATATAAGTAGGTTTAAAATTAATATGCCTAACCTTTTGAGTTTCTTACGGTTATGATATTCCTACCTCATATTCATTGTTTATATTTCATATGAAAAGACTCCAACAATGTGACTGCTCCTTCTTATCATGGTATGTAGAGTGAAAAAGATTATATTTTCACCTACAAGATAATTTGAATTTTGGTATTTTGCACATCTATTAGTTAAAAAATGTTTCTATTATTCATTCATTGGCCTATAAATTCATTGTGCGATATTTAATTTTATGATTATTGAATTTTGTGATTTTTAAAATTGGTGGTTTTATTTTGAAATGAATTTGCATTCACATGGTCTTAAAATTAAGTTTTTGTATTGTTTTACTGGCTTCGAATTATCATAACATGAAGTTGCTTTCATGGTTTATTTATCTGATACTTGATATGGATTCTTTATGAATTAAATTTTACTTTAATTTCTCATCTCTAATTAAAATATTTTTATGATAAAAATAACGTTATTTCTTTCATAATTCTTTCTCTTAGTGATGTCTGAAAGGTACGAAAACTTTCATAGAAAATATTAATTTTCAAACTTTAAATCATATAAATTTTATTGTCATATGTACATTTTGATATATTTACATGATACATATGAACAATTAATATATTTGCTGGTTAATATACTACATAGTTATAACTATTATAATATCTAGCATTCTTATTAAGATTTGATATATTTTGTGTTTAGGTTTTCATCATTTAAATTGTTACTCCAAATCATGTTATTTTGTTATAGAGTATCATTGTTTTTATTTCTTTATGATGAATTGAAATATAAGTATTTCATGGTAAAGATCCAATAGTCCTTTTGATTCGATAAGATGAATGATTTGATTATCAAATGAAAAGACATGAATAAAATATCTTATACTTTGTGACTCAAATATTTGTTCTTGAAGTAACAATATATATTATGATAATTACATGCCTCTAATTTGCTCTTGAAGGAGCAATATTGAGATTAGTAATTTGAGAATATTTGAATTGATATCATGTCTTATTTCAACCATAAAACATCACCCAATTGGATAACTATCATTCCCTGAAGTGAATGATGTTTCTTTTAATATATCATGGTTGTGATTGCGAATATAGATAGTTGAAATAATTATTGAAGTTAAGATGATCATTATGAGAAATTCATTTCAATCCACCAGAAGTGGAATAACACCAAAATAAAACAAGAAAATTTGAAAGCATTTTGAATACACATTATAGGAATTATAAAATCTTTATGCTTGCTTTATATGTTAAATAAAAAGACAAAAGATCACATACGGTAAATCTTAATATTTTGTTGATTTTTTAGCAAGGGAAAATGAATGCTCTACAAGAGCTATTATTTTGATACAAAGTGAAAAATAATTACATGAAAATAATTTTTATTTATTAGATCTGAAAGATCGATGAACAAAGAAATTATTTTGTGTCAATTAAAAAATATTTTACATGCAAGAAGCATGCCTGTTTTTATAGTTTATCCTGTCATAAGATCATATGATTAATATTATGTTATAAACTAAAAGTTCAAGTAAAGAAAATGATGCATCGAAATATAGAAATATTTTTCCTAAATGAAAAATACTTTTGCTACTGAATGTCAACGAAGGATATAAGACGATAGTACTTAAAGTACAATATGACATAATAAACGATATCATGTAGAAAATTACGATAATACGGAAGATTTTCTTGAAATTTAATTTTCTCATCGTTAGGGAGAGAATTGTCATAAATTGATAAACGACGTGAAATTACAATGTATGTATTATCTTGTAAATTGCATAATATGCAAATAATATTTCGGTTGATTTGAAGAAAATAATAAAATTACATTATGCCAATATACAAACCCGGGTGGTTATTTCTGTAGAACAATTTATGAAATGGCAGCAAAAATCATCTATTAGTGAAAGACAATTTAGTTCAAATGATAAGGTTCCCTAGAAGTGGAATTTGAAATAACATAATACTCGAGAGTGCAAAATAAAACATCATCATCTAAGGCTCCCGAAGAGTTAGTCTCACAATTGAAAAACAAAATCATGAAAATACATATAGAAATGTTAATCCCCCATATGAGACTATTGAAGTAGAAAATAGAAAGATCTCAATTGTTCCAGCAGAGACACATGTACCAGAAATGAGGAGATTATATTTCTCTGAAAGGAATATTTGTATAAAAGGGACATGTGTATTGAACATTAAAGAGATTTCAATAACCCCTGAAGAGGTACCCAGATTACGAAATGTAAATCAATTATATTGATAATATAGATATTGAGATCATAAATTGCTCTACGTATTATGAAAAATATGATGATGGTCTTAAACTATAAATTGTATATATGTCGATCCAGTGGTGAAAAATAAAAGGCAGAGTTATGCTTATTTTAAAATTGAAAATTTTGGACATGCAATCCAAATATTTGATGACATCAAATTTATTGAATATAATTATTTTTCATACGAATTAAGATAAAATATTTACTGCAGAAACCTAGTTTGACGATGAATAAAAATCCTAGAAGGGTTTAAATGCTTGAAGCAAGTAATTCGATACTACATTTTGTATATATTGAATTTAATATAACAAAATACATATGCATTTATGAATATTGTGTTGAAAGAATCCACAAATTTGATTCCAAAGAAGTATATGTTGATCGTTTGAGACTTATTAATACTCTCGATGAGTTTACAAATTATACATTTATAACTTATAAGGAATAATTTCTAAGATGAAAAAATCTGGGAAAATGATATGTAGTCTCAATTAATGGCCGGGTTGAGTGTTTTTCAATTAGTATAATAACACATGAATCAACATATATAAGAAAAGGTTCTGAAACACTTTTTCAAGGATAAAACTTATTGGATGGATACCTGGATGCTTATTACATAAAATTAAAGGTCATGTACAATCCTCTCTCATTAATGAAAATGATAATGAAGAACCTTTTGGTCTTGAAGTACCAAATCTATGTTCAAATGGTGTTTTTTTTTAATAAAATAACATAATGTTCTATATAATAGGTTGCACCAATTTGAAAACCAACATTAGTATAGTTCTTCATATAAGATTTCCAAAAGGTTGGGATGCAATAGATAGAAATATCTTAACAAAAATATTAAAACATCCTTATAAGAATAAGGGGGAGCATATTTATCAATGGTTTTTATGATTTGGAGGAAATACAATGCAATTGTACTCTTTTTCCTTCACTAGGTTTTTCCTAGTAAGGTTTTAATGAGACAGTTTTATACCCCCATTACCATTAAAGTTTAATTTAAGATGTAGATGAATAATGTACTCTTTTTCCTTTACTAGTTTTTTCCCCACCGAGATTTTATTAGCAAAGGTTTTAACGATGTATATTCACTGTATGATTTATGGAGATTAATTAAATGGGGAGTGTTATGAATATAATGTAATTATATATGAATAAATATCCATCAATACATAATAGAAACTTCCATCCATTTGTATTCCCACTATATTTATCATAATGATCAATTTTATGATTCATTATAATGTAATTTATATATACTTAATATAATGTGGGATTGTGTGGCTATATAAAGGGTCTCACCATTGTATTTTATACACTTTTGTGGTTAGAACAAGTGAGGAATAAAATACTTCTCTCTTTAGTTATTCTTTATCTCTTCTTTTCTATAAGTTTATGTTTTATATTTTTGTTTATTCTTAATCAATTTATAATAATTACTAAATTTTTTCCATAATTCCGTGTCAATAAATGTACGAGATAAAATCAATCTCAAAAGTTTTAACTTCCAATTTCAATAAGAAAAAAGAATTCAATTTACTAAATTTCATCTAATATATGTATTATATATATATATATATATATATATATATATATATAAAGATTTTCACTAAATAACAAGCTAAGCAAATATATTCTTTTCAAACAAAAAAAAACTAAGTAATTGTTGAATTCTTAGACTTATTTTGTTAGGTTAATTACTATAGTGATTTTGATAAATTTACTTTTCTAGTTTATTATTTAAATTTATGTGTACTTTAAGATTTTTGTTGTTGTTGTTGAAGTATTACATAAATTTGAAGTTATTTTTTTTAAGGGGATAATTCTAACCCGTAACCTCGTGATGCAGGTATGAAGAGTATATCATCAAATTAAGCTTATCTCGTCATATACATTAAGATTATGCGTGGGTCTTGTAAAAAGAATAGTTTTCTGACAAACTCTTATGTAATTGAAATGAAAATAATAGAGAAAATTAAATAAATTTGGTTAAAGATGTTTTTCTAGATATAAAAAAGTGAGACGTTCCATTTTAATTTTTTTAAGTTAAGGTCTTTTTTTATCTATTTATTTATATTATTACCTTTGAGACTATACAATATCAAATTTTATGATCTGATAACTTAATTTATGAATATTAATATATTTGTATCGGACGTTCTTGAATATTAGTTCTTATATATATGTGTGTGTGTGTGTGTGTGTGTGTGTGTGTGTGTGTGTGTATTTGAAAGTAATGTTTTAGCTCAATGTCAAGAGTAAATGAAATATGAAATGAAATGAAATGAAATAGTGATCACAAGTGATAATGCAAATGCAGCGCACACGATAAATGAAATGTTATTATTTTGGTCTTGTATCAATTTCTGAAATGTAAATGGTCGGGTCACTGGGGGTACTGGTGACACTACTTGACTTGACCTTATTTTTTATAAAATGTTATTAATCGTTATCATATATTGAAAATGATAAATTTACAAGTTTACTTGTATTTGAAAATATTACTTTGGTAAGTTTAATTGTATCTAAATATTTGAAAGTTTATATACTCATTAAATGTTATTATAAATTTCATAAATATTTTTTATTATATATTATGCAATACTTATTAAGTTGACAACTCACCCCTTGTCATTTAACATTTTGCAGACTAAGTATCTTAGAAGTTGATCGCTAGAGCGATAGATTTTCAGGTGTTGGAAGTTATTGAGATTATATTTAATGTGTTCCTTTCTTTTGTTACTTAGAATTTGAGTTTAGGTGTTTGGTATTGTTTTAATTTCCTTTAGAATATTTTGAACCTTATTATTAGAATTATTTGGACATATATGTTCATTTTAGAATAGTTTATTTGGAGTTATTCAATAATTATTAGTTTCTTTTGGGTGAAGTAATTAATGGATTATGTTTTAGCATTCTCTATCAAAGTGTTTAATTCCTCTTTGATTTTAGGGGTGTTACAATCTAACCCTGTCATGTTTGCATTTTTTAAATTAATAGTTGATAATTTAATTTGTTTTAGTGTTTGTTTTATTCTACTTGTTTTTCTGGGTCAGATTCTCAAATTCGAGTTTCATATATTAAAACTTTCTCTAAATAAGGTAAGATTTTTTATGGGGAATTTTATATATTGTTTTAGGGATATTTCTTAAGTTTAATTTGTATAAATTTTTTGTAAGGAATTCATAATGATTATATTCATTATTTCTTAGATTTTCATGGTACATGCCAATATTTGTAAATGTGGGTAATAATTGTTTGATAAAATGATTATTATAGAACAATCAATTGTTTGATCCAGTGGTGAAAAGAAAATTCAGTCTTGATGGGAAATGTAATCTTCTCTTGATTTCACTTTTTTAGGATTTGTTTTCTTGTATTTGTTTTTAGGGTCAAAATCTCAAATTCAAGATTCATATATTGAAAGTTTATTTAAATAAGATATGCTTTTTTCTATGTAGACTTTTATATATATCGATGGAGAGTTTTTCAATTGGTATAATTTTTCTTTATATTTTTTATTTTACATTTTTTTCCCTCTTTCTTTATTAACGTTGATGTTGAGGCTTGATTTTTGAGTTAACGGTAATGACTAAAAATATCTCTTCTTTGTTTTAATTTTTTAGTTCAATGTAATGACCATATTTCTTTGTTCACATTTTTATTTTATCACTAGCAGTTGAGTGGAAAAAGATGAATATTTTTTTCCTTTGTAATAAAATTTATGTTTCCCGCATTATCTCATAATCTCATGTGAGGTTGTGGATTGGTAGGTGTTAAACTATATATTCTCAATTTTCTATAACTCTAGGTTCAACATAATGTCCTTGTTTTATGCTTGGATATCAAACATATAGAAGTTAATTTATACATGTACGAAGTTCTACCAATATTGTTGCATTTTTCTTCAGTAGAATAAAGCAAACATACAACATCAACTGTAAGGTACGGAAATATAAATAACACAAGATGTATACGTGAACACCCTCCAAATGGGAAAAACCATGGGCTGTTAAGTGCGCCACACTCGGTCACAGAAATCCATTATATGAATAAAATGTTACACCCTCAAGTGTTTCTCGGACTCTCACTCTCGACAACCTCAGGCTATGGACACCGCCACTCACCACTCTTGGTTCAGTCCCTAGTGATATCTCTTGATACACTACTCTTGATATGAACGCCTCCTACTCTACCCCTTGAGCCTTTTACAGTGGCACCTGACCAATTGCTTGTCAACCTACTCTTGGTTGCAAGACTTCCCTTGCTTGTGCAACTTCACACCGAAGCCACAAGACTCGACTCAATGAAGAGTATATGGTCTAAGTGTATATATGACACTATGCTCAAATGCAATTATATGTAAGACCAAACACAAAATGCTTAACTAGATGTAGATAATGCAATTAAACATCATAGTTATCAAACAATTCCTACATGCCCATACCAAGGACTCAATTAGATATGTAGATAAAATCTAACAACCTAATTGTCAATAAAAGTCCAAACAACACAAGTTGTCACAACAAATAATTGCAATCAAGAAATGCAATCAATGAGGTATACATATAAATGTTCATAAACTAGACTAGATGCATAAAGTCAACCTAATCATCAATTATGTATACATGAACATTCATGGATTAGCTATTTAGACATAAATGACCTAATAATGCAAGCTATCACAATACAAACCCCAAACATGTCATAATTTCAACAAATATGCAATTAATATGAAGAAATGTTAATTTAAGCAATAAATGACATGTCTTGGTAAGCTACAACAATAAATGAACAACAATGGTGGTTCTACTTACCAATCAATGAAAACTCATGCTTGGAATGATGCTTGAATGCAAGATGAAGATAAGTTTGGGGTTTGGAGAGTCAAATAACAAAGCTTGAAGCTTTCTCTCTCTAATGGAGGTTCTCTCACTCTAAAAATGTATTCTTTGAGTTCTAAGAAGGCAAGGAAGAAGAAGAGAACATATATAAAGAAGCTCTACACAAAACAACATCGTTTTGGACTTGGGAGACAAAGTCCCGCAAGAATGATGCGCGTGCAGCAGCCTAGGCAAGTGTCCAGACCGCGGTCTGTGCAGCATGGCATGGCTGGACATTACCGCTGCCTAGGTCGCTGGCTAGGCATGGCACCAACAGCGGTCTAGGACGCGGTACACGCCAGACAGCATAATATCTCGAGCTTCGAGCGACCCAAAACATGACCAAACGATATCCAAACCTTTTGTATAATATACCGTTGGAAAGGTATGGAAGTATACTTTATACTCCAATTTACAAAACATGATTTGGATATTTATAGAAAATTTTATGGTCATTTTAGTGACCAAAGTTCAGAAATGGATAACAACAGAGATGCTCTGTTTTTGTGGTCACTTTGGAGATTTCAAAACCAATCCAAACAGTCATGAAATATTACAAATAATATACCATTGGAAAGGTGTGGGTGTCTAGTTTGTACATAAAGTTTTAAAACTCATTTTGAATCATTATATAAAAAGATATGATCACAAGACCATACAAATGTCAGTTTTGAAAAACATTTAAATCATTGAAATACACTCTTTTGAAACTAGACACCTTACTCCATATAACCAAACCAAGAGAAGAATGAGACCTTCTCATATGGTCACTCAACATGCTAAAACAAGCACACCATCGTGCAAGCGCAAACACAACACAATACCACACTTAAATCTACAAATGTGGTGCAAGTGTGATTGTGAAGAGATGCATACATATAAACAATATCAAATTAAATGCAAGATCAACAAAGCATGCATGAGGTGTGTGTGTGCACCTAAAATCTTCAAGAGGCAAAGTCAAGTGAATATACCTTTTACTCTTGAAGTCATGGAGATACTTGGAAGCTTGCCAATGAGAACCTAAGCTACCCATTACACAATCATCCCCAATGTGGTGTGGTTTGTCATGAAATAAGCCAATCATAAAATCAAGGTCCTTACATCTTCATGTATATAGGCTTCTTTTACAAAACATAAAGATTCTTTAGCTACCTATGGACTACGGTGGATCATTGGCTTCAAATATTTCACAATCAAGATCTCATAAGTTTCACTTATGTTAAAATATATTATTTAGCAACATACTCTAAAATATGTTGGATTACTTTTGTAATAATACGATATTATGTTAGTTTCTGAACATATTTTTAAATGGAATGATTATTTATAGAATGCAATATCATTCGATGAGTGACATGTTTAATTTTATTTTATTTTTATTTTCTTTTTTTATACAATTTAAATTTATATTAAATTTTAACAATCGATCAAATTGTCACTAAGTATCGATATAGTGACATAATATTCATATTGTTAACTGTCACTAAGTCTACGTATTGTGACAAATTTTAGATGTTTAACTTAATTGTTACTAAGTTTATCTTTAGTTACATATTTTTAAGATATTATTTGTCACTAGATTTATTAAATAGTGACTTTTCAGACAATAAATTGTCGCTAAGAATGTTTATAGTCACAAATTCTTCAAACGGTTAATTGTCACTAAATATAAATTTAGTGGCACAATTTTTATTTTGTCACTGATTGAGGTCAAGTGATAATTTGTCACTAAAAGTTATGATTTGTGACAAGTACCAAAAAACTGTCACAAATACTTTTAGTGACCGAGACAAAAGTGGCGAATTGTTAGTGACACTTTTTTTTGTCATAATATTGAAATTGTGACAATTTCTTCTCTTGTGGTGACAAATATTTTTTGTCATTGTATGTCTGATGTAGAACAAGTAGCTGATGTCTATATGGTTTTGAGAGACCATCTTAAATTCACGGCTAAGTGACTTCACCTGAAGCGAATCGACGAGAACTTTTCAGATCACTTCCTTCGGCAGTTTAGCATGTCCTTTATCAGCTAAATTCCATCGTTTAGGTCCCCGTAATTGCTATTTTAGGAAAATTTCATTTTAGTCATAAGTTGACATTGACAAATCAGAATCGTATGCCGTTAATTCTGGCTTGCTTAGGATCGTTAGTAGTATTTATTTTCACAATTATCTCAATTTTTCTATTTTTGGTAATTCTTGCTAATTAGCCTCGTTTCTTGTCCAAAAAGAATTAGAGTTAGGGTTATTTCGTTTTAAATAGAGTTGTAATCCGAAAGGCTCATTATCTTATTATTCAATAAAATTCAGAGTTCGTTTTAAAAGAGTTTTCTCTTTGTTTATGGAGGATTCTAGATTATTACGGAATACAGACGTTAGTCTTATTCCTTTGTGTTTTTCGCTGTATCAAGGTCAATTTTCTTACAGTGATGCTATTTAATATTTCTTATGCAATTGCTGTTTAGAGATATGGGCTATAGATTTATTTTTTGGAGGAGATCTTTGGAGTCTTTGTACATCGGTTGTAATACAACACAGTTAAAGACTATAATAGCTACCTGTTATAATTTTTTTGAAAATAATGTTAGATAATGGTTTGGGTAGAACCAATTTTAGATTTTAAGTGATCCTAACATTTTAATTTCAATAAGATCTAAAGGTTTGAAATTTATTTTGAGTGGAATGTCAAGGATAATTTATAATTACGTTTACCTAATTCTTTTTATATCTTTGTATTTATCTTTAGTTTGAATTTTTCTTATCTGTAAGACATACAGGTTCACTTGAGCTTTACAAGTCATTTCGTGCATATGTACTGCAATGAAAGTTGATAATGAATATACTATAAAGTATACAACTTCTATATGGCATCATAGCAGTAGCTCAAAGAGTTCACAATAGAACCATGGTCAATACCTCATCTTCTTCCTCCTCTTCCTCAACCTCGGTAATTGTTATCTCTTCTTCCTCCTCGCCTCATGACATAATCACCTCCGGATCAAACACCATCATTTCTATTAATATTGCCGCTAAAGCTCCCTTGAAAATCACGGCAACAAACTATTGCTCCTGGAAACTCCAATTTCAAACTTTTTTTGTTAGGTTTGATCTTATGAGATTTGTTGATGGGAAACACCCATGTCCACCAGCCACTATCACGACTAATGATACCACAACACCAAATCCAGCTCATTATATTTGGACCAGGCAAGATCAATTGATTCTAAATGAAATTATCGGTTTCATATCTCTCTCCATCATTCCTTTTATCTCTTCCGCTAGAACCGCTCATTATGCTTGGATTGCACTCGCTAACACCTATGCGAAGCCTTCCAGAGGACACATCATGCACCTGAAGGGTGTGCTCACCAATATCTCAAATGGGACCCAACCTGTTACTGAGTGTATGCAACACGTAAAGAGTGTTGCGAATGAACTGGCCATGCTTGATGCTCCAAAAAACCTTAAAGATCTGACCGTAAAAATTCTAAATGGTCTGGGTGATGAGTTTAAGGACATATCATGGGTGATGAGTTCACCTTCTCTCTTATCAACACTCGACCTCAAACCAATCAATCTCGTGCGCAATGGCAGCCTTGTGCGCACTATGCTGCTCCAAATTCCACTACACTAAAATGGCTTCTTGACTTTGGTGCCTCACATCATGTCACTTCTGACTTGCAAAATATATCTTTGCATTCTCCATATGATGGCTCCGATGATATAATGATTGGTGACGGCTCAGGTTTAACTATCATACTCCCTGGCTATTTTCATCTCCCCACTAAATCTTCATCTTTTTTTTTATTGTCTGATGTTTTGTATGTGCCCAATATGAAACAAAATCTAATTTCAGTCTCAAAATTTTGTTTAACCAATCAAGTTGCTGTTGAATTTTCACCATTTTCATTTGTTGTGAAGGATCTTCGTAAAGGGGCGCGGCTCCTGTAAGGACTGACTATGAATGGAGTCTATGAGTGGCCGTCTCATGCCAAGACTGGAACATCTCCCATTATCACATTTTCAAGTGTCAAAGCCTCCCTTCCTGACCAGAACCATCTTCTAAGCCATTCGTCGTCGAAAATAATTTCTAAATTAGTAACCTCTCAAGCTTTGTCAGTTACATCGTCTAACACTTCTAGTAATCCATGTAGTGCATGTTTATGTAATAAAATGCATAAATTGCCTTTTACGGTCTCAACTGTTCTCAGTTTTAACCCTCTTGAAGTTATATATTCAGATGTTTGGAGTTCTTCAATTTTCTTTAAGGATGGTTACAAATATTATGTGTTGTTTGTCGACCATTTTACAAAATACATGTGGATGTATCCTCTAAAACATAAATCTGATGTGAATGTCATTTTTATTCGTATTAAAACTCTAGTCGGTTTTTTTTAATCGCTCCATCATTTCACTTTACAGTGACAATGGTGGTGAATACGTAGCCTTAAGGCAAACTCTTGCAAGTCATGGCATATCCGCTTCACCATACCACCTAACATGCCAGAACACAATGATGTCTCTGAGCATCGTCATCATCACATTGTTGAGACAGGCTTATCACTTCTCATGCACGCCTCCCTACCTCTTACATTCTGGTCTTATGCATTTACCACGACCGTATATCTGATTAATCAGATGCCAACGCCACTATTAGACATGTTGTCTCCCTTCAAAAAAAATATGCGGTATGCGTCCATGCTATGCCAAATTACGTGTATTCAGATGTCTTTGTTACCCATGGATTAAGCCATACAATAATCACAAACTTTAGTCTAGGTCTAAAACTTGCATTTCGTAGGGTACTCTATCACAAAGTGTTTATCATTGTTTGGATCCAGAAACTGATCGTGTATTTGTATCTAGATATGTTAATTTTGTTGAGTCGGTGTTTCCATACAACGCCCTTCACACCAGCCTTCCTAGTCCTAACACCAACACTTGCACGTCTTGGTTGTCTCATGAATCCGGAGCTATAACAGTTTCGGTCACCCATGCTCATTCTTTAACAAATTTGGCTGCACATGAGACCCCTCGTCAGACCTCATTCTCTAACTCTCGAGCTCCAAATGCGGACCAACTATCCTCACAGTCTCTTACCGTCGAACCAACCATGCCTCAGTCACAACCCATGCCTATGCAAATTCCCACTCACAACACTGGTCACCCAATGGTAACAAGATCAAAGAATAATATACACAAACCTATCTCCAAACTATCTCTTACCAGTTTCATGGCACCTGCCCAACTGAGCCCACCTGTGTATCTCAGGCATTGAAAATTCTGGAATGGCAACGAGCAATGTCGGATGAGTTTGATGCTCTTATTCGGAATGGAACTTGGGACTTGATTCCTCCACATTCATCTCATAACACTGTGGGGTGTAAGTGGGTGTTTCGTATTAAACAGTCTCCGGATCATTCTATTTCCTGCTACAAAGCTCACTTAGTGGCCACATCAACAGTCGGGTGTCTATTACAATGCTACATTCAAAACAGTAGTTAAAACCACAACAATTCGTGTACTACTGAGTATTGTGATTTTGCATGGGTGGTCCCTTCATCAACTGGATGTGAATAATACTTTTCTTCAAAGGCACCTGACCGAAGACGTGTTCATGGCACAACCGCCAGGGTTTGCGGATCCTATTATCTGTCACACGTATGTCATCTTAAGAAAGCCATTTATGGTCTCAAACATGCTTTTCGGGCATGGTACAATGACCTTTGACAGTTTCTTCTTCAAAAAGGGTATTTTTCATGCTAACAGTTGTGTGCTATTTTTGCTGGTATATGTTGATAACATAATTGTCACCGGTAGCAATGGAGCACTTGTTGACAAATTCATTACATCGCTTGCTCGGCATTTTTCGATCAAGTATCTTGGCGAGCTATCATACTTTCTTGGAGTCAAAGTTCTACCATGTTCCGCTGACCTACTTCTTTCTTAGCAAAAATATGTCACTGATCTCCTATCTCGTACCAAAATGCTCGACTCAAAACCTGTCTCAACAGTGGCCTATCGATCACGATCTTAAGCTTCTTGATGGCACATCTCTCATGGATGCCACTGAGTTTCATCAGGTGATTGGTGATTTACAATATCTATCATTCACTCGACCTGATATCGCTTTTGCCATGAACAAGCTTGCACAGTTCATGCACCGTCTGACAATTGGTCACTGGTCTCTTGCAAAATGCTTCTTGCGATATCTGCGTGGCATAATTGATCATGGCTTGCTATTGTGTCATGACTCGTCGGTTTCGCTGCAAGCTTTTTATGACGCACACTGGGCTGGAAATCAGGATGATCATACCTCCACTAGTGTGTATGTCGTCTTTCTTGTGTCATATGCTATCTCTTGGTGATCTCACAAGCAACGATCTATCGGTAGGTCTTCCACTGAAGCTGAATATAGGGTCGTTGCTACCATTGCCTCTGAAATGCTTTGGCTCTCCTCCGTCTTGCGTGAGCTGCTAATTCTTTCCTACCATCCACCAACAATCTACTGTGATAACATTAGTGCTTCCTACCTTTGCTCTAATCCTGTTTTTCACTCCCGGATGAAACATGTAGCCATTGATTTCCATTTTGTTCGGGAAAAAGTTCAAAGCAATCAGCTTCGAATATCAAATGTCTCTTCATCTGATCAATTGGCTGACTCTCTCACCAAGCCGCTGTCCAAGACAGGATTCTGTCTATTATGGTCCAAGATTAGTGTCTCTGGTATGCCCACTATCTTGCAAGGTCGTGTCAAGGATAATTCATAATTCTGTTTAACTAATTCATTTTGTATCTTTGTATATATCTTTAATTTGAATTTTTCTTATCCGTAAGACATACAGGTTCACTTGAACTCTACAAGTCATTTCGTGTATATGCATTAAAACAAAAGTTGATAATGAATATACTAGAAAATATACAACTTCTATACGGAAATCCTTGGTAGCTTAATATTTCTAAATTTGAGTTTAATGGCCATCACCTTGAATTCACTGGCTGAATGATGGAAAATAGCCAAATACTTGTTTAAAACCCTAACTTTAACTATCGTTCTAGGATAATAGTATATATCCAACTTGATGTGGTAACTTATATGATGACACAATCTTGTCAACTTCTAGATCTTCATATAAAGACTGATTTTTTTTTTTGATTTTTTTTTGTTATATACAATTATGAACAAATTGTACGGAGTTAAAAATTAGGGTTTGGGAAAAAATTAAAAAGTGTAATGACGTGATAATATGATGATGTGGTAACTGTGATGATGTGATGAAGTGTCATTTAAATGCCACATAAAATTGGATGCATGCACATTAAATCCATTGTTTATACTAACTTCCAAATCAAAATCTTGTTGGCCCAGTGGTGAGATCTTGTCTATTAAACTTGATCTGCTCTGCTTTCTGTCTTCTTTCTCTCCATGCATCTCGGTCTTTTACTCCAAAATCATAATTTTATTCAATATAAAATAAAGCTAAAAATCCACTTGTATTGAACCACATAATTCTACATAAAAAAAAAATCTACTTATATTGAATATATGATTACTTCCTAAACTTTTATACCGGATACAAACCACTGTTTTTGACATTATAGGCTTCTAATTTAATGGAACTACTAAGTCATCTTAATTACTTGGTATTAAGTTAAGGGTTAAACTTGTTATCTGATTTTTTTTTCTTTTTGGCATTTATTTATGTTTTTCAGGCCAAAATCAAAGAATCTTTATTGATCGAAAGACTTTAGCTTTATGAAGTTTCAAAACTTCAGGGTCCTGTGGTTAAACCACATATTCTGACTGGCGACGAACGTTTTTTTTTGAAAAAGATGGCCCAGAAGGATCTAATTAGGCCCCAATTGGAAGAAGAGGAGTATTTGGTGGTGTTATTCTTAATATGCATATGCATTGAAAGAAACATGAGACTGTGAAGGTCAGTTGCAAGCCTTGCAAACCTGGCCAAGTACATGAGTATGCTGAGGAAATTTCCAGATTGAGTGGTGGGATATCAATTCTGATAATTGGAGATGATACAATAATATTTTGTCGAGGGAAGAACTATATATGCAGCCAGAAATTATGTCACCAATAGATACATTGTCCAAGAAAAGGGTGAGTTTCCAAACTTCAATATTCACCAATTTCTATATCTCTAATTTCAAATGTGGGTGTGCATGTGTGCTATCATGGATATGGTGATATTAATGTTATCCTATTAGAGAATATATACTTTTTAATAAATTGGACCGATCTATGGGGAAAAAAACATCATATCATATATAAATATGAGCTGGAATTTACATTTTCTGATCTGAATGTGGAAATGATTTGATGCCTGGTTATGATGTCATAAAATAACTTCTTGAAGTACTGTGCTTCACCGCTTCACCTAGAAGAGATTAAGAGGGTTTTGTTATATTTCCAGCCTTTTTGATGTCCTTCTTAGGATGATTTGGTGCTATTCGACGTTCGTAAGGTAATAGTCGAGAATCAGTTGTGACTTCAATTGCGTTTCGTCTAAGATATTGTTTTGGAAAGGGTTATAACTTATACTACATTCATGTAACTTAAATTGCATTTCATCCATGTTAATTTTTTGAAGTTAAACTCTTTAATTTTGGGATATTGGTGGCAAAGTATGTGTTTGACTAATTGCATGTTAAATTATGAAGTTCAAAACTATAAATGCGAAGTTAGACACAAAGTTTGTGTGACTGAATGGACAAATGTAGCAAATCATTTTTGGAATATCACTTTCTTTCATCACTTCTGTAGTGTATGATAATATTCGTATCCAGAAAAGTAAAATAGAAAAGATCAACTAAAGTGGGAATCCACATAAAAGTATTTAAGCTCCAATTTTGTTTGTGTTTCGTTTGCATGCACTAGAAAAATCAAAATATGAACAATTATTGGAATCTGTGAGGAATTGGAGCTCTATTAAAGACACCTAGCACTTTATGGTAACACCAATAATCCAATCCCATCTCAATCTTGGAAGGTTGGAATCACGGAAACTCAATATGCCGGAAATGAAAAGCCGTGATTCCCCTTCCAGTGGCCTTTCTCCAGGTGTTTAAGAGACAGAAAGTGATTCCATTGCTCAAGAAATGAAGGCTTATCCATAAGTGAATCAGATTCTGACGACATCTTATCTGATTTTTATTATGAAGACAGCGTAGCAGGCTCCTCTAGCACGCAAGAGAGCTCCTCGACAACTTCAGCTTCATCATCAACTCTTGGAAATGTATTTGAGTATCTAGAACAGAAAATATAACGCTGAAAATTTAATAAAACAACTCTGGTTAACTGTCTTTAAGCACTCTTGCTCTAGCCTGATAGCCATGCTGATGCAACCTATTTGATATAGCATTTAATCTTTTTTTCTTTTTTTTTTAATTTGCCAATTCACTTTCTTATAACTATTTGATTTTAGTGTAGCCATCTGTTAGAGTTGCATAAATTGATTTGGGATAAGCATTTTTGGTGACAACTGACAAGCCATAATATGCCCTTTCAAATTTGTGGGGATCTCTTTTGCTAATATGAAAGGTCCTTAAATTGCATGGTAGAATTAAATCTAAGTCTTTTATCTTCTAATTATTTAGTGTTAGGTTGGGGAATCAAACTTTATTTAGTTTCCCACTTATTCATCCAATTATAGTATTTTATCTTCTAATTATATAAATTAGTGTGACCTTTCAAACTTGAGGGGAACTCCTAAAAGGCCTTGCATTTGTAAATTTAGAATGCAAGTGTTTTAGCTCAAGGCTCTGTTGGGGATTTGAATCGATGATCGCGAAATCGTCATGCCTAATATACGTCCATAACCCATAACAATTAATTATTTCTATAGCAGAAAAATAGATGAGAGAAAAATAAACCAATCACAACATAAGATATACGTGAAAACCTCAAATTGGGTAAAAAAACCACGGGTCGTTAGGACGGCAGAGAAAATTCTATTATATGATAAATTATTACAACCATATACTCTAGGATTCTCTCTCACACCATATAGCCTTACCAAGTCCCCAAGCTCACAACTGAACCTTACATCATGACTCTTAGCTCACAACGCTCACAAGATCCTCACAAAGATCTCCCCCAATATCCCATAGGTCTCCCCTGAATATCACTTAGGGATTTCTAACTTGCCATTAATATTCCCTTATATCCCTTCCCGTATATTCCCATAGGTCTCTCCCGGATCTCACCCACTCTCTCTGATGTTACATGGTGTTCTTTTTGCTCCACCCAAAATAACCTAACTCCAAGGTCTATTTATACTAGTTATAGGGAGTTTAAGATAAAAGGAAATCATACTCCTAAATATACAAGAATTACTTGTTCCACATAAATACAATTTCCTGTTTATGACAAGTCTTCTTGTTAAGATGAAATCTTTTTCCTTCAAGTACATGACTTTCCTATTCTTTACGAAGACAATTTTTTTTTCTTTTTCCGATAAGCACAAGAACTTCCAAAAGAAAACATTTCCTATTTTCGCACAACATTCTTGATCTGGACAAATTCCGCTACTACCGTGGTCTAGGTCGCGGTTGGCCACCCGCGCCTTACACCGCGAAACGTCACTGAAGAACACCGCTCAAAATACCGCAGTTAGTGCCTTTACCTCCGTTGCGGCTTACACCGCGCTTGATCTCACTTGAGTTGACCGCCCCCTGTGCCGCGGTCACCACAGTCCACGTTGCGGGTACTTCTAAATCCGTTTCTTCAGTTCTTCTTCGGTCTTTAAACCTCCCTCAAACACCATCTTTAACTTCCAAACGTTATCCCACGTCTCCAGAAAGTTTCACATCAATTGAGTCTTGTTGGTTCACTTGGTTTCACTTGAGAATACGAGCCAAAACCTAACAATTCTCCCATTTGGCTTGAATTCTCAAGATCTTTTTCCACAGCCACGACTCTCCATACCGAGAATCAACATACCCCACCACAAGGTATAACCACTTAGGAACGAACATCCTAAGATTTGTTTTTCTTCCATTTTCTTTGTGTTCGTTGTTCCAACACCATGTCGAAAATAATCTGCTGAAATTGTGGTGCAACTCCTCACGTCATATTGCCAAGGAGTTCGTCAGCCATCGATATACTTATCCACCATACACCTTCCATCACTTTCTGACCAATGTCTAGTGCACAATTATGGACCACTGGCAGCAACATATCCTTTTCCATGGCCAGTGGGAAAAACTATCAAAAGGATAAACATGTCCTTACATCACCCAACCCTATAAAAGACCTTTTGTCCTTGCATCACATACCCGGTGAAAGACTTGCTACTAAAACCGAGAGTGCTTTGCTGGATAAGCCCCACACCACATCAGTGACTTCGAGCATTCAACTTTTTTTGATATTCAATTAACGCCTTGTGTAACCTAGATTTGATCTCTATGACTTGCACCTGTCACCACAATCCAAAAAAAAATCTCCTTCATCTCTATTCTTCCTTTCATCAAACCCTACCGAGTTCTAAACCGCTTTCAAGATGTACCTTCTTTTCTAAACCATACTAGGCAGCCATAAATCATCATCCCAATACCACCAAGTCCTCCAAAAGATCTCTCGTAAAGACTTGAAAAACAGCATCGCCAAACCATAGGCTACCAAGTCCTCCATACGACATCCCGTTAAAACTTGAAACCGACATCCTTGACCAAGGCTCTGATACCAATTGTTAGAGATTTGAATCGATGATCATGGAATCGTCATGCCTAATATAAGCCCATGCCTAATATAAGCCCATAACTTATAGCAATTAATAACGTATATAGCATAAAAATATATGAGAGAAAAATAAGTCAATCACAACACAAGATATACATGGAAAATCTAAATCGGGTAAAAACCCACGGGTCGTCAGGACGACAGAGAAAGTTCCACTATATGATAAATTATTACAACCATATACTTCAAGATTCTCCCTCACACCACAACCCCAAACCAAAGAACCTTACCAAGTCCACAAGCACACAACCGAGCTTTACATCATGACTCTCAACTCACAATGGTCACCAGATTCTCACCAAGATCCCCCCAAATCCCCTAGGTCTCCCCTAAATATCTCCCATGGATCTCTAAATTGATCCATTTATATTCCCTTAGATCCCTCCCCGGATGATCCTATGGGTCTCTCCCGGATCTCACCCACTCTCTCTAATGTTACATGGTGTTCTTTTTGCTCCACCCAAAATAACTTAACTACAAGGTCTATTTATACTAGTTATAGGGAGTTTAAGATAAAAGAAAATCATACTCCTAAGCGTTCAAGAATTACTTGTTCCACATAAATACTATTTCCTATTTATGACAAGTCTTCTTATTAAGGAAAACTCTTTTTCCTTCATGTACATGACTTTCCTATTCTTCATGAAGACAAACTCTTTTTCCTTTTCCGATAAGTACGAGAACTTCTAGAAGAAAACCTTTCTTATTTTCACACAACATTCTTGATCTGGGTAAAATCCGCTACTACAGCGGTCTAGGTCACGGTTGGCCACCTGCGCTCTACACCACGGAAAGTCACTAAAGTCCACCGTTCAGAATACCGCTGTTGGTGGCTTTGCCTCTGCCACGGTCTACACTGCGCTTGATCTCACTTGAGCTCCCTATACCGCGGTCACGACCATCCACGCTTCAGGTACTTCCAAAATCCGTTTCTTCAGTTCTTCTTCAGTCTTTAAACCTCTCTCAAACATCATCTTCAACTTTCAAACATTATCTCACGTCTCCAGGAAGTTTCACATCATTTGAATCTTGTTTGGTTCACTTGGGTTCACTTGAGAATACGAGCCAAAACCTAACAGGCTCAAGAATCAAACTTCATTTAGTCACCTACATATTCTTTTATTTTTATTTATTCTCTTCTCTCTTTCTTTTGGGTTTAAAATTAATGATCATACTTTTTAGTGATATAGATATTTTTATGTTTCATACCGTTAAACTTTCATACCTAGTGTATGTTTATGTAATTTTTAGAAATGTTGTATATATTGGTCGACAGGCTTAATATCAAAAAAAAAAATATTGGATTGTGAAATCCAATGGTATATATACCTTTATCTTGGTATATATGTTTTCAATATGTGATTCATTCTCATCTTCTTTAGCTTAACATGTGGAAATGTGTTCTCTACCGCATGTTATTCCGGTTTAGGTTGTTTGAATTTATATTATGTTTTATATTCAAAGTTAGTTGTTTATATATTAAAGGAAGTGAAAATGGGGTAGTGACTTGTTGTCGGTCCAACTATTCCATGACACAAAAAGTTAAAAGAAAATACAATATTGTTTAAGAACGTTTTATAAGTTTCACGATATAATTTGGAGGACATATGAACGATATACATCCACTTATAGCTTAAACGGTGATGTACTTTCACTTTTTATATATATATGATAAGAGTTTGAGTCATATGTAACGACGGAGGCTTTTGATAAGCAGCATGTTCAGGCTAACTCTTTTGAAAAAAAGTTTAAATTTAATAAATAACTAAATTTACTTCCCTTATATTAGAGTGTAATAATTATATTTACTGTTCTTATATTAGATTCTTACCAAATTACTCTTAATTTACAACTCTATTTACCAAAACTAACCTAACTAAACACATCAGAGTGTTAGACACAAACAAAATACAACTTCGGAAAACTAAACACACTATAATCAAGTAAAGTTTCACCTCTCAAATTTCATACAAATTGCACGGTTGTCTATATAGAAAAAGAGATTACGAATACTGTTATATGTATATTTTATTGAATATATACACCACTGACAGGTAAGACAATCCCCAAAAGAGATTGCCAGATGACCATCCGAGCTGGTATCTAGAAGACGCCATCCATGACTTTACTAAAGAACAAGAACCCGAGTAAGCCCGAACACGGGTACTCGGCATATTATGTTTTACTCGGGACAGAACAAGAAGCCCGAATAAAGAGGTTCAATACACAACCCACATACATGAAGAAGCCCAAGAAAGAATCTAGAATCATACTCCGATACGCAAACATCAGTATTTCATCCCCTATATCAAAGGAGGAAAGAATTTAGAAAGTTTCTGAAAGGATAAAACACCAAATAGGAAGCGAGTCCAAATCAAGCAACAACTATATTCTTCTAGAAGACTGCACACCGATAAAAAAATAAGTCCTAAACGTACTATGCCACCAGAGTCCCATGAAGATTCATATTCGATCCATAAGATCTCATAAACAGGAAAAAGATAAGGACACCCTTGATAAGTAGCCGATTTTAATTAAATACAATCACTTTCCTTTACTTGTGTAACAAGGATTAGGATTCTATGCACATATAAATAGACTCATAATCTCGTTATAAAAAGGAGGATATACAAACAAGAGAAGAAGGATACATAGAATTAGTGGTGTAAATATGGGCCAGCCCAAGATGGGCCGGCCCGTTTGGCCTGCCAAGGAAGGCAGGCCGTGCCTAGCACGGCCCGCCAGGGGGCGTGCTGTGGCAGGCATGGCCTACAATTACAGGTCGTGTCGGGCCTCCAACTGAGGCAAGCCGTGTCGGCCCGGCTCGGCATGCCTGGCCGGTGTGCCAGGCCCTACTGTAGGCACGGTGGGCCCAGTTATATATATATATATATATATATATATATATATATATAAATTATATTATTTTTATTTAAAAAAAAAAGTGGGCCGGCCTGTTTGGCCCGCCTAGCCGGGCAAACGGGCCAGCACGGCCCGGCCGATCGGCACGGCCTGCCATGCTAGTGCCCACGTGCCGTGCCTGGCCCTGTTTTCCAAAACAGATCAGGCCTGGCACGGCACCCCCAATGGGCATGGCGTGCCAGGCCCGGCCTGTTTAGGAACACAGGCCCGGCAGGCCGTGCCGAAATAGGTCGGGCCGGCCCAAACTTACAACTCTACATAGAATACAGAGGGCAGAATAGAAAATAATCACTAAAAGAGAGAGGCAAGAGAGATCGAGTGGTGTAATTGATTATTCAATAGTGGATTTGACTTGGTTTATCATTCAACCACCCGTGGACGTTTCTCCGATCATCGGAGTTTTACTACCTAAACTCGTGTCACTGATATATCAATTGCATTCTTTTTTCTCTTTCTCTTTTAACAGGCCATAACCAAATCCAACACTGTTATCTCATCAATCTCCATATCGATCTTTCTCTCATCATGATTTTCCTCTTCTTCAATTTCATTTTTTGATCTAATCAGAGAAACAGTACTCTTTAATAGCTTCGATTCCACTTGGAGTGGCTTGATGGGTATTGAAGATTTTAGAGTAGAAATAGAAGAATTCATCAAAAAAAGACTCATATTTTCTTTGATGCAATCAGATTCAAGAGGGGGGGGGGGGGGGGGGGGGGTTTGGGGGTTAATCGAATCAATTATCGATTTTTCGATTAATCAATATTAATATAAATTACCCTGAATAAACAAGCATTCAATAAAATCAATTATGCTTAAAACAATAACAACACACAATATTTACGTGGAAACCCTCCAAATGGGAAAAACCACGGGCTGATATGTGCACCACACTAGATCCTCAAATCCACCATTGAATGAAAGTTTACAACCTAGGTTGACCTCCCGTCACACCCTCCAGTTACTAACATTTTCACTCTACCCAACGAGCCTTAATAGTGATTCTTGATCTATTTGCTTGTGCACTAGCCACTTAGTCACAAGACTTAACCTCAATGAAGAGTCAAACACAACCTAAGTGAATATGATAAAATATTCAAACATGCAAGTAATGATAGGCAACACTAAATGCTTATCTAGGAATTTAAGAATGTCACTAAGTACAATTCCTAGATATCAATGTCTAAATGAATGTTCATAAAGAGTTAACTAGATATAGTTATGCAACAATATATCCTAGTTATCAAACAAAGTCATTTCACCATAAGTTGTCATCAAACATAACAAGGACTATAATGCAATCAAAAAATGCAATCAAAAAATGCAATCAATGAGTCCTAAACAATATCTAAATGCAAAGCATAGAGATTTAGCTAGAAGGGTAAAATGGTCACAAACCCGTGCTTTCACAAAATATAATTCTTAACCAACAATCAACAACCCAATCATGTTATAAATGCAATTAAACTCAATAACATACATTTAATGAACAATAATTGCTAAACCTAGGCATACATGTCATAAAAATGAAACAAGAGATTTTAGGGCATGTAGAGATTACCTAGTCAAAGACCAACAAGAGAAATCATACTTGGAAGATGCAAGAAAATGCTAGATGCTCATGGATTGGAGTTTGGTTGAGTCAAAATGAGTTCTTGTGAGCTCTCTCTCTCTTGGAGTAAATTTCTCTCTCAAAGAAAAACTTGAACAATAAAAATGGTTTCTTGGACTCCCAAAGCCAAAGAGAAGAGAAGAGAACATATATATAATGTGCCCTACACGAAACGGTATCGTTTTGGACAAAGGGCAACTGATTCCCGTCATGACCATTGTGCGTGCCGCGGCCAAGGCAAGTGTCCAGACCACGGTACAAAGAGCGGTGCATCGCCTGGACAACGCCGTTCTGTAGGCCGCTGTGCATACAGGTGCACAGACTGTGGTCTCGACATCATGCAATGCCTGTGAAACACCGCTTGGGAGACCGCGGTGCTTGCAACATGCACATGCCACGGTGGCCACAGCGTGCAGCCTCTGGTAAACACCGATATACAGACCGCGGCGTAGGCAATGCATAGGAAGCGGTCCCAATCACGGTTAAGAGGAAAATCCTCTTCTAAGGGCAAACTAAATGCATCAAACACCCAAGCAAAAGTTATAACAAAAAGGCACACAATTACAACAATTAAGCATTCATGGAAAATGATAAAAAACATGCATGAGAGTGTATGTATGTGCACTAAAACTCTTCAAACAAGGTTAAGCAAGTGATTTACCTTTTGAAGTTTGAGCTGGGTCTTGAGCAATGATGACCTAAACTACCCATACACAATAATCCCCAAATGTGGTTGTCAACAAAATGAGCCAATCAAAAACTGAGAAACTTACAATGTCCCCATTTGGCTATTTCATGAGAAAACCACCACTCACAATTCATCCTCACCAATAAACAAAACAAAAAAATAGAGGTCAACAAAGTTTTTCTACATTACAAAGAGATACCTAATAAACTAGATTTTCAAGTCATCCATCTCTTGTAGATTCAACATCCCTACAAAACAAAATAACTACACTTTCCAAGACAAGTGTATGTGAGGTGATCAAAAACATAAAAACAAGAGCAATTTGCATACAATAGAAACAAGCAACATGCATCAACAATGCAAATGCAAATGCTCCCCCTAAATAGGTTAACTCCACCTCAATGAGCCAAACTCCCCTCATATGCAACCCTCAACTCCCCATTAAATCATGCCACTCTCAACTCCCCCTAAATCCACACTACTCCCCCTTTTCGTCATGAGATAGACAAAGGAGTATCCTCTTAAGAAGGCATTAGCAAGGAGAGCTTATGGCACAAGACATATGCATAATCATATAACCAAATTTATGCAACTTAATTAAGAAGAGAGAATCAAGGAGTTTTATTATATAAAAAAAGTGTGAACGAATGCTTTGCATACAAGACAAGTTGTACTCAAGATCAAAACATGGTATTTGGCAAAGCAAAATAATAAGGGTTTCCACGAGAATTCAAACCAATTTCACCCTTTGTCATGGAGTAAGCAAGATATAGATTGTAAAATAAATTCATTTTAAGAACAACTATATCAAACTTTACGAGCAAAACAAGACATGAGCGACTATTGCGCCCGTTTCAATTTTTCGGGTGGAATGCCCGTATGATAGTAGCCTTGTTTGACAAGTAAAGAGAGAGAGACTTTTGGATTTAAGGGATATGAGTCCCTATAGACTTACCAACTCCATTGGACCTAGTTGAGCCTGAAACAAATATTATGGTGTGTAATATTAATCTAGAGGGGGGGTGAATAGATTTTAAATATATTTTACACAATTTTCGTTAAAGGTCAAGTTGTTGAAAATACCCCTATCTAGTTACAGAAATACCACAAGTGTAATAAATGCGGAAATAGTAAAGACACTTGAGATATACGTGGAAACCCTCCAAATAGGAAAAACCACGGGCTGATGAGTGCGCCACACTAGAACCTCGAATCCACTAATGGAAAAGGAATTACAACCTAATCACGGTTTAATCCACCACCACTACCTAATCCCGGTATAAGTGAACATAATCCATCTTGCTTGCGATTTAAGCTACCTACTCCCGGAAGCAACACAAGTCTTACTTCTCAATGAAGAGATAAAGAGTCCTATGTGAATATATGATGATATTCAAAGAACAAACAAGGCTAGGGAACCCTATATGCTTATCTAGGATAATGAGATGACAATTAATGCAATCCTAGATATCAAGAGCTAAATGACATGTTCAAGAAGCTTAGCTAAACATAGATCAAACAATCCTATGAAGTTATCACAATACAACATTCAATCATGTCATCACAACAATCTCTAATTTGTATCTAGAAAATGTTCTAAGATCATACAAATAATTAAAGAGATGGCTTGCTTAGCAAGCAAGACACTTAACTTGTAAGAAGATAGTGAAGAACTTACCAAACAAGATGTGATGAAGCAAACCTATCCATTGATGCACTCTAAATGAACTTAGATGATGCAAGATGAAGTTTTTATGCACATGGGAATGCTTTGAGTGATTAAAAATGAGTTCTTGGAAGAGTTTTCCTTTTGAAATGTGTTCTAAGAAAAATATATGATATTCTGAACTCTTACACGACCTTAAACCAAAGAGTAATATACATATATATGAGATCCAAACAAAGTGAGATCATTTTGGAAAAAATGTTCCAGCTTTCTCTATGTGCGCTGGTGACGTGCGCTGGTCGAGTAGCGCACCACCAGCGCACAGCCTAATTTTACAATAGGTGTTGGACGAGTGGCGCAGCCCAGTGCGACACTCCACTGGAATGTTACGCTGGTGAGGCTGTGCTAGTCGAGTAGGGCACCACCAGCGCATTGCCCATTTTTCTAACTATGCACGGGTGCAGTGGTGCAACACATGTGATGATCCACTGAAAAGTTACACTGGTGAGGTGCGCTGGTCGAATAGCGCACCACCAGCGCAAAGCCTATTCTTTCAACACTCAAACACACAAAATCAACAAGTTCAAGAGTGATGAAAGTGCATCATATTCTAATGCCTAGCATGACATAAAACTTTAATTACAAGATGCAAATAAATCAACAAGAGTCATTTAAATCAAAATGCACACAAGTATAAACACTCAACATATATGAATAAGAATTATGCATGAATTTGTGAGTTTGTGCAACTATCTCTTCAAAGTAAGTAAGCACAAGAATTTTACCTTCAGTGCTTCTCCTCTTGAGGTCTTGAGAGCCTAATCTACCCTTACATAATACCCTAAAAATATGATTTGTTCACGAAATAAGCCAATCAATAAATGAGGACTTTGCAGAGCCTATGGGTGAACCCTTAGCACAATGGCATGTGAGTTCATCTTTTTTAATCCACTTAGGTGTCACATTGTCAATCCTAGTGGTCAAGATCATCATATTACTCATAGGATCATTACCACTAGCTTTCCTAGGCACATGCATATTGGCTCTAGCCCTTTTTCTTTCAATCATGCTCTTAGTTCTACGCATGTTAATGTACTTAAATCAATTTGGTCTAATATGACCATCAACATCACAAAAATGACATGAAGGAATAAAATGAGGGGTCATAACATTTCTTTGTGAGGACAAAGGTGTTTTCCCATGTCTTTGAGCTTTCCTTCGGTGTGGTATTGGTTCTCTTCTCCTTTGTTGTTGAGTTGAAGAAGATTGCTTCCTTTGTTGAGCATGCAGAAAATGCTTCTTGGCTTGATGGCTTTTAGTTTGAGGGATTATTGCTTGAAGTTCTCTCATTGATTGAGCTTGAACTTGACTTCTTGGTGCCATCTTGACTTGGCCATTTCTAGAACACTCTTCTAGTTCAATTTTCTTCTTAGGATGAAGTAGAGGAAGAGGTTCTTTGAAGTCCATGCTCTTGACAAATACCGTCTTGCTAGGAGTTGAGGTATACTTGTCATCTTCAAATCCTAGATCTCTCTTGTCACTTGGCTTCTTTACAACTCCCAACATATGGTCAAGCTTCTTCGTACTCGAAGTCATCTTAGCAATCAACTCTTTATCTTCTCTAAGTTCCTCCTTCAAGCTTTCTTCTACCTTTCTTCCACCTTTCTTCCACCTTTCTTCTATTCTTCACTTTCTCACTTAAGTGAGTCACTTCGGTTAATAGCTTGAGGTTCTCTTCCTTTAGCTTTCGAACCTCTTTCTTCATATTCAACCTTGAGCTTTGAAAATGCTCAATGAACCCTTCAAGGTTCATACTCTCCACATTTCCATTTGTAGAGTGAGATGAGGATCTCTTATCACTAGAGTCATCACTAGTGTCACTTATTGCCATGATGGCATCATCAACATAAGTAGCTTCACTTTGTTGCCTTTTTCTACATCTTCCACAAAGGAGACTCCAAAAGTCGTGTAGTTAAGAATAACCTCTTCATCACTTGAGGAATCTTCTTTACTTCTACTCTCACTTGATGAGGCAGCCACCACTTTTCCTTTTTTTGAATTAGTACACTCAGTGGCTATATGACCGAACCCACTACACTCATAGCATTGAATGCCTTTTCTTGTAGGCTTCACTTGCCTTGGTTCAATCTTCTTCTTTGAGTCATTCTTATGAAGTTTCATAAACTTCTTGAATCTCTTCACCATAAGAGCCATCTCCTCATTTGAGTCATCCTCTTCCATCTCTACTTTGGATGTCTTAAAGGCTATGTTCTTTTGCTTCTTAGGAGATGTAGGTGTATAAATCCACCTAGACTCATAGACTAGAAGCCTTCCAATCACTTCACTCGGCTTCATAGTCTTGTAGTTGTTATTTTCTTCCAGTGCCGTCACCTTGCACTCAAATCTCTTGGGGAGTGACCTCATGATCTTTTGCTTAATCCATTTATTCGAATATGGGTCACCTAGTTGATGGCTTTGATTTATGATGTCCATAAACTTCACTTGGAAGTCATTAAAGCACTCATCCTCTTCCATCCGAATTGTCTCAAATTGCATTTGAAAGACTTGAAGCTAAGAGTCCTTGACCACTTCGGTTCCTTATGAGCCGTTTGTAGAATCTCCCAAGCCTCCTTTGCATGCCTAGTATTTTGAACAACTTGTATTGATTGTCATCCATGGCACACAAGATTGCATGCATAGTCTTGTTGTTCCACTTGAAAGCTTCAAATTCTTGTGTGCTCTAATGAGACTCAGGCTTGAGAACTTCATCTCCATCATCATTGGTCATCTTCGGAAGAGTGTACCTATCTTCAATTGCCATCCATGCAAGGTCATCTATTTGGCAAATATAAGACTCCATCTTGCCTTTTCATGAGGCATAATTATCATCTTTAAGCAAATGTGATCTTATACTTGATGCTCCCTCTTTCCTCATCCCAAGCTCACTCATAGTGTTTGGGTTAAATGAATGAGATGCAAATGTAATGCACCATACAAGATGCAAACAACAAAAATGCACAAGCAAGACACACACAGAGCACAGATAACCTAAGTATATCTAGGCACCGGCTCTGATACCAATTGAAAGTTCCCTATAAACGTGTGTGTCTATACCCTAGAGGGAGGGTGAATAGGTTTTAATCAAATCAATTACCGATTTTTTGATTAACCAATATTAACATAAATTACCCTGAATAAGCAAGCATTCAATAAAATCAATTATGCTTAAAACAATAACAACACACAATATTTACGTGGAAACCCTCCAAATGGGAAAAACCACGGGCTGATATGTGCGCCACACTAGATCCTCAAATCCACTATTGAATGAAAGTTTACAACCTAGGTTGACCTCCCGTCACACCCTCCAGTTACTAACCTTTTCACTCTACCCAACGGGCCTTAATAGTGATTCTTGATCTATTTGCTTGTGCACTAACTACTTAGTCACGAGACTTAACCTCAATGAAGAGTCAAACACAACCTAAGTGAATATGATAAAATATTTAAACATGCAAGTAATGCTAGGCAACACTAAATGCTTATCTAGGAATTTAAGAATGTCACTAAGTACAATTCTTAGATATTAATGTCTAAATAAATGTTCATAAAGAGTTAACTACATATAGTTATGCAACAATATATCATAGTTATCAAACAAAGCCATTTCACCATAAGTTGTCATCAAACATGGCAAGGACTATAATGCAATCACAAAATGCAATCAGTGAGTCCTAAACACTATCTAAATGCAAAGCATAGAGATTTAGCTAGAATGGCAAAATGGTCACAAACCCTAGCTATCACAAAATATAAATCTCAACCAACAATCAACAACCCAAGCATGTTATAAATGCAATTAAACTCAATAACATACATTTAATGAACAATAATTGCTAAACCTAGGCATACATGTCATCAAAATGAAACAAGAGATTTTAGGGCATGTAGAGATTACCTAGTCAAAGATCAACAAGAGAAATCATGCTTGGAAGATGCAAGAAAATGCTAGATGCTCATGGATTGGAGTTTGGTTGAGTCAAAATGAGTTCTTGGGAGCTCTCTTTCTCTTGGAGTCAATTTCTCTCTCAAAGAAAAGCTTGAACAACAAAAATGGCTTTTTGGACTCCCAAAGCCAAAAAGAAGAGAAGAGAACATATATATAATGTGCCCTACACGAAACGGCATCGTTTTGGACAAAGGGCAATTGATTCCCGTCATGACCGTTGTGCGTGCCGCGGCCAAGACAAGTGTTCAGACCTCGGTACAGAGAGTGGTGCATCGCCTGGACAACGCCGCTCTGTAGGCCGCTGTGCATGCAGGTGCACAGACCGTGGTCTCGACAGCATGCAACGCCTGTGAAACACCGTTTAGGAGACCGCGGTGCGTGCAACATGCACAGGCCACGGTGGCCAACACATGCAGCCTTTGGTAAACATCGTTGTGCAGACCACAGCGTAGGCAATGCATAGGGAGCGGTCCCAGCCGTTGTTAAGAGGAAAATCCTCTTCTAAAGGCAAACAAAATGCATCAAACACCTAAGCAAGAGTTATGACAAAAAGGCACACAATTACAACAATTAAGCATTCATGCAAGATGATAAAAAACATGCATGAGAGTATGTGTGTGCACTACAACTCTTCAAACAAGGTTAAGCAAGTGATTTACCTTTCGAAGCTTGAGCTGGGTCTTGAGCAATGATGGCCTAAACTACCCTTACACAATAATCCCCAAATGTGGTTGTCAACGAAATGTGCCAATCAAAAACTGAGGAACTTACATAATAGTTCTGTCCTAGACCTTCCAAACACAATACAGAACAACTTGTCATGTCTCGTCCCGTCCCGTCTTGTCATGTCTCATCTTCCTGCCAAACGAACCCTGATAAGGATATGTCATTTTCTTGTCTTATTCTATATCCTCCAGAAAGTTAAATAATATACATTTTAATGTCATACATCTCTACAACTTGCAATGTCACTTAAATTTTGTTCATTGGTAATCTAAGTAATTCCATTAAGAAAAACATGTGACAAATTAATTACTGTAGCATGAAATTGTTGCATTATAACTTAGAATTCCAATTTAGATTTGTAGCATTATTAAAATGGTTTACTTACTTATTCTAAGGACTGATTTATGTTGGATATGGTTTGAATTTCCAATGGTTACCAAATGGGATTCAACCAATTCGGAGACTTCCTAGAGACGTTTGATACGTTTGATACGTTTGGAAGTAGAAGATTATATTTGAGGGAGGCTTGAAGACTGAAAGAACTGAAGAAACAAATTTTGGTAGGTACGGCGGTGTGGACACGTGCGCAGCCCACGGCACAGGTGTCGAACTCCTGTTGATTCTCGCGACGTAGACCACAGTGGAGACCGCGGCGGAGGCAATACACCAACCGCGGTATTCTGAGCGGTGGTTGACAGTGTTTGATCCGAGATGTTGGGCACGGGTGGCCAACCGCGACCCAAACCACGGCAATGACGGATCTTGCCCAAATCAAGAATATTGCATAAAAATAGGAAATGTGTTTTATTCTGAAAGTTCTTGTGCGAATCGGAAAAAGGAAAGAGCTTTTCTTCATGAAGAATAGGAAAGTCTTGTACTTAAAAGAAAGGATTTCTTTTAAATAAAAAGACTTGTCATAAATAGGAAATAGTATTTATGTGAAACAAGTAATTCTTGTATGTTTAGGAGTAGGATTTCCTTTTGACTTTAACTCCCTGTAATTCATATAAATAGACCATAATAGCTAGGCTATCAAAGGTGGTGGAGCAAAATTAACATATCAAGAGAGTATTGAGTGTAATTGGGTTTGGGGTATTTTAGAAAGAGAATCATGAGAGTATGGTTGTAAAAATTTACTACATAGTGGAATTTTCTCTTGTCGTTGTGACGGCCGTGGTTTTTTCCCGATTTGAGTTTCCACGTAAATTCTTGTGTCGTGTGTGATTGGATTTATTCTCTTCTTTTTTATTTTTTTATTTTGCTATTGTTTGTGTTCTATCTGGTAACGCTTTCACGTTGTAACGATTTATCCGCCAACAACTGGTATCAGAGCGTTGGTTGCTTGATAGTGATCTTAACAAACTAGAGTGGCAAAGTTGATGAGATTTGAGGTCGACAAGTTCGATGGAAAAAATAACTTTGGCTTGTGGCAAGTTCAAGTCAAAGATCTGCTAATCCAATGCTGTTTACACAAGGCGGGGGAAGCCAACCCCTACGAACCCTAAAGACTCTGGAGATTCTGAAAAAGAAACGGCTGGTACTAGTTCTAAAAAACCGGTGATGAGCGATGATGAATGGGAAGATCTAGACGATAGGGTTGTAAGTGCGATATGAATGGGAAGATCTAGACGATAGGGCTGCAAGTGCGATATGATTGAGCTTAGCCAATAATGTTCTTGCAAATATTCAAGGAACATATTCAGCGAATGAACTTTGGCAGAAGCTTGAAGAATTGTATCAATCGAAGACCGTCTGTAACCGATTCTACCTTAATGAGCAATTTCACACGCTGCAGATGTCTGAAGGTTCAAAAAATTTTGCTCAACTAGGAGTGCTCAATGGGATAGTTTACGAACTAGAGTCGATTGGAGTAAAGATTGATGAATAAGATAAATGATTAAGACTAATCTGGTCCTTCCACCGTCATATGTGCACATGAAGCCAATCTTGATGCATGGGAGTTCAACCATATTTTTTGAAGATGTAGCAAACAAACTAATCTCTCAGGAACGAAGGTTAAAGAGTGAAGGTAAATCTTCTGATAACTCTGCTTTGTTGGTTAGCAGGAAGAAGGGAGGCTCCAAGAAGAAAGGCATTTGTTGGGGATGTGGACAGTTTGGACATATAAGGAAGGACTGTAAAAATAAGAATACAAGTGCAGCTAATGGTTCCAAAGAGGGGGATCCGGCAATCGCCTCTCTTGAGTATGATGACTACAGCGACACCCTCTAAAGGGGCATAAACATCCTCATGGAATGACCGCTAGTTGCCATGAAAAAAGATGTATTATTGATAGTGCGTCCACAATTTGTGCACAGGTATTGGTTAGGCGGTGATACAAGGTGTGTGGTGGACAAGGATGTCGATGGCGGAACGAACTCCCTGAAAGCCTAACGTGAGGAGTTGCACCATAATTTTTAGTAAGGTAAATTTCGACATGTGCCGGTGAAATCTTGGGATGGATGTTCCTAAGTGATTATACTCGTGGTGGGTATGTAGATTCTCAGTAATGAGAGTTGTAGCTATGGACGGAGTTTTGGAAATTCTCGTCATAAGGGAGGATTGTTGGATATGGCTTGAATTTTCAATGGTTACCAAACGGGATTCAACCAATGCGGCGACTTCTTGGAGACGTGGGATACGTTTGGAAGTAGGAGATTGTGTTTGAGAGAGGCTTGAAGACTGGAAGAATTGAAGAAATGAATTTTGGTAGGTACCGTGGCTTGGACCGCGGTGCGGACATGTGCGCAAACCGCAGCACAGAAGTCGAACTCCTGTTGATTCTCATGGCGTAGACAGCGGCGGAGGCAATACACCAACCGCGGTATTCTGAGCGGTGGTTGACAGTGTTTGATCCGAGATGTTGGGCACGGGTGGCCAACCGCGACCCAAACCACGGCAATGACGGATCTTGCCCAAATCAAGAATATTGCATAAAAATAGGAAATGTGTTTTATTCTGAAAGTTCTTGTGCGAATCGGAAAAAGGAAAGAGCTTTTCTTCATGAAGAATAGGAAAGTCTTGTACTTAAAAGAAAGGATTTCTTTTAAATAAAAAGACTTGTCATAAATAGGAAATAGTATTTATGTGAAACAAGTAATTCTTGTATGTTTAGGAGTAGGATTTCCTTTTGACTTTAACTCCCTGTAATTCATATAAATAGACCATAATAGCTAGGCTATCAAAGGTGGTGGAGCAAAATTAACATATCAAGAGAGTATTGAGTGTAATTGGGTTTGGGGTATTTTAGAAAGAGAATCATGAGAGTATGGTTGTAAAAATTTACTACATAGTGGAATTTTCTCTTGTCGTTGTGACGGCCGTGGTTTTTTCCCGATTTGAGTTTCCACGTAAATTCTTGTGTCGTGTGTGATTGGATTTATTCTCTTCTTTTTTATTTTTTTATTTTGCTATTGTTTGTGTTCTATCTGGTAACGCTTTCACGTTGTAACGATTTATCCGCCAACAACTGGTATCAGAGCGTTGGTTGCTTGATAGTGATCTTAACAAACTAGAGTGGCAAAGTTGATGAGATTTGAGGTCGACAAGTTCGATGGAAAAAATAACTTTGGCTTGTGGCAAGTTCAAGTCAAAGATCTGCTAATCCAATGCTGTTTACACAAGGCGGGGGAAGCCAACCCCTACGAACCCTAAAGACTCTGGAGATTCTGAAAAAGAAACGGCTGGTACTAGTTCTAAAAAACCGGTGATGAGCGATGATGAATGGGAAGATCTAGACGATAGGGTTGTAAGTGCGATATGAATGGGAAGATCTAGACGATAGGGCTGCAAGTGCGATATGATTGAGCTTAGCCAATAATGTTCTTGCAAATATTCAAGGAACATATTCAGCGAATGAACTTTGGCAGAAGCTTGAAGAATTGTATCAATCGAAGACCGTCTGTAACCGATTCTACCTTAATGAGCAATTTCACACGCTGCAGATGTCTGAAGGTTCAAAAAATTTTGCTCAACTAGGAGTGCTCAATGGGATAGTTTACGAACTAGAGTCGATTGGAGTAAAGATTGATGAATAAGATAAATGATTAAGACTAATCTGGTCCTTCCACCGTCATATGTGCACATGAAGCCAATCTTGATGCATGGGAGTTCAACCATATTTTTTGAAGATGTAGCAAACAAACTAATCTCTCAGGAACGAAGGTTAAAGAGTGAAGGTAAATCTTCTGATAACTCTGCTTTGTTGGTTAGCAGGAAGAAGGGAGGCTCCAAGAAGAAAGGCATTTGTTGGGGATGTGGACAGTTTGGACATATAAGGAAGGACTGTAAAAATAAGAATACAAGTGCAGCTAATGGTTCCAAAGAGGGGGATCCGGCAATCGCCTCTCTTGAGTATGATGACTACAGCGACACCCTCTAAAGGGGCATAAACATCCTCATGGAATGACCGCTAGTTGCCATGAAAAAAGATGTATTATTGATAGTGCGTCCACAATTTGTGCACAGGTATTGGTTAGGCGGTGATACAAGGTGTGTGGTGGACAAGGATGTCGATGGCGGAACGAACTCCCTGAAAGCCTAACGTGAGGAGTTGCACCATAATTTTTAGTAAGGTAAATTTCGACATGTGCCGGTGAAATCTTGGGATGGATGTTCCTAAGTGATTATACTCGTGGTGGGTATGTAGATTCTCAGTAATGAGAGTTGTAGCTATGGACGGAGTTTTGGAAATTCTCGTCATAAGGGAGGATTGTTGGATATGGCTTGAATTTTCAATGGTTACCAAACGGGATTCAACCAATGCGGCGACTTCTTGGAGACGTGGGATACGTTTGGAAGTAGGAGATTGTGTTTGAGAGAGGCTTGAAGACTGGAAGAATTGAAGAAATGAATTTTGGTAGGTACCGTGGCTTGGACCGCGGTGCGGACATGTGCGCAAACCGCAGCACAGAAGTCGAACTCCTGTTGATTCTCATGGCGTAGACAGCGGCGGAGGCAATGCACCAACCTCGGTATTCTGAATGGTGGTTGACAATGTTTGATCCGCAGTGTTGGGCACGGGTGGCCAACTACGACCCAAACCGCGATAATGACGAATCTTTCCCAAATCAAGAATATTGCATAAAAATAGGAAATGTGTTTTATTCTAGAAGTTCTTGTGCGAATCGGAAAAAGGAAAGAGCTTGTCTTCAAGAAGAATAGGAAAGTCATATACTTAAAAGAAAAGGATTTCTTTTAAATAAGAAGACTTGTCATAAATAGGAAATAATATTTATGTGGAACAAGTAATTCTTGTACGTTTAGGAGTAGGATTTCCTTTTGACTTTAACTCCCTGTAATTCATATAAATAGACCATAATAGCTATGCTATTGAAGGTGGTGGAGCAAAATTAGCATATCAAGAGAGATTTCAAGAGAGCATTGGGTGTAATTGGGTTTGGGATATTTTAGAGAGAGAATCCTGAGAGTGTGGTTGTAAAAATTTACTACATAATGGAACTTTCTCTTGTCGTCCTGATGACCATGGGTTTTTCCCGATTTGGGTTTCCACATAAATTCTTGTGTTGTGTGTGATTGGATTTATTTTCTTCTTCTTAATTCTTTTATTTTGCTATTGTTTGTGTTCTATATGGCAACGCTTTCGCGTAGTAACGATTTATCTGCCAAAATTTTATATACAAAACAGACTCCACCACTCACTCCATTTTCAACTAAAATTGCTAGATTACCACCAACTTCATTAATATAACACAGTAAAACCTCCATAATTTGATATAAGATAACTTCATTAATATAACACAGTAAAACCTCCATAATTTGATATAAGATAAACAAATAATCTCTATAATATATAATTTTCCCGGTTCTGATTTGACCAGTGGAATAAATTAATAAGATAATACCTTTTAGAAAACTCATATAATATGTAGTTCCATTCTTATCATAAATTAATAATTTTTCAAAATTATAAATATAATTTACTATCATATTTTCTGGAAATATGACTATTATTGTTTGTGTTTTCTTGAAATTCATATATATATATATATATATATATATATATATATATATATGAGCAAATTGCACTAAACCTCCATGAGGTTTGGCTTTTTACACCCAGAAACAATTTTATCATTAATTGACACTCACACCCCCTATCGTTGGGTTAATCTTAACTATTGATTAACAGTTACCTTAAAAGACTAAATTACCCATGATTCCAAAATTAAATTAATAAATACAAAAACAAAAACAAGAAAAAAAAAACATATTGTTTAAATGGATCTCCACCATCCATCTTAAACATGGATGGTGAAGATCAAATATAATTTTAATTAATTAAAAATTAAATTAAATTAGAAAATATATAAATTAAAGAACAAATTACACCAATCTCACCTGAGGTTTGCTATTTTACATGCAAAAATAATTTTACCGTTAATTGACACTCATCTCCCCTGCTGTTAGGGTTTGACCTTAAGTGCGAGAGTTGACCATTAAAAAATGATAAAAGATAGAAATACCCCTGATTCACAAAAAATCTAAAAGAAATAATTACACCAAACTCCCATGAGGTTTGCTATTTTTCACATAGAAACAATTTTTTTGATAAAAGACACTCACCTCCCTTACATTAGTCAAAGTTGGTTAAATTAAACCATAGACCAATTTTGACTATTAAAACTAAGGATAACTTAATCATTTGAAGCATTTTAAATATATATATATGGTAGTTCTCTGGTAAGAACGGTACTGATATAAGAGGTAAAGACGTCCAACCACAATCATACATTGGGTATAAGTGCGAGTATTTATTAATGTGAAGCAGTTGGTCCACTGTGAATGTGTGGTTGTGGTTGAAGGTCTTGATATAATAAAGCTCTGACGGTCCTGATAGGAGAATTATTCATATATATATATATATAATTGAATAAATATTTTAAAATATAGAATTTTTAAGGTATTTTAAAATGAAGATTAAGTGAAAAAAAAAACAGTTTTTAAAATTATTATTTTTTTGGAAAGATAAATAGGATTAATTGAAAATTAAGAATTAAAAAACAAAAGTGAATTTTTCATTAAAAAAATGGATAATCCATTCAAATTTTTTTAAAAAAAAGAATTAAAAAAATCTTAATACTTTTAACAGTTCGTCAGTTCTACCGATAACACAAATCACAATCTTTCCTAATTTGTTTGATCTCCTCCATGAGAGATTGAGCAGATTTCTTCCCAAAATGGAGTCAGTTCGTCAATTCCACCAAAAACAAAAATCACAATTCCTTCCTAAATTGGTATAATTTGTTCAAAAAATTTAAAAGCTCAATATTCATTTATAAATAAGAAGAAAAAAAATTCCAAAGCAATAGAATTTATTTTATTTTATTTTATTAATAAATGGAAAAAATTAAAAATAAAAACAAATTAGGAAGGAATTTTGATTCGTGTTGTTTGTAGAACTAGCGAACTGGCTCAATCTCTCATGGAGTAGATCAAACAAATTAGGAAGATATTGTGATTTGTGTTGTTGATGGAACTGACAAACTGTTAAAGGTAATAAGATTTTTTTTTTTAATTTGAATTTCTTCCAAATTAGATTGGACGGTCCGTTTTTTAATGAAAAATCCATTTTTTTTAATTCTAAATTTTCAATTAATCTTTCAAAAAAAAAAATCTTAATTTTAAAAACAGTTTTTTTTTTCACTTAATCTTAATTTTAAAAAACCCAAAAAATATCTTCATTTTAAAATATTTATTTAATTATATATATATATATAATGCTTCAAATGACTAAACTATCCTTAGTGTTGATAGTCAAAATTGGTCAACGATTTAATTTGACCAACTTTGACTAACGGCAGGATAGGTGAGTGTCAATTATCAATAAAGTTATTTTTATGTGTAAAAGAGCAAACCTCATAGGAGTTTGGTGTAATTAGTTCTTTTAGATTTCTGATGAATCAAGGGTATTGTTGTCTTTTATCATTTTTTAACGGTCAACTATCACACTTAACAATCAAACCTTATCGATAGGGAAGGTGAAAGCAATTAATAATAAAGTTTTTTTCGCATGTAAAAGAGTAAACCTAAAGAGATTTGTTCTAAATTAAAAGAAAAACATAAATTTAAAAACAAAACAATTTTAAAAAACAAAAATAAAAAATAAAATTGAAAAACTTGAAAAATGTCATATTTTATAAATATCATTGATGCACCTCATCTGCACAAACAATGGTATTTTTTTCCAGTTTTTCAATTTTATTTTTTATTTTTTCTTTTTAAATTGTTTTGTTTTTAAATTTCTACTTTTCTTTTAATTTATATATTTTTTAATTTGATTCAATTTTCAATTGTACATCACCTCTTAGTAGTGCTGACAGTTCATCTCCCTTCAATATAAATGGTAAGGGGTTCAAATCCCACCATGCGTATTTTCAAGCATGTATGGGGAGTTTTCCTCCCGGATTGTGTGGAATAATTATTTCTTATTATGAGAGTAGATATCCGGACTGCACATATATTGTTTGATCTCGGCAAGTCCCAACAATCCTATTGTAATAGTTCTTATAATATTTCCAAAAAAATAATTCAATTTTCAATTATTTAAAATTTTATTTGATCTCTACCATCCATGTTTGAGATGGGTAGATAGATGGTGGAGATCCATTTTAAAAAATATTTTTTATATATAATTTAATTTAGGGCTCAGCGGTAGTTTAGTCTTTTAATAATAACAGTTAATCAACATTTAAGTTTGACCTAACGACAGGGGATGTGGGTGTCGATTAATGATGAAGTTGTTCTAAGTGCAAGAAGTCAAACCTCGGGGAGGTGGAGTGCAATTTGCTATATATATATATATAGTTAGTTAGTTAGTTAGTTAGTTAGTTAGTTATGAGTTATTTGTTTTTTTCACTTAAAACTTAAGAAATCTTGATTTTTAATTTAATTCCAAATCACTGGATTATAATTAAAATATTCTCTTCCAAGTCTATCTTCCAAAATAAGATATATTTCCAAATTTATCCTGATTTGATATGGTCTAGAGATCTTTCTTTTAACATGTTAATTATTTAAAATGGCATTTAAAATAAAAAATAAAAAACCCTAATCAATTTTCATAGAGACCGATACATATAACTCAGGAATCTATTTCAAAAAAAAAAATCAACAACCTTTTTCAATTTGGTTTCCGGTGCATATGGTCCAGAAAAAAAAAAGATTTCCTCAATTATATACATCGAAAACGTAGACAATATGCAAAATAACTTGATTTTTTTTTTTGCAATAAATTGAATTTGAACTTTTTTTGTAAAATATGTAAAATTATATTCTTTAATGAATTTTTTATTTTGTTAAATTGAACGTCGCTTGCAAAAGAACATGTAAGTTAAATAACTTCTTTTAATTAGTATGGGTATAAATATAAAATTACTTATTTTAAGACAATTTTATTTTTAAAAAATAAACATATTGACAATACATTCAAATACGAGAAAATAAAAGAAGCAAAAATGTTATTTATGTTCAGATTTCAATCTCTATTCAGTCTTCAGAAAAATTCATGAATGTTCATTCTTCAGACAAAAAACAAACGACATGTTAGTCTTTCATGAGGGGTCCCTTATTGTAATTTCGGTAAGGATCAACATAAAATAATATCGATTTGAATGAATTTTAATTTGAATTTTTTTTTTCTAGATGATAAGTTCATTGAAATCTACCTATAAATGAAAAAAAAAATTAAAGTTCTTAAAAAAAAATATCGCTTAGTTTAAATATAAAGACATCTGAAAAATAGGTAAAATATAGGAAATTCAATAAAAATAGTTTTAGTGCTTCAAAAATTCTCAAATTTTATATATATGTAGATTTCAATGAACTTATCATCTACAAAAAAAATCATATCAAAATTCACTCAAATTGATGTGATTTTATGGTGATAATATATACAGATATAGATATATATATAGATATATATACGCTTGTGACGCTTTTTCCTTCTAGGTCAGTCTAATTTTATCAATATATATATAGTAATTAAAACAAGCGAAAGAGTAAAAATCATTAAGAATCTTTATCTTTAAATATATTCTTTAAATAAGTCGATATTAAAAAGACGTTATTGCCTTCAATTTATATACTTTGTGAGGCACATTCCTACTAAAACATGGAGCATCAACCGGTCTATCTCATCAGTTAAGAAAAAGCTTCGTTCTGAACTATGATATCTCCTAAATCTAGGATTTAAATCTACGACTTTAACTTGTAGCTAGCTATAAGAGGTATACTATTGAAATACCTAGGGTTTTTTGAATTCCATATTTTACGGTAATCTTTAAAAGTGGATTTTAATTATTAAAAAAACTATATTCATTAGACTTTACGAAAAAAAAAACCTAGAAATGATATCTTGGCAAACTATATGGAACTCAACTTTGTAATTTTGTATTGATTTGCTAAATGTGGTATTTGGGGGCATCATGATTCATGGGACTGGATTAAACATCACACCGGTTCGGTTCCAACCGTGGAACCGAACCGGAATCGTGGGATCTGAAACCGAATTGGAACCGATTTTTCGATTCCAAAACCGGGATCAGGGAGGTTCCGATTCCGATTCCTAAAAATCAAGAACAAGAATAGAGTCACCGGTTAGGTTCCGATCCCTGATTTTTTTATAATTTTTTAAATACCATATTATTATTATTATTATTATTATTATTATTATTATTATTATTATTATTATAAATCCTAAATATTAGATCTCTCTCTCTTTTTCTTTCCAAATCTGATTCTCTTTGATGACGTCGGACGGTCGATCTCTTCTTTTTCTTCTTCTTCTTCTTCTTCTTCTTCTTCTTTTTCTTCTTCTTCTTCATCTTTTCCTTCTTCTTCATCTTCTTCTTTTTCTTCTTCTTCTTCTTCGTCTTCTTCGAATCATGGAATTTGGGGTTGATTTGTGAGAGAGAGTGGTGTTGATTTAGGTGATATGGGGATGGTCGATTCACGGAATCACGGGTGGTGCCGTGGTGGTGTGGTGCTGGGTGATTTGGAATTGATTTGGGAGAGAGAGAATCAAAGATCCGTGATCTCACTGATCTGGGTTGGGGTTGGATATGTCACATGTAACTGAGTATGTGATTGTGTTTTGAAAAAAAAAATACCCGTTCCAAACAGTCTGAACCGGACCAGAACTTGGGATCTAGAACCAGAACCTTCCTAATAAAGGTTCCGATTCCGATTCCAATTCTAATTCTGACGATCCCGAAACTGGAACCGTCGATTCCAAATCAGAAACTGGACCAAACCGGAGCCGACGTCATGCCTAGACAGGATATGAGATGTCCCATAGTGTTTTGTTGTCCTATGATGTATATGCGCAATTCACCATAACCAACATTCATTAGTTTCAACTATTGTTTTTTGGTATTTTTATTTTAATTTTATTTTTTTTAATCTCTTAAATATTTTTAAGAATTTTTTTAGATATTATGTTACTTAAAACAATTATATTTAATTTAAATATTTTATTATAAAGTTTTAAAAGTTTTAATTTACCTTATTGGTTGTCATATGAGATGTTGCTCTTGAATCAATATAAAAATTTGGATCCTCATCAATGTTCAAGTTTATTGTTGCCAATGCCTCTTGAGTTTTTGCCTCTTCCTCAGAGTAATCTTACATGTAGTAACAAGCCTTTGCAGTGTGATTTGAGTTTTTTTTTTTGTAAACCTCCGAAGAGGAAACATCAACGGGTTGATTCCATAGCTACTGACAAAATGACCTTTCACTAGTTGGATATATAAATATACACCCTCAAGCAATCAATATGACACATGATCCACCTTATTAGATTGTTCCGTTCCATCCTACCCTCGGGCCTTTTACTTATGAAAGATTTGCCTCTTTCTATCCAAGACATCACGTGTGTCTCAAGAAAGTTTCTTACTCAACTTTCTGGATCCGTATGATCCTAGTTAAGACTCTCTTGCTCAATCTCGATCGCGTGATCTAATAGAAACTTTTAAGCCTAATCCAAGGCTCTCTAATGTGATCAAATGATGTGTTATGTAAACACAAACAACATAGAATATGTGATCAAAATATCCTATGAAAACTAGAAATAGGCTTTATGCACACAATATATGTTTTTCTAGTTTACAATCCAAATGATTGACATCACACAAAAGGATGCAAATCACATAGGATTAAGTACATTTCATGAACAACTAAAACTAGACATGAAAATTCACAAATATTGTTTTTTTTAGTTCTTTATACATGAACAAAAACTTAGAAAATGCAATCCAACCAAATCATACTTAAATCCTAGATTTTATTCATGCAAATTAAAGCTTGAAACATAACATATTCATTAAGCACATGTTCAAGGCTTTAGAACTACAATAAAAAAATGCTAGAATACGAAATATATTCAATCAAGTTTCTCTAGCAAATATTTAGAGCACATATTCACAAAAATAATCAATTAAGTCTTAAAGACTCTAAATATAAAATTAAATATGTTAAACCTAAAATATATTCAATTAAAAGTTCCTAGCACATGTAAAGGCTATGAATCATCATAATAAATTTAATTAACACTTAAAAGGCCTTATATTATAAGCTAGTCACAATACAACATCCAAACATGTGAAGTTTTAGATTTAACAAAACCTAAATCACATTTAAGTCTCTAATTAGACAAATCTAGCTTATAATTGAAGCTCTATCTCCAACCAACACTTGTTCAAGCCAAAGACACAAAGATAGGAAGAAAACCCAAGGTATTTCAACATTTTAAAGCATTGAAATCCAAAAGATAAGAAAATGCCTTGACTTGTGTGTGTTGTCACTAAAATGGTGTGAGACACGAAAATTCTTGAACAATTAGCATCCAAACCACTTGGAGATGATATAGAACTTCAATACGATTCTATCACTATTTGAATTACTCAATTTTATTGAGAATTGAGTGAGATATGGTGATTTCAAGTTGAGAGAAAAACAAAAAAAAAAATCAGCACAAAAATCGTCTTCAAATTTCAAATAAGGGATAGAGGGAATTTAAAGAAATTTGGGAGGGAAAGTGATGTGGAGAGAAGGGACCACGAGCAGCCAAGGGCCACATGCCTCATCAGCTTCCCATGGAGACATGTAGCCTCCACGGTGGCCAAGTGGATCCTTTCACGTAGAGGCCACGCTCCTCTATGAGAGAGGAGACCTTGTGGCAATTTGTCACCCCCCCCCCCCCCCCCCCCCTCTTCAAATGCCTTCTCTCAGACACCTCTCACGTTTTTCTGCCCTTTTTTTCAGCCTCCAAATTTGGAATTCAAATCTGATTTCAGATTACAAGTCGGGACTCTCTCTCGAACATGGACGTTTATGAAACTTAACCCCAAACCATGGAATTTAACTCGATACACAAGGATGAAAACCATGTATGATAAATACATGGAAAGTTTTGTAAAATCCAACTTGAAACTCGAAAATATATGTACGAGTAACCGAAACGTTCGGTAATTATTGAGAAACAATATAAGAGTATATTCAAGTCCGATATTATTAACTGCAAAATCATTGGGTAAATTTTTGATCAACACCCTCAAACTGCAATCTAGGAGATCGCAGTAGAATTGGTACCTCTAGGTACCAAGATTTTGTATGAATAAAAATGAGGTGCAATTGATAGAAAAATTACTATAGATTCTTTTAATGGTTATACAATTTTTTGTGATACAAGTTTTCCTGATACAGTGACGGTCGGATTTTTAATCTCTCCCTCTCTCTCTCTCATTCTCATTCTCTCATTACAAAGTAGGCGATGGCCAACTCCTGTAGGTCGATAAGTGAAAATTTCATAGTAGGCGATGATGTGCCCTTTCTCTTCCTGGTGATTTTCTCTCCATTTCTGGATCCTTCTCTTCAACCTTTTTCGACATATTTATAGTCTCTAATTCTTGCTGTCAAACCCTAAAAATTTTGTCAATTAATACGTAATCATCAAAAATCCCGTTTTTGCGTTGATTGAGGCTATCTGTAAACGTGGAAATTGTCCCTTGAATCAAGTTGTAGTTCCCATATTAGTAAACTATGATTATGACTATTTTCATTTCATTTATGGCACTTTTAAATAGCTGGAGGGGTCATCTTTCTTTCCTGCTTGGTAGGAGACAAACGCAGACTTCATACCTCATGATGTAGCTCTGGTCTAGGTTCCTTGGTATACCGATCCACTCTTGTTGGGGAAGTTTTCTTCTTAGCCTGTTGGAGCCTTCTCACTATCGTTCTCCATGCTGGATGGATGGATATACTTATTGGATAGGTCCAGGACAAGTATCGCGGTATTTGGATACCAGGTAACTGGTGTCGCGGTACCAGTACTCTTTGATACCAGGAAAATGGCATGTTGTAGCATCGAGACTTTCTAGATTATGGCATCAGTGTTTCTCGGTATCGGGGAACCGAGATGGTCCCAATCCAAGTCCTATCAGAAGTCAACTCAATGCTTTTTCTCTTTATATAATGTCTTTCTACTTCAAGCAGCTTTGGTAGGGGAGGAAAATTATTCTTTGGACCCTTACCAAAAAAGTTTGTTAACAAATATCAATAAAATACAAACAAAAAATACAAATACACATAAGTATGTCATTTCCTATAAATAGTTCTAGAACATGCATTTTCATATACATTGTCAATTTAAGTCTAATGCATGAGTATACAATATTATCTGTGTGTGTTATACCAAATGAGCACAACGATGTGGGGACACAAATATTATGCAATGTGTGTGTGTGCAACACCTAAGCCTTGCAAAAGGATTGAATGTCTCAAGCATACCTTTGTTTGTCAACAAATATTTCACCATTTGAAGACATGCTTTGTATTATGAGTTGCCCACCTTTCATGAAGCTTGATTGCATCATAATCCTATACAAATAAATATTACAAACAATCTTGGTTTGATATGGAATTATGCTAACACAAAAATCAAACCTAACAAGTCCATTGATGACCCATTACTCTTTGCTTCAATTTGTTGCTTTATGAGGATAGAATCAACAAGTCCATATGCTTCTTCTTTTTTTGCATCATTAATGTGATGCTCTAAACCAAGGCTTCAAATTAATGGTAATATTTTGGATTTTCATAGAATAAAGTTTGTTATGGATAGTTTGATAGAGATTAAACTGGAACGTTGGTGAAAAGATTGGATCGAGAGTTTGGGTTCTAATACGATTTTGAACTTTTGAGAAAGAATGAATAAAATGAAATATTTACGGTGAAGAAAATGTTTATTCACTTGTGATTTTAGAATACAATTACATTTGTTTATATTCACAACTGTCCAACGGTAATAAAACTAGTGTTGGAAAGAAAATTTTGATTTCTTTAAAGATTAATCACGTTATAATCTTATAGAAAATATTTGGAGAGAGCAAATCATGTTATTGATTTGCTTCCAACGGTTTAGTATCAATTGCAAAGATCTCTTCATGAATCTTGGTTTGATTTTCTCCTTGATTTGAAACTAGAGTGTAAGAACTCTTTTTATTTTGAATTTTTGAGAAAAAATGAATAGACTGAAATATTTATAGTGAAGAATTATTCACTTGTGGTTTTAGAATACAATTTACATTTGTTTATGTACATAATTTTCCAACGGTAATAAAACTAGTGTTGGAAAGAAATATTTTGATTTCTTTAAAAGAGAACTCATGTCCTAATCCGATGGAAAACAATTATGATATTGTTGGCAAAGAGCAAATCATGCCAAGATCTCTCCACGAATCTTGGTTTGACTTTGTAAGAACTCATTTCACCCCCTTTCAAGCTTGCCAATGAAGGGAAGTAACACCAAACTTGTAGTGAAGTTTATCAAATGATTCTCTAGACAATGCTTTAGTAAGAATACCTACTATTTGTTTGGTGGTTAAGAGATATCGAAGGTAAAGAGTTCTTACAGTGACTTTTTCTCGGATGAAATGGTAATCAATCTCGATGTGTTTAGTACGAGCATAGAACACTAGATTATAAGACATGCATATGACCCTTTTATTGTCACATAGAAGGAGAGGTCGCCTTTTAATTTTGATGTCAATGCCATAGAAAAGATGTTGAAGCCATGTAATTTCTGATGCTGTAGTTGCTAAGGCACAGTATTCAGCTTCCGTGCTGGAGCGTGAGACCGTAGGTCGCTTTTTGGAGGCCTAAGATATATAATTTGCACCAATAAATATGCAATATCTGGTTATGCTTCTCCTAGTGGTTGGACACCCAGCCCAATCTGCTTTACAAAAAACATTTAAAGTAAGTGAGCTTTAAGATAAATAACGTAAACCATAAGTGATTTTTCCTTTAAGATAACTTAAAATGTGTTTGGCTACATGAAGATCCTTCATGGTGGGGTTTTGAAAGTGTTAGCACACTAGATTGATTGCATGTGTGAGATCGGTTCTAGTAAGAGTAAGGTATTGAAGAGATCCACATAGTTGATGATATGCAAGTGGGTCCGTTAAATTTTATTGTCGGGAAAGGGGTTTGGTTTTTGAGCAATGGGAGTGTTGATCTTTGAGGCATCAAGCATGTGGGCTTTTGCTAGAAGATCACGAGTATATTTGGTTTGAGAGATCATGAGACCGCCGAAAAAATGTTGATTCCGAGTCCTACAAAGTAGTGAAGTTGGCCTAAGTCTTTAAGAGAAAATTCATGGTTGAGTTGCTAGATGAGTTAGAATGAGGGATCATTACCGGTGATAATAACATCATTTACATAAACAAGTAAAAGAATTATGGGATATAAAAATAAAGAAGAATCAGCTTTGTTGTAAAGGAAACCAATAGAAACTGCATGTTTGAGACCATAAAGTGATTTTTATAAAAGGCAAGCATGATCTGGATAGTCAATATTTACAAATCCTGGTGGTTGTTCCATGTAAACTTTTTCGTTTAGAACAACATGTAAAAATATGTTTTCACATCAAGCTACCTGAGAGACCATTTGAAATGCATGGAAAGAGAGAGGATGTTGAGAATTGTTGTAGTTTTGACAAAAGAACTAAGATGACGTTTGGTAACCATGGTTGAATGGGAATTGGAATGGTAATAAGAATGAGAATTGGAATGGAAAACTGATTTCTTTGTTTGGTTGGAACTTTAGAATCAATATCTGAATCAGTAATATTTTGTTTGGTTAACAACTGAATGGAATGGAATCAACTGTATTTTGACCAAAATACCCCTAATTACAAAACATTTATAATAACATTATATATTATGGATAATAATAAACAAATATATGAAAGTATATATAATATTATATTTATATATAAATATTATATATATATATATATATATATTTATATATTATTATAATATAAAATATATATTATTACAATATATGTTATATATTTCTATATTATATATTATATATATTAATACTATTATATGTTATATAATATATATCATATATTTAAAAATATAATAATATATATTATAAATATAATTATATATATTTTAATATATATTATTTATTATATATTATTAATATTAATATTATTAAATATATAAATATTATATATAATTACATAATGTGTGTATATATATATATATATAATAATATATATAATTAGAAAATATAATGTTCATTTTGGATAATAATAATAAAATATAAAAGTATAAATTATATAATAATATATATATATATTTTTAATATATATTATTATATTTCATATATTAGAAATATTATATATATTATATATTATATATTATAAATATTATATATTATATATTAGAAATATTGATATTATTAATATTAATATTATTAAATATATAAATATTATATATAATTATATAATGTGTATATATATATAATAATATATATAATTAGAAAATAATATTATATATATATATTAATATAATATATTATATATTAGAAATATTAATATTAATATTATTATATATAAATATATAATTATATAATATATAATATAATAGTATAAATTATATAGTATATATATATATAATATAATATATATATATATATATATTATTTTATATATATATAATAATAATAAATATTATATAATAGTATGATATTTATAATATATATATATTATTTTTGGAAATGAGGGTGTTTTTGGAATTGAGTTGTGGGATAGAGGGTTATTTTTGGAAAGAAAATGTGTTAATGGAATGGAATGGGTATTCTATTGATTTTTGGATGGAATGCTCATTCCACCAAAATGGTGGAATCCACATTCCAATGGAATGCTCATTCCATTGGAATTTAACAAATCAAACAAATGGAATGAATTTCTTTCCATTCCATTCTATTCCACCCAACCAAATACCGCCTAAAGGTTTCGCCAAAATCACGAACCAGAACTTGGGTGTAACCTTCAACAACAATATGAGCTTTAAAACGATCAACACAACCATCTTCTTTAAATTTTGTGTGATAAACCTATTTGCTTTCGATAATATTGGCATCAACGGGTCATGGAATTATAATCCAAGTTTGATTGTGGTGGAGGGCAACAATCTCCATTTGCATGGCAGCTCTCCAATTTTGGAATTTTTGAGTTTTTTTTTATTGACTTGCGTTCTTCCATAGAAACAAGCAGTGCATCATTAAAGTTGATTGGTTGGTGAGTTGAAGGACATACATAATATTTGAGACAGGTGGGAGGGCATTATGGCGGATTGGTGATTGGGGTGGGGAAGAATTATTTTCTGGTGGATGTGTTGAAGGGATTGTGAGTATTAGAGAATTATTTGGTGGTGTTTGTGAAGATGGAGGAGAGTTTACAGGAGAAGAACTAATTGAATTGACATCAATATTTGAATAAGAATTTGGAGATGATGAAAATTCTAGATGGTGTGGTGTGTTATGGAAAAATTATGTATTTGGTGTGTTCATCTAGATAAATCGAGCGAAGTACTTCTTGAGATGGTGTTGGTAAGTCAATTACTTGTTCCTTATGCAGTTTTCCTAAAATCCACTAATCAAAATTAGGAAAAGTTTTGATAGATAAATCTTGTGCAGATGAAGATGTGGAAACGTCTTTAAATATATAAAGAAAATGATTTTCATTAAAAACAACATTGCGAGATATATATATATATATATATATATATATATATATATATATATAATGAGTATAAGGATCAAGGCAACGATAATATTTATGTAAGGAAAATGATTTTCATTGAAAAACAACATTACGATATATATATATGTGTGTGTGATGAGTATAAGGATCAAGACAACGATAATATTTATGCAATGGGATGTATCCTAAACTACACAAGGAATTGTTTTCCTGGAAAATTCATATATTCCAAGAGTTTTTAAGTAAGGAAAACACTAAGAGCCAAAAATACGTAAACCAGAATAATTAGGTTTTTTATCAAATAATTTTGAATAAGGAATTTCGTTACCAACAGATGAGAGATACATCTATTTATAAGATAAATAGCTATTAAGAAGACATCTACCTAAAATTTGAAAGTGACATTAGCGTGAAAGAGAAGAGTTAATCATGTTTCGACAATGTGTCGATGCTTTTATTCCGTCAATCCATTTTGTTCTAGTGTGAGTATAAGAAATTTGCTATTTTATCCCACATTGAATCAAATGATTGGTGAAATTATTTGAAGTGAATTCACCACCTCCATCACATTGGAAAGTTTAGATTTTCTTGTCAAAATGATTCTCAACAAAAGCTTGAAATTTAATAAAGCAACGGTAAAAATCAAATTTGTTCTTTAAATAATACAACCATGTATGACGAGTAAAATCGTTAATAAAAATCACATAGTATTAAAAAAATCTAGAGGAAAGTTTTGGGGTAGGCCCTTATAAATCGATTAAATTTTTTTCTAGAGGAAAAGTTGAAATATTTCCTGATTTACTGAAGGGAAGTTTATAATGTTTCTCAAGCTGGCAACTAGTACATAGAATATCTTTTGTCAACTATTTTGAAATATTGACAACTTTCTTATTTTCTACAATCTTTAAAATTTTAAAATTTGGATGCCCTAAGTGAGCATACCATATTTCTAATGAAGCTCCTTACGATTTGACAGCAACTAAGGCTTCAAATTGCCTTCTCCAAGGGTGTATAGCTTTCCTTGTCTATGCCCTTTGGTCAAGATATGTTGTTTGTGATCCTTAATAATAAAACCAGCAGGGTTAAATTCAAAAGTGCATGAGTTATCATAAATAAGTTCGCTGACAGACAATAAATTCTTCTTAAACTTTGGCACTGTAAGAATATTTTTCAAGTAAGTTTACCTTGTGAGGTTTCAAGCATGGCATTACCCGTGTGTGTAATGTTTATTCACGTCTAATTTTAGAATATAATTTACATTTGTTTATATATATATAAGAGTAATGTTATTTTTTTTTTTTTTTTTTTTTTTTAAATGGTGTCGACACGTGAGTTAGTTGTTAATATCATATTATTTTCTATATAAATTCAAAATTTATAAGATATTGAAGAAAAAAAAATTGAGAACTCTAGTATCAGACTATACACAATTATCCAACGGAAATAAAACTAGTGATGGAAATCAATATTTTGATTTCTTTAAAAGAGAAATTATGTTCTGATGTGATTGTCAACAATTATGATATTGTTGACAATTTCGATCCTATGAAGAGAGCAAATCATGCTATTTATTTGCTTCCAACGGATTTGTATCAGCTACCAAGATCTCCATGAATCTTGATTTGACTTTCTTCTTAATTTGAAACTTTAGTATAAGAACTATTTAAAAAAAAAAAAAAAAATTAGTCCAAGAATTCTTTACATTTGTAAGACAGTCATATTTTATTAAATGGGTTAAATTAATTTTAGTTTATTTAAAAATATTTATCCAAAATAAATTCAATAAAATCAAATTAATCATATCAATTCAATCTAATCAATCTAGCGCAGCAAATGACATGGGCCTTAGGGTTGCATTGATCGCCTAATTTGGACATCTACAATAGATTGATATGACCGCGGTTTGGTCTCGGTTTTGAACTGTCGGTTTCGGTTTCAATTTCAGGGAGATATAGAACTAGAATCGGAACCGTTTGGAAAAAGGTTCAGATTTCGGTTCCGGTTCCCCTTTTCCAGATGATTCGATTCGGTTCTCTTTAAAAAAAAAAAGGTCACATGACTCACATGTGACATGATCCAAATTATCCAATCTAACATTCCAACCTAGATCACATATTCACATTCATTCACAAATCACAAACTAGTAAACAACCCCAAAATCCCGAATCACCAAATCAACTTATCTCTCTCTATCTCATAGTCTCACGATCTCCACCTCTCTTACAAATCAACACCAAAATCTCAAATCACCCAAATCACAAATCAATACCAAATCGGTGAATCACAAATCACCCATCATAGGCCCACTACCACCATTTGCTTCTTTCGGCCACCCTCTTCTTATTTCTTCTTATCGATGGAATTGATGGAATCGATATGTGGATCTGTGGAAGAGAAAGAGATCGATGGAATCAAACTGTAGATATGTGGATTCTGGAATGGAATAAGTACTGGGATAGATGCATGTGGATGGAATCGAACAAATTTGTGGATCGATGATGGATATGTGGATTTTGGAAAGAAGAATGAAAGAAATAAAGAAAAAGAGACAAAGAGATTAGAAAAAAAAAATAGTAAGAAAAAAAAATTAAAAAGAAAAATAGGGCGAACGGTCGGTTTCAGAGCCGAGACCGAACTGATCGTTTGGATCCGGTTTTGGAATTATGGGAACCAGAACTGGAACCTTAAACTTTACGGATCCAGTTTCGATTTTTGACCTACGGTTACAGTACGGTTTCACGGTTTGAACCGAATAGCTATTATGTCTAACATTTGAAATCTAGATATCAGGTAAGTCGTAACCTACTGAACATTCTTTATCTTTGTTGTAAAAAAAAATAAAGAAAAACGAAGAAGGTTGGCAAGAATAGTGAACTTTGTTAAGGTAGTTGCAAAATATCATTTTATAATCATATTAAATACATTAATAGTTGATTTGATTTTTAAAAATAATATTTTAATTAATATAATATACTAAATATAGCAGCATTCTACTTTTTTTTTTTTACTAAATTGGGCATTAGCATTAATATATACATCAATTTTCGATCGTAATTTACAATAAATAACAATTTATGGATGGAATTTTATAGAGTTGAAGTGTTGAACTAAAAGAGACTATTCAACCGTAACTCCAAAAAAATATATTAAAAGTTAAGATTTAATTGATAATCTTGTTATATTTTTCTAATATTGTTAGAAATCCGTGTCATGATATATGTTATATCATAAAATCGATCGAGATTCAATTACTTATGAAATTATTCGGGTTTACATATTCATTTCTTCTTCTTTTTTTCAAACCTGAACCTGTCCTGGAAACGAAATAATAAAACTCATACCCAACTTATGCAATTCGGATGAAATTGTTATCCTGATACTATTAGGAGTCTTTGATCGTACTTAGGCTAATGGAGTCCTAATTTTCCTTGAATAAAAGAAAACTAGTTTAGCAGTGACGAACCAAAAAGTACCCTTTTTGTTTTAATCACAATAAAACCCTTTTTAATGTATATGTCAAGGCAATACCAAATTTGATATAAAAATAATAATAATATGTTATATTTAGTACGGTATTTTAACATTACAGTCTAATATAAAATTCTATATAATTTGCTATTTTTTATATTTTATTATTATTTAAAATTATAAAAGTCAGTAAATACAATCAATGTATTCATAGAATATTTTGTTTAGAATTGTTTCAATCTCATTTTCTCTTATCAAATTTGATATATTTTTATTATTTAAAATTTAAAAAGTCAATAAATACGGTTACATTTATTGTTGTGCTAAATTTGACATATGTTCTACACTTTCAAATTTGGTACAAAATATAGCATATACTAAATTTGGTACAACTTTTAGTACTGTATTAGAACATGATTTGTTTACTTTGTATTAAATTATTGTATTAACATAATGATTTAGAATTACATTGAAGATGCTCTAAATAAGATGGTTTAAAAATTAAGTAATTGTACAAGAAAACAAATTCTAAATCTAGATTTTATTTTAAACAATTGTCATTCGTCGACAAAATTAGCTTCTATATAGAACTCTTCCTCGTATAATCAATATCGTAAATATGTACTAAAGTAATGCTAGATATCATATCTAAAATCACAACTTTTCTATCATAATACATGTTGTATTCTTTGTACTATATGTTCTTTCTTTATAACAAGGGTTGGAAGTCAATAGTCAATCTCATTGAATCCAAATATGTTTAAAAAATATGAGTTTGATTTAATAATAAACTCTTTTATAGTCACACCAATAAGATTGTAAGTTTAAATTACATCGAATTTTTCCAAGCTGCAAAATTATAATAGTTCAAATTATCTTCCTCTTTCAAAGCGAAGAGATTCACATTTCTTTATTACAAAAATTGTCCACTTAGCATTTGGTCATTTTTTTTAAGGTATCTATCTATTTAGATATCTAAACAATATTTTTTTTTTGAAAATTTTATCATTGATAGGATTTAAATCGTTGATTTGAGAGTTATTTACCCAAATCTCAAACTGATCCATCTACCGGCTAAGCTACACTCCTGGGGATACATAGGTCCTTTTCAAAACAATTGTATATCTCTCTACTGTATAAAATAATATTGTTAGGACTGGAAACAATTATTATTTTTGAGAGTTATTTATTGAATGATAAATGAATAATTTATTAATTTATTACTAAATGAATAATAATTAATTTAAAAATGAGTTTTATGTTTTTACTTGTACATATATTATACATATTTTTGACAAGGTACATAAGTACATCAAAGTTAATAAGTATTTACATATTAACGGTCATCAAAGATTTCACAAATGTTAAACAATTTTTCTTGCCTTCTAATACAATATCAAAGATTCAACCATGTGATGATGATATTATTCGAGCATTAAAAATTCATTATCGATGTCGTTATACTCTAACATCTTAGAGGGCTACGAGGTAGAAGCAACAAATCTTGAAAAAAAAAAACATATTGAATGCTATGAAATTTATTAATACAACTTTAAACTCTGATATGAAGACAATGACCAATAACCATTGCAAATTGCTTTTGACATTACAAGATCCGTTCATATGAAGATATACCACTAATATGACTTCTAAACCACAAGTTGATGAAGATGAAGATGAAGACATAGATATATTACGTGAAACCATTTCGGGTATACACTATAGAAATGTGTTAGATGTTGATCACCTTTTGAATTATCCCAGTGAAAATAATATATTGATGGAATCGTCTACCGATGAATAAATTATTTAATGGGTAATGAATACACCTACCAATGATCACGATCCAGATGATATTAGTGTTTTTACCAAGCGTTTCTCTAAAAGAGGTCTTTCGAGCAATAATAACATTAAATAACTTCTTACAATAAAATGAATATATATATATATATATATACCAATATGGTGTTATATGATTTGTAAAAAAATTAAGTATCAGATTGAGTTCGGTTTCAGTACAAAGAAAAGGCAAACAACTTTAAATAAATGTATATTTTAAGAAAGTTTTGAATTGAGAAAATAGAAGTTAGGTTTTTTTTTTATTGACAAGAAGTTGTTAAGTTAAAAGTTTATTAATATGTATTATGAATTTTTATATGTAATATTTTTTATATATTTAATAAATTATTAATTTATATATTCGTTAGGATCTAAGGCCATCTCCAATGGTTTCCATTTCTTCCATTTCTTCAAAGTAGAGACTCATTCCCCTCCAACGGTTTTCCATTTCACGTCAATAGATGAGAATAATTTTAGAGATCCATTTTTTCTATTGGAATAATTTTAGAGATCCATTTTTTATCTCCATATTTGGAGATCTAAAACTCACATCTCCATTTTACAATTCATTTTTTTATAATACAACTTTACTCTCATATTCTATCTTAAATTCATATTATATTTTTTTCATTTTTTTTAACTAAACTCAATTAATTTATTATAACTTTTTATTCATAAATCTAATTACTATAAAAATTTTATCATTTAAAATATTTTATCGAGATCTTTCATCTGAGTATAATAAAAGATCTCGATAAAATATTGATTATATTTGAATAATTTTTAATTAATTTATTTATTACACCTTATATATTAATCATATAAATTAAAAATATTTTAATTCAAAACAAATATTTTTAAATCGTTATTTTTAATGAATGTTTTGAAATCATCAATAACAATAAAATCTTTAAATTAAAATATTACAATAGTAAAAAAAACAAAAAAAAAACATTAAAAATAAAAATAATACCAATACAAGTAGCATTGAAATTTAAAAATTAACACTGTTATTTGTATAAATCATTTGTACTCCTACCATATCAATTTACACCGGTAGAAAATTAAAAATAAATTAGATACAGAAGACCCTTAGATATAAATTGGATGTAAATATGATATACATTATAAAGTAAAAAATTTATATATAAAAGTTAGTTAGTTAAAAAATAAAATAAAATAATAATATTTTATTATTTAAAGATTGTAAAATGAAAATCGATTAGAATTATAAATTTAAAATCAGTCTTGAAAATAGAACAAAATTTAAATTACAATCGGAGATCATCTAAAGGATTTTAAAAAAAATAATATTATTTTATATATTTAATGGAGTTATTAATTTAGTATACGGATCTAAATCAGGGTTAAAAGATTTTATTATTTGAGCTAGACTATTAATTTATGGATATTCATTTATAGAAGATTTAAAGTAATTAAAGAGTCGTAGACTCGAAGCAAAACAAGATTCTTTATATTGAAGTAATAAAGACATTTAACATGCATTAATTGGTGGCAGAAGTTGTCTCACTTGTTGGGAATATCATGACTCATCAGATAAAATTATCACATCAACTTTTATGGTGGAGTTATATCACTAATGGATAAGCTCGTAGTCTCGTAGATAGTCTATTTCAAATTTTGATGGGTCTCTATTTTAAAATATTAAGTGAATCGAGAAAAAAACAGAGACCAAAGTTTTGATCTTATATTTAAAAATCTAACTATTTACCTTTTCTAATTAAATTTTATATTTATATATATCATTTTATATTTTTAATTAAATTCAATTAATTTATTATAATTCTTTATTTATAAATCTAATTACTATAAAAATTATATCATCATAAATATTATATTGAGATCTTTCATTTAAGTATGATATTGATTATACTTAAACAATATTTTTATTTTATTTATTTATTATACCTTATATTTTAATCAATAAATTTAAAGTATTTTAATTCAAAACAAATATTTTCAAATCATTATTTTTAATCAATATTTTTAAATCATTAATAACATTAACATCATCAAATTAAAATGTTATAATGTTATGATGCTCGGCGAGATTGAGTGTGAACAACAAGTTTCGGATGGAAGAAGGCCCTGTTAGTAAGTATCAGGGAGTTGGTGGATGTGGAAGTGCCCTCCTTATCTGCTTTTGTTGGGGCTTTTGTTTTCATTCCTGCTCTTCTGTTTTGTTCCGCTTTCTGCTTTTAGCAGTCTCAATATATATATATATATATATATATATATATATATATAAACGAGTGGAATTAATAACCTTTTTAAATATAAAAAATAAAAACACAAAGAAAAGAAATTGATCTCTCCGTGATATCCATAGAGAAATTTGGCTCTCCATATATAATGGAGAATCAGAAATCTCCATTACTTCACCATCTTGGGTCATCTCCCGTTCACCTTAAAAATTCCACAAAACATTAAAAAAAAGAAAAAAAGAAAAAAAGATCCATAATTCTGTTTCACTTGCAAAATCTGTCTATATCAAAACTTCAGTTTCAACCAAAAGTCCAAAATGATGATGGGAAATAATCATGAACAAAACGCCACAATCAACAACAATTCAATTAACCCTTAATCCAACAATTGATCTTGTTTATTAAGTGCTGAATCTCGTTCACATCTCCTCCATGGAAATCGCCATTCTTTAAGCAAAAAAAATAAAAATAAATTATTGATTGTGTTTGTTAAAAAGAATTTAACCAATTTCTCTCTACATTCTCTCCATCTCGATCCTATCTTTTTCTCTTATATGTTCTTGCAAATCACGACTCATGTTCCAGAAATTCCATAAACCTGCAAAATCAAGCTTAAACACATCATAGCTAGGGCATGACAGTGATGTTATAGAAGAAGAAGATTGCGGTGAGAAAAAGATGTCGATGAGATTGAGAGAAAGAGATGGGTTTGGGTGGTTTTCTAGCTTCTGGGAACTAGACAGAGAAGAACGTGACTTTTTTTTTTTTTTTTTTTTTTAAAAAAATTTGTTTAATTTTTAATTAATACTATAGTTAATTAATTATAGGTTTTGTGGCTGATGTGGCGAAGTTTGATTGGTGAACTTAGTATTAATTTTTTCATTTATTTAAGAATATTGTAAAAGACCAAATTACCTTTAATTAGATACGTATTAACATTGATCCATGATTAGTCAATCGTTAGAGTCCACGGATCAAGGGGTAGTGCATGTTATTATGATTTTTCCATGGGTTTCTATGTTATCATACATATAATAAGAGTAATGCTCCGTTTGATTTTTTGTCTGAAAACTGAACAGTGCTGAATGTTACTGAAGATTGAATAGTGACTGAAAACTGAAAAACATATTTTTTTTTCCACTGAAAACTTAATACAAGTCATAAGTTGTTTGTTTTTTTAAGTTATAAATATCTAATTTTTTTTTTTTTTCATCTATACCCTTCTAACTATTATTTGTTATATATTTATATTTTAATATATTAAGGACAACTCTAACATGTAAATTAATTTTAAAATAAATTTATTTAGTTATTAAAATTATTTCATATATTATTCCATTTGTTGAATTACATTAAAAATGAATATAATATTTAATGGTGATACATTCTAAAATTCTCAAGAAATATTAATAAAAACAAAAAATCAGCTACTACTTGATTTTGACTCAAATAGCATAGGCTGATGCATCTCATATATATATATATAACTTTTTTTTTCTTCCCAAAATTAACATCTCAAAACCAAAAATAAAAAAAAAACTCAAAACAAAATCATCATGAAAACCATTCTTCAGTTAATTTTTAGAACAAGTGAAAAAGCTGTACTCAAACTGTAATATAAAATTAATAAAACTAATTATCAAATTATGAAAACAAGAAATAATTCTTACCGGAATATGCTAGGAAAATCAATCACCAATTGTTTTTGTTTTGATGAAGTTAGGTTTTTTGATGTTAAAGTTCTTTACGGCGAGAAGAAAAAAAAATATTAATATGATTATGACTTTAACAAAAACAGAATTGGAAATATACAAAATTACTGAGGGTAGTTTTGCAAGTAAAAGTTTGTAATTAATTATATTGGATTTGCGATAAGTGGAAAGTGGAAAAAATTCACTTTAAAAAAAAATGGTTTTAATGACTCATTAAATGATTTTAGCACTTATAAAATCAAACAAAACTGCTGAATGGAACACATTAAATATCATTCAGCGTTAAGAGAAAAAATCAAATAGGGTCTAAGTTTGTATAATTTGGCTTTTTATTAACAATTTTTGTATGTTATTTATTTATCTAGATATATAGATTAGGGTTTTTTTTTTTGTCTGAAGTTTTAAATTTACTATTGATAAAGACGTTGATATAGGATTCATTTACTAAACCCTAAAGTCGTCCACCAATTTACAGAACTACGTCCTGGAGGATAATCATATTATTAACATAATTTGGTTGGATTACTCATATATAGAATAGGTATAGCTACAAATTTTACCTCCTATGCCTACAATGCTGAATTTGTTAGTTTTTATTTATTATTATTATTATTATTTGACATCGTCTACCGTGATATATCGATATCATGCTGAATTTGTTAGTTTTTATTTATTGTTATATTATTTAACATTGTCTATCGTGATATATCAATACAAACACTATAAATATGATTCGGATATTTGATTTCATAATTAAAAGAAAGCAGTTCTTTAACATTGGAAAATGTCTTCGGACACTCATGGTATGTTGTTTGGTTTTAAGGACAACTATTGCAAGAGTTATAGTTATTGCCGCAACAACTTTGGTGAGCTAGATCCCAAAATCCCATCGATGGAAGTGGATATATGTATTAATCGTCTTCTTCCGGATGTGTACCAATCAGTATGTTTAGATCGATACATTATATATGGATCATAGATTATGAATAAATATGGATAAATGCATATAAACTAATTTAAAACGGTAGAATTTAATGATCTACATGTAAAATACGAATATATATCTATCAATACAAGAGAAAAGTTATATATTATATATATATTAAGACAGTGTGCACTGATATAAATTCTTCGGTGCATTGGATGTTGACTATTAGATTTACATACTTTGATTCAAAGTGTATGCACTTATCAAAACTTCTTCATAATCAATGGTCTACATGCAACGCACTGATATAATTTATACCAGTATGCACTGTCTGGAAAACCAATATACATATATATATATAAATGTTCAATTCAGTACGTACTGATATAACTTCATTAGTGTGTTAGATGTGAACCATTAGATTTACATACTTTGATTCAAAGTATATATACTTATCAAAACTTTTTTATAATTAATGGTTCATATACAATACACTGATATAAGTTATATCAGTACGTACCGAAGATAACCTGAGTATATAACTTTCTCTTCGAACCTAACTATATAACTTTCTCTTCGAACCTAACTTTCCCTTCAAATTAAAGCTATCAATGTAATCATCATGCATGTGCAGCTGCAACCTGCCAGGGTGTTTTTATTGTCTAATTGGAACCAAAGGGGTCAAGCTATTTCCTCCTTCAAACAAAACTAACCATAATGTTTCAACCCTTGAAGTTGAAGATGAGTCACCCAAACTTCCAAGTTTTATATAATAAGGAAATTTATTATGTAAAATAGTTTTATTAAACTTTTAAAGATTCCGTGATAATATTTTTCATCTTCTTGACAACCAAATAACAATATAATTCATATCATATGTGTCACTTTGTTTCAATAAAAGATAAGAACTTAGATCGACAACTTTTTATGTAAAGGAGGGTGATCGGGAGATTTTGATTATGCTTAATGCTTTCAAGAATAAAAAGGAGGAAAATCTATGTTATCATATTGAGGTGATGCTGCTGGTGGGATTGATATTTGATATTGAAACTTTAACTATTTTAGGAATGGAACATAAGAGTTGATATGATAACAACACTTCAATTTCCAAACATCTCATTAGCTCATCAATTTTTATATTTCTTTATTCAAGAAGTAATTAATATTTTATTTATTTCTTTGTGACACATACTTATATTCAAATCTTCTTCCCAAATTCGATAAATTATATTTATTTATACAATTGTTTGTTTAAAGGATTTGGTTCAAGAAATCTTAGTGGGTCGATCCGGTACGAGTCCGGATTAGTCGGTGTGTGGTCAAAACTGATTGTACCGTATGGTGGATCCGTTCCATTCGAAAACCGGATGATGTAAACCGAAAAAAAGATTTGGTTCAAGAAATACATGGTTATAACTTTCAAAAATTTAATAAATTTGTTACGCTCATTAGAAAATAGAAACTCGTGTAACATGACACGTTTCTTTCACACTTAATCCACACTAAATACAAACATGGGCAAGTGAGAGTAATTGGTTGATGAAAAGCTTGGCTGGAATGAGAAAACAACAATCAAACCATATAGTATTTAATATTCAATATTCAATATTCAATATTCAATATTCAATAATTTGGTTGTGCAGTCAACAAGCAGTGGTTGTGACTTGGCCTGGAGCTGTTAGATACTTAGATTAGAATTTCTGTTAAAGAATAATAATTTATTATTATATATTGATTTCCATTTACCACCAACCTTTTCAATAATAAAACCATGGATGGATTCATATTTCCAAAACTATTTTTCAAAACAGTGGGCCTCTGATTGTCTGATTTGTCTCTTTTCTTTTAAAAATAAAATAAAAATATTTTCACATGGATCTTGCGATTCTTTTATCATTGATCCATCGGTGATCCTTATATATATATATTTTTATATACCGATATAACTTATATAAGTACGTTATATACATACCATTAATTACAGAGAAACTTTGATAAGTACATATACTTTGAATCAAAATATATAGATATAATGGTTCACATCAAATGCATTAATAAATTTATATCAGTACAAACTGATTTGAAATTTTATTATATATATATATATATATAGAGTAATACTATTTTATCTAAATATGGTGTCAAAATCTAGTATCAAATGATATGACAATATTTTAATCCATTAATTTAAATCATATAAATCTAACAAAAATTTTAAAAAAATGGATTCGAATGTTGTAATATCATTTGGACACCGTATTTGGACATCAAATTTAAATACAATAATATTATTGATATATTAATACCAATTTAACATGATTATATCACTTCTTTACTATTTATTACCTTTTTGGAAAATCTTAATCGTAATTATTGTAAATACATGTTGGTTTATTCTAACTCAAATATAAAATTGACAATCCTTTTTTATATTAAAAAAAATCACATTACTCTTGAACTAGGTTAATATCAAAAATCACACTTATATCAATTTTTTTTTAAGTATTACGCTATTACATAAATTCAGGGTAAAAGAAAAAAGTTCGAACCTACAACCCCATAATGCATGTGTAAATGGTGTATTATCGAAACAATCTCATCTCGTTTACATATATCACTTCTTAATATGGGTGACAGTGTATCTCCTCTTCCACTTCAGTGGCGTTTCGAGTTTCATTCTATGCATTATTATGGGAGTAGATATGTCCAGATATATCTAATAGAGCAAATTGCACTCAACTTCTTTGAAGTTTGACCTATTGCATCCAGAAACAACTTTATCATAATTAACACTAACATCCCCTGCCGTTATGTCAAATTTAACTGTTGACCAACTCTTATCTTTAAAATACTAAATTGTCCCTGATCACTAAATTAAATTAATAAAGAGATAGTTTCACTAAAGTCCCTACCTTTCGATGAAATATTACTTGTTTAAACGTTTTTATCATATTAGCAACTTAAGTCTCTGATTTTTCTAAAATACATCACTTTAGTTCATTTGACTAAAGTACTAATTGTCAACTCTAACTATATATTAAAAAAAAAATACAATTTTACCTTTGTCAAAATGGTTAAATAATAATAAAATTATGATTTTTTTTGCAAAAATAAAAATAAAATAAAGAAAGAAATAAAACAATTTAAATTAAATTATCATTCAACCTAATTTTTTAAAAAAGAAAATTACAAAATTACAAAATAAAAAAATGGGATCTCCACCACCATCCGTTTATGGGATGGATGGAATGGCAGAGATCTAACTTAAAAAAAATAAAAATACAGGAACACTTGAAAAAAAAATGATGGTATGTTCAGGGATTTTGGTATGTATCATTGTATCAGTTTGTAGATATGAATTTTCTGTGTCTCCATCCATGATCTATCATTTTGTAATTGTCGAAGCACTGCTGCTGCTGCCAACAAGCATCAAACTCTTCACCCATTACAAAAATAATAAACAAAGAATTGGGAGTCAAATCAATAAACAAAAAGGCATTTTCTCTTCTTTTCATACGTATGCATTATATATAAAGATAATTAAATCTCGTATTATATATATAAATATAAATAAAAACGTATCTGAATGTACAGTGGAAATCATTCAATTTGTAGAGACTTAATCCCGAATCCATAATAACGCAATAACATAAAAGGAAAACAAAGAAACAATAGAAAATCTTCTACTCCCTTCTTACCTTCCTCAGATTGTTTAATGGGGAGACAATTCTGTAATACGTTATGTGAGTGAGAGTAGGGACCCCCTATTTATAGTATAACTTCCTAGAATCCTAATCCATAAAGGATTCTCAAAACCCTAATAAGATGGTAAGTTCTAAAAGGAATACTAGACCGACACATATACAATAGCCCATACCATATCTTACATGTCATTAATATAGCTAAGGTGCATCGAGCCCAACAATATTGATCACATTAATAACGGGCTTTATCCGGTCAACTCTCACTTACTTAAACACTCCAATCAATTCGGATTTTCATAAACTCAAATTATAATATCATATGTTGCTCATAATTTTTATAAAAATCTTACATTCTCCCACTTGTGCTACATAGACATTATTATTTTTGCTAACCGAAAATTCGCTCAGGGTGAGGAATTTCGATTATCTCCCTCGAGACTACTACCACGGAGACGGGTACCTTTGGTACCTAGTTTATTCATATGATGGAAAATGTGAAGGTGAATACTAGGATAGGTGCAAACATGACATGTAAAGGGAAATTGAATTGCTTTATGGATGAATCATATGTATACAGAAATCACTCAAATGCTCGCAAACACTCTAGTGTACAGTGGGGTGGCAGCTTCGTGCCTGTCGAAAAGTAGATAATCTTGGTGGCCATGTTTTGATAACAGAATTTAGGTCGAATCAAAACTTTCTCCTTTCTGTCTCTTTTTCCTTTTTTTTTTCTCGTGCATGCTTGGGCGTATTTATGCACTGTCCAACTAGGTTAAACTCATGATTTTCCTGCCATGAATTTCTCAATCGAATCCCCCCTTATCGGGTGAGATATTTTGTTTAAATGTCATGAACTTTGGCTTAATAACGAAATCTAGAATATCTGGGAAAGAGATAAGTTTGTTTCCTCTTTGGACTCAATCACTTGCCCTACACGTGCACAGTGTTTCAATGCAGTTCAGATAATGAAGATGGTCTTGTACATTACCTTGACGAGATGTGTCATGGAGGTCATTGAATATGGTGTCCACTGTTTCGGTGGGCAAGGTAGATCTGTGCTCTTGTCTTGATATTTGGAGCTCGATCTGACCTTTATAGGTTCCTTTTAGAGCTTGAAATGATCATGTTAGCGCCTATAATGATGACAGGGCTTTTACCAGCTTCCTCTTACCTATCTAGATAGATTCACCCCTTCCCTCGACGAGATGGAGCGATACTATGATACCAGCTTGGTGCCTTGTAGGTTTCTCTTTGTGTCTTGAGAGGATGACGGGCTTCGAGGGAGGCTACGAGGCAATACCGACCTTGGGGAGTCTAGGTTGCCCTGTATCGGTCTTATCCCGGGTTCTTATTTCGGTGTAAGAAGCTCAATCTGACCATGTCGAGCTTCACCAAGGGTATTCCAGGTCACATCGACCTTTCCTCGCTTCTGTAGGGTCGCCCAATAGCTCGACCCCTGGAACCAGGGTGCCTAGCTAGGATCTGGACCCTGGCTAGGAAAGTGAATTTTTTTTCTTTGGTCCTTAGCCAAATTTAGCTATTAACAGAAGTACCATCTGTCTTGAACACTGGTGATTGAGTTGGGGTAAGAGTCAGATTCCTTGTTTTAATTGGAAAATTTTCCCTCCATTGTTGCTACCAGAATCTTGGTGGAAATACTCTTATTAAATGCAAGAGTGACGTGGCGAGCAAAGACCGGTGTGTTTCTCAAGATAATCCAGCTGCGTTATGCCAGCTCCCGAGATTCGAGGCAATCTTCACCGAAGATTTTGCTTTCACGTCACCGATGTCACTGCTTCTATTTAAACCCGGTTGCTTCGTTGCCTTCCTCACGCTTTCTTGTTTTCAAATTTCAAATCTTCAAAGATACAGAAAGCTTCCTCTCATCATCCTCCTTTCTTTCATCAAACTCGAACCCTCTTTCTACCATGTCGAAAACCAGTTGTGATTCTGTTGACTCCGTAGTAGATGGCGAGGAAGGTCTTGTCCATGGACAATGGGAGAGAAGGAACTTCGACAGCGATGACTCTCCTCCAAACCCGTAACGTCGCCGGTCGAACAGGAAAGTAAATATTGGGACCGGGTTCTCTAACAGACCAGATAACCCTTTGAACTTGGTCGATAAAGATTCGATAGAGAACCTAGGGATGCTGCTGCTAAGAAGGGTCAAGTTTCAGTTACGGGTTCCCTTCTGGAGAGGCTTCTTCCCTATGACTTTAGGGTCATCCCAGATTCTACTACTGGCCCAAGGTTGATTGATCACCTGAGGACCAAGGACGGCATCCCTGACAGTGTTTCAATCTCTGTTTCGCCTAAAAGTTATGACGTTTTTAATCCTTTCAAAGGTATGCTTCCAATTCACATCGTGACTCTAGAGAGTGGGGTCAAGCTTCCTCTTCACCCCACCCTTCGACGAGCTCTCAATGCCCTACAACTTGCTCATCTCCAGTTGACGCCTGACTTCTAGAGACATCTGATTGGCTTCCTCGTCCTGTGGAGGGAGTAGTGTGAGCTGGGTAAGGTTACCAAGGAACCCGGTGCAGAGGAAATGGCTTACCTATTTCAGATTGGAAGCCTGTCTAGTGCTTCCCGAGGTCAGTTCTATGCGAAAGTTAAAAACAAGCTCAACTTCATCATTCTTGACGCTTCAAAGAAAGATCTTGCCTGGAATGAGAAATGGATTCTGATGGGGAATGGTTGGGGCAGCTCGATCTTCATTGGCGGACACGAGTTTGAGGTCCCCATAACTTTCAATGACAAACCATTGTGGGATCGGGATTCTTTGCCCACTAAATCTGAAGTAATCTTGAAGGCCATCCTCGCCATAAATTATTTGAACCTGGAGTTTCCTACCGCTGATCTCTTTGATCCTCGCAGGGTGAATCAATACCTGTGTATCTCTACTAATACTCCTCGTAAGCAAAGTAACACTGAGCTATCCTACTCTGTTTCATTGGCTAGTTTGGTTCTGACACCTTTCCTTTTTTTGAATAGTTTTTGTCGTCACTCTAGCTTCCCGCGAATTCCAACAAGCTCGCACCCCTTTCCCTTCTACCAGATTGAGCCAGGGAGCCCTTTTGGTTACCTTGGAGAAACGGGGACCAATAATTCCAACTGGGGCTTCGCTTGCTCTTGCTCCGTCCCCCTCCCAGCTTAGGTCCAAGAAGAGGCTCAGCGCATCGTGGCTACCAAGGTACGGAGCAAGGGGGCCTTTGTTTCTCAAGTCGTTGATGCAAAAACTATTGCTAATTCTTTAGTTGCCCCCGCTGCTACTGCTGCTACTTTAAGGGGGCAACTGTTAGCTTGCCAAATGTTTCTACCCCTCCATCCATGTCCCCGATTCCTCGGACTTAGAAGGACCCTGAGGCTGGTGCTGAGAATGCTCCTCCCGTTCACCCCCAACATCCGCCGAGCTCGGCTATGCTTGACAAGGTCCTGGGGCAGTTTGTTGCATCCTGCCTGGGCAACAGCCTTTTCTTGATGGCTTCAATGCCCGTTGATATCCTAATCACCAAGGGGTCCACCCTTTTGGCCGAGGTAACCATCATCTTCTGTTTTCTCTTGTGACGACTATCTTGGCCATTCTCTAATCCTGAACTTTTTCGATCTATAGGCTTTCAAGTTGAACATGGCCATGGGTCGTCAGGTGGCCTCTCTTCACGATCGTGCGGCTAAAGCTGAGGCTGAAGCTGAGAGGACCATGAGGTTGTTGGCGCGAGCTCAAGCTTTGGTGCAGGAAATGACTTCTAGCCAGAAAGAGATGGAGGCAGAGCTAGCCGAGCTTCACTGCGACTATGAGAGGTTAAAGCGTCCCTTTGATTACGAAACCCTTCACTTTGAATGCCGAGCTAAGCAGACGGACACTTGGAAAACTGAGGCTAAAATGCTAGACATCGAGAACCAGAACCTGCATGCCCAGGTAGCCAAGTTGCAAACTGAGGTGGATGCCTCCTATAGTGATGGGTATTTTTATGCCTCCTTCCAGGTCGCTGAAGCTCTCCCTCTTCCCTTCAATCTATCCACTATTGCCAACTAGGATAGAGAGGACATCATGGCTAAGGTCGCAGAGAGGTCCCGTCTCGATGGTGGATGAAGTGGGTCTTTCTAGCATGGTTGGAGTCGGGAAACTTCCGGTTATGGCAGACCCTCCTCCTCCTCCTCCTCCTTCTCCTCCCTCTTTTATCCTTCCAGTCTCGGGTCTTGGGAAATCCTTGGACGGGGTTCAGCTCTTGTAGCCCAAATGCTCTCGACCAAGATCCCATAAGGGAACCAAAAACCGCTTTGAAGAATCCTCTAAAATAGAATTGGAGGTTGAATAGAGCGGAATGAAGGCAGTAGCTATCCTTATGGATGCAACCATTCCCTATGAGGTTATGGCCATAGATAATGAGGTATTTGAAGAGGACCAAGCGGAGCAACATGCAGATGAGAAGCTTTAAGAAGATGGGGTGGTTGAAATGGCCAACCAGGGGCGAGCAACCACCAGATGGAGGGTGATGGATGAAGACCAGCAAGGTGGTGTAGCAGCGGGAGGTGACTAAGAGGAAATCAAAGCTTGATATGGCCTGTCTTGATTGCCCAGAATGGGGGGTGGGCACCCCGTGTTACTCATGACCAGCTTTATCTGACCTTCTTTTTTTTATGTGTAGCCCGAAACTGGGAATTGGGCTCCCTAAATGATGATTGTAGCCTTACAAGAGGATAGGCTCCCTTATCATTAATGAAAACTTGTTAGGATTTCTTTCATGCTTGCTTTGATTGGTCATGATTATGAACTTTAAACTTGGCTGATAACTCGTTGCTTCATTCCTATCCTCGACCTAGACGCCACCTCCGAAATAATCTTGACTTAACTGAATCTGGTAAAGAAAAACTTTGAATCTATTATGCGTAAGCCTGCTAACTGGGTAGACATCTAGCTCCAATTCCCAACACTTGATAGGAATTTATATCTTTGGGAGGAGTCCCCTTGCAATGTATCTCGCATCCTTGATGATTCCTCTTTCAAACTTTAAACTGGCAATATAAAAAATCATACGCTCATGAAAACCAATGGTTAATAGTAATCAAGTGTTTGATACTTAGGTGAAGTTATGTAGTAATGACGTAGATACCCCTTATTCTGTCATTCGGGAAGATATCCTATCATGGCGACCTCGGTCCAACAAATCTTTATTAAAGTTTAGATCTTTCTCGGGGATAGTAACCCGTCCGAGGTATCAGAAGGGCTATCTAACCATCCTGACATCGAGATCTTGATGGCAACTATACTCTTACACTCGGACACTTCTTGGGGGTGGTATCCCGACCATGGCATCAGAAGGGCTGTCTAGCTATATCATGGTCTTGAGATCTGGATGACAACTATGCTCTTACACTCAGACCCTTCTTGGGGGTGGTAGCCCGACCAAGGCATCAGTAGGGCTATCTAGCTATATCATAGTCTCGAGATCTGGATGGCAACTTTGCTCTTACACCTAGACCCTTCTTGGAGATGGTAGCCTGACCAAGGCATCACGAGAACTATCTAGCTATATCCTGGTCTTGAGATCTGGATGGCAACTATGCTCTTACACTCAGACCTTTCTTGGGGGTGGTAGCCCGACCAAGGCATCATGAATAGTAAGGGGGCTTCCCAGACTGATCCCTGGTCTCGAGATCTGGATGGTAACTATGCTCTTATACTTAGACCCTTCTTGGCGGGGGGTGGTGCCCGGCCAAGGCATCAGGGTAGCGAGGGGGCTTCCCCGGCTAATCTCTGGTCTCAAAGTGGTTATGGCAAACTTACTTGTGGAGAAATTAATCATATATGGATAAATTAACAGCTTATGGAGAACACGATCGGAGATGGAGAAAATAATAGACTTTATTGATGATCAAAATGGAGTACATTGTCTTTGGGGGTTTTATTGAAACCTAAATGGAGATAGTCTGCTCAAGACTTCCCTGCTTAGGGATAGAACTTCCTCAAGTGATCAGCATTCTAGGTGTGGTCGATAGGTCGACCCTCAATATCTTCGAGCTTGTATGCCCCATTGCGGACTATCATCTTTACCAAATATGGCCCTTCCTAGGTAAGTCCTAAAACTCCATTCGACCTTTTCCGAGTGTTCAGTGTCACTTTCTTGAGAACCAAATCCCCTTCTTTAAAATTTCTGGCTATGACCTTTTTGTTGAAATACCTAGGGATTTTGCTATTGTAAATCGCCAACTTCTTAGCTAGCCGGCTTTGTTTCTCTTATAGTAAGTTTAAGCTAGCTAGGAGCTTGACCTTGTTGTTTTTCGGTTCAAAGTATTGTACCCTGAACGAAGTTAGTTTATGCTTGATGGGAAGGACTGCTTCGACCTTGAATGTCAGAGAGTAAGGTGTTTCTTCAGTAGCTGTTCTTTTCGTGGTCCGATATGCCCAAAAAGCCTCGGGGAGCTCCTCAGCCCACTTACCTTTCTTCTATTGTAATTTATTATTCAACAGCTTCTTGATAGCCTTGTTGGTGGATTCGACCAGCCCATTAGTCTAAGGATGAGCTACTGAAGCGAACCTGAGGTCGATTCTCAAACCTTTACAGAAGTCCTTGAATCGGGCATTGTCAAACTGTTTGCCTAGGTCGACTATAATGATGAGTGGAGTCCCGAACCTACAAATCACATTGGTTTCTGTTAATAGAAAAATTTGGCTAGGGGACCAAAGAGAAATTTTCAACTCTCCTAACCCTAGTCAAAGCCCGAGCTCTCTAGTCATTAGACTCCGGGCCTAAAGGGCAAGCTATAAAACTGCCCTACAAAAGTAAGGAAGGGTCATCGGGCTCCAAAACTACCAGGAATGAAGTTCGACACTACCAAGTTGGGCCTCTCACATGAACACTGGAATTCGGCCAAAGCCCGATACACAGTTATCCGGGCTTCTCGAGATCACCTATCCTGGAACCTTAATCTCTAGGGCCTGGCTCCGTACCCGCCCCGTTAAAGTAAGGAAAGGTCGCTGAGCTCAGGAAGCATTTGAGGTGAAGCCCGACACAAACAAATTGAGCTCCTTCCAAATCAAGGCTTCCCGAAGTCGAGATTAATTCGTAACCTCTATAGAAGCCTGCTATCATTTTCAGACATAAAAAAAGGGCCTTAAGGGGATCAGATTCACGTTATAGCTATGGTCCAATTCGCTAGGGAAAGCTTGAACCTATCTGGATAAGAAAGAGGGATCCCGCCTAGTCAGTGCTATCCTCAACAAAGGCCCGTAAGGCTGTCTCGAGCTTTAAAGGACCATGGAGGGTTATGCCAAAGCTTCTGGGACCAGAACTAAGGTAAGGGTGTACCTCGCTCTGTGAAAAAATGAATGCCTAACTCGACGACCTCCATGAAGAATCATGCCATTAATAAACACAAGATCATATATACACTCCAACGAACATTAAAACTTTGCGTACACATAAGGCAAGAGATTGAGTCCAAAAAGGAAACAAACTAATCTCCATCAAAGATAATCTCGAATCCATTATTAACTCAAAGTCACTGATTTTTAAATAAAAGATCTCGTCTGGTAAGGAGGGAAGGGATTCAGAGAATCAGGGCGGGAGATCCATAAGTTTAAACCATTCGGGCCATGTATAAAGGTGCCCAAGAATGATCGACAGAAAAAAAAAGAAAATTTTGACAAAAGAAGAGCGAAATAGAGAATTGAGAGTACAAGAGAGGAAGAGAGGGTTAGAATTCGGCCTAAATTTTGTAATCAGAACACAACCCCCATTATTATTTGTTATTCAACAAGCACGTATCCCAGAGAGGTTAAGAGTGTTTAGGAGTCTATTTGTACAATATTCATAGCTGATAATAAAGTCATTACATTCCCATCTTCATTGCACTTAGATTCATATATCCATCTTTACTCAATCAGGTTAGGTGCCTAAGGTACCAACCCTGGCCATCTCCTACGTGGTAGTGGTCTCGAGGGTGTTAACTGGAATTTTTCATCTCGATTAAATTCTCCGTTAACACTTTCTGGCGCCGTCTGTGGGAACGAACCCACACCGTAATTTTTACATTTACAAGTTTGTTGCATTGCAGTAATCATGAGGCTCCGCTCTTTTTAAGGACAGCCCGAAACCTCGGGATATCTATCTGTCCCCTCAACCCAGAAAAGGCAGAAAAAGGGAAAGAAATCCAAGGTCCATAAACCAGCCACGCATCAGCAAGGTGTAGAGCGGGCTCCAACTCCTCTAGCGATAGACCCAGCTATGATCAATCAACATGCAACAACCATTGTGGAAAATGTCTGCCTCCGCCTGGCTGCAGAAGGAATTGATCCTCAATTGGCAGATCTGGAAATCTGAGGAGCAGTGAGCTGACCCACTGCTAGACAGCCTACTTTCGATCGGCTGGGACCCCTTACTGATCCCTACCTACCATAGGATAGGGCCTACAACTTCCATCCAGAAAAGGCTAGGGCCCATGCCCTTAGTCCCGGACAGGCCGACCAACTATCAACCTAGGCAGGTTAAGTCGACAGTCGATGTTCTACCAACGGCTCCTCACAACCCTCCTCGATAGATGACTTCTAGAAGGGAACCTCGAGCTGAAACCGGAGGTAGCCGGTAAACAGCGCAAGCAGACTTCGTCCCCGAGGATGATAAGGTAGAAATCTCCAGCTCGTTAGGGGGATCTGATAGCGAGAGCTCCGAGGTAGATTCTAAGAAGCATAAGAATAAGCGTCTGAGGAACCAGCTGACCAAAATGTAGAAGTAAATTCAACAGTTGAAAAGGGGGAAGGGTACAGAGGTCAAAAAAGACCCCTGAGCGAGATGAACACCTCTTTTACTAGAAGAATTCAGGAGGCAGAGCTCCTACCAAAGTTTAAGATGCCATCAGATAAGTTCTCTGGTACGGAGGATCCTTTGAGCCAAGTAAAGAGCTTCGTTCAACAGATGGAAGTCCAGAACACAACCAAGGCCACTATGTGCCGGATGTTCCCAACTACACTAACCGACTACGCCAAGACCTAGTTCATAATGCTACTCGTGAGCAGCGTGGACTCATTCACACAGTTGTCAACTGATTTCTGCTTACAATTACAGGGAGTTAAACCCTGGACGAAGGATCCCATCAACTTACAGTAAGTGATTCAGGAGAGAGGGGAACCCTCCAGGCTTACATGGAACGGTTCCACAAGGAAGTTATCCAGATGGGTGTCTTCATAGAGAAAGAGACCCTTGCCAATTTCAGGCAGAACCTGTGGGCGGGTAAGCTAGTCAGATCCTTTGCCAAATGACCTCCGGAGACCTACCAAGAGGCCTATGATCGGGCTCTAGAGCAAGTCAAAGTCGATGAACAACTCAAGGTCAAAATGGATCATGACGACAAGAGAACGGCAAAACGACAAAAGAAAGAAACTCTCAGACCTGAACCAGTTGAGAAAAGTCATAACAAACCTCCCAACAGGTCAACCTTCTGTTTTCCCGTTTCTCAACTCAAGCAGGAAATGTACCCAGCAAGGCGATCCCCTCCACGGGCATCGTCTCTTCCCAAGATAATAGCCCCTATAAGCCGAGATGATAAAGGATACGATCACTACACTCTTCTAAATGCATCCCGTGAAACGATCTACCTCGCCATCTGGGATAAGGGGCTACTACAGAAGCATGCACCCATGAAAGCCCCCGTTGATAGGAGGAACCGATATAAGTACTGTGACTTTCATGAAGACGTGGGTTACAACACGTCTGAGTGCTATAACCTACGCAACCAAATCGAGGCTCAGATAAGTGGAGAGTGCTTGATAGAGTTCTTACGGCAAGTTAGGGATAACATTCAGAATGGGAGGGAAGTACAAGCAGAGATCCGTGAGCACACCGAGTAGAGAAAAGGGGAACAAACGGATCTAATGCAAAAAATCCAGGTGATTCATACCATTAGCGAAGGTCCTATATTGGCTGGCACCTCCAATAATTCCACGAAAATCCATGCGAGGAAGGTCCCTCGTGTAGATGAAGGGCGAGGTATCTTCAGGGTCGACCAGAGCCCAGCTAACCCCTCCTAGTCCGTGCAGATTATCTTTACTGAAGTGGATGTCTACAACACCAATGAGCCTTATGATGATCCCATGGTGGTCACGGTATAAATTGCCAACTGTATGGTCCATCGCTTGCTTGTTGACCTAGGCAGTAGCGTCGACATCCTCTTCAAAGATACCTTGGAAAAGCTAAATCTAAAACAATGGTGTTACAACAGTTGCACTACCCCACTGTATGGATTCACTGGGGACTCGATCATACCTGTGGGGTCGAAGATCCTTCCAGTATCATCAGAAAAACCCCCTCCAGTAAAATATCATGACGGACTTAGTGGTAGTAGATACCCCATCGGCCTACAATGCGATAATAGGAAGACCTTTCTTGTCATCCTTGAAAGCGGTCTTATCTATTTACCATCACGTCCTAAAGTTTTCAGTAGGATACAAGGTGGGGGAAATACGTGGTGACCAACAAGCAGCTAGGAAGTGCTATGCAGTATCTGCCAACCCGACAACTCTAGTGAAACAGGTGACAACGATACATGATGAGGTAACCACTCGGATGACCCTGGAGGATGTAGAGTTTGTAAATCACCCAAAAGATAATCTTGAGACACCAGACGGGGAGGTAGGGAATGGGCCAGCGGGCATCCAATGGACAAGCTAGAACAGGTACACATCCGGATGCATGACCCCTAGAAGGTCGTCTAGGTCGGAGCGAACCTCGAATCGGGAGTGAAGGAAGGTCTGGTCGGGCTTCTTAAAGAATTCAATGACAGCTTCGCTTGGAGTCACGACTAGATGCCCGAGATCTCGATATCATTGGCTGCTTACTATCTGACAATAGATCCAACTTTGCCTGTCAGACAAAAGAGGCGTCACTTTAATACCGAAAGAAATATTACGGTTCAAGAAGAGGTGGACAAGTTGATCAGAGCATGTTTCATTAGAAAGGCATGCTACCCCGAATGGATCTTCAACGTGGTCATGGTCACGAAAGTGAATGGGAAGTGGCGAATGTGTGTTGACTACAACGACCACAACCGGGCGTGTCCAAAAGACAATTTCCTTCTACCAAAGATCGAACAGCTGGTTGACTCCACGTTTGAAAACAAGATCTTAAGCTTTATGGATGCATTCTCGGGTTACAACCAGATCATGATACACCTTGCTGACCAAGACAAGACTAGCTTCATTACCGGACAGAGTCTGTACCGCTACAAGGTGATGTCGTTCGACTTTAAGAATACGGGAGCTACATATCAACGGTTGGTCAATCGACTATTCAAGCCAGAGATTGGAAGGTCAATGGAAGTGTATATCGATGACATGATTACCAAGTCACCGACCATAGAAGGACATCAAGACGACTTTTGCAGAACTTTCATGATCCTATGAGATTGAACCCATCCAAATGTGCCTTCGGGGTAACTGTAGGAAAGTTTATGGGTTTCATGGTCCATGAGAGAGGAATAGAGGCTAACCCATAAAAGATCAAGGCTATCTAGAGAATCCCCCACATCACTCAAACAGGTTTAATTCTTAACCAGGCAGATAACAGCGCTTAACAGGTTCATTTCTCGGTCCATCGATAAATGTTACTCTTTCTTGAAAGCTATCAAGCAAGGAAAGAACATGAAATGGGACTAGAAGAGCGAGCAAGCTTTCCAGGCTTTGAAGAAGTATCTGTCAAGCCGTCCATTGCTGGTTAAGCCAAGTCTGGGAGATGAGTGTAAATCTACTTGGCCGTTTCAGAAACGACAGTAATTGGCGCCCTGGTTAAGGAATGAGGAGATAGGGTCCATCAAATTATATACTACGTAAGTCATGCCTTTACCAAGCCGAAAAAGAACTATCTAGAGAAACTCACTTATACCTTGGTGACCTCAGCAAGGAAGCTCCGTCCTTACTTTTAAGCCCACTCAATAGCAGTAGTGATAGATCAACCCCTCCATCAGTACCTACAAAGGCCAGACGTGTCAGAAAGACTGGTCTTATGAGCCCTAGAACTCACCCAATTTGATTTTAGGTACAAACCCAGGACCGCAATTAAAGCCTAGGCTTTGGCGGACTTTGTGGCAGAGCTCTTAATGCCCCTAGGCCAAGCGACCTCCACAGCAACATATATAACTCCTGAGAAGAATCCAGAGTCCGACAACTATTCAGATCCTTTGCCAAACGACCACCTGAGACCTACCAAGAAGCCTATGATCGGGCACCAGAGCAAGTCAAAGTTGATGAACAACTCAATGTCAAAATGAAGCATGACGACATGAGAGCAGCAAAACGATAGAAGATGGTAACTCTCAGACTTGAACCAGTTTATAAAAAACAGAACAAACCTCTCAACAGGTTAACCTTCCGTTTTCCTGTTTCTCAACCTAAGCAAGAAAGGCACCCAACAAGGCGAACCCCTCCCGAACTACGCCTCCTTCCAGAACAGTAGCTCTATCAAGTGAGATGAGAGAGGATACAGTCACTACACCCCCTTAAATACATCCCTCGAAACGATCTACCTCGCCATCCGGGATAAGGGGCTACTACAGAAGCCTATACCCATGAAAGCCCCCGTCGATAGAAGAAACCAGTATAAGTACTGTGACTTTCATGAAGACGTGGGCCACAACACTTCAAAGTGCTATAACCTACACAACCAGATCGAGGCTCTAATAAGGGAATGATGATTGATAGAGTTCTTGCAGCAAGTTAGGGATAACATTCAGACTGGGAAAGAAGCACAAGCTGAGATCCGCGAGTATGTCGATAAGAGAAAAGGGTAGCAGGCGGATCTAATGCAATGAATACAGGTGATTCATACCATCAGCAGAGGTTCTACATTGGCTGGTACCTCTAATAATTTCAGGAAAAACCATACGAGGAAGGTCCCTTATGTAGATGAAGGGCAAGGTCGTTCAAAGCCCGGCTGACCTTTCCTATTCAGTGCAGATTATTTTCACTGAGGCGGATGTCTACAACACTGTGCAACCTCATGACGATCCCATGGTGGTCACAGTACGAATTGCCAACTGCATGGTCCATCGGGTACTTGTTGACACAGGCACTAGCATTGACATCCTCTACAAAGATTCCTTGGTAAAGCTGAACTTGAAACAATGGTGTTACAATAGCTGCACAACATTGTTGTATGGATTTACTTGGGACTCGATCATACCTATGATCGTAGGAACAACCCCCATCCAACAAAATATCATGACGGACTTCGTGTTGGTGGACACCCTATCAGCCTACAATACGATATTAGGAAGACCTTTCTTGTTATCCTTAAAGGAGGTCTTATCCATTTACCACCATGTTTTAAAGTTTCCAGTAGGAGACAAGGTGGGGGAAATACACGTTGACCAGCAAGCAACCAGGAAGTGCTATACAGTGTCTGCCAACCCGACAGTTTTAGCGAAACAGTTTGCTCAGGTTATGACGATAAAGAATGGGGTATACCCCGGGACGACCCTGGAGGATGTAGAGCCAGCAAATCACCTAGAGGATGATCTCAAGATTCTAGACGAAGAGGAGATGAGTAAGGAATGGACCTGTGGGTATTCAGTGGATGAGCTAGAAGAGATACCCATCCTGATGAACGACCCCTCAAAAGTCACCAAGGTCGGAGCAATCCTCAAACTGGGAGTGAAGGAAGGTCTGATCGGGCTCCTAAAAGAATTCGATGACTTTTTCACTTGGAGTCATGATGAGATGCCCGGGAACCCGATATTATTGGTTGCTCACTGTTTGATAGTAGATCCTATCTTCAAGCCCATCAGACAAAAAAGGCTCCATGTTAACACCAAAAGAAATGTCGTGGTTCAAGAAGAAGTGGAAAAGTTGATCAGAGCAGGCTTTATCAAAGAAGCGCGTTACCTTGAATGGATCACTAATGTGGTTATGGTCACGAAGGTGAATTGGAAGTGGCGTATGTGCATCGATTACACCGACCTCAGCCGAGCATGTCCAAAAGATAGTTTCCCTTTACCAAATATCGATCAGCTGGTTAACTCCATATCCAGAAACAAGCTCCTTAGCTTCATGGATGCATTCTCAGGGTACAACCAGATCATGATGCACCCCGCCGACCAAGACAAGATCAGCTTTATCACCGAGCAGGGTCTGTACTGCTACAAGGTGATGCCGTTTAGGCTTAAGAATACGGGAGCTACATATCAACGGTTGGTCAATCGACTATTCAAGCCCGAGATGGGAAAATTAATGGAAGTATACATCGATGACATGATTACCAAGTCACCAACCATAGAAGGACATCAGAACGACCTCCACAGAACTTTCATGATCCTAAGGGAAAACCATATGAGATTGAACCCCTCCAAATGTGCCTTCGGGGTAACTGCGGGAAAGTTTCTGGGCTTTATGTTTCATGAGGGAGGAATAGAGGCTAACCTAGAAAAGATCAAAGCTATCATGGATCTAGAATCCCCCACGTCACTCAAACAGGTTCAAGTCTTGACCGTACAGATAGCGGCGCTCAACATGTTCATTTCTCGATCCAGTGATAAATGTTTCCCTTTCTTTAGAACTATAAAGCAAGGAAGGAACATGAAATGGGATCAGGAAAGCGAGCAAGCCTTTCAAGCCTTGAAAAAGTACTTGTCAAGCCCTCCGTTACTGATCATGCCAAGTCCAGGAGATGAGCTTCAAATCTACTTGGCCGTTTTGAAAACAACAGTGAGTGAGGCCTTGGTTAAGGAATGTGGAGATAGGGTTCAATGACCTGTCTACTACGTAAGTCATGCTCTAACAAAGCCAGAAAAGAGTTATACCCTTATAGAGAAACTCGTTTATACCCTGGTGACCTCGACAAGAAAGCTTCGTCCCTACCTTGAAGCTCACACAATAGCAAGTGTGACGGACCAACCTCTCCGTCAGTTTCTACAAAGGTCGGACTTGTCCAGAACACTGGTCTTATGGGCCCTGGAACTCTCCCTGTTTGATTTAAGGTATAAAACCAGGACCGCAGTTAAATCCCAGGCTTTAGTGGACTTTATGGTTGAGCTCTCAGTACCTCTAGGCCAAGCGACCTCCACAACAATAAATATAGATCCTAAGAAGATTCCAGAATTCGACAACTGACAGGAAGGCTGCAAGTCATCGATCCTCTACACTGATGGAGCATCCGGGCAAGCCGGGGGAGGAACGGGCATAGTCCTTATAGACCTAGAGGGGCCGAGTGTTCCCACTGTTTTAGATTCAAATTTAAGGCCACTAACAATGAAGCAGAGTATGAAGCCCTCTTAGCTGGGATAAGGGCGGTAGCTGAGCTCGGGGTCGATTACCTTCAGGTCAAAAGTGACTCATTACTCATAGTCAATCAGGTTTCTGGGGACTATCAGGCCAAAGGTGATAACATGGTTGCCTACTTAAAGCAAGTTCAGCTGCTTAAGAATAAATTCAAGGGATTTAAGATCGAGCAGGTGCCTCAACAACAGAATCGTCGAGCTGACATCCTATCCAAAATAGCAGCGAATGGGAGCCAAGCCTTACCATGGGGAGTCCCTAACCAAGTGATCTCCCTACCGAGCACATGAGCGGGCAATGAGTCTTATTCCCTGGATCAGTAGCCATGCTGGATGGACCTAATAATGGTTTATCTCCAAGAAGGAAAGATCCCCGAAGAGCCTGACCAAGCCAGAAGAATTAAGAGGCTCTCAGTCCGATATTGTCTAGTAGATGTGTACCTCTACTGGAGGGGCATGTCTTTCCCTTATTGAGATGTTTACATCCTGATAATGCTCAATGGGCATTAAGAGAGGTTCATTATAAAGGGTGCAGAAACCACGTTGATGGTGAAGCTCTAGCATATCAGGTACTCTGCCTGGGGTATTACTGGCCAACTATCCATTAAGACGCAAAGAATTTTGTTTAATCCTGCGAACTTTGCTAGATAACCTCCAACCTGTGCCACCTCCTACAAGAGCATCTGTCATCTCTCAGCACGCTTTACCCCTTTGCTATATGGGGGGTTGACCTCATTGATCCACTTCCAACCACTATTGGACAAGCCAAACATGCTATTGTGGCAATCGACTACTTCACAGGATGGGTCAAAGCTGGACCACTCTCCCAGATATCGGAAGAGAATACAACGAGGTTCATCAAAAATAATATGGTTTGCAGGTTATGGACCCCTCTTATCATTATAGCTGACCTCGGAAAGTAGTTTGATAACGGTCGATTCAAGGACTTTTGCAATGGCTTGAGAATCGACCTTAGATTCGCCTCAATAGCCCATCCTCAGACCAACGGGCTAGTGGAATCCACTAATAAGACTATCAAGAAGCTGTTGAAAAATAAGTTACAGTAGAGAAAAGGCAAATGGGCTGAAAAGCTTCCCGAGGTCCTATGGGCTTACCGTACTATAAAGAGAACAACCACTGGAGAAACACCCTATTCTTTAACCTTCGGGGTTAAACAGTTCTTTCCATCAAGCACAAACCAACCTCCTTAAGAGTTCAATATTTTGAGCTTGGAAGCAATGAGGACAAGCTTCGAGCCAGCCTAGATCTCTTGGAAGAAAAGTAAGATCGGGTAGTTGGGAAAGTAGCGATTTACCAGAGCAGGATTGCTAGGTACTTTAACAGGAGAGTTAAAGCCCAAAGCTTCAAGGAAGGGGACCTGGTTCTTAGGAAAGTAACCTTGAATACAAGAAAGAGGTCAGACGGGGTCTTAGGGCTCAATTGGGAAAGACCTTATTTGGTAAAGACAGTGATCCGCAATAGGGCATATAAGCTCGAGGACATGAATAGTTGATCCCCAAGAAGGATATGAGCTTAAGAGCATAGCTGCCATCCAGATCTCGAGACCAGAAAATAGCTGGATAACCCTCACGTTGCCTCGATCGGGCTATAGCGCCCCCAACAGAGCCCGAGATTGAAAAGCTTTTCTACCTAAATATCAATATCCCAGTTATTACTGGCTATTATCCCCCCATGTGTATATGATAACTTGCCGAGACAAGTACAAACTAGCCCATAATCATATAAGGGAACTACTCATCAAGCTACAAGTTTCTACTGAGAGTTGGGAGTTCGAGCGAGCTGTCTACCTCCACACTTAAGCAAAATTTTTGTTCTCGTTATCTTCGCCAACGTTCAGGTAAGTCGAGTTGTTTCAAAGGTCACATCTAGGTCAGGATTAGGAATGAAGCAAGAAAATGTCAATAAAAAAAATTCATTGAAGAAAGCATGAACGAGATCTAAAGTCAGTTTTCATTAATGAAATGGGAGCCTATCCCTTGGAAAGGCTACAGTTAGCAAACAGGGAGACCAACCTCCGGTTCCAGACTACAAAAAAATGATGATGTTGATCAAGCATGAGTAAAGTCGGGGTGCCCACCCCCTTTTTTCGGGCTGTAAAGGCAAGATGTGAATAAAGTGTATCAGACACTTGCTTCTTCTTAGGTCTCTTCTGCTGCTCCCTCTTTCTTTTGGACCTCCCATCCTGCTCCTCCTTTTGGTGGTTACTCATTTTGGACAGCCATTTCTACTACCCTTTCCACCAGAGGATTCCCGATTGCTTACTGCTTAGCGGGGTCCTCCACCAAGACCTCATTAACCACCGCCAGAACCTCATGAGTGATGGTTACGTCAAGACGGTTTGCCATAGATTCTATCTGGCTTCGTTCAACATCTAGTCACTCATTTGAGGTTTCATTCGAGATATTGTGGGTCTTTCCTCAGGCTTCTAGAAGGACCCTCTCGGGTTGTGCTGACCGAACCCCGTTAGAGGTCTCTCCGGGACCTGAGACGGGAAAGACTGGAGAAGGAAGATGTGGATCTGTTACAATTGCTTGCTTCCCAGCTCCAACATCGTCACACTCATAATCTCCTTCCTATCCCAGTTTGCAGTAACAGATAGGTCAAAAGGGGAATGGAGGACTTCAGCAACCTGGTAGGAAGCATAGAAGTATCCTTCGCTGAAAGAGGCATCCTTCTCAGCCTGAAGCTTGGCAACTTGGGCTTGCAAACCTTGGTTTTCAATGACAAACGCCTTCGCATATTCCTTCAAAGAATCCCGCTGACTGGCTCGACATTGAGAACGGAGAGTTTCTTGATCAAAGGATCATTTCAACCTTTCAAGGTCACACCGAAGCTCGACTAACTCCGCTTCCATTCCCCTCTGGCTAGATGCCATCTCTTGTACCAAGTCTTGAGCTCGTGCCAACAATTCCATGACCCGCTCAGCTTTAGCTTTTACTGTGGTTTCCCGATCGCAGAGAGAAGCCACCTTGTCGCCCATGGCCACTTGGAATTTGAAGGTGTGCAAAAGAATTCAAGTTAGGAAATGACAAATCAAACTGTTGCATGAGAAAATAAAAAGCGATGACTACCTCTGTCAAGAGGGCAGAACCCTTGGTAATTAGAATATCTATGGGTATTGAAGCCATTATAGAAAGACTGCCCTTAGGGCAGGAAGCAACGAATTGCCCTATGACCTCATCTTGAAAGGCATATCCGGATTGATTTGGTGGGCGATCACGAGAAACCCACTCAACACCAACTTTGGGGTTCTTTGAAGCTAGAGAGGCTAAGAATGTAGATGGAAGGGCAAAAGCGTCTTGTAAACTTGGAGCAGGGGCGATGGGAGCAGATGCAGATTTAGGGGTAACTAAAGCAGGAGCTGACGTTGTTGCATCAGTGGCTTAAGCAACGGAGGCCTATTTACCCCGTACCTTGGCAACCCGAGATGCTAGGAGTGACAACTTGGACCTGTGTTGGGAAGAGGATGGTGCAAGAACAAACGAAACCCCAACTGGAATGGTAGGCCACCTTTCTCTGAGGAAGCCAGAGGGATTTCTCGTTTCGATTTGGTAGAAGGGGAAGGAGTGCGAGCTTGGTGGGAAGCTGGAGCAATAACAAAAACTATTAATAAAAGAGAGAAAGAAGGTAGAGCCGTCAGAATTGAACTATTCAACGGCACAAAGCATGATGGTTCAAAGTTTTTAAGAGGAATAGCATCAGATATTCACAGATAGCGGTTTACCCGATGAGAATCGAAAGGATCAACAGTCGGGAACTTTAGGTTCAAATAATTCTTGGCAAGGATGGTTTCAATACCATCTTAGACTCGGCAGGCAAGGAATCTCGGCCCCACGAGGGATTATCTTTGAAATAGGTGGGAACTGTAAACTCATGCCCACATATGAAGGTCGAGCTTCCCCAATCCTTGCCAGCTAGGATCCACTCCTCCTTCCAAGCAGGATCTTTCCTCGAAGCACAAGAGATGATAAAATTGAGTTTGTTCTTTGCCTAGAGGAGCCTCGGACAGGTTTCCAATCCGAAAGAGGTATGCTAGCTCCTCAGCTCCTGGCTCCCAGGTAACCTTGCTTAGCTCGCATTGTTCCTTCCACAACAAGAGAAAGCCGATCAGATGCCTCCAAAAGTTGGGTGCCAGCTGGAGAGGACCTAGCTGTAGAGCGTTGAGACCCCGCCGAAGAGAAGGATGAAGGGGGAGCCTGACCCTATTCTTGAATTCCTCAACATGGATGGGAAGCACACCTTTGGGTGGATTGATGACGTCGTAGTCTCTGTGGGGGACTGTGATAGTGATGCTTTCAGGGATGCCATATTTGGACCTTATTTGACTGATCGACTGCGGTTCAATGATGGAGTCTGGAATGACCTTGAAGTCATAGGGAAGATGCCTCTCTAGAGAAGGACTGACAACTGTGACTTGGTGCTTTCTAGCAACTCCGTCTCTATTTTCCTCACCAGAATCCTCATCATCCAAGCTCAGTGGATTATCTGGTCGATTAGAAAACCCAGTCCCGATAACCATGTTCCTGTTCGATCGACGACGTTGTGGGGTCAGAGGTGAGTAGTCCCTGTCTAGGTCTCGTCGATCCCGCTTTCCTTGGGTAAGATTGGAAACCTCTGTGCCGTTAACAAGAGAATCAACGGAGTCATGACTGATCTTCAACATGATAAAATAGGGTTTTGAGGAGAGAAAGAACATAGGCGTAGCTAAATAGGTTTGCAAAGAGAGGGATTTTTGAAAAGTTGAAATTTAAAAGAAAGCATGAGGAAAGTGATGAGAAAGCCAGGTTTAAATAGAGATGGAAGAGCCAGTTACGTCGATGAAATCTTTGGTAGGATCGCCTCAAAATACGGGGATGGCCTTAATGTAGCCATATTATTTTCAAAGACGTACTGGTCTGTGCTTGCCACGTCACTCGTGCATTAAATGTGAGGATTTTCATCGAGATACTTATAACGGTAAAAGAAGAAAAAATTTCCAATTAAAACATGGAATCTGACACCAACCCCAACTCAATCACCGGTGTTCAAGTTAGACGGGACTTCTGTTAATAGCAAAATTTGGCTAGGGGACCAAAGAGAAATTTTCCGCTCTCCTAACCCGAGTCAAAGCCCGAGCTCGCCAGTCATTAGATCCCGGGCCCAAAGGGCGAGCCGTAGAACTGCACCGCAGAAGTGAGGAAGGGTCATCGAGCTCCAAAACTACCAGGAATGAAGCTCGACACGACCAGGTTAGGCCCCTCACGTGATTACTAGAACTCTGGTAAAATACAATACGCAGTTATCCGGGCTTCTCGAGATCACCTATCCTTGAACCCTAGTCTTTAAGGGCTGACTCTGGAATCATCTCGTGAAAGTGAGGAAATGTCGCTGAGCTCAGGAAGCATTTGAGGTGAAGCCCGACACAAACAAATTTAGCTCCTTCCAAATCAAGGCTTCCTGAGGTCGAGATTAATTTGTAACCTCTATAGAAGCTTGTTATCCTTTCCATACATAAAAAGGGGGCCCTTAAGGAGATCCGATTCACGTTATAGCTATGCTCTAATTCGCTAGGGAAAGCTTGAACCTATTTGGATAAGAAGAAGGAAGCCCGCCTAATCAGTGCTACCCCCAATAAATGCCCACAAGGCGATCTCGATCTTTAAAGGACCAGGGAAGGTTATGCCAAAGCTTATGGGACAAGAACTAATGTTAAAGTGTACCTCGCTCTATGAAAAATTGAATGCCTAACTCGATGTTCTCCGTAAATTATCATGCCATGAATACACACAAGATCATATGTACACTCCAACGAACATTAAAACTCTACGTACACGTAAGGCAAGGGATTGACTCCAAAAAGGAAAGAAACCAATCTCCACCAAAGATATTCTTGAATATGTTATTAACTCAAAGTCAATGATTTTTAAATAAAAGATCCCGCCCGATAAGGAGGGAAGGGATTCAGAGAATCAGGGCGGGGGATCCACAAGTTTAAACTATTCGAGCCATGCATAAAGGTGCCCAAGCATGATCGATAGAAGAGCGACATAAAGAATTGATAGTACAAGAGAGGAAGAGAGGGTTAGAATTTGGCCTAAATTCTTTAATCAGAACACGATACTATTCGATAGGCACGAGGTTGCCACCTTACTTTATCCAAAAGAAGTTAAGAGTATTTAGGAATCTATTTGTATAATATTCATAGATGATAACAAAGTCATTACATTCCCGTCTTCATTGAACTTAGATTCATATATCCATCTTTATTCAATCAGGTTAGGTGCCTAAGGTACCAACTCTAGCCATCGCCTATATGGTAATGGTCTCGAGGGTGTTAACTGGAATTTCTCATCTCGAGTAAATTCCCCGTTAGCAGTTTTGGTGAACCTCATTGTGTTTTCTTTTGAAATTTTAGGAGAGAGGTCCTACCTCGACCCACCTTGTAAAATAGTCGATTGCCTACAATAGCATGTTTAGATTGCCTTTGAGAGGTAGGAAGCGGTCCGATCAGGTCGACCCCCCACATGGCAAAGGGGTAGGGAAAACTGAACTGAGAGATGACAGTCACTCCGGCGGTAGGTGACTCGGTTCGAGGTCCTCTGGCATGTTTCATAAGATTGTACAAAACTCTTTGCGTCTTAATGAATAGTTTGCCAGTAATATCCCATACTGAGCACTTGATATGCTAAAGTCTCCCTACCAATGTTGTTCTCGCAGTCCCCAAAATGGACCTCTCTTAACGCCCAACTAGCATCTTCTGGATGAAGACATCGAAGTAGGGGAAGGGACTTTCCCCTCCGGTAGAGGTATCCATATATCAGGCAATACCAGATTGACAATCTTTTGACCTTTCGGGCTTGATCGTGGTTCTCTAAAAGCTTTCCCTCCTGGAGGTAGTTAACTATCGTGTCCATCCAACAGGGTAGCCGGTCTACATGGCAAATTTCTTTGCATGTTGTTATGCTTGTTTGGGAGATCATCTCTTTTAGGTAGAGCGTGGCCCCCATTCACGCCTATCTTTGCTAGTTTTGCTGTGGAGGTATCTGCTCGACCTGGAATCCCTTGAACCTTTCCCTCAGTTGTTGGACTAGCTTCAGGTAGGCTGCCATGTTGTCACCCTTGGCTTGGTAAAGTCTTATAACCTGATTGACAATGAGTAGTGAGAATTTCTTGACATGCACATAATCAGCCCCAAGCTCGATGACGACCTTCATTCAGGCTATGAGAGCTTCGTACTCGGCTTCATTATCTGTTGTTTTAAATTCGAACCTAAAATAGTGGCAACACTCCATTTTTGCAGGATCGATCAAGACTATGCTAGCACCTCCCTCAGCCTGCCTAGATGCCCCATCAGTGTAAAGGGTCTAAGCTTTACATTATTTAGGCCAATTGTTGCCTTCCTGAAGTTTCTCAGGAGCTGGATCTAGTTTTGCCGTTGTCCCTTCACTCGAGAGGGTTGAGAACTCAGCTATGAAGTCTGCTAGAGACTGAACCTTGATTGTTGTTCGAGACTTGTACTTCAGGTCAAACTGGGTGAGCTCCAAAGGCTACATGACCATCCTTTCAGATATATCCTACCTCTGTAAGAATTGTTGGAGAGGTTGGTCCGTTACCGCTGCCACTGTATGGGTTTGAAAATAAGGACGGAGCTTCCTAGTCGAGGTAACCAGGGCAAGGGCGAGCTTCTGAAGGAGGAGGTAGTTCTTCTCGGGCTTGGATAGCGCTTGCCTGACATAGTGGATAGGTTGCTGGGTACCATCTCCGCACTCTTTAACCAAAGCCTCACTTACTGCCATTTCCTACACTGCCAGATACATTTATAATTCTTCACCGACATTGGTTTAACTAACAACAGTGGATTTGCGACATACTCCCTCAAGTCATGGAAAGCTCGCTCGCTGTCTTTGTCCCACTTCATGTTCTTCCCCTGTTTGATGGCTTTGAAAAAGGGAAGGCATTTATCCGTGGAATGCGAGATGAATCTATTAAACATTGCTACACGTCCTGTCAAAACTTGGACTTGTTTAAGAGTGGTACGAGAATCTAAGTTCATGATAGCTTGGACCTTTTCTGGGTTTGCCTCAATTCCCTTTTCATTCACTATGAAGCCCAAAAACTTATCCGCTGTTACCCCGAAAGCACACTGTTTATAGCAAAATTAGGCTAGGGACCAAATAAGAATTTTTCACTTCCCAGCCTTCCTGCAAGGATCTAAATTCGGGCTTATATGACGGGGTATTAAGGTCCTTGAGGTCTAGCTACCATGCAATCCTACAGGAGCAAGGCGAGGCCGTCCATACCATATGAGCATCTCGCACGTGTCTAGGCTTACCAAATAAAGCCTAACGAGACCGCATCAAGCTTCTTATACCAGGATAAAAGCCCGAAGCTAGGTCGACGTGAAAAGACCTGGGTCCCCCGACATCAAGGTTTCTCGTGACACTCTCCTAGAGCTTGCTACTATCTCTACTTTCACTTGAAGACCTTCAAGGTGTCGAACTTGTCTTGCAAAGGCCATCCTGCCTCGTTGAGGTATAATCTCGATCTTTCCGAGCATAAAACGAAGAAGCCCGTAAAGCCTTATTGTCACCAAAAGCGCCAAGATCCACTGTAGATCCTGGCATGGTTAAATCAAGTAGCAAGAGCAGTACTCGAGCGTACCTCTCCATCCTTCCAGAAGTAAGCCAAGGCCACCTCTTTATGGCGAACACCTTCAAACCTCTGGAGTAGCATCCCGCTACAAGGCCCAGTGGCTCCTCACTTTTTATACAGGGCTGGTCAATGCCCAATCGAGCCACTGAGCTCCTGTTTCATTCCAGCATGGTCCAGAGCCTTATTTCAATTGCAGGGGACTCTAAAGATCCCAAGCATGCTTCTGGACCAATACTAGACCGGTGGCTTTGTGCCATTTTTACCGGGCCATTCACCGCCCTAGCAAACCACCGAAGTCCGATCCGATCGAGGAGTTTTTAGAAGCTTCCCACATTTGGTAAGGCCTCCTACGTGCCTTAGCAAGATTCTAGAGCAGTAGAACCGCTACAAGACCGATGGCTTTGCTTTATATTTACCGGGTCATTCATCGCCTTAGCAAGCCACCAAAGCCTGATATGATCGAGGAGAGCCCAAAGGTTTCCCACTCTTGGTAAGGCCTCCTACATGCCTAAGCAAACCTTTGGAGTAGCAGCCACACTGTAAGGCCAAGTGGCTCCTCACTTCTTACACCAGGCCGGTCAACGTCCAAGTGAGCCATTAAATTCTCGATTCATTCCAGGAGGGTCCAGAGCTTTCTCTCAGTTGCTGGGGACTTCTAGGATCCCAAGCATCAGACCGGTGGCTTTGCTCCATGTGTACCAGGCCATTCACCGTCCTAGCAAGCCATCGAAGCCCGATCTGATCGAGGATATGCTAGAGGCTTCCCACATTTTACGTGGTCCAGAGCCTTCACTCAGTTGCTAGGGGATCCTTTGATCCCAAGTATGCCTCTGGACCGGTACTAGACAGGTTACCCTTCTCCATTTATATTGGACCGTCTAATGCTTAAGTGAGTCACCATGGTTCCTACTCATTCGGAGGGGTCCAAAGCCTTCTCTCAATCGCGGGTAACTTCTAGGATCTTAAGCATGTCTCTGGATAGTTACTAGTTCGGTGCCTCCTCTCCACTTGTATGGGGCCATTCATCTTGCTAGCGAGCTACCTTGGTCCTGATCTACCTCTCTGGTTAGTCTCCTCAACAGTATCAGCTCCTTCCTCCTTAGTCTCATTGCTTGGTTTAAGGACGGGTCATCATCCCTTAACACTGCTACTTCGGAGCTAGCTTCCACAACCTTGGTTGGATCAAGTTCAATCAGCCTTGACCTCCATCTTAACGGTTGGATCAATCGAGATCTCTCCTACCTCTCTTGCCTCTCCTACCTTGGGGACTTTGAGATAGTTTCTACCCTAGTATGGCCTGGCATGAATGTGGAGATAGACAACATGTCCTCCTCATCATCAGTGCACCTTATGGCTCTAGATGGATCGACTTCAGTGAGAGTGGACCCAATAAACTCTCAGTTCTCTCCATGATCTCCTTCAGAGCTGTCCTTACATGGCACGGAGCACGGAGCACGGATTTGAGTTTCTTTATATCATAAGCACACTGCATCTGCTCTCTGTCTACCTGTATCTCAGTTGTGATTACTTCAGCTCTGGTCATGGCTTTGCTAAAGATAAGCGCTCCCCTCATTTTCTTGATCATCTCCTCATTGGTCTGCTCAAGCTCGACTTTAGCAGCAACAACCTGCTCCTAAATAGCATCATATCAGTGGCTTTTCTCTATTCCTACCGGACCATTTAGCGCCCTAGAAAGCCACTGAAATCCTGGTTCATTTGAGATAAGCCCGGAGGCTTCCCATATTCAGTAAAGCCTCCTACGTGCTTGTGTAAGCCTATGGAGCAACAACAGCACCACTGCAAGTCTTGAAGCCTCCTTGTATCTAGTACCAGACCGGTAGCTCCACTCCATTTGTATCGAGCCATTCATTGCCCTAGCGAGCTACCGTGGTCCCGATCCATATCCCAGGTTTGTTTCATCGACTGTGGAAGCTCTTTCCTCCCTGGTCCTGCTGCTTGGATAGAGGTAGAACCATCATCCTCTAGCACTACTACCTTGGAGCCAGCTCCACCACCTTGGTCATGTCAGCCTGAATCAGCTCGGTCCATTATCTCTTCATCTGGATTGATTGAGACCTCTTCCATCACTATGGCTTCAGCATGGACCTCCCTTTCCTTAGTAAGGTTAATCTAGATTTTTACCTCCTTGACAAATTCAAACGGACAGATACGTAGGTTTGAAGCTCCACCTACATCCTTATCCTCTGCAGCAACCCACATATGCAAGACCAGTTCGGACCTCAATTTCCTTGGAGGGATCAATCTGGACCTCTACTTTGGATGATTCTGATGAAGAGGTAGGCAGGCTTGGAGCCCCCTATGCATTTACAGTAGTAGGGGACTTCAAGGTAGTTCCTACCCTAACACGACTAGATATGAAACAAGAATTGGGAACCAAGTCCTCCTCATCACCTACTCACCCATCTTTTTTTAAGGTAAAAGCTCCCTTTTCGGCTTGATCATCTAATGCACCATGGGATTTCGAGCCCGGGTCTACTTCAGCAACCCAAGACTTGCCAGCTACGATGGAAACATACACAACCATCTCAGCAGCTTTCTTCTTAATCCCCTCTCTTTTCTGTCCATCAATGACTCTTAAGTCAAATGGGGGAAGTAGAGCTAGCTCTACCTGGAAGGTTGTGAAGAAGTAACCATCCTTCTTGGCTTGCACGAGCTCTACCTTAGCAAACACTAGCTTGCTCTCTAAGATTATCATACTGATGGCTCCTCTCCATTTGTATTGGGTCTTCAAATGCCCTAGTGAGCCATCAAGGTCTCGATCCGTTCGGGGAGCACCCAAAGGTCCTAATTCGTTCACAGTGGGGTCTTGAGTTCCATTACGATTGTTGAAAACTCTTATCTAGCTCAAAGGGACTTCCAAACCGGTTACATCACTTAGGGACTAGAAGCTCAATATTTTCTCAGTACTCCAGTGAGAGGGGCGGTGGCCCCAGCGTGAGACCATTTCCCCTAGTTCGCAATAAAAAGCATCTTTTACAGAGAGCCAATATACTATCTACATTCAAAATATAGATCATCTTAAGAGATTCTGCTCGTGAAAAAGCTCCTAGAGCGAGACTAGTTATCAACCGATACCACCATGCATTGATACAACTTTGTATCAGCTCGGTATGAGTTTGCATCTCCTTCGATTTCGATATCCATAATAGATCTAATGTAATCGCCTTGACTAGGAGAGCTAGATAACCCTCCTAATGCCTTGGACTGGATTACTCCCTCTAAGAGGATCACCATAGTATTTCGACATTGATCTCCTCAAGACTAGAGACTGGCCGGGGAAGCCCTCTCACTACCTCTGATGCCTCGATCGGGCACCACCCACCGCCTAGAAGGGTCTGAGTGTAAGAGCATAGTTTTCATCCAGATCTCTAGACCAGGGATTGATCGGGGAAGCCCCCTCATCACCCATGATGCCTTGGTCGGGTAACTTCCCCCAAGAAGGATCCGATTGTAAGTGCATAGTTTCCATCTGGATCAAAATACCAGGATATAGCTAGATAGCGCTTCTGATGCCTTGGTCGGGCTACGACCCCCAAGAAGAATCTGAGTGTAAAAGCATAGTTTCCATCCAGATCTTGAGACCAAGAAATAGCTAGATAGCGCTATTGATGCCTTGGTCGGGCTACGACCCCCAAGAAGAGTCTGAGTGTAAGAGCATAGTTGCCATCTAGATCAAAATACCAGGATATAGCTAGATAGCGCTCCTGATGCCTTGGTCGGGCTACGACCCCCAAGAAGGGTCTGAGTGTAAGAGCATAGTTGCCATCCGGATCAAAATACCAAGGTATAGCTAGATAGCGCTCCTAATGACTTGGTCAGGCTACAACCCCAAAGAAGGATCTGAGTGTAAGAGCATAGTTGCCATCCAGATCTTGAGATCAGGATATAGCTAGGTAGCGCTCCTGATTCCTTAGTCAGGCTAGGACCCTCAAGAAGGGTTTGAGTGTAAAAGCATAGTTTCCATCCAGATTTTGAGACCAAGAAATAACTAGATAGCGCTATTGATGCCTTGATCGGGCTACGACCCCCAAGAAGGGTTTGAGTGTAAGAGCATAGTTGCCATCCGGATCAAAATACCAGGAAATAGCTAGATATCGCTCATGATGCCTTGGTCGGGTTACGACCTCCAAGAAGGGTCTGAGTGTAAGAGCATAGTTGCCATCCGGATTAAAATACCAGGATATAGCTAGATAGCACTCTTGATGGCTTGGTCGGGCTACGACCCCCAAGAAGAATCTGAGTGTAAGAGCATAGTTTCCATCCAGATCTCGAGACCAGGAAATAGCTAGATAGCGCTCCTGATGCCTTGGTCAGGTTACGACCCCCAAGAAGGGTCTGAGTGTAAAGCATTATTGCCATCTAGATCTCGAGACCAGCATACCTGTTGCCTTGGACCGGATTAATCTTTCCATGAGGAACGCCATGGTATTTCGACAATGATCGCCTCTAGACTAGGAAATAGCTAGATAGAACTCCTGATGCTTTTGTTCGGATACCATGCCCAAGAGGGATCTGAGTATAAGTGCATTGTTGCCATCTGGATCCCAAGACCAGGGTAGCTAGCGTTTCGAATGCCTTGGTTGGGTGACCTCCCCCAAGAAGGATTTGAGCGTAAGAGCATAGTTTCCTGCTAGATCACGAGACTTGAACACTAAAAAGGTCATCATGTTGCCATGGCCGGGCCAACCCCGTCAGAAAAGGTCTGGGTGGCATAGTCGCCTACCAATTCCGAGAACAGAAATTTCAGGCTCTCAGATTAGCCACTACAACTTCATCCGACATGATCGAGCAATACTGTTTATGACCTTTCTCACTTACCAAATTTTACACTGACTAGAGCGTCGAAAATTCCACAAAGCGAATATCCCTTCTATGGTCCGCCATCGCTCATTTATTTTACAGGTACGCCGAATGAACTTATGTTTCGCCTATGTATAAAGACCTGGTGAGAAAGTGGCCTTTGTTGCCTACCAGGATCTTCTTCGCTAAATGTACCAAGACTCCTAAAACAGGAATGACTAGTACCTCGGTTCGCTAAGCCAAGCACTGTGAGCGATTCTGGTTACAAGTAAGAAGCGACAAGCAAAATTCTTTATGTAGTACAATATTCAGACTCCAACCCCAAATACTTACTGGTGTTTAAGTCATAGGGGACTTCTGTTAATAGCAAAAATTGGCTAGAGACCAAAGAAGAATTTTCTACTTCCCAGCCTTACTACAAGGGTCCAAATTCGGGCTTATATGACGGGGTATCAGGGTCCCCGAGGTCGAGCTACCACGTGATCCTATAGGAGCAAGGCAAGGCCGCCCATACCATCTTAGCATCTTGCACGTGTCTAGGCTTACCAAATAAAGCTTGACGAGACCGCGTCAAGCTCCTTATACCAGGATAAAAGCCCGAAGCTAAGTCGACGTGAAAGGACCTGGGTCCCCCGACATCAAGGTATCTCGTGACACTCTTCTAGAGCTTGCTACTATCTCTGCTTTCACTAAGAGACCTTCAAGGTGCCGAACTTGTCTTGCAAAGGCTCTCCTGCCTCGTCGAGGTATAATCTCGACCTGTCCGAACATAAAAGGAAGAAGCCCGTAAAGCCTCATCGTCACCAAAAGCCTCAAGATCAACTGTAGATCCTGGCATGGTTAAATCAAGTAGCAAGAGCAGTACTCGAGCGTACCTCTCCACCCTTCCAGAAGTAAGCCAAGGCCACTTGTTTGTGGCTGAAAGTTCCCTAAAACGTGTGTTGACGGGAAATTTGCTCGAGCTGAGAAATTCCTGTTAACACCCTCGAGACCACTACCACGAAAGTAGTGGCCGGGGTCAGTACCAATGGTTCCCGACCTGTTTGAGAGAGAGACGAGTGACTAGAACAACGAATGGGGGCTCTATTATTGATACATCATTTTTAATGTACAAATAACTCTCTTGTTTGCTCACAATCTCTCGGAGGTATAGGGTGGTGGCAGCTCGGTGCCTGTCGAATAGTGGAGATGTAAGTGACCGTGTTTTGAATCCAGAATTTAGGCCTTCTTCTTGCCTCTATCTTTTTCTCTGCTTGGCTTCACCTATTTATATCATCCAAGTAGGTTTTATATTTGTAAATACTTTACCGTGATCCCATGAACCCGGTCCTTCCTTATCGGGCGGGATTCGTTATTTGAATTTGAAATGTTACGGGATTTTATGATATCGTTGACAGAGATAAGTTTAATCCCTTATTTGAATCAAAATCTTGACGTGCATGTAAATATTACGTGGAGACGATCCTCTATGCACTCGTGCCATGAATCTCATAGAGGTCACCCTGCCAGTTGTCTGTTGCCCCGCAGACCGAGGTAGATCCTTACTTTGGCTCTATTCTTAGAAGTTTAAGATGGATTTTCCCTGACCCTTAGGGGCTTGAGGTGCTCTTGTAGACCCTCCTGGGAGGTAGCTGGGGTAGTGTAGATTTAGGCGTGATTCTTCTTTTATGTCCAGCAAGGACAACGGGCTTCTGGAAAGGTTGGCGGGCTTCTTTCAAATGTCTCTTAAGCTTGGAGACTTCCCCTGGCATTTACGGGGCGGTTGTAGAGCTCGACCTCAGATCTGAGGTTTCTCGATAGATGGCCTGGAGAAGCACGGGTTCCAGTACTTTTGTGAGGGCTCATCCCGATCGTACCTGGCTTGTCTTCTGGTAGCTTCGAAGCCGAATTGGCATTCCCTGCTCCTGCGGGGTGGCTTTACGGTCTTTTCGGGCTTCATGATTGTCGATTATGGGTGGAAAATTTCTCTTCGATTCCTGACCAAATTTCCCTATTAACAACGTGTGTGTCTATAACCTAGAGGGGGGGGGGGGGGTGAATAGGTTTTAATCAAGTCAATTACCAAATTTTCTTGATTAATCAATATTCAAAATTCACCCAATAAAACAAACATACAACATCAAGTGTAAAGTGCGAAAATATAAACAACACAAGATGTATACGTGGAAACCCTCCAAATGGGAAAAACCACAGGCTGTTAAGTGCGCCACACTCGGTCACAGAAATCCACTATATGAATAAAAGGTTACACCCTCAAGTGATACTCGGACTCTCACTCTCGACAACCTCAGGCTATGGACACCGCCACTCACCACTCTTGGTTCAATCCCGAGTGATATCCCCTGATCCACTACTCTTGGCGTGAGCACCTCTTACTCTACCCCTCTGGCCTTTTACAGTGGATACCCGACCAATTGCTTGCCAACCTACCCTTGGTTGCAAGGCTTCTCTTGCTTGTGCAACTTCACACCGAAGCCACAAGACTTTGACTCAATGAAGAGTATATGGTCTAAGTGTATATATGACACTATGCTCAAATGCAATTATGTGTAAGACCAAACACAAAATGCTTAACTAGATGTAGATAATGCAATTAAACATCCTAGTTTTCAAACAATGCCTACATGCCCATACCAAGGACTCAATTAGATGTGTAGATAAAATCTAACAACCTAATTGTCAATAAAAGTCCAACCAACACAAGTTGTCACAACAAATAATCAAGGGCAATTTTGCAATCAAGAAATGCAATCAATGAGGCATACACATAAATGTTCATAAACTAGACTAGATGCACAAAGTCAACCTAATCATCAATTATGTATACATGAACATTCATGGATTAGCTATTTAGGCATAGATGACCTAATAATGCAAGCTATCACAATACAAACCCAAACATGTCATAATTTCAATAAATATGCAAGTAATACGAAGAAATGCTAATTTAAGCAATAAATGACATGTCTTGGTAAGTTAGAACAATAATGAACAACAGTGGTGGTTCTACATACCAATCAATGAAAACTTATGCTTGGAATGATGCTTGAATGCAAGATGAAGATGATTTTGGGGTTTGGAGAGTTAAATAACAAAGCTTGAAGATTTCTCTCTCTAATGGAGGTTCTCTCACTCTAAAGATGGGTTCTTTGAGCTCTAAGAAGGCAAGGAAGAAGAAGAGAACATATATAAAGAACTCTACACAAAACGGCATCGTTTTGGACTTGGGAGACAAAGTCTCGCACGACCGCTGTGTGTGCCGTGGCCTAGGCAAGTTTCCAGACCGTGGTCTGTAGAGCAAGGCATGGCTGGACATTACAGCTGCCTAGGTCGCTGGCTAGGCATGGCACCAAAAGCGGTCTAGGCTGCGATACACGCCAGACAGCACAACAGCTCTAGATTTGAGCGACCCAAAACATGACTAAACGACATCCAAACCTTTCGTATAATACTGTTAGAAAGGTATGGAAGTCTAATTTCTATTCCAATTTACAAAACATGATTTGGATGTCTGTAGAAAAAGTTATGATCATTTTAGTGACCAAAGGTCAAAAACGGACAACAACAGATATGCCCTGTTTTTGTAGTCTCTTTGGAGATTTTAAAACCAATCCAAACGGTCAATAAATATTACGAATAATATACTGTTGGAAAGGTATGAGTGTCTAGTTTGTACATAAATTTTCAAAACTCATTTTAAATCATTGTATAAAAAGATATGATTACAAGACCATATAAAGGTCAGTTTTGAAAAACATTTAAATCATTGAAATACACTCTTTTGAAACTAGACACCTTACTCCATATAACCAAATCAAGAGAAGAATGAGACCTTCTCATATGGTCACTCAACACGCTAAAACAAGCACACCATCGTGCAAGCGCGAACACAATAAAATACCACACTTAAATCTATAAATGAAGTGCAAGTGTGATTGTGAAGAGATGCACACATATAAAAAATATCAACACAAATACAAGATCAACAAAGCATGCATGAGGTGTGTGTGTGCACCTAAACTCTTCAAGAGACAAAGTCAAGTGAATATACCTTTTGCTCTTGAAGTCATGGAGATGCTTGGAAGCTTGCCAATGAGGTCCTAAGCTACCCATTACACAATCATCCTCAATGTGGTGTAGTTTGTCTTGAAATAAGCCAATCATAAAATTGAGGTTCTTACAATGGAGAACACCTTACCAAGGCTTGCCAGCCAAGCTTTGCTACCCCATCGGATTCCAGCGCGGTCAAATCGAGCTCCACCGTAAGCCTTGTAAGGTCAAATCAAGCTCCATACAACCAGACTGGAACCTTAAGGTATCTCACCCTCATATCGATACCCAAGTATTGGGATACCAGCTTCGGGACCCATCTAGGGTACGCCTCCTCCGTAAGGTGGGAAGAATAATATCAGTAAGGTACCGTACCACTAGAATATTGAACCAGAGTTCTCCTCCAAGAGAGAGGGCTGACTTTCATGATTACCATTGACGAGGTCAATCGTATTAACAGAGGTAGTCAACCCTATGTAATGAGGTCAGCCGTATTAATAGATGTAGTCAACCCTATTAATGAGGTCAACTATATTAATAGAGGTAGTCAACCCATTTAATAACATGATCAACGCCATTAATAAGAGAATATTCAACTCTTTAATGGCCACCATTGGTGAAAGAGTCCAAAGAGGAAACAAGTACCTTTTCCTCCAAGATATCCTCCACAATCGAGTATTGAGGGTCAACAATAACAGAAAATCCCGCCTATCAAGGAAGGAAGAGTCCGAAGAGGAAACAATCATATCTTCTCCAAGATATTAGCTACAAGACGATCAACTACATTAAAGGAAGAATCGTATTCGATAAGGAAACGAAGACTAATTGAAGAGTCCTAGACTTGCACGCTAAGGTAGTCACCATGTATAAATGTGCCTGTAAAAGGCATATTGAGGGGTCTCCAATCGGTGACAGAAGACACTAAAATACATGCTCCAAGACAGACTTAATATTCGACGTCTAAGATCTGATAACAGACGGCTGAGATCGCCCATATCATTTCTAATCCCAAAAACGATCAACCCTAGGCACTTCTACATGCTTCGTTAAAATTTCTCTCTACATCATCTTTGTATGTGTACCCCGACCAGGAAAATACCGGTATCGGTAAACACTCATTATTGTAAGCTCCCCGAAGCATATACGTTGTACTACTTTGACATCTTTGTAACCTCCTCGGAGCATTGCATGATATATATATATACAAGGAAGGGTATTCCTCCTTTCTCTGGATACTACCTAGGGGGTTTTCAGCATGTGATCACTCGTGATGCTTTTCCCCCCTTGGTCGGTCCACCTCCATCTACATAAGAATTGTGTTTTGCGTATTATCTACTGTATTACGCATATGTATATGCTGGCTAGGTACCGACCCCATTGGTCTTAGCTCTCTAATCTTTCTTATATGAGATCGGGAAACAACAACGAATACCTAAGGAACCGAATCTAGATTCCTACCTCACTGGGCCTAACGCTCTTATCCTCTCATCTACAAAGTCGCACATCAAGATGAAGAGAAACCACCCAAACCAGTTCGAAGGGAGTCGAAGAGCTCTCCCGTATCCTCTCTATGGAAAAAATCGAGCTCTCCGATACTGGAGCTAGATAAGCCCCCCTTCTTACTTGTTATCGAAGTCGGGGTATTACAAGAAGCAATCGGGTTCCAGAACCAGGCTCTGGGTACCAGGACGGTCTCCGACCCCGACCGAGGAACAAGGTCCAGGATCACCACCTTTACACCAGTAAGGGAACCTCAAGTTCCCCAGATCTACTTCATAAGCATGAATCCCAACGGACGGGATGACTTGTCTCCTACCTACTGTTTCATCCTCCTTCATATTCATACAAGATCACCAAAGTACCAACCTCTATGGTAGTGGTCTCGAGGGTGTTAATTGAGATTTTCCACCTAGTGTAAATTTTCGGTTAACACACACTTTACGGGATTCAACAGTATTTGGTTCTCCCTCACTATCTGGAAAGTCCTATAGAGATGTTCGTGGTGTTCTTTCGCTTCTCGGGATTTGGTGATCATATCATTTAAATACACCTCCATTGTTCTCCCTATCTCCTATTTGAACAATCAATTAACCAATAGCTGGTAGGTGGCTCCCGCATTTTTTAGGCCGAAAGGCATTACCTTGTAGTAATGAAGACCCTGCCCCGTGATGAAACTGGTATTGTCTTGGTCGGCGAGGTGCATCATAATCTGGCTATACCCCGAAAACACGTCCATGAAGCTGAGAAGCTTGTTTCCAGCTATGGAGTCTACAAGCTGGTCAATTTTTGGTAGAGGGAAATTGTCCTTTGGATATGCCCGATTGAGGTCGGTGTAGTCAACACAAATACGCTACTTCCCATTCACTTTCGTGATCATGACCACGTTGGTGATCCATTCGGGGTAGCGTGCTTCTCTGATGAAGCCTACTTTGATCAACTTATCCACTTCCTCTTGAACCGTAACATTTCTTTCTGTGTTAAAGTGACACCTTTTTGCTTAACGGGCTTAAAGGTTTGATCCACTACTAATCGGTAAGTAGCCAGTGATATCGGGATCCCGGGGCATCCCATTATGACTCTAAGCAAAGATGCCGTTGAACTCTCGGAGAAGCTTGATTAAACCTTCCTTCACCCTTGGCTCGAAGGTAGCCCCGACCTTGATAACCTTGGAGGGATTGTCACTCCTGACGGGTATCTCCTCTAGCCTGTCCACAGGGTGCCCACTGTCCCATTCCCTGCTTTGTTCTTCTTCATTAAATATCAGGGGATCATCGTCTAGTTGGTCAGTGGGCTCTATATCTTCCAAGGTTGTCTTTGGTGCTTCCATATCTTGGATTGTCGCCACTTACGTGAACTATTTCACCAAAGTTGTTAGATTGGTAAACATTGCATAGCATTTTCTGACTGCTTGTTGATCCCCACGTACCTTTCCTACCTTGTTTTCCGCTAGAAATTTTAACACATTATGGTAGATAGATAGGACTCCCTTCAAGGAGGATATGAATGGTCTCTCTAGTAACGTGTTATAGGTTGACAGGGTGTCAACCACAATGAAGTCTGTCATAACATTTTGATGGAGAGGTACGGTTCCGACGATCACTGAGAGAATCTTTCATCCTATTGGGATGATTAAATCCCCAGTGAATCCATACAGTGGGGTTGTGCAGCTATTGTAACACCACTGCTTCAAATCTAGCTTCTTCTAGGTGTCCCTAAAGAAGATGTCTACACTACTGCGTGTATCAACGAGCACGCGGTGAACCATGCAGTTGGTAATCTGTACTGTGATCACCATGGGATTGTCATGAGGTTGCACGGTATTGTAGACATCTGCCTCGGTGAAAATAATCTGTGCTGACTGGGATGGGCCAACCAAGCTTTGGTCAACCTTGAAGATACCCTGGCCTTAATCGACACGGGGAATCTTCCTTGCATGGTTTTTCCTGGAGTTATTGAAGGTGCCGGCCAGAGAAGACACTTCGCTGATAGTATGTATCACCTGGATTTGTTGCATCAAATCCTTCTGTTCCCCTTTCCTCTTCTCAGCATGGTCACGTATCTCTACTTGTACCTCTCTTCTAGTTTGGATGTTGTCCCTGACCTGCTGCAAGAATTCTATCAAACGTCATCCCCTTATCAGAGCCTCAATCAGGTTAGGCAAGTTATAGCACTATAAGGTGTTGTGCCCTACGTCTTCATGAAAGTTGCAGTACTTGTACCATTCCTCCTGTCCACTGGAGCTTTCATGAGTGCGGGTTTCTAAAGCAACCTCTTGTCTCGAATGGCAAGGTAGATTATTCAACAGGATGTATTTAAGGGGGTGTAGTGATCATACCCTCTCTCATCTCATGTTACGGGGGCTACAATCCTTGGAGGAGGTGAAACTTGTAGAGGGGTTCGCCTTGCTGGATATCTTTCTTACCCGGGTTAGGAAGCGGGGAAGCGGTATGTCAACTTGTTGGGAGGCTTGTTCTGGTTTTTTTGAGCTGGCTTAGGTCTGGGCATCTTCTTCTTCTGGAACTTTGCTACTCTCATACCGTCATGCTTCATCTTGACCTTGAATTGTTCATCAATTTTGACCTCCTCAAGAGCTCGGTTATAGGCCTCCTGATAGATCTCTGGAGGTTGCTTGGTGAAGGATCGAAAAATTTTGCCCGCCCACAGGTTCTGCCAGAAATTGGCAAGGGTCTCATTCTCATCAAAAACTCCCATCTGGATTACTTCCTTATGAAAAAGTTCTACATACGATTGGATGGTTTCACCCCTTTCTTGGATCACATATTGAAGAAGTTTGGGATCCTTTTGGACGCGGTTTGACTCCTTAAAATTGTGAGCAGAAGTCGGTTTATAGCTTCATGAATGACACTATACTACCAGTGGGAAATTTCATGAACCAAGTCTTTGCGTAGTCAGCCAAAGTGGTTAGGAACATCTTACACATGGTGGCCCTGGTTGAATACTAGACTTATTGGAACCCCGTTCACCGGTCACGCAGCGGAACTAGTTTTTAAATTTTTTATACAGATCATAATCTGTATTTTGGATCAGTGAACTTGGGATCGTAATTATTTTTCGAAACTAATACATACTGTTAATGGGAAATTTGTTTAGGATGAGAAATCCCTATTAACGCCCTCGAGACCACTACCGTGAAAGTAGTGGCCGGGTCGGTACCATTGATACATAACCTGATCTTGTATAAATATGAAGGAGGATGAAATCGTAGGTAGGAGACAAGCCATCCCTCCCATCTGGCTTCGTGCATATGAAGTAGAGCTAGAGAGCTCGAGTTTCCCTTGCTGGTACAAAGGGGATGATCCTGGACCTTGTTCCTCGGTCGAGGTCGGAGCCTGTCCTGGTACCTGAAGCCTGGTTCTGGAGCCCGATTGCTTCCTGTAATACCCCGACCTCGATAGCAAGTAAGAAGGGGGGCTTATCTAGCTCCAGTGTATGAGAGCTTGATATCTTCCATAGAGAGGATACATGAGAGCTCCTCGACTCCATTCGAATTGATCTGGGCGGTTTCTCTTCATCTTGGTGTGCGACTTTGGTGTATAGATGAGAGGATAAGAGCGTCAGGTCCAACTGGGGAGAAATCTAGATTCGGTTCCTCTCATGTAAGAAAGATTAGAGAGCTAGGTCCAATGAGTTCTGTTCCTAGCCCGCATACACACATGCGTAACACAGTGGATAATAGAAAATACAGAAGTCTTAAGTAGATAGAGGTGGACTGAGCAAAGGGGGAAACAACATCACGAGTGATCACATGCTTGGAAAACCCCAAGGCAGTATCCAGAGGAAGGAGGAATACCCTTCCTTATGTATATATCAAAGAATGCTCTAGGGAGCTTACAAGGATGGTGAAGTAATACAACGTAGTTGCTCCGGAGAGCTTACAATGGTGGTCGAATGTAGACCGATATTTTCCCGGTCGAGATACCCATATAACGAAGCATGTGTCTTCTATTATTGATCGGAGCCCATCACTATACCTTTTATAGGCATATTTATACATAGTGACTACCTTGGCGTGCAAGTCCAAGACTCTTTAATCAGTCTTCTTTTCCTTATCGAATACGATTCTTCCTTTCATGTAGTTGATCGGCTTGTAGCTATTATCTCGGAGAAGATATGATTGTTTTTTTTTCAGACTCTTCCTTCCTTGATAGATGAGATTTTTTGTTATAGTTGACGGAGGATATCTTGGAGGAAAAGGTATTTGTTTCTTCTTTGGACTCTTCCACTAATGATGACCATTAAAGAGTTGAATATTCTCATATTAATGGTGTTGATCATGTCATTAACTGGGTTGAATGCCTCCATTAATGTGGTTGACCTAATTAATGGTACTTTTAATGTCATGGAAGTCAATCCTCTCTTCCTATGTTGCCGAGAGGAGAGCTCTAGTTCTGCATGTCACTTTAGAGAGGTACTTCATAGAGGTTACTCGAGGTGACATTTGATATTCCATGAGGGCGAGGTACCCAAGGATCTAGTACACTGGCGGGGTCCCCTGGGGACCTCTTGATTGTCATGGAACTAGATGCTGGTTTTCCTATAGAGCTTGTGCTAACCATTTTAGAGGTAAAATATCCCATTGGGTTCCAACCTTGTAGTTGGGAGCTTGGTTTAGCTACATCGAGCTCTATCATGGAGCTTGACCTAATTATGCCAGCTTCCTAGCGGGGTAGCGGGCTTGGCTAGCAGGCCCCGGTATTATGTTTGCCATAAACAGGCGACCTTGGCTCACTTTTGAAAGATGGAGAGGTACGCTCGAGTACTGCTCTTGATACTTGATTCCACTATACCAGGATCTACAATGGATCTTGATGCTTTTGGTGACGATGAGGCTTTACGGGCTTCTTCCTTTAATTCTCAGACAGGTCGAGATTATACCTCGACGAGGCAGGAGAACCTTTGCAAGACAAGTTTGGCACCTTGAAGATCTCTTAGTGAAAGTAGAGATAGTAGCAAGCTTTAGGAGAGTGGACCCAAGTCCTTTCACTTAGACCTAGCTTCGGGCTTTATCCTGGTATAAGAAGCTTGACGCGGTCTCGTCGGACTTTATTTTTTAAGCCTAGACACGTGCGAGATGCTCAGATGGTATGGGTGGCCTCGCCTTGCTCCTGTAGGATCGCGTGGTAGCTCGACATTGGAGACCTTGATACCCCATCGTACAAGCCCAAATTTGGACCTTTGCGGGAAGGTTAGGAAGTGGGAAATTCTTCTTTGGTCCCTAGCCAAATTTTACTATTAACAGAAGTCCCCTCTGACTTGAGCACCGGTAAGTATTTGGGATTGGAGTCCAGATCTTGTACTACATGAAGAATTTTGCTTGACTCTTTTTATTGGTAACCAGTATCATTCCAGTGATTGGCTTTAGACAACCGGGGTACTATTCATTCCTACAAAATAAATGAGCCTGTTGCTCGATCATGTCGGATGAAGCTTCTGTGGTTAATATTTGTACCTAGAGTTCCTTTTCCAGGAATCACGGTACTTAGATGAGCTGGCGAAATGATTCTGGTAGGCATCTATGCCATCTAGATCCATCCTAGCGGGGTTGGCCTGGCCAAGGCCGCAGGATAACCTTTTGGTTGTTCTGATCTCGTGATCTAGCAGGTAACTATGCTCATACGCTTAGACCCTTCTTGGAGGTCATAGCCAGACCAAGGCATCAGGAGCGTTATCTAGCTATATCCTGGTATTTCGATCTGGATAGCAACTATTCTCTTATGCTCGGATGCTTCTTGGGGGTCGTAGCCTGACCAAGGAATCAGGAGCGCTATCTAGCTATATCCTGGAATTTTGATCCGGATGGAAACTATGCTCTTACACTCAAACCCTTCTTGGGGGTCGTAGCCAGACCAAGGCATCATGAGCGCTATCTAGCTATATCATGGTATTTCGATCCGGATGGCAACTATGTTTTTACACTCGGATCCTTCTTGAGGGTCGTAGCCCGACCAAGGCATCATGAGCGCTATCGAGATATATTCTAGTATTTCGATCAGGATGGAAACTATGCTCTTACACTCTGATCCTTATTGGGGGGAGCGCTATCTAGCTATATCCTATAATTTTGATCCGGATGTCAACTATGCTCTTACACTCAGACCCTTCTTGGGGGTCGTAGCCCGACCAAGGCATCAGGAGCGCTATCTAGCTTTATCCTGGTATTTCAATCCGGATGGCAACTATGCTCTTACACTCGAATCCTTCTTGGGGGACGTAGCCCGACTAAGGCATCATGAGCGCTATCTAGCTATATCCTGCAATTTTGATCCAGATGACAACTATGCTCTTACACTCAGACCCTTCTTGGGGGTCGTAGCCCGACCAAGTTATCAGGAGCGCTATCTAGCTATATCCTATAATTTTGATCCAGATGGCAACTATGATCTTACACTTAGACCCTTCTTATGGGTCGTAGCCCGATCAAGGCATCAGGAGCGCTATCTAGCTATATCTTCGATCCGGATGGCAACTATGCTCTTACACTCGGATCCTTCTTTAAGGGAGGTCACCCGACCAAGGCATCATGGGTGATGAGGGAGCTTCCCCGATCAATTCCTGGTCTCGAGATTTGGAAGGCAACTATGCTCTTACACTCAGACCCTTTTTGGCAGGGGGTGGTGCCTGGCTGAGGCCTCAGGAGCGCTATCAAGCTATTTCCTGGTCTCGAGGCGATCATTGTCCAATTACCATGGTGATCCTCCTAGAGGGATTAATCCATCCCGGGGTATTAGGAGAGCTATCGATCTCTCCTAGTCAAGGTGATCCTCCTGGAGGGATTCGATCCAGTCTAAGGCATTAGGAGTGCGGTGTAGCTCTCCTGGTAATGGCGATCCTTCTGGAAGAGTTTATTACGGATACCGAAGTCAAAAGAGATGCAAACTCATGGCGAGTTGATACAAAGTTGTATCGATGCATGGTGGTATCAGTTGATAACCAGTCTCGCTCTAAGAGTTTTGTTAACGAGTAGAATCTCTTGAGATAATCTGCATTATGAGTGTAGATAATAGAATGGCTCTCCGTAAAAGACTCTTTTTATTACGAACTAGAGGAAATTGTCTCACGCTAGGGTCATCGCCCCTCTCACTAGAATACTGAGAAAATATTGAGCTTCTAGTCCCCAAGTGATATAACCGGTTTGGAAGTCCGCTTGGGGTAGATGAGAGTCTTCAACAATCGTAATCGAGCTCGAGACCCCACTGTGAACGAATCAGGACCTTTGGGTGCTCCCTGAACAGATCGAGACTTTGATGGCTCACCAGGGCATTGGAAGACCCTGTACAAATTGAGAGGATCCATCGGTATGATAATCTTCGAGATCAAGCTGGTGTTTGCTAAGGTCGAGCTCGTGCCAGCCAAAGAGGATGGTTACTTCTTCAGCCCACGACCACATGGAAGGAGTGGTTTAAGCTTTTCATGGCAGCGTGGCTACCTTGAGAGCGAAGGTGAGTGCTTCATTTGCTAAAGGACGCTTCTGTGTTGCTTGCTCGGCAGCTCCAGCTCTTTTTTCCTCTGACCTGATCATCATTGGAGGATGGATACCTTGAATAGATCATAGAGAAAGTTGAGAGTTACCTGAGTTCGCTATGACTGAAGCCAGAAATTATTGAGATGATGGATGCGCAGATGATGAGGAGGACTTGGTTCCCATTTCTGCTTTCATGTCTAGTCGTGTTGAGGTAGGAACTATCTTGAAGTCCTCTGCTGCTGTAGATACATGGAGGGCTTCAAGTCTGCCTACCTTTGAATTAGAGAGGTAGATCGGGACCAAGGTAGCTCGCTAGAGTGATGAATGACCCTATACAAGTGGAGAGGAGACACCGGCCTAGTAACTGTCTGGAGATATTCTCGGGATTCTAGAAGTTTCCCGCGACGGAGTGAAGACTTTGTACCCCTCCGGGATGAGTGGTGACTCACTTGAGCATTGGATGACCCTATATGAATGAAGATAGGCTACCTATCTAGGACAGGTCTAGAGGCATACTTGGGATTTCAAGGAGCCCCCAACAACTAAGAGAAAGCTCCGGACCATGCTGTAACGAAACAGGAGCTCAGTGGCTCAATTGGGCGTTGATCTACCATGTAAAAAAAGTGTGGAGCCACTTGGCCTTATAGTGAAACTGTTGCTCCAGAGGTTAGCTTAGGCATGTAGGAGGCCTTACCAAGAGTGGGAAACCTCTGGGCTCTCATCGATCAGATCTGGCTTCGGTGGCTTGCTAAGGCGATGAATGACCCGGTACATATAGAGCGAAGTCACTAGTTTTGTAGCGGTGCTACAGCTCTAGAAGCTTGCTTAGGCACTTAAGTGGCCTTACCAAATGGGGGAAGCTTCTGAGACCTCCTCGATCGGATCGGGCTTCAGTGGCTTGCTAGGGCGGTGAATGGCCTGGTAAACATGAAGCCACCTGTCTAGTACTGGTCCAGAAGCATGTTTGGGGTCTTTGAAGTCCCATGCAATTTAAATGAAGCTCTGGACCATGCTGGAACGAAATAAGAGCTCAGTGGCTCAACTGGGCGTTGATCGGCCCAGTATAAGAAGTGATGAGCCACTTGGCCTTACAGTGAGGCTGCTACTCCAGAGGTTAGCTTAGGCATGTAGGAAACCTTACCAAGAGTGGGAAACCTCTGGGCTCTCCTTGATTAGATTGGGCTTCTGTTGCTTGCTAGGGCGATGAATGACCGATACATATAGAGCGAAGCCACGAGAGGTACTGGTCCAGAAGCATGCTTGGGTCTTTGGAGTCCCCTGCAATTAAAATGAAGCTCTGGACCCTGCTAGAATGAATCGAGAGTTTAGTGGCTCACTTTTGCATTGACAGGCCCGGTACGCGAGGCGCGGAACCATTAATCTTCTACTGGTCGTGCTGCTCTTGAAGCTACACAGCTGAGCTGGCTTCTTAGATTCATAAGTAGACCTGCTACCACTACCTAGGAGCTTCTGAAGAGTGGATATGGTGACATGAAGGGTCCCGTATGACCAGGTCCAAGTCCCACAGATCTACTGGATAAAAGGTCTACTGGTAGCAGAGCAAATCTTCTGTAAAGAAGAAGGAGATGTGCAGTTCTAATGTATAAGAGCTCTCGATGTATCAGAATGGTTCAACTATATAAGAGATCTTCAAGCGGGGAGCTACTGTATTGGAGCTCCTTGATTATCTGAGCAGGTTCACTTCATAGGAGTAGCATAATGAACTGGTTCCACCAGGAATCCCACGTACCATATTTTCTCCACAATGAACGAAACTTGTTAAATGATAAAATGAGCACCACATGCGATGCATAGGCAATATAGACAAGTATGGAGAAAAGACATCGTATATAGTAAATGATATTCCATGAATAATGAATCTGTTACCTCGATAGTATATTGATACTCATGTAGAGACATAGAGGCTTTCAAAAAAGGGTGTGGAAACTTCCCACAGACGGCGCCAGAAAGTGTTAACAGGAAATTTGTTTAGGATGAGAAATCCCTATTAACTCCCTCGAGACCACCACCGCGAAAGTAAAGGTCGGGGTCGGTACCGTTGATACCTGACCTGATCTTGTATGAATATGAAGGAGGGTGAAATCATAGGTAGGAGAGAAGCTATCCCGCCCATCGGGCATCGTGCTTATGAAGTAGTGCTGGGGAGCTTGAGGTTCCCTTGCTGGTGCGAAGGGGATGATCCTGGACCTTGTTCCTCGGTCAGGGTTGGAGCCTGTTCTTGTACCCCGGAGCCTGGTTCTGGAGCCCGATTATTTCCTGTAATACCCCGACCTCTATAGCAAGTATGAATGGGGGCTTATCTAGCTCCAGTGTCGGAGAGCTCAATTTCTTCCATAGAAAGGATACAGGAGAGCTCCTCGACTCAATTCGAACTGATCTAGGCGGTTTCTCTTTATCTTGGTGTGCGACTTTGGTGTATAGATGAGAGGATAAGAGCGTCAGGTCCAACGGGGGAGAAATCTAGATTTGGTTCCTCTCATGTAAGAAAGATTAGAGAGCTAGGTCCAATGAGTTCTGTTCCTAGCCCGCATACACACATGCGTAACACAGTGGATAATAGGAAATACAGAAGTCTTAAGTAGATAGAGGTGGACTGAGCAAAGGGGGAAACAGCGTCACGAGTGATCACATGCTTGGAAAACCCCAAGGCAGTATCCAGAGGAAAGAGGAATACCCTTCCTTATGTATATATCAAAGAATGCTCCGAGGAGCTTACAAGTATGGTGAAGTAATGCAACGTAGTTGCTCCGGAGAGCTTACAATGTTGGTCGAATGTAGACCGATATTTTCCTGGTCGGGATACCCATACAATGATGATGTAGAGAGAACGTTAATGAAGCATGTGTCTTCTATTATTGATCGGAGCCCGTCACTATGCCTTTTACAGGCATATTTATACATGGTGACTACCTTGGTGTGCAAGTCCAGGACTCTTCAATCAGTCTTCGTTTCCTTATCGAATACGATTCTTCCTTTCATGTAGTTGATCGGCTTGTAGCTATTATCTCGGTGAAGATATGATTGTTTCCTCTTCATACTCTTCCTTTCTCGATAGGCGGGATTTTCTGTTATAGTTGACCCCCCAATAATCGGTTATGGAGGATATCTTGGAGGAAAAGGTATTTGTTTCCTCTTTGGACTCTTCCATTAATGATGACCATTAAAGAGTTGAATATTCTCTTATTAATGGTGTTGATTATGTCATTAACTGGGTTGACTGCCTCCATTAATACAGTTGACCTCATTAATGGTACGTTTAATGTCATGGAAGTCAATCCTCTCTTCCTACGTTGCCGATAGGAGAGCTCTAGTTCTGCATGTCACTTTGGAGAGGTACTTCATGGAGTTTACCCGAGGTGACATTTGATAATCCTTGAGGGCGAGGTACCCTAGGATCCAGTATACTGGCGGGGTCCCTCGAGGACCTTTTGATTGTCACGAAGCTAGATGCTGGTTTTCCCATAGAGCTTGTGCTAACCATTTTAGTGTCAAAATATCCCATTGGGTTCCAACCTTGTAGTTGGGAGCTTGGTTTAGCTACATCGAGCTCTATCATGGAGCTTGACCTAATTATGCAGGCTTCCTAGCGGGGTAGCGGGCTTGGCTAGCAGGCCTGGCTAGCAGGCCTTGGTATGGTGTTTGCCATAAACAGACGACCATGGCTCACTTTTGAAAGGTGGAGAGGTACGCTCGAGTACTGCTCTTGCAACTTGATTCAACCATACCAGGATCTACAATGGATCTTGGAACTTTTGGTGATGATGAGGCTTTACGGGCTTCTTCCTTTAATGCTCAGACAGATCGAGATTATACCTTGACGAGGCAGGAGGGCCTTTGTATGACAAGTTTGGCACCATGAATGTCTCCTAGTGAAAATTGAGATAGTAGCAAGCTCTCGGAGAGTGTCACCAGATACCTTGATGTCGGGGGACCCAGGTCCTTTCACGTCGACCTAGCTTCGGGCTTTATCCTGGTATAAGCAGCTTGACGCGGTCTCGTCGGGCTTTATTTGGTTAGCCTGGACACGTGCGAGATGCTCAGATAATATGGGCGGCCTCGCCTTGCTCCTGTAGGATCGCGTGGTAGCTCGACCTCGGGGACCTTGATACCCCGTCATACAATCCCGAATTTGGACTCTTGCGGGAATGTTGGGAAGTGGAAAATTCTTCATTGGTCCCTAGCCAAATTTTGCTATTGAGGGGGAGATACATGTATTTGTGGACTTAATTGTATATTCTTATCCATATTATATGTTGCCATTTGTTATTTTTCTCTTGTATATGCATTGTGCTTTGAGATGATTTGTAGGTTGCTTCAAGAGAAGATCAAGATGAAGTTCAAGAGTTGGTGAAGATTAGTTATAGGAATCTCACTCATTGTAATGTGAGGGAATGATTTTGTGACCTATCTTTATTTTTATATTTGTAGTAAATGTATAGGTGTTTTGACATGGAATTTGCCAAAGAGGGAGATTGTTAGGTTTTACATTGTGTTGGCATTAATTCCATATCAAAATGATGTTTACTTGTAATGATTTAGTTGTTTAGATTCATGATGATTCAAGCTTCAAAGAAGGATGAACAACAAGTCAAAGCAAGTTCTAAGTTTTCAAAGAGAAAGGATGCAATTTGGTTCAACAAAGGTATACTAAGACCTTATCTTTCTCTTACAAGGCTTAGGCACACACACACAATTCATACATTTGTGTCCCTGCATTGTTGTGCACCATTATAGGCACACACACACAATTCATACATTTGTGTCCCTGCATCATTGTGCACCATTATAGGCACACACATACAATTAATTCATATGTGTTCCTGCATCGTTGTGCATCATATATAACACATTCACACACTTGACTATGAATGCTCATGCATTGGTATGGAAATAACATGTTTTGGAAAATGCATAATTGGAGACTATCTCTATGTAGTTTGCATTCTAGTGTGAATTGTGTTTGTGTGTGTATATGTTTGTATAACATGGATATTGAACTTGAATTTAGTCTTAAATCATTCTTGATTGAGTTCCGGTCTTTTCGGTTACTCATACTATTGATTTCAAGTTCTAAGTCAAAAGATACTACACTTTCAACTCATGTTGCATACATTGTCTTTGTATTCATATATCGAGTCGAATTATTATTTTCTGGGTTGAGTATCTTATATGTCCATGTCCATGTCCATGTCCATGTGAGAGTTATGGTTCGTAATCCGTAATCGAATCCAAATTCCGAGCTTGGAGGCCGGAGAACAGTCAAAGAACGTGAGGGAAACGCGAGGGGATTACACCATGCCCGAAGGCCATGGAGTGGTGCAAGCCCGAGATGGCGCGTGGCCATCTCGGCTGCAACACCTTGCTGCCCCGAGATTCCCACACGCCATCTCGGGGAAGCAATAACAAAGAGGGGCAATTTCGTCCATTTGCTTCATTTATTCCCTCTTCTTTATAAACTATTTCCCTCTCACATTTTATTCTAAGAAGAAATTCAAACTAGTGTGTAGAATTTTTCTCTCCACATTTTCTCACCTTCCAAACACCATAACTTTTTCATTTGAACTCCGATTTTAGTGATTTGAAGTTGAGAGTGTTTGTCTATTCATCCTCCATCTTTTCTCTGAAGATTTAAGTGAGTTTTGTTGCTTTTTTTTGGAGTCTAAACACAAAAAAACGGGACTGCACCTAAATCAACTAAGGTATATTTGTATATTGTGAGTGTTTTGATTTGAGTTTTGAACTCTTTCAAAGCTAGGTTGAGTTTCTATTGAAATCATACATGTTGAGTTAGGTTTTGATTTTGCCTATGTTTCACATGTTTGGGATTGTATTGTGCTAGCTTTGATTCTATGACTATTTGATGATCTTTGATTGATTGATTTGTGAAAAATAGTTCCTCACATGTATTAGGTTCTCTTGGCCGAATTCTCACATCAATACATGTGCTTATGTTTTTTTGAGCTATTCATGTATTTTTATTGAATCTATGAATAGGAATATGCTCTAGAACTTTAGCTTAAATCTAAATGACTTTGTCATATGATTTTAGCATGTTTTTTGTTTGTGTGATTTAAACTTGATCTTGTGATTAATTGAACATATATTGTGATTCAAGTTTAGATCTATGCATGTATCTAGGTTTTGATTAATATTAAACATATCTTACTTGATCTAGATTGATTATACATGCATGATTGACTAGATTATATTTGATTTGTTCATTCATGCTTATGTCTAGTATTTTCCATAGGATGTGTTGATCATAGCATTCTATGTTGCTTGCTTGTTTGCGTTTTGCATTCATGATCACCTAGATGCCTTGTGAGAAGGAAGTTTTAAAAATAGGTGTGGGACCTATGTTGTTGAGCAAGAAGTCTTGGCAAGATGTGTGGGACCTTGGATTGTCAAGCAAGGAAGTCTTGTCTAGAGTCGAGAGGACTCGGATAGTCGAGCAAGAAATCTTTCCTAGGGTCGTGAAGATCCGGATAGGTGAGCGATGAATTCTTGACTAGAGTCGGGAGGACTCGGATAGTTGAGCAAGAAGTCTTGCCTTGGGTCATGAGGATCCGATAAGGTGATCGAGGAAGTCTTGACAAGAGGTGTGAGGCCTCGGATTGTTGAGCATTAGGGAGACATCTTCATGAGTAGGATATGAGGGTAGTTTCTAGGTGAAGGGGTCACTTGTGAGATTGTACTTGTCTTATCTACTAGTGGATTTAGTTTGCCGGTGGCTGCTAGCCCGTGGATGTTTCCTCTTCGGAGGTTTACCACGTTATATCTTGTGTCAACTTCTCTCTATCTCTATCCCTATCTCTCTAGTATTTGTATTTGTTATTTGAATACTATGGATAGAACTCTTTATGTAAGTTGACTTCCTTTCTATAATATAGATTGTGTATGTGTTACCATTACTTGTTTGTATCACACTTTACTTGTCTTTATATATTGATTAAGTATCTTTAATTAATATTTTTAATAGTGAAATTTGGCCAGGGATCAAAGAGAAATTTTCCACCCATAATCGACAATCATGAAGCTCGAAAAGACCGTAAAGCCACCCCGCAGGAGCAGGGAAGGTCGGTTCGACTTCAAAGCTACTAGAAGACAAGCCAGACGTGACTGGGATGAGCCCCCACAAGAGTATTGGAAGTTGGGCTTCTCTATGCCATCTATCGAGGAACCTCGGCTCTGAGGTCGAGCTCCATAACCGCCCCGTAGATGCCAGGGGAAGTCTCCAAGCTCAAGAGAGCTTCGAAAGAAGCCCGCCAACCTCTCCATAAGCCCGTTGTTCTTGCTGGACATAAAGGAAGAATAATGCCTAAATCTACACTACCCCAGCTACCTCCAGGAGGATCTACAAGAGCACCTCAAGCCCCCAAGGGTAAGGGAAAATCCATCTTAAGCTTCTATGAACAGAGCCGGAGCAGGGATCTACCTGCTCTACGGGGCAACAGGCAGCTGACAGGGTGACCTCCATGAAGATCCATGGCACGAGTTCACACAGGATCCTCTCCACATAGTATTTACATGCACGTCGAGAGTTTAAATTCAAATAGGAACAAAATTATCTTCGTCAACGATATCATCGAATCCGGAAACAATTCAAATTTAAATAACAAACCCCGCCCGATAAGGAGGGAACTGATTCATGAGATTACGGTAGAGTATTCGCGAACTAAAAACCTACTTGGACGATATATATGTGAAGCCAAGCATGGTAAAAGAGGAGAACGAACGACAGAGACAGAAAATCATAAACAACAGATATACAAATAAAAGAAGGGCCTAAATTCTTATTTCAGAACACGGTCATCTTCATCTCCACTATTCGACAGGCACCGAGTTGCCACCACCCTACACTTCTGAGAGATTGCGAGCAAACAAGAGAGTTATTTGTATCTTAAAGCAATATATCAATAATAGAGCTCCCATTTACTGTTATTGCCAATCGTCTCTCTTAAACAGGTCGGGAACCAACGGAACCTACCCCGGCCACCTCTTTCGTGGTAGTGGTCTTGAGGGTGTTAACAAAATTTTCTCACCTTGAGCATATTTCCCGTCAACACTTTTTGGCACCGTCTGTGGGAAACCTCTCACACCACCATCTTTTTACATTCAAAAAGTTCTTTATTTCAACGTCGTCATGAAGCTCCGCTCCTCACAAGGGCAACAGGGCACCTCGGGACAACCTTCTGCTGAATCGACACGAAAGGTTAAGGAAAAGTAAAAAATCCAGGCTCTATAGCCAGATTCCCATCCAGCCAGCTACTGCTCGGGCTCTGGATCTCCCTCTGGGAAGCCAGGTCTAGCTTGACCAACAAGCGGCGGCCTTTGTAGAGAACGTTCGCCTTCGACTACTGGCTGAGGGTATCGCAATCCAACAAACGGGTCTCTACAATCAGGTGGAATCAAGCAGGCCCGGGGCTAGGTAACCCACCTTCGATCGCTTGGGGCCTGCCTCTCGGGAATCAACTCGTAACAGAGCGGGGATCCCGACCTCGATCCGGGATAGGCTAGAGCCCATGTCCCATGTTCCTGAAGCACTGCCACGCTACCAACCAAGACAAGTTAGATCCGCATCATATGTTCTTTCCCGGGGACTGGAAGAGCTCCTCCACCTTAAGACTACAAGGAGGGAAGTCCGGGGTAGAGAAGAAAAAAGTTAGCAAAGCCCCCGAGCATGCCCCTTCCAAAGAAGGAATCGGGTAGAGGTCACCAGTTCATCAGAGGGATCTGATGGTGAGGAATCTGAGATCGACTCAATGAAGTCCGAAAGCAAGCAACTAAGGGACCAGTTGGCACAGCTACAGAAAGAGGTCCAATTGATGAAGAAGGGGAAGTACAAGGAGGACAAGAAAGATCCTTTAAGTGAAATGAACGCCCCCTTCACCAGAAGGATTTGGGAGGCAGAGCTCCCACCTAAGTTTAAAATGCCAGCTGACAGGTTCTCTGTGACTGAAGATCCGCTGAGCCACTTAGAGAGCTTCGTTCAATAGATGGAGGTTCAGAACACAACCAGGGCCACTATGTGTCGGATGTTCCCCACTACACCCATGGATTATGCTAAGACCTGTTTTAGGAAACTACCCACCGGGAGCGGAGATTCTTTTACCAAATTATCAACCGATTTCTGCTCACAGTTCCAGGGGGTTAAGCCCCGACTGAAAGACCCGATTCATCTACAATACGTGATCCAGGAGAGAGAGGAAACTCTCCGGGCTTATATCGAGTGGTTCCATAAGGAAGTCATCCATATGAGAGTCTTCACCGAGAGAGAATCCCTTTCCAACTTCAGAAGAAACTTGTGGGCGGGAAAACTATTCCGGTCTTTTGCCAAGAGATCTCCGGAAACATACCAGAAAGCCTATAAACGGGCTTTAGAACAGATCGAGGTTGACGAACAACTCAAGGTCAAGATGGAGCATGACAACATGAGAGCCGAAAAGAGACAAAAGATGGAAGCTCCCATACCTGAGCAAGATCAGAAAAGCCTGAACAAACCCCCTAATAAATCAACATACGGTTTCCCTCTTCCTCAGCCCAGATCAGAAAGGTATCCAGGTAAACAAGCTTCTCTTCAAGCTTTACCACCTCCCAGGACAGTGGCCTTTATAGCCCGCGATGGGAGGGGGTACGACCGTTACACTCCCTTGAATACATCCCCAGAAACAAACTACCTCACCATTCAGGATAAGAGTGGTCCACTCCTATGAAAGCCCCGGTTGATAAAAGAAATCATTACAAATATTGTGACTTTCACGAGGATGTAGGGCACAATACTTCAGAATGCTACAACCTGCGGAACCAGATTGAGGCTTTGATTAGGGGAGGATGCTTGATAGAGTTCCTATAACAAGTCATGGAGAACATTTAGACGGGAATGGAGGTGCAAGCTGAGATCCGGGAATATACGGAGAAGAGGAAGGGAGAGCAGGCGGACCTGATGCAATAAATTCAGGTAATACAAACTATCAGCGGAGGTCCCACTATAACCGGCACCTCTAATAATTCCAGGAAAAATCATGCGAGGAAGGTCTCTCGTACGGAAGAGGGGCGGGATATCTTCAAGATCGACCAAAGACCGACCAACCCCTCCTAGCTATCTCAAATCAACTTCACCGAAGCAAACGTCTTTAACACCGTACAGCCATATGATGACCTCATGGTCATTACATTCCAAATTGCCAACTTCATGGTTCACCGCGTGCTCATCGACACAGGTAGCAACATCGACGTTCTGTTCAAAGACACTTTGGAAAACCTAAACTTGAAGCAATGGTGCTACAATAGTTATACTACTCCATTATACGGTTTCACTGGGTACTCCATCACACCCGTATTATTAAAAATCCTACCAGTGATCATCGGAGCCGTACCTCTCCAACAAAACATCATGATCGTTTTTGTTGTGGTAGATACCCCGTCGGCCTACAACGTAATATTAAAGAGGCCATTCCTATCATCCCTGAAGGGGGTCCTGTCCATTTACCACAATGTCCTAAAGTTCCCGGTAGGAGACAAGGGGGAAGAGGTTCGGGGTGATAAGCAAGTAGCTAGGAAATGCTACGCAGTGTCGGTTAACCCAGCAGCTCTTGCTAAACAGCTCGCCCAAGTAGCGACTATCTAAGGCGGGATAACCCCGACACTAAACCTGGAAGATGCGGGCTCCACCGATTATCCCAAAATAGGCCTTGTGGTGCCCGACATGGAAGAACAGAGAATGGGATGGGCTAGCGGCCACCCGGTCGATAAGTTAGAGGAGATTCTTGTTCGACTAACCGATCCCTCGAAGGTTGTTAGGATCGGAGCTACCCTTGAGCCAGAAATGAAAGAGGGCTTGATTAGGCTCCTCATGGAGTTCAAAGATATTTTTGCCTGGAGTCATCGGAGATGCTGGGGATCCCAATGACATTAGCTGCACATCGACTGGAGGTGGATCCGACCTTTAAGCCTATCAAACAAAAATGGCGTCACTTCAACAATGAAAGAAATGTGGCGGTTCAAGAAGAGGTGGATAAACCCACCCAGGCAGGCTTCATTCGAGAAGCCCGCTATCCTGAATGGCTCGCCAACGTGGTCATGGTCATGAGGGCAAATGGGAAGTGGCGTATGTTCATGGACTACACCGACCTCAACCGGGCATGCCCGAAGGATAAATTTCCTCTACCAAAAATTGATCAGTTGGTCGATTCCACCCCCGGGAACAAGCTTCTGAGCTTTATGGATGCGTTTTTTGGCTACAATCAGATTATGATGCATCCCGCAAACTAAGAAAAGACAAGCTTCATCACCGCGTAAGGCCTATACTGCTACAAGGTGATGCCTTTCTGGCTCAAAAACGTTGGAGCTACTTACCAGTGATTAGTCAACCATTTGTTCAAGCCCGAAATTGGAAGGTCGATGGAGGTATATATCGACGATATGATCACTAAATCTTCGACCTCAGAAGGCCACCTGGATGACCTTCGAAGGACCTTCATGATCCTAAGGGAAAACCAGATAAGGTTGAACCCTTCCAAATGCGCCTTTGGTGTAACTGCGGGGAAGTTTCTGGGCTTCATGGTCCATGAGAGAGGCATAGAGGCTAACCCAGAAAAAATCACGGCTATCTTGGATCTAGAATCCCCCGTATCTCTTAAACAGGTTCAAGCATTGACCGGTCAGGTAGCAACGCTCAACAGTTTCATCTCCCGGTCTACCGATAAGTGCCTACCATTCTTCAAAGCTATCAAGCAGGGAAGAATCATGAAGTGGGATCAGGAGATCGATCAGGCTTTCCATGCATTGAAAAGATACCTAAACATGCCATCCACTGCTGGTCAAGCCAAATCCTAGAGAAGAGCTCCAAATATACTTGGCCGTTTCAGAAACCGTTGTTAGTGGGGCCTTGGTCAAGGAATACGGGGATAAGATCCAGCGACCTATCTACTATGTGAGTCGTGCTCTAACCAAGCCCGAAAAGAACTATACTTTCCTGGAGAAGCTCACTTATGCATTGGTGACCTCGGTAAGGAAACTCCGTTCAATTTAAAGTATAAGCCTAGAACCACGATAAAAGATCAAGCACTAGCGGACTTTGTAGCCGAGCTTTCAGTATTTTCAGATCAGGTAACCCCCACGGTAATTGATGTCACCCTTGAGTGGATTCCAGAATCTGACAACTGGCTAGAGGGCTCCGAGTCATGGACCCTCTACACTGACGGAGCTTCCGGGCAGTCCGGGGGAGGAACGGGCATAATCCTCATTGACCTAGAAGGAACTGAGTGCTGCCATTGTTTCAGGTTTGAATTTAAAGCCACGAACAATGAAGCGGAATGCGAAGCTCTACTAGCTGGGATGAAAGATGCCATAGAGCTCGAGATTGATTGCCTGAATATCAAGAACGACTCTTCACTCATGGTCAACTAAGTTTTCGGGGATTATCAGGCCAGAGGGGATAGCATGATCGCTTACCTGAAACTGGTGCAACAAATCAGGACCAGATTTAAGGGATTTAGAATCGAGCAGATACTTCGACAGCTAAATCATCAGGCTGACGTCATAACCAAGATAACTGCCTATAGTGGCTAGACCCTACCACACGGAATCCCTCTTCAAGTAATCCCCCTACCTAGCATTTTGATTGGTAAGGAAGCTTATACCCTGAACCGACAGCCATGCTGGATGGATCCAATAGCAGAATATCTATAGGACGGGAAACTCCCCGAGGAGCCCGACTTAGCTAGGAGCTTTAAAAGGCTCTCGGTTTGGTATTGTATGGTGGATGGGAATTTATACCGAAGGGGAAAATCCTTCACCTTACTCCGATGTCTACACTCTGAAAATGCCAAGTGGTCTTTGAGAGAGGTTCATTCCGGGGAATGCGGGAACCATATTGGTGGAGAGGCCTTGGCAAATCAGGTTCTCCGCATGGGTATTATTGGTCGACAATCCATCAAGATGCTAAGAGCTTGGTGCAAACCTGTGAGGCATGCCAGAAGGCCGTAAATTTGAGTCACCTCCCTCCGCAGCGTTTGTCATCCCTTAGCTCGCCTTACCCCTTTTCCATGTGGGGAGTCGATTTGATTGGACAGCTTCCTACAGCTCTGGGACAGGCCAAGCACGCTATCGTAGCGATTGATTACTTTACAAGATGGGTTGAAGCCAAACTACTATCCCAGATATCGGAAGAGAACACAACAAGGTTCATCAAGACCAATGTAGTTTGCAGATTCAGAACCCCTCTTACCATCATAACCGACCTCAGAAAACAGTTCGACAATGGCCGATTCAGAGATTTCTACCAAGTTTTGGGAATCGACCTTTGATTTGCTTCGGTAGACCACCCTCAGACCAATGGTTTGGTGGAATCCAAGAACAAAACCATCAAGAACTTATTAAAGAAAAATCTACAACAAAAGAAAGGCAGGTGGGTAGTGGAGCTTTCCGAGGTCCTCTGGGGTTGCCGTACTACAAGGAGAACATCTACAAGGGAAATGCCCTACTCGCTGGCTTTCGGGGTTGAAGCAGTCCTACCTATAGAGCACAAGTTTACCTCCTTTAGAGTCCAACGATTCGAATCAGGGAGCAATGAAAGGAAGCTCCGAGCTAGCTTGGACCTCCTGGAAGAAAAGCAGGATCGAATAGCTGAGAAGGTAGTGATCTACCAAGGCATAATTGCCAGGTATTTTAACAGGAGGGTTAAAGCCCGAAGCTTCAAAGAAAAGGATCTAGTCCTCAGTAAAGTGATGTTGAACACCAGGAAGAGGTCAGACGGGGTCCTAGGGCCTAAATGGGAAGGACCCTACCTAATAAAGATGGTGATCCGTAATGGGGCGTACAAGCTCGAGGATATGGATGGCCGACTCATCGACCATACTTGGAACGCGGATCACCTAAGGAAATTTTACCCTTGAACTAGGGGCTCAGGAGCAAGGCGACCATCGACTAGCTTCTTTTATTTTTCTTCTGACCGTATTGTACCCCATCTTCCATATCAATAAAGCTTGTCATTTTCCTGTTTACTCCCTCTTCAAATATGTCCTACAATATTTTGGGTATACATGGAAAGTTTTGACATTATTGCCTTAAGACCAAGGGAAAGCCGGGGAAGCCCTCTCGCTACTCCTAATGCCTCGGTTGGGCACCACACCCCACCAAGAAGAGTCTGAGTGTAAGAGCATAGTTGCCATCCAGATCTCAAAACCATGAAATAGCTAGATAACCCTCCTGATGCCTTGGTCGAGCTACCACCCCCAAGAAGGATCCGAGTGTAAAAGCATAGTTGCTATCCAAATCTCAAGACCAGAAAATAGCTAGATAGCCCCTCTGATGCCTTGGTCGGGCTACCACCCCCAAGAAGGATCTGAGTGTAAGAGCATAGTTGACATCAAGATCTCAAGACCTGGAAATAACTAGGTAGCGCTCATGATGCCTTGGTCGGGCTACCACCCCCGATAAGGATATGAGTGTAAGAGCATAGTTGCCATCCTGATCTCAAAACCAGGAAATAGTTAGATAGCCCTCATGATGCCTTGGTCGGGCTACCACTCCCAAGAAGGATCCGAGTGTAAGAGCATAGTTGCCATCCAGATCTCGAGACCAGGAAATAGCTAAATAGCCCTCCTGATGCCTTGGTCGGGCTACCGTTCCCCCTAAGAAGGAATCGAGCTTGAAAGCATGGAAGCCCTCTTAATCCCGAGCCCAAGAAGGGGGCTAAAGAGGTCTTTACTTAATGATCTATTCGGGCTATTGCCTCCCAAAAGAGCTCGGGGATGAAGGGCTCGATTTACTTAAACTCTAAATGCTTCTGTTATTTCACTAGCTCTCCTTGATACAGGGTTACTTACTACAGCAGACTCACAATCAAATAAGGGAACTGTCGATTGAAGAAGTTGAGCCAGGAATTTCATTCGTATAGGGGCTCAACGCTAACAATTTTTTTTTCTTATATTATTTTTCCCCCAAAGATAGCTCGTTTCGATATAAAGTTGGACGACCAAGCAAGTACATGCAAGCCAGAGTTAGACCTGAGATTAAAATTTTATTATCAAGTAAGAGAGCCTATCCCCCAACAAGGCTACAACATGCAAGGGGGGCCCAATCCCTGGTTCCGGGCTACAAAAGAAAAATAATATAAGATCAAACTCAGTTGAAGATGGGTTGCCCACCTCCTTTTCCGGGCATTCAAAATAGATCACATGGAAGAGAACTCAAGCTTCTTCATCTTTCCGAGGGCCTCTAGCTTCCTCCTCCAAAGAATGGACCTAGCCCCCTACTTCCCTTTCCAGTGGCTGCCCATCCTGATCAGCTGCATCTACCGTTTCTGCCACAGCCTCCTAGGGATCAGCCCCGACTGCCTCGGGATCAACAGGATCTTCCTCTACGATTTCATCGATCACTGCCATAACTTCAAGCGGTATAGCTGCATCAAGAAGGCTGGTCACCTACTTAGGCACGTTCTCGTCTTCTGTTGACTCCATATCTGATAGCACTATGGGGGGATCTCAGGCTTTAGCAAGGCCTCCTTCTAGCTCCTTGTTGTTAACCCCCTTCGAGGATTCACCGGGACAAGATACTGGAAAGGCTGGAACAAGAGGAGGCATATCTGGCACCTCTAACTGCTTCCCAACTCCATCCCAGAATGGCCAGCTCCATCAGTTTCAGGGTGAGACATCTCCACAGCCCGTGACATGACCTCCGTTCTATCCTAGCCGGTAATGCTGGAGAGATCGAATGGGAGAGGGAGAGCCTCTACAACCTGATAGAAGGCATAGTAATACCCCTCGCTAAAAGAGGCTTCCACTTCGGCTTGGAGCTAGGTAATTTGGGCCTATAAGGTTTAGTTTTGAACATCTAGGGCCTTCGCATCTCCCCTCCAGTCATCCCGCTGGCTAGCCATCCGCTTCGACCTGGAGAGTCTCCTGATCAAAAGTACACTTCAGCCTCTAATGATCGCATTGAAGCTCAGCTAGTTGCGTCTCCATTCCTTGTTGTCTGGAGGTCATCTCCTGGACCAAGGCCTGAGCCCGCGCAAGCAACCTCATGGCTCGCTCAGCTTCAGCCTCAGCCTCGGCTAACCGATCACGGAGGAAGGCTACCTGATGCCCCATGGCCACCTGAAACTTGAAAGCCTGTAAAGGAAAATCATGTTAGAAAATGACAAGTCAACCAGCTCAATGAAGAAGTAAAAGCGACAATTACCTAAGCTAAAAGAGCGGACCCTTTGGTGATCAAGATGTCCACGGGCATCGGGGTCATCCTAGAAAACCTGTCGCTTGGACAAGATGCGACAAATTTCTTCAGGACCTCGTCCTGACCTACCGAGCTCGATTGCTGGTTGGGACGAGAAGGGGCGACCTCAGAAAAATCAACATCGGGCTCCTAGGAACCTCGACTACCCGAGATACAACCGGATCTACAGGGAGGGGTAGCGGGACTCAAAGGGCATCGTTTGGAGCAGTAACTACTTGATGAGGGGAATGAATGGACTTATTGACGACTTGAGAAGCAGACCCTCCTCTGTTTAGAGCCTTCTCAGCCCAAGATGCTAGAAGAGCCATATTGGACTTCACTTGGGAAGGAGAAGGGGAATGAACGAACGGGGGCAGCTACCTTAGTGGTTGACCCCTCTTCTTCGGAACAGTAGGGAGAGTTCTCGGGGATGATCTGGAAGGAGGAGAATGTATCCCAGCTTGTCAAGCTTCGTGAGAAGCTAGAGCAATAACAAACACAATTAGAGAAAAGAATCAAGATCATCAGAACGAACCCTCCAATAAAAAAAAGAAAAAAAGAAAAAAGAAGATAGATAGAGATACTTACGAGGGGTAGCATATGATATCCGCAGGTACCTATTTACCCTGCGGGGATTGAAGAGGTCTACGGTCCGAAACTTCAGATTCAAATAGTTTCGAGCTAGGATGGTCTTCAGTACGGCTTCAGACTCAACGGGCAAGGAATCCCGATCCCAGGTGGGTTTGTCACTAACGGCGGTGGGAACCTCGATCTCATGCCTGCCGACGAAGATGGAGCTCCCCCAGTCTCCCCCTGCTAATACCCATTCTCTTTTCCAAGTAGGGTTCTTCTTTGAAGCCCCGGGATGATAAAATTAACCATATTCTTAGCCTTGGCATAGAATTTGCCTCGTGGGACTCCTGCCAGGCTACCGATCATGAAAAAGATGGATAGGTCCTCAGCCCCGGGCTTCCTGGTTACGCTTCTCAGCTCGTATTGCTCCCTACACAATACCAGGAAGCCTTTTAGATGCCTCCAGAAGTCAGGCGTCAGTTGAAGCGGAGCCAGCTGATGGGCATTGAGAGCCCGCCTTAGGGTAGGGTGAAGAGGAAGCCTCACCCCGCTCTCAAAAACCACGACGTGGATAGGAAGCACGCCTTTGGGCGGGCTAAAAACATAGTAGTTGCGATGGGGGATGGTTAGAGAAACGGTATCAGGAATACCATACTTGTCCAGTAGACGGCCGATCGACTGAGGGTTGACAGTAGAGTCGGGGATGACCCTGGGTTCGAAAGGAAGGGTTATCATTCGAGGAAGCTCCGCCACCGTGACTTGAGCCCTCCCGACCGCATCTAATCTCTCCCCGATGTCAGAGTCTTCATCGACTAAGTTCAGAGGATTGTCAGGCCGGTTCGAAAAGTCAGAACCGATAGAAGCGTTCCTGTTAGAACGACAGCGCTGGCAGAGGGGGGAAGATTCCTCGTCTCTTGAAATCTCTCTCACCCGCTTAAGAGGAGCTAGGTTAGGGCCCTCAGAGCCCTCCACCAAGGCATCAACACTATCTGTGGAAGTCGACATTGATGGGCAAGAGAGATGAGAAAGCAGGGAAGAAGAAATTTGAAATTATAAGATTTGAGAAAGTATGAAGAAAGTGACGGTCAAGCCAGGCTTAAATATAGGACTGTTGGCGATATCCTCGGGAAGACAACCTAGAGCCGTATTACAACCGTTTTTCTTCGAAAACACTCAGTTTCAAATTCAAAATGTTGGGTAGTTAATGAGAAGATTTCGCTCTCATTAATTATCTTGATGGTGAAAAACTTTATCAACTAAACAAGGAATCTGACTCCAACCCCAACTCTACCACCGGTGTTAAAGTCAGAGGGGACTTCTGTTAATTGTAAAATTTGGCCAAGGATCAAAGAGAAATTTTCCACCCATAATCGACAATCATGAAGCCGGAAAAACCGTAAAGCCATCCCGCAGGAGCAGGGAAGGCCGGTTCTGCTTCAAAGCTACCAGAAGACAAGACATGCGCGACCGGGACGAGCCCCCACAAGAGTATTGGAAACTGGGCTTATCCAGGCAGTCTATCGGGGAACCTCGGCTCTAAGGTCGAGCTCCATAAACTCCCCGTAGATGCCAGGGGACGTCTCCAAGCTCAAGAGAGCTTCAAAAAAAGCCCGCCAACCACTCTAGAAGCCCGCTGTTCTTGCTGGACATATAGGAAGAATCACACCTAAATCTACACTACCCCAGCTACCTCCCTGGAGGGTCTACAAGAGCACCTCAAGCCCCCAAGGATCAGGGAAAACCCATCTTAAGCTTCTAAGAACAGAGCCAGAGCAGAGATCTACCTCGCTCTACGGGGTAACAGGCAGCTGGCAGGGTGACCTCCATGAAGATCCATGGCACGAGTGCACACATGATCATCTCAACATAATATTTACATGCACGTCAAGAGTTTAAATTCAAATAAGGGAACAAACTTATCTTCGTCAACGATATCATCGAATCCGGAAACAATTCAAATTTAAATAACGAATCCCGCCCGATAAGGAGGGAACGGACTCATGAGATAACGGTAGAGTATTCGCGAACTAAAAACCTACTTGGACGATATATATATATATATGTGTGTGTGTGTGAAGCCAAGCATGGTAAAAGAGGAGAACGAATGACAGAGACAAAAAATCATAAACAACAGATATACATATAGAAGGAGGGCCTAAATTCTGATTTCAGAACACGGTCACCTTCATCTCCACTATTCGACAGACACTGAGTTGCCACCACCCTACAGTTCCAAGGGATTGTGAGCAAACAAAAGAGTTATTTGTATCCTAAAGCAATTTATCAATAATAGAGCTCCCATTTATTGTTATTGCCACTCATCTCTCTATTAATCATGTCGGGAACCAACGGTACTGACCCCGACCACCGCTTTCTTGGTAATGGTCTCGAAGGTGTTAACAGAAATTTTCTCACCTCGAGTTAATTTCCCGTCAAAAAATATATATATTGTGATACAAGCAATCTAGAGGGACAAACTTTTGTTTGTTTCTAATGGAGTCGAAAAAGGTGCCTAACCTATTCACCCCCCTTCCCCCCCTCCAGGTTAGCTTTGAGCATTTAACCGTGTTTGTATTTTCACAGATTCATGGGATCATGGCAGGATATTTGTGAAATTAAAACCTACTTTGACCAAATATAAATAAGGCCAAGCATGGTAAGTAGAGATATATGAAAAAAGAGAATAGAAATACGAGATATAGAAGATAAGAAAATTAGGAGAGGAAAGCCTAATTCTGTAATCAGAACACGGCTGTTGTTGTTTCCACTATTCGACAAGTTTAAGGCGACCACCTTCCTACGTCCAAGATAATGTATCAGAGAGAATTCTGTATATGAAAGTGATCGATACTAAAAGCTCCCATTTTTCATTATTATACAAATCTTCATTCCCTTCTAAGCAGGTTAGGTATCAAAGATATCGACCCCTACCTTCACCTCCGTGGTAGTGGTCTCGAGGGTGTTAGCATGAATTTCTCATCTTGAGCAACCTTCCCGTTAACACTTTCTGGCGCCGTCTGTGGGAAACTCTCACACCACCATCTTTACATTCACAAGTTTGTTATTTTACAGGAGTCATGAGGCTTCGCTCCTCCCAAGGACAGTCAGGCGCATCGGGACAGCCTTCAGCTGCATCGACACGAAAAGTCCCAAAGAAAGGGAGAAAATTCGGGCTACTTGGCCAGGACCTAGACCTAGACCTAGACCAGCCGGCTACTGTACGGGCTTTACCAACATGCGGCGGCCTTCATGGAAAACGTCCACATTCGGCTACTGGTTGAGGGCATTACTATCCAGCAGGCAAACCTCTGAGTCGAGGGGAACCAAGCAGGTCCAAGACTAGGCAACCCACCTTCGATCGCCTAGAACCTACCCCTTCGGAGGCAACCCGTAATAAGACGGGACATCAACCCTCGATCCGGGATAGGCTAGGGCCCATGCCCCCGGTTCCCGAAGCCTTGCCACCCAAATAACCCAGGCAAGTCAAGTCCGCGGCAGACGCCCATCCTCGGGAGCAGGGGGAGTTTCTTCACCCAACGACTTCAAGGAGGGAAACCCTAGCTGGGAAGGAAAAAGGTCAGCATATCCCTCAGATAGACCCCTTTTGAAGAAGAAGTCAGGTAGAGGTCGCCAGCTCATCAGAGGGGTCTGGTAATCAGGACAACGAGATCACCTCAAGGAAACCCGAGATCAAGCGCCTGAGAGACCAGTTGGCTGAACTTTAGAAAGAGGTCCAACAGATAAAAAAGGGAAAGTACAAGGAGGACAAGAAAGACCCTCTACGAGAAATGAACGCTCAGTTCACCAGAAGGATCCGAGAGGCCTAGCTCTCACCGAAATTCAAAATGCCGTCTAACAGACTTTCCGGGACTGAGGATCCATTAAGCCACTTAGAGAGCTTTGTTCAACAGATGGAGGTCCTGAACACGATCAGGGCCGCTATGTGTCGAATGTTCCCAACTACAGTGACAGATTAAGCTAAGCCCTGGTTTAGAAAGCAACCTGTTGGCAATGTGGATTATTTCATGAAGCTGTCAATCGATTTTTGCTCATAATTCCAGGGAGTTAAGTCGCGATTGAAAGACCCAATCCATCTACATTAAGTGATCCAGGAGAGGGGGGAAACCCTCTGGGCCTATGTCAAGCATTTCCATATGGAAGTCATCCAGATAGGGGTCTTCACCGAGAAAGATACCCTCGCCAACTTCAGAAGGAACTTGTGGGCAGACAAGCTTTTCCGGTCTTTTGGCAATAGACCTTCAGAAACCTACCAAGAATCCTATGATCAGGCTCTGGAGAAAATTGAGGTCGACGAACAACTCAAGGTCAAAATGAAACACGACAGCATTAGAGCCGTAAAGCGACAGAATAAGGAAGCTCTCAAACCTGAGCAAGCTGAGAAACCCTAGCTAGAGAGGAAGAGGGTCAGTAAAGCCCCTAGATAGACCCCTTCTGAAGAAGATGTCGGGTAGAGGTCGCCAGCTCATCAGAGGGGTCTGACAATCAGGACACCAAGATCACCTCAAGGAAACCCGAGAGCAAACGCCTGAGAGACCAGTTGACTGAACTTTAGAAAGAGGTTCAACAGATAAACAGGGAAAGTACAAGGAGGACAAGAAAAACCCTCTAAGTGAAATGAATGCTCCCTTCAGCAGAAGGATTCGAGAGGTGTAGCTCCCGCCGAAATTCAAAATGCCACCTGATAGGTTTTCCGGAACTGAGGATCCATTAATCCACTTGGAGAGCTTCGTTCAATAGATAGAGGTCTTGAACACGACCAGGGCAGCTATGTGTCGAATGTTCCCAACTACGCTGATGAATTACGCTAAGACCTGGTTTAGAAAGCTACATGTTGGAAATGTGGATTCTTTCACGAAGTTGTCAATCGATTTCTGCTTATAATTCCAAGGAATTAAGCCGCAATTGAAAGACCAAATCCATATACAGTACGTTATCCAGAAGAGAGGGGAAACCCTCCAGGCCTATGTCGAGCGTTTCCACAAGGAAGTCATCCAGATGAAGGTCTTCACCGAGAAAGATACCCTCGCCAACTTCAGAAGGAACTTGTGAGCAGGCAAGCTTTTCCGGTCTTTTACTAAGAGACCTTCAGAAACCTACCAAAAAGCCTATGATCAGGCTCTAGAGCAAATTGATGTCGACGAACAACTCAATGTCAAAATGGAACACGACGACATGAGAGCCGTAAAGCAACAGAATAAGGAAGCTTCCAAACCTAAGCAAGCTAAGAAACCCTAACTAGGGAGGAAGAAGGTCAGCATAGCCCGCAGATAGACCCCTTTCGAAGAAGAAGTCGGGTAGAGGTCGCCAGCTCGTTAGAGGGGTCTGACAATCAGAACACCGAGATCACCTCAAGGAAACCCGAGAGCAAGCGCCTGAGAGACCAGTTGGCTGAACTTCAGAAAGAGGTTCGACAGATAAAAAAGGGAAAGTACAAGGAGGACAAGAAAGACCCTCTAAGTGAAATAAATGCTCTCTTCACCAAAAGGTTCCGAGAGGCGTAGCTCCCGCTGAAATTCAAAATGCAGTCTAACAGGTTTTCTGGGACTGAGGATCCATTAAGCCACTTGGAGAGCTTCGTTCAACAAATGGAGGTCCTAAACACGACCATGGCCGCTATGTGTCGAATGTTCCCAACTACGCTGACGGATTACGCTACGACCTGGTTTAAAAAGCTACCTGTTGGCAGTGTGGATTCTTTCACGAAGCTGTCAATCGATTTCTGCTCATAATTCCAGGGAGTTAAGCCGCGATTGAAAGACCAATCCATCTACAGTACGTGATCGAGGAGATAGGGGAAACCCTCCGGGCCTATGTCGAGCGTTTCCATAAGGAAGTCATTCAGATGGAGGTCTTCACTGAGAAAGATACCCTCGCCTACTTCAGAAGGAACTTGTGGGAAGGTAAGCTTTTCCGGTCTTTTACCAAAAGACCTTCAGAAACCTTCCAAGAAGCCTATGATCAGGCTCTAGAGGAAATTGAGGTCGACGAACAAATTACGGTCAAAATGGAACACGACGACATGAGAGTCGTAAAGCGACAGAATAAGGAAGCTCCAAAACCTGAGCAAGCTAAGAAAAGCCAGAACCAACCTCCCAATAAATCGACGTATCGCTTCCCCGTTTCTCAACCCAGGTCAGAAAGATATCCAGCAAAACGAACTCCTCCAAGAGCTTCACCTCTTCCTAGGACAGTGGCTCTAATAGCTCAAGTTGAGAAAGGATACGATTATTACACCCTCTTAAATGTATCCCGGGAAACAGTCTATCTCGCCATTCAGGACAAGGGGTTGCTATAGAAGCCCGCACCCACGAAAGCCCCTGTAGATAAGAGAAATCGTTATAAGTATTGTGACTTCCACGAAGACGTGGGGCACAACAAGTCAGAGTGCTACAACTTACGAAATCAGATCAAGGCTTTGATAAGATGAGGATGTCTGGTAGAGTTCTTACAGCAAGTTTGGGATAACATTCAAACTGGAAGAGAATTGCAAGCCGAGATCCGTGAGCACGCTTAGAAGACAAAGTGGGAGCAGGCGGATCTGATGCAACAAATCCAAATAATACATACCATCAGTGGGGGACCTACTCGGACAGGCACTTCCAATAATTCCAGGAAAAACTAAGCAAGGAAGGTTCCTAGTATGGACGAAAGGCAGGGTATCCTCAAAGTCGACTAAAACCCGATCAAACCCGATCAAACCCTCTCAGTTGTCACAGATCATTTTCACCGAGGCAGATGTCTATAACACCGTACAACCTCATGATGATCTGATGGTGATAATGGTATAGATTACCAACTGTATGGTACACCGATTGCTCAGCGGCACAGGCAGCAGCGTCGACGTCCTATTTAAAGACACCTTGGAAAAACTTAACTTGAAACTGTGATGTTACAATAGTTGCACTACCCCGCTGTATGGGTTCACTAGGGACTCAATCATACCCGTAGAGTCAAAAATCCTACTAGTGATCATCGGTGCCACACCTCTCCAGCAGAATATCATGAAAGACTTCGTGGTGGTAGATACCCTCTCGGTCTATAATGCAATATTAGGAATGTCATTTTTATCATCCTTGAAAGGGGTCATATCAATCTACCACAACGTTCTGAAGTTCCCAGTAGGTGATAAGGTGGGGGAGGTTCGAGGTGACCAGCAGGCAGCCAGGAGATGCTATGCATTGTCTGCCAACCCAACAACTTTAGCAATACAATTTGTCCAGGTGACAACGATCAAGGACCGGGAAGCACCAGTGTTGACTTTGGAAGATACAGGACCCATAAATTGCCCTGAGGACCACCATATGGTGCCTGATGAGGAGGAGCAGAGAAAAGAGTGGGCCAGCGACCATCCAGTGGATAAACTGGAAGAGGTTTCCATCCAAATGGGTGACCCCTCGAAAGTCGTCAAAGTTGGAGCCACCCTTGAGTCGGGGATGAAGGAGGGCCTGATCGGGCTCCTTAAAGAGTTCAATGACATATTCACCTTGAGTCATTACGAAATGCCTAGGATCCCGATGACTTTGGCCACCTATCGATTGGCAGTGGATCCGGCCTTCAAACTCATCAAATAAAAAAGGAATGCTGCCGTTCTGGATAAAGTGGATAAATTTACCCAAGCGGGCTTCATCAGAGAAGCACGCTACCCCAAATGGATAGCCAACGTGGTTATGGTGACAAAGGCTAATAAAAAGTGGCGCATGTGCGTCGATTATCTCTACCTCAGTCGGGCATGCCCGAAAGACAGTTTTCCTCTGCCAAAATTTGATCAGCTAGTCGATTCCACTTCCTGGAACAAGCTCCTGAACTTCATGGATGCATTTTCAGGGTACAATCAAATTATGATGCACCCCGCCTACAAGGAAAAGACCAGTTTCATCACCGGACGGGGTCTATATTGCTACAAGGTAATTCTTTTAAGGCTTAAAAATGCAGGAGCTACGTATCAACGGTTAGTCAACCGACTGTTCAAACCTGAAATTGGAAGGTCAATCGAAGTGTATATCAATGACATGATCACCAAGTCATCAACCTCGGAAAGCCATCTGGACGACCTTTGCAGAACCTTCAAGATCTTAAAGGAGAACCAGATGAGATTGAACCCTTCCAAGTGCGCATTTAGGGTGACCACAGGAAAGTTTCTGGGCTTTATGGTCCACGAGAGAGGCATAAAGGCTAACCCAGAAACGATTAAGGAAATACTGGATCTAGAGTCCCCCACATTGCTAAAACAGGTTCAATTCTTGACCGGACAGGTAGCAGCGCTCAACAGGTTCATTTCTCGATCTACCGATAAGTGTCTCCCGTTCTTCAAAGCCATTAAGCCGAGAAGAAACATGAAATGGGACCAGGAGAGTGAACAAACTTTTCAAGCCTTGAAAAAATACATGTCAAGCCCTCCACTACTGGTTAAGCCAAGCCATGGAGAAGAGCTTCAAATCTACTTGGATATTTCAGAAACCGCTGTAAGTAGGGCCTTGGTCAAGGAATACGGGGATAGGGTCAAGCGACCTATCTACTACGTAAGTCATGCTCTAACCAAGACCGAGAAGAACTATACCCTTTTGGAGAAGCTCGCTTATACCTTGGTGACCTCGGTAAGGAAGCTCCGTCCCTACTTTCGGGCTCACCCAGTGGTGGTAGTGACGGACCAACCTCTCTGCCAGTTTTTATAGAGGCCGGACGTATCTAGAAGATTGGTCTTGTGGGCCCTAGAACTCACCCAGTTTGATTTAAGGTATAAGCCCAGGATCGTAATTAAAGCCCAGGCTCTGGCTGGCTTTGTAGTAGAGCTCTCAATGCCCTGGGCCAAGCGACCTCCCCAGAGACGAACACAACCCCTGAGAAGACTCCAGAATCTGGCTGTAGGCTAGAAGGCAGCAAATCATTGATCATTTGCACAGATGGAGCCTCCGGGCAAGCTGGAGGAAGAGCGGGCATAGTTTTAATCGACCTAAAAGGGGCCGAGTGCTGCCATTGTTTCAGATTTGAATTCAAAGCCATTAATAATGAGGCAAAGTATGAAGCCCTCTTAGCCGGGATAAGGGCGGCCACAGAGCTCAGGGTCAATTACCTGCAGGTCAGGAGTGACTAGTTGCTCATAGTCAACCAAATTTCTGAGGATTATTAGAAAAAAGAGGAAAACATGATCGCCTACCTGAAGCTAGTCCAACAACTTAAGAGCAAGTTTAAAGGATTTAAGATTGAGCAGATACCTTGACAACAGAATCTGTGGGCTAACGTCCTAGCGAAGATATCTGTAAATGATGGCCAGACCTTACCTAAAGGGGTCCCTCTTCAAGTGATTCCCCTACCCAGCACAAAGGCAGGAAAAGAGACTTATACCCAAGATCGGCCGCCATGCTGTATGGACCCAATAGTGGATCATCTTCAAGAAGGGAGACTTCCCGGAAAGCCAAACCAAGCTAGGAAAATCAAGAGGCTCTCAGTCCGGTATTGCTTGGAAGATGGTTACTTGTACAGGAGGGGCAAGTCCCTTCTTCTGCTTTGATGTTTACATCTGGAAGACACCAAATGACCATTGAGAGAGGTCCATTCCGGGGAATAAGAGAACCACACTGGAGGGGAGGCTCTGGCATACCAAGTGCTCCGCATGGGGTACTATAAGCCAACCATCATCAAGACGCAAAGAACTTAGTACGATCTTGCGAAGCATTCCAGAAGACCGTGAACTTGAGTCACCTCCCACCAAATGGGTTGTCATCCCTTAGCTCACCATACCCCTTTGCTTTGTGGGGAGTCGACTTGATCGAACCTCTTCCTACTGCTCATGGTTAAGCCAAGCATGCTATCGTGGCAATTGACTATTTCACAATATGGGTCAAAGCCGGACCACTATCCCAGATATCGGAAGAAAGCATAACAAGATTCATAAAGAACAATATGGTTTGCAGATTCGGGATCCCTCTAGTCATTGTAGCCGACCTCTGCAAGCAGTTCGACAACGCCCAGTTCAAGGATTTCTGTGAAGGCTTGGGAGTCGACCTTAGATTTGATTCAGTAGCCTACCCCCAGACCAATGGTTTGGTGGAATAAATGAATAAAATCAGTAAGAGGTTGTTAAAGAAGAAACTGCAGCAAAAGAAAGGCAGATGGGCGGAGGAACTTCCCGAGGTCCTCTGGGTTTATCGCACCACGTGAAGAACATCCACCGGGGAAATACCTTATTCTCTAGCCTTCGGGATTGAAGTAGTTCTTCCCATTGAGCACAAACTAACATCTTTTAGGGTCCAACATTTTGAACCAGAAAGCAACGATGATAAGCTCTGAGCTAGCTTGGATCTCTTGGAAGAAAAGCAGGATCGAGCAACTAAGAAGGTAGCGATTTACCAGAGCAAAATTGCCAGGTACTTTAACAGGAGGGCAAAAGCCCAAAACTTTAAGGAATGGGACCTAGTTCTCAGGAAAGTATCGTTGAATATTAGGAAGAGGTCAGACGGGGTCCTGGGGCCCAACTGGGAAGGGCCATACCTAGTAAAAGTGGTGATACATAATAGGGTATATAAGCTCAAGGACATGAATGGCAACTTATCGATCATACTTGGAATGCAGATCACTTAAGAAAATTCTATCCTTGAACAGGGGACTCTTAAGCAGGATACCTCCACCTAGTTTTTAATATTCAGCAATAATGTACTCTATCCCTTTTATCAATAAAACCCGTTTTCTTGTTTTCTCCATCTTCAACTATGTTCTACAATGATTTGGGTCTATGTGGAAAATTCGACATTATCATTCCAAGACCAAGGGTTAGCCGGGGAAACCCCCTCTCTACTCCTAACGCCTTGGCCGGAACTACCCTCCGCCAAGAAGGGTCTGAGTGTAAGAGCATATTTGCCATCCAAATCTCGAGACCAGGAAATAGCTAGATAGCCCTTTTGATGCCTTGGTAGGACTCCCACACCCAATGAGGGTCTGAGTGTAAGAGCATAGTTGTCATCCAGATCTCGAAACCAGGAAATAGCTTGATAGCCCTCCTAATGCCTTGGTAGGTCTACCACCCCCATAAAGGGTCTGTGTGTAAGAGCATAATTTTCATCCAGATCTCGAGACCAGGAAATAGCTAGATAGCCCTCATGATGCCTTGGTCGGGCTACCACCCCTAAGAAGGGTCTGTGTGTAAGATCATAATTGCCATCCAGATCTCGAGACCAGGAAATAGCTAGATAGCCCTTCTGATGCCTTGGTCGGGCTACCACCCCCATGAAGGGTCTGAGCGTTAAAGCATTATTGCCATCCAAATATCGAAGACCTGGAAATAGCTAGATAGCCCTCCTAAGGCCTTGGGCGGGTTATCGCCCCCCAAGAAGGACTCAAGTTTAAGAGCACAGTAGCCCTCCCAGCCTAAGAGAAGGCTAGATAGTTCTCCTTGATACCTCATTCAAGCTATAACCCCCTAAAAAAGCTTAAGGTCTACGATCATACAAGGGGACTGTCATTCAAAGTCACCGAGCTATAAGTTCTATTGAGAGTCAAACGCTCAAACTAGCTATCTACGTTCACGATTAAGCATTTTTTTATCTTGTTACTTTTAATGAGCTAAATCAAGGTGCGATAAAGGCTGAACCTACATGCAAATCAGAATTTGAAACAAGTCTAAAAGCTAAATTTCATTGATAAATTGGAAAGCCTATTCCCCGGTAAGGCTACAGCAAACAGGGAGCCCAACCTCTAGTTCCGGGCTATAAAAAAGGGAAAGAATAACAATCAATCATGAGTAAAGATGGGGAGCCCACCCCCCTTTCCGGGCATTCAAAGCAAGATGCAGGAAGATGGGTTCAAACTTCTGCGTCCTCCTGATTTCTTCCAGCTTCTCCCTCCTCAGGATGAACCTCGCTCCCCCTTTCCTTTCCGGTGGTCACTCATCCTGGTTTACCACCTCTACCACCTCACCCTGAGGATGTCCTTCAACGATTTGTTGCTCATCTGGGTCCTCCTCTATGACCTCATTGACCACCGCCATCACCTTAGGAGGTATGGCTTCATCAAAAAGGTTGGCCATTGACTTTGGCATGATTTCCCCTTCTACTAGCTTCTCCATTGAAGCCACCTTAGGGGGACCTCGGGCTTCTATAAAATCTCTTTCCGGGTCCATGGGTAGAACCCCCCATGAAGATTCTCCGGGACCTGATGTTGGGAAGACATGAGGAGGAGGAGGGAGGTCTGACCCTGCTGGATGCTTCCCTACTTCGACCATGTTTGAGGGATCCAGGTCGTCACCTAAGGGGCGAGACATCTCTGCAACCTTAGCCATTATCTCCTCCATATCCCAGTTAGCAATAATCGACATATCAAAAAGGGAGGGGAGGGCCTCAGCGACTTTGTAGGAGGCGTAGAAGTATCCCTCGCTAAAAGAGAAGTCCACCTCAGCCTGAAGCTTGGCAACTTGGGCTTGAAGAGCATGATTCTCAACATCTAACGCCTTCGCTTTTTCCTTCTGGTCATCCCTCTAGCTGGTTCATCGCTTAGATCGAAGAGTTTCTTGGTCAAAGGATAGCTTCAGCCTTTCGTGGTAGCACCGAAGCTCAGCCAGTTGTGTTTCCATTCCCCTCTGGCTGGAAGTCATCTCTTGGACCAAGGATTGAGCTTGTGCTAGCAATCCCATGGCCCGCTCAGCCTCAGCTTCAGCCCTAACTGCCTGATCTCGAAGAAATGATACTTGGTGGCCCATGGCTACATTGAGCTTGAAAGCCTACAAAGCATGAAACGAAGGTTAGAAAGCAATCAAATCTCACAATAACAGGAAATAAAGGCAATGACTACCTCGGCCAGAAGAGCTACCCCTTGGTAACTAGAAAATCCACGGGCATGGAAGCCATCCTAGAAAGCCCGCCACCTGGGCATGTAGCAATGAACTGCTTCAAAACGTTATACTGGCCAACCGAGCTCGACTGATGGTGGGGTGAGAAGGGGGGATCTCAGGAGTACCAGCCTCGGGATCACCTATGGCCTGAACTGCCCGGGACACAGATGGATCGGTTGAATGAGGGGGTAATGTAACTGGCGAAGCAACAGCTGAAGTGGGAACCACTGGTGAGGGGACAAAGGTAAATGTATCAGTGGCTTGGGAAGCGGGCCCTCCTCGATTTAAAGCCTTTACTGCCTGATATGCGAGAACAGCCATCTTAGACCTCATTTGGGAAGACGATGAAGCAGGAACAAGCGAGGCAGCGGCCTTAATGATTGGCCCCCCCTTTTTTAAGTTAGCCGAGAAGGCTCTCTGGGACGACCTGGAATGAGGAGAAGGGGTCCGAGCTTTCTGGGCTTCACAAGAAGTTAAAGCAACCATAAAAACTGTTTAAAAAGAGGAAGAAATTGAGGATGTCATAAGCAAATTAGTTAATAAAAACAAAGCATGATAGCTTAAAATCACTCACGAGGGGAAGCATCGGAGATCCGCAGATACTTTTTCACCCCGCGGGGGTCGAAGAGGTCAGCAGTTGAAAAATTCAAGTTCAGATAATTTCTTGCGAGGATAGTCTTCAGCATGGCCTTAGACTCAGCTGGCAGGGAGTCCCGATCCCATGAGGGTTTGTCACCGAAAGCACTGGGAACCGCGAGCTCATGCATGCCGATAAATACAGAGCTCCCCCAGTCCCCCCCCCCCCCCCCCCCCCCCGCTAGTATCCACACTTCCTTCCAAGCGTGATTTTTCTCAAAGCACCGGGGATGATAAAGTTCAGTTTGTTTTTTGCCTTCACGTTGAACTGTCCCTTGGGACTTCCGGACAAGCTCCCGATCTGGAAAAGGTAGGCCAGCTCTTCTGCCTCTAGTTCCCGAGTAACATTACCCAGCTCACACTGTTCCCTTCACAACACGAGGAAACCAATCAGATGCCTCTAAAAGCCGGGTGTCAGTTGAAGGGGAGCTAGTTGAAGGGCATTAAGGGCCCACCGAAGAGTGGGGTGAAGGGGGAGCCTTACCCCGTTCTCAAAGGCTGCCAAAAGAATAGGAAGCACGCCCGCAGGAGGATTATAAAAATCATAGTTCCTATAGGGAACTGTGAGGGTAACACCCTTAGGAATGTCGTATTTATCCTGAAGGCTGTTAATCGATTGTGAGTTTACAGTAGAATCAGGAATAACCCTAGATTCTAAGGGAAGAGTTGTCGCTGAAGGAAGCCCTGCCACTGTAACTTGAATCTCCCCAATGGTGTTGACCCTCTCTCCAGCATCGAAATCCTCGTCAACTAAGTTTAGAGGGTTGTCGGGTTGATTGGATAAGCCGGAACCGATTGAGACATTTCTACCAGAGCGACGGATCTGGCAGACCTGGGAGGAGTCCTCGTCACTCGAAATTCCTTACACCCATTTCTGAGGAACCAGGTAAGAGCCTCCAGTGCCCTCGACCAAGGCTTCAATGATATCAGAGGAGTTCGGTATTATTGGATGAAAAGAGCTTGAAGGTAGGCAAAAGATAAGTAGGTGGTCGAAGAAGACAAGTAAAGGAGAAGAAATCTCTAAAGTTCAAGATTAAGAGAAAGTGTGAAGAAACGGGCAAGGAGTTTGAATTTAAATAGAGGTTAGGGGTGTAATGACGTCGGTGATATCCTCAGAAAGATCACCTCGAGTCACGGAGAGAGCCGTAATGCAACCGGTTTTCCTCGAAGAACATACCAATTCAAGTTCGACAAATCACTTAGGCAATTAATGAGAAGATTTCGTTTGAGATTCTCAGTAATTATCTCATAACAAAAAAATTTCTCAATTAAACAGGGAATCTGACTCCAACCCCAACTCTACCTCCAGTGTTCAAGTCAGAAAGGACTTCTGTTAATAGTAAAATATGGCTAGGGGTCAAAGAGAAATTTTCCACTCTCCTAGCCTGAATCAAAACCCAAATTCGACATTCATGAGACCCCGAGCAGACCATAAAGCTACTTCATCAGACCAGGGGAGGTCCGTCGGGCTTTATAGCTATCAGGGATGAAGTTTGGCACAACCAGGTTGAGCCTAAGCGCGAACATGGGAATCCAGGCTACTCAAGGCCATCTATCTAGGAACCTTAGCTCTTGAGATTGGGCTCTAAAACCACCTCGCGAAAGCAAGAAAATATTGCTGAAAGCACTTGAGGCGAAGCCCGACGCAAACAAAAGTAAACTCCCTCCACTAGTGGGCACTTCCCGAAGTCTGGTTTGATTCGTAGTCTAAGATAGAAGCCCACCAACCTCTCCAAAAGCCTGCCATTCTCGTTGGGCATGAAAGAAGAATCTCGTCTAGCTTACACTACCTCTAGTAAGTGCCCACGAGTCTATCCCAGGCTTCTTTGAATAGAGCCAAAGCATGGATCTACCTCGCTCTATAAGACAACGACAAGTTAATTCAGCTACCTCCATGAAGAAAGTGTCGTGAGTACACACATGATCAAATCTACATAACAAACAACATTAAATCCACGTACGGATAAGTCAAGAGTTTGATTCCAAAAGGAAACAAACTTATCACCTTCAACGATATCATCGAATCCAGTAACAAGTTAAATTCAAATGACGAATCCCGCCGATAAGGATGGAACAGATTCATGGGATCGTGGCAGGATATTTGTGAAATTAAAACCTACTTGGACCAAATATAAATAAGGCCAAGCATGGTAAGGAGAGATATATGAAAAAAGAGAAGAGAAATATGAGATATAGACGATAAGAAAAGGAGGAGAGAAGAGCCTAAATTTTGTAATGAGAACACGGCCGCCATTGTTTCCACTATTCAACAAGTCCAAAGCGACCACCTTTCTACGTCCCAGATAATGTATCAGAGAGAATTCTGTATATCAAAGTGATCGATAATAAAAGCTCCCGATTTTCATTATTATACAAATCTTCATTCCTATATAAGCAGGTTAGGTATCAAAGGTACCGACCCCGACCACTACCTCCGTGGTAGTGGTCTTGAGGGTGTTAGCATGAATTTCTCATCTTGAGCAACTTTCCCGTTAACAGCTACAAAGTAATGCCTTTCGGGCTTAAAACACAGGAGTTACGTACCAACGGTTGGTCAACCGGTTGTTCAAGCTCGAAATTTGAAGATCAATGGATGTGACATCGACGATATGATCACCAAGTCATCAACCTCCGAAGGGCATCTGGGCGACATCCGTAAAACCTTCATGATCTTAAAGAAGAACCAAATGAGATTGAACCCCTCCAAATGCGCCTTTAGGGTGACCGCGGGGAAGTTTCTGGGCTTCATGGTCTATGAGAGAGGCATAGAGGCTAACCTGAAAAAGATTAAGGCCATCCTGGATCTGAAGTCCTCCACGTCACTTAAACTGGTTCAAGTCTTGACCGGGCAAGTAACAGCAATCAATAGGTTCATTTCTCAGTCTACCGACAGGTGTCTCCCATTCTTCAAAGCCCTTAATCAGGGAAGAAACATGAAATGGGACAAGGAGAGTGAGCAAGCTTTTCAAGCCTTAAAAAAAATACTTGTCAAGCCCTCCACTACTGGTTAAACCTAGCCCTGGAGAAGAGCTAAAAATTTACTTGGCCGTTTCAGAATTTACGGTAAGCGAGGCCTTGGTCAAGGAATGTGGAGATAGGGTCTAGCGGCATATCTACTACGTGATTCATGCTTTAACCAAGCCCGAGAAGAACTATACCCTTTTGGAGAAGCTCGCTTATACCCTAGTAACCTCAGCAAGAAACATCCATCCTTACTTCCAAGCTCATTCGATAGCAGTAGTGACAGATCAACCCCTTTGTCAATTTTTGCAACGGCTGAATGTTTCCAAAAGACTAGTTTTATGGGCTCTAGAACTCACCCAGTTTGATTAAAGGTATAAGCCTAGGACCGCAATTAAGGCCTAGGCTCTAGCAGACTTTGTAGCAGAGCTCTCAATGCCCCCAGGTCAAGCGACCTCCGCAGCAACAGACGTAGCCCCTGAGAAGATTCCAAAATTTGACAGCTGGTCGGAGGGTTACAAGTCGTGGATCCTCTACATTGATGGAGCTTTCGGGCAAATTAAGGGAGGAGCGGGTATAGTTCTAATCGATCCAGAAGGAACTGAGTGCTGCAACCACTTTATATTTTAATTTAAAGCCACTAACAATGAGGCAGAGTATGAAGCCTTTTTAGCCGGAATAAGGGCAGCCGCAGAGCTCGGGGTTGATTACCTGTAGGTTAGGAGTGACTCGTTGCTCATAGTCAACCAAGTTTCTGGGGATTATCAGGCAAAAGGGGATAACATGATTGCCTACCTGAAGCTAGTTCAACAGCTTAGGCACAAATTCAAAGGTTTTAGGATTGAGTAGATACCTCGACAACAGAATCGTCGAGCTGACATCCTAGCTAAGATAGCTGTAAATGGTGGCCAGACTTTACCCCAAGGGGTCCCTCTTCAAGTGATCCCCCTATCTAGCATAGTGGCAGGTAAGGAGACTTATACCCTGGATCGGTAACCATGCTGGATGGACCCGATAGTACATTATCTGAAATAAGGAGAGACTTCCCGAGGAGCCAGACCAAGATAGGAAATTCAAGAGGCTCTCGGTCTGGTATTGCTTGGTGGATGGGTACTTATATAGGATGCGCAGATCCCTTCCTTTGCTCCGATGTTTACACCCTGAAGATGCCAAATGGGCATTGAAAGAGGTTCACTCAGGGGAATGTGGCAACCATATTGGTTGGGAGGCTCTGGCATATCAAGTACTCCACATGGGGTACTACTGGCCAACCATCCATCAAGATGCAAAGATTTTGGTACAATCATGTAAAGCTTGCCAGAAGACCGCAAACTTGAGTCACCTACCGCCAGAGTGATTATCATCCCTTAGCTCACCATAACCCTTTGCTATGTGGGGAGTCGACTTGATCGGACCGCTTCTAATTGCTCCTAGTCAAGCGAAGCATGCTATCGTGGCAATCGACTATTTCACAAGATGGTTTAAAGCTGGACCACTCTCCCAGATATCAGACAAAAATACAGCAAGATTTATAAAAAATAATATGGTTTGCAGGTTCGGAACCCCTATTGCCATTATAGATGACCTCGACAAGCAGTTTGATAATGGTCGATTCAAAGACTTTTACAAAGGCTTGGGAATCGACCTTAGGTTTGCTTCAGTAGACCACCCTTAGACTAATGGGCTGGTGGAATCCACCAATAAGACTATAAATAAGATGTTGAAAAAGAAGCTACAACAGAAAAAGGGTAGATGGGCCGAGGAGCTTCCCGAGGTCCTCTTGGCTTACCGCACTACAAAGAGAATAGCTACCGGGGAAACGCCCTACTCAATAGCCTTCGGGGTTGAAGTAGTGCTTCCCATTGAGCATAAACTGACCTCTTTTAGAGTCCAACATTTTGAACTGGGGAGCAATGAGGACAAGCTCTGAGCTAGCTTGGATCTCTTGGAAGAAAAACAAGATCGAGTAGTTGAGAAGGTAGCAGTTTACCAGAGCAGGATTGCTAGATACTTTAATCGGAAGGTTAAAGCCCGAAACTTTAAGAAAGGGGACCTAGTTCTTAGGAAAGTGACGCTGAATATCAGAAAAAGGTCAGAAGGGGTCCTGGGGCCAAACTAGGAAGGGCCATACTTCGTGAAGGTGGTGGCCCGTAATGGGGCATACAAACTCGAAGACATGAATGGCCGACTCATCTATCATACCTGGAATACAGATCATTTGAGAAAATTCTACCCCTGAACAAGGGACTCATGAGCAGGCTACCTCCACCTAGATCTTAATCTTCAGCAATAATGTACTCATTTATTTTTATCAATAAAGCCTGTTTTTTCTCCATCTTCAGCTATGTCCCACAAAGATTTGGGTCTACATGGGAAATTTGACAATTCCGTCTCAAGACCAAGGATTAGCAAGGGAAGCCCCCTCGCTATCCCTGATGCCTCGACCAGGCACTACCCCCCACCAAGAAGGGTCTGAGTGTAAGAGCATAGTTGTCATCCAGATCTCGAGACCAGAAAATAGCTAGATAGCCCTCTTGATGCCTTGGTCGGGCTACCACCCCCCAAGAAGGGTCTGAATGTAAGAGCATAGTTTCCATCCAGACTTTGAGACCATAAAATAGCTAGATAGCCCTCATGATGCCTTGGTCGGGCTACAACCCCCAAGAAGGGTCTAAGTGTAAGAGCATAGTTGTCATCCAGCCCTCGAGACTAGGAAATAGCTAGATAGCCCTCTCGATGCCTTGGTTGGGTTACAACCCCCTAAGAAATAGTCAAGTTTAAGAGCGTGGTAAAAAATCCCAGCTTAAGAGAGGGCTAGATAGTTCTCCTTGATACCTCATTCGGGTTGTAACCCCCCTAAAGAAGCTTTAAGGATTGAGAGCTCTTTTACTTAAACTCTAATTTCCCAGTTATTACTGGTTGTTAATCCTCCGGGTACACGTGGTTACTTACTGTGACAGGTCTACGATCAAAATAGGGGACTATCGATTAAAGTCACTGAGCTGCAAGTTTTTATTGAGAATCGAAAGCTCGAGCTAGCTATCCATGTTCGCACTTAAGTAGTTTTCCTATCTTATTACTTTTCCCAAGCTAAATCAGGTTGCTATAGGAGCTGAACCTAGATGGAAATCAAAAATGAAAAAGTACATACAAGTCAAAATTTGAATCAGACCTAAAGTTGAATTCCATTAATGAGTTGGGGAGCCTATCCTCTGGTAAGGCTACAACAATCAGATGGGGAGCCCAACCCCTGGTTCCGGGCTACAAAGCACTAAAATAAAGAGTGACAATGATGATCAAGCATGAGCAAGATGGGATGCCCACCCCCCTTTCCGGGCATTCAAAGCAAGCTGCAAGAAGGTGGATTCAAGCTTCTGCATCTTTCTGGTCTCTTTCAGCTTCCCCTCTCTCCGGGTGAACCTCGCCCCATGCTCCTCTTTCGGGTGGTTGCTCATCCCAGATAGCCACCTCATCCACCTCTTCCTTAGGATTCCCCTCGATTGCCTAGTGCTCAGCAGGATCCTCCTCCAAGACTTCATTGACCACCGCTATGACCCTAAAAGGTATGCCTGTATCAAGAAGATTGGTAATTGACTCTGGTATAATTTCCTCTTATGCTGGCTCCTCCCTTGAAGGCACCTTAGAGGGACCTCGGGATTATGTAAGATCTCCTTCTTACACCACCGGTAGAATGCCCCTCGAGATTCTCTAGGACCTGATTTTGGGAAGATGGGAGGAGAATGAGGAGGAAGGTCTTACCCGGCTGGTTGCTTCCTAGCTTCAGTCACATTAGAGGAGTCCGGGTCATCACCAAAAAGGTGAGACATCTTTGCGAACTTGGCTAATATCTCCTCCCTATCCCAGTTAGCAATAATTGACAGGTCAAAGAGGGATGGAAGGGCCTCAGTGACTTGGTAGAAGGCGTAGAAGTATCCCTCGCTAAAGGAGGAATCCACCTCAGCATGAAGCTTGGCAACTTGGGCTTACATAACATGATTCTCAGCATCTAACGTCTTCTCTTCTTCCTTCCAGTCATCTCGCTGGCTGGCTTGTCGCTTAGACCGAAGAGTTTCTTGATCAAAAGACCACTTTAGCCTCTCGTGGTCGCACTGAAGCTCAGCCAGTTGTGTTTTCATTCCCCTCTGGCAGGAAGTCATCTCCTGGACCAAGGATTGAGCCTGCGCCAGTAGGCCCCTAGCCTGCTCAGCCTCAGCTTCAGCTCTAGCTACCCGATCTCGGAGAAAGGATACCTAATGGCTCATCGCTACATTGAACTTGAAAGCCTGTAAATTATGAAACAAAGGTTATAAAGCAATCAAAGCTCACAATCACAGAAAATAAAGGCGATGACTATCTCGACCAAAATATCCATGGGCATGGAAGCCATCCTAGAGAGCCTGCCACCCCGGCAAGAAGCAGCGAACTGCTTCAAACCCTCATCCTGACCAACTGAGTACGACTGATGGTGGGGGCGAGAAGAGGGAATCTCAGGAATTCCAATGTCGGGATCCCTTGGAGCCTGAACTGCCCGGGACACAGCTGGATCAGCGAAAGAAGTATGTAATGTAACTGGAGAAGTAACAACTGTAGCGGGAGCCATTAATGAAGAAGCGGAAGTGGACATATTAGTGGCCTGGCGAGTAGGCCCTCTTTGATTTAGAGCTTTAGCTGCCGGAGATGCGAGAATAGCCATCTTAGATCTCATCTGGGAAGGCGATGGAGCAGGAGCGGGAGCTGGAGCAGGAGCAGGAGCAGGCGAAGCAGCGACCATGAGGATTGGCCTCTCTTTCTCCGAGGTATCTAAGAAGGTTCCCAGGGATGATCTGGAAGGAAGGGAAGAGCCGAGCTTGCCGGGCTTTGCGAGAAGTTGGAGCAACAACAAAAACTGCTAAAAAGGGGGGGAGGGGGGTAAAACCATCAGAAATGAATCATTCAACAACCCAAAAGCTTGATGGTTCAAGATAATTATGAGGAATTGCGTCGGATATCCAAAGATAGCGGTTTACCCGATGAGGATCAAAAAGGTCAGCAGTCGGGAACTTTATGTTCAAGTAGTTCCTGACAAGGATGGCCTCCTGCACCGTCTCAGATTCAACGGGCAAGGAATCTCGGTCCCGTGAGGTCTTATCATTAAAGGTGGTCAAAACCGCAAACTCATGCCCACCTCTAAAAATCGAGCTCCCCCAATGATTGCCAGCCAATACCCATTCTTCTTTTCAGGTCGGGTCCTTCCTTTAAGCTCTAGGGATGATGAAATTAAACTTATTCTTGGCCTTGGCGTAAAACTGACCTCGAGGGACCCCAGCCAGGCTCCCAATCTGAAAAAGGAAAGCAATCTTCTCTACCCTAGGCTCTCTGGTTCTCTTTCTTAACTCTTACTGCTCCCTCCACAACACTGCTCCAACCAAGTGCCTCAAGAAGCCGGGTGTTAGCTGGAAGGGAGCCAGCTAAAGGGCGTTGAGAGCCCGCCAAAAGGTAGGATGAAGAGGGAGCATTACCCTGCTTACGAAGGCTGCAACATGGATATGGAGTACGTATTTGGGTGGATTAAAGATGTCGTAATTTCTGTGGGGGACTGTGAGAGAGGCGGTGTCATGAATGCCGTAATTTGTCCTTAAGTGGCTGATCGACTTTGGGTCAACGGTAGAATCAAGAATGACCCTAAAGTCATATGAAAGACGCCTCTCTAGGGAAGGACCGACGATTGTGACATGGTCCACCCCAGTGACACCGACCCTATTCTTTTCACCGGAGTCCTCGACAACTAAGTTCAGATTATCCGGTTAGTTAGAAAACCGAGTCCCGATGGCTACATTCCTGTTTGATCGACGACGTTACGGGGACAGAGGAGAGTTGTCCCCGCCTAGGTCTCATCGAGCCTATTTTCCATGGGCGAGACTTGAGACCTCTGTGCCTTCAACAAGGGAGTCAATGGAATCACGACTGGCCTTCGACATGGAAGAACAGGTCTTAGGGATTGAGAAAAAAGGGAAATCGACAAAAGGTAGCAAGAGAGAAAAAGTCTGCAAATTTGAAATTGAGAGAATATGTGAAGAAATGGCAGTGATTTTGAATTTAAATAGAGGTTAAAGGTGTAACGACGTCAGCGATATCCTCAGGAAGATCGCCTCGAGCCACAGAGAGAGCCGTAACACTGCCGGTTTTCCTCTGAAAAACACACCAATTCAAGTTCGACACAACATTAGGGCAATTAATGATAAGATTTCATTCGAGATCCTCAGTAATTATCTCATAACGGAAAATTTCCCAATTAAACAGGGAATTTGACTCCAACCCCAACTCTACCTCCGGTGTTCAAGTCAGAAGGGACTTCTGTTAATAGTAAAATTTAGCTAAGGGGTCAAAGAGAAATTTTCCACTCTCCCAGCCCAAAATCGACATTCATGAAACCCCGGATGTAACATAAAACTGCCCCGCAGAAGCATGGTGGCATTAGGAGGGCTATCTAGCTATTTCCTGGTCTTAAGATCTGGATGGCAACTATGCTCTTACACTCGGATCCTTCTTGGGGGTCGTAGCCCGACCAAGGCATCAGGAGGGCTATCTAGCTATTTCCTGGTTTTGAGATCTGGATGGAAACTATGCTCTTACACTCAAATCCTTCTCGGGGGTGGTAGCCAGACCAAGGCATAAGGAGTATTTGCTGGTCTTGAGATCTGGATGGCAATTATGCTCTTACACTTAGATCCTTCTAGGGGGGTGGTAGCCCGACCAAGGCATCAGGAGGGCAATCTAGCTATTTCCTGGTCTTGAGATCTAGATGGAAACTATGCTCTTACACTTAGATCCTTCTTGGCTCGGGGTGGTGCCCGGCCGTGGCATCAGGAGTAGCGAGGGGGCTTCCTCGGCTTACCCCTGGTCTTGAGGCGATAATGTCAAAACTTTCCATGTAGACCCAAAATATTGTAGGACATAGTTGAAGAAGGAGTAAACAGGAAAAGGCAAGCTTTATTGATATGGAAGATGGAGTACAATACCGTCAGAAGAAAAATAAAAGAAGCTAGTCGGAGGTCGCCTTGCTTCTGATTCCCCAGTTCGAGGGTAAAATTTCCTTAGGTGATCCGCGTTCCAAGTATGGTCGATGAGTCGACCATCCATATCCTCGAGCTTGTACCCCCCATTACGGATCACCATCTTTATTAGGTAGGGTCCTTCCTAGTTGGGTCTTAGGGGCCCGTCTGACCTCTTCATGGTGTTCAACATCACTTTCCTGAGGACTAGATCCCCTTCTTTGAAACTTTGGGATTTAACCCTCCTGTTAAAATACCTGGCAATTCTATCTTGGTAGATCACTACCTTCTCAGCTATTCGATCCTGCTTTTCTTCTAGGAGGTTCAATCTAGCTCGTAGCTTGCTTTAACTGCTCCCTGATTCGAATCATTGGACTCTAAAGGAGGTCAACTTGTGCTTTATAGGTAGGACTGCTTTAACCCCGAAAGCCAGCGAGTAAGGCGTTTCGCTGGTAGCTGTTCTCCTTATAGTGCGGTAAGCCTAAAAGACCTCGGTAAGCTCTTCTACCCACCTGCCTTTCTTTTGTTGTAGCTTTTTCTTTAATAATTTCTTGATGGTTTTGTTCATGGATTCCACCAAACCATTGGTTTGAGGGTAGGCTACCAAAGCAAACCGAAGGTCGATTCCCAAACATTGGCAGAAATTTCTGAATTGGCCATTGTCGAACTGTTTTCCGAGGTCGGTTATGATGGTAAAACGGGTTCTAAACCTACAAACTAAATTGGTCTTGATGAAACATGTTGTGTTCTCTTCCGATATCTGGGACATTGGTCCAGTTTTAACCCATCTTGTAAAGTAATCAATCGCTACGATAGCGTGCTTGGCCTGTCCCGGAGCTGTAGGAAGCGGTCCAATCAAATCGACTCCACATATAGCAAAGGGGTATGGCGAGCTAAGGGATGACAAACGCTCCGGAGGGAGGTGACTCAAATTTACGGCCTTTTGGCATGCCTCGCAGGTTTGCACCAAGTTCTTAGCATCTTGATGGATTATCGGCCAGTAATACCCCATGCGGAGAACCTGATATGCGAAGGCCTCTCCACCAATATGGTTCCCGCATTCCCCAGAATTAACCTCTCTCAAAGCCCACTTGGCATCTTCAGGGTGTAGACATCGGAGTAGGGGAAGGGATTTTCCCCTTCGGTATAAATGCCCATCCACCATACAATATCGGACCGAGAGCCTTTTAACCCTCCTAGCTTGGTCAGGCTCCTCGGGGAGTTTCCCGTCTTGTAGATATTTTGCTATTGGATCCATCCAGCATGACTGTTAGTCCAGGGTATAAGCTTCCTTACCAGTCATAATGCTAGGTATGGGGGATTACTTAAAGAGGGACTCCGTGTGGTAGGGTTTGGCCACTATAGGCAGCTATCTTGGCTAGGACGTCAGCCCGATGATTTAGCTGTCGAGGTATCTGCTCGATTCTGAATCCCCTAAATTTGGTCCTGAGTTGTCGCACCAGTTTCAAGTAAGCAATCATGTTATCCATTTTGGCCTGATAATCCCCGGAAACTTGGTTAACCAAGAGTGAAGAGTCACTCTTGATATTCAGGTAATCAATCCCGAGCTCTATGGCAGCTTTTATCCCATCTAGCAGGGCTTCGTATTCCGCTTCATTGTTCGTGGCTTTAAATTCGAACCTGAAACAATGGCAGCACTCAAATCATTCTGGGTCAATGAGGACTATGCCCGCTCCTCCCTCGGACTGCCCGGAAGCTCTGTCAGTGTAGAGAGTCCATGACTCGCAGCCCTCCAGTCAGTTGTCAGATTCTGGAATCCTCTCAAGGGTGACATCTGTTACCGCAGGGGTTGCCTGATCTGAAGGCACTGAAAGCTCGGCTACAAAGTCCGCTAGTACTTGAGCTTTTATCGTGGTCCTAGGCTTGTACTTTAAATCGAACTGGGTAAGCTCTAAGGACCATAGAACCAGCCTTCCAGAAACATCCGGCCTTTGCAAGAACTGACGAAAGGGTTGGTCCGTCACCACTACTATTGAATAAGCATGAAAGTAAGGACGGAGTTTCCTTACCGAGGTCACCAAGGCATAAGCGAGCTTCTCCAGCAGAGTATAGTTCTTTTCGGGCTTGGTTAGAGCGCGACTCATATAGTAGATAGGTCGCTGGATCCTGTCCCTGCATTCCTTGACCAAGGCCTCACTTACAGCATTTTCTGAAATGGCCAAGTATATTTTGAACTCTTCTCCAGGATTTGCCTTGACCAGCAGTGGAGGGCTTGTTTGGTATCTTTTCAAAGCTTGGAAATCCTGTTCGCTCTCCTGATCCCACTTCTTGTTTCTTCCTTGCTTGATAGCTTTGAAGAATGGTAGGCACTTATAGGTAGACCGGGAGATGAACCTGTTGAGCGCTGCTACCTGACTTGTCAAGGCTTGAACCTGTTTTAGAGATAGGGAGGATTCTAGATCCAGGATAGCCGAGATTTTTTCTAGGTTAGCCTCTACGCCTCTCTCATGGACCATGAAGCCCAGGAAACGTCCCCGCAGTAACACCAAAGGCGCATTTGGAAGGGTTCAACCTCATCTTGTTTTCCCCTAGGATCATGAAGGTCCTTCGAAGGTCGTCCAGGTGGCCTTCTGAGGTTGAAGATTTAGTGATCATATCGTCGATATATACCTCCATCGACCTTCTAATTTTGGGCTTGAACAAACGGTTGACTAACCGCTGGTAAGTAGCTCCAGCGTTTTTGAGCCCGAAAGGCATCACCTTGTAGCAGTATAGGTCTTGCGCGGTGATGAAGCTGGTCTTTTCTTGGTCTGCGGGATGCATCATAATCTGATTGTAGCTTGTTACCGGAGGTGGAATCGACCAATTGATCAATTTTTGGTAAAGGAAACTGTCATTCGGGCATGACCGGTTGAGGTCGGTGTAGTCCACACACATGCGCCACTTCCCATTTGCCTTCGTGACCATCACCAAGTTGGCGAGCCATTCGGGATAGTGGGCTTCTCGAATGAAGCCTGCCTAGGTAAGTTTTTCCACCTTTTCTTGAACCGCCACATTCTTTCATTGTTGAAGTGGCTCATTTTCTGTTTGACGGGCTTGAAAGTCGGATCCACCGCTAGTCGATGTGCAGCTAATGTCATCGGGATTCCTAGCATCTCCGCATGACTACAGGCAAAAATATCGTTGAACTCCGTGAAGAGCCTAATCAAGCCCTCTTTCATTCCTGGCTCAAGGGTAGCTCCGATCCTGACAACCTTCGAGGGATCGGTTAGTCGAACAAGAATCTCCTCTAACTTATCGACCGGGTGGCCGCTGGCCCATCCCCTTCTCAGTTCTTCCATGTTGGGCACCACAAAGGTCTTCTTCGAGATAATCGGTGGAGCTCGTGACTTTCAGGTTTAGTGCCGGGGTTATCCCGCCTTGAATAGTCGCTACTTGAGCGAGCTTTTTAACTAAAGCTGCTGGGTTAACCGATACTGCGTAGCATTTCCTAGCTACTTGATGATCACCCCGAACCTCTCCCACCTTGTCTCTTACCGGGAACTTCAGAACATTATGGTAAATTGACAAGACCCTCTTCAGGGATGATAGGAATGGCCTCCCTAATATTACGCTGTAGGCCGACGGGGTATCCACTACCACGAAGTCGGTCATGATGTTTTGTTGGAGAGGTGCGGCTCCGATGATCATTGGTAGGATTTTTGATCCTAGGGATGTGATGGAGTCCCTAGTGAAACCGTATAATGGAGTAGTACAACTGTTGTAGCACCATTGCTTCAAGTTTAGTTTTTCCAAAGTGTCTTTGAACAGAATGTCGACGCTGCTACCTGTGTCGACAAACACGCGGTGCACGATGAGGTTGGCAATTTGTAATGTAATGACCATCGGGTCATCATGTGGCTCATGTGGCTGCACGGTGTTAAAGACATCTGCTTCGGTGAAGATGATTTGAGATAGCTGGGAGGGGTTGGTCGGTCTCTGGTCGACCTTGAAGATATCTCGCCCCTCTTCCGTACGAGGGACCTACCTCGTATGATTTTTCATGGAATTGTTAGAGGTGCCGGCCAGAGTGGGACCTCCGCCGATAGTTTGTATTACCTGAATTTGTTGCATCAGGTTCGCCTGCTCTCCCTTCCTCTTCTCATTATGTTTCCGGATCTCGGCTTGCACCTCTGTTCCCGTCTGAATGTTCTCTCTGACTTGTTGTAAGAACTCTATCTAGCATCCTCCCCTAATCAAAGCCTAAATCTGGTTCCATAGGTTGTAGCATTCTGAAGTATTGTGCCCTACGTCCTCATGAAAGTTGTAATATTTGTAACGATTTCTTTTATCGACCAGGGCTTTCATAAGAGAGCGGGCTTCTGTAACAAACCCTTATCTTGAATGGTGAGGTAGACAATTTCTCGGGATGCATTCAAGGGAGTGTAACGGTCGTACCCCCTCTCATCACGGGCTATAGAGGCTACTGCCCTGAGAGGTGGTAAAGCTTGAGGAGGTGCCCGTTTATCTGGATACCTTTCTGATCTGGACTGAGGAAGAGGGAAACCGTATGTTGATTTATTAGGGGGTTTGTTTTGGCTTTTCTGATCTTGTTCGGGTCTGGGAGCTTCCTTCTTTTGTCGCTTTTCTGCTCTCATGTAGTCATGCTCCATCTCGACCTCTATTTGTTCGTCGACCTCGATCTGTTCCAGAGCCCGATCATAGGCTTCCTGATAGGTTTCCGGAGGTCTCTTGGCAAAAGGCAGGAATAGTTTTCCCGTCCATAAGTTTCTTCTAAAGTTGGTGAGGGTTTCTCTCTCGGTGAAGACCCCCATCTGGATGACTTCCTTGTGGAACCGCTCGACATATGCCTCGGAGAGTTTCCCCTCTCTCTTGGATCACGTATTGTAGATGAATCAGGTCTTTCAGTCGGGGCTTAACCCTTTGGAACTGTGACCAGAAATCAGTTGATAATTTGGTCAAGGAATCTACGCTCCCAGCGGGTAGTTTCCTAAACTAAATCTTAGCATAATCCGTGAGTGTAATGGGGAACATCCGACACATAGCGGCCATGGTTGTGTTCTGGACCTCCATCTGTTGAACAAAGCTCTCTAAGTGGCTCAACGAATCTTCAGTCCCGCAGAACTTGTCAGTTGGCATTTTGAACTTAGGCGGGAGCTCTACCTCCCGGATCCTTCTGGTGAAGGGGGCGTACATTTCACTTAGAGGATCTTTTTTGTCCTCCTTGTACTTCCCCTTCTTCTTCAATTGGGCCTCTTCCTGTAGCTCTGCCAACTGGTCCCTTAGTCGCTTGCTTTCGGACTTCCTTGAGTCGATCTCTGATTCCTCACCATCAGATCCCTCTGATGAACTGGTGACCTCTACCCGGTTCCTTCTTTAGAGGGGGCTTGCTCGGGGGCATTGCTGACTTTCTTCTTCTCTACCCCGAGCTTCCCTCCTTGTAGTCGTTGGGTGAAGGAGCTCTTTCTGTCCCCAGGAAAGGATATATGCCGCGGATCTGACTTGTCATAATTGATAGCTTGGCAGCGCTTAGGGAACATGGGGCAGGGCCCTAGCCTATCCCAGATCGAGGTCGAAAACCCCGCTCTGTTACGAGTTGATTCCCGAGGGGCAGACCCCAAATAATCAAAGGCGGGTTGCCTAGCACTGGGCCTGTTTGATTCCACCTGATTGAATAGACCCATTTGTTGGATAGCGATACCCTCAGCGAGTAGTCGAATCGACGTTTTCTATAAAGGCCGCTTATTGGTCAAGCTCGACCTGGCTTCCCATAGGGGGATTCAGAGCCCGTACAGTAGCTGGCTGGATGGGAATCTGGCTATGGAGCCCGGATTTTTTCCTTTTCCTCTTCCTCGAGATCTTTCATGTCGTTGTAGCAGAAGGTTGTCCCGAGGTGCCCTGCTGCCCTTGTGAGGAGTGGAGCTTCATGATGACTTTGAAATAAAGAACTTTTTGAATGTAAAAAGATGGTGATGTGAGAGGTTTTCCACAGACGGTGCCAGAAAGTGTTAACGGGAAATTTGCTCGAGATAAGAAATTTTTGTTAACATCCTCGCGACCACTACCATGAAAGCGGTGACCGGGGTCGGTACTGTTGGTTCCCGACCTGTTTAAGAGAGAGACGAGTGGTAATAACAGTAAATGGGAGCTCTATTATTGATATATTGCTTTAAGATACAAATAACTCTCTTGTTTGCTCACAATCTCTCAGAGGTGTAGGCTGGTGGCAACTCGATGCCTGTCGAATAATAGAGATGAAGGTAACTGTGTTCTGAAATCAGAATTTAGGCCTTCCTTCTATGTGTATATATATTGTTTATGATTTTTTGTCTTTGTCGTTCGTTGTCCTCTCCTCTTTTACCATGCTTAGCTTCACATATATATATCGTCCAAGTAGGTTTTTAGTTCGCGAATACTCTACCGTAATCTCATGAATAAGGTTCCCTCCTTATCGGGGGGGATTCGTTATTTAAATTTGAATTGTTTCCGGATTCGATGATATCGTTGACGAAGATAAGTTTGTTCCATTATTTAAATTTAAACTCTTGACATGCTTGTAAATATTATATAGAGATGATCATGTGTTCACTTATGCTATGGATCTTCATAGAGGTCACCCTGCCAACTGCCTGTTGCCCCGTAAAGCGAGGTAGATCACTGCTCTGGCTCTATTCTTAGAAGTTTAAGATGGATTTTCCCTAACCCTTGGGGGCTTGTGGTGCTCTTGTAGACCCTTCTGGGAGGTAGCTGGGGTAGTGTAGATTTAGGCGTGATTCTTTCTTTATGTCCAACAAGGATAGCAGGCTTTTGGAAAGGTTGGCGGGCTTCTTCCGAAGCTCTCTTGAGCCTGAAGACTTCCTCTGGCATCTACGGGGCAGTTATAAGGCTCGACCTTAGAGCCGAGGTTCCCCGATAGATGGCCTAGAGAAGCCCGGCTTCCAGTACTCTTATGTGGGCTCTTCCCGGTCACGCCTGGCTTGTCTTCTGGTAGCTTTGAAGCAAAACCAGCCTTCGTTGCTCCTGCGGGGTGGCTTTCCAGTCTTTTCGGGCTTCATGATTGTCGATTGTGGGTGGAAAAATTCTTTTTAATCCCTAGCCAAATTTCACTATAAACACCACCCGATAAGGATTGAAGAGATTTAGAGAATCAAGGGGGAGATCCACAAGTTTAAACCATTCGTGCCATGTATAAATAGCCCAAGCATGATCGACAGCAAATGTAAAAGAAAAAGAGAGGATAAGGAGAAAAGAGCGACATAGGAGAATTGACAATTGAGAGTACAAGAGGCGAAGAGAGTTTTAGACTTCGACCTAAATTCTGTAATCAGAACACGGCCTCCGCCGTTGTCTACTATTCGATGGGCACGAGGTTGCCCCCCTACTGTATCCCGGAGTGATTAAAAGTGTTTAAGAGTCTTTTTTACACGATATTCACAGTTGATAATAAAACCATTACATTCCCATTTCCATTGCACTTATATTCATACATCCATCTCTATTTAATCAGGTTAGGTATCCAAGGTACCAACCCCGGCCACGACCTATGTGGTAGTGGTCTCGAGGGTGTTAACCGGAATTTCTCATCCTTAGCAAACTCTCCATTAACACTTTTTGGCTCCGTCTGTGGGGAAAAACCCACACCGTAATTTCTACACTTATAAGTTTGTTGTTTAGCAGTAACCATAAGGCTTCATTCCTCACAAGGATAACCCGAAACCTCATAGCATCTGTCTGCCTCTTTAACCCAAAAAAGGACAAAAAAAGAGAAAGAAATCCAAGCACCATAAGCCAGCCTCTCATCAGCTAGGCGTGGAGCGGTCTATCACTCCTCTGTCGATAAACCCAGATGTGATCAATCAGCATGCATCATCCAATATGGAAAATGTCTGCCTCCATCTAGCTGCAAAAGGAATTGATCATCAACTGGTAGATCTGGGAATCCGAGGAGAAGCAAGCCGACCCGCTGCTAGGCAGCCTGCTTTCGATCGGCTATGACCCCACCTACCAATCACCGCATACCATAGGACAGGGCATACAACTTCTATCCAGGAAAGGCTATGGCCCATACCCCAGTCCCAGAAAGGCCGACCAACTACAGATCTAGGCAGGTTAAGTCGGCAGCTGACGTTCTGCCAAGAGCACCTCACAGCCCTCATCTACCGGTGACTTCCAGAGGAGAACCTCAAGCTAAAACCGGGGAAAGCTGGCAAACTGCACGAACAGAGCCCTTCCCTGAGGATGACAACGTAGAAATTTCCATCTCGTCGGGGGGATCTGATAGCGAGAGCTCCGAGGTAGACTGTAAGAAGCACGGGAATAAGCGTTAAAGGAAGCTGGCCAAGATGTAGAAGGAAATTCAGCAGTTTAAAAGGGGGAAAGTTACGGAGGTCAAAAAGAACCCCATGAGCGAGATGAACGCCCCTTTCACCAGAAGAATCCTGGAGGCAGAGATCCCACCAAAGTTTAAGATGCCATCAGACAAGTTCTCTGGTACGGAGGATCCTTTGAGCCACCTAGAGAGCTTCGTTCAACAGATGAAAGTCCAGAACACAACCAGGGCCGCTATGTGCCGGATGTTCCCAACTACGTTAACCGACTACGCCAATACCTGGTTCATAAAGCAACCCGCGGGCAGCGTGTACTCCTTCACAAAGTTGTCAACTTATTTCTGCTCATAATTCCTGGGAGTCCAACCCCGAATAAAGGATCTCATCCACTTACAGTACGTAATTCAGGAGATGGGGGAACCCTCTGGGCTTACATGGAATGGTTCCACAAGGAAGGTATCCAGATGGGGGTCTTCACTGAGAAAGAGACCCTTACCAATTTCAGGAAAAAACTGTGGGCGGGTAAGCTATTCAGATCCTTTGCCAAACGACCTCCGAAGACCTACCAAGAGGCAAATGATCGGACTCTAGACCAAGTCGAAGTCGATGAACAATTCAAGGTCAAGATGGAGCATGACGACATGAGAACCGCAAAACGACAAAAGAATGAAACTCTCAAACCTGAACCAGTTTAGAAAAGTCAGAACAAACCTCCCAACAGGTCAACCTTCCATTTTCCCGTTTCTCAACTCAAGCAGGAAAGGTACCCAGCAAGGCGAACCCCTCCGCGGGCATCGCCTCCTCCCAGGATAGTAGCCCCTAAAACCCGAGATGATAAAGGATACGATCACCACACCCCCCTAAATGCATCCCGTGAAACGATCTACCTCACCATCCGGGATGAGGGGCAACTACAGAAGCCCGCACCCATGAAAGCCCCCGTCTATAGGAGGAACCGATATAAGTACTGTGACTTTTATGAAGACGTTACAACACGTCTGAGTGCTATAACCTACGTAACTAGATCGATGCTCATATAAGGGGAGGATGCTTGATAGAGTTCTTGCAGCAAGTTAGGGACAACATTCAGACTGAGAAGGAAGTACAAGCAGAGATCTGTGAGCACACAGAGAAAAGAAATGGGGGATAAACGGATCTAATGCAAAAAATCCAGGAGATTCGTACCATTAGCGAAGGTCTCACATTGGCTAGCACCTCCAATAATTCTAAAAAAATCCATGCAAGAAAGGTCCCTCGTGTAGATGAAGGGCGACGTATATCCAGGGTCGACCAGAGCCCAACTGACCCCTCCAAGTTCGCGCAGATCATCTTTACTAAAACGGATGTCTACAAAACCAATGAACAGTATGACGATCCCATAGTGGTCACGATACAAATTGCCAATTGTATATTCCATCGCGTGCTTATTAACACAGGCAGTAGCGTCGACATCCTCTTCAAAGATACCTTGGAAAAGCTAAATCTAAAACAGTGGTGTTACAACAATTGCACTACCCCGCTGTATGGATTCACTGAGGACTTGATCATACCTGTAGGGTCGAAGATCCTTCCAGTAATCACCGGAAAAACCCCCTCCAGTTAAATATCATGATGGACTTCGTGGTAATAGATACCCAATCGACCTACAATGCGAGATATTAGGAAACTACAATGCGAGATATTAGGAAGACCTTTCTTGTCATCCTTGAAAATGGTCTTATCTATTTACCACAACGTCCTAAAGTTTTCATTATGAGACAAGGTAGGGGAAATACGTGGCGACCAGCAAGCAGATAGAAAGTGCTATCTAGCGAAACAGGTGACGACGATACAGGATTGGGTGACCCCTGGGATGACCCTGTAGGATGTAGAGTTTGTAAATCACATATAAGATAATCCTGAGACACCAGACGAAGAGGCAGGGAATGAGCCAGCGGGCATCCAGTGGACAAGCTAGAAGAGGTACATATCCGGATGGATGACCCCTCAAAGATCATCAAGGTCGGAGCAACCCTAGAACCGGGAGTGAAGAAAGGTCTGGTCGGGCTCCTTAAAGAATTCAGTGACATCTTCACTAAGAGTCATGACTAGATGTCCGGATCCCGATATCATTGGTTGCTCACCTTTTGACAATAGTTCTGACTTTTAAGCCCATCAGACAAAAGAGGCGCCACTTTAACGCCGAAAGAAATTGTTAATAGTAAAATTTAGCAAGGGGTCAAAGAGAAATTTTCCACTTTCCCGCCACAAGTCAAAGCCTATAATCGACGTTCATGAAAACTGGGTAGACCATAAAGCTTCCCCACAGGAGCAAGGAAGATCGGCCAGACTTCAAAACTATCAGAAAGCAAGCTAGGCACGACCTGGACAGGCCCCCATACGAACGTTGGAACCCGGGCTTCCCTAGGTCACCTATCGGGGAACCTCAGTTCCTGAGGTCGAGCTCCTCAACCACCCAGTAAAAGCCAAGGAGGTCTCCAAGCTCAAGAAACATTCAAAAGAAGCCCGACAAGCAAACTAAGCCCCTTCCGGGTTAAGATTTTCAGAGAAAAAACTTAACAATAGTCTTAGACAGAAGCCTATTAACCTCTCTAGAAGCCCGTTGTCCCTGCTGGGAATTAATGAGGAATCACGCCTAAATCTACACTACCCCGGCTACCTTCTAGAAATGTCTACAGGGACACCTCAAGCTCCCAAGGGTCAGGGAAAATCCATCCCAAGCTTCTAAGAACAGAGTCGAAGCATGGATCCACCTCGCTCTATGAGACGATAGGCAGCTAGCTCGGTGACCTCCACGAAAAACCATGCTATGATAACATACAAGATCATATCTATGTGGTAACCAACATTAATTCCGTATACGTGTGAGTCAAGAGTTTGATTCCTAAAAGGAAACAAACTCATTTTCGTTAACAATATCATCGTTTCCGCTATTTACTCGGGGTCAACAACTTTTAAATAAAGGATCCCGCTCGATAAGAAGAAAACGGACTCGTAGGATCGTGGTGGGATATCAGCGAATTCAAACCTACTTGGACCAGATATAAATAGAGCCAAGCATGACACAGAAAAGATATATATGAAAAAAAAAAGAAGTATAAATAGATAAAAAAACAGAAGGAGAACGACAGATAGAAGAAAAGAAAAGAAAAGGGGAAGGTCTAAATTCTGTATTCAGAACACGGTCGCCTTTGTTTCCACTATTCAACAAGCATAAAGTTGACACCTTCCTAGATTCTAGAGAGACCGTGAGCATATAAGAGAGTGATCTGTATATCGTAGCAAGTAATTAAAAATAAAAGCTCTCATTTGTGTTATTGTAATCCAGCCTCTCGTTTACCTCTAAATAGGTCAGGTATCAACTGTACCAACCCTGGCCACCACTTCCGTGGTAGTGGTCTCGAGGGTGCTAGTAGGAATTTCTCATCATGAGCAAATTTCTCGTTAACACTTTATGGCGCCATCTGTGGGAAACTCTCACACCACCATCTTTATATTCAAAAGTTTGTTATTTTATAGGAATCATCGGGATAACCTTTTGTTGCGTCAACACGAAAGGTCCCGAAGAAAGGGTGGAAATCCGGGCTCCATAGCCAGGTTCCAACCCAACCAGTCACTGTAAGGGCTCTGGATTCCCCTCTGGGAAATCAGGTCGAGCTTGACTAGCAAGCGGTGGCCTTCGTAGAAAACGTCCGCCTTCGACTGCTTGCTGAGGGTATTACTATCCAGCAAGCAGACCTTTGCTATCGGGGGGAGTCAAGCAGGCCCAGGGCTAGGCAACCAGCATTTGATCTCCTGGGACCTACTCCTCGAGAACCAGTTAGAAATAGAACGAGACTCCCAACCTCGATCCGGGATAGGTTAGGGCCCATGCCCCCTGTTCCAGAAGAGTTACCACGCTACCAACCCTGGCAAGTCAAATCCATGGCGAACCTCCTTCTCCGAGAGCGGGAGGAGTTTCTGCACCCAACAACTTCAAGGAGGAAAGCCCGAAGTAGGGAAGAACAAAGTCAGCAAAGCCCCGGAGCAGACCCCCTTTGAAGAATGAACCGTGTAGAGGTTGCCAGTTAGTCAGAAGAACCCAATCTATCTACAGTACGTGATCCAGGAGAGAGGGGAAACCCTCCAAGCTTATGATGAGCGTTTCCACAAGGAAGTCATCCAGAGAGGGGTCTTCACCGAGAAAGAAACCCTCGCCAACTTCAGAAGGAACCTGTGGGAGGGAAAGCTTTTCCGATCTTTTACCAAGAGACCTCTGGAAACCTACCAAAAAGCCTATGATCGAGCTCTAGAGCAGATTGAGGTCGACGAACAGCTTAAGGTCAAGATAGAACACGACGACTTGAGAGCCGTAAAGCGACTAAAGAAGGAAGCTCCCAGACCAGTGCAAGCTCAAAAAAGCCAGAACAAACCCCTCAATAAATCAACATACCGCTTCCCCTTTTCTCAACCAAGGTCGGAAAGGTATCCAGAAAAACAAACTCCTCCTCAAGCTTCACCACTTCCCAGGACAGTGGCCTCAATAGCTCGCGATGAGAGGGGGTACGATCATTACACTCCCTTAAATGCGTCCCGTGAAACAGTCTATCTCGTCATTTGAGACAAGGGTTTGCTACAGAAGCCCGCTCCCATGAAAGCCTTGGTCGATAAGAGAAATTGCTATAAATATTATGACTTTCACGAGGACATGGGGCACAACACTTCAGAATGCTACAACCTACGGAATCAGATCGAGGCTTTGATAAGAGGAGGATGTCTGGTGGAATTCTTACAGCAAGTCAGGGAGAACATTTAGACTGTAAGGGAAGTACAAGCCGAGATCCGAGAGCATGCTGAGAAAAGAAAGGGGGAGCAGGCGGCCCTGATGCAACAAATTCAGATAATACATACTATCAGCGGGGGGCCTACTCTGACCGGTACCTCCAACAGTTCCAGGAAAAACCATACGAGGAAAGTCCCACTTATGGACGAAGGGCGGGATATCTTTAAGGTCGACCAGAGATCGACCAACCCCTCCCAGCTGCCACAGATCATTTTCCTTGAAGCAGATGTTTACAACACCATGCAGTCTCATGATGATCCCATGGTGATCACGGTACAGATTGCCAACTGCATGGTACATATTATGCTCGTCGACACAGGTAGCAGCGTTGACGTTTTATTTAAATAACCTTAGAAAAGATAAACTTGAAACAGTGGTGTTACAATAGCTGCACTACCCCGCTATATGGGTTCACTGGGGACTCAATCACACCCGTGGGATCAAAAATCCTACCAGTGATCATTGTATCCATGCCTCTCCAGCAGAATATCATGATTGACTTCGTGGTGGTGGATACCCCATCGACCTACAATGCAATATTAGGGAGGCCATTTTTATCATCCTTGAAAGGGTTCATTTCCATTTACCACAACGTCCTGAATTTCCTAATAGGAGACAAGGTGGGGGAAGTTCGGGGTGATCAGCAAGCAACCATTAGATGGCTATCCTGGATCTAAAATCCCCCACATCTCTTAAACAGGTTCAAGCCTTGACCGGATAGGTAGCAGCGCTCAATAGGTTCATCTCTCGGTCTACCGATAAGTGTCTACCATTCTTCAAAGCCATCAAGCAGGGAAGAAACATGAAATGGGATCAGGAGAGCGAACAAACTTTTCAAGCCTTGAAAAAATACCTATCAAGCCTTCCACTGCTGGTTAAGCCAAGTTCTGGAGAAGAGCTTCAAATATACTTGGCCATTTCAGAAATCACCGTAAGTAGAGCCTTGGTCAAGGAATGCGGGGATATGGTCCAGCGACCTATTTACTACGTAAGTCACGCTCTAACCAAGCCCGAAAAGAACTATACTCTGTTGGAAAAGCTCATTTATGTCTTGGTGACCTCGGCAAGGAAGCTTCATCCCTACTTCCATGCTCATTCAATAGCAGTGGTGACGGACCAACTCATCCGTCAATTCTTGCAAAGGTCGGATGTTTCTGAAAGGCTGGTTTTATGGGCCCTGAAGCTTACCCAGTTTGATTTAAGGTGTAAGCCTATGACAGCAATAAAAGTTTAGGCACTAGCAGACTTTGTAGTAGAGCTCTCAATACCTTCAGGCCAAGCAACCCCCACGGTAACAGATGTAGCCCCTGAGAGGATTCCAGAATCTGACAGTTGGCCGGAGGGTTGTGAGTCGTGGACCCTCTACATTGATGGAGCTTTCGAGCAAGCTGGGGGAGAAGCGAGCATAGTCCTAATCGACCCAGAAGGAACTGAGTGCTGCCACTGTTTCATATTTGAATTTAAAGTCACGAACATTGAGGCAGAGTACGAAGCCCTTCTAGCTGGAGTAAAGGCAGCCATAGAGCTCGGGGTTGATTACCTGAATGTTAAGAGCGACTCTTTGCTCGTGGTCAACCAAGTCTCCGGGGATTATCAGGTAAAAGGGGATAATATGATCGCTTACCTGAAATTGGTTCAACAACTCAAGAGAAAATTTAAAGGATTCAAAATCGAGCAGATACCTCGACAACTGAATCATCGAGCTGACGTACTTGATAAGATAGCTGCATATGGTGGCCAGACCTTACCCTACGGAGTCCCTCTTCAAGTGATCCCCCTACCTAGCACAATGACAAGTAAGGAAGCTTGTACCTTGGATCGACAGCCGTGCTGGATGGATCCAATAGTGGATTATCTATAGGATGAGAAACTTCTCGGGGAGCCTGATAAAGCTAGGAGAGTCAAAAGGCTCTCGATTTGGTATTGTTTGGTGGATGGCACCTATACCGAAGGGAAAGATCCCTTCCCCTGCTCTGATGTCTACACCCTGAAGACGCCAAGTGGGCTTTGAGAGAGGTTCATTCCGGGGAATGTGGGAACCACATTTGTGGGGAGGCTTTGGCATATCAAGTTCTCCGCATGGGATATTATTGGCCAACCATCAATCAAGACGCGAAGAACTTGGTACAAACCTACGAGGCATGCCAGAAGGCCGTAAACTTGAGCCACCTCCCTCCGGAGCGATTGTAGTCTCTTAGCTCGCCATACCCTTTCGCTATGTGGGGAGTCGACTTGATTGGACCGCTTTCTACCGCTCCGGGTCAGGCCAAGCATGCTATGGTGGCAATTGATTATTTCACAAGATGGGTCGAAGCCAGACCGCTCTCCCAGATATCAGAAGAAAACACAATAAGGTTCATCAAGACTAATGTAGTTTGTAGGTTAGGGACCCCTCTTGCCATTATAGATGACCTCGGAAAACAGTTCGATACTGGCTGATTCAAAGATTTTTACTAAGGCTTGGGAATCAACCTTCGGTTTGCTTCGGTAGCCCACCCCCAGACCAACGGTCTAGTGGAATCTACGAACAAAAGAGTGACTCATCACTCATAGTCAATCAGGTTTCTGGTGACTATCTGGCCAAAGGGGATTCAGAGGATTTAAGATCGAGCAGCTGTCTCGACAATAGAATCGTTGAGTTGAAGTCCTAGCCAAGACAGCTGCAAATAGTTGCCAGACCTTACCACAGGGAGTCCTTCTCCAAGTGATCTCCCTACCAAGCACACTAGCGGGGAAGAAGTCCTATACCTTGGATCGACAACCATGTTGGATAGACCCGATAATGGTTTATCTCTAAGAAGGAAGAGTTCCCAAGGAGCCTGACCAAGCTAGAAGAATTAAGAAGCTCTCAGCCAGATATTGCCTAGTAGATGGATACCTCTACAGGAGGGGCAAGTCTCTCCCCCTGCTGCGATATTTTCATATTGATGATGTCAGATGGGCGTTAAGGGAGGTTCATTCTGGGGAATGCAGGAACCATATTGGTGGTGGAGCTCTGGCATATCTGGTACTCCGCATGGTGTATTACTGGCCAACTAACCATCAAGATACGAAGAGCTTTATTCAATCCTGTAAACCATGCCAGAAGACTTCTAACTTAAGCTACCTCCCACCAGAGCTTCTGTCATCTTTCAGTTTGCCTTACCCTTTTGCTATGTGGGGGGTCGACTTGATCGGTCCACTTCCAACTGCTCTTGGACAAGCTAAACATGTTATTGTAGCAATTGACTATTTCATGAGGTGGGTCGAAGCTGGACCACTCTCACAAATATCGGAGGAGAATACGAAAAGGTTCATCAATAACAATGTAGTCTGCAGGTTCATGACCCCTCTTATCATTATAGTTGACGTCAGAAAACAGTTTGATAACCGTCGATTCAGGGATTTTTGCAAAAGCTTGGGAATCGACCTTAGATTCACCTCAGTAGCCCATCCTCAGACTAACAGGCTGGTGGAATCCACCAATAAAACTATAAAGAAACTGTTGAAAAAAAAAAGTTACAGCAGAGAAATGGCAGATGGGCCGAAGAGCTTCCCGAGGTTCTCTAGGCTTACGTACTACAAGGAGAACAGCCACCAGAGAAACACCTCTATTCTTTAACTTTCGGGGTTGAAGTAGTTCTTCCCATCGAGCACAAACTAACCTCTTTCAGGGTTCAACATTTCGAGCTTGGAAGCAACGAGGATAAGCCCCGGGCTAGCCTAAATCTTTTGGAAGAGAAGCAGGATCGAGCAACTAAGAATGTAGCAATATACCAGAGCAAGATTGTTAGGTACTTTAATAGGAAAGTTAAAGCCCGAAACTTCAAGGAATAGGACCAAGTTCTTAGGAAGGTAACCTTGAATACAAGGAAGAAGTCAGATATGGTTCTGGGGCCTAATTGGGAAGAACCTTATTTGGTAAAGGCAATGATCCGCAACGGGGCGTACATGCTCCAGGACATGGATGGCTGGTCCATCGACCACATCTGGAATGCAGATCACCTGAGAAAGTATTACCCTTAGATAAGGGACTCGTGAGCAAACTACCTCCATTTAAGATTCAATAAAATTTCCAACAACAATGTACTACATTACTTATCAATAAAGTTTGTTTTCTCCATTTTCGATTGTATTCTACCATAATTTCTCCATATCAAACTAGGATCTATGTGGGTAAGTCCGACAAAATCATCTCAAAACCAAAGATTAGCAGGGGAAGCCCCTTCGTTATCCTTGATGCCTCAACTAGGCACTACCCCCGTTAAGAAGGATTTGAGTGTAAAAGCATAGTTGCCATCCAGATCACAAGACCAGGACATAGCTAGATAGCCCTCCTGATGCCTTGGTCGGGCTACAACCCACAAGAAGGATCTGAGTGTAAGAGCATAGTTGCCATCCAGATCACAAGACCAGGAAATAGCTAGATAGCCTTCCTGATGCCTTGGTCGGGCTACCACCCCTAAGAAGGATCTGAGTGTAAGAGTATAGTTGCCATCCAGATCACAAGACCATGAAATAGCTAGATAGCCCTCATGATGCCTTGGTCAGGCTACCACCCCAAGAGTGGTCTGAATGTAAGAACCTAGTTGCCATCCAGACTACAAGTCTAGAATGATGCTAGATAGCCCTCTTGCTGCCTCGATCAGGCAATAGCCCCCTAAAATAGCCCAAGAGTGGAAAGCTCTCCTGCTTTAACTCCAATGCTCAAGTTATTATTGGCTACTAATCCTCCATGTGTATATAGTTGGTAGCTGTGACAGGTACAAACTAGCTTATAATCACATAAGGGGACTACCCATTAAAGTCATCAAACGATAAGTTTCCTCTAAGAGTTGGGAGATCGATCGAGCTGTCTACTTCAACACTTAAACAAAATTTTACATTTCGCCAAAGTTTGAATAAGTCAATTTGTTTCAAAGGTCACATCTAGCTCGAGATCGGGAATGAAGCAAGAAGATGTCAAATCAAAATTCATTGAAGAAAACATGAATGAGATCTAAAGTCAGTTATCATTAATGAAATGGGAGCCTATTCCCTGGAAAGGCTATAGTTAGCAAACAAGGAGCCCAACCCCCAATTCTAGGCTACAAAAAAAATGATGATGATGATCAAGCATGAGTAAATTCGGGGTGCCCACCCCTCTTTCTGGGATGTAAAGGCAAGTTGTGAATAAAGTGTATCAGGCTCTTGCTTCTTCTTAGGTCCCTTCTGTTGCTTCATCTTTCTGGTGGACCTCCCCTTTTGCTCCTCCTTTTGGTGGTTGCTCATTTTGGATGGCCATTTCTGCTACCCCTTCCACTAGAGGATTCCCGATTGCTTGTTGCTCAGCGGGGTCCTCCTCCAAGACCTCATTAACCACAGCCATAACCGGAGGGATGGTTGCGTTAAGAAGGTTTGCCATAGATTCTACCCGGCTTTGTTCAACTCTTTAGAGGTTTCATCCAAGCTATTGTGGTCCTCTCCCCGGGCTTCTGGAAGGTTCCTCTCGGGTTGTGCTGACCAAACCCCGTTAAAGGTCTCTCCGGGACCTGAGACGGGAAAGACTGGAGGAGAAAGATGAGGATCTGTTATAACTGATTGCTTCCTAGTTCCAGCCCCGTCACTCTCGGGGCAAGACATATCCGCAGCTTTCGTCATAATCTCCTCTCTATCCCAGTTGGAAATAACAGATAAGTCGAAAGGGGAAGGGAAAGCTTCAGCAACCTCGTAGGAAGCATAGAAGTATCCTTCGGTGAAGGAAGCATCCGCCTCAACCTGAAGCTTGGCAACTTGAGCGTGGAAACCTTGGTTTTCAATGTCAAGCGCCTCCCCATCTTCATTCCAAGAATCACACTGACTGGCTTGATGTTGAGAGTGGAGGGTCACACCGAAGCTCGACTAACTCCGCTTCCATCCTCATCTGGCTAAATGCCATCTCTTGTATCAAGTATTGAGCCTACGCCAACAATTCCATGGTCTGTTCAGCTTCAGCTTCAGCCCTGGCTACCCGGTCACGGAGATAAGCCATATTGTAGCCTAACCAAAAGCCAGCCAACCTCTACAAAAGCCCGTTATCCTCTCCAGACACAAAAAGAGGGCCTTTAAATGGATCAAATTCATGCTATAGCTATGCTCCAATTCGCTAAGGGAAACTTGAACCTATCTAGATAAGAAAGAGGAAGCTCGCCTAATCTGTGCTACCCCCCACAAGGTCGTCTCGAGCTTTAAAGGACTAGGGAGGGTTAGGCCAAAGCTTCTAGAACCAGAACTAAGGTAAGGGTCTACCTCGCTCTATGAAAAAATGAATGCCTAACTCGATGACCTCCATGAAGAATCATGTCATGGGTACACACAAGATCATATCTACACTCCAACGAACATTAAAACTCTGCGTACATGTAAGGTAAGAGGTTGAGTCCAAAATGAAAAAAAAATTAGTCTCCACCAAAGATATTCTCGAATCCGTTGTTAACTCAAAGTCAATGATTTTTAAATAAAAGATCTCGTCCAATAAGAAGGGAAGGGATTCAGAGAATCAGGGGGGAGATCCATAAGTTTAAACCATTCGGCCATGTATAAATATGCCCAAGCATGATCGACAACAAAGGGAAAAGAAAAAATGAGGATAAAGAGAAAAGAGCGACATAGGAGAATCGACAATTGAGAGTACAAGAGGTGAAAAGAGTTTTAGACTTCGGCCTAAATTCTGTAATCAGAACATGGCCTCTGCCATTGTCTACTATTCGACAGGCATAAGGTTGCCACTCTACTGTATCCCGGAGAGATTAAAAGTGTTTAAGAGTCTTTTTTATACGATATTCACAGTTGATAATAAAACCATTACATTCTCATTTCCATTGCACTTATATTCATACATCCATCTCTATTCAATCAGGTTAGGTATCCAAGGTACCAACCCCGGCCACCGCCTACTTGGTAGTGGTCTCAAGGGTGTTAACCAGAATTTCTCATCTTAAGCAAATTCTCAGTTAACAATAATTATCCAATATTACATGCCAAATTGATTTGAAATCCGCAAAGTCTACTAATGTAATAATAGAATCAATACATATATATTAAGCTTACATCAAACTACCATTTGCAGATATATACATGACCTTTTCTTATGAGAACGCTCCAATTTACTTGAGGAATTAAAAACTTATGTAAGTTTATCCCTTTTACAAATAGGTACCTCAAATAAGTAAACTTACTCCCACCGACCCTCGGTTATGTCTAAAGGCATAATAAAACTTTTAACAAAGTCATAAAATGCCACAACACTTTATTAAACTAAACACCATTGACTGGAAACTTGATTAACTATGTCAATGAAGTCTTAAAGTATACAAACTTAATACTAATTTTCAAGTAAAATATTTTAGCCATAAATCTGACCACATGACTTTCAACCAATTAGTTTGCAACTATTTGACAATTAAGTCAAAAACCAAACTCCAATGACATCTAAAATTGTAATTCAACAAAACATGACATTTATTCAACATAATATCACAAGCACAAGATTTCTTCCTTAAAGACAAGTCTTTTAAATTATACATTATTAACAATATCACTCTCTCCTCTTTAAGAATGTATAATGCATAAACAAAATTATTCTCATTAATAAAACAGAACATGCACTATGAACTATTATCAATAGTTTCTATTTTGTAGTCATATCCTTATATTTTATGAGATCGCTTTTAATTCAATTAATCAAAAGATTTAAAACTGAGAATTTAAAATAATCAAAATGTCATACGAATCAATTATCTCAATTCTACCTTTGGTCATATGATTAAAAAGATTATATCTAAACTACAAGAACAATCATCAATGTAATTCTAAAACCCAAAAGTAGAATTGATAATACGAGAAGAGTTCGAAGACCCATAAAGATTATTATTTGCAAAATCACCATATAATATCTATTATCTTAAATAAGCTTCAAGATATTAATTTAAATTCTCAATCGTATTATGAAAATTGTACTATGAATTTCAGAACCAAAATCGAAAATATCATCCAATAAAACGTTTAAAGGTTAAAGATAATCTAAATATTATCATGAATTCAATTGAATTCTAATAAAACCTCTAAACTACTTGGGCCCTCTTAAATACTGAGTTCATTGAAAGAATTTATAATATAAAATGTATCACAATAAACAACTCATTAAGAGCTTAATTGATAATAATCAAATAATTCCAAACATAAATCAAGGGGTACATTTTCTTGCGACAGGAAATTATTTTATTTCCTCGATATTTTCTTTAACTTGCTATGTTGAATTGTCGAAATCTCCAGACTACTTCTTATGGCTTTTGTATCCTATCACCTTTATCGAAAATAACAACAAAAGACATAACAAAATAGAATATTAATCTACATCTATTTATAAGGCAATAGACCTTAACAAACTTTCGATAATGGGTTCACTAAACTTTATTTTTCCTTTAATCCTTGCTAAGGTAAAAACCAATTGGAGCGTCTCATCAAATCCATCAAAAAAGGTCCACAACCAATAACTTAATGACATGTATTTAGAAATAGTAGAGGTGTTTAAAAAAGAGATTAAATCATAGTATATTGATGCTCACATCGATTTCCATAATCATTATAAATAATGATTTAACCTTCGTGGAAATCCAACACAACATCATGATCTGTCTTTTGGACAAATACCACAACGCACGTGTTAAAACTTTCCTACAAGTGATTAACTTCTTTGGGAGATGAGTATCACTCTTTATTCTTCAATGCTCACAAAACTTCCACAAGTGATGACTCTCTTAGACAGATGATCAACACCTGTATAGTTTACCACAATACAGTTCAAAAACTTAATCATTGATAATCCAATGAATATTGTGGAATCTTAACGGCTAGTTCACTATGTTAATACATAGCCATCCAACCCCATAAATATTCCAAACACAATTGATTATATAATTTTATCAAACGATCATTATAAAATCTTAATGGTCAGTCCAATAAGTAGAAACACAACCATCAAACTTTATAATTACTTCTAATATAATCAATTAATGTTCTCAATGAAATAAATAAATTATAATGAAATATTAATAGTTAGTCTACTAAGTAGAAACATAACCATCTAATTCCATAATAATTTTATAGGTTATACATTTGTAAACCGTAAACTGCAAATCCAATATCATTACACCCAACATAAATTTATATATTTTCTCTTAATCAATCCAACATGGTCACATATAATTTTTATTTCAAAATCATGTAAAATAATGAGAAATATATAACCTTCTTAAATTATGTTGAGTAGATATTATTTGTGAGCATATATAATACGTAGACATCAGTAAGTATTGGGCCCTTTCATTCAATTAAATGAAAATATATTAAAGGTAATTTCCAAAATTTCTAACATTTATATCACATTATATAAATGAAAACCTCAAGATGATGAACCTCCTACGGAGAAGAACATCACCCATCACATGTGTCTAACATTCACAACATATTGTATAAGTGAATACCTCGAGATAATGAACCTCATATGGAGAAGAACATCACTCATCACAAGCATATAATTCCATCATTGCAGTTTTATAGATGAATACCTCAAGATGATGAACATCCTATGGAAAAGATCATCACCTATCACATATGATAACCCTCCTACGGAGATAATTAACACATGCATTTCTATCTTTACAGTTCAAATTTAATAATTGATAACCAACGAACATCTCAAAATCACAACGATTAGTCACTATGTGAAACATAATCATCCAATTCGTGAGAAAATTCTATTAATTATTAAGACTTACTAAATTAATAATCGATAGCCAACTAAAATCTCAAAATCGAAATGATTAGTCACTACGTGAAACATAATCACTCGATTCACGAGAATATACAAAACAGATTATAAATTTTAACCTCATCAATAATCGATAACCGACGAATTTCTCAAAATCTTAATGATTAGTCACTACGTGAAACATAATCATTTGATTCATGAGAAAATTCTATCAATTATTAAAACTTACCAAATTAATAATCGTTAGCCAACTAAATTCTCAAAATCGAAACGATTAGTCACTACGTAAAACATAATCACTCGATTCAAGAGAATATTCAAAACATATTATTAATTTTAACCTCATCAATAATCGATAACCGACGAATTTCTCAAAATCTTAATGATTAGTCATTACGTGAAACATAATCATCCGATTCACAAGAAAATTCTATCAATTATTGAATCAAAATGATTAATAATCGATAACCGATGAATTTCTCAAAATCTTAATGACTAGTTCACTATGTGAAAACATAGCCATCCGATTCATGAAAAAATTCTATCAATTATTAATTTTAACAAACTAATAATTATTACGAAATCTTAATGATTAGTCACTACGTGAAACATAATCATCCGAAATCATAATAATTATTTCTGAACTACGATATTTTTCATAAAAATAATTAGAAATTTTAAAATTGCCTCATGATTTTGGTAAATTTCAAATTAGCCCTGAATATCTTTTGAAATTATAAATCAGCCCCAACACATGAACAATTACACATAGATACCTCAAAGTTATATTTATTCTAATAGACCCAGAAAAAATTGTATAACAACCCAATATTCCATCTAATTTAAAAAGGAACCTAGGAAAATTTTAAAATAGTCCAAAACTTTATCTAATTTACAAAAGGTGGCCCAAGTCAAAACAAACCAAAAAACCCTAGAAATCTCTAGGCTATTGATGGTCGTCGTTCGTCCTTGCTCCGACGACAACCAAAACGGCAGCAACGCCAAATAATCAGCAAGTCATCGTAAAACCACCGACCTAAATCATTCGATCTACGAGGATCTACAAACCATATCACAGATCTGCATTCGAGCGGATCTCTTGCTCGACGGTGTCCCATGTTTTCACCTGGAAAATAACGGTGAACAGCGACTCCGACGAACTCACCCAACGAGGTCTAGTGCAAGAAACCAGATAGACTCGAATAGAGCCACGCCGTAGCATGACTATCTGGTACGATGGACTCGAGACTTACGCGGGTCTGGTGTGAAACCCGTGAAACCCGTCGACCTGAGTGTGACCCAAGTCTAATCCAACAACAATCAGGTCTTTTATCTTTCTTTCACACAAAATTCTACCAGCACCAAAACAAACAATCAGATCCATGTCCATCTTCACACAAACATGTTTTTTTTTATATAACATTTGATATAATGGTGGTATTGATATGAACTTCACCAAGAGCAGTGAGACCCAGAACCAATATATATGGTAACGAAGGATCGTTTTCTAATCAAGTTTATAAACAAATAACGTTATCGGACTGTGACCCGTTACCTATAAGGAGGTAAGAACCGACGGTATCAAGAAGTTGAAGACGCCACACTTAAGAACAAGAAGGAGATATGAGTGATAAGTCTAAATTTCAGAACCAAAAGAGATGAACTCTCACTATTTTTTTTATTCAATCAAGTCTACAGAATTACATCCAATTCGTTCCTTTATAAACTAAAACCCTAAATGAAAATAAAGGCTACAAACCAACCTAAAAGGAAACAAGAAAACTCGGCCATTAAGGCCTTACAATCAGAAAACTAAATTGGGCAATAATTGCCTTACAAATGAAGAAAAAACTAAATCAAACAACTATTGACTTGCTCCCTAATTGGAAAGCTAAATATGGAAAAAAAATCAACCCCTTAATTTGGGAAACAAATCAACTATTATTCTTTAGGAATTAAAAGGAAATAAATCAGCTGAAATTGAATCTCCTCCAACCATTTATTGCTCACCACATGCCCAAAACTTGTCCCACACGCCCAAGTCTTCTCTTATTCGGCCCAATCAATTTCCTTGATGACATTAATTAAGCCTTGGTCTTCATATCGGCTTATCTTTGACTTCAACAATTCAAAATCAGCCCAATTGTCCTAAATTAGGTCATTTATTGCTTCTTTGAATCTCTTAGCTCCTGCCTTTGTTATTGGCCCAACCAGAACATGCAATGGATCATTTGATGCAGCTGCCTTGTTCTCATCATTCCCTCCCTCTTGAAAAGGATTTGTCCTCAAATCGTCACCTACATCTGTTAACGGGGAATTTACTCGAGATGAGAAATTTTGGTTAACACCCTCGAGACCACTAGCATGTAAGCAATGACCAGGGTTGGTACCTTAGGCACCTAACCTGATTGAATAAAGAAGGATATATGAATCTAAATGCAATGAAGACGGGAATGTAATGACTTTATTATCAGCTATGAATATTGTACAAATAGACTCCTAAACACTCTTAGGCCCAGTTTGGCATTGCTTCCTCAACTGCTTTTGGGGCCAAAAGTGATTCTGGACCTAAGACAGGGTGTTTGGTAAAATAGTTTGGAAGTGCTTTTGGTCACTTTTAGCTTCTCCCAACTGAGTTTTTGAGAAGCTACAAATACATGATTTTGGATTTTGGCTTCTGCTTTTAGAAAAAGCGCTACAGTGATATTAAATGAAATTTTACTAACTTTTCAACTTTGTCCTTACCTTTAATAAAATTTAACAAAAAAAATTGGACTTATATTTTTGTACAAAAAAAAATGTTGCAATAACTGTATAAAAAAATTGGGATAATTAATTCAATAAAGTAAAAAAAAATGAAATTAAAAAATAAAGAAGAATAAAATAAAGAAATAAAGAAATAAAGAAATTGGACTAATTAATTAAATAAAGTATAATAAAAAATGGGGCTAATTAATTCAATAAAGTACCATAGTTATATAACACTTAACACTAAACACAAATAAACAAGAAAAATGTAAAGTATAGCACATTAGTATCATTTAGATGTCTATGTTCTTTTAGTAATTTTATACACTCACAACACTTTTTATTTCAGTTTACTAAACACATTGAATTGCTTTTAGTTCTCATAGCACTTTTGAAAATCAGTTTACCAAACACTTAGCTGATTCTTCTCACAGCAATTCCAAAAGCAATTCCCCCTACAGCAATTTCAAAAGCACTTCTCCCCACAGCACAGCAATGTCAAACTGGGTCTTAACCTCTTTGGGATACAATAAGGTGGCAACCTCATGCCTATCGAATAGTAGATAATAATTAGGACCGTGTTCTGATTACAGAATTTAGGCTGAATCCTAACCCTCTCTTCCTCTCTTGTACTCTCAATTCTTTATGTCACTCTTCTTTTGTCAAAATTTTCTTTTTCTTTTGTCGATCATGCTTAGGCACCTTTATACATGGCCCGAATGGTTTAAACTTGTGAATCTCCTGCCCTGATTATCTGAATCCCTTCCCTCCTTATCGGGCGGGATCTTCTATTTAAAAATCATTGACTTTGAGTTAATAACGGATTCGAGAATATCTTTGGTGGAGATTAGTTTGTTTCCTTTTTGGACTCAATCACTTGCCTTACGTTTACGTAGAGTTTTAATGTTCGTTGAAGTGTAAATATGATCTTGTGTGTATTCATGGCATGATTCTTCATGGAGGTCGTCGAGTTAGGTGTTTGTTTTTTTATAGAACGAGGTACACCCTTACCTTAGTTCTGGTCCTTTAAAGCTCAAGACGGCCTTGTGGGCCTTTATAAGAAGTACCGCTGATTAGGCGGGCTTCCTCTTTCTTCTCCAGATAGGTTCAAGCTTTCCCTAGCGAATTGGACCATAGCTATAACGTGAATCCGATCCCCTTAAAGGCCCTCTTTTTGTGTCTGGAGAGGATAGCGGGCTTCTGTAGATGTTACAAATTAATCTCGACCTCGAGAAGCCTAGATTTGGAAGGAGCTCAATTTGTTTATGTCGGGCTTCACCTCAAATACTTCCTAAGCTTAATGACCTTTCCTTGCTTTCACAGGATGGTTCCAGAGCCAGGCCTAGAGACCGAGGTTCCAGGATAGGTGATATCGAGAAGCCCGGATAACCGAGCATCGGGATTTGCCAGAATTCCAGTGTTCGCGTGAGGGGCTCAACCTGGTCTTGTCGAGCTTCATTCCTAGTAATTCTAGAGCCTGATGACCCCTCCTCACTTCTGCGGGGCAGTTCTATGCTCACCCTTTAGGCCCGAGGTTTAATGACTAACGAGCTAGGGCTTTGACTCGGGTTAGGAGAGTGAAAAATCAAAAGGAGACAAATCAGAAACATTGAAGCTTGCACTAACATTATACTCACCTGGAAGATCTAACTTGTATGCGTTGTCATTAATCCTTTCAATCACTTGAAATAGGTCATCTCCCATACACTGCTGGGTTGGAAACTGATCCTTCCTCATATGCAACCACATCCAATCACCGGGGCTCAAACATAACATTCTTACGCCCTTTATTTGATTGGCTGGCGTATTGCTCAGTTCGTCTCTCTATGTTTTGCCGAGTCTTTTCATGGATGTGTTTAACAAAATCTGTTTTTTCCTTTCCATCCAAGTTAACATGCTCTTTCACAGGTAAAGGAATTAAATCCAAAGAAGTCAATGGGTTAAAACCATACACAATTTCAAAAGTCAAAAAATGAGTTGCAGAATGCACGCTCCTATTATAAGCAAACTCTACATGGGCAAACAATCCTCCTATATTTTCAAGTTCTTTTGTATTATAGCACGCAACAAGGTAGATAAAGTCCTATTAACTACTTCAGTTTGACCATCAGTTTATGGATGACAAGTAGTAGAAAATAAAATTTTAGTGCCTAACTTACCCCATAAAGTCTTCCAAAAGTAGCTTAAGAACTTAGCATCCCTATCCGAAACAATGGTCTTAGGCATGCCATGCAATCTCACCATTTCTTTGAAAAACAAATCAGCAATATGTGATGCATCATTGGTTTTATGACAAGGAATGAAATGTGCCATTTTAGAAAACCTATCAACAACCACATATATAGAGTCCCTACCCCTTTTGATCTAGGCAAACCCAACACAAAATCCATAGAAATATCAATCCAAGGTTCACTAGGTATAGGCAAAGGAGTATACAATCCATGAGGCTTAATCGTAGACTTGGCTTGTCTACATGTAATGCATTTCACACAGATTCTTTCTACATCACGTTTCATATGAGGCCAAAAAAATGTTCATGCAAAGTATCTAGCATTTTAGCTACACCAAAATGCCCCATCAAACCTCCTCCATGAGCTTCTCTAACAAGCAATTCACACAAAGAACTCTCATTCTCACTCTCTTTTTTGACATCTCTCTCTTTTCTTAACCTCTCTTGATTTTCATACACTTGTTTTAGGGTTAAAAGTACAAGAGTGATTGACTTTTTATTGAGTACAAAGGAGTATCTATTGGTATACCCATCATGAGTCACATGCCTATCGAATAGCCAAGGTCTTCCTAAAAGGATATGGCCAGCATTCATCGGTACCACATTACAAAGGACTTCATTTTTGTACTTTCCAATTAAAAATGACACCATCACTTGTTTAGTTGTTAAGTCAGTGAGTTTTCTTGACATTACTCTATATCAAAACAACATTTCCTTTGTATTGTTTAGTTGTCTAGGATTCATGATGATTCAAGCTTCAAAGAGGAAATGACAACTATTCAAGCAAGTTCAAGTCTTCAAAGGAAAAAGTGCTTCATGATTCTACAAAGGTATATTAAGACCTTTATTTTCTCTTTCAAGGCTTAGACACACACACACAATTCATTCATATGTGTCACTTCTTAGTTGTGCATCATTATAAGCGCACACACACACAATTCATCCATATGTGTCCCTACTTAGTTATGCATCATTATAAGTGCACACACATAAAATTCATATATTTGTGTCCCTGCATCGTAGCGCATCATTTGGTATAACACATTAACACACTTGAAGTTGAATGCTCATGCATTTGGTAAGAAAGTAACATATTTTGGAAAATGCATGATTGGAGACTATCTCTATGTAGTTTGCATTCTTGTGTGAAATGTGTTTGTTTGTTTATATGTTTGTATAACATGGATATTGAACTTGATTTTAGTCTTAAATGATTCTTGATTGAGTTTCGGTCATTTCAGTTACTCATACTATTGATTTCAAGTTCTAAGTCAAAAGATACTACACTTTTAACTCATGTTGCGTACATTGTCTTCGTCTTCGTATATTGAGTAGAATTATTATTTTTTGAGTTTAGTATCTTATAAGTCCATGCCCGTGAGAGAGTTATGGTTTATAATTCCCAAACGGATTCGAATTCTGAGTTCGAAGGCCGGAGAACGGTCGAAGAACGTGAGGGAAGCGCATGGGAGTTGCACCATGGCCGAAAGGCCAACAAGAGGTGCAAGCCCGAGATGGCGCATGGCAATATCGGCTGCAACTCCTTGCTGCGCCGAGATGCCCACGCGCCATCTCAAGGAAGTATCTTGAAGTGGCAGCTTTGGTCTTTTCACATATATCTCTTCACTCTCCTTTATATATCTCTTCTCTCTCTCATTTGAATTCAAGGAAGAAGAAAATGTAGTGCAGAATTTTTTCAGGTTTTTTCTCTCAATTTTGAATCACCGTATCTCTCTCATTTCTTATCCGACTTGAGTGATTCAAGTTGGAGGATTTCGTATTGAAGTCCTCTATCATCTACAAGCAACCTTGAAGTCATTTGTTTAAGTTTTCTTGAAGATCACACCATTTTCGTGACTGCACTCGAAATTGTCAAGGTATTTGTTTATCTTTTGATTTCCTTAATTCTAATGTTCAAATACCTTGGGCCTTCTTCCTACTTGTGTGTATTTGACTTGAACATATATTGATGAGTGATAGACCTTCAATTAAATGCTAGTTGTGCTTAATTAGAAACTTGATTGTGAGTTAGGTTTCAATCAAACCTATGTTTTCACATGATTGTGAGTTGTATTGTGCTGGCATCTTATCTAGGACTATTTGTTCTTTGATTGCCTTTATTTTCATGATTAATAGTCTTATCATGTGCTAGAACTCATTTTTTGAATAGATCTAGGATTAGCACATTTGATTTTATATTTAAAGTCTATTAGAGCTTAATTGACTATTTTGTGAATATATGCTCTAAATGATTGCTAGAGATTTGATTGATCATATCTTGTGTTTCTAGCATTTTTGTGTTAGTACTAAAGTCTTGAATATGTACATCATGAACATGTTTATTTCAAGCTTTAACAATATGAATAAAATCTAGGTTTAAAGTATGTGTTTGGAAATTTGGCATGCTCTAGAATTTTATTCATGCATAAGATCTAGACAATCTTGTTTTGTGAACTTTATTGTCTATGTCTAGATCTTCATGGAGTGTACCTAATCCATACATTTCATATGCTCATGCATCATCTTGTGTGGTGTCATTTTTGGATTATAAACTAGACTATATGTGATTTGTGAATTCATGCTCATGTCTAGTATTTTCCATAGGATGTGTTGATCATAGTATTCTATGTTGCGTGCTTGTTTGCGTTTTGCATTCATGATCACCTAGATGCCTTGTGAGAAGGAAGTCTTGACAATAGGTGTGAAACCTATGGTGTTGAGCAAGAAGTCTTGGCAAGAGGTGTGAAGCCTTAGATTGTCAAGCAAGGAAGTCTTGACTAGGATCGGGAGGATCCAGATAGTCAAGCAAGAAGTCTTGCCTAGAGTTGGGAGAACTCGGGTAGTTGAGTAAGGAAGTCTTGACTAGAGTCGTGAGGACTTAGTTAAGCAAGAAGTCTTGCCTTGGGTCGTGAGGATCCGGATAAGGTGAGCAAGAAAGTCTTGACAAGATGTGTGAATCCTCGGATTGTTAAGCATTAGGGTGACAATTTCTAGAGTAGGATAGGAAGGTAGTTTCTAGGTGAAGAAGTCACTTGAGAGATTGTACTTGTCTTATCTACTAGTGGATTTTGTTTGCCGATGGCTGCTAGCCCGTGGATGTTTCCTCTTCTAAGGTTTACCACGTTATATCTTGTGTCAACTTTTCTCAATCCATAACTCTCTAGTATTTGTATTTGTATTTGTTATTTGAATACTATGGATAGAACTCTTTATGTAAGTTGACTTCCTTAAACATTATTATTTGTGTATGTTAGATAACTCTGTATCTTGTGTTATTTCATTCAAGTTGTAAAGTATCACATTGTAATACTCTAAGTACAACATATGGAATTTTATCTACATTGAATATATTTGTTCATAACATACATTGATTCTTGTTGTATGTTTTATAGACAAAGAGTGGAGATTTGAGCATACATGAATATATTGTTTTCTCACAACAATCATGTTGAATGTTAATTTGTATGCTTATCAAGGTTTTTTCACTAGTATTGAAACATTTGTTAAAAATGAGAGACAACCTATTCAACCCCTCCCCCCCCCCCCCCCCCCCCCCCCCCCCGCCCCTCTAGGTTGTTTAGTATAACCTTGTACACATTCTTTCAATTGGTATCAGAGCGGGTCACTTAAAGTAGTTAGTGTGATTCAAGATCTACAAGGTTATTTACTAATCATGGATATCAACCTTTAGTCTACAATTGTTTATTTTTGGTTGTCCTCCTTTGTTGGTTTTGAAAAAGGTTCTTCTTGTTTTATATTTCATTTGTCTACTAACAATTTTGTTGATAAGCTTGAAAAGAAAGTTAGTGACAAAAGCAAAGATGAAGAAGCTTTTTTCGAAGGATGATCGATCTAGACATGATTACTTGTCTTTGCAACTCAATGAAGAGAATTGCATGTTAAAGACCACCAACTTCTACTTGATGGCAAGAGTTCAAACTCTTGACAAGGAAAGAGATGAAGCGTTAAAGGAAGTTGAAGTGAGGAATGAAGTGATCAAATGTCTAGAAAAGAATATGGTTGAAGAAGCTCGTATGGTAGATAGATTAACATATGATTTTACTAATAATTTGCTTTTGTTTCTTGAACGTAATGATCAAAGGCAAGGAAGAGGAGTTGGCAATCATGAAGGCCAAAGAGTTTTGGTAATCTTCATGGAGATTCAAGTGACTTAGGCATTGTAGATGAGCAAGTGAAGTCTCTTACAACTAAAGGCAAGTCACTAAGGAACAAGAGGATTTCAAAGGCCATGTCTTCCAAGGTCAAGTGCAAAATCAAGGAAATTAAGGAGTCTTCACCATCGATACACTCTCTCATAAATAGTAACATCTCGAAATTTATTCCGGTTTGCTAATTTTGCTATATTGTCGCGAGTATATTAGATGATGCAAAGTAGGGAATGTGATGCATGCTAATGAGATGTGAAAATCTTCTATGAATGTTTCTTGCATGATAACACTTTGAATTTTGTGTGTGATAATGATAATCATGTGAAGAAAATAGTTGAGAAGATTTGGGTGAAAATGAGTGTTTCACATGATCATATGTATAGTCTTGATAATATCTTTGTTGATGGCAATAATGATGTGTTTTACATGAGTAATATCTTTATAGAGAAGATAGTTGATGATTTATCTTCTAGATATATTTTTGCCATGAGAAATGATCATGATTTTTTGTGTGAAAGTTCACCCAAGAACAAATAGTTCAAGGGTGAGTGCTCTTACCTCTAGTGTAAGTAGCACATGTGAGTTAGCTTTAAGGCTAACTGTCAAGCATGTTGAGAATTCTAGCTAGCTAGCTTGGAATACTCCACGTTTAGACACGAACTTAGCTATCTCACTTAACTTTGTTTTAATAGTCAAAATCCATTGATTAACTTTTGATTAACTTTTGAGAAGTTACTCTTATGAAATCTATTTGGTGATTATCTTGTTAAGACTTTTGGAGAAAGTCATTTCTATGCTTGCATTGCATCATATAGCATGTCATATTCTTGGAATACTCCACGTTTAGACACGAACTTAGCTATCTCACTTAACTTTGTTTTAGTAGTCAAAATCCATTGATTAACTTTTGATTAACTTTTGAGAAGTTACTCTTATGAAATCTATTTGGTGATTATCTTGTTAAGACTTTTGGAGAAAGTCATTTCTATGCTTGCATTGCATCATATAGCATGTCATATTAGAGAACTAGTATAGCATTCATATGGTCCTTATTGACATTTGCTCTCTAAAGATCTTTTTGTGATGTGTTCACAAAGATCTTACTTATGATGCTTGAAATGCTTGCTTGAATGATGAGTGGCATACTTTTTGAAAATATGAGCTTCATATTCTTTGAAAGCTACTCATTAGAGAAGTAATGATCTTGAGTAAGTCTTTACTTATTGCTCTTAGATCATGTGCTTATGAGCCATAAAAACTTGATTTTCAAAAAATTGCACTTTGCTTCTCTTATATGTTTAAGTTTGAGTAGTTGAGTTTGAAAATGTGTAGATTATATATGCATCTAATAGTTTATTGCTTAGTACATGATAGATGACCTACAGTTAGTATCCATTTTGCTTCGGTAACTACATAGAACTTAACGAGAACCTTCATGGAAAGGGCTACACACTTTGGTTGTGAAGCCGTCCAATGTAGGAAAGGGCTACACTATTGTGATGAGTGAAAGCCGACATGAAAAATTTATGTTTATGTATGCAAAATCAAAGAAGTGTTGAAAAAGAATCAATAAAAGAAAAATATTTGATTCAAAGCCTAAAAAGAAATAGAGGAAGGCTTAAAATGGAGTATAGTTGAAAATTGTGATTGCTCGGATTGAAAAACAGAAATGGGATGACGAGCCACATGCACACACACGCTCACATGTTGAAATCTATTCTTTTTAAAGCAAAAAATCCGGATGATAATCGGTTTGACCTTGATTGGAAAAGCTTTAGATAGATAGGTGTTGAAGTGGTTTGCACGTTGATATCACAATCACTCCTTTTATATATGCTTGAAGCAAAAATTCACACACACACTTTTGCTTATAGAGTATTTTGATATTCTAGCAATTTTTAGAAGAATTATGAGAGAGATTGAAAATCTTGTTGTATCTCTCATAGTTTGTGGAGCTTATTTTGTTGGATTTCTTTAAAATTGCTTGAATGTGTGATTGTGTGGATTTATTATGAACATTATTCTATCTTGATCTTAGATAGAGCACTTATCAAGGGGGAGCATAGTATGCTAGACTTTGTTCTCTTTTATGATATGTTCACATGTTTCAAGTTGATATTTGTTGACATATTCATTGGTTGATATAATGAATCTTGTAGATGCTATTTCATATTTCTTGATTTGCATGATGATTCTTTGTATTACCATATGCCTTTGTATTGTTGATCACAAATAATGCATGAAACATTTTTGTAATAATTGTATGATTGTATTTGCAGTCAACTTCTCCTTATTTAGGGTTGTATAGTAGTTGAGATTGCAATCAATTCCTTCATTCTTGAAATTGAAATGCGAATAGTTGCAATGAATTCTTCTTTGTTTTGAAGTCGATAGTAATTGTAATTGTAATTAATTCTATTGATTGTAGTTACAGTGAATTCCTCTTTGTTTGGGGTTGATAGTAATTGTAGTTGTAATCAATCCAATTGGTTATAGTTACAGTGAATTCCTCCTTGCATAGGGTGATAGTAATTGTGGTTGTAATCAATTTAATTGATCGTAATTGCAAAAAATTCCTCCTTACTGTGAATGATAGTAATTGTGGTTGTAATCAAATCTTTTCTTGTTTGAGGTTGATATGATTGTCGTTGATGCCAATTTCTTCATATTTGGGGTTAATATGATTGTTAATGCAATTGTTGAACTTGGTAGAAATGACTTATATGCTTAAGAGTACAAATTTATGCATTTGTGATTCACTATACCTTGATGAGTTTGTTGTGGTGTATAGATTTGAATAACCTTTGATAGGTTAACATAGAAAAGCAAACTAGAATCAAGGGGGAAGATATGGGAGCTAGATGCTTGAAATAAATCAATTCTTCAAGTAAGGCATCCATCTCCAAACATTATGTGAGATCACCAATTGTTTCACTATTTGATCTCAAGATATCATTTTTTTTTCTTTGGCATAATTTTATGTCAAAAAGGGGGAGAAATATGATAGTGTTTTAGTATATCTTCTTTGAATATTTGTCAAGTATTGAACTTCTTATGGCATGTAATATTGTGATTTCATTTGGTTAAGAATATCTTTGAGATAACATGTATTAAGGGGGAGATACATGATTCATTTTGGATTTAAATGTTTAATTCTTGCCATAATTGTATATTGCCATATGTGTCTTTCTCTTGGATATGCTTTGTGCTTTAACTTGATTTTAGGTGGCTACAAGAGAAGATCAGGAAGAAGTTCAAGACTTGTTGAAGATTAGTTTTAAGGTACTAACTCATTGTAATGTGAGGGTGTGATTTTGTGATCAATCTTCATTTTATGTGTTTTAGTATTTTGTATAGGTGTTTTGATATAGAATTTGCCAAAGGGGGAGATTGTTAGGTCTATGAGTTTTGTTGGCAATATTCTATATCAAAACAACATTTCCTTTGTATTTTTTATTTGTCTAGGATTCATGATGATTCAAGCTTCAAAGAGGAAATGACAACCATTCAAGCAAGTTCTAGTCTTCAAAGGGAAAAGTGCTTCATGATTCTACAAAGGTATATTAAGGCCTTTCTTTTCTCTTTCAAAGCTTAGGCACACACACACAATTCATTCATATGTGTCCCTTCGTAGTTGTGCATCATTATATGCGCACACACACATAATTCATTCATATGTGTCTCTGTTTAGTTGTGCATCATTTGGTATAACACATTCACACACTTGAAGTTGAATGCTCATGCATTTGGTATGAAAGTAACATGTTTTGGAAAATGCATGATTGGAGACTATCTCTATGTAGTTTGCATTCTTGTGTGAAATGTGTTTTTTGAAACATGGATATTGAACTTGATTTTAGTCTTAAATGATTCTTGATTGATTTCCGGTCATTTCGGTTACTCATACTATTGATTTCATGTTCTAAGTCAAAAGATACTACACTTTTAACTCATGTTGCGTATATTGTCTTCGTCTTCGTATATCGAGTCGAATTATTATTTCTGGGTTGAGTATCTTATATTTCCATGCCCGTGAGAGAGTTATGGTTTATAATTCCCAAACGGATTCGAATTCTGAGTTCGAAGGCCGGAGAACGGTCGAAGAACGTGAGGGAAGCGCATGGGAGTTGCACCATGGCCGAAAGGCCAACAAGAGGTGCAAGCCCGAGATGGCGCATGGCAATATCGGCTGCAACTCCTTGCTGCGCCGAGATGCCCACGCGCCATCTCAAGGAAGTATCTTGAAGTGGCAGCTTTGGTCTTTTCACATATATCTCTTCACTCTCCTTTATATATCTCTTCTCTCTCTCATTTGAATTCAAGGAAGAAGAAAATGTAGTGCAGAATTTTTTCAGGTTTTTTCTCTCAATTTTGAATCACCGTATCTCTCTCATTTCTTATCCGACTTGAGTGATTCAAGTTGGAGGATTTCGTATTGAAGTCCTCTATCATCTACAAGCAACCTTGAAGTCATTTGTTTAAGTTTTCTTGAAGATCACACCATTTTCGTGACTGCACTCGAAATTGTCAAGGTATTTGTTTATCTTTTGATTTCCTTAATTCTAATGTTCAAATACCTTGGGCCTTCTTCCTACTTGTGTGTATTTGACTTGAACATATATTGATGAGTGATAGACCTTCAATTAAATGCTAGTTGTGCTTAATTAGAAACTTGATTGTGAGTTAGGTTTCAATCAAACCTATGTTTTCACATGATTGTGAGTTGTATTGTGCTGGCATCTTATCTAGGACTATTTGTTCTTTGATTGCCTTTATTTTCATGATTAATAGTCTTATCATGTGCTAGAACTCATTTTTTGAATAGATCTAGGATTAGCACATTTGATTTTATATTTAAAGTCTATTAGAGCTTAATTGACTATTTTGTGAATATATGCTCTAAATGATTGCTAGAGATTTGATTGATCATATCTTGTGTTTCTAGCATTTTTGTGTTAGTACTAAAGTCTTGAATATGTACATCATGAACATGTTTATTTCAAGCTTTAACAATATGAATAAAATCTAGGTTTAAAGTATGTGTTTGGAAATTTGGCATGCTCTAGAATTTTATTCATGCATAAGATCTAGACAATCTTGTTTTGTGAACTTTATTGTCTATGTCTAGATCTTCATGGAGTGTACCTAATCCATACATTTCATATGCTCATGCATCATCTTGTGTGGTGTCATTTTTGGATTATAAACTAGACTATATGTGATTTGTGAATTCATGCTCATGTCTAGTATTTTCCATAGGATGTGTTGATCATAGTATTCTATGTTGCGTGCTTGTTTGCGTTTTGCATTCATGATCACCTAGATGCCTTGTGAGAAGGAAGTCTTGACAATAGGTGTGAAACCTATGGTGTTGAGCAAGAAGTCTTGGCAAGAGGTGTGAAGCCTTAGATTGTCAAGCAAGGAAGTCTTGACTAGGATCGGGAGGATCCAGATAGTCAAGCAAGAAGTCTTGCCTAGAGTTGGGAGAACTCGGGTAGTTGAGCAAGGAAGTCTTGACTAGAGTCGTTAGGACTTAGTTAAGCAAGAAGTCTTGCCTTGGGTCGTGAGGATCCGGATAAGGTGAGCAAGAAAGTCTTGACAAGAGGTGTGAAGCATCGGATTGTTAAGCATTAGGGCGACAACTTCTAGAGTAGGATAGGAGGGTAGTTTCTAGGTGAAGAGGTCACTTGAGAGATTGTACTTGTCTTATCTACTATCGGATTTTGTTTACCGGTGGCTGCTAGCCCGTGGATGTTTCCTCTTCGGAGGTTTACCACGTTATATCTTGTGTCAACTTTTCTCTATCCCTAACTCTCTAGTATTTGTATTTGTTATTTGAATACTATGGATAGAACTCTTTATGTAAGTTGACTTCCTTAAACATTATTATTTGTGTATGTTAGATAACTTTGTATCTTGTGTTATTTCATTCAAGTTGTAAAGTATCACATTGTAATACTCTAAGTACAATATATGGAATTTTATCTACATTGAATATATTTGTTCATAAGATACATTGATTCTTGTTTTATGTTTTGTGGACTAAGAGTGGGGATTTGAGTATACGTGAATATATTGTTTTCTCATAACAATCATGTCAAATGTTAATTTGTATGATTATCAAGGATTTGTCACTAGTATTGAAAGATTTGTTAAAAATGAGAGACAACCTATTCACCCGCCCCCCCTCTAGGTTATTTTGTATAACCTTGTACACATTCTTTCATTAGTCACCTTGATTTCCCCACTATCATTTAACCACTGTAGCTTATATGGTTTTGGATGCTTCAAAGTGGCTAAATTCAATTTCTCCACAAAACTAGTGCTAGGCATATTAGTACAACTCCCCCCATCAATGATCATGCTACATACTTTATCATTAACATCACAGCGGGTGTGAAAAATGTTGTCACGTTGTACCTCATCATCTTCCTTGGCTTGAGCACTAAGAGCTCTTCTTGCCACCAAAAGCTCTCTATCCACCGGATATTCAATATCACTTGCATCCTTCAAATGTGGCATGGACTCATCATCAGATTCACCCTCGAATTCGATTTCACCATCATCCTTCAAAACCATTACTCTCTTGTTTGGGCATTGAGATACAATATGACCTGCTCCCAAACACTTAAAGCACTTAATGTCACGATTTCTAAAGGTTAAGAATCTGATGTACCATGTTTTAATGTGCCTCCGGCCTTATGATCTTTGGAAGGTTCAACCTTGGCCTTGAAACTAGACGGGTCATCCCACTTGCTCCAATTCGGTTTCCATGATGATGAAGAACCCGAATTTTACCCAACCAGTGTGGAACTCTTTCTCCTCAACTGTTGGTCCACCTTAATTACCATGTGCACCATGTCACTCAATTCAACGTAATGTTGTAACTCCACCACATTTACTAGGTCTCAGTTTAGTCCACTTAAAAACCTAGCCATAATAGCATTTTGATCTTCCTCTACATCAGCTCGAATCATGGCTATCTTCATCTCCTTGTAGTAGTCTTCAACACACTTAGACCTTTGTGTAAGAGTTTGCAATATTTGAAACAAACCCTTATAATAGTGACTTGGAATGAAATGCTTCCTCATGACAGCTTTCATCTCCTACCAAGTCTCAATAGGCCTTTCTCTATTCCGTCTTCTACTCATAATCAGTTGATCCCACCAAACGATAACATAATTAGTGAATTCTATGGTTGCCAACTTCACCTTCTTTAATTCGGAATAGTCATGGCAGTCAAATACCAATTCTATTCTTTTCTCCCACTCAAAATAAGTTTCGGGATCAGTTTTACTTTGGAACGCCACCTTTATACTACCCAAATTATTATCAGCCCTCTCTCCATACCTTTCTCATGTATGCCTATACCCATCTTCTCTATTCTCATACCTAACACCTCTACCTCCCATTCCACGCCTAAATCTGCCTGCACCCACTTTAGACATGCGATCACCCTCCTCTAGGTCATTCCCATAATCGTCTTCATAATCATCTATAGCTGGGTTTCTTTCTCTTCGTTCCACATTAGGAACTCTAATTGGCTACTCCTTTTGTGAACTAGACTCCATCTTATCTATCCTATCATGCACCTCACCAAACTTATTCTCTATCCGCTCAATGTTTTTTGCATGGCTTTATACAAAAAATTGAGATCTACCATCTCTGGTGCATTGTCGAATAAATCTTTACTCTTATCACGTGACTTTTTTAAAACCTGCATAAAAAAAATAGTAAGCCACAATCACTCCCTCACGTGTTTTACTCTTAAAGCTGGTGGCACTCACACTCGTGTTTCACTCAATTCTTTTAGCTTTGACCCCCTGATGAGCTCACACTCTCCTGTCTTTTTTCACTCTTTGTTCACTCTTTTAGTTCCTCTTACTTAGACAGAAACTCACAAGAAGTTCTGCAGCTTATTTTGTTCACTCTTTCAGGACAAGAATAACAAAGACGATATTCTACAACTATATATATATATATATATATATATATATATATATATATATATATATATATATATCATGCACGGAGTCAAGAAAAGGAATAGAAATTGTTGATATAGGACTAACTACACGACCAATTTTTTTTTTTGCCGACCTTGATCAAATGGACCCAAGCACGTTTTTTGGTAATTTTTTTGTTCCGGATTTGATCAAACATATATTTTTTTTTAATCAAACGAATACAGAGAAGAAGAAGAACATGGATAGATTAAACCTGAGTTTAAAAACCTAAGCTTTGATACCAACTGATATGAACCTCACCAAGAGCAGTGAGACTCGGAACCAATATATGGTAACGAAGGATCGTTTTCTAATCAATTTTACAAACAAAGAACGTTATCAATCCGTGATCCGTTACCTATAAAGAGGTAAGAACCTGGGTATCAAGAAGTTGAAGACGCCACACTCAAGAAAGAGATATGAGTGATAAGTCTAAATTTCAAAACCAAAAGAGATGAACTCTCGCTATTTTTTTTATTCAATCAAGTCTGACGAATTACATCTAATTCGTTCCTTTATAAACTAAAACCCTAAACGAAAATAAAGGCCTAAAAGGAAACAAGAAAATTCGGCAATTAAGGCCTTACAATCAGAAAACTAAATCGGACAATAATTGCCTTACAAACGAAGAAAAAAACTAAATCAAACAACTATTGGCTTGCTCCCTAATTGGAAATCTAAATCTAGAAACAAATCAACCCCTAAATTTGGGAAACAAATCAACTATTATTCTTTGGGAATTAAAAGGAAATAAATCAGCTGAAATTGAATCTCCTCCAACCCTTTGTTGCTCACCACAAGCCCAAGTCTCCTCTTATTCAGACCAATCAATTGCCTTGATGACGTTAATTAAGCCTTCGTCTTCATGTGGGCTTATCTTTGACTTCAACAATTCAAAATCAACCCAAGTGTCTTGAATTAGGCCATTTAGTGCTTCTCTGATTATCTAAGCTCTTGCCCTTGTTATTGGCCCAACCGGAACATGCAATGAATCATCTGATGCAGCTGTCTTGTTCTCATCAGGTATAGAGGACAATATGATGTTAGTAGGCATTGATATAGAATAAATTGCGAATCTGTATTATATCAGTTGCAGGAATTGTGTATGGAAATTGAAACCATTCAAATAGAGTGATACACAACATAATTACCTAATAACATATAACTTATAAAACCAACACACAATTCAAACATGGATTTAATTAATGGTAACAATAATTTAACTCAATTAATCTGGTGTGTATAAAAGCAAAATTCAAATACGAAAACAAAATCATTCAACCTAGCAACAATACGATCTGCTCTGATACCACTGTAAGCATTATGTATAAAGAAATAATTAATTCTCGTATTGTATGCATAAGTATGAATAAGCGCGTACCTGGAAGCGCAGAGGAAACCATCCAATTCGTAGAGTCTTAATCCCGAATCCATAATAACGCAATAACATGAAAGGAAAACAAAGAAAACAATAAAGAGTCTTCTACTCTATTCTCACTTCTCACTTCTCACTTCTCACATTCCTCAGATTGTCTAATGGGGAGACAATTCTGTAATACGTTATGTGAGTGAGAGTAGGGACCCCCTATATATAATATAACTTCCTAGAATCTTAACCCATAAAGGATTTTCAAAACTCTAATAGGATGGCTAGTCTTAAAAGGAATACTAGGCTCACACATATACAATCGCCCATACCAAATCCTATATATATTTAATGTAGCTAATGTGCACTGAACCCAACATTATCTTCTCTCCTGACCACCACGTATGGAATAAGATTTGTGGATTTAGGGAGGCATCGAGATCGACCATCACCATCTCGATTTACTGGTGATTAGATTTGGGGAGGTGTCTAGATTTACAATTTTAGATTTGGGGTTGAAAGAGAAGAAGAAGCTTGGTCAAGATTTGGGGTTGGATCTGTGAACTGGTTCTTGCTTTGTGAGGTTTTTTGTGCTTGGACCATCCATAAATTTTTTTTCCCGTTTACTTGCATTTATTTTTTAAGTTTTGATCTCCATATCCATTTTTTTTTGTTTTGCAATTCTTTTTCTTATTATTATTTTTTTGTAATTTGATAACCACCGTTCATATCCGAGATGGATGGTGGAGATCAATCAAATTATCTACTTATTTTTAAAAAGAAAAAGTAATTTTTTTTATATATATAAATAGATCTCCACCATTCATCTACGATTTGGATGGTGGATTTATAATTTTTTTTCTTTTCTTATATATATATATACCAAATTTGTTATCTATTGTTTGGTGTTGACATGTGTCCTCTTCTTTATTTAAAAACAAAAATTCCCTAAGATTTTTAACTTTAACTAACGTCTAAATTACATATGGACCAAATTGACAGGTTTTTTTAAAACATAGGGATCACGCCAATAAAAAATAAAAAGACAGTTAAAAAAAGTTAAATGCATCAAAATACAGGGATCAAAATGGTATTTTCCTTATTATTTTTAACTTTATATTTTCCATTATCCTACCTTTAGTTTTTTTATTAAAAAAAAATAAGTTTTTGTTGTTAACTTATATTTATAAACCATTTTAATATTATTTATTTTTAAAACTAAATAAATCATTTTGACAATAGTAAAACTGTACTTATATATATAGTTAGAGTTGACCATTGGTATTTTGGTCAAATGGTCTAAAGTGATGTATTTTGGAAAAATAAGGAACTTAAGTTGTTAATATGATAAAAACGTTTAAATAAGTGAAATTTCATTAAAAAGTTAGGACTTTAGTGAAATTATCCTTTTATTATTTTAATTTAAGGATCATGGGTAGTTTAGTCTTTTAAAGATAAGAGTTAGTCGACGGTTAAATTTGACCTAACAGTAAATGGTATGAGTGTGAATTAATGATAGAGTTATTTCTAGGTGCTAGAGGTCAAACCTCAAGGAAGTTGAGTATAATTTACTCTATATAATATTTGATTTCGACATATCTTTAACCCATTAGTATCATAGTTTATTGAAATGGCTCAAAAAAAAAATTGATTTTAAAATTTTAGGAAAAAGATCTTTTAGATCTCATTTCCTTTTTACAATTCCAACATATCTTAATATTTCTTTGTACGACTCTTGGTCGTATAAGTGGAGGATTATATCATATTATTAACAAATTTATTACAAGGATAGTAAAATTTCATTTTTTTCCCCTAATTATTATAGTCTTAATTAAATATTTTAAAGATTTAATAAATTAACTTTTGATTTTTTTTTCTTAATTATCACATTCTAAAGTAAGCATTCTCAAGATTTTATATAAATATTATGATATGATACGATTTAGTATGATAATTGAGTTTGTGGATGTACAAGATACCGCCAAAAAAATGGAAAAAATAGTTTTTCATTAATCAGTATTAAATAATAAAAAATAGATAATTTTCTTTTTAATTAACAATTAACAACAGTCGACAGCCAACACCGAAACCGATATTAAATAAAATTAAAAAACAAATAAGATCCACCATACAGTAAGTGGATTCACTCTCAAAGCCCATAAAATAAACAAATAAAATATAGATAGAAATAAACACACACACACCAAAAATAGCGAATAAAAGTTATAAGTTCTAACGTTTATTTAAACAAATTTTGGTTGACTTAAAATTAAACAAGTAGAATTGAGATGGGCACGCACAATATAAAACATGAATAAGCCGCCTAAAGATGACAATATTTGATAATGACTAGTAAAAGCACATAAATATTAAATGAAATTAGTAAATTAAAATTACGAATTTTTTCACTAATAATTAATTATACAATATATGTATGATTTGAAAATCTATTTTCTTAATAAGAGACAACTACTCTCATAATCCAGAAAGAAAACTCTCTAAACATACTTGTAAAATGCATAGAATGAGATTTGAATCCCTCGCTGCTAATGTAAAAGAGATTACAACCATTTCGATGTGTATTGAATTAATGCATATTAAAATGAATTTATTTTAAAGATAATTACATCGGTGATTATCAATTTGAGTAATCACTATCAAAATGACCATTAGAAAGGAAATTGGTTTTAAAATGACCATTTTTTTTTTGCAAACACTATTATAATAAGAGTAATGCTACTTTGTCAAATTTGGTATTCAAATATGATGTTCAAATGATGTGGCAATAATCTAGTCAATTCATTTAATTTATACAAATCTAATTCAATTTAAATAAAGGGACTGAAGTATTGCCACATCATTTGGGCATCAGATTTGGATAAAGTAGAATCACTTTTATAATAATTGTCATTCTGTTCAATTCCATCTAATGCGATCAAATTCTATTCAATGAGTGACATTTTGGTAAATAAATGGATGTCATTAATTTATTTTAGATGTTTTTAGAATTCAAGTTTTTATTTTATTTTTTGAAACCAATAATTATATTTAGTGTGTATATACATATAGCATATTTCAAACACACGCGAGCGGGAGCGCGCACGCACACACACACACATACATATATATATATATATAAAAGAAGATTGAGGCTATAAAATCTAGAGAAATATGTTTTTATATATATAATTTTTAGATTTTGTAGTCTTAACCTTCTCAAAAAAGATATATATATGTGTATTTAAGATATTCTATATACACATTAAATATAATTATTCGTTTTAAAAAATATAAGAAAAATTAATTGCTAAAAAAACATCTAAAATAAATAAATTAATATTATCCATTTATTTATCAAAATACCACTCTTTTGATGGAATTGAATGGATTAACCATTTAGTGTATCCGTGTTCGTTAAAATTGTTTATTTTAAATCACATAAAATAATCATTTTGATAGTTATAACTCAAATGAATAACCATCGAAATAATTATCTTTTTATTTTGCCACCACCCTGTATAACCCCATTCAACTTGACGATAGCGAAAGTTTAAATCGTGATGTGCAAGTTATATATAAAAGATGTGCAAGTTATATATATATATATATATATATATATATATATGTTCATATAGGTGTATATTTATAAATTTTATATGATTTTAATAAATATAGATTATTAAATTCAACTATTTTGATTTAGATTAAATTAGAGTAATTAAATTCAACAACTCACATTTAAGTTACTCGTATATATTTATATAAGAATGTTATTACGTGAATACCGTCGTGTGTATAGATATGATTACTCCGATTAAATATATCATATGCCGTCGAATTTAGCAAAAATATTCTCCGAAGCACCCCCACCATAATTAAAAGAATTAATATAATATTCAGATAACAATTAAATTAAAAAAGGCTAAAAAAATATCCCACTTGTTATTACTTACCAGTTAGAATTTAAAAAACAAAATTTACTATAATTTTTTTATAAAAAAAAAACATTTCATTCTCTATAAATTTGGCTCTCCACCTCCTCAATTCCACTCTCTCCTCTCTCCTCTCTCCTCTTTCCTCTTTCCTCTTTCCATAACCTATATTTTCTCTCTCTAAACAAAATAATGGCATCAAACGGCGCCGTGTCGGACTCCGGCCTGATCGTCTCCTTCGGCGAGATGCTGATCGACTTCGTGCCCACAGTATCTGGCGTATCGTTGGCGGAGGCGCCAGGCTTCCTCAAGGCCCCCGGCGGAGCCCCCGCCAACGTCGCGATTGCGGTGACTCGGCTCGGCGGGAAGGCCGCGTTCGTCGGAAAACTCGGTGACGACGAATTCGGGAACATGCTGGCCGGGATCTTAAAGGAAAACGGCGTGAACGGCGACGGCATCAGCTTCGATCAAGGCGCCAGAACCGCGCTTGCGTTCGTGACCCTACGCGCCGACGGAGATCGTGAGTTCATGTTTTATAGGAATCCAAGCGCTGACATGCTGTTGAAACCCGAAGAGCTGAATCTCGAGCTCATCCGATCCGTACGTTTTATTTTTCTACATTAATAAATTATTTTAATTAAAAAATTTACTTTTTATCGCGTCAAACAAAATCTGGACTTCGGATTGAACGGGAGAGGTGATAAAATCACCCGGGGAGACTGTTGCAGTTTCAACTTTGACGACGGCCGGTGACATAATGATAGTATCAACCATCTTTATCGGGATGTGTAGAAATTTTGATTTGTTGGTTCTCGGTTGTTGGTGATTGGTGTAAGAACACCGTGCTAATCTCACGGGCGGGTTACCCTCCAAATCACGGAGTTTGTCCTGGGCCCCGCTTTTTTCCTTACGCATGCAAAAAAAAAAAAAAAAAAAAACCATTTTTATTGAATATTTATAAATTTTTGATTTGGGAAAACGTCAAAAAGCTGTGATCGCTGAGTCAGTCTTTGGATTTCTAGATGAAATTAGTATCACGTGCTCGCACGTGCTCCTACAATGATTACGCACAGTGGATCCCGTTTATTCAACTCTTGTTGATTTGAATTTTTGTAGGCAAAAGCATTCCATTACGGATCAATAAGCTTGATAGTGGAGCCATGCAGATCGGCGCACCTGAAGGCAATGGAGGTTGCGAAAGACGCGGGAGCATTGCTGTCGTACGACCCCAACCTCCGCCTGCCGCTGTGGCCGTCGAAGGAGGAGGCGCGTGCCCAGATAATGAGTATCTGGGACAAGGCGGAAGTGATTAAGGTGAGCGACGTGGAGCTGGAATTCTTGACCGGGAGTGACAAGATCGATGATGAATCGGCACTGTCTCTGTGGCACCCAAACTTGAAGCTGCTGTTAGTCACTCTTGGTGAGAAGGGTTGCAGATACTACACCAAGGTAAGCTGTCAAATTCACTGTTCTCGTATTAAAGTAATTTACCTAACAAGCTTAACAACTTTAATTTAACAAATTTCATTCGACCGTCTTCTTGTGGTTTCTGATTTACCAAATTTATAGTTTGCGGTGTGCCCCCTCACCCACTTACAAGTTACATCCAACTGCCTTTTTTGACTTTTCATTTTTACCCTTTATTAACCAACATCCTCAACCCGGATTAGTGTGTTAGTTGAGTGCCGACACTTTTGTTTTCCAAACAGAAGATTATTTTTACTTTGGTTCATTCACGCCTTTGTCTCTCTTGCCTTTTAAGGCTGCCAAAGTTGGATTTATCAAGTCATTTCTAGATGATTTTTAATTGTACAATTCACAACTAATAAAAATTAAATTTCATCTTTCACTCCATATGAAATTAGTCCTTTAGGACATGGGAGTGTTTAAATTAACAGTGAAACCAAAATTGCTGTGGATGCTCGTGGTTTAGTTGTGGTAGGTGAGTGGGATCTTAGGCCCACATTGAATTTTAATAAAGGCAGCCTTAAATTTATTTGAAGTCTATGTAAAGGGGCCAGTAGGATACTAGGATCACAGTCGAATTAAATTTATTTGTTGTGAGAAACTTGCAATGAAGGGAAGCTGCTTGCTTCTTAATTACACATATTTTTTGTCTCTCTTTTACTGATCTTCTTTTCGGAAAACGTAGCATTTCAAAGGATCAGTGGATGCTTTTCATGTCAATACGGTTGATACAACCGGTGCTGGTGATTCATTTGTTGGTGCCTTACTGACCAAGGTGGTTGATGACCACTCTATACTTGAGGTACATGCTTCTCTTAATCTTAAAAATATTTTTATTATAATTTTCCCTACAAAACCACCAACCGGTCATTACTTCTTGGATAATGCTATTCCGTCTAAATCTGGTGTTTGGTATCACTATAATTTATTCATTTAAATTTGATTGGATATTGTTCACCGAATTTGGATGAAGTAACATTAATTTTATTTTATTATATTTACGGTTGAGAGATTTTGTAAAAATTGGTATCTTCAAATTTCAATCATTAGATTTGATCTAATTGATAAAAACTAGTTTATCTTTTTTGGTTTTATATTTGAACAACCAAACTAGACAAAATATTTTCAATACTTGTAAATATAAAATGTGCCTACTGGTAAAAAGCATTATTGATTGTAATTGCAGGACGAGGCAAGGTTGAGAGAAGTACTTAAATTTGCCAACGCATGTGGGGCCATCACAACCACCAAAAAGGGAGCAATTCCTGCTCTTCCCACCGAGACCGAAGTCCTCAATTTACTCGATGCACCCTAGATAAATTCAGTTTTTGCGTTGTTTTCCTTTTTCTTTAATTTTGCGCTCTTACCCTGCTCTTTTATTTTTTTGACTGGGAATTCAATGAAAGAGTGGTTTCCAACCTTTCAAATTATCTTTTTTTTTATGGGTCCTTGCTTGCGCCTCATGTAATGATGGAAGAAAGACTTGTGCTTTTAAAGGCTTTCATTTCACTTGATAAAAGTAGCATTTCTCATGTTTACTTTTATTTCTCATGTTTGCCGTTACTTTATCCCACAAAATCCTTGTTATTATCGCCAGGCTGAAGTTGCTGTGAGGATGCTTCGTTACCGTTAGCATCTTCAAATAGATTCTTTAGGAGTAGATCTTTTAAAATAGAGTTTTTATAAATAGAGTTTTTAATAGGAAGTTGTTAGTCGTTTGGTTGTCAATTAAAAAAAACTTTTATAAATGGTAAGATTATCAAAATATTTAAAAACTATTTTAAATGATAGGTTTATATTAGACTTTTTAATATTATTAAAAAAACTCGAAAAGATCTACTTGGAAAAGTCTAAAATTCGAGTTTCTCCAAATAGGCGTAAAACAACTTTTTTAATCATCTAAAATCTCTACTGAGTGACGGTCAAACGATATATTTTTTTTTAAATAACTTTTTTATTAAAAAAGCTCTTTTAATCGGTAGATAAGTTCTTTTAAACGGATATTAAGACCCAGTTTGGGATTGCTTCACAAACTGATTTTGGAGTTAAAAGTGCTTTTGAAGTTGACCTGGGGTGTTTGGTAAAATTTCTGGAAAGTACTTTTGATCTCTTTGGTCTCTTTTGACTTCCCCCACAACAGAAATTGAGAAGTTACAAATTGATGTTTTTAGAAATCAGCTTCCTAGGAAGTAGAACAAACTTAATACTCTTATTAATGATTTTTTTTCTAAATTTACTATTTTATCCCTTGCTTTTTATAAAATTTACCACATAACAAAACGGACGCTTGGCATTTATTATTTTATTTACAATTTACTATAACACATACTTTGATATTTACATGTTGTCTATTTCAATCGTATAATCTTATGAATCCATACTAGTTTTCTTGATATATTCACAATATATATGGCAAAAGATAAAAAAAAAATATTAAAGCAAAATTATATATTTTTTAACAAAATTTATTTATTTATTTTATAACAAGTTTATAGTCACACAAAAATAAAATAAATTATTTATTTTATAACATTTTTATGGTTATACAAAAATAAAATAAATTATTTATTTTCAAATCATTTTAAATATTCATTTTTATTCTATCTAGTAATTTTGTTCAGTCACAACATTTTTTTACCAAACGCATTGAAATTGATTTTGGTTCTCACAGCACTTTTAAAAATCAGTTTACCAAACACCCAACTGATTCTACAGCAAATCCAAAAGCAATTTCCTCACAGCAGGATAAAAACAATTTTCCCCACAGCATAGCAATACCAAATTGGAACTAAGATAACTTGTAAGCTGGCTTCAACATATAAAACGTTAGAATTGCATTTATTTCATTTCTAAAGTATGCATACCTTAACCGCTACTGCCTTCACAAATTGACATGACAAGCAACTTTTGACTTTTGATGAAATAAAAATTTGAAAAAGGAAAAAAGAAATATATACCCTCCTTTATACCATCTCCATTACTTGGTTGGTACCCACTATAAGTCTATAACAAGAATATATGTACCGTTCAAGATTGCAAGTCTGAATCATTGGAAATTTACATTTTTAGTAAAACAACAACCCAAGCAGTAGTTATATTGTTGTTAATATCTGTTCATCTTAGAATTTCAAGGTAGGCGCTTCAAATAGGATCTTTTTGGAAGGTGCTGATATATTGAGGAAAGGGAATACTGACATTACTACAATGCAATTGCTTGTGGACAGCATTCATTAACCTCCATTTGCAGGGTCCTCCAAGTTTGCTTGCATTTTCCCCACTTCGACTGCATTTGAGCCATAAACATCTCTGCCCACCGTTCATTCCTTCCTCCCATGCTCAGATCATAAGGCACTGAGAAACTGATAAACAATATTCAGACAGGCAAACAAATATCACCAAGTTTTATATAAAAAATAATGATTTCAGACTACGTAAGTTAATACTCAACAATGATGATGATGTATTTTATAATCTTAAATGAAGAATAATCGACACCCAGATTCAAGTCATAAACCATGTTTTGGTTCTGATTATATACCAACCCGCTTTTTGCGAGGTTAAGAAGTCCTTATAACTTTGACAAAGATATTTCACACTTCTTTGTATTCACCAAAAGTACTCGATCTATTTCAGTAGTGATTCTGAACAATTATGACAATGAAGATGACTGAAAATGACAATAAACACTAATAACAATAAAGCAGACCCAACTACTTTACACCAAACACGAGTGGATAATTCAGAGTTACAAGATTTTGCATATTTTTATGAGAAATTTCAAGCTCAAGATTAACCTGATTGGATGATTCGTAGTCATCCATGGTTCTCAAGTACCATATCATGGTGCAAATGGAGATTTTATCATCTTTTTTCTAAAAGCAGAGTCTACACCATATGCCAAAATTTGCTGTAATTAGATTTTACCCGGACGACACGGGGATAGTTAACCCATATTTTTATCTACCAAATGCACACTGCAGGAATATTATAGCAAACATGACACATTTTTGTCTCACTTGACAATTATCTAAAATATCAGGGTAAAAAACAAAATATCATAATGCCTACTTATTGTTTGGCCTGAAAATCTGAAACCCTTCCACACACTATTCTCTAAGGCCCAGTATCAAGCTAAGAATGCCAATCAGGTTTAATAGCCCGTTTGACTGGAAAACTGCCCTTTTTGGCGCTTCTGTAAAACGTTGATGATAGCATATAGCCTGTTTATATTTTCCAGCATTCTCCAAGGTACACAAATCCATATACATGAACGGGCACAATGAATCATCGTCGTTATCAACACCACTCTGCCTAATATTCTCTCCAAAACTTTTGCACCTTAAAGCAAACTTGTTCTCGTGACTCTTTAAATTATCCATCAATTTCTAGCCTAATCTTTATAACAAGGGATGGAGTATTACCTCATTAATTCTTCAGGTGGAGATCCTTTATAGGTGGAGCCATTCCTGCAACAGTCCAAGCCTTGATGTCAGGAAAGCATTAGTTGTAGCAATTAAATTAGACATTTTAGCAGATAAATCTTATAGTTTCCTAAAGAAATATTGTACATAAATAGTTTCCAAGCATCATATTTACGACCTAATGTCCTTCCTCTCTATGGGATTATAGAAAATAAGTGTCACCTACAATATTTTGTAAGCATATTGCTATCGGGGATGAAAACACCCTTCCTTTGGATAACTTGATTCTTATTAAAGATCATTGGTTATCATTCTTAATTGCAGTAAAACTCATTATTTAATTTGTAGTTATGCACATCAAGATAACTAAAAGGAACAACAAACCTGCAGACTAAAACTTTGAAGATACGAAGAGACTTGGTCGAAAGATTATAAATAGCATCAGCAATATGCTCCTTGCTGAACAAATACACCACTGGATAACCAAGAAGCCATCTGAAGCATATCATAAGTCATAACACAGTTTTACTGTACTATCATAAGATGGCAATAATATGACACTATTTTAAAAACGATATGAAGCAAATTAATGAATGAGTTTGGGCTACAATAGTACAATATGAAACTACTAATATCTGTTGAATGAATGATGATGCCAATCTTCTTCAGAGAAATGCACAGGCAGCATTTTATTGTACTCGGGTATAAGAATGCAACAAACCACCTTATTTTATAACTATTTTCTACTTGACTTCTTTGAGACAAGTCTAGTCATGGATGACCTTCTACACAAGAAACTCTAATTGTCCAACAGCTACATGTATAATGTTTCCCAACTAACAATGCAATCAAATCTTACATTTCAACTTAATATCCTTTGAAACACTTCTACAGTGCAAAAAACTATTGGTCTTCCCATATTTGATATTTGAACAAAATACTTCTTATACATGTATAATCTCTTAGTTACAATTTTCTCATTAATAGATTTAATTTCAATTGTGATACACATCCTTTCAGTCATCTGAGATAATCATTTTATCCATGGTAACTTCACAAGTTTTTTGCTTCGAATTCCTTTTATTTACAAATTAATTGCTATTATTTGTTTGTATGTTAATATCTTTTACAATGAGAACACAATGCATCTTTGAAACGTTTAAACCAATATGTCATGTGCAATTATCAAATTGCCGGACTTGCACAACAATACCAGATATATAAATGGCATACACCAAGGTAGATCTCTGCATTTGAGCAACCTCCGACAATTAAAGTTATTTTTATGTTTACAGGTTGGAGAAACACTAGAATGATAACCATGCATTTAATAAGCATAACCCCATTTAAGGTGATCATAAGCTTCGTCTATAGGCAAGGTTATGTACGAGTACGAAAAGTTAGGAGTTTAACCCATTTTTGAATTAGTGCCAGCCTGCCAGGTATATGGCATTAGAAAAAGAAGGAAATTAAAGGTTAGAATAAGAGGAATTTAAGAGCGGAAATAGTACTAAATCTATAAAGTTATCCTAGACATTGCAAACATTATACATTGTCATAGATATTTCATATTCACCTTAACCTCCCGTAAACTAAAAAGACCCATAGTTTCAAACAAGAGATGACCAGATCAGGGCCGCATGATAGGTACATGACAATGATCTTGATGTAGGACCAATACAAGTGATAGGAAATAGATAGAGACTTTAGAGAGAAATAGAGAGAACAGAGAGAAATAGAGATTGGAAACAGACAGAATTAGGGATTGGAAATAGAAAGGGGAGAAACTCAGAAGAAAAGGAGATTGGAAAACTAATCAATCAATTCATTCAATAATCAAGTCTGATTACAATAAGCTCTGAAGGGGCCTATTTATAGCTGACAAAATGATAAACACCTTACTCCTGATAAAGATAAAACAAAACCTAACTTATCTCTAAAAGAGATAATTATTCTCAAGATAAATATGAAAACTAGTAATATCATCTAATAGTGTTTATCTAGTTCCCCATCATTCTCCTCCACTAAGAAGAACTGGACTCCTGTCAAGTCAAAAAGGTTGTAGCCATCGAGCGAAAAAATACCACCACTTGTTCCTTGTTGAGGCAGTCGTTTTATCCACCCAAGGGCCTCCCATCATAGTTATAGGAAAAGGAGTAATCATAGAACCCATTGGTACTTCTATGAACCCTTTGTATAATGTTTCATCAAGCTGAATTGGTTTAGTGACAACCATGTTCAACTTTTCATGAGTGTGAACCACAAGTGAGGATAAGTGATTGGCCGTTTGAACCGCACAAACATGACCACTAGGTTCATATAATTTTGAAATGGGTGGCGATGGATCAACTGTCTCTGAAGCATCGTGCACTTTGCCGTTATTTCTTTCCTCAACTAGGTTGTTTGTTTGCTCAAAATATTTGGATGGAATATTTTGACATGCAGCTATGAGTTCTTCTTGTTGTTTACACTGGGGAGCATAATGCTCATCTTGCCAGTATTGGATGTCTAGCTAACAACAACTATCATAAATATCCCGACCTTGAAGAGAACTTTTTGCTAAAAAGGCACTCTGGTGGAACTGAAACCGGATCAAGGCTTTAAAACAATATTTTGATTTTTGACTATCGATGATCCTCTCCACATATCCATAAGGCGAAAATACTTGATGTAGCACTTCCTTGGTAATAGGATACAGTATATGACGGATCGTAACTTGGAGAACTCGGTTCAGCTCGTCAATAGGACAAGGATCGAAATCTTCGTAACAGTAGGAGTGAATATGTTTAGATTCATGATCAAAATAATCAAAGCCATAGTAATAATCTAGATATTTTGACAGAGCTGCAAATAGTATGAAGCATATGGATTTTATTTTTTTTCTGTATTTGGGCGTTTGAGTTATGAAAATGATTTGTATGTAGGGTAGCGGAATTGTGTATGAATCGAGAGTAGGCTCTGATACCAAACTGATGTTGGACCAATACAAGTGATAAGAAATAGATAGAGACTTTAGAGAGAAATAGAGAGAACAGAGAGAAATAGAGATTGGAAACAGACAGAATTAGGGATTGGAAATAGAAAGGGGAGAAACTCAGAAGAAAAGGAGATTGGAAAACTAATCAATTAATTCATTCAATAATCAAGTCTGATTACAATAAGCTCTGAAGGGGCCTATTTATAGCTGACAAAATGATAAACACCTAATTTATCTCTAAAAGAGATAATTATTCTCAAGATAAATATGAAAAGTAATAATATCATCTAATAGTGTTTATCTAGTTCCCCATCAGATCTTATATCTCATCAGTAATGTGTATGCCCAAGTGAAGATGAGGTTAAAAATATACCCATTTAAAGTTGGCACAGTAATTTGGGTGTCATTCATGCAGCTACTGATATCAATAAATTCAGAAGATTGAGAAGCTATAGGTACATCAGGTGATTTAGCATTGACCGTGTGATCAAGATCATCATTCTCTCCACTGAGTGGAAAAAACGATGAGAACAACTTCTGAACCGATTTGAGTTGCAACCCTAATGAGCTCTTCTCTATTAGGGTTATCATCTGGAAAAAAAAATGAAATATCTAGTAAAGGGGGAAAGAAAAGCACATAAATAAAAGATGAAAATAAAAATTTCTACAACAGGAAGCAACCTTTGGAGGATCCTGCTCTAGGTCCACGAACTGCAGTGCAGCTTCTGAATTCAAGCTTGAGCTAACAAGCTCAGCAAGTCCTTCATCATGTATTAAATATATCATATCTTCTATAACCATTACTCTTAAACGTTCAAAGATAGGCGACTCCTGAATAGGGAGCAAATTATAATTGTTAATAGATGCTAATATCTAAATAAACAGAAAAAAAAAAAAGGAATATAATGTACAAACATAATGATAATATCATGCATTTAACAACAACTCCACCAAACTGAACCTGGTCAGTAGAGGACTAAAAAATATTCATTATTGTTAGAATGTCCATTAAAGTAATACTACTCAACTAGTCAACTTAAATAACTTATCCCAAATGTAATGGAAATTAACTTGTAACTGCTACTCCAAAATTTGTACTTCTTTTTGCAAAAATTCTGCGGCACAAGAAGAGATGTATAATACAAACAGTATGGGATGTATGGTATAACTTAGCTTACAATTGTTCCTGCCCACAGATACCATCACTAAACATCAACCAAACACGCGTGACTTGAAAGAACATACATGACATGTCTATGGAAGACATGAACCTGGGAACATCATAATCATATGAAAATAAAACAATTTATAACTTCTACACCAACATTGAAGAGAGGAGGAAACCAAAACTCTAATTGCATTTCTCAACTTATCCAGTGAATAAGACTGAGTCAAACCTGTTGACCAAATTTTATGAGTGCGCATAGATGCTCTTGCAGTTCAGGCATCTTTCCACCATAGTCTACCATTATAACCGGTCTCATTCCAGTGCATAATGCTAGAATATCTGAAAAAAAAAAAGCCTGTCATGCTCATCATGCAACATAATAAATCACCAGATAACAAAACAAATTAACATATCAACATATGATCTGATTTAATATAATCAAATATAGCCAGTAACCATAAAAGTAATGCAAAAGATCTAGTAACAATCACAAAAAAGAAAATTCTCGTAGAAGAAGAAAGTATCATCAATATAAAAATTATAGTAAAAACGTGATACATCCAAATTCCTTTAGAATCGTTTATGCAATTGAGCAGTATACAGCTGTTTAATTTAAGTATAAACCTACAAATTTTAAACTTATCTTTCCTCTTCCTTTCACTTTCTCTTCAACCAAAAAAAAAAGCAAAATCACATTACATGTAAAAAAAAAAAAAACAACCCAGAAAGTGAATTCAATTCCAAATTTGAAGGACACCCAGAAAACTAAATCATAAGAAAAAAAAAACCAGGATCAAGATATAGTAAACAAATCATGAAATTTTCAGTAAGAGAAAAGAAAGAGGACCAATCTGGAGGCGAAGCTTGGCTGAGGATTTGAGTCGCCACTTGATAGTAGAGAGACAACTGTCCAACACTTTCAGTGTTTCCTCCATTTCCGTCTCACATTCACACTTCTACTCTGTTTTGCCAATTCTATGCAATGCAACGATGTGGTATTTGCTGCCAAATTTTCAAAAACAATTTTATTTTTAGGGGAAACTTGCACAATCCCACGAGTACGGGTGGATACCAATCCGTCAACCCAACCCAACCCAACCCAACCCGATCAACCCGACCTAATCCAACTAGATGTGTTGGGTTGCTTTTAAGACTGGATTGAGTTGGGTTAATAAAATATAACTCCAACCTAATCCGACAACTCGATATAAATAATAAAAAATAAATTAAATAATTTTATTTACTATTAGATTTATTATGAAATCTTTTTTTAAAAAAATAATTAAAAAGTTTACTCATGCACCATTTATAATATTTTAAATGATAAATATACATATATAATTTTAAATATTGTATACCGTAATATATAATATATTTATTAAAATTATTTGATTATATTAATATATTATTTTCATCTTTTGTATTAAATGACACATTCTTGATTATACTTTAAAATGTTATTTTTTTCCTTAAGATTTGATTAAGAATTTAGTAGAAAAAGTCTAATAACTGTATATAAACTCAAACTATTATGTTGGTTAAAATAAATAATAGATTATCCAACCACGGGATATTTGACGAAGTGATTATAATTGTAAAATGGACGAGAGACTTAGATGGAGACTTTCTAAGTTAGATAAATTGCTATATTTTAATTTTTTTAATTATGTAAAAAATATTTAAACAATTTATATTATATGTTATGATTTGATTTTGATGCTTTTAAGTAATCTAAACTCAACGTGATATGATATTAAGGTGAAAAATTATTTTAAATTTGAATTTTGATATAACAAAATTTAAATTTAAATATATTTTTTCTATTGGGCTTAAAAAGCCCAACCCGATCAATCCAACCCAATCCAACCCGACAAATATTGGATTGGGTTGGGTTGGGTTAAAATTTATGTTAGGTTGGATTGGGTTGACAAATTTTCAACCCAACCCAACCCAACCCAACCCAACCCGAAAACGTTCACCCCTACCCACGAGTTTAGTCAATATTTCACTGAGTGGTAACATTTTCCATAATTGCACAAATATCCCCTGTGCTCCATCAACCGTTAGGCTACTATTACTAACCGATTTAAGGGTAAAAATATCCTTTACACAGAAATTAATAATTAAAACTTTAATAAAATATAAAACACCCCCCTAAAAAATCTAAAATTACCAAAATATTGAAAAAAAAACTATAATGGAGATATAAAACTGTGAAAATGATCTAAAATGTCACTTCTTTAACTTATTTTGCACCCAAGTGAGTGCTTTAATAAGTTATGTTTAAAAGGCACGTATTATGGTGAACTATCAAAATTGTCCTCAGATAATCAGTTTTTTATTATGTTTGTACTTCTATCTTAGTTAATATCTCCACACTTCCAACACTTAAGCTAGCAGTCCTAACTCAGTAACTTTTTTTAATAATATATCTCTTAAATACTTCTTTTCTATGCATTCGTTTCCAAGTCTTATAACACTTTATCCGATCATTTTCATTGTTCTCCAAGTCTTTTGTAAACCTTAAGTTGGTTGTGTGAATTTTGAATCACCGAGCTTTTCTAAACACTTGCAGAGCCTTTGTGAAGTTGTTTCTGAGCCTTTTGCAAAACCGTTAGGTTTGTTAATGAAACAGTGTTTGATCCTTTAAAGAAGTGTTCGATCCTTTTAAAGTAATGTCCAGGCCATTTACATCATTGTCCGAGCCTTTTGTAAGTGTTTTCGAGCCTTTTGTAATAGTGTCTGAGCCTTTTATAAGTGTTTCTGAGCCTTTGTAATTACATTTCGAGCTTTTTTATAAGTTTTTCCGAGCCTTTTGTATAAAACTTAGGTTTGTCGACTTTGTATCTCCGAGTCTTTTAAGTACAGACTCGAGTCATTTGACATGTAACCAGAGCCTTTGTAAATGTAATCCGAGCCTTTTGAAAACAATTCTTGAGTCTTTTCTTAACATCTTATTCAGACATCTATGAAAATATTTTATAGTACTATTCAATCTCTTTCCCACTCGAAAATCCCAACCCTCAACAACTTTAATAATAGAATATTCAAAACCAAAACCCAACTTGGGTTTTAAATTGAAAAAAAAAACTATAAGGACGCTACCCCCTCCCTCGCAAACTGACCAGGCAACTCGACCACCGCGAGCTTGACGGGAAGCTAGACCCCCGTGTGAGTTAGCATAGTGTCACTCTGTCGCCGTTCAAGTGATTGTTTGGGTTTCAATGAGACTTTCTCTCTCTACTTCACAACTCTATCACTGTAAACTGAATGAAAAAAAATCTGATGTGGAACAACTATTTAGGGTATTTTTGTTTGTTTACCATAACAAATGATTTTTAAACATAAGTTATTAAAACAATGACAGTGTTGAAAAACCACCTTTAAAAAATGTCATTTAATTTTTGAACCCATATAAAGCTATTGAAAATTGAAAATTGAAAATTGAAAAGAACTATAGACGCATTTGAGGGGGAATTCCACCGCTGGTGAAGGAAGGAGACCGACATCTCTTTACCATAGAGAAGATCTCCTCCAGCTTCAATATGAAGAAGAATATATCAAATAATGAAATAGTGAGCCAGTATTTATACTGGACATAAGGATGACTTATGATACCAGAAGTTGACAAGAGATGTCAAGTGTACCGGTGTTATTGGACCTTCTTAGAGAATATTCACTCTTCTCTGTCACTGGTCATCTAGGAAGCACATACACGTTTTTTTAGAGGAGGTAGCGCGTGTCTGACACGTTTTCGACACGGACACGTGTTGGACACATATTTTCCGTATCCGTTGAATTTAGGACCAGTTTGACTTTTCGACATGGCACCGACACGGATCAGACACGGTAAGGACATGCATGGGACACGTTTGGGGCACTTTTGTAAATAGTTTTTGTAAAAAACAGGCCAATTTTTTAATTTCAAAAATTCGGGAACAAATTATAAACTTTATAAAAAAATCCAGGTTTTCTAAAAGACTCTTTGAAGATTTTTCTCTTAGAAATCAAAATTGATATTCTAAGGTGTGTCTCAATTGTGAGATGTTGGAGGGGATGCTTTTGATTCCATGGATATAGAAGATGTTGGGGTATTTGAGATTGCAAACCTTTCCCTTGATGAACCACAGTTAGAGGCTGTATTATTTGGATCTGTTAACTGATAAATGATGTTAATTAGGAATTAATACTTTAATGAGTTTTTTTTTTATGTTTGGACTTATATTTGGACTTTTGTACTGTGTATGTTTGACTTTTGAATAAATTATGTTTTTAGTTAATGATGTTAATTCGGAATTAATACTTTTATGGGTTTTTTTTTAGAAAATGCCCATTTTTAGTCAAAAAATTAGAATTTTTATTGTTTTTACCCAAAATTATTATTTTTATTGTTTTTACTTTTTACCCAACAATTGACCGTGGAGACTAAAATGCCCCTCACTTTTCTATTTTGTTTTTGCTTTTTTATTTATTGTTTGAAAATCTGAAATACTTAAACTCTCTCTTCTATCTGTCCTTTACCTCACACGTATTGTTTCTCTTTTCTCTCTCTTTTGTCTCTAAACTCTCTTCTCTCTCTCCTTTATCTCACGCTAAAGACTGAAACAAATTGGTTTCTCTCAAAACAGAAACCTTATTCTCTCACAAATCTTCAAGAATCAATTACAAAATGTAAGTAATCTTATTTCAATCCATTTTCATGCTTTAATTTGTTACAAAGTCTCTCATTTTCCCTCTTTTAGATCGAAGATTGGCTAGTGTTAGGGTTAGATTTGGATTTTTGGGTGAAATGGATTTTGTTGATTCGAATTGAAGATTGTATATGTGCTTAACAGATTTATACATTTATTTTGAATGAAATCCCTCTACAAATCCTACGATTTGCGGTTTTTTAAGTGTTAGGGCTAGGAGTTCAAATTCATACCAATTACGATCAATGTCTGAATAAATGTTGATCGAAGCCTCCATTTATGAATGTTGATCTCATCAAAACTGTGAATGCTGTTCTCAACCTCCATTTCTGATTAATGCTTTTGTGTTTTTATTTTTTGTTTTTGTTCTGTTTTGAATCATTAGAGATGTGATTGATTTGGTTTACATGTTTTTAAGATCATGAACTGAGATTAGAAATGGATATGGAGATTGGGTTAGGGTTTTATTATTTTTGTTGTTATTAGAATCACATTATTAATTAAAGGGTCATTATTATTATTTTTATATTAGAATCTGATGGCTGATTTTTGTAAGTTTTTTCGAGATCGATTATTGTACAACTTGATATTTATTCAATGTTGATTGAAGGTCGATGATTTTCGGAGTTTATTAAATGTTTTCGAAGTGCATATTCTTGTTGACATTAATTCATCAAGTTGTTGTCCATCTATGGTTGCTTTATATTTGTTGGCTTTTATGCATTGTTTGATTGAGTTTCTTTTTCTTTTTTGTATAAATGTTTTTACTATTTTGTGTTGTATTGATGATACTTTTTTTTAATACATTGTGACTATATCATTACTATTGTCCATCGAAGACTGTTTTGTATTTGTTTGACTTTCATGCATTGTTTAATTGAGTTGGAAATAGGTGTGTGTTTAATTGGATAGTACTGATATGTTTAATTGGATTTGAAATAGGTGTGTTTAATTGGGTAGTACTGGTGTATTTAATTGAGTAGGAAATAGTTGTGTGTTTAATTGGATAGTATTGGTGTGTTTAATTGGGTTGGAAATTTGTGTGTTTAATTGGATTCAACTGGTGTGTTTAATTGTTGGTGCCACATGGTGTGTTTAATTGTTTAGACCTTGTCTGTTTAATTGCTGACAACATGGTGTGTTTAATTTCTTATCCAAACCACATCCACATGGATTAGTGTGTTTAATTGTATTCGAAATAAGTTTGTGTTTAATTGGGTTGAATTGATGTGTTTAATTCGGTTTGAAATATGTTTGTATTTAATTGATGAACCTATGTGTTTAATTGGGTTGAACTAGTGTGTTTAAATGATTTGCCCTGGTGTGTTTAATTGGACTGCCATGGTGTGTTTGATTTGCCCTAATGTGTTTAATTGGTTTGTAATGGTAAGTTTAATTGGGTTACACCTGGTGTATTTAATTTGGGTTACGATTGTGTGTTTAATGTCCTGGTATGTTTAAATGATTTTTCATAGTGTATTTGATTGATTTACACCTGGTGTTGCTCTTGTGTGTTGAATTGGGTTGCTCTAGTGTGTTTAATTTGGTTTGTCGTGGTGTGTTTAATTGATTTTCCTTGATGTATTTAATCGAGTTGGTCTGGTGTGTTTAATCAGCAGTTATTATCTTCCTCATCAATTAAACACACTAGTTTTAATTGTGAGATTTTTTTTTGACATGCAGGAGTGGACCCTACGAAATTGGTAATCACTTATAGTTAGAAATGTATAGGGAACTTTTATAAAGGTGGTAAAACAGAGTTTGTCAAAGTTCTGTCCCACAACCTTTGAATGTTGTGAATTATGTAAAATATGGTGATGCCATAAAAATGCTATATTGATTTTGTAAATTATTGTTATGTAACATGAGATGTCTGATTAAATGTCAAAAAGAAGTGTTTTTAGGGAAATTTTTCTAACTGATATCAAATTTTCAATGACTTTCACAATGATTATTTGGACAACAAAATTTATCTTTATTAGTTTACTGAAAATTTTCAATCTCAATAATATGCAAAGTTTTAACACCTGTAATAATTATACTGTTCAATGTTAATTTTATGCCAGCAAAAGTGTCACTAAGAGCAATAATAGTTTATTCAACAAAAAAAAAAATCGCATGAAACTATATAATAGTTATCAAGTGTAAGTCATGCATGTTTTTTCGCATCGAATCCCCACTATGTAACGTCATAGAATAAATTTTGAGTCATTTTGTAACGTTACAGAATCAACTCTAAACGTTACAAAAATGAATACCGCATAAAGAAATGTGTTGGATCTCATACCTGCTGACACTATATGTTTTTTTTATATAAATAAACTATATGGCATTAAAATAAGCTTTTGATGAAAACCATTGGAATTTGTTTAAATTTTGATCAAAATTAATCAAACTTTATATAGTATCAAACAGGGATAGTTGATTGTGAGAGTTCAATCAAAAACCATCTTGAAATTTCGGTAACTAATCAAACCCAAATTCATGACAACACAAACAGAGCCCAAATCGTTTTCTTGGTCTGATCCATTAATAAAAGTACACTAAAAACACAATTTAACAATAAAAAAAACATATTGAAACACAACATTTTAATTTGAAAACAAATACATGGCACGCTACTGTCATGAGCGAACTTCAAGGTGGTGCCATTGGGAACGGATATGATAGGGATATGCTTCGGGGACAATTGTACTAGTTATAATCGATATTTTCCATCTGTACAATTCAAATAAATTAGGTTCAATAAATTAAACACTAGATTTGATTAATTAAACACACAACAGTTCAAATTAATTAAACACACTATGTTTCATACAAATAAACACACACATTCACATTAATTATGCAATATCTATCTTGTTTTAAATATTTTATGTGAATTATATATTTATTAATTAGGAACTAAAGAGATATTGTATCAATGAAACAAGATGAAAGATCATTTGCTTCTAAATTCTTTGATTATGTATATTGAAATGAAAATCGTAAAGAAAATTAAATAAATTTGATTATAGATGACTTTTGAGATACAAAATAAAGGCAATTTTCATTTTCTTCTTAAAATTAGTGTCAATATATTATTATTATTATTTTGTATCATTAACTTAAAAACTAAACGGTGTTATGTTTTGGTATATTAATATATTTTTCTTGTGTGACTTTTAATATTAGTTTCTGTTTTTGCCCTAGAGTTAAAATCCTAGCTTCGCCCGTAATGGCGAGTGTAATGATACTCAAGTTTTGCAAGCAAGTGTGCCTTCTATTTATAGGCTTAGCAAGCAAGTGCCTTGTATTTATAACTTCCACTTTTTTGGTGTGGCTAAGCAAGATAAGTGTTAATTGGCTTTTTCTAAATTGAATCATATTATACTTTGTTTTTAGCAGCTACTAAGATGTTACAAGCCAAATTGGAAATTGGTTTCAACTTGAATGTTGAGGAAATCAATTCAAAAAGGAGAAAAGGGTTCATCAGGATCATTATTGATACATATTGTTATCTAATTTATTGAAAAATAGACCAATGACTCTCTGGTTTTGATTGCTAAGTAGAAATGAATTGAAATAAGCAACTTGATATCACTCATTGTCATCATTCAGCCCAACACACTCTGAAACTGGTCTCTGACCTCCACGGCACAGACGAACATTCGGTGGACACATTAGGCAGTTGTTTGCAAGACTCCCTCTCATCCTCACTGAGGCAATACCAAACTGTGGTGGCAGACTTCCTCCCAGAAAGTTGTGATCCAAGTATAAACTTCTCCAGGAAGTCTCCAGTTTCGCCCCGTATTCCGCTGGAATTGGACCGGAGAACTGATTATTGGATAGATTGATAGAGGTTAGTTTCCCAATGGTGACTAGATTAATAGGCAAATTTCCCCGCAACAGGTTTGCTTGCGAGTCAAGCTGTTGGAGCCTTGTCTCTCTTCCTGCAAACTTGGGCACCTCTATTGCTCTTAAGTGGTTAACTGAAACATCAATGCGAACCACCTCGGGTAGGGTTAGGACTTCCTGAGTGATGGAACCAGTAAACCTGTTGTAACTCAGATCCAATGTTACTAGATGTTGAAGCTTTCCTATTTGTGAGATATGTCCTGATAATGAGTTATGAGTCAGAGACAAAGTTCTCAAGTTTACAGGGAACTTTGGCAGACTTCCATATAGCAGGTTGCTGCCAAGTTCTAATGTCTGGAGCTGCCATGATCCGGTAAGGTCAGGGATTCTGCCGGAGAATTCATTCTGGGATAACCTTAAGTGGAGCAAACTTCGCAATCCAGAAAGTTTGGTAGGGATTGCACCGGAAAGGTTGTTGTATGACAGGTCCAACATTTCAAGCTTCTTTAGACTGGCTACTCCTACAGGGATACTGCCAGTGAAGAAATTTCTAGACATAGAAAGGGAAACAAGCTTTCTGAGATTTGACATGGAATCTGGAATCGGCCCACGAAAGTTGTTTCTGCCTAGATTAAGGGCGGTGAGATCTGTCAGGTTTCCAATTGATGGTGCTAGAAATCCATCATATCCAGCACTGTCCAGATCAATAGCCGTTATCCTACTACGCGCATTATTGTCCAAAGGGACTGAACATAAGATTCCTTGAAATTGTCCTCCTGTACTTTCACATGGATCTATTGAGAAGTCCCAGCTGCTGAGGTAAGAAGCTTTTGGGATTGTATTTGGATCGATCGAACGTTTCAGCATGCGAAGAGCTTCCTTATCTATATCTAGAGTGAGTGAGTGAACAGTTGTTGGAACCAAAGCTATAAGAACAGCTAAAATGATAGTTGAACAAGAAGAAAAGACAGAATGCATGTCTGTAGGAATTGGTCAATTCCTCCAAAGTAGTTAGATTGGAAAGTTGGTTTGCTTAGTTCTCCAGAGTGCCCTTTTAAGGGGATTATAATTGAAGATGACACATGAAAGATTCATTGCAGACCTGTAACAAGAATTACATATTAAAACAAACATTTGTTTAGTATAACTGGAGTTTTTTTTTTTTTTTTTCTGTGAAACAATTGGGATTCTTTAAATTAAGTTAATGAAAACTTTGGTGGGAAGATGATGACTTACTTCTGCTATGATGATTTTTGAATAGAATAAAAAAAAAAAAAAAAGATGATGACCGACTTGGTGGTGTTCTGGTTTGTAGTAAGAATTCATGCACTTTTCAATTACCTTTTTCAACCTACCTTTCCTTCTTTCTTTCGTTCAACGGTCCTGGTGAACAAGCAGAATTGTTTATTATTTCCCAATTCTTCAAGCACTCAAAGAATGTGATGCAAAACAACCAAGTAGTTGTCAGATTTCTAACATCAAATATCTGCCTATCCTACAAAAATCATCACCAAAGTTGTGACATCCTATCAGTGTAAATATTGTTCGCTTAGTACACACCGTCTTCACAAATTTTACAAACTAAAGAAGATATATAAACTAATCAAAACACGTCGACTTATCTCCTGTTTCATGTACAGGGTTTTATTAAGCAGAAAGTTATATCTACAATAATCTTAACAAGAAGAGACGGATCAAATGTACATTATTTCTTTCTTGGAAAGTATAAACTTCTAAGAATAGTCATGAACATATTATCAACAACAAACACAGACAGAAGGTAAAGCATTGTAATACCAGATAAGTGAGAGTAATACACCCATGAGCACCGAGCGATGTATTTGGAATTTTAAAACAAAAAGGAGGACAAGAAAAATACACATCGAAGGACCGTAGTAAAGAAAGGCAAATTCACTGAATTAAACCTTTCTGCTAACTTAAGATTCATGCCCCTCCAAATATGAATTATAACTTATTACATGCATGTGCGTACATCAGTACCTAGATACACAAAACCATGTACATAATGAATATATGTTTAGTTCATCTGCCTATGAACTCATACTCTAGAGATAATTTGCGTACGTTTAGCCAAGGTCCGGGACAGTGAAATGCTCATCATCATCATCTACGATCTCAATTCTAGGCTTCTTGTGGGGCATGCTGGATTTGGTCGGTCTGTATGATGTAACATTGTTGGACTGGGAAACAGGAAGTTGAGGAACTTCAGCTGCCGCTAGAGCCTCCTGTGGAAGTTGATCACTGAAAAGTCCCATTTCTGCGAGCCATTCAAGCCCTCCAAACTCAAGCTGCTCTTTCTGCAAAGAAACAAAAATCAAGAGACTTATTAAGATAATTAAGGTTTGAAAGGCAAATGAAAGATCCGTAAAAAGTTTTAGCATCAATTTTTTGTTCTTAATAATCCAATTAATGGCCCTGCATTTCATATCTTTTATGTTGGGTAGATCTTGCTTGAAGTTTATTAGAATGATCAAAGTTTTTCCACTAGCTTAAAACAAAATTGAATTTAAAATTTTGAAAAGAACAAATATGCTTAGATAATTTAACCTATTTTCTCTAAATTGGATGATCATTTATAAACATCTTGTGTTTGGGAAAGAGGAAACTAAAGCCTTTGGCCATGAAGTTTACCCTCCTCAAACCTTGTGGGAGCAAACCACAAGCCTGACCATTCAACTAAACCGTCATGTGTTTATCTTTAATGTTTGTAATATAAAACACATATTGAGAATATTTATAGACATTTTTGTTACCTTGTCAGAGGATTCGAAATCTGAAAATTGTAATAAGTCATCAATGGCCCATGGGGATGAGACGTTAGAGGATTGATGTGAAGGCAATTTAACAGACGTTTGTTGAGCATTTTGATTTGGTGGCTCGAATCTACTCTTTTCGGTATCCTTGGTGCAACTAGAGCTTAAAGCTACTCGAATTCCAGTTGCCAGGAACCGCTGATGCTTAGCAGAAAGACTACCAGGTGAATGAATAGGTTCATCACAGTCCCTACAAAACAAGGCTCTGTCTTCAACACAGAAGATGAAAGCTGCCTTCTCCTGTAAATCATACAGTACAGAAAACTTAGATCACAGACAATTCCATACAATAACCAAAACGAATAATCATTTAGTATGAAACACAATTCTATAGCTTATGTGGGTACCAGTTAAGCCTCTTATGGTTAAATAATAGATCTTGGGTCCGAATCCCGCTCTCAACAGGGTTTGAGGAGGGTTTTGGAATTTGGGGTTTGGTTTGGTTAACCCAGAAATTAAAATAACAACAATTTCTACATTTTCATAACGAAATTTCAAGGTTTTTTTTTTTTTCTTAGTATAAGACTCTTCAGACCCAAGTAGGTCATTGAAGCATAACCAAAGGCTGTAAACAATCCTTTCAGCAAATAAAATAAAAAAAAACCGTAAAGCAATACTTGTATTTCTATACATCATAACAAAAAAAGATCTCAACCAATTATATATCTGAACCAAAAACAAGAACGAGCATACAAAAAAAGTAGAAACAAAACATACTTGGCAGATGTCACACGGAGGCAGCCTGTTAGAAAGGCACTGAAGAAGAAGCCTCTGGTGCTTGCTTGCAAGCTTGTTGGCTGCATGTACTTCAATGTCACATTTGGCGCACAAAGCAGCCTCGTCTGCGCAACAAATCACTGTCGCTGGAGCTCTCTCGCACACATCACACTGAATCTTCATCTTCCTTCTATGTATATATATATATATATATTATGGCAAACTATGAAACAATCCAGACAAACAACAAACAACTGGTTCTGTTTTTTTAGAGAAAATTCTCAGACCCTTTTAGCAGAATATAGAGATGAAACAGTAACAGAGCGAAAAGAAGTTGAAGAAGAAGAAGATAGATAATAAAAGAGTAGAGGAAGATGTACAGTGGGTTGGTGGGCGTGAACAGTGAAGAGTGAGTGGTGGAGAATGGAGAGAGGGGTGTGAAGATAGGGTTTAGATATTGTGTATCAAAAATGTGAAATCTGGTGGATACAAGCCAAACACTGCGTGGGGCCAACATCACCATGTGTGGCTGTCTGCTGTTCGTAAAATTCCTGTGGTCTCTCTTCATTTTAGACTTTTAATAGGACCTGCATTTATTGTAAGATTGGTTGTCGCTGTTGTGTTGTCAACTTGTCATCGACAAAATCTTCCGTCCCAGCTCGGATCACCCGTGTTCTCGCATGTCTAACATTTATAAGGCCATTAACTAACTGATTGCTATTTTGTTACGTAATTTGATTGCAACTTGACAGTAAAATACCATAATTTATTTTCTATCATCTATAATCAATCATAGTAAATTTTATTTTAAAAAGAATATTTTTTTAATATATTATTAAAAAAATAAATATAATAAATTAAAATATTACATTTATTATTAATTTATTATTAATATTTTTATTGCTTGAATTTTTTTATTGTTTTATATTTTCTACTTTATCTTATTAATGACATTTAGTGATTATTGTATTATAAACTTTATTTTAGTTTATTATAAATATTATATATATATATATATATATATTAACAAAAAACATTAGATAATTATAAGGATATAATTGTAATAAATTTTATTTAATAGAATAAAACTGTAATTAAACGATTTTGTAAAATAAAGAATCAAATAGTAAAAATATTAAAGTATGTTGCTTAAATTGTAAATTTTAAAAATATGAGGGATTAAAAAAAATAAACACCAGCCAACAAAGTGATGCAATCTCACCCGACTGCTTGTGGCGTAAAAAACTGGTTGGAGGCAAAATGATGTGGAGAATGGTATTGGGTTGGAAAGGGTTTTTTCACTATTTTGTTGATGGTTGCCAAAGTTAGACATGGTCTAAGATTTGAATATTTGAAGCATATATATTTTTGTCATTTTTTCTTCTACTGTATGTGAAGATTTGATAATTACACTGGTATTATATATATATATGTACCACTTGCAATTTGAATTTGGAAAACCATCCCTTGAATAAAGAGGGAGTCAGGGCAGAGGTTTTGGTTTTTAAATTTTGTGAAATAGTTGAACATTGAAAATATATGGCGAGTGACCGTATTAAATTGATAGGGTCATGTAGAAACATGTTCAAGTCTATTGGTTTGTTAGAATACCTCCGCTCCATACGTCAGGCTGAATGAGCGCACTCACTACCAAACCACATTAGATGATGGTATACTCGTATTGATCTTGAAGATTTAAATTACTATAAATCTATAATCAACAATAGATATTTCAGATTACTGTTCATCATCAAAATCCAAATTGTATCACTGGAGGTCAGGAAACAATCACAAACCGAAATCTGAAAAGTTCCCTCTGATCACAATGCAAATACCCACAAACTGATCATGAATGAGAGAAAATTCTCTCATGATTTTTGATGTGTTTTTCACTCACTGTATATTACACACACACTATTGCCTTTACATAGAAGCTCACTACTCTCTGTATTTCACGTTTTGCTCTATTGTCTGTCAAAATGCACACACACACACACATACACACACACACAAGCAAACTGCTATGGTAGTTTTACAACAGTTATCAGATGATAACAACATGAATGGGCTTGTTTGGCAAGTTGGGCCTCATGCTCATGAACCATGTATTTGGGTTTGGACCCATCTTGGGTGTACCCAAAACATATAGGTCAACATCTCCCGCTCACACAAGTGGGGTCAATACAGTTTTACCATAAGCCCAACATGGGTGTACCAATAATCAACATCTCCCACTCCCTAAAGGTGGTGTAAGATATGATACATACAGAAGAGCCTTTGAGCATTTAAACACAAGTATTGTCATCAAAGTGTTCATACAGGTAAATGCATTGTGTGACTTATGAACAATCAGTGTATATATAAGGGAGTTAACAATCTCAAATCTCAATTGTAAATTCCATAATTACAAAAGATAATATTGTTCATTACTGTATCCTATATTTAATTTTATAATTTTTTATCAGTCAAAAGCGTATTTAGTTCTTTAAAAAAACTATGTTTGACTTTATCACATTTCGTATATTCACAATTGTATCTCCAAATACAATTGGCCGGCAAGCGAATACATAAGAGAAATAAAAAATCATTAAATCTTTCCATTCCATCCATTTTCTTTTGGTCTCCAAAACAATTGCTACCCTAGACGTTAAGGATGGCAACGAGGTGGATCAGGGTCGGGGAATGCTTTTATATCCCCATCCCTGCCCTCCCCGTCCCCATCCCCACAGTAAGAGAAGCAAGGTCGGGGCCTGGGATTCCCCTTTGGAGGGGCCTTCCCCATGCCCGCCCCATTCCCCGTCTAATAAGCGTGGTGGTGGCGTGTTAAGAAATATTGTTGTAATGCCTAGAATTGGAATTAGCAAGATTGAGTGAGTAGAGTCAAAAGAGATGAGAAAACTTGGTAGGAAATTGTGTTTTCTCTTTTTTTTAGAGCAAAAATTTTGGTCAATCAATGTACAGTGTGAGAGAGAGAGATACGTAATGAGAAAAAAAGGCCACATATTTGAAGGAAGGTGAGAGAATCAGGAACGAGAAACAAAATTTGGTGTTCAATCTCTGGTTGTTCAGTATATTTTTAGGGGATAAAAAAACATGCAAAAAGAAAAAAAAATAGATAAGAATCTCCGGTTGTTCAAGTAGACTTTTAGGGGATAAAAAAAACATGCAAAAAGAAAAAAAAATTGATAAGAAGGAAAAAAAATTCCTTTAAAATGTTAATCAAAGTTGTTAAATTTCTTTCTTTATTTCCTTCTCAATTTTATGGTTTAATTATCTTAAATTTGGATTTTTATATGGAATTCTCATATTTCTAGGTTAGAGAAATTGAAATTTGTGAATCCAAATGTTAAAAGCATTGTTTTCATTCATTTATGTCCTATAGAGAAAAAAAAAATTATGACCATAGAATTATGGGAATACATACAGAGAGGAAATCAAGATGAAAATATGGTTAAAATTGTTGTTAATGTAAGTTTGTTGACACTTGACAGTTGAAGAAGAAAGTGAACGAGGTGATTTGTTACACTTAACTTAAGTGACTTAAGTTTTCTAACTAATTTCAGCTTGAGATGTTCCACCATTGGATAGGACAACTTGGGGAACAGTAATAGCCACATTGGCGAGAGAGTAGGGCATTTAGGAGTCAGAAGATGAATAGTTTTTTAAAAATATTAAATGATTTTAAAATTCTGAATATTATATATTATATTATATTATATAACACACACACACATACACACACACACACACATATATATATATCGAGACGGGGACGGGGTGGGGAGCGCTTCCTCGGTCCCCATCCCCACCCCGCTTCACCTTCAGGGATAAGACTTTGTCCCCATTCCCATCCCTGCCTAGTTCTAGGCGGAGCCCTGACCCCCCGAGGAATACTGCCATCTCTACTAGACGTGTCACATAGGCTGAATTATCGTAGCAATAGAAATAACACACTAAAGGTGCTGAAAGTTCTTCATTAATTGATTGGCTCATTTCGTTGACAAACCACATTTTGGGGATTATTTGTGTAAGGGTAGATTAGGTCAACCTTGTTCATGACCAAGCTCAAGGGCTCTTCAATGGTATATCTTTTAGCACTTTGCTTAACTTCCCTTGAAGAGATTTAGTGCACACATTCACTCACATGCATGTTTTGATCATCTTGCATTAGTTCCTATTTGCTCTTTTGTGTGCCTTTTCTTTCTATCTCTTGCTTGCTTGGATTGTATGTTATGTTTGCTTTGATAAACATATTTTCATCTTGGCCACAGTTCAGGCTTCTTGCTATGAACATGTCGCCATCACGGTTTTCACAACGACATTGATCAGGATTTACATGTTGTCCACATCGCGACCTGTTCACATGCATGCACAATGGTCTCTGTAGCGGTGTTGTCCAGGTGGTGCACCGTTGCATGCACCGCGGTCTGGGCACCTTACCTATGTCGCAGTTTAGTCAGCGATGCTAACAGGTGAAAATTTCCTATAAAGTTTGTGTCTAATTACCTGGGGGGGGGGGGGGGTGAATAGGTTTTAATCAAGTTAATTACCAATTTTTCTTGATTAGTCAATATTCAAAATTCACCTAATAAAACAAACATACAACATCAAGTATAAAGTGCGGAAATATAAATAGCACTTGATGTTTACGTGGAAACTCTCCAAATAGGAAAAACTACGGGCTATTCTGCTAGCCACACACGATCACAGAAACCCACTATATGAGAAAAAGGTTACACCCTCAAGTGATTCTCGGACTCTCACTCTCGACAACCTCAGGCTATGGACACTCCCACTCACCACTCTTGGTTCAGTCCCTATTGATATTCCCTGATACACTACTCTTGAAGTGAGCACCTCCTACTCTACCCCTCGGGCCTTTTACAGTGGATACCCGACCAATTGCTTGCCAACCTACCATCGGTTGCAAGGCTTCTCTTGCTTGTGCAACTTCACACCGAAGCCACAAGACTTTGACTCAATGAAGAGTTCAACATAATGAAGTAATAAACCCCGGTAATGCAAGCTTTTTATCACCTCTAGTTGAGAAAGCCGCACTAACAATGTAATACATGAGAAGATCTCCAAGGTTTATAGGTTGATTAGTTACCAAGACATACACTATTTTGATCTTGTCCTTATTCAACTCGATTGAATTCGAAGATCCAATAATGTTAGTGCAAATGAATAGATGCCAAAATGCACTAGCCTTAGTTAACTCATGTTGACTAATATATGCTCTACCTTTCCACTCAAAATAAGCATTGTCACAAAGAGTTCTACCCATGATATTTAGATTCTCAATGACATCCACATCTAGAAAACTAGAATCTATATCATTGATAGCTCAAGAAACTTGTTAATGTTTTCCGGGTTAACTCTAAACACAACACCCCTAATTTCCATCAAAGCATCTAATAAGGTGGCACTTTCTCTATATTCAAGATAAAACTCTCTAACAAGAGTATCATTTACAACTCCTAACATGCTCACCCAAGATTCCCAATTTTTATCCTTTAAGCACTTAAGAACATAAGAATCTTTACACTTACCAAAGTCAATGCCTATCTCTTGAAATATCTTCTTTGTTCCAAAGATCCCTAAATCTTTTGTCCTTGAAGCTTTGGATCCTTTTGAGGTAGACTTGGCTTTCACAATAGGATTCAATTGATTTCCACTTCCGGTAATCTTAGTTCTTCCCATTTGTTCTTGTGTTATAAGATGCTAAATACATACAACAAAAGTGAGTGAAAGACAAAACAAGCATATTAGTCACAAAGATATAAAAACAAAGACATATGACTTAAGAATGAATCATCATGCAAGACAAAGATAGTGAGTAATATCTTACAAGTATCATTAAATCAAAATATGCCAACATGTAACAAAATGAAGCATGTGAACATATCATAAAAGAGAACAATGTCTAGCATACAATGCTCCCCCTTGATAAATGCTATAACTAAAATCAATGATGACATAAAGTTCACAAAGATGTTCACACAATCACACATTCAAGCAATTTGAAGAAATAGCAACAAAATAAGCTTCATATGCTAAGAGAGATACACAAAGATTTTTCAAGTTCTCTTGTAATTCTTCAACAATTGCTAAAATATCATCATACTCATAAATAAAGTGTGTGTGAGAGAGATATGCTTCAAATATATATCAAGAAGTACTTTGATAATCAACATGCAAACAATTTCCAACAACTATTCATCTTAAGCCTTTTCCATAAAAAGTCAGACCGATTATCATCTGGAATTTTTTGTTTTTAAGAGAATAGATTTCAACATATGAGCGTGTGTGTGCATGTGGCTTGTCATCCCATTTTTGTTTTTCAACCCGAGCTCATTTGATTTTCAACTATACTCCTTTTTAATCCTTTCTCCTTTTCTTTTTAGGCTTTGAATCAAAGAATTTTTCTTTTCATGATTTCATTTCAACACTTCTTTGATTTTTCAATTTTTTTAACATATACAAAATTCACTTCATGGTGGCTTTGACTTATCACAATGGTGTAGCTCTTTCCAACATTGGGTAGCTTTCACAACCAATGTGTGTAGCCCTTTCCATGAAGGTGCTCGTTGAGTTCTATGTATTTGCCGAAGCAAAATGGATACTAACCATAACTCATTTTAAATGTACTTAAGCACAAAAACTTCAAGGTGTATCCAATGTTTACATATTAGTAAACTCAACCTACTAGCAAAACATATAAAAGAAGTTTTATGGCTCATAGGCACATGATCTAAGAGCAATAAGTAAAGACTTATTCAAGATCATTACTTCTCTAATGAGTAGTTTTCAAAGAATATGAAGCTCATATTTTCAAAAATAATGCCACTCAATATACTATACACAAACAATCATCAAAGTTAAGATCAATGTGAACAATATCACTATTAGATCCTAAAATAGCAAATGTCAATAAGAACCATATGTATGCTATACAAAATTCTCTAATATGACATGCTATGAGATGTATATCAAAAATTGAGTCAAAAGATGAATATCTAAGAGATCAACCTTTTGCACATTATATTAACCAAATATCATACTTCCGCCCTTTTTATGAGCACTCTTGCCTTGAATGTCCTCATGACACCAAGTTGACGATGTTTCACTACAAGAGTATAAAAAGCATAATATCTCAACTCAATCAACACATATATCAAAAGAACTTCTCTAAAGTTAACCAACAAATTTTGACCATCATAACAAACATGATGTGAGATAACCAAGTTCATATCAATACAATGAGTATTCAAAGCTAGCAAGCAAGAATTCTCAACACAATTGATATAATGCCTCAAAGCTACCTCACATGTGCTTCTTATATTAGTGATAAGAGCACTCACCCTTGAATCACTTGTTCTTGGGTGCACCTACACAAACATTTCCAATATCATCCTTGACAACAATGTTAAATCTAGAGTAAAGTCCTTCAATGACTTGATTAACAAGAATATCATTAACACACTCTTCCTTAACATTTTCAACACAAGCTTTGTCAAGTTGAACATAATTAGTATTCTTTCTACTCCACAACTTCTTCTCATGCTTAGCAAGATTATCATGATTTTCAACTTTCAAATCATTAGCATGTTCAAGTTGAAGTTTAATCTCTTTATCTCTAGACTCATTTCCTAATTTGTATTTTTCAATATATTTATAACACCTAGTCTTAATGTGACCTATTGTGTTACAATAGTGGCAAATTGGAATAAAAGATGAGATTGTACCTTTTGGAGTTGAACTAGCTTCACTAGGAGTTTGCAAAGATACCTTGTTCACCAACTTCTTCTTGGCTTTTGATCTTCTCTTCTTGTGTGGTTTCTTATCAATCACGACTTCATCCAAGTGAGTAGGAAGTGGTGCTTCCAAGGGCTCATCTTCAACTACCAAGTCGTCTTCACCACTATGAGAGTTAACAAGATTCCTAACACTATACACACTTATCGAATCATTCACTAAGTCCTTAATAGCCTCCTTAGCCCTGTTTATCTCTTCCATTAATTCTTGTTCTCTCTTTTTCAAATAAGATATCACATTATCCTTCTCAAGGTTTATCTTTTCAAGTTCTCTAAACTTCTTCATAATATCACCTTTCTCACCAAGAAGTCTACGAGTGACAATCACAAACTCATCTAGTTGTTTCTTGATCAAATCATCCTTCTCAACTACCTCTCTTAGAGCATTATCTCTGTCTTCTTCAAGCTTCTCTATCTTGGCCAATGTCTCAAGATTAGTAGGATTGGAACTAGAGCTTCCATGATGATTTGTATCAAAGTTCTTGTTCAAAGATATTGTACCATCAACATCTAGTGGAGAATGAGAAGCCATTAGAGCTACAAAGTTGCTCACCAACTCTTCATCACTTGAAGACTCACTACTAGAGCTCTCATTATCACTAGAGTTATCATCACTTGAAGTAGCCGCCAACACTTTACCTTTCTTGTCTTTCTTAGATGGCTTCTTGGTGCACTCACTAGCAAAGTGTCCGAAACCATGACAATTGTAGCATTAAACATCTTTCTTGTTCATGGCTTGACTATTCTTTATTAGTATCTTGGAGAGTATCCCAAGCTTCCTTTACGGATTCAAGATTTTGGATGTAGGAGAATTGATGCCCATCAACTCCTCCAAAGATGGCATTCATAGCACGATGATGTCACTTAGCAACCTCAAACTCATTCGTTGTTCATTCACTCCTTGGCTTGAGTATCATGGTTCCATCCTCTTGAACCTTGGTAATAGGACTATAACCTTCTTCCACTACCATCCAAGCCCTTTTATCAATAGAGCAGATGTAGGCTTTCATCCTCAACTTCAAATACCCATAGTTAGTGTCTCGAAGTAATGGTGGCCTAGTATTTGAGGCTCTTTCCGCCATTACATCGTCTTGTAAACCCATGACTTTAAAATCTTTGCAAAAATTATGAATGTATCACCTGGACTCTCACTAAGTACAATCTAGTGTCCTGCTCTGATACCAATTGAAAATACAAACACGGTTAAATGCTCAAGGCTAACCTAGAGGGGGGGGGGGGGGGGGGGGGGATGAATAGGTTAGACACCTTTTTCGACTCCCTTAGAAACAAATCTAGATTGCTTGTATCACAATATAAATATCAATTAAAGACACTTAATCAATATATAAAACAAGTAAAATTTGATACAAACAAGTAATCATAACACATACAAATTCTATATTATAGAAAGGAAATCAACTTACATAAAGAGTTCTATCCATAGTATTCAAATAACAAATACAAATATAAGAGAGATAGGGATAGAGAAAAGTTGACACAAGATATAACGTGGTAAACCTCCGAAGAGGAAACATCCACGGGTTAGCAACCATTGGCAAACAAAATCCACTAGTAGATAAGACAAGTACAATCTCTCAAGTGACCCCTTCACCTAAAAACTACCCTCCTATTCTACTCATGAAGATGTCGCCCTCTTGCTCAACAATCCGAGGCCTCACACCTCTTGTCAAGACTTCCTCGCTCACCCTTCCGGATCCTCACGACCCTAAGCAAGACTTCTTGCTCAACTATCCGAGTCCTCCCGACTCTAGTCAAGAATTCCTCGCTTACCCTTCAGGATTCTCACGACCCTAAGCAAGACTTCTTGCTCAACTATCCGAGTCCTCCCGACTCTAGTCAAGACTTTATTGCTTGACAATCCAAGGTCTCACACCTCTTGCCAAGACTTTCTTGCTTAACAACATAGGTGATATGAACCTCACCAAGAGCAGTGAGACCCGAAACCAATATATGGTAGCAAGGATCGTTTTCTAATTTCAAGTTTGTAAACAAGAACAAAATCGGACCGCGACCCGTTATCTATATAGAGATAAGAACCAACGGTATCAAGAAGGTTGTAGATGCCACACTCAAGAAAAAGAAATAAGGTGAGTGATAAGTCAAGATTTGAACGCCACAAAGTAGAACCTTGATAAGTTCATAGTTCTATGAAGAACCAAAGAGAAAAATTCTCTCAATTTTATTTCCATTCCAGTCTTTTTAATTTTACATCAATTGGTCCATTTTATACTAAAATATCTAAGTCCTAAAAAGGGAATAAATATTTGGCAATTAATGCCTTACAATCAGGAAAATAAATGCAAACAAATTTAGAAAATAAATAAATACTAAACTAGCAACTAGTTGATTTGTTCCTTATTTTGAAAGCTGAATTTGGGAAACAAATAAGCCCTTTATTTGGAAAACAAATCAACTCTTTATTTGGGAAAATAAATAAAATAAGGAATATGCTGAAATAGAAAATATGCTGAAATTGAATTCTCCTCCAACCATACCTCGCCCAAAATATAGGAAATATGTCGAAATTCGGACTCCTCAATTCAAGTTTTCGTGCAACAATATAGATGGCCGAATTTGGGCTTGTTATGATCTTTTTCAGAGGACGGAGTCTTCATAGTATCTGTAGGGATCGTCTTGGGCTTTCCAGAAACATAATAAAACAGACGATCCGACCTCAGATGCTCTCTATAGAGGTCCTAGAAGTTCAGCCCTGATTTGGTCTTCATGTGGGCCGAACTTAGATTTCAACAACTCATAATCAACCCATCATTAAATGCTTCTTTGATCCACTTGCCTCATTGTAATTGGCCCAGTTGGAATATACAATGGATCCTTTGGTCATGCTTCTTGATTCTCATCAATAGGTCTCACACCTATTGTCAAGACTTCCTTCTCACAAGGCATCTAGGTGATCATGAATGCAAAACGTAAATAAGCACGCTACATAGAATGTTATGATCAACACATCCTATGGAAAATACTAGACATGAGCATGAATGTACAAAACAAATGTAGTCTAGTTAATCATGCATGTTTAATCCATATAGATCATGTAAGATATGTTTAACATTAATTACAATCTAGATACATGCATAGATCTAAAAATTGAATCACAAGATATGTTCAATTAGCACATAATCAAGTTTAAATCTCATAAACCAAAAACATACTAAAATCATATGACAAAGTCATTTAGATTAAAGCTAAGGTTCTAGAGTATATTCCTATTCATAGATTCAACAAAACACATGCATAGCTCAAAAGAACACAAGCACATGTAGCATTGTGAGATTTCGGTCAAAGAGAGCCTAATACATGTGAGGAACTATTTTTCACAAAATCAATCAATCAAAGATCATCAAATAGTCCTAGAATCAAAGCTAGCACAATACAATCCCAAACATGTGAAAATATAGGCAAAATCAAAACCTAACTCAACATGTGAGATTTCAATTGAAACTCAATCTAGCTTTAAATAAATTCAAAACTCAAATCAAAACAATCACAAGACACATATATATGTTGAAGAATAAAACCCAAGGCAATTGACCAAGTTTTAAAAGAAAACTTTGAGAGAAAATCAATACCTTAGTTGATTTTGGTGCAGTCCCATTTTTGTGAGTTTAGACTCCAAAAACAACAATAAAACTAACTCAAACCTTCAGAGAAAAGATGGAGGATGAATAGACAAACACTCTCAACTTTGAATCACTCAAATCGAAGTTCAAATGAAGAAGTTATGGTGTTTGGAAGGTGAGAAATGTAGAGAGAAAATTCTGCACTCAAGTTTTAAATTTCTTCTTAGAATAAAATGTGAGAGGGAAGAGAAATATAAGGAGAGGGAAAGAATAGAAGCAAAAGGACCAAAATGCCCTCCAATTCTCGGGCTTGCACCACTTGATAGCTTTTGGCCATGGTGCAACTCCCTTGCACTCCTCTCGCTTTCTTCGACCGTTCTTTGGCTTTCGAACTCAGAATTCAAATCCGTTTACGGATTATAAATTGTAACTCTCTCACGGACATGGACATATAAGATACTCAACCCAGAAAATAATAATTCGACTCGATATACGAAGACGAAGACAATGTATGCAACAAGAGTTGAAAGTGTAGTATCTTTTGACTTAGAACTTGAAATCAATAGTATGAGTAACCGAAATGACCGGAACTCAATCAAGAATGATTTAATACTAAATTCAAGTTCAATATCCATGTTATACAAACATATACACATATAAACATAATTCACACTAGATTGCAAACTACATAGAGATAGTCTTCAATCATGCATTTTCCAAAACATGTTATTTTCATACCAATGCATGAGCATTCATCTTCAAGTGTGTGAATGCGTTATACATGGTGCACAACAATGTAGGGACACGTATGAATGAATTGTATGTGTGTGTCTATAATGGTGCACAACGATGCAGGGAGGCAAATGTATGAATTGTGTGTGTGTGCCTAAGCCTTGTAAGAGAAAGAAAAGGTCTTAGTATACCTTTGTAGAGCCATATTGCATCCTTTCTCTTTGAAGACTTTGAACTTGGTTTGACTAGTTGTTCCTTATTCTTTGAAGCTTGAATCATCATGAATCTAAACAACTAAATCATTACAAGTAAACATCATTTTGATATGGAATTAATACCAACACAATCTAAAACCTAACAAAGACCGACCATGGCAGCCAAAAACTTTGAAGTCAAGCCCACTATAATCCAAATGATCTCCACCACGGTACAATTCGGAGGCTACCCCAATAAAAATCCAAATAGCCAATTATAAAACTTCTGGGTGGTGCACAATACCTTCAGAATCAATCGAGTCTCAGAAAGTACAATTAATCTAAAGCTCTTTCCATTCTCTTTAAAGGACAGAGCTAAGGCTTGGTTGGGGTCATTACCGATGAGATCCATCAAGACATGGGAGGAATTAGTTCAAGCTTTCCTCAACAAGTACTTTCCATCCAGGAGAGCGGTGTGTTTAAAGAATGAGATCACACCCTTCTCCTAATTCGACAACAAATCACTCTATGAGGCACGTGAGCTATTCAAAGAGCTAGTAAGGAAATGTGCTCCAAACTCACTTCCGAAATGGAAACTTATGCAAGCCTTCTACACTGGTGTCACTCCCTCAACAAGGAATCTCATTGATATAACAACGGATGGAGCCCTAATGAACAAGACAATAGATTCAGCTTATGAGCTCTTAGAGAATATGGCTCAAGACAATGGCCAATGGGCATGTGAGAGGCATATGCCTAGGAAAGCTCCTGGAGTACATGAAGTAGATGATGTAGTGTCACTCAAAGCACATGCAGAAGCTTTGACAAAGTAAGTGAATAAGTGGAATGCCCCCTCAAGTGCGGTGCAAGAAAATGTAACAAGTTGTGACGTATGCATGGGTGCACATTCGAGCTTTGATTGTTTAGTAGGAAGCCCATTTGCCCAACCGTAGATGAACAAGTCTCCTTTGTGAATTACAACCACTTCAACAATCAAAACCACCAAGAAAACTCACACAACAACCATACTCAAACACCTACAACCCTGGGTGGAGAAACCACCCCAATTCCTCTTGAAGAGACACCAACAATCAACCTCAACCACCCCAACCTCAAGCCTACGTAAAGCCACCCAGATTCTAACAAGCTTTCCCCATTCAACAACCTGGAATTCCAAACCAATATCCTTAAAACCAAGCCGAAAGAAAACCAACCCTTCAAGTCCTATTCTCCAAGTATAAGAACAAAATTGTTCATATGGAGATGCAAGATCTAGCTTTGAAGAAGTAGGACACCGAGGTTGACTAATTAGCGCTATACAAAATCTTGACGTTCAAATCGGCCAACTTGCAAGAGAAGCTTAATGAAGGAAATAAGGTGCATTGCCTAGCAATACGAAAATCAATCCCTTGGAGCAATGCAAGGTGATTTTGTTGAGAAGCAGAAAAGATGTGGAATTACCCGAAAGAAGTACAAAATTCCGATTGTTAGCTACTACCGAAGGGAAAGAGAAGCTTATAACCCATGACTTCCTTTGTTGGCTCGTACTAAGAAATGGAATCCTTGGTTAAGTCAAGAACAAGATGGATGATGTGATTGAAGAACAAGACAAAAGTGAAGATGAGTTGCCCACTACTTCCTTAAATCTACCACCACCCTTACAAGTCAAGGCATACATGCCTACAATCTCATACCCTCAAAGGTTGAAGAAACATAATAAAGCCCATCACTTTGTAAAAATTTTAGAGGTGTTCAAGAAAATTCATATCAATATACCATTCATTGAAACCCTAATACAAATGCCTATATATGTCAAGTTCTTGAAGGAATTACTTTCCAACAAACAAAAGCTTGAAGATTTTGAGACAGTAGCACTAACAAAAGAGTGTAATGCTATTTTACAAACAAGCTTCCTCCTAAGTTGAAGACTTGGACAAATTTACAATACCATGTACCATTGAAACCTTGGAGTTTAGTAAGGCTTTGATCAATTCGGGGGCAAGCAACAATTTGATGTTGTACTCGATATTTAAAAAATTAGGTGTTGGAGAGGTGAAGCCTATTCATATCATTCTCCAATTGGCGGGCTGGCTAATCAAATATCCTAGAGGAGTAATGGAGGACGTGCTAGTGAAGGTGGACAAGCAATGCTCTCTGGTAGACTTTGTCATTTTGGAAATGAAGAAGGATGTCGAGATACCTCTTATACTATGAAGACCATTTTTTAAGATGGCGGGCGCTCTAATTGATGTAAAAGAAGAGAAGATGACTTTGAGAGTTGGTGACAAACAAGTGGTGTTCGACATGTCTAAAGCAACTAAAAGACCGTCAAATGAGGGAAATTGTTTTAGAGTTGAAGTGATAGTCCATTGGTGAATGAGTACTTTGAGAGGGAAACTCTAAAGGAGCCACTTGAAGCGTGTATCATGCATGGTAGTTTTGAAAATGATGAAAAATATAGAAGTGATGGAATGTCTAAAGCATTTGGATTCCCTACCATTGAGAAACTTGAAGGGAAGGAATCATTTTGAAGAACTTGGTGTAAGCAAGCCAAAACTCTCTCCATCCATAGAGAAACCTCCACAACTTAAACTCAAGTAACTACCTCTCTAGTTGAGATATGCCCTCTTGGAGGAACCATCAAGCCTACCGGTGATCATTTCATCATCTTTGAGTTAAGTAGAAGAAGAAAAACTCTTGTGGGTTCTTAGACAACACGAGAATGCAATAAAGTGGTCAATCTCAAACATTAAAGGGATTAGCCCATCCCTATACATGCATAAAATCTTGATGGAAGAAAATTTCAAGCCTTCGGTGGAGCATCAAAAAAGGCTTAATCCCAACATGATGGAGGATGCTAGAGCAGAAGTGTTGAAGCTATTGGATACGGGAAACATATATCCGATCTCAGATAGCTCTTGGGTTTGCCCAGTTGATCGGACCGTATTTATACCTATTTGAGATCCCCATTTTCTATCATTTTTTCTCCTTTTTTTAGCATATTTTGGTTTATATTGTGTTTTTTGTAGGTTATATTCCTTAAAATAAGGTGTTGAGCTTAATTGATGAGTTTTGGAGGTTAAAGGGTTAAAATGGAAGTTCTTGTGCAGTACTTACAAATTTTAGGGGCCATATCTCCCTCTTCAGATCGAACTGAGCTTCTTGCTACCACTTTTTGAAAAGCCTTAGACGTCTAGTTTCCAACAATTTTTACAGATTGTGATTCCGAGGTTTTTAGAGGAAGTTATGGGCGTTTTCATAACGGTACGGGATCTTGAAAATCTTCACCCGAGAGCAATGTAACCTTAATGCGACATGGAGTTTAGGTCTCTTACAGTCACTTTCTTCTCTATTAAAACTCAATTTAGGATGCTTTTCAAGTCATTTTTTTGCCTAGAATCCAAAATATTACCCATTTGCCCTTGCCATATTTCATTCCCATATATAAACCTTCTTTATTTTCATTTCAAAGCACCACTCTCTACCCTAAGAATACTCACCAAAACCCCATATGTACATTTCTCATACATCAACAAACCCACATATTTATACATCCTTCCATACATCCACTACATAGAACCTTCAAATTCACTATTATCTCATATTTTTGGGCAAACGGGGCTAAAGAAGAATCAAAAGAGAAAAAGTTCAAAGCAAAGAAGAGAGAGCTCTCCATTATAGTTTTATCTACATTTCTTTCTCTTTTTATTCTTATGGTAGCTATGTTTAGATCTTCATATATGTTTTGTGTGGCTCTAGTTTGTATCATGAACTGAATTTCTATTGAAAAGGCTTGATGAAACCAAACCCTTGAATTTATCTATAAAGATCACTTTTTATCCATGTGTGCATTGTGTTTTGTATGGATGTTTTAAATGATTAATGCTTTCATTTAATTGATCAACTTGTGAATGACTTTTGGTTGTGTGCTATGAACCGATGGGCGATGCACGCCACATGTTTGATGAAATGTCTACTATACATGTCTAGTAAGCTAGAGATATGCGAGGCTAGCGTATAAGGCTCTTTTTGTGTGTGCCAAGCTCTTAGAGAATTTATGCATACATTCTAGGGTCATCGAGAGATATGATTTAGGTATGCTTAGAAGTGATCTCTATTACTCGAGGGAGAGTAGAGATTATTGTTGGGTACACAGTTCTACAATTCACATTAGCACTAATTGGGTATTTGAGTAAGTCTATAGCTTAATTAGCTAGAGGGTGAGGTGGATTCTATGTCTTAGTATTTCTCATCATATAGTTACATTCATTTCATTGTTTCTTTTAATTCACAAATTTAGTTTAAACTTGCTTGAGTATTTTAGCTTAGATTAATTGTAGTTCCCTTAAAATCAATATTCTCTTTTAATCATAGTTCAAATAATAGCTAGATCAACCAATTTCAGTACTCAACTCCTCAATCTTTGTGGGAACAAACTTTATTCATTATTGTACCACATTCCGACCTCGTACACTTGCGAGCTCCCCACCTTTGAAGCGAGTCACCGGTTTAAGTGGTACTCAAGAAAGGGGGGATGACGGTAGTACCAACTGAGAACAATGAGTTGATCCCAAAGAGGACTGTCATCGGGTGGAGAGTATACTTAGATTTTTGATAGTTGAACAATGCCACTTGGAAGGACCATTTCCCACTTCCGTTCATAGGTCAAATGTTGGAGAGGTTTACCGGTTATGACTATTATTGCTTTCTTGACTAGTATTCCAGCTATAATCAAATCCATATCAATTTTAAAGACCAAGAGAAGACCACCTTCACTTGTCCATATATCACATTCGTATATAGAAGAATGTCATTCAGGTTGTGCAACACATCGACCACATTTCAATGGTGCACGATGGCAATATTCTTGTATATGGTGGAGAGGTTTATAGAAGTGTTCATGGATGACTTCTCGGTTTCTGGATCCTTCTTTGATAACTTTTTGAAAAATTTGGGGTTAGTTTTACAAAGATGTGAAGAAACCAATTTGGTATTCAATTGGGAGAAGTGCCACTTCATAGTGAATGAAGGCATTGTGTTAGGCGATCAGATTTCATCCAAGGAAATTGAAGTGGACTGGGCCAAGATATAATTTATAAAGAAACTACCTCCTCTCACCTCAATCAAGGGTATTAGAAGCTTCCACAGCATGCCGAGTTTTACAGACGCTTCATCAAAGACTTCTCCAAAATCACAAAGCCCATTTGCAACTTGTTAGTGAAAAATGTCCCCTTTATTTTTGATGAAGAAAGCCTTCTTGCTTTTGAGAGATTAAAGAAGATGCTTACATCCGCTCTCATCATGTTGGCACTCGATTGAGACCTTCTATTCGAGCTTACCAGTCCTTTTGAGCAATTAGAACCTCAAGGAATGTCCTTCAATAAGGATTCTACTAGCCTACACTTTTTTGAGATGCAAAGAGCTTTGTGGAAGCATGTGACCAGTGCTAAATGACCGATAAGATTAGTAAGAAGGATGAGATGCCACTCAATGTGATGCCTGAAGTGGAATTGTTTGATATATGGGATATTGATTTTATGGGACAATTCCCAAGCTCTTACGGAAACCAATATATCTTGGTGGCGGTAGATTATGTGTCTAAGTGGGTGGAAGCCATAGCCACACCCAAGAATGACGCCAATGTGGTCACGAAATTCCTAAACAAGAACATTTTCACAAGATTCGGTACTCCAAGAGCAATTATTAGTGATGGAGGCTCTCACTTTTGTAATACGCTATTTGAAGCTTTATTGAAGAAGTATGGTGTGAAGCACCACATCACTACCCCTTACCACCCCAAGCAAATGGTCAAGCGGAGGTGTCAAATTGAGAAATCAAAAGCATTTTGGAAAAGACGGTGGGAAACCAGAGAAAGAATTAGGTTTAAAAGCTCGATGATGCCTTATGAGCATATAAGACGGCCTTTAAAACCCCATTAGGCATGTCTCCATATACACTTGTCTAATTTAAGGCATGCCACCTTCCCATTGAGCTTAAGCACAAGGCATATTGTGCATTCAAAAAGTTAAACTTTGACATGCAAGCCATTGGAGAAAAGAGATTGCTTCAACTCAATGAACTTGATGAAATTCGGCTTAATGCTTATGAGAGCGCTCGAATCTATAAGGAGCAGATAAAGAGGTGGTATGATAAGCTCCTAGTGAAGAATAACCTTCAAGTAGGCCAAAGGGTTCTTCTATTCAACTCTCGACTTCGACTTTTTCCCGAAAAGTTGAAGAGTAGATGGACGGGGCCATACATTGTTGTAGAATTTTTTTCTGCATGGAGCAGTGGAAATTGAAAATGAAGCAAAACAATGGTTCAAGGTCAATAGGCATCGATTGAAGCTCTATTGGGAGAATGCATTGGAGGAGCCAATGGAGTCAGTTTTCCTCAAAGGGCCCACTTGAACAATCATCAAATGGAGGTACCATATTGTAAATAATAGTAAATTTAATTGCTTTCATAAGTTTAATTTTTAGTTCAGTTTGTTTAGAATTTGTGAAGTTGAGTTTTTCCTCTCTGAGTTTAAATTGCGCATTGTAAATTCTTTATGGAAAAATTTGGATACAATGAGGGCATTGCATAATTTTGGTTTGGGGGTATAGGAAACTAAACTTTAGGATTGTAGTGACTATTTTGATTGCTAATTTTAATTATTCCATTAATTTTTTTTTTTGAATTTTTATGCTATGCAAGTCATTTCAAGCCTATGCAAGTAATGATTTTAGTTGAGCTTTGTAAGTATGTAGGACCAAATTCAAGTAGAGAAGCTTATGGTTGCAATAGGAGTGCAAATAGGCCAAAAAAGTCTAAAAACCTAGAAAAACGCCCTACGATAGCCACCCAACAGCGACTGAACACATCCAATTCTCTAGAGTAAATACGTTGTACAAGAACTGTACAAAGTGTTATACGTACAACGCCCAAACCTGAAGAGGGGGCCAACCACTTACCAAAATGCAATGTTTCATTGCCTATTCTTGGTTCGTTGCACATGCATTGTACAAGGCACCCTACATACAATGTCTATCCTAGATTTTTGACATATAAGAGAGGCGTTGAGCGACCTAACAAGCACAAATACAAAACTCACCGAATAACGAATTCTTCTTCTCTCTCAAGGTATTCTAATATAAATTGGTAAGTTTTCCATCAACCCCATCTCTTTACTTCCTTATCATCCCAAATCCTTTTATTGCATGATTTAAGCTATCTAGGGCAAGGTTTAGAAATTTTCGCATGATTAGGGCATAGATTGAGGGTTTTCGAATTTTGGTGGAATGGTGTTTTGTGGGTGTTGATATTGGTTCAATAATTTGGTTGTGTTGGTAGATTGAATCTGAGTTTGACTATTTTAAGGCTAGAATTGGGTTGGATTGTGTTTGTTGGCTATAACATTGAAGATTTGGAATGATTTATCATATTAAAGTGTTAGATTTAAGGGTGGTCGTACCTTTGCGGTTGCTCGGAAGTGCTATGTAGTTTGGGATTGTCACATTTTCAGTTGGCGTGTTGCCCGTTTGTGCTAAGAATGACCATGTCAAAGGCTAACAAGCGTCCTAGAGCCAGTAAGGGTTCTTCAAGACGTGAAGATAGTCAATAATTGGGCCATTATGTGTGGAATCGAAAATATAACGCAAGAATAGGTATACTTATGAACCGTCCTATCATTTGTGAAAGGAGCATCCAGGTTTCCACCCTTGATGGCACTGTTATCCTTACCATTTTCAGAGATCGAGGATAGGGGAATTTTGTCATGTCACCTGGTTTGACCAACAACATTATAGTGAGGGAATTTTTTGCTAGTATGGTCCCCAATAACTTCAGGGGAAATGACGTAGTTAGGAATGTTGAGGTGGAGGTTTCAGAACAAGATAAACAGACACTTAGACACAACCTCGGTAGGCCGAAATACTCTACCCTTCGGCTATGCTTCATTTAATGGGGGCTCTAAAGACTTGGCGAAACTGCTAAGAGGGAATGAAGATGGAGACTAGGATAAGAGGCACCTAATTAGGCAATCTGATTTGTCCAAAGAAATAACGCAGAGTTATTAGCTTGCTACCTCACTAAGGACTCGATCGATGTTGGGAGAGTCATCAAGACTGAGGTGAATGACGTAGAGGAGATTGACCTCAAACAGAAGAAGAAAGTAATAAAGAAGCCCATTCACTTCCCTTGCCTAATCACTAGACTATGCTAAGAGGCCGACATTCCAGAGTTTGATGGTGATGAGATATTCTTGGGGGACAAAGGTTACCTCAATTTGTGCTCATGAAACGACACAACCACCAAGACCAAATACAGAAGAAGACTCGGGCCAATATGATCCTTTCCTCCAGAAGCAAATTTCGGACCTGAGGAGTTTGAAGAGGAAGATGATGATGTTGAGCCTCAAGCAGAAGATTTAGAGTTCAGGGATTTAGAGCAGGCAGGCTACCAAAGGATGTCCCAATTTAAGCAGATCATGAAAGCCTTTGTTGACAGCAAGCTTGACTCGATAAGGATGGAAGGAAAAATTGATGCTCTCTCGTAATAGTTTGATGATTTTAGACTGAAGCAGAAGGTCGAGTTAGAGGATGTCAGGATTGACAATGTCACCATAAAAAACCAACTAGGCTTTCAGACTTATCTGATGAGAGAGCGTCGTAGGAGACCACCTCCATCTTCCAGTACCCATGGTTTCTCAACAGCTGGTTATGTGCCAGATGATATAACACCTGCGGACATAGAGAGATTGAGGAGATCCAAGGGTCCCATGGAGTAGATTTGACAGTACCGACCATCTTATGCCACCATTTCGCTTCATTTTCCTTAGTTTTCATTTTCAAACTCAAACATTGTCTATTAGTTATGTTTATGTTTGGAATTTATAGTGGTTATTCTCATTTCTCTCGTACTTTTGCTTTTTCATGTTGGATGTTGAATGTGATGGTTAATTTTATTTTAGTTGGAACTTAAATTTTCATTTGTGGTTATTTCTGTTTTAATTATTTCGTGTTTATTTTCGTATATCATCTTTGTGATTAATTCTCAGTTATAATTTACATTCTTGTTTAGATTATAAGGGTGTGGAGTTGTATTGTGTTTAGTTTTAGGCGTGTTTATTAAGCTTGTTTAAATTGTATTTGTTTTTGGTGTTGGGTTGTGTTGGCCTCTTTCCTGCTTCTAAGTCTACATTATTCAATCCTTGTATATATGCAAATATTGGGGACAATTTTTCGTTTAGATTTATGGGTGCGACCGTTTAGTGACATTCTTGTGTTGTGTGTGTGTCTTGCATGTCTTGCATGATTGTTTCGTGTGTCTTGTTCCAAAATTTTCAATTTTTGCATGATTGTGTGTTTTTAGAGCCAAATTTTGTCAATTTTCTGCCAATGCAAGTCAAAATATAAAGTACTTTGGCTGCTCGTTGAGATGCTTTTGGGTTGAGCCTTTGTAGGCATTTTCGATTGCCATGTGTTTTTAGAGGGAAGGGTGGGCATTTTGGCCAAATGTGCACCACATTGCTTGCACACATCTTACCAGACTCATTGTGTTTTAGTGAATGAGGTAACGCGCTTGAGATGTTTAAATCATTAGTGGAGACTATCCATGTGAGCTTTATTACTCAAATGTTGTGTCCACAAGAGTGAATTTTATATCTATTCTCTAAACTTTCGTCATGTAGATATTAGGCATAATTAAAAGGACCTTATTTAATACATTGAGTAGGGGTGGGCACTAAGTTCGGAACCGAACCGAACAAAAAAAGGGTGTTCGATTCGTAGAATGAATTCGGTTTAAACCGGTTTGAAAAATGAAAAACTGAAAAAATTTCGGTTCAAACCTGTTTGGTTTCTCAAAAACCGGTTCGAATCGATTAAACCCTCTATATAACTTTAAAAAAACCTAACACACTTCTTCTCTTTCTTTCATTGAATAATTGCCTTCTAATCTCCTATCGTCGATTTCTCTACTTCTCACTTTCGCAGTTCTCTCATCTGTTCCTCGTCTTCTTCTCCGCTCATCTCCTTCGCCGTTTGTCTCTGATCTGCTAGTCTCCGATCTGCTCCTTTCCTTCGTTGCGTGTCTCTGATATGCTTTGTTAGTTGTTCAAAGAAGGTTTGTCTTCTTTTTCTTATTTTATTTGTCTTATTATTTTTTGTTTCACATCTGATGAACGAAGTCTTTGTCCGATATGGTCTCTGCTCATCCGATTTGATCATCTTCATCTCCAGCAAAAGCTTCAACGAGACGACTTTCAGCTCTTCCGATTTGACCTGCTCTTCTTCAGCTCGTCTGATTGCTTCAAAGGTTAGTTACTTAGTTGTTGTCACTTTTCTTGTTGATCAATAAAGGCGTGAAGCTATTTATTTTATTTATTATTAATTTAATAAAGGAAAAAATAGACAAGAATGAAAATAAGTAAATAACAATTTTATTCTTATTTAGTAATTAAAAAAAATGAGTAGAGTGGAATGTTGATATAATTGTGATGTCGGCTATGGCATTTGTGATATTTTAAAAAATTAACCGTCTTGTTGATGTAATTTTATCTTTTTGTCATTTGTGAATCTGTGATGGTGTTGAATATTGATTGTTTATCAATTTTGATGTTATGCAAATAGCCAAACCGGTTTGCTTCCAGTTCCAATTGAAAGAAAGTTTTTGAAGGTTACTTTGTTATTTGCATTTGAAAACAGACCTTAAACACTCATGACTCATTGATAGCCTTGTAGACTTCGATTGTTGCAAGTATTTTATTTTCTTGTCATTACTAATTATCATTTTATTTATGAATATAGGAGCCAGGAAGTTGGAATTATTTTACTGTCATGATTGAATTTTCTGATTGGTATTATTTTCCTGTTATTACTAATTAATTAAGTGATTTAGAGTTTTTATTTTAGTTGGAATTTTGATTTGGAGTTTCGATTTGGATTGTAAATTTTATTTAGAGTTTGAATTTATGATTTAGAGTTTTATCTTTGAAAATTGAATTTACTACAATACTACATATTCAATGTGATTTTTTTGAATGAATTATAAATTAAATTTTATTGGTTAGGTATGATTTGGGTTTTTTTTTAGGCTTAGACTATTAAAGTTTATAAACTGTTGACGTCAATTTCTCGATGTGTGAGAAAGTTAAAAAGATTGAATTTTAACCGTGACCTCAAAGAGAAAGAGAAGGAGAATACAATTTGAATCTAATTAGACACAAGTTTTACGTAGTAAAACTCCGGTGATAGGAGAAACGTCCACGGGTGGTTGAACAAACAACCGAGCCAAAATCCACTATTAAAATAAAGATTTACAACTCTCGATCTCTCTTTTTTCTCTCTGTACTCTTCTATATATTTTTATGATAAGATTATGAGTCTATTTATATGTACATAGAACCCTAATCCTTTTTGTACAAGTAATGAAAGATTTTTGTATTTAATTATGATTGGTTACTTGTTGGAGTAGTCTTTATCTTCTTTCATATTTCGGAGATTTGTATAGAGATCGAATGGGACTCTAGTGATATAGTCTATTTTGGACTTATTTCCTTACAAATGCTTAGTCTTTTTGAAGAAATAAAGGTATTGCCTGATTTTGAACCTTTTTCCTGTTTGGTATTCTATTCTTCTTGGAATTCTTCTTCAACGTGGATATCTTTGCGTATTTTAATATGACTCTTGGTTCGTATGCGAGTTATGTGCTGGACTTCTTTATTCGGATTTCTTCATATTTGTCTCGAGTAGAACATGACGTCAGCTGATCCCGAGTAGAACATGACGCTAGTTGATCCCGAGCAAAACATGACATCAGCTGATCCCGAGCAGGTCTTGCTCAATACTTGCATTTATACTTACTCGGGTTCATGTTCTTTGGCGATATCTTACGGATATTTCTGAATGCCTATTCGGATAACTACTTGGCAATCTAATCCACCTTGTCGATGACGTGTACATTTGATAAAATTTACATTTGACAATAACCCCTTAAAATATTTTATACCGAATAGGAATTTGTTCCAGACGAAAGTATTTTAATCAACCCTTTAATCTTTTGCACCCCCTTTATGCAGAGTAAATGTCTTGTCATAATGATGTGTCTTAATGGTGACCATGTAAATTCAATTTTCCCCCTCACGCGAAATCTCAATGATTGCGACGTTTTGGAGTCTTGACAGTCTTGGTCAGTTCTTCTCTCAACACGTGTCTTCCACCGCTTCATTTCTGGATACCATTTATGAGAAACGACCTACGCGTCTCCTAGTACGACGCTTACGTCATCAAATATGTCTTTGATTTTTTCCCGCTTCTTGAGATCCTAGGGTTTCGTGCTATTATCCCTTTAAATGCTTCACTGAACGGGGTTGCTCTGGTTTATTCTCACAGACTTAAACCATAAATTTCCAACCCAGATTTCTTTACGTAGAAAACCTCTATTCTCCGTTGAAGTTTTTTTACAGCAGGTTTCTTTATTCCAAAGGTTAGTTTTAATGGATCCATCTTCCCGTCGTCGTCTTTATACTATAGCCTTCGAAGCGCTTTCTTGCATTCGTAGACTATTGGGGGAGATCCCTCCTGATGAGCCTCCTTTTTTAGATGCTGACATTTCCGGGTTTGACCCTGATTTCCTTTTTAATTCTGAATCATCTAGTTCTGAATCTATCGTTTCTGATCACAGGGTACCCTTTCGATCTAGGATGGGAAAACATCAAAGTAAAAGCGAGGTCCATAAGCACAGCTTAGGCAGTGTTCGAATCAATGAGCAAATTGTTGATGAGAAGGACATTGGAGAGGTGAGTTTAGAACATCTCGTATCTCTTTTTCTGTCAATCGCTTGAGTGGGTATGACACCGAGCTGAATATGGTCGGGAAAGATGAGATCGAGAAATATCGTACTCGATTATATTTGGATGACTCGGTTACAATGTCTCCTGCTGGTGATAGAGCCGTATGGAACCCTCCCCCGGGTATGGTGGCGGTTTATGGGTCCATGATTTTTTACGGCATCACTCTTCCTCTTTAGCCGTTTATTGCCTGGTTTCTGGCTAAAACAGGGATCGCTCTAGCCCAACTGGCCCCAAATAGCTACAAGATCTTGATGTGCATGTGGCATATGTGGAGCCGGATGAACCTGTCACCGCTTTCCCTGAGTGAAATCAGTCACTTTTATACACTAAGGCAATCTGGTCGGATAGGGACTTATTTTCTCATGTCCAATCCGCCAGAATGTTGGATCCTTGAGGGGACAAAAGTGAACCGGGGAGCTAACACATCTGATGATGCCAAAAAGAGAGGCTTCATGTGGGGATTCCCTTCGTCGAACAAGCAATGGAAGAACAGTTAGTTTTTTACCGGAGGGAACTTATTACTTCAAGTTACACTTTCGACTGGGGAGAATCGGACGGTGCTAAAGGTTCCCCATTTTTTCTGTTCCTTTGACATATGGAACAAGAAAAAACTTGAATTCTCAGATGCTGAGCTGACCAGACCTGCTCAGGCTGCAGTGCGTACTTTGGAAAAAATGAGCAGGTCCTATCTTTTCAGCGAGAAGAAGATGATAGTGCTTGGCTTATTTAGCCAGATTTCAGGTTATCGCAGGCGACGTAAGTGGTCTTCCCACCTTTTTTTTTTTAATTTTGCTGTTTATATTCTGACTTGGTTCTTTTTATCATTAAGTGTATGACTCGGGCATCGTCTGTGATGTTCAAGCTCGCCAGGTGAAATCGATCCTTCAGGCGAGCCAAAAAGAAGCTTCTCGTCAAAGTAAGAAAGGCATTGCCCCGCCTGAATCGGATGAGGCTGACGAACAGATCTTTGAGTATGTCCCCAAAGAGGTTATTCGATCCACCGTAAGGGAATCTAGTGGTCTGAGTGGCTCTATTGACCACACTCAGAAATTACCTGAAGATGGGGGGAGGCAAAGTGATGGTCTTGGTGAGGGGCACGGTGAGTCGAGCTTCCCGGTTGAGGTTCCTACCGAGCGGTTGAATGCCGGGGATAGAGATAAAACCTCTGATGGACAAGCAAACCTCGATCCTGACTTTTTTGGATCCTTCCAAGATGATGATCAAGAAGAGCCTTCGGTAAATCTCAGATTCCATCATACTAGGGCTGAGAAATGGAAAGCGGTCGACTCTCCTACTCGTTCTCATAAGGTCCCTCGGGTAGTTTCATTCATTGAATTGAGTGATGAAGATACCGAGGCTGAGATTCCCCCAAGCGCTCATGTTCAAGCATCAGTAGGAGCATAAACTTCTGACCTGAACAAGGGCTCATTTCCTTATGAGGCTGAAGATGTAAGGGCTGAATCCTCTGGAGGCCCTTCCTATCCTTCTCCCCAGGATATGTTGAGAGCGATGTCATCCGGTCTGGCTTTCATTAGGGATGACCATTGGAGCTGTTTTAGAGATGGTTCTTTAACGGGCCGTCTTTAGAATATTTTCAACGACGCATCTTATGTAAGTTATACTCTCCCAACTTTTTTCAAGTCTTTTGCTTGTTAGATTTTTAATTTAACTTCCTTGTAGATGGTGGCCGAGTTTGCTGAGTTGGTTCAGATGCAACAATATCAAGCCGATAGAATAAGACATCTTGAAGCTTAACTGAAGGAGAGTGAGGATAGCCGTGCTCGGGTTGAATAGGCTTATCAAAATGAGGTAAGCTCTACCCAGATGTTTACCGACCACTGTTTGGCTAAGCAAGTGGAAACCGAGGAAAGAGCTTCTTTGGCAGAGGAGAAGGCTATGTCATTTCAAAACTTACTGTCTGCTGCCCAGGAATCGATGCTCAAAGCCGAACAGGAAGCAGAGCAGTCCAAGTTGTCCTATTCGAGTCATTTTCCTTTTTTAATTACTTTAAAAAAGGGAGCACATTTGTCTGTGGCCATTGAAATAAATCTACCCAAGGAAGCTAAGCATCATGTTAAGTACTACACTTCTTTTAGCGTCCTTGGTGATGTCATTTTTTGTAGGGTTTGGATCTTTTCAGGGTTTACTTCGATTCCCCTCTGGTGAACTTGGAAACCCAGGAACCTTTCTGAAGGAACTCCAAATAGGCACGTGTTCGAATTCAGCTTCATTTGATATCTCCTCAAGATGTCGAATGTCTCTCGCAGGTCTGAGGTATGCCTGTCTGCCGAGATGCTCTTGGTCAACATGTCATCTATGTAAACTTCCATGTTTCTTCCTATTTGGCGTGCGAAGATTCTGTTGACCAGTCTTTGGTATGTTGCCCCTATAATTTTTAGCCCGAATGCCATTATTGTGTAACTGTATAAGCCCTGATCGGTTGTGAACATCGTTTTTTCCTCATCAGCCTTATTCAAAACAAGACTTATTCAAATCTGTGAAATCTACGCACATTCTCTACTGACCATTTTTCTTCTGGACGAGGACCACATTAGCTACCGATTGAGGGCATTTGATCTCTCTAATTGACCCTACAACGAGTAACTTCTCCACTTCCTGCTTGATTGCCTGACTTCTTTCGAGATTGAATGACCTTCTCTTTTGTATTACTGGTTTTACATTCGGGTCTACCGCGAGATGATGTGATATTATTCGGGCATCTATCCCGACCATTTCTTCATGACTCCAAGCGAACACATCCTTGTATTATTTGAGCAGATTAGTGAGGCTTTGTTTAACTTTTCCTTCCAAATTGGCCCAGATCTTGATCTTCTTGTCTGGTTCATCTTCTTTCAAGATAAATTCTTCAACCGGTTCATTTTTTGACTTCTTCGATTCTTCCCTTGGGTCAAACTTGAATGATAGTGACTCTTTGTTCTGATTTAATTGTGTTATAGTGCATACTTGTACACCATTGTCTCTATCTTTGTAAACTGACATATTAGCTCTTCGGGCCATCTCCTGGGACCCCTTGACTACTCTGCCCCCCCCTTGTTCTGTCGGGAATTTGATCATTATAGCATAGGTAGTTGTTACAGCCTTAGTTTTATTTAAGAATGGCCGACCTAACAATGCGTTATAAGGCCAATTATCTAAGTCTACCACTATGAAATCGAGTAATACTGTTCTCTGAAAAGGTGCTACTCCAATTTTTACGGGCAATTTTACAGTCTAGAGAGATCTGACCTCAACTCTCCTGAATCCTTTGAGTGAGGTATGAAAAGGCTGTAAATCCTTTCGGTCCAACCTGAATTGATCGTAGACAGCTTCGTTGAGAATATCAGCGAACTACCATTGTCTATTAAAATTCTCTTGACTTCCTTGTGTTCTATTCAGGCACTTATGACCAGGGCGTCATTTGGTCGAACATCAACCCCATGTGAGTCAGCTTCTGTGAATATTATTGGGTCTCATCCTTCATTTACACTTTTCGGATCTGGTTCGATATAGTTGACATCAAAGTTCTGTCTTGCCTCTACCGCTTCTCTGATTTCCTGAGTTAGCTCTCGGTTACTTCTTCCAGTTGATGGTCCTCCAAAGATTGTTTGTATTACTTCATTGGTCTCGGGGCTGGCCCTTTGGTTTTGATCGGACCTATGATCGGCCCTAGTCTCTTTCTTAGTTTCTGGCCTCTCATCTCTTTTCAAGATTATATCTTGTAAGTGTCCTTCCCGAATGAGGGTCTCTATGTAGTCCATAAGCTAGTAACATTTGGAAGTCTCATGATCGGTTTCCTTGTGGAATCTGCAGTACTTTGTTGCATCTCACCGGGTAAACTGAGACTGTCGGCGTGGCTCTTTTACCTGATTCTTCTCTTCCAATATGGCTAGGCTTTCTTCCTGTTTTTTTCGAAGAGGGGTGTAGTTTGTGTATTTTCCTTAAAATTTCTTAGTGGTCTGGTCGGCAATACGCTCATTTCCTCCGTTCTTAGTTCTTTCTTTACCGTTTCCTTTTTGTTTTCCCTTTTGGTTCTGTACCTTTGACTCAACATCTTTTTGTTCGGGTTTTCCTCCGTGCATGTAGCATCCTCCCGTGGCTAACTCCTCTTCTTCGGCTAGCGCATATCCTCTTGTCATGTTCATCATATCTGCATATCTGGTTAGACGAGCCCTTCTTAAGTCAAAAGATAGCCATCTATTCTGTAAGTTGTTTATGAATACAACAATTATTGCTTCATCATTTACACTGTCGATTTCTGATACCGCCTGGATGAATCTTCCCATGTATTTTTTTAACGACTCATCTTTCCCTTGTTTCAACTGAGAAAGGTAAGCCACTTATTTTTTCCGTTGCCCAGAAATTGTCTTGAGAAACTTCTGCTTAATTCACCAAAACTTCCGATGCTTGGTAGGGGCAATCTTCGGAACCATCTTGAGCCTGTGTCTCCTAGAGTCTGTGGAAAGTTGAGACATAGTAAAGGGTCGTTGTGGGCATACTGAGCCATAGCGCTTTTATATCGTCTGACGTGTTCTTTAGGATCTGTATCCTTCTTGAACTGTTCCACGTGTGGCATCATGAATCTTTCTGGAAATGGGGTTCGCAGGTGTCCCTAGTGAATGAACTATCAGAATCGTCGTCGGATAAGTCATTGTACCCATATCGTCTAACCAGTGCGTCCATTTGACGCCTATTATTTTCAACTTCTCGGGTCAGGCTCTGAATTATAACATCTCTATCTCCCACCGGATCTCTATGATGGTTAAACCGTCGAGTGATTGTCATGCCTTTTTCCAGGTCCTCTTCACTTCGTTACCGTGTCTCATGGGTTGATCCTTGCAGGCGTATGGTTCCGTGATGACGTTTGCGATGGTGCTGATCACTATCCTCCGATGATGACGACTGATCCCTATGCCGGTCATGCTTGCAGTGTCTGTCATGAGCTATCTGACCATGGCTCTGCCTTTGGCGTGGTCACTCCTCTTCGAATGTTTCACGTCCAGCTTGATTAATTGGAACAGAGTTCCTACCAGCTTCTGGTGCATCTGGTTTTGGCCCAACTATAACCGAACAAAGCCTTGTAAGTGGGAAATTAGGAGGTTTCGTTTATTCTGTAGCTAGTAGATCAACTACTTCCTTTGTCGCATCCGCTACCAGCTGTTGTAGTGCCTCACGGAAACGTCGTGTCAGGTCTTCGCTGGCCGAAGGGATTTGTTGGATCCCTGCCAGAGATGTTGGTTGGTTCTCGGTGGTCGTGGTGAGATCTCGTGAACTACTGCCAATATGAACTTTATCTGGAGATTTTTGGATATCCCTAAAACTGTTTCTGCTTCCACTTCCTGCCATTACTTTTAATCAAATCGATCACGCCCCCTCCTTCTATCACCAATTGTTGACGTCAATTTCTCGATGTGTGAGAAATTCAACAAGATTGGATTTTAGTCGTGATCTCAAAGAGAAAGAGAAGTAGAATACAATTTGAAACTAGTTAGACACAAGTTTTACGTGGTAAAACTCCGGTGATTGGAGAAACGTCCACGGGTGGTTGAACAAACAACCAAGCCAAAATCCACTATTGAAATAAAGATTTACAACTCTCGATCTCTCTTTTTTCTCTCTGTACTCTTCTATATATTTTATGACGAGATTATGGGTCTAAGTATATGTACATATAACCCTAATCTTTTTTTGTATAAGAAATGAAATATATTTGTATTTAATTATGATTGGTTACTTGTTGGAGTAGTCTTTACCTTCTTTCCTATTTTGGAGATTTGTATAAAGATCAAGTGGGACTCTAGTGATATAATCCATTTTGGACTTATTTCCTTACAAATGCGTAGTCTTTTTGAAGAAATAAAGTTGTTGTCTGATTTTGAATCTTTTTCCTGTTTGGTATTTTATTCTTCTTGGAATTCTTCTTCGACGTGGATATCTTTTCGTATTTTAATATGACTCTTGGTTCGTATGCGAGTTATGTGCTGGACTTCTTTATTCGGATTTCTTCATATTTGTCCCGAGTAGAACATGACGTCAGCTGATCCCGAGCAGAACATGATGTCAGTTGATCCCGAACAGAACTTGCTCAATACTTGCATTTATACTTACTCGGGTTCCTGTTCTTCGGTGATATCTTACGAGATATTTTCTGAATGCCTATTCGGATATCTATCTGCAATCTTATCCACCTTGTTGATGACGTGTACATCTGATAAAATTTACATATGACATAAACCTTTGGCCTAAAATTAGAATCCAACAAGACAAAAACCCATCAAATTTAAAAACATATTAAAAAAATACTCATTAAGCCCATCAATCCAAAAAGGCCCATTAGGCCCAAAACCAAACCGTTTAAAATCAATTCAGTTTAGTTCAGTTAGATTACCATTTCTTATTCGGTTTAAATCGGTTCATTTTTGGGTAAACCGAAATATTTTCGGCTTAATTCGATCTTACCCAAAACCGAACCGAACCGAACCGAACCGCACCTTCCCCTAACCATTGAATATTAAAGAACAAATCTTTAAAATGTTGTCTCTTGTAATTCCCTTGTTTGCTTACTAGACTCGTACATTTGGAGATGATGTAGGTAATTGATAACACAATTTTATACATATTTTAGGTCCCCGTTTCCTACTGTTTTATGCTGGTTTCTCAAACTGGGTTTTTAATGTTGTAAATATGTATTTCAAGTAAATAGAGAAGTCCAGGATATTTTTGTAATTCTGCCGAAATCAGGGGTCAATATGTCAATATGCAGAAAGGATTAAAGATTCTGTTAACGAGAAGTGAGGACGACAAATGGTAATTTGCCGCGAAAATCACAGAAGGCTGCCACGTCATAAATGAAACGCACCGTTTTGAGCACCTTCTGCTTGCGTCAGCATCGTCATGATGACGTCATCACCATCAACCTCCAGCCTGGCCCTCCCTTTAACAACCCGACACGCCGTTTTCCTGCCATGTCCGGCTGATTCCGGCCACGGCGAGTTTCCGTTACACCACCATTCGAACCAGAAATCTTTCCTGGTCAGATTTCCACCCTTTTTGGCCTCCAACACGTCTGTTTCTCTCCTCAGCTCGCTACTTTTCCGCCAATGAAGACCAAGCTTCAAGGTTCATTCTGCGATTTTCATCGAGCAGCATCAAGTCGCAGATCTCCTACAGAGATGTCTGCTACGTCAAACTGCGACTTCAAAGTCGCAGATCTCGATTCGAGTCGGTAGTAATTCCGAATATCAGAGGGGCAAATTCGTCATTTCATGCCCATTGCAATCCCTAACTTCCCAAAGTATATTTATCCTATTTTGCTGTCATATATAATTATCATGGCCTGTCTTGTAAGTGTTTTTCGGTTGCTGTTTTTCGAAAATAAAAATGAAAATGAAAACGGTATTTTTGGCTTCAGTTTCGAATTCTGAATACGCATCTGGTAGCATATACTGAAAACTGTATTTTAAAAATGAAAACGGAAAAAGCGCGCCTGATAGGTTAACCGAAAAGTATCAAAAATTGAAATATCAATTTTGGTAATTTATTTAATATTATTACAACTATGACCAATTTATTGAATAATCAACTAATATAACTTTTTGTATTATAATTTTTAAATTGAACAAAAGTAACACATAAAAAATTAATTCAAAAAAACATAAAAAAATAAAGAATTAATCAAAATTAAACTCTTCGATTATAAATAAATAATGATAATATATATATATATATTATATAATAAAAATATATTATAATAATATATAAAATATATATTAAATATTATTACATATATTATAATTTATATTATAATATTATTTTATATATTATACATAATATATTACATTATATCCTATATAAATATATATTAACATTATAAATATATAATATATATATATAAATAATATATTTTTTATATATTATAGAATATTAATATAATATATTATTATTATATATTATAGAATATTAATATACTAATTATGTAATATATATAATATATTATATTATAATATATAATATTATATTATATATATATATATATTATTGTATGAATGCTTTTAGTTCTAGTTGGAAATAAATTATTCTGGAATATATATGCTTTTAGTTATAGTTGGAAATAAATTATTCTGGAATATATATATATATATATATATATATATATATATATATATATATATATAAGAGGGACACTTTGGTTATTTAAAAATATTGTCTCATCTTGTTTTAGTCATATTAAACGCATAACAGTACAATTAATAGTTTAAAAAAAAATGAAAAAAGTGAAAAACAAAATGAAAAACAAAAACGAAAACAAAAAACAAGTATTTTATGTTTTTTAAATCTTTCACTTTTAATACTGATTTTGTTTTTTTTGTTTTTTTTTTGTTTTTCGAAAATAAAATGAAAAACGGTTAACGAACACGTTTTTGAAAAATAAAAACGAAAACGGACTGAAAAACAATTGCAGGACGGGACCCTACACTTTCAATCCCTAGTTTTAGAATTCTTAGATTTCAAAGTTTTTTAGGATAACACACAGACACTCTCTCACATAATTATCTCATCGAGCCACCATTGTTGCACACTTGGATCTCTCAGATCTCGTTTGGAAAAACTTTTACTTTTGGCTTTTAACAGTAGAAGAAAAGAAGTAAACGTTTGAACTTTTCGGAAACCGTTTGGATGATATATTTTAGAATAGCTTTTGTACTCATAAGTGCTTTTAAGACCGTTTGGATGAAACATTTTAAAATATCTCATAGTCTAAATATACCCATAATGGCCCTAATTAGAATGACTTATACATGTAATTTTTTAATTAAAATAATTGATTAAATAAAATAGGTAATAATAATGTATATTTAAATGTTTTAAATTAAAATAATTGATAATAATAATAATTTTAAAATAAACTAAGCATATGAAAATTTAATGACACTCAAATGTATTTTTTTTTAATAATAAATAATAAATGTAACTAATATAAACGAAATTTTGAATAGTCATATAAAATCATAAAGATAAAACAATTGCTAAACCTAAACTCATCCAAATTCCATCCACCGACATCTGACACCCACCATTTTTTTCTTTCTTGTTTTCTCTACAAATTTCACCATCTTTATTCTTTACTCTCATGTTTTCCTATCTTGAGTTGGTTTGGCTTTTCTAGATTGGGTTCAACAATTGTTTCCTTCTTGATGAAAGGTTTAGAGGTCATGAAAGTCTTCGATTTCGGTTCGAAGAGGAGCTCCAGTGGTCCTTATGTTTTAGCTTGTTTGAAGGAAGCTTTCTGTCATGTTTTTTGGCTCTTTCGAGCTCTGTTTTCTGGTGATTGTGGATTTTTTGTGTTCTTGCTTTGTGTTCAAAATAAAAAGTTTTCCTCTTCATTCTCAATTTCTCACATTCTCTTATCATCACACATCTCTCTAGCAAACCCATCACCTTCGAATCCCCTTTCTTCTTCAATCATCAATTTCATGATTCAAATTGTAGATTTGATAAATCTACTCATGGGTTGATTATTTTTTGTGTTTTTTAAGTGTCTTTGCAAAGGATTCGCGTGAATCTTTCAAAAAAAAAATTGGAACATGGATTTGCAGAGCACATTGAAGGAGAAAAAGATGGGATGTGAGTGTAATTTTTTATTTTGCTTTTGTTTGATATAAGGGTAAAATGGTAAATATGAAAGTTTCATTAAACGAAAATGAGTTTCGTGTGTGTTTGGTGAAAGCTCTTCCTAGAGAAGCTAGAATTTTTGGTTTCTCTTGGAAGAGCTTTCCAAATAGCCATATAAGTTGCTTTTAGGTTTCAAAAGTCAAAAGCACTCCTCCCAAAGCCCTGCCAAACAGGTCCTTAGAGTTGAAGACAAAGTTGAAATTCTTGAAGACCTTTAATATTGTTTTATTCTCTTCATTTTTCTCTTTGATTTCTATTGATGTTTGTAACTAAGTACTTGTTAGGATATTATTGTATCTGTATTTATTATTTAAAAGAATTAGACCATTTCCAAAGCATATGTCAATGTTAATGTTAAATTTAACATAAAAAATAGTAAAATGCTATATTTGACACATAATTTTAGCATTGTACTCCAATGTATAATTCTATTTGAAATGATATTTTTATTTTTTTATTATTTAAAATTATATAAGTCAACAAATATAATTAATGTATTTAATTTATATAATATTTTTATTATTATTTAAAATTATAAAAATCAGCAATTAATACATTCAATATAGTTATTCAATGACATTTTTATAATTAAAAAATAACATTTATTGATGTGTCAAATTTGACATACGTTATTCTTTGTGTCAAATTTGACGCAAAGAACAACATATGCCAAATTTGGCACAACATTTAGCATTGCATTGGAACATGTTTTTTTTTCACTTTATAACAAATTATAGCATTAACACACTCAAATAGCATTGCATTGGAGATGCTCTTAGTTAATCAATGTATTTATTTTACATGATCTTTCATTTACTTGATTTGTAGATTAGTTAATTTGTTTATCTTGCTTTGACTTAGTTAGATTTTGATTATTTACTTAATTAGTTGTAGTAGTTTAGTTTTAATCTTTGCATGAATTAGTTGATAATTTTCATTGTTGCTTTCTAGTGATAGTTGTAGTTAATCGAATTTTGGTTGATTCAGTTGTAATGAATCTAGTGTAGTTTAATTGTTGTTTTATATTGGTTTGCTCTTGATTTACTTTAATTGAATTTTCGAATTCGAACTTTTCTGTTCTACTACTGCGATTTTACTTTTCTTTCAAGTAATTAGTGTAAATAGATTGTATATATATTGTAAGACTAGAATCGACTTAAGGTACCATACCACCTAGTGGAAACGATTCCCTTACTTGTGTCTGCTATACTCCTCAACGACTTGTACACTTGCGAAGGGTGATTTCACTCGCACGCTTCATATATATATATATATATATATATATATTCATCTCATAGTATCGTCCGGAGCGTTTCAACATGCTGGGGACAGAGTTCGTAAAAAGCGTGTCAGCAATGTGTGTTAGTCACTCAAAGGAAACCAAACACATCATTGAGCCTTTTGTTTGTGCATAACTATCAAAAGAATGTCTACCTACACACTTAACCCGATCACCATATCTTCTTGTGTCATATCTACACCACATTAAACCTAATTACTAGACCATCCCAAAGCAATGATCATGACTAGATAACATGAAGATTGAAGCCCAACAATAATTGTACCAAAATGTTTTCAAGAAGCATGCATTTATGCTGGTTTTGTAAATTGTACTAATATTTAGGCTTGCATTGAATGTATAAATGCTGAAATGTAAGAAAGAATCAAAATCCTTTATAATTCATAGCTAGAAAAAGTTGCCCAAATATAAAGCAACTTCAAATTGCACAAAGTGCTTAAACTCGATTAATTGCCTAGACGCTCAAAGGGAATTGCAAAATGCACTAAGTAAAAGACTCTAGCATAATCTTTAGCTCGTCAATAATTCTATATCCACCTTGCCTCTCCATCACCATCTTACCATAAACCCCACTTTAACTTAAAAAGAAGTTTTAATCGATCTTTAAGAGGGGTCTAGTGTAGAAATAAGGGTGTTCTTAATGTTTGATTCCATTCTTGAGGTCCACTAGCATGAAAGCATGAGTGTTCTTGAAAAATTCCATATGCGTGTAATTTTGAAAATTCTTTATGCATACACTTCAACTCGCATATGTTTGATAAGTGAGCCTAAGTTCGGTGTGTTAAAATGAGAGATATCCTAAGAGGCTAAGAGTCAAGGCGAAATATTATCTATTGACTCTTGTATTAGATGCTTTTGAAACTAAGTTCACTAAGAAGTCTAGAATTGCAATTATTAGTGTTACAGCACTTTAGTTAACATGCCCATAGACTTCACTCAATGAACTTAGCATGCTGGTGTCTACATTACGGTTCACCCAACATCGTATCTCATCTTTAGTTGACCCGATAGAAAATACGTTTGTGGGTACCGTTCTGTAGGCACTCATGAGACTTCATTCGTCCTTTAAGGATCGCCTAAGGGTTTAAAAGGCTTGTGGCACATGCTAAGTGCCATCATGTCATCCGCGAAAGTAGTTTTGTTTTTCATTGATTGTTCGGTCTAAGTTTAGTTTCTTCTCTTTCGTTTCATTTTATTTTGGTTTTTGCTTGGGGACAAGTAAAAGTTAGGTTTGGGGGTATATAATAGTACCAATTTATATACTTGGAGTAACCCTATTTTTTGGGTAAAACGGATGTTTTTAATGTATAAATAATCTTGTGCAAGGTCTTAGGCTTTCAATGGCATTATTGTAGAGAAAATGAGGTATTAAGGGCAAAACAACAATCTTTGGAGGCAAAATTTAGAAAATGGGCGTTGTACAAGTTGCCCTACATACAGTGCCAAAAGGAGCAAATTTCGTTTAGAAGAATGGCATTGTACGGTCACCTACGTACAGTGCCTTCAAGAGAAACTTTCCTCCAAAAGATGGGTGTTTCATGGTCGATGTACAGGCGCTCTACGTACAACACCCATATTGGCTGACCACTTCCCAGAGTCTCGTTGTTGTTCAGGTCACCTTACATACTGCGCTTGAATGACCACACTTCCACATTAGCATTCTCTAGGTTTTCGTGCCCTAATTCCATACCCTATAAATACCTCACTTCAAACCCATTTATCTCACCTCTTGTACTACCTTTCATCTCTAAAAACTACCAAGAACACATTTTTACACTCTCCCAACACTAAATCACCATATCATCATCCAAACTCATAATCCACTTAACCAAATGTCATACACCTTATCTATATACATAAGCTTTCCATCAAAACCCAACCTTGGAGCATTAAAGGGGACTAAGAGAGAAGAAGCCAGCCAAGCACATCAACAAACCAAGAGAAGGGGAGATCTTCATCTATAGTTTTCTACACTTTTCTCTCTTTACTTTCATTTGTATTTTGTTACGGCCTGTACAAAAAACATATCTTTTGAAGCCATGTGTTGTAATATAAACTAAACCTTCCTTGGATAAAGCCAAGATGAAACCTTTCTCATGATCTTCAATAAAGACCACTACTTTATCTTTAAATGCTTGTGTTGTGTATATTCTTTCATGATTTACTTGCTTTTGAGTGCCTAGGTAACACTTGATTGCTCTTTAGTTGTTATATGATGCACCAAAAGAAGAAACACACTATATGCTCGTTGAAATGTATGATACAAGTCTAGTAAGATAGAAATATGCGATGCTAGCTTGTGGGTGTAAGGGAAAATTACGGTTTTGATAAAAAAAATTGAGCAACGAAATATATTTATGTTTCAAAACATTTTCTTCAGAAAACAAATGTTCGTAACCGATCTTTATGTATAAACGCATAATAAAAAAAAACTTAAAGTATACCTGATTGTTCTCTTAAAACTTTGATTCTGATTCACCACAAAGCATTCCGAGCTATGACCCGCGATCTAATAACTTGTGTGTGGGCACGTCGTGGATACGGACAGGATTAGTCGGAGGTTACGGAGAACAAGAAGACAACACCTTGCCCTCTCCTATTGTGTTTGGTTAGCTCCCAAAAGAAGAACAAAAAAACTTTATTTATTTTTCTTATTGCTGCACCCCTCTCTCTCTCTCTGTATTAGGTTTTAGGTTGCTTCTCTTTTGTTTCCTGATATGTATCTATTTATATATATCAAGATCCTAGGGTTTAGTAGTCCAAGCCAAAATAGGAATCTAATTCTTATTTTAATTTGGTCACCACTAGGACTTAAATCCATGACATCTAAAATTAAAATAATATATATATATATATATATATATATAATTTTATTACTTTTGTATTAGTCATGGGTCGAACATTTAATCTCCTATTAATAATTAAATAATTAATAATCCTTGATTATTAATATAATTCAGTTATTAATATACTAATCAAATAATCGTACTATTTAATTAGTTCCTCGAATTTATTTGTATCAATTTTGTAACACAATTAATTGGACTATCCAATTAATTAAATTGTGACCCTTGTTATCAATAATCATAAAGAGCTAGCTAGGGAACCTAACGGACCCACAGTTTTGAGCTTTAATAATACTTAGAAATATTAATTAATCTCTTTAATTAATATTCCATGATGTAAAGTCCTCATTTATTGATTGGCTTATTTCATGAACAAACCACATTTTTGGGGTTTTATGTAAGGGTAGCTTAAGCTCTCAAGACCTCAAGAGAAGAAGCACCAAAGGTATATTTCTTGTGCTTACTTGCTTTGAAGAGATATAGTTGCATACACTCACAACTCATGCATATTTCTTATTCATATATGTTGTGTGTTTATATGAGTGTGCATTCATGTTTTGATAACTCTTCTTGCATGTTTATATTGATCACATCTTTGCATTTGTATTGACATGCATTATGTGTTGCTCACACACACACTTACTTGCATTTGATTTGTTATGCATGTGTGTTTTATTGTTGTCTATGTGCATTCATAGTGTGGTTTTGTGTGTTGTTTGCGCTTGCACGATGATATGCTTGTCTTAGCACATTGAGTGACCATTTGAGAAGGTCGTATTCTTCTCTTGGTTTGGTTATGTGGAGTAAGGTGTCTAGTTTCAAAAAGTGGATTTCAATGATTTAAATGTTTTTCAAAACTGACATTTGTATGGTCTTATGACCATATATTTTTATAAAATGATTAAAAATGAGTTTTGAAAATTTCTGTATAAACTAGACACCCATACCTTTCCAACGGTATATTATTCGTAATATTTCATGACCGTTTGGATTGGTTTTGAAATCTCCAAAGAGACCACAAAAACAGGGCATCTCTGTTGTTGTCCGTTTCTGACCTTTGATCACTTAAATGACCATAACGTTTTCTACAGACATCCAAATAAATTTTTATAAATTGGAGTAGAAAGTAGACTTCCATACCTTTCCAACGGTATATTATACGAAAGGTTTGGATATCGTTTGGTCATGTTTTGGGTCGCTCGAATCTCAGGCTGTTGCAGCTGTGCCAGTCAACAGCGCCCTCACCAGCGCCCCTTGGACAGTAGGTGTGCGTTGGTGTGGCGGTTGTCGACCATCGCACCGAGTAAATTTCGGGCATTTTTCAAAACGATGTAGTTTTGTTCTAGGTCTCATCTTTATGTCCCATCTTCTTCCTCACTCGTTTTTCAGAGCTTCCAAACCATTTTTTAGAGTGAGAAAGTATTTCTTTGAGAGAGAAGCTCCAAGAGTTATTCTTTAACTCTCCAAACCCAAAACCCATCATCCTTCATGCATTATTGAGCATTTTTAGGCTTGGGTCTTCATCATTCATGATTTGGTAAGTAAGAACAAACTTTTATCTTTGATTATTGTTCTTATACTCCAAGAGTTCGTTTTTATTGCATAGGGTTTATAGAAATCATTTTTGAATGCATATTTTTTTTGAATGATGACATGATTGGGTTTGTATTTTGATAGCTTAATTGATTAGGTCATTTTTGCCTAAATGCTAGGTCATAAACATTCTTGTGTGATTCATTCTTCATCTTTGATTGACTTGGTAAGTTGAACAAAAATCTCATCTTTGTCATTTGTTCATGTTTTCCAAGATGATGTTTTTATTGCATTTATTAGTTGATTAAATACTAGGACTTCATTCATTGCATCTATTTATGAGTTCCCTTGCATGATTGGGTTTGTTTGTTGATAACATCAATTTAGGACATATTTTCCCTTTTTGCTAAGTCTTTATGCATTGCATTTAGACATTGTTGATTAGGACTCATTAATTGCATTAAGTGATTGCATTATAGTCCTTGCCATGCTTGATGACAACATGTGTTGATATGGCTTTTGTGATAGCTTCATAGGATTGTTTGATCTATGTTTAGCTAAGCTTTTTGAATATGTCATTTAGCTCTTGATATCTAGGATTGCATATATTGCCATCACATAATCCTAGATAAGCATATTAGGTACCCTAACCTTGTTTGTTGTTTGAATATCATCATATATTCACATAGGGTGTTTATCTCTTCATTGAAGAGAAGCGTTGCATCCGGAAGTAGGTTGTTTCAAGCGTAAGCAAATTGGACTAGGTCCACTTAATACCGAGATTAGGTAGTGGTAGTGGGTTATTTACCGGGAGTAGGTTGTAACGCCTCTATCATCAGTGAATTCGTTGTTCGAGTGTAGCGCACTTAACAGCCCGTGGTTTTTCCCATTTGGAGGGTTTCCACGTATATCTCGAGTGTCTTTATTATTTCCGCACTTATTACACTTGTGATATTATTGTGACTAGCTAGGGGTATTTTCGTCAACTTGTTCATTAACGAAAATTTGGTAAAACTGTTTTAAAATCTATTCACCCCTCCTCTAGATTAATATTACACACCATAATATTTGTTTCACATGATTATTAACCTTGGAGTTACTCCACTAAAAACCTGAGACTGCACTCTCGAAACTGCATATGTATTACATAAACTGAAATCTCAATGTTCATCGATATAGTTATTACATATGGTATGATCCTCCACGAGTAGTTCATAATTAGAGCCAGGTTAGAAAGTCTGTATACCTCTTTAATTATATATTTTCCTTTAAGTACCATTGATTCTCTAATGAACAATTATATCCTGTCTTTCATTACGGAAGAAGGAGAGCGCTCTTTATTGTTCAAGCCCCGAGTCAACCCTTAAGGGAACTACTACTCTACTTCTTCTAAGAAGGAGTGGATTCCTCTATTGTGTGCAAACCTTCCCAAGAGCTAAATTGTGATTCCAAGATACGGAGTTAGTGATCAGGAATATTACCCCGATCTCACCCATGGTATGTCAAAAGCCACAATACAATCTGAATGAGTCAGTATGACACTCAGGATGAAAATCACTCATATACAACCATCATTTGCCAATATACATGAATCTCTTCATTTAATGGATATTGGTGAGAGATTCATATAGATTGGGGTCATGTCCTATATGATTTCATCATATAATGTGCCTTCATTCTCATGTCACTACATGAGTAATCTAGGATAAGACCACAATATATTATAGAATGGACCACAACTACAGATTAACTAAAAACAAAGTACCTAGCTTTATTTGCTCTCTACGGACTCTTTAGATTGCACGTCTCAAACTGAATCTTTCTGTATATGACACTCATATACTTAGCTTGAGATTTCATGCTACACTCTTTGATGTTTTGCGCACATGCTATAAGCGTATAGATGTTAATATATCAATATTTATAGAAAGAAAAACTAACTTCTTTTATTTATGTTTTTATAACATTTACATATTTCAAGCTTTAGGGCATAAACACCAGCAATAGGATTCCATTTGTGTGCCATGATGCCTAATCAATTTGTGTAGTGGAGATAACCATTGAGAAATAGGTTGTTGGAGCACATAAGTGTTGTCTTTATTGTTTGAAAGAGGGTAGACACTAATTAAGGGTACACAAGGTCTACATATACACTTGCATAATTTATTCTAATGGTGTAATATGAATTGTTGGTAATTGGCTCGGTAGATTCGAAAGCCTTGGCCATGCATCTCTTATAAATTACGACCTCTTGTCTGTGTGTTTGCTTATTTTGAATTGTGTTTTGTTAGTTAACTTCATTTTAACTTTAATGATTTGAGTAGTGTAATCATCCTCATTAATCTTCGATTGTCCAAATAGCAATTAGGTTAATCAATTTCGATAATCATCAACAAATCCTCGAGGGAATGATATTCTATATTTATCATTGTACTACACCACTGGCCTCATACGATTGCAAGTAGCTTTTGGTGCTAGTCACTGGCCTGTTAGGGCCTCTAGGGCCGGCACGTCGAACGGCACAACCCATTTGGGTCATGCCAGTGTGCCATACCCTTATTTTCTTTAACGCGTTGTGCTTGACACGACACGACACTACACCTTAGGCCTTATGGGGCCATGCTTTAGGGGGCTATGCTAGCATGTTTTGAGAGCTTCATTTCGATCTAAGATTAATTGTGGCTATAGATAAATCATCTTCCCCTTTTGGAAATGTCTATTTTCACTAATACGCTCAAAATTAAAGTACGTTTTGACAACTTCATTCCAATCTAAGATTAATTGTGGCTATGGATAAATCATCTTTCCCTTTTGAAAATATATATTTTCATTAATCCGTTCAAAATTAAATTTTAGAACAAGTTGGATTCTTTTTTATAAAATTGGCTAGAAGCTTAAGCTGCTTCTAAGCACTCATCTTTTACTACTGAAATGACGCAATCGATACATGTCAAATTAATTTTATATATTCAAACTCTCAGAAGAGATCAGATCGTTTAGTCGGTGTATCATATTTTATATCCTTATTGGAGGTTCCCACTAATTTTGACGCTTCTTATAAGTATTCAAAAACTTGATACCGAACCTAGTAAAATTTTAGTATGCAAAATACTATTAAAATTTCCCTTCAAACCAAACTCTCAAAGGTAAGCCACTTCACTTAAATCCTATTGTACTTATCAAATACACATGTGAGGATGCTATTTAAGCTACTCTGCAACATAATGCGAGTAATTTAATTTCTACCTTGATAAGCCTTCACTTCTTGTATATCAAGTAAATAAGTAATATGATGAGGTTCAATCATGATTCATAATATTGTCTCAAGAGCCTCTTACTCTTTAAAAATAGACTAAATTTTCTAGTGTTAAATCATATAGATTACACTATTCAGCATAACACTTTCAAATTGGCTACAATATTATAGATATAAAGGCTATATCTTATGCTAATTTATGTAGAGACATACAATCTACTATGCAAGCATATTGACTTCCAAAAATACACACATTTAATTTTACTACAAACACAAACCGAAGATATAATTAAATAATTTAAGGTATAGAATAGAAAAAAGTCGTCAAAGCGTCTAATTACCATCCGTTTCAAAAAAATTAATCATCATCAATTTAGTACTTTGTGGAAAATTCTAATTCTAATATTGTACTAAACAATTTAGAATTTCAAAAAAAGTGATCATATAAATAACAGAAGAATACAATGCACAAGTCTCTAGAAACAGTTTATGGGTCAAACCGGTTTTTACTACAAAGTAAATAAACCATAAATATTTACTATAGAACAATTTATAAAATAATAATTGTTAATAGTCAAATTTGGCAAGGGTCCAAAGGAAAAATTTTCACCTAGTCAAATACCCAATAGAAGGTACTTCTCGATACCTCCTAACAAGAGCATGCTACAACCTGCCTCGAAGTGCTTGATCTCGTATGATTGAGGCACCTCAGCATCATTACCAGGGTAAGGTAAGGCGCTGCCACCTCCATAAAGTACTCAGTTGAGACCCGGACACCTAAGAACAATCTCGTATGTCCATCAAGGCACCCGTTCTACCCCCCTAGCAGCAAGGAGGAGGGTTGTAAAGCTACAACAAGATCGTCCATGTGCCACGTCAACAGAGGGCTCTCTGGGATATCCCGCTAACGGACCGGTAGTACGGGATACCTCGCAACAAGAATAATCAAGCTCCATACAACCATATTAATACCTCATGGTACCTCTCCACCATATTAATACCTATAGATACCTTGCTATCGAAAATAATCACGTCGAGTAGCCTCCGTGCAATACCTCATTAAACGGCAAGCAGAATCAGAATTATTTTTCAACACGTATCAAACTTCCAAGTGCATGCAAACTGAGTCGAAGAGTCCAAGAAGGGCTAAATACATCCCCTTCCAAGATATCTTTAAAATAGCTAATTCTTCAGAGTCAATAACATTAAAACGTAAACTCCCGTCTAAAAATGAAGGAAGGTCAGTTCAGTTCAGTGATTCATGGCTTGTACACCACGAATCAACCCTAAAAGTTCATAATATAAATTTATCGGTAAAGGCATGTAGGAGAGATCGGCCATTAGTGATCCAAATTCCCCATCCTCCAGTGAAAAGAATGTCCAATAGGTCATTGCTTAGTTCTACCCTTGGAATGAAGCAAAGCCATATTTATTTATTTTTTTGTCCACTTGTCGATAGATACGACTTCGCCATTCCTGGATTGTTGAGAGAGAAAGAGTTTAACACTTGTGATGTTCTTGTAATCAAACACTAAAAATTCAAAAAAACAGTATCGTAATCTCCTGTTATTATATTGTCAGCCAATTGTTTTTATTCCACTCCCATTTTTCATGTTATAATCAATACCGAAGGTACCTACCCCGACTGCAGCCTACCTAGGTAGTGGTATTGAGGGTGTTAATCGAGATTCCTCACTTTGAGTGAATTTTAGGTTAACAATAATATTTTCTAAAATATGAGACTTTGCATGCTATTCATTCTTGAGTCTCAAATTCATATCGATCATCATTGATAAAGACTCTCTAAGTGTTCATAACTCATCTAACTACCATTTTCTCGAATCTTGGTCCTCTTTCGGATTTGCAATAACTCATGTGCAATAACTCATATGCCTAGCACTATGAATATTCATTACGAATGTAGTAGATCGCCTCACATTTCCAAGAATGTGGGGCTACTCTACGATTTCTAGTTCGCACGCTATTTGACCAAAATACATCAAGGTACCTTACTCTAGATTTTCAAACCTTATAGTTCTAGTAACTTTAAAGGAAATTTCATTAAAAGACTATCAACTGCATCTCTCCATATAAAAGCACGAGTTCAAATTGATCACGGCTATATGTCTTTAATAAGATTCATTAAAACATATGAGAAGATGTAGATTTATCCTAAAAAATTTCTAAGTCACTTAGAAACATTTGTCTTTTAATAACTTTGTACATTTCCAATATACATCATAATGAATTTTTTTATTTCCGATTGCATAATTAACTAGACGAAGAATTCTAATCGAAGGTATTTTTACTATAGCTCTTATAGAATCTAGATTTCGGTGGTCGAAATTGTCGTAGAAAAATCCCATGACCGCCAGAAAACAGTACCAAAAATTTTACTGGAAAATTCTAGTATGAAAAAAAATGTTGTTGGGAATGACGCAGGAAAATTCCGCAGCCGTTATAAACGACACTGAAATTTTCACTAGAAAATTCCACGATGTCTGAAATATGGACCGAAACCTTAATTGAAATCCGCATCGGAACCGTCACTGGAAATCGTACCGAAAACCACTCATGAAACCGTCATTGGAAGTCACGTTGGAAACAGTCATTGGAATCTGCAACAGAAACTGTCACCGAAAATCACTCCAGAAATCGTCACTAAAAATTGTACCAAAAACAATAATTAGAAACTGTACCGAAACCATCACTGTAATCTATACCGAAAACCATCATCTGACGTCACGGTGTAAACCATCACCAGAAAACATGCCTGAAACAGTCATCGGGAAACTGTGATCAAAAACAGTGACATGAAACTGTTGCTGGAAACCACGATAAAAACTACAACCAGAAACCATTGCTGGAAACTGTGTTGGAAACCACAATCAGAAACTATGATTGCAAATCATGCTGAAACATCCACAAGCGGAAACAGTGCCGAAAACCATATTCGAAAATTGCTCTAGAAACTATCACTAAAAAATCCACAATCGAAAATCGTGCTAATAACCGTAATTTGAAACCAATCCGAAAACCATCGTTGAAAAATCCATAACTGGAAACTGTACCGAAAATAGTAATAGAAAACCGTTCCAAAAATCACACCGTAAACTGTCGCTGAAAAATCCGTAACAGAAAACTGCTCCAAAAATCGTCATCGAAAAAATTCCTTGGTTTTCTATGTGTCACGTGTCACCCCATACTAGCCATGTGGTACCTTCGTAGTCGACCACGTGTCCTTATTGTTGACCATATGTCACCTTTTGAATGATACACATCTCATCTTCACAGTGGATCATATGGCTGATGCTTGGCCACATTACTTTCCCACTCTTGCAAGTGGCACGAGTGTTGCAACCACGGATTTTCTAATATTATTCGATTACGAGACCACCACTATCCGACTCGAAATTCCATGAAGAATTTAATGGTGCCATCGGTTGTGATGTTTGAGTTATAAGTGAAGTGCACTTGCTGCCCATAAGCGAGTGGCACATGTTCTTCATGTTCTTCACCTAAATTCAAACTCCAAAAACGTTTCCAAATTTTAATCTTCGATTGAAAACTTCAAAATCGTTTTTATCCCTCTATCCTTAACCAAATTATGTAAATGACCTATTGTTGGAAAGATCTTAGAAGACTCTATCCAACGATACCATGAACATAAAGAATAAAAAAAATAAGTTTTTTACTCTATAAAGTAATGGGTTTCATATGCAATTCTTCAAAATTCTCTTAATTTTGAAGTTTGTACATGACATGCTTTTCCGGAACATATAATATGTATGGGCATACATACATCCCAGAAAAAACGAAATATAACACTAGAATATGTGTTCATTTATTGTTCTAAAATAAAATAAATAAACCTAGCATGGCATCTATAACCGGAATACAATCCAAGCATGCTCTGATACAAATGAAGATTTAAATTACTATAATAAACAATAGATTATTTGGATTACCGTTGACCATCGGAATCCAAATTGTAGCAAAAGCGGATCTAATACTAGATTGTATCACCAGAGGTTGGGGAACGATCATAAACCGAAATATGAAAAGTTCCTTTGATCACAAAGCAAATACCCACAATCTGATTATGGATGGGAGAAAATTCTCTTATGATTTTCCCCACATCTCTCTGTGTTTTTCACTCGATGTATATTGCACACACACTATTGCCTTTGCACATTACTCTTGGTTGTATCACCGGAGGTCAGAGAATGATCACAGACCGAAATCCGAAAAGTTCCCTCTGATCACAAAGCAAATACCCACAAACTGATCATGGATGGGAGAAAATTCTCTTATGATTTTCTCCACATCTCTCTGTCTTTTTCACTCAATGTATTTGCACACACACTATTGCCTTTGCACATTACTCTTGATTTTGCTCTATTGTCTATCAAAACACACACACACACATAATAAATTTTTAAGTACGTACACATTGATATAGCTTTATCAGTATTTTAGATGTGAACCATTAGATTTACATACTTTAATTCAAAGTGTATGCACTTATCAAAATTTCTCCGTAATCAGTGGTCCACATCTCTGTCTTTTTCACTCAATGTATATTGCACACACACTATTGCCTTTGCACATTACTCTCGATTTTGCTCTATTGTCTGTCAAAATGTAGACACACACACACACACACACACACACACACACACATACACACACATATATATCATAAAATTTTAAGTCAGTACGCACTGATATAACTTTATCAGTGCGTTGGATGGAGACCATTAGATTTATATACTTTGACTCAAAGTATATGCACTTGTCAAAACTTATTCATCATCAGTGGTCCATATACAACGTACTGATATAAATTATATCAATACGCACTAAAGAGAAAAAGAATATATATATATACTGCTTGGGCAGTTTTACTGTAGTTATCACATGATAACAAAATGAGTGTACTTGTTTGGCAAGTTTAGTCTCATGCTCTTGATCAATGTATTTAGATTTAGACCCATTTTGAATGTACCCAAAACATATGTGCCAATAGATCCGGTTACAAATTATTATATTTTGTTTCGTCTATACATTCACTAATGACCATACTTAAGTATCACTAATTTAATAAATTAAGTTTAAATTGCACCAATATATTAAAATACCTAAAATTAAGTATAATGTTAGGGGTGTTTATGCAATTTGTTCAATTCTTATTATATACAATGCGAGTTGATTAAAGAAAAACACGGTGCAAGAAAGTTTGCTTATTTATATTTCTTTATTTTTTTAGGCTAATTGACACCGATACCCCTTAAATTATGCCTGAATTTGTACTTTACCCTGTATACTTTTTATTTTTTGCCATTAAACATCCTAAATTTTAATAAATTGACAATAGCTGACGAAATAGTAACGTCATCCATTTTTTTTATCATGGTAAATTGCACTAAGTTCCCATTATTATAAACATAATTACATAAAATCGGAAAAGTATAATAATATGACCTAAATACCCCTTGGATCAAATTTTAAAAATTAAAAATTAAAATTTTAAATTGAAATAACGGTTAAATAATAATATAATTCTGAACTTTTTGATAAAGAAAATTAAATAAATAGGTCAATAAAAAAATTATTTAACAATTATTTAAATTATCTTTTTTATTTAAATATCCATGAATATCACTTGTTCATTTAGAAAAACAATTGTATTAATAATGTCAAAAGCCAAAATAAAAAATATAATAAAAATAATAAAAATAAAACAATAATAATGTTAATAATAATAATAATAATAATAATAATAATAATAATAATAATAATAATAATAATAGTAATAATATAATAATGATAATGATAATAATGATAATAATAATAATAATGTAAACAAATAATAATAGTATTATTATTTTTGATTCCCAAATCTCCGATCCATGGGTTTGGGGTGGAACCGATTTTTTAAAGTGTTTTTTCAATTTTCTTGTAATTTTGTTGTTGTTGTTGTTATTATTATTATTAATTTTTTTTTTGTATTGTGATCACCACTATGAATATTTGAGATGAATGGTGGAGATCAATCTAAATATCTACCTAATTGTTTTTTTAAAATAATTTACTAATAATTTATTATTATATTATTATTATATTTATTTTATTTTATTTTATTTTATTTTATTTTACTATCATCATCATCATCATCATCATCATCATCATTATATTATTAGTATTATTTTTTTTTTAAATTATTAATACCCTTATTATTATAAATGAACAAGTGATATTTAGAGATATTTAAATAAAAATAATAATTTAAATGTTAATTCTCCTTAAATAATTTAAATATTCATCTGGATTTTATTTTTAGAGATATTTAATTAATTTTTAAATCAATTTAATTTTTCATTTCTCTATTTATTTAATATTGTGTATCAAAAAATTGAGAATTTAATTATTATTTAAACATTATTTCATTTTTTTTAAACTTGGCTAGAGAGGTATTAATGTCATATTATTATATTTTTCCGGTTTGATTCAATTATGTATAAAATAAGGGGAACTTAGTGTAATTTATCATGACAGAAAAATGGACGACATTACTATTCTATCAGTTATTATTAATTTATGAATGTTCATGGGGTTTAATGATGAAAAAAAAATATTGAATAAGGTGTAAATTCTGATTTAGTTCAGAGGGCATCAGTGCCAATTAACTTTTGTAATTTTTTTTTTTTGAGAATTGATTGCTATTTTGAGTTTTAGTAATTATTTTTTGAAATTCTCTCATGAAAAATTATAAATATAACAAATATATTTCTTAATTTTTTTTCTCATCTTTTTGACACTACTATCCAGCAAGCTTTCTATATCTGAAGGGTGTATATATTTTTTTATAACTTTTTATTCCTTGTATTAATTATAATGTTTTAATAGCAACAGAAGTATTATCATTTTCTAGCTAGCAAAAAAAAAAAAAAAAACTACAGTACTTGATAAATATATGCATGCAAGAAATAAATTAAAAAGGTAAAATAAAAGGTACGATGAAGAAGTGAAGAACACAACACAAAACTGTAAATCAACCTTGAGAAAATGTAAAACATCCGACTTAAATATTTTTGGAAACATAATTAAAGTCACTCTCAGTCAGTCAACTCTCTTTTTGCCCAACCACGGTGTAAAACATCTAATACTCACTAAAACTATAGATGATGACAACGCAAACTTGAACCTGAAAACCCTAAATCCAACCTTTCTCTTTGATATTTCTTTACGAATATCCAAAATAACTCCCATAGCGGCATCGTTGAGCTCCTTCACGGACCTTTTAAGCTTCTCCTTGAAGTATTCATTATGTTCCGTAAAACGATAACTGTTCAAAAACGCACGTCTCGTGTGCCAGTAGTCTCGATCGTGTCGACTGATCCCACTTTCAAAATAATCAAACTCTTCCCACTTATTAGTTATCTGCGCATGCGAATGATCATCATGAGATTGAACACGATTCATGTTTGGTGCCCAGTTGAGGGCAACGATTGGACGAACTTTAGAGTTTGGCATCATGGGAAAATTAAGGAGATTATGGTTTGATAATGTTTGGTTAGATGTGTGTGAAGGTTTTATATATGTGATTAAGCATGAATAAGTTAAAAATTATGAGATTAAATATTAGGAATTAAGTGGTTGAACCAATATAGAAGGAATATTTGAGTGTTAAAACTTAAAAGGGTTGGTGGCTTTGGTTGCACCCAAGATTTATCAACCTTAAAAACTGATGATTTAACTAAGTTTGACTATTATTTTAGCAATATACATAGAATAATAACACCATTCAATTTGGGCACTAATAATTAATCAATTTATTAATAGTTATGGAGTTGAATACGTCCACATGAATGCAACGATGATACTAATTATGAAGATAGAAATTAATCAACTTTATTAATTGCAACACATCATGATGTATAAATCGAGACCAGCCGAAATTGAACGATATTTGAACGGCTCACATATCAACATTCATTACAAGGAGATAACTACTTCCATAAGCATTGGGAAAAAAATTCCTCATACGTATTTACTGGGAAAAATCGGTTTAAAACGCAGCGGAAGCGTAAAATTAAGGTTTGATAAATTTAAAATTTTTTCCTTTAATAGAAAGAATTTTAACCCTAGATTAATTGACGTATATTAAATGTATCGTACCTTTTTTTTACTAGCACCGAATTGAATCCGTAAGATCTTCCATTCCAATCACGAACGTGAATCACCTAGGAGTGTGAATTCTCTTTCTTTAAAATGTATATCTGAGAATGGAAACAAACAAAATCTCTTTCTTTTATTAATCACAATAATCCTCCAAGAAGAAAAACAAAGAACGTTAGGTCACTTGTGAATTATCAATCAATTTGATTGAAACTCGCGTAAACCTTGATTCGATGTTGTACACAAAACTTTTAACGTAAAGGCTACTAGTGCACTATCGAAAACAAAACGTTCTTTCTTCCTTTTCTTATTTGCCGAATTTTCACACACCAATCTTTAGAGTTGAACGAATTTATCTGGAGCAAGAACCGAATTCTATACGCTCAAAATTCTATCTTGGCTGAATTTTACTCTTGTATATACCCTAGCCTTGGCCGAATTTCTCTAGTAAAATTATTGCCTTGGCCGAATTTAATAGGTAATATATATAGGAGACCAAATCCTCTTCTAAGAAGGATTTACTTGGTGGGTAAAAATCCTTTCCTTAGGAGAATTTACTTGGTGACCAAGAATCATTTTCAAAGGGGAATCCTTTTTAAAGAGGAATTCTTTTCTACACCAAGACTCCTAATCCAACTTAAATAGTGTATTTATTCAATAACCAATTTGTTATATGTATATTTTGTCAAATGTACACGTCACTGACAGGTTGAACGATCCCTTAAAAGATTACCAGATGGGCATCCGAGTTAGTATCTAGAAAATACCCTTCAAGATGTCACAAAGGAATAAGAACCCGAGTAAGTCTGAACGCGGGTATTCGACGCGTTGTACCCTACTCGGGACAGAGTACTTAGCACATTACGTTATACTCGGGATAATAGGGAAAACCCGAATAAAGAAATCCAGCACACGATTCACACGTGGGTGAACCAAGAATCATGTTCCAATACGCAAGGCATCTGTATCAAAAAGAATTTCTAGAAGAATAAAACACCAAACAGGAAACATATTCCAAATCAAGCAACAATTCTACCTCTTCGAGAAAACTGCACATCTACAAGGAAATAAGTCCAAAACGGATTATACCACCAAAGTCCCATTCGATCTCCACACGATCTCCGAAATAAGAAATAAGATAAAAGACGACCTCAACAAGCAATCAACCTTGATTAAAATACAATTCCTTTTACTTGTACAACAAAGATTAAGGTTCTATGCATGTATAAATACACCCCCGATCCCACTATTAGGAGATATAGAAAGTATATACAAAAAAAAAAATCACCATAAGAGAGAGGCAAAAGAGATTGAGTGGTGTAATTCTTCATTAAAATAGTGGATTTGACTTGGTTGTGTATTCAGCCACCCGTGGACGTTTCTCCGATCACCGGAGTTTTACCACGTAAACTCGTGTTGCGATTACTCATATTACATTCTCTTTCTCTTTCACTTTTTGTCAGGTCATAACGAAATCCAACATTGTTGACTTTCTCACCCATCGAGAAATCGACGTCAACATAATTATAGATTGCTTGTATCACAATATATATATCAATTAAAGATACTTAATCAATATATAGAACAAGTAAAGTGTGATACAAACAAGTAATGGTAACACATACATAATCTATATCATAGAAAGGAAGTCAACTTACATAAAGAGTTCTATCCATAGTATTCAAATAACAAATACAAATACTAGAGAGATAGAGATAGAGAGAAGTTGACACAAGATAGAACGTGGTAAACCTCCGAAGAGGAAACATCCACGGGTTAGCAACCACTGGCAAATAAAATCCACTAGTAGATAAGACAAGTACAATCTCTCAAGTGACCCCTTCACCTAGAAACTACCCTCCTATCCTACTAATGAAGATGTCGCCCTCATGCTCAACAATCCGAGGCCTCACACCTCTTGTCAATACTTTCTCGCTCACCTTACCGGATCCTCACGACCCAAGGCAAGACTTCTTGCTCAACTATCCGAGTCCTCCCGACTCTAGTCAAGACATCCTCGCTCACCTATCTGGATCCTCACGACCCTAAGCAAGACTTCTTGCTCGACTATCCGAGTCCTCCCGACTCTAGCCAAGACTTCCTTGCTTGACAATCCAAGGTCTCACATCTCTTGCCAAGACTTCTTGCTCAACAACATAGGTCTCACACATATTGTCAAGACTTCCTTCTTACAAGACATCTAGGTGATCATGAATGAAAAACGCAAACAAGCACGCAACATAGAATGCTATGATCAACACATCCTATGGAAAATACTAGACATGAGCATGAATGCACAAATCACATGTAGTCTAGTCAATCATGCATGTTTAATCCATCTAGATCATGTAAGATATGTTCAACATTAATTACAACCTAGATACATGCATAGATCTAAAACTTGAATCACAAGATATGTTAAATTAACACATAATCAAGTTTAAATCACACAAACCAAAACATGCTAAAATCATATGACAAAGTCATTTAAATTTAACTAAAGGTCTAGAGCATATTTCTATTCATAGATTCAACATAACACATGAATAGCTCAAAAGAACTTAAGCACATGTATTAATGTGAGAATTCGGCCAAAAGAGCCTAAAACATGTGAGGAACTATTTTTCACAAAATCAATCAATCAAAGATCATCAAATAGTCATAGAATCAAAGCTAGCACAATACAATCCCAAACATGTGAAAACATAGGCAAAATCAAAACCTAACTCAACATGTAAGATTTCAATTGAAAGTCAACCTAGCTTTAAAAGAGTTCAAAAATCAAATCAAAATACTCACAATACACATATATAAGTTGAAGAAGAAAACCTAAGGAAATTGACCAAGTTTTAAAAGAAAACTTTGAGAGAAAATCAATACCTTAGTTGATTTAGGTGTAGTCCCGTTTTTGTGTGTTTAGACACCAAAAACAACAACAAAACTCACTCAAACCTTCAGAGAAACGATGGAGAATGAATAGAAAAACATTCTCAACTTTGAATCACTTAAATTGGACTTCAAGTGAAGATGTTATGGTATTTGGAAGGTGAGAAAATGTAGAGAGAAAATTTTCTGCACACAAGTTTAAATTTCTTCTTATAATGAAATGTGAGAGGGAAGGAGAATATAAAGAGAGAGAAAATTGGGCATGTGAAATGACAAAGAGAGGAAAGAAGCAGCCAAGCATGCTTGCTTCCAGAGATAGCGCGTGGGCATCTCGGGGCAGCAAGCCTTCTGCCCCGAGATGGCCACGCGCCATCTCGGGAAAGAAGTGCTTTGCTGACTTCTTTCTCCTTCGACCTTCCTTCGCGTTCTTCGACCATTCTCCGGCCTCCAAACTCGGAATTCAAATCTGTTTACGGATTACAAACCGTAACTCTCACACAGACATGGAAATATAAGATGCTCAACCCAGAAAATAATAATTCGACTCGATATACGAAGACAAAGACAATGTATGCAACATCCGTTGAAAATGTAGTATCTTTTGACTTAGAACTTGAAATCAATAGTATGAGTAACCGAAATGACCGGAACTCAATCAAGAATGATTTAAGACTAAATTCAAGTTCAATATCCATGTTATACAAACAAATACACAAAAAAACACAATTCACACTAGAATGTAAACTACATAGAGATAGTCTCCAATCATGCATTTTTCAAAACATGTTATTTCCATACCAATGCATGAGCATTCATCTTCAAGTGTGTGAATGTGTTATACATGGTGCACAACGATGCAAGGACACATATGAATGAATTGTATGTGTGTGCCTATAATGGTGCACAACGATGTAGGGACACAAATGTATGAATTGTGTGTGTGTGCCTAAGTCTTGTAAGAGAAAGATAAGGTCTTAATATACCTTTGTAGAACCAAATTGCATCCTTTCTCTTTGAAGTCTTAGAACTTGCTTTGACTTGTTGTTCATCCTTCTTTGAAGCTTGAATCATCATAAATCTAAACAACTAAATCATTACAAGTAAACATCATTTTGATATGGAATTAATGCCAACACAAACTAAAACCTAACACCGTGAACGTTTCTCCGATCACCAGAGTTTTACCACGTAAATTCATGTCGTTATTACTCGTATTACATTCTCTTTCTCTTTCTCTTTCTCTTTTGACAGGTCATAACCGAATCCAACATTGTTAACTTTTTATCCATCGCGAAATCAATGTCAACAATTGGCACTAGAAGGAGGGGCGAGTGAACCTCCGATCTGATTAAGCAATGTCCGGTAGCAGAAGCAAAGACAGCTCTAGGGACATCCAGAAATCTCCAGATTATACACATACATGTGGGGTCACTCAGGATCCCACAGCAACTGCCAGAAATCAACCGATATCCCTATCTGGTATCCAGTAAATCCCTCATACCAGCGAGGATATAGCACGTCGTTTTCTTGTTGCACTGCAACAGTTATAGACATATATGGCACGAGAAGGAATAGATCTTTTGGCTGCGGGAGAGGCGTATCCACCAAACCCTTCACCTACAAGGCTCCGTTCGGTTATAGTTGGTCTTGAACCAGATGTACCAGTAGCCATTGGGAGCTCATATCAAATCAATCAGGCTGGGGTAATAACACGCAACCCGGACAAGGATCGTGAAACGCCCTTAGAAGAATGGCCATGCCAAAAGCAGAGTCACGGTCATGTGGATAAACACCGTTAATATGATCGACGTAGAGATCGGTCATCGTTATCAGAGGATAGCAATCAACACCATCGCAAACGTAGTCATGGAACTATACACCTGTAAGGATTAGCCTATGAGACTCGAGAACAGAATGAAGAGGAGATGGTGACAGGTATGACTGTCACATGACGGGTTGACCATCGAGGAGAACCGGTGGGCGATAAAGATGTCATAATTTGGAGCCTGACCAAGGAAGTTGAGAATAAAAGAAGCTAAATGGACACAATAATCAGGCGGTACATATACAATGAATTGTCTAACGATGATTCTGATAGCCCTTTTACCAGGGACATCCTGCGAAACCCCTTCCTACAAGGTTCAGGATGCCACACGTGGAACAGTTCAAGAAGGATATAGATCTTAAAGAACACGTCAGATGATATAAAAGTGCTATGGCCCAGTATGCCTACAACAACCCTTTGTTGTGTCTTAATTTTCCATAAAATCTGGGAGACACAAGCTCGAGATGGTTCGGAAGATTGCATCCGGCAAGTATTGGGAGTTTCAGCAAATTGAGCAGAAGCTTTTCAAGACAATTCCTAGGCAATGTGCACAGGAAAAAGTCAGTCGCTTACCATTCTCAACTGAAGCAAGGGAATAACGAGTCATTAAAGAAGTACCTGGGGAGATTTGGCCAGGCGGTCTCAGAATCGGCAGTGCAAATGACGAAGCAATAATTGCTGCATTCAGAAATAACTTACAGTACATGCGACTGTCCTTCGACTTAAGGAGAACCCGATTAACGAGATATGCAGACATGATGGATATGGTTAGAGTATATGCATTGGCTGAGGAGAATGAGTTAGCAACAGGAGGTTGCTACATGCATGGAGGGAGACCCGAACAAAAAGATGTTGATTCAAAGATACAAAACCATAAAGGAAAACATAAAGGAAATGGCAAAGAAAAAAGCAAAGATGGGGGAAGCGGGCGTAATACTGATCTGACCACGGAAAAGTTTCGAGGAAAGTATACGAACTACCCTTCACTCCAGAAAAAGCAAGAAGAAATCCTGGCAATACTAGATGAAAAGAATCTGGTGAAGGAGCCACATCGGCAGTCCCAATTTGCCCGGTGAGATACAACAAAATATTATAGGTTCCATAAGGAAACCAGACAAAGCTTTCAAATGTTACCAGCTCAGAGACTATATAGAGACCCTCATTCGGGAAGGACATCTGCAAGATATAATCTTAAAGAAAGATGAGAAGTCAGAAATTCAGAAAGAAACCAAAACGGGAGATCATAATTTTGGTCGGAACAAAAGGGCCAGTCTCGAGGTAAATGAAGTGATACAAACTATCTTCGAAGGACCATTAACTGGGAGAAGTAACTGAGAGCAGACTCAGGAAATTCGAGAAGCGCTGGAGGCAAGACAGAATTTTAATGTCAACTCCGTCGAGCCAGATCCGAAAAGAGTAAAGGAAGGATGTGACCCGATAATATTCACATAGGTTGATTCACATTGGGTCGACGTCCGACCAAATGACGCTCTCGTCATAAGTGCATGAATTGGCCATAACAAAGTCAAGAGAATTTTAGTAGACAATGGCAGTTCGATAGGCATTCTCATTGTGGCTGTTTATGATCAGATTAGGTTGGATCGAAATGATTTACAACATTTCCATACCCCACTCAGAGGATTCGGAGGAATCGAGGTCAGGTCTCTCGGGACAACGAAGCTACTCGTAAAAATTGGAGTAGCTCCTTGTCAGAAAATAGTGTTACTCGACTTTGTAGTGGTAGACCTGGACAACTGGCCTTATAATACACTATTAGGCCGACCATTCCTGAACAAAACCAAGGCAATAACAGCCACCTATGCACTAATGATCAAATTCTCAATTGAATGGGGGGTATGAGTGATCAAGAGGTCCCAGGAGATGGCCCGAAGAGCTAATCTTTCGGTTTACAAAGACAAAGACAATAGTGAACAAGTATGCACCATAAAACAACCAAATCAGATCGAGCAGGAATCACTGTTGTTCGAGTTCGATCCAAGGGAAGAACCGGAGGTATCTAAAAGTGAACCAATAGAAGAGATAGTCTTAAAGGAAGGTGAACTAGATAAAAAAGATCAAATTTGGGGCTAATCTAGAAGGAAAAGTTAAACAGGACCTTATTAGTTTGCTAAGAGAATACAAAGATGTGTTCGCTTGAAGTCATGAAGACATGGTAAGGATAGATGCCCGAATAATGTCACATCATTTGGCAGTGGTTCAAAATGCGAAACCAGTAATACAAAAGAGAAGGTCATTTAACCTCGAAAAAAGTCGGGCAATTAAGCAGGAAGTGGAGAAGTTACTTGCTGTAGGGTCGATCAGAGAAATCAGCTACCCTCAGTGGGTAATAAACGTGGTCCTGGTCTAGAAGAAAAATGGTAAGTAGAGAATGTGCGTGGACTTCATGGACCTGAACAAGGCCTGCCCAAAGGACAATTTTCCATTTCCAAGAATAGACCAATTAATCGATGCTACATCAGGCCATGAATTACTCAATTATGAATAAAGGCCCAACATGGGATTTCAAAAGTTGGATTTCAGAAATCTGAGCATATGATAATAAGAACATGCGAAAAAGACAAGCATGATAATATGAACATGTGAAAAAGAAGCATGATAATAAGAACATGCAAAAAATAAGAATATCATAAGCACATACAAAAAAAAGATAAAATGCTCGGGACCATTAATTTGACAAAATTCCTGAATGGGCGGAGAAGCTCAAAGGAGCATGCCAGCCGAGCAAGGTCAGTCGACCATAGCCAAAAGGCAAACCCGATGCACCAGATTCTGGAAAATGGCTTGGGGCATCGTCAGGAAAAATCCCGGTGAGATACGTAGTTGTGTTAAACAATTTAAAAGCTTAATGATTCGGTAAACCCTTGCGTAGACAAAACTAGGAGACGTCCTCGATGACTTGCGCAAGGACTCGAACGTATGATCGTGGTGAGCCTTGATGTAACATTCGGGTAGCAACCGAGTACGAAGCACAAGTATAAATCTACTTGCCTATTTCAAGATGACTCGGTTAATAATATTAGCTAGTTTAATAAGATACTTGGTACTTAAAATTAAAACCAGTTTAATAAGATACTTGGCGCATGAACTCGAGTTTAATAAGATACTCAGCATTTAAAGAGTCGCTCAGATTAGTAGTCAGTTTAATAAGATACTTGGCACATGAAATCGAGTTTAATAAGATACTCGTCATTTAAAGAGTCGCTCAGACTAGTAGTCAGTTTAATAAGATACTTGGCGCATGAAATCGAGTTTAATAAGATACTCAGCATTTAAAGAGATTAGCCAGTTAAATAAGATAAAGACATCCAAAGAAATAACAAAGCAGTCAACAAAAAAAAGAAGGAGTTTTATTAATTAAAATGAATCTTTATAAATATGCCTAAGCTGGGGCTGGAGACTTGGAAATCTTCCCAATACTCGGGTCAGACACTATCTCATACTCACATAGCAGACTCTCATTTAAAGGCCATGTGATTGTGTCGACTGAGTCATCTATCCATTCGCTGTAATCTGTTCCGATGGGACCTCCAAATGCATAGGATGGGCCTCTTTACCTTGGCTACGATAGTATGCTCTTCATTCCTTCATCTGAGTCCGAAGAGATTCCAAGGACCGGTCCATATGGTTTTTGATCAATATCTCTCAGTTGGCTCGAGCCTTGTCAGTCACCCTATTTTTAACTTTGAAAAATTCACCAGTCGAGACTAACCCTCGCTGAAACTCTCTAAGGAGTAGGGCATCATAGACTGGGGACCTCTTAAAGAAATCAACCCCTTGAACTTCAAGTTCCAACCTAACCTCTTTCGAAAGGGATTCAAAGGTCAGGGCCTTGTGCTCAAGGTCTTTAATTTTTTGCTCGTAAGATGATCTGGCCTGCTCAACCTCTTGTTCAGCTTTAAGCATCGATTCCTGGGTAGCAGTCAGTAAATCTTGGAAGGATACAACCTTCTCTTCTACAACAGAAGCTCTCTCATCGACCTCCATTTGTTTAGCCAAGAAATGATCGGTAAATTCTTGGGCAGAGCTCACCCCTCTTTGATAGGCCGCCTCAATCCTAGCATGGTTGTCCTCACTCTCCTTCAACTGAGCTTCAAGACGTCTTATCCAATTGGCTTGATGTTGTTGTATCTGAACAAACTCAGCAAACTCAGCAAACTCAGCAACCGCCTGTAGGGAAGAGTGAGTTAAAAATTCTAAGACAAGCACTGAGACAAGGGTTTAGATAGAAGACTTACGTAAGATGCACTACTGAAAATGTTTTCAAGACGATTAGTTGGGAAACCATTCTTGAAATAGCTCTAGTGGTCATCCCCAGTAAAAGCCCGACCAAATGAAATCATCCTCATTATATCTTGGGGGTGGGACACGTTGGTTTACTTGAGGATTCTACTTCTGCATCCGCAACTTCAGTGGGAAAATAATCCTTATTCAGAATGTCCGAAGTGTCCACTCCTCCCAAAGGTGCCTCAGCTTGGACACTCGGGGAAACTCTAGCATTGGCGTCATCGTCACTTAATTCAACAAATGACACCACCCGAGGAATCTTTTGAGGACGAGCAGGAGAGTCAGCTGTCTTCTTTTTTTCAACCTGAGTACGGTGGAAGCCGAGGTCGACAGTAGGAACTTTTTTATCTTCAATAATATCTTGAAAGGATTCAAAAAGATCAGGATGGAAGTTAGTCTACTCATCAGGTGGGTACCCTAACTCTTTCCTCATCCTCAAACTGCTCGGCGGGAACTTCATCAACCAGAGAGCTAGGTTCACTATACGTTGCACCATTAGGATGCCCTCCCTGCTTACCTTTATCCTCAGACACCCTCCAGGCATTATCGATTCCAAAAAGGTCACTCAGACAGCTTGACTCCCCCACAGTCGACGGAATGACTTCAGGAATGTACTCAAGAATATGATTGTCAGCTTCATCGAAACCCTCATCTGACTCGTCATCAGGCGGAGCAACCCATTCCTTATTTTGACGAGAAGCTTCTTTATGACTTGCTTGAACAATCGATTTCACTTGGCAAGCCTAGACCTCGCAGACGATGTCTACATCATACACTCAATATAAACAAGTTAGAAAAAAGAACAAGATGAGAAAAACAAGAACAAGAAAATTCTACTTACGTCACCTACGATAATCTGAAATCTGAGTAAATAAACCAAGTTCTATCATTTTTTTTCTCATTAAAAAGATAGAACATGCTCCTCTTTTCCAGAGTACTCACATCCGCCCGAACAAGGTTAGTCAACTCAACTTCAGTATAAGTAAGTTTTGACTTGTTCCAATGATCAGGAAAACAAAAGAAACGGGGAACCTTTAACACTTCCTGATCTTCTCCAGCCAAGAGCTCGATCTCAAGTCCTAGGTTCCCTCTGGTAAAAAACCAGCTATTCTTCCAATGCTTGTTTGAGGAAGGGAAACCCCACACAAAACCTTTCTTCTTGGCATCCGAGGAAATATAGACCCCCGGTTCACCTTCGTCCCCTCAGGAATCCAGCTATCTGGCTGGCTAGATAAAAGAAAGTAAGTTCCAGTCCGACCAGATTGCCTTAGAGTATAGAAGTGTCTAATTTCACGAGGGGAAGACGGTGATAAGTTCATCCGACTCCACATATGCCACATACATATCAGGATTCTATAGCTGTTCGGGGCAAGTTGGGCGGGAGTGATCCCCGCCTCAGTGAGAAACCAAGCGATAAACCACTTGAGGAGAAGAGTCACACAACAACAGAGCATGGACCCATAAATCGCTACCATGCCCGGAAGAGGGTTCCATACGGCTCTATAACCAGCAGGAGCCATCAGAACTGAATCATCCAGATCATACCGAGTGCGGTACTTTTCGATTTCAGCTTCCCCGACCACGTTCGGCTCAGCATCATACGCACTCGGGAAATCGATCGAGAGAAGAATTCAAGATGCATTGTATTACTCTTCAACATCTTTCTCGTCAATTACTTGGCTCCCGAATTGAGTGCCGCTTGAACCATGTCTGTGAACCATACGGTTACTCTGATGCTTTCCCAGCCTAGATCGAAGAGGAACCATGTGATCAGAAATGAGAGACTCAAAACTGGAAGAAGATTCAGAACTAGAACTTAAACGAACGTCAGGACAAAGCCTGGAAACATCAACGTCTAAAAAATCAGGCTCGTCGGGAGGGATTTCCCTAAATAACCTACAAAAACAAGAAACCAATTGAAAATCTCCACGCTCAAGTGCTTCGAAAGCTATAACAAAAATGAGCTGTCGTGAAACAGGATCCATTTGAACTGACGTTTAAAGCAGATACGAAGAAACATGGAAAAGCTTCGATGGAAGTATAAGATGAATCGGTGCATAAGCAAAGCTTGAGTTATTTTTTCCTTTCTGGGAAAAATGAATGAAGAAACTGCCCTTTTTAGTTTAAATAAACCACTCGATGGTTGAGGATACGAAACCATAGGGTTTCGAGAAGCGGGAAAAATCAAAAAGGAGGATTTTTTTGACGTAGGCGCCGTATCAGGTGATCCATATATCGTTTCCCATAAATGTCACTAGAGAAATTAAACGGTTGAAAGACACGTGTCATGAAAAGAACTGACCAAGCCGTCAAGATTTCAAAACGTCATAATCACTGGGATCTCGCATGAAGTGAAAAATTGTACATGTGTGGTAACTATTAACACACGTTATGTGAAGTGTCGTTTAAGGATAATTCATGTATTAATGAGGCATAAAAGGTCAGAATGTTGTTTAAAATACTTTTGACAAGAACAAAATCCTACTCGGTAACAAATATTTTAAGAGGGTATTGTTATATGTATATTTTACCGAATGTACACTTCATTGATGGGTAGGATAATCCCTTAAAAAATTGCCAGATAGACATCCAAGTTGGTATCTAGAAGATAACCTTCAAGACATCACAAGGGAATAAGAAACCGAGTAAGTCTGAACACGGGTATTCGGCACGTTATATCCTACTCGGGACAGAGTACTTAGCACGTTATGTTCTACTTGGGACAATACGGGAAATCCAAATAAAGAATTCCAACACACGATTCACAAATGAGAAAACCAAGAATCATGCTCCAATATGCAAGACATCGATATCAAAAGAAGCTTCTACAAATATAATACACCAAACAGGAAGCTAGTCCAAATCAGGCAATAACTCTATCATTCTAGAAGATTGCACATCGATTAGGAGAATAAAATCCTAAATCAGATTGTGTAATTAGAGTCCCACAAAGATTCAGATTCAACTCAAAGGATCTCCGAAATAGGAAAGGAGATAAAGGCGATTCCAATGAGCAACCAATCGTAATTAAATACAAATTCTTTTCCTTACTTGTACAATAAGGATTAGGGTTCTATGCATGTATAAATAGACCCATAATCTCATTGTTGAGAGATATATAGAACGATATATACAAAAAAAATCACGACAAGAGAGAGGCAAAAGAGATCGAGTGGTGTAATTCTTCATTTAAATAGTGGATTTGGTTTGGTTGTGTATTCAGCCACCCGTGGACGTTTCTCCGATCACCAAAGTTTTACCACGTAAACTCTTGTCGTTATTACTCGCATTACACTCTCTTCCTCTTTCTCTTTTGACTGGTCATAACCGAATCCAACATTGTTGACTTTTTATCCGTCGAGAAATCAACGTCAACAAAAATTAATATTAATAATATTATTAAAGTTTATCATTACTGTTATTATTATTTAAAAAAAAAATTAATATTATTAATATTTTTTATTTTTTTGGAGATTAGTCAAATAATTCAAAGGGTGTTGGTTTGATATTATTATATTTTTTCAGTTTTAATGCAATTATTCAGATAATCAAGGTGTGTAAGTATAAATTTTTCTTGACGTCAGTTTCACTTCTATCAGCTATTGCCAATAAATGAAAGTTCAGGTGGTTTAATGCCAAGAAAAAAAATCATGAGGGAACACGAGATTTCATGTATAATTAACGAAACAAAATCAGAATTAAAAAATAATAATAATAAATGTATTTAAGAACACAAAATTGAAATAATAATAATAAAAAATGGATCACCACCATCCACGACGATGGAGATAATAAATAAAAAAGCAACAAAAAAATTTCAAATTTTTTTTTAAAAACAGTTCAATATTTAAAAATAAAAATTAATTTCCCTCCTCCCCCCCACCCCTAGACATTTTGCCTTCTACCGTTAGGAATTTCGTTAGACTAGTACTTTGACCATCAAAAAATTAATTAAAAGATCGTATTACCCTTGAACACATGAATTTAAGAATTACGAAAAATAAAAACTAATAAAAGTATTACAAAAACATAATTAAAAATAAAATATTAAAAAAATTATTTAGAAAAACATTAATATAAAGAATTAAATGTGGCAAACTAACAAAATTATTTAAAAAACATTAATATAAAGAATGAAACGTAAAAATAAAAAATTTATCTAAAAACCATTAATATGATGGTGATGAACTATGTTGAATTGTTTTTTACTTTTTATTTTGAAATATTGATCTTTTTTTTAATATATTAAATTTTTGTTGTTGCTTTTTTTTTATTATCTCCACCGTCATGGTTGGTGGTGATCCATTTATTTTATTTTTTATTTTCAATTATATTTTTTAAAATACTTTTATTAGTTTTTATTTTTTTATTTTGATTTTGTCTCTTTAAAATCAATTACTGGTATCATTTGGGGTATAACTCATGTGTTAAATAACAAAAAAATTGATATATAAGATTTAATTATACATATTTTAAAAAAAATAACTCTAAGCGGTCAACTAATGCTTGCTCTCGATAGGTTTTGGTATACCCTTCAGTTATCGAATTTTTTTAAAAAAACTTGTATCAAAATTTTATATAAGCATGGTTTTATGCGAGGCTCATATCTTCTTAACTCGCTCAGGCAATAAATCAATAGAAACGGTGATCATCTTCTTTTCTCTTTGAACTCAATCTGCATAAAGAGTGATATTGTCTGTAATGGACCAGCTCTTTTTATCAGGTATCAGATCATGGAAATCTAGCATAAAACTATTTTTAACTCATAGAGGCATTTTATTAGTCATTTGGTACTCTACTTTCAAGTGTAGTTTTATGCTATCTTTTGTATGTTTGGCCGCCACATTTATTATATACCAATACACCCACCAAGTATCTGAAATCAAATAAAAAGTCTAGAAAATATTGAGAGAGAGGGCAAGATAATTTTGGGTTCAAGCTATTTATACATATCACTAAAAAGTCTGGAAAATCCATTTTCTCATGAAATCCTAAAAATCTTGATCTCAATTGTGTTAAGTTTTTTGAGTTGTGTTGGCATTATTCTATATCAAAACAAAAATTCACTTGTATTGATTAGTTATCCTATATTGATGATGATTCAAGGTTCAAAGAAGATTTGACAACTTATCGAGCAAGATCAAGTCTACAAAGAGAAATGCGTTTCATTGTTCGACAAAGGTATATTTAAGACCTCATTTCTCTTACAAGGCTTAGGCACACACACACTTTGCATACACATGTGTCCCTGCATCGTTTTGCTCATTTTGTATAACAAATTCACACACTTGATATTGAATGCTCATGCATTGGTGCTATATTGACTAGTTTTGTAGATTGCATGTTTATGGACTATGTTCAAGTAATAGCATTCTTGTGCGTTAAGTGTTTGTATGTTTATGTAACATGGACCTTGGACTTGAATTTGATAATATATTGTTCTTTACTGATTTTAGGTCATTTTGGTAACTCATACATTTGATTTCGAGTTTTGAGTCAAGAGTTACGAAAATTTTCGATCATTTTACATGCATTGTATTCGTCTTCATGTATCGAGTCGAATTCATAATTTCTTATCAAAGTTTCGTAGATGTCCATATGCGTGAGAGAGTCTCGGTTCGTAATCCATAAATGAATTCAAATTTAGAGTTTTGAGGCCGGAGAACGGTTGAAGAACAAGGAGGAGCGTACGGGAAGAAGCCTGCGGATAAACGGCCACCAGGCCTCTATCCCGAGATGGCGTATGGCCATCTCGGGGAAGAACCCATCCTATGTTGGGGTTTATGCCCTAAAGATGTAATTTGTAAATGGATTTATGAAATAAATAAAAGGAAAAGTTCAATTCATTCTTGTTGTGTTGTTTATTTCATAACTTGTGCATATATTTAACATCCAAGATTGTCGGATGTAATCTCGAACTGTGTATATGAGTGTCATATACGGATGGATACAGTAAGAGACATACAATCTAAAGAGTTCATAGATAGCAAATAAAGCTGGGTACTTTATTTGTGGTTAATCTATAGGTGTGGTCCATTCCGTAATGTACGGTGATTCTATCCTGAATCATTCATATGAGATATGGGAATGGAGGCACCTTGTATGATGTGATCATATAAGACCGAGTCATGATCTATATGAATCTCACACCAAGATCCGTTTATCGATGAGATTCATATATATCAATTAATGATGGTTATATGTGGGTGATCTTAATCGTGAGTGTCTTATCGACTCCTTCAGGTTAGATCGTGGTCTTTGATATACCATGGGTGAGGTCAGATGTATTTCCTGATCAATATACTCCGTATGTTGGGATTGCGGTTTGGCTTATGCTGGGAAGGTTTGTACACAATAGTGGAATTCACTCTTTCTTGTAAGAAATAGATGGTAGTTCCCTTAAGGGTTGATTTGAGCTTGGACAATATGAGCGCTCTCCTAATTCCGTGAGGAAATAAGATTTATTGTTCATTATAGAATCAACAGTACTTAAAGGATATATGTAATTAGTGTGGTATAACGGAAATTATGACCCAACTCTAATTATGAACTACTGTGGAGGATCACACCATGTGTAATAGCTATATCGATAGACACAGAGTTGCATCGGTCTGTGTAAAAGCGTCTACAGTTGAGAGAGTCCAGCTTCGAGTTTTTAGTGGAATAACACCGGAGTTAATAATTAAGGAATATTAATTAAAGAGTTTAATTAATGATTCCGATGATTATTGGAACTCAAATACTGTGGGTCCATTAGGTCTCCTTGTTAGCCCGATCGATTTAGGTAACAAGGGTCAAAGTTAATTGATTGAATTGTCCAATTAATTGTGTTATGAAAGTGACACATATTTATTTAGGAATTAATTGAATGAGATTATTTAATTAACGAATGATAATTATTATATTAATTAAATAAACAGATTTGTTAATTGTGTAATTAATCATTAGTTGGAGGGTGTTGATTGATATTTAATTTTTAAAGATAAGATACTATGATTATTTTATTTTAATTAAATCAGATATTTAAATTTTGAATTTAAAGAGTTTGAGTTTAAAATAAATTGATTAATATCTTTAAAGATATGATATATCTTAAAATATTGGAATCGATTAGTTTTATCAATATATATATATATATGCTATATATGTTTTAAATATTTAATAAGATAAAACAAAATCAACACACCAACGGTTATTCAATTTGCATCAAATGCAAATTGTGGTGTTTGAATTATTTGATAAGAACACATACAGTGTTTGCATAGGATGCAAACGTATGTGTGTGTGAATAAAAAAAAAAGATATGCATATTAACGCATTAAACAAAAAACAGTATGTCGTTTTTTTGTTTTGTTTTGTTTTTTTTTATCAAGTGCTTGCTCTGTTATCAAAAAAGGTGCGTGAGAAATAAAATCTTATTATATATATATTATGATTTAAAAACTGAAACACATCAGTCAATATAAGTTTTGTATGAGATGCAATTTATGTGTGCATGAGATCAATACACCGAATTGAGAAGAAAGAGCTTCTTCAAGTCTTTTTTTTACATCATCCATTCAAGTTTCTGAGTCCGTGACGCGCCCACACGCATTTACCAATCCGGAGAGATAACGAGGAAGATCGAGTGGTTCAGACAGAAGCCCATCGTAAAGTGAAGAAGCCTCCAAACGTTGGTAAGATTGGTTCAGACAGAAGCATATCGTAAAGTGAAGGAGCCTTCAAACGTTGGTAAGATTTTCTTCTTGTGATTATATTTATTACAATTTCCTGTGTATATATATATATATATATATATATATATATATATATATATATATATTGTATATATGAGTTCCAAAAATAATTACGATCCCAAATTCATTGGTCCCAGATACAGATTATGATCTGTATTAAAAAATTTAAAACCTTACTTTCGTCATGTGACCGGTGAACGGGGTTCTAACAACCGCGTGAACAGTACCCGGTGAAAAGTACCGCATGAGCAGTACCCGGTAAACAGTGTCCATTGAACAGTACCGTCATCGCGCGTGTTTCCAGTTCTTCGTTTATAGGTTACATTTTTTTTTATTTACAATATAATAACAGTAAAATTAAAAATAAAAATTATACAACCCATAAACCCTAAATCCACAGTACCATAAAAAATTACGATCAACCATGTTTAAATTAAACAATTTAATTATAAACATCCATACAATCATAAAGATGGTGCCTACACATTCATACATACAGGAGCATCGAAAACAATTTTTATTTCAAAAAATAAATTGGCTCTGATACTTATAAATTGGCTATGATACTTACACTAAGTGGAAACTTAACATTAATGCAATATTGGTCACCAAAGACCTCAAGTTTGTGCTTACGGAGGAATGTCCTCCATCACCTTCTGTCTATGCCTGCACGAACTGTTCGTGAGGCATACCAGCATACCAGCATACCAGCATACCAGCGATAGGTCTTATCTGAAGAGAATGTCCGAACATATCTGTTAGCTTCAATGACAGACATGCTGGTCACAAAGCACGAAGCAATGACTTTAGCATTCGAAATCATGGGGTCCTTGCAAGCTATGTTTGGGCAGCCGTCCGAGCAAAAACAACATAAAACTGTTCATTCCGCTATGCTCATTGGCGTGAAGGAAGGTACGTCAGTTCAGGAACATGTCCTGAGCTTGATGTCCTACTTCAACACGGCAGAATTCAATGGCAGGGCGATTGACGAACCCAGTCAAGTTAGCATCATACTGATGACTCTTCCGAAGAGTTTCGATCAGTTTAAGAGTAACTACGGGATGAACAAGTTAAGGTTCAATCTTACACAGTTGCTCAATGATCTTGCTACCTTTGAGTCCTTGATTAAAGACAATAAGGGCAAGACCGGTGAGGTAAATGTTGTCGAACCATCTCCCTCCAATAATAAGAAGAGGAAGAGGCCTACTGGGAAAGCGAAGGGTAAGCCCAAACCCAAGAAAGTCCAAAGCAAGAAGATGTCCAAGAAAAGTAAATATGATTTACTTGTTCTTGAGTCGTGTTTGGTGGAAGATGATTCTTCACCCTGGATAGTTGATTCGGTGGCCACTAACCATGTTTGTTCTTCTTTACAATGGACTGATTCTTGGACACAACTAGAGGAGCAAGACTGCTCAATACATATGGGGTTAGGGGATGTCGTGTTGGCACGAGCAGTGAGCGTAATTAGATTACGTTATTTTAATAATTATATATTGTTGAACAATGTATTTTATATTCCTAGATTTACATGGAATTTGATCTCCGTTTCTAAGTTGTTAGAACAAAAATATTTTGTTTCTTTTCATAATAAGTCTGTTATTATTGGAAAGAATGGTCTGAATATTTGTTCAGGAATTAATGAAAACAATTTGTATGTGTTAAGACCGTTAATATATACTACACTGCTCAACACCGAAATGTTTAAGGTTGAAAAACTAAAAACTAAAAGTCATAAAATTTCTCCAGATAATGACACGTATCTCTGGCATCTAAGGCTTGGTCATATTAACCTTGACCGGATAGACAGACTAGTAAAAAGCGGACCTTTACTTGGGTTAAAGGTTGACACCTTACCTATCTGCGAACCTTGTCTGGAAGGTATGATGACTAAGAAACCATTTATTGGAAAAAGGCTTAGAGCTAAAGAACCACTAGAGCTTATACATACAGACATCTGTGGACCGATGAATGTTAAAGCTAGGGGTGGTTATGAGTATTATGTCATTTTATAGATGACTACTCAAGATACATATACATCTACCTAATGCAACGGAAGTCGAAAACATTTGAAAAGTTTAAAGAATTTTGAGCTGAAGTTGAGAATCAATTAGGTAGGACTATCAAGTCACTACGATCAGATCATCGAGGTGAGTACCTTGACCAAGAGTTTGAAGACTTCATGGTCGAGCATGGGATAGTTTCCTAACTCACAGCTCCCGGTACACCTAAACAAATTGGTGTAGCGGAGAGGAGAAATAAAACCCTGATGGAAATAGTGAGATCTATGATTAGATTCTCATCATTACCAAATCCCTTATGAGGATATGTGTTACAAACAACGGCATACATTTTGAATGTAGTGTCATCCAAATATGTTCTTAAGACTCCCATAGAGTTGTGGAATGGTCGTAAAGCTAGTTTGCAACATTTCTGTATATGGGGGTGTCCAGCACACGTGTTGAAGAACATAAGTGGAAAGCTAGACTTCAACTCTGTTGTCTTCCTGTTTGTAGGATACTCCAAGTTTAGGGAAAATCGGTTCAAAACGCGATTGAATCGTGAGAAAATTAGAAAATTAGAAAATTAGGTTTTGCGTATAAATAAAAAATTCTCCTTTTAATAAGAAGAACATTAACCCTAGATTAATTGATGTATATAAAAAGTATCGTACCTTTTTTATTTTCATGACGATTGAACTAGCGTCGAATTGAATCCATAAGATCTTCCAATCCAATCACGAACGTGAATCACCTAGTAGTGTGGGCTCCCTTTCTTTAAATTGTATACCTGAGGATGGAAACAAACAAAATCGTCTTCTTTCTTAGTCACAATAATCCTCCAAGAGAAAAACCAAGAACGTCCGGTCACTTTTGAATTATCAATCAATTTGATTGAAACTCGCGTGAACCTTGATTTGATGTTGTACACAAAACCCTTTTGATGCAAGAGATACTAGTGTATTATCGAAAACAAAAACGTTCCCTCTTTTCTCTATGCTTGGCCGAATTCTTCACGCAATGAGTTAGAAACAGTTTTTTTTTATATAACAATAAAAAACAAACAAAAAACAACTTCTCACACCAAAATTTCATTCTTGGTCGAATTTAATAGGTATTATATATATAAGACTAAGCTCTCCTAAGAAGGATTTACTTGGTGGTTAAGAATCCTATCCTTAGGGGAATTTACTTGGTGGTTAAGAATCCTTTTCCAAAAGGAATTCTTTCCTACACCAAGACTACAAGAATCCAAGACTCCTAATCCAACTTTATAATGTATTTGTAACCATATTAAAGACTTCCTAATTTGATTAGATAAATAATTCTTTTTATTTATCTACTTATCAAATATAGTCTTTAATATTAATTATACTACAAACAATAGTATAATTTTAGGAGACCATCTCCTACTAGGAAAAAGATTTTAACTTTTAATTACATAATTAATTAATTAACAAATTAATTAATTTTCATATAATTAATTAAATAATAAAATAAAAATAATATAATTAAGCTATTCTAAATAGTCTTACCGCCCAACACATATATATGGGCCATATATTATTTTTTCTATTTTATTAAATCCACTGGACCTTAATAAAAAATCCACATGTGAACTAGACCAATTCTTACAAAAAGAAACAAGTTCACATTCCTTAATACAATTCTAAATGGACCCCTAAATTGGTCCGGTAGAATATATCAAGTGATCCATGCAAGTTCGTGCGGATTGAGGATCTTGACGGGCTATCTAAATTTAAGCTCCAATAGACACAACCCAATCACAATCAACAAATGATTCATTTAGGTCCGATCTATTAAATTTTAGTTCATTCCACTAAATAACTAAAACTGAACTCATTAATAAAGATAGAATAAGTTGATGTTACTCATTCATACCTTAGACAACCTTATTAGAGAAAGTGCATCCTCGTGAAAAATATCAGTAATCGCCAAGAGCTCATAGACCGCCTATAGCTCTCCAAGTTACCATATTTACTCATATGACCATATTTTGAACTTGAATATTTTGACTTGTCCAAAAGTCATATTTCAATAGACACTATTGAAAACTTAACGTTAAGATTTAATATCCAATACCTCAAAAACATCCATATGATGATATTCTACTCTCATTTCATAAATGGAGTCACGATGTCCATATCTATAAACGAAGTCCTTTATCGATTAACAAATGAATACCACCAAACTATCGAGGATAGACTATGCTATATAATCGTACTCAGTGATAGCTCAAATGATAACACTTGCAACCATAAGTCCATCATTTATCTTAAGATTGAGATAGACTTTCCGGTTGTCTTCAAATGAAAACTTTTATCCATTGACGGTTCTAGATAAAGTATTTCATTGTGATCCAATTCAATGCACCCAGTGCACTAGATTTGATGATTTTAGACTCATCATAACACATTTGATCCCACTCAAATTCTAGCAAAAGAATCTACAACTTTAACAAGATAAGGCGCCTAACCTTTTATCTTAAGTTGTGAATATTATTCAAGACTAACTAAAGAATTGTGTCTACCTCATACATATCTAGATGTATGAACAATTCTTCTTTTCTCGTAGTCTTTTGACCTTGTGATTATTTATTTTTGACAATTATAATAATTAAACTATAAATGCTATAAGATTTGTTAAACTAGAAATCACTTTATTAATATGAAAAGATTGTCAAATACATTATTACACTCTTGCTATCGAGCATAATCCCAACAATCTCCCACTTGCTCTATAGCAAATGTGTCATATTTCTCATCCCCATGTTCTCTAGATGCCCATAAAAACTCTTTTGTGGAAGAGCCTTTATAAAGGGATCTACTAGATTATCTGTTGACACGATCTTGGTAATCGTCACGTCACCTCTATGCACAATTTCCCTTAGAAGGTAATAATTTCTTTCAATGTGTTTCCCTCTCTTATGACTTCTTGGTTCTCTCGAATTAGCCACTGCTCCATTATTGTCACAATAGATAGTGATCTGCTTATTCGCATCAGGAACCACTTCCAAGTCAATCAAGAATTGGCAGAGCCAGACAGCCTCGCATGCTGTAACATACTCGGCTTCCATGGTGGAATTGGCAATACAAGATTGCTTGATACTTCTCCATATGACTGCTCTTCTTCCAATAGTAAACACAGATCCTAATGTTGATCTCCTGGAGTTAGAATCTAACTAAAAATTAGAATCCGTATACCCAATGGGAATCAAATCCCCTCAAAGTATACAAGCATATAATCTCTCGTTCTCCTGAGATACTTGAAAATATGTTTGACTGCCGTCCAGTGATCAGGACCAGGTTTCGATTGAAACCTGTTAACTTTGCCCACAGCAAAATAAATATCTGATCTAGTACAGAGCATTGCATACATGAGACATCCAACTATCGATGCATATGGAACCCTACTCATGAATCGCTCTTCATGCTCATTCTTAGGAACTTGTTCCTTAGAAAGCTTGATTCCATGTCTGAAAGGTAACATACCTTTCTTGGAATCTTGCATGGAAAATCTAGACAAGATTTTATCTATGTATGAAGCTTGGGATAATGCAATCGTTTTATTCTTTCTATCCCTTTATGACTTGGATAACAAGATTATAACTTGCTTCTCCTAAGTCCTTCACATCAAATTGTTTCGCTAACCATTCTTTTACTAATGTCAGTACACCTGCATCATTTTCGATGAGTAGTATATCATCAACATAAAGAACTAGGAAAACCAACTTGTCATCTTTAATCTTTTTGTATACACAAGGTTTATCAAGGTTTTGAATAAATCCAAAACTTTTCACTGCTTAATCGAACCTTATGTTCCAGGATCTTGATGCTTGCTTCAATCCATATATGGATCTTTGCAACTTGCAAACCCTTTTCTCTTAGCCTTTTTCAATAAATCATTTTTGTTGCATCATGTAGATGCTTTCGTCAAGACTTCCATTAAGGAAAGTTGTCTTGAAGTCCATTTGCCAAATCTCTAGGTCTAGAGATGCCGCAATGGATAAGATTATCCCAATGGATTTAAGCATGGCCACATGAGAGAAGGTTTCTTCATAATCAATACCTTTCTTCTGTGTATAACCTTTAGCTACCAATCTAGCTTTAAAAGTTTCCACATTTCCATACATTCCTCTTTTCCTCTTTTATACCCACTTGCACCCAATGGATTTTATCCCTTTAGGCAAGTCTACAAGAGACAGACTTTGTTTTTGAACGTAGATTCAATTTCAGATTGCATTGCCTTTTGCCAATGGCGACAATCAACATCTTCCATTGCTTCCTTGTACGTATAGGAATCATCGTCGTCCGGGAAATTCTCTACAGATTCTCCTTGACCGATGTATCTCTCGGGTTGTCTACTAACCCTCCCACTACGACGAGGTATGGTAGATTGTTGATCTTGTATTGGTAGGGAACTTACAATTGGGCTTGGTTGTGAAACCTCTTGTGGAATTGTATCTCCTGAAAGCTCATTCAAGACAATTTAACGTTTAGGCATAAAATTATTCATATAGTTCTTTTCCAGAAATTTTACATTTGTCGAAACAAATACTTTAAGATCTGAAGGACTATAAAAATAATATCCTTTTGTTCCTTTTGGCTACCCTACAAATATGCATGTTTCTGAACAGGACTCCATCTTTTCTGTCTTTCCTTTAAACACGTGCACAGGACATCCAATTATCCTTAAATGTTGTAAACTATGTTTTTGTCCGGTCCATAACTCATGCGGTGTTTTAGGAACCGACCTAGATGGTACATTACAGTTTGTAAAGAATATCCCCAAAAAGAATTAGGGAGCGTTGAATAACTCAACATAGACCTAACCATGTCCAAAAGAGTTCTATTTCTCTTTTCTACCACCTCATTCTGTTGAGGTGTGCTTGGTGTAGAAAACTGAGAAATTACCCCATTATCAATAAGATATTGCTGAAACTCACCAGATAGATATTCTCCACCACGATCAGACCTCAAGATATTTATGGGTTTCTCAAGCTGATTTGCCACTTCAGCTTTAAATGCTTTGAACATGTCAAAAGCATTTGACTTATGTCTCATGAGATACACATAACCAAATCTTGAGTGATCATCCGTGAAAGTGATAAAGTACTCATATCCACCTCTAGCTTGAATGCTCATAAGTCCACACACATCAGTGTGTATCAATCCTAAACATTTGATGCCTCTTGTGCATTTGGTCGTAAAAGACCTTTTGGTCATTTTACCTTCCAAACATATGAATCTCTTGACCCTTGCCTTTCATAAGGATTTTTTCTGTGCTTTGAACATCTTGCATCAGGTTTGCAAGGTGTATTCCTTATTATCCAAGGTGCAGTCCAACTTGAATTGATCAAAGGAATCCGACAGTGAGTTGACAATCATGTCAATTTCGATCTCACCATCTATCTCAACACTATTTAGTTCAACAATGTTGAGATGTGCTATGACTTTCATCATGTGATCTTTCACATCCTGTCCAGGTTTCATCCTAAGATTCGTAAAAGCAGTCATTGCCTCTCTCTTAGTCGTCCTAAACCTCATATCAAACATCTCATCTAGAGACATCATTATATTGGCAACAGTCTCCATTCCTTCATGTTGCCGTTGCAACACGTAGTAGATGTGGCCATAATGTAACGTATATTTAACCATCTCATCTGAAGACTTCCACTACTAATACTCATCTCTTTGCTCTTAAGTAGATTCATTAGTTTGGTGGTTAAGGAATAGACATAACGAATTTATGTTTTTCAGTTTACAATAACAACCCAATTTTCCTTTTCCATATGACATAATTATCATCGGTTTAAGTATTATATTTTATGATGTTGATTAGGGATGGGTCATGATTTCTTTATAATAACAAAAATTATATAAGTAAATAATCATGATAAAGCACTTTCAAATATTTGTCTTGAATTAAATAAAATAATTCAATCGTAAAAATTCAACGGTGATCCAACACCCATAAATGTCACGCCTCCTTTGGGAGTTCGCAACATTTACTAGTTGGACTAGGTCCCATCTAAATGTTAACATAACAACCAATGTTTTCAATTTTAGCCTTGTGATTTTAATAACAAGAACTCTTGGGAGGATATTAATAAACTCACATTGAGTGTGTTACCAAGTTATCGACCTTCAATATAATCCTTCACGAATATCTCTCATTTGGGAGTAGATATCGTTTAGGCTAATTGTCTAGTCTATCCTTGTAAGGAAGTATCTTGCTAAATTCCATTCATGAATACCTCTTGGGAGATTATTACACAAAACATAAAGCTCAACTAAACTTGGAGGTCGTAGGTGTTCCAAAACACCTTCTCCCACTCAATTATTTAAGGCGTGTGATCGAATTCCAAAGAATGATTTACCAAGTTATCTAGATGTCAATTTAGATATCTAAACCATTCTATGCATGTTCATACCAAAAGAGATATATGAGTGGCACTCCTATTCTATATGACATGTTATCAAACAATGATAAACATTGCAATATTTACAAAAAATATAAATAGCCACAATTTTGGTTCATCCTAGAAAATCAAGTAAATTACATGTCTTGGAATACAAAAACTCCTTTCTTGGCGAACAAATCTTCACGTGACCTTCGTCGTTTGGACTCTCTTGGTTGTCTCCCATAGGCATGCACACCCTTGGCTCCTACCCATGGGCGTACACACGCCACAACCCCATAAAGTGCTGCCATGCGCAGCCCATGGCTTCCATAGGGCTGCCGTGCGCATCCCATGCCACAACAAATGTGGCCGCATGCTCTTCGCACGCACGTTTGTTGCTACGGCTCCCACGGTCCCAAACTTGTTCCGGTTGCTCCCAATTCTTCAAACCTTCGAGTCTTTGATACTTGAATATATTACAGAAGAATTTAAAATAAAAAAAAATACTGCAGTTTTTTTTTATTACAACAAGTGCATTTTTTTTTAATTACAACAACAAAATAAAAAAAACTTAGCAACTACCAAGAAGGTAATTATGGCGATAATAGACCACCCTTCTTGTTGCAATACCAAAACAAAAATACATTGAAATTCTATGACCAAAATTGAGCAATAACAAAAAACATATAAAACATATATATATATATATCCATACATTCCAATGTAAATATATATGCGAATACCTAAAATGACATCTCTTTCTAAAACATGCGTATATAACATAAAAAGAAAATGATTCATGAACACATACATCAATTAATCAAGGGTACAACCAGGCTCTGATACCAATTATAGGGACAATCGGTTCAAAACGCATCGGAAGCGTGAGAAAATTAGAAAATTAAAAAATTAAGGTTTGCATATGAATAAAAATTTTCCCTTCTAATAACAAGAACCTTAACCCTAGATTAATTGATGTATATAAAAAGTATCGTACCTTTTGTTTCGTGACGATTGAACTAGCGTTGAATTGAATATGTAAGATCTTCAAATCTAATCACGAACGTGAATCACCTATGAGCGTGGGCTCCCTTTCTTTAAATTGTATACCTAAGGATGGAAACAAACAAAATCTTCTTCTTTGTTAGTCACAATAATCCTCCAAGAGAAAAACCAAGAACGTCCGGTCACTTTTGAATTATTAATCAATTTGATTGAAACTCGCGTGAACCTTGATTCAATGTTGTACACAAAACCCTTTTGATGCAAAGGATACTAGTGTACTATCGAAAACAAAAATGTTCCCTCTTTTCTCTATGCTTGGCCGAATTCTTCACACAATGAGTTGGACGAAGTTTTTTTTTATATAACAATAAAAAACAACTTCTCACACCAAAATTTCATTCTTGGTCAAATTTAATAGGTATTATATATAGGAGACTAAATCCTCTCCTAAGAAGGATTTACTTGGTGGTTAAGAATCCTATCCTTAGGTGGATTTACTTGGTGGTTAATAATTCTTTTCCAAAAGAAATTCTTTCCTACACCAAGACTCCAAGACTCCTAATCCAACTATATAGTATATTTGTAACCATATTAAAGACTTCCTAATTCGATTAGATAAATAATTCCTTTTATTTATCTACTTATCAAATATAGTTTTTAATATTAATTATACTACCAACAATAGTATAATTTTAGGAGACAATCTCCTACTAGGAAAAATATTTTGAATTTTAATTAAATAATTAATTAATCAACAAATTAATTGATTTCTATTTAATTAAATAATAAAATAAAAATAATATAATTAAGCCATTCTAAATAGTCTTGCAGCCCAACACATATATATGGGCCATATATTATTTTTCTTATTTTATTAAATCCATTAGACCTTAATAAAAAGTCCACATGTGAACTAGACCTATTCTTACAAGAAGAAACAAGTCCACATTCCTTAATACAATTCTAAATGGACCCATAAATTGGTCCAGTAGAATATATCAAGTGATTTGTGCAAGTTCGTGTTGATTGGGGATCTTGGCAGACTATCTAAATTTAAGCTCTAATAGACACAACCCAATCACAATCAACACATGATTCACTTAGGTCTGATCTGTTTAATTTTAGTTCATCCCACTAAATAACTAAAATTGAACTCTTAAATAAAGATAGAATAAATTGATGTTCCTCATTCATACCCTAGACAACCTTATTGGGGAAAGTGTATCATCGTGAAGAATATCAGTAATCACCAAGATCTCATTGACCGCCTATAGCTCTCCAAGTTACCATATTTACTCATATGACCACATTTTGACTTGGATAATTTGACTTGTCCAGAAGCCATGTTTCAGTAGATACTATTGAAAACTTAACGTTAAGATTTAATATCCAATACCTCAAAAACATCCATATAATCATATTCTACTCTCATTTCATAAATGGAGCAACGATGTCCATATCTATAAATGAAGTCCTCTATCGATTAACAAATGAATACCACCAAACTATCGAAGATAGACTATGCTATATAATCGTACTCATTGATAGCTCAAATGATAAAACTTGCAACCATAAGTCTATCATTTATCTCAAGATTGAGATAGACTCTCCGATTGTCTTCAAATTAAAACTTTTATCCATTGACGGTTCTAGATAAAGTATTTCATTATGATCCAATTCAATGCACCCAGTGCACTAGATTCTTTTGCCCAAAGACACCACATTTTGATGATTTTAGACTCATCATAATATATTTGATCACATTCAAATGCTAGCAAAAGAATCTACAACTTTAACAAGATAAAGGCGTCCAACCTTTTATCCTAAGTTCTGAATATTATTCAATACTAACTAAAAAATTGTGTCTACTTCATACTTATCTAGATGTATGAACAATTCTTCTTTTCTCATAGTCTTTTGACCTTATGATTATTTACTTTTGACAATTATAATAATTAAACTATATATGCTATAAGATTTGTTAAACTAGAAATCACTTTATTAATATGGAAAGATTGTCAAATACATTATTACACTCTTGCTATCAAGCATAACCCCAACACCAAGGAGACCAGAGGTGGACACTTCTATAGTCCCAAAGACAACAAAGTATTTGTATCGACAAATGCAATATTTCTTGAGGATAATTATATTAGTGACCATAAACCTCGTTCTAAGATTGTATTGAATGAATTGGAGTCTGGGGGACTAGTGCTTCGTCAACAAGAGTTGTTAATCCATAAATATCTGAGAGTAAGATGGTTCCTGATTATGATACACTACCACCTAGATGTAGTGAGAGGTTGTGAGACAATCTGAACGCTATTTAGGTATAGGTGAGGGACAATGTGTTGTCTCTGCTGAAAGTGTGGATGATCCATTGACATTTAAGAATGCAATGGAAGATCCTGATAAAGAGGAACGGTTTAAAACCATGAATCTCGAGATGGAGTTCATGTACTCTAACTCAGTCTAGGATCTTGTAAACTTACCGGATTGGGTAAAACCCATAGGGTATAAGTGGATCTACAAGTGAAAGAGATGAGTAGATGAAAAGGTAGAGACCTTCAAAGCAAGACTAGTGGCCAAGGGTTATACCCAGAAATAGGGGGTCGATTATAAAGAGACCTTCTTGCCAGTAGCCATGTTTAAGTCTATTAGGATTCTCTTATCCATTGTTGCCTATTTTGATTATGAAATTTGGCAAATGGACGTCAATACTGCATTCTTGAAAGACAATCATGACGAGAGCATATATATGATGCAACCAGAGGGATTTGTGTCTCCAGATCAAGAGCAAAAGGTTTTCAAGCTGCAAAGGTCCATCTATGGACTTAAGCAAGCATCCATATCTTGGAACATTAGGTTTGATGATGTGATCAAAACCTATAGTTTCGAGCAGAACGTCGATGAGCCTTGTGTCTACAAGCGCATCATTGATAAGAAAGTAGTTTTCTTAATCCTATAAATAGATGATATCCTACTCATTGGGAAGGATATGGGAGTGTTGTCTGATGTAAAGGGCTAGCTGGCTAGCCAATTCAAAATGAAAGATTTGGGAGATGCGAGTTATGTTTTAGGGATCCAACTTATAAGAGATCGTAAGAACAAACTCATAACACTGTCCCAGACATCAAATATTGATAAGATTTTTATGCGATTTTCGATGCAGAACTCTAAGAAAGGTAATTTACCTTCCAGGTATGGAGTTCACTTGTCTAAGGAACAGTGTCCTAAGACACTTCAAGAAGTTGAGGATATGAGACGTGTGCCCTATGCATCGATACTAGGTAGTCTCATGTATGCTATGTTATGTACGAGACCGGACATCTACTATACAATGGGAATAGTCAGCAAATACCAGTCCAACCTAAGATTGGATCATCGGGTTGTAGTCAAGACTATTCTCAAGTATCATCGGAGAACGAGAGACTATATGCTAGTGTATTCTGGACAGGATTTCATCCCATTAGGATACATGGATTCTGATTTTCAATTAGACAGGGATTCTAGGAAATCCACATCTGGATCAGTTTTCACCCAGGTGGTAGAGCCATTGTGTGGAGAAGTATCAAGCAATCCTGTATTGTTGATTCCACCATGAAAGCCGAATATGTAACCACTTGTGAAGCTGCTAAAGAGGCTGTTTGGCTCCGTAAATTCTTGAGTGATCTGGAAGTTGTTCCAAATTAAGATAGGCTCATCACACTTTATTGTGATAATAGTGGTGTTATGGCTAATTTCAAAAAAACAAGAAGAATCTTCCTACCACTGAGATGCCGACGCGCAATCACGGGGTGGGAAGTTGCTTAGGCACATTTTGGTCTTTTCCCATATTTCTCTCTCTCTTTTAAATATATCTTCCCTCTCTCTTTTTCATTCTAAGAAGAGAGTTTGAAAACTTTGTGCATAAATTTTCTTTCAATTTTTGTCACCTTCCAAACACTATATCATTTCATTTGAACTCTGATTCAAGTGATTCGAATTTGAGAGTGACCTCCCTTCAATTCTATATCATTTCCAAGAAGGTATGAGAAGTTTTGATCATTTTTTTGGTGGTTCTACACATAGAAACGGGATTGCATATTGTTTCTTAATGTAGTGAATTTCATCATATGTTTTTGTTATTATTGTGTTTAATTACCTTAGGCTTTCTTCTTCAATGCATGTATGTATATTGCATAAATTTTAATAAGAGTTTTAGACTCTTTTAAAGCTAGATTGAATTTGATCTTACATGTTGAGTTAGGCTTTGATTTTTACCTATGTTTTCACATGTTTGGGATTGAATTGTGCTAGCTTTATATCTAGGACTATTTTGGACTTTAATTGATTGATTTTGTTAAGAAATTGTCTCTACATGTGTTAGGTTCCTCTAACTAAATATATTTTGGGATAACATATTTGATTGAGTTCTTAGAGCTATTTTGGCTTTCAATTGAACTTTGTGATAAAAATATGCTCTAGGATTTGGCTATAACTTTTACTGACATTATCTCATTCATGAGTCTAGCATGTTTAAGTGTATGTTACTAAAGTCTTGAATATGTGCATAGTATGTATATTTTTTTATTCAAGTTTTAGTCACATGAATGATTCTAGGATTTTAATGTGTTTGTGGTGTTTCACATGATTCTAGAATATTATTCATGTTTAGTAACTATACGACATTTGTTTTACGATCTTTTATGGGTATGTCTAGTTCCCATAGAGTATGTTTGATCATCATATTCTATGTTGAGTGCTTGTTTGCATTTATGCATTCATTGATCACATTTAAGAAGTCCTTGTAAAATGTATGAAATCTTGGATAGGATATGTGGTCTAGATAGCTAAGGAAGGAGTCTTGGTTAAAACATGTGGTCCGGATAATCAAACATGTGAGACTTTCTAGAGGCATGGGTGCCTTGGATAGAAAATAGACTTTTTATTGGTAGACCCGGGATATTAAGATGCGATGGAGTCCAATAGAGGGTGAGTCATTTGTTGATAACTCTTGAGGAATTTCCAACTTCTTAATGGTGTTTGTTAGAGTGGACTCCAATAGAAAATGAGTCAATTGTTTATCACTTTTGAGGAATTTTCAATCTACCGATAGGGATTGGGTAGACGTCGAGTCCAATATAAAGTGTGTTATTGTTGGTCACTTTTGAGGAATGTCTTGTCTACCATCCAGTAATAAAAGTATCCGATGGTTGTATTCAACCCGTGGATGTTTCCTCCACGGAGGTTTTACCACGTAAAAATATCATGTGTTAATTCTTCCTATCTTCCTCACATATTTGTATATGTATGTTTGTATCTTGTTTTGTGATCTTCATTCCTAGAGATTCTTGAAAAACAAGATTGTCCTAATATGTGATGTACAAGCACTTCAATTGATCAAGTTGTAAATATCTTTGTATGTATATTTAGATATATTTGTATATAGTTGTTCTTGATTGAATACTTGTACATATTGAACAATATTGTACATACAAGTATTCTTTGTTTTAATACATTTGTCTATTGTATCTTTGTAAGTGTTTGAACATTGTATCTTGCGATGTTTCATTTCAAGTTGTAAAGTTTCACTTAGTGAATTTACATTGTAATATTCAAAGTACAACTTAAGGAATTCGATTTGTATTGAATATATTTGTTTATAAGATACATTGTTTCTTGTTATATATTTTATAGACTAAGGATGGTGTATTGAGCATACATTTGTTAATTGTTTTCTCATAACAATTATGTTAAAGTTTAATTTGTATACTCACTAAGGTTTTATCAAAAGTCTCGAAATAGTTTTAAAAAATAGAGTGACAACCTATTCACCCCCCCCCCCCCCCATCTCTAGGTTGTTTAGTATATCCACATAGATATTATTAATTAGTATAAGAGCGGATCACTTAAAGTAATTAGTGTGATTCAGGATCTACAAGGTTATTTACTAACCATAGATAACAACCTTTAGTCTATAATTGTTTGTAATAGTATTCCTCTTTTATTGATTGGAAAAATTGAGAAAAATGTTCTTGTTGAACATTTCATTTGTCAACTAACAATTTTGTTAATAAGCTTGAAAAGAATGTTAGTGACAAAAGCAAAGAAGAAGAAGAAGTTTTCCCGGAGGATGATCAATCTAAACATGATCACTTATCTTTACAACTGAATGAAGAGTACTGCAAGTCAAATACCACCAACTTCAACTTGATGGCAAGAGTTCAAACTCTTGACAAGGAAATAGATGAAGTGTTAAAGGAAGTTGAAGTGAAGAATGAAGTGATCCAATGTCTAGAAGAGAAGATGGTTGAAGATGCTCATGTGTTAGAAAATTTAATAAATGATTTTGCCACTTATTTGTTTTTCTTAAAGAAAACTGTCAAAGGTAAGGAAGAGGGATTGGAAATCATGAAGGCCAAAGAGTTTGGTATACTTCATGGAGATTCAAGTGACTTAGGCATTGTAGAAGAGCAAGTGGAGTCTCCTACAACTAAAAGCAAGTCACTAAGGAATAAGAAGATCTCAAAAGTCAATCCTTCCAAGGTCAAGAGCAAAATCAAGAAGAGAAAAGAGCCTTCAACGTTGTTAAACTCTCACCTAAATAACATCTCCAAACTTATCCCAGTCTGCCATTTTTACAATATTGTAGGGCATATTAAAAATAGATGTCATTCGTTTATTAGACAATGCAAACTAGTGAATGAGATGCATGTTAGTAAGATGAGAAAATCTTCTTTGAATGTTTCTAAGCATGATAACACTTTGAATGTTGTGCGTGACAATGATAATCATGTGAAGAAAGTTGTCAAGAAGACTTGGGTTAAAAAGAGTGTTTTATATGATCATATGCATAGTCTTGATGATATCTTTGTTGACGGCAATAATGATATGCTTAACATGAGTAATATATTTGTAGAGAAGATTGTTGATGATTTATCTTCTAGATATAATATTGCCATGAGAAATGATCATGATTGTTTATGTGTTTATGCACCTAAGACCAAATGGGTCAAGGGTGAGTGCTCTTACCTTTAGTGTAAGGTGCATGTGTGTGTTAGCTTTAATATTAGTGTCAAGTTGTTAAGAAATTGGGCTAGAATGTTTTGTTTCTTCATAACTTGACATGAATTATCTATATCACATATTTGCTATAATAGTCAAAATTCGTTGATTAACTTTAGAGAAGTTGCATTGTTGAAATCTATATGGTGATGATTTTTTGTTAAGACTTTTAGGAAAAGTCATTTTTATATGTGTTTGAGTTGAAGTGTTTAGTCTGTATTCTCTTGGGATGACACACTAACAACTTGTTGTCCTAAGGACAAACAAGCTAAGAGAGCTCATAAAAAGAGCAAAGACTTTGAATTTGAAGAAATTTTTTGCTAAGGTATATCTATATCCTAATGCTTGCTTTCTAGTTATTCATCTTTCGACTCTATGTTTGCATTATTTCATGTAGCATGTCATATTAGAGAACTAGTGTAGCATTCATATTGTTCTCATTAACATTTGCTATTTGACGATCTCTTAGTGATAATGTTCACATTGATCTTAATCATGATACGTGTGTTATATGTTTGTTTGTTGAGTGACAATTCTGAAAAATATAAGCTTCATATTTTTCAAAAGCTACTGATGGAAATCATTAACTTAGCAACCATACACCCCAATAGCTAAAGAGCTATGATACATATGGAATGCAATTTAACACCCTCCAACTAATTGAAACAAACTCGATCGTTCAAGATTGAAGTAAGAGAAACTATTCTAATCACTTTATCAATGGAATGATGATAAAAGCTAATTAGAACAACACTTTGATTTGCCCATAACGCCACAAACTATGAAGTTTGATAAGTTTAAAGGTAAAACAAAGATTTTTGAGGTTGTTGAACACCACAAGCTGAATAAGCTTGATAAGTTCCAAAGTTCATACAAGAACATAAAAACAAAACACTAACAAAGTGCTCAAATAAGTTTATATTACTCAAATCTCTGCCCTTACATAGAAAAAGCAGCCTTGATTATATAGAACAAAGGCCAAGGACAATACAACACAAAAATAACTGCCCATTAAATGTGTAACCTCCCACTAAGTGACATTTAGACCATGAATAATGGCCATAAAGTATTCAACCTTTGTAACTCCTTAATCCTAATCAAAGAACATATGAACTCACACTTAACAAAATAAAACCCAACACAAAAACCCAAACTATTCATAAAATAAGCCCAACAAACCCAACACAATTAAAACCCAAACTAATCAGAAAATAAGCCCACAAAACCCAATATAATTAAACCCAAACTAATTATAAAATAGGCGCACAAAACCCAACATGGCTGAATGGCCTTTTATTATTCAAGATAGGCTAGAATACTTCATTCTAAGATGGTTGGACTCTTGTCTTCGGGATTTGGACTTGTTTGAAACATGTTAACCATTTTATACTCTTTTTGCATCCTTAGAACCTTGACCAAATCTTGACTAGCTTGCTCCTTCCAAATGCTTTCCATTAAACAAGTTAAGGCTTCTTTCATCCTTTTAGCTTTAGCTCTTGTTATTGGTCCTCCATGAATGGTTAAAGGATCTGGATCTTTTCCAACCTTAGCCGAATTGTGATCAACTGGCTGGTCCTCATCATTCCCCCTTTCCTCGAAAGGATTCGTCCTCGAATTAACATCTTCATCACCTGCATCAAACAAAGACAAATCATAAACATTGAAAGTTGAACTAACATTGCCATACTCACTTGGTAGTTCCAGCTTGTATGCATTGTCATTGATTCTTTGAAGGACTCGAAATGGTCCATCCCCTCTTGGCATGAGTTTAGACTTTCGTTGGCTAGGAAATCTTTCCTTCCTCAAGTGTACCCAAACCCAATCACCAGGTTCAACTACTACTTGCTTTCGGCCCTTGTTGTGTTTCTTCTCATATTGTAGAGTTTTCTTTTCAATTTGTGTGCACACCTTTTCATGCAAGGCTTTGACAAAATCAGCTTTTTTTTTTACCATCCAAATTAGCTCTTTCCAAAGGTAAAGATAGTAAATCCATAGGAGATAATGGATTGAACCCATACACAACTTCAAATGGTGAATGGTTTGTTGTAGCATGCACACTTCGATTATAAGCAAACTCCACATGTGGCAAACATTCCTCCCAATTCTTCAAATTCCTTCGAATTATGGACCTCAAAAGCATTGATAAAGTTCTGTTTACCACCTCTGTTTGTCCATCTGTTTGTGGATGACAAGTGGTTGAATACAGCAGCTTTGTACCCAACTTTCTCCAAAGCGTTTTCCAAAAGTGGCTAAGGAACTTCACATCTCTATCACTCACAATTGTCCTTGGAATTCCGTGTAACCTCATAATTTCTCTGAAGAACAGCCCCGCAACAAATGTTGCATCATCTGTTTTGTGGCAAGGAATGAAATGCGTCATCTTGCTGAACCTATCAACAACAACAAAAATGGAATCTCTCCCCCCTTTTGACCTAGGTAATCCCAAAAAAAATTCCATTGATATATCAACCCAAGGCTCACTAGGTATAGGAAGATGAGTATACAGCCCATGAGGCATTACTTTAGATTTAGCTCGTTTGCAAGTAATGCATCTCTCACATATTCTCTCAACGTCTCTTTTCATGTGTGGCCAAAAGAAGTGATCACTTAACACAACCAAAGTCTTTTTAACTCCAAAATGCCTCATTAACCCGCCACTATGTGCCTCTCTCACAAGCAATTCTCTCATTGAACATCTAGGAACACACAGCTTGTTTTCTTTGAAAAGAAAACCATCATGCCTAAAGAACCTGTCAAAACCCCCTTGCTCACATGCCCCATAAACATTAGCAAAATCAAAGTCAGAATTGTATAAGTCTTTAATGTAATCAAAACCCAATAATTTTGCATCAAGTTTAGAAATTAGAGCATGCCTTCTAGAAAGAGCATCGGCAACCACATTCTCCTTACCTTGTTTGTACTTGATGATGTATGGAAATGATTCAATAAACTCCACCCATTTTGCATGCCTACTGCTTAGCTTTCCTTATCCTTTGAGATATTTCAAGGACTCATGATCAGTGTGTATAATAAATTCCTTGTACCAAAGATAGTGCTGCCATGTCTCTAACATTCTCACCAAGGCATAAAACTCCTTATCATACGTCGGGTAGTTAAGACTTGCTCCAATTAGCTTCTCACTAAAGAATGCAATGGGTTTGCCCTTTTGCATTAAGACTCCTCCAATACCTATTCCACTTGCATCACACTCAATCTCAAAAGTTTTAGCAAAGTTAGGCAAAGCAAGCAAAGGTGTTGAACTAAGTTTATGTTTAAGCAAGTTAAAAGCATCATCTTATTCTTTACCCCACCTAAATCCCACATTCTTTTTGATGCATTCAGTTAATGGTGCAGCAATGGTAGAAAAATCCTTAATGAATCTCCTATAAAAGCTAGCAAGACCATGAAAACTCCTTACATTACTAACACAAGTGGGTTTCAGCCACTCCCTAATTACTTTCACATTTTCTTGATCAACATGTATTCCTTTATCATTAACAACATAACCAAGAAAAGTAAGTTCATTAGTGCAAAAAATGCATTTCTTTAGATTAGCATATAACTTTTCTTTTCTAAGCACATCAAAAATAGCCTTTAAATGTGTTACATGCTCGTCTAAATTTTTGCTATACACAAGTATATCATCAAAATAAAATACTACAAACTTTCCAATGTAAGCAGGCAAAACATGGTTCATCAATCTCATAAAAGTACTAGGTGCGTTAGTTAGGCCAAAAGGCATTACTAACCATTCATATAGACCATGTTTAGTTTTGAAAGCGGTTTTCCATTCATCACCCTCATGCATTCTTATTTGATGATATCCAGATTTCAAATCAATCTTTGAAAACACACAAGAACCATGCAATTCATCCAACATATCATCTAACCTAGGGATAGGATGTCTATACTTTACCGTGATTTTGTTGATGGCTCGACAATCAACAAACATTCTCAAAGAACCATCCTTTTTAGGTACCAATAAAACAGGAACCACACATGGACTCATGCTTTCACGTACATATCCCTTTTCCATAAGCTCACTTACTTGCTTTTGGATTTCCTTAGTCTCTTCGGGGTGGCATCTATATGCTGGCCTATTTGGTATGCTTGCACCTGGAATGAAATCAATTTGATGTTCAATTCCTCTAATTGGTGGCAAACCAATAGGAACATTTTCAGGAAAAATATCCTCATTTTTCTGTAAAAGATCAACAATAACACTAGGCAAACTCTTGTTAATTTCGTTAGAAACAATTAAAACATCCTTGTACATAAGTACAAATAAGGGCTGCCTCATGGTTAATGCTTTCTTCACATCACACATTTTTGCATAAACACTCATTTTTCTTTCACTCAAGCCTTCCTTGTTTTCTCTCCTCTTGTGTTTCCCATTGCTCTCATTTTTACCACTCAACTCACCTTTTTTTTTCTCTCTTTCTTGCTTCCTTCCCGAAGTTTCAGCTAATGAAGATTCAAGCTCTTCATATTGCTGTTTTATGCGCATCTGGTCTTCAAAAATTGTCTTTGGAGACAAATGTCCAAGTTGGTATTTCTGTCCCTCCATGATCAAAGAATAACGGTTCTTAAACCCATCATGCATTACCCTTCGATCATATTGCCATGGACTCCCCAATAACATGTGACCAGCATATATAGGTACCACATCACACCAAACATCATCCTTATATCTACCAATTGAAAAAGAAATTAACACTTGCTGGTTTACATTCACAACACCACTATCATTCAACCATTGTAACTTGTATGGTTTTGGATGTTTAATAGTAGGTAATTTCAGTTTCTCTACAAGCAAGGTACTTGCCACATTTGTACAACTTGCACTATCAACAATCACATTACACAACTTGTTAGCAATCAAACAATGAGTATGAAACAAATTTTCACGTTGCTCACCATGTTCATTATTTTTAATTTTCAAACTAAGTGTGCGTTGTACAACCAAATTTTCTCCACTAGCATACTCTACATCACTAGCATATTCTAAATGTGGCATGTCATCTTCATCCTCTCTCTCACTTTCTGATTAAACTGTCCCATCCCTCATGATCATTGCCCTTTTTATTAGGACATTCACGTGCCACATGACCATGTCCAAGGCACTTAAAACACTTAATGTCTCTAGTTTGATTAGGTTGATTCTCACCTCTACCCTTGCTGCCTATTTCATTTTTGCTTTTAGTTTCATCAATTTTAGGCTTAACAATGGGTTTATCATCCTTTTTACTCCAATTCAGTTTCCAAGAAAAAGAAGAACCTGAATAAGGTTTTGAATCATACCTGATGCCTTTTCTTTTGAGTTGCCTTTCAATCTTCATGGCCACACCTACCATGTCCTCAATATCCACATAATGTTGCAACTCCATAAGATCAGCAATGTTCTTGTTTAACCCACTCAAAAACCGAGCCATGGTGGCCTCACGGTCCTCCTCAACATTAGCCCTTATAATGGCTATCTCCATTTCCTTGTGATATTCTTCTACACTCATGGAACCTTGTGTCAAAGTTTTTAACCGTTGATGCAAATCCCTATAGTAATGGCTAGGGACAAATCTCATCCTCATGATTTGTTTCATCTCTAACCAAGTCTTTATGGGTCTTTCACCATTTCTACGCCTGTCTTTACACAATTGATCCTACCAAACAATAGCATAATCACAAAATTCAACAGCAGCTAGTTTTACCTTTTTCTCTTCGGAGTAGTTATGACATTCAAAGATCAACTCCACTTTTCATTCCCATTCCAAATAGGCATCCGGATTGTTCTTCCCTTGAAAAGGAGGAATTTTCATTTTGATGTTGCCTATGTTTTGGTCCACACCATCAAAACGTCCTCTCCTAGCTTGTCTTATAGGATTAACTTCTAGACCAATTATGGTAGCTTGGCCATCATCCGTGTCTTCTCCACCATCATATACATCATTGACAAAGGCTGGTTGTCTTCCACGTCGTGGTTCTCTTTACAATCTGGTAATTACTTCGTCATGTCTTTCTAGACGATCTCCTACATCTCCCATCACTTTGAACATACGTTCAAATTGTTGCTGCATTGCTTGAATCACTTGATCATTTGAGGAAGAACTCACTTCTTTATCTCTGTTAGACATGTTTAAAACCTGAAAAAAAAAGTTAGAACAGCCTCACAATCACTCCCTTACGTGTTTCTCTCAAAGAATTGATTCACGCCACTTTGTTTCACACAATTATTTAGCTTTTCTCGATGCTAATATCACCACTCTTGCCTTTTACCTCTCTTGTTTTGTTCTTTTGGTTCTTATATTAACTAAGGTCCTTTTAAACAAACAATTCAGATTATGGCAAATTCAACGGAGTGAAATTGGGTAGGTGTAAAAAAAACAAACAAAAGGTAGGCCACTTAAAGTAAACAAAGATTAGAACTGAAATATCAATTTCTCTCTCAACAAGAATTTTGTTTGTTTTGGTTAAGAAGACAATATTTAAATATTTCCCAAACCGAAACAAGAATGATATGAACAAAGAAAGATTTTTGGAATTTTACAAGAATTCTTTGAATCCGCAATACTTTTTTTTGTTGTTTTTTTTATGTTTTTTTTTCCTTTTTTTTCGGAAAAAAAAGAAGAATGATAATAACCTCAAGAAGCACAACAATTAAGATGAATTATAGATACGGTGCTACAAGATGAAGAAGAAAAGAAAGTGATAAAAAAAAACTAAAAGAACAACAAATAATTGGATATGCAAACCTCAAACTTGAGCCAAGCTTTGATACCAAAATGATGGAAATCATTAACTTAGCAACCATACACCCCAATAGCTAAAGAGCTATGATACATATGGAATGCAATTTAACACCCTCCGACTAATTGAAACAAACCCGATCGTTCAAGATTGAAGTAAGAGAAACTATTCTAATCACTTTATCAATAGAATTATGATAAAAGCTAATTAGAACAACACTTTGATTTCCCCATAACGCCACAGACTATGAAGTTTGATAAGTTTAAAGGCAAAACAAAGATTTTTGAGGTTGTTGAACGCCACAAGATGAATAAGCTTGATAAGTTCCAAAGTTCATGCAAGAACTTAAAAACAAAACACTCACAAAGTGCTCAAATAAGTTTATATTACTCAAATCTCTGCCCTTACATAGAAAAAGCAGCCTTGTTTATATAGAACAAAGGCCAAGGACAATACAACACAAATATAACTGCCCATTAAATGTGTAACCTCCAACTAAGTGACATTTAGACCATGAATAATGGCCATAAAGTATTCAGCCTTTGTAACTCCTTATTCCTAATCAAAGAACACATGAACTCACACTTAACAAAATAAAACCCAAAACAAAAACCCAAACTATTCATAAAATAAGCCCACAAAACCCAACACAATTAAAACCCAAAATAATCAGAAAATAAGCCCACAAAACCCAACATAATTAAACCCAAACTAATTATAAAATAGGCCCACAAAACCCAACATGGCTGAATGGCCTTTTATTATTCAAGATATGCTAGAATACTTCATTCTAACAAGGCTGGACTCTTGTCTTCGGGATTTAGACTTGTTTGAAACATGTTAACCATTTTATACTCTTTTTGCATCCTTAGAACCTTGATCAAATCTTGACTAGCTTGCTCTTTCCAAATGCTTTCCATTAAACAAGTTAAGGCTTCTTTCATCCTTTTAGCTTTAGCTCTTGTTATTAATCCTCCATGAATGGTTAAAGGATCTGGATCTTTTCCAACCTTAGCCAAATTGTGATCAACTGGCTGGTCCTCATCAGCTACTCTCTCAAGAAGTAATGACCTTGAGTAAGTCTCTTTGTATTTCTTATAGATCATGTGTTTGTAAGTATAAAAATTTGGTTTTCAAAAGATGTACATTGCTTCTCTGGTATGTTTTGTTGAGTAAGTTGAGTTTGCTAATATGTAAGTTGTGGATACACCTTGAAGTCTTTTGACTAGAACATTTAAGATGGCCTATGATTAGTATCAATTTTGCTTCGGCAACTACATAGAACTCAACGAGAACCTTCATGAAAAGGGCTACACACTTTGGTTGTGAAGCCGCCAAATGTAGGAAAGGGCTACATTTGGAACCTTCATGAAAAAAGTATATGTTTATGTTAAAAAAAAAAAATCAAAGAAGTATTGTAAAGAATCAATAACAGAAAAATCTTTAAGCTTACAAAGAAAACGAAAAGGCGTAAAGGAGTTTAGTTGAAAATCAAAAAGTGCTCGGGTTGAAAAATAGAAATGGGATGACGAGCCACATGCACGCATCCACTCAAATGTTGAGTTCTATTCTCTTACAAGCAAAAATTCCGGATGATAGTCGGTTTGACTTGTTATGGAAAAGCTTAAGATGAATAGGGTGTCAATGTGATTTGCATGTTGACTATCAAATTACTCCTCTGCATATATTTGAAGCAAAATTCACACACACACACACACACACTTTGTTTATAAGTATTTGATTTTCTAGCAATTTTAGATTAATTATGAGAGATATTGAAAATCTTGGTTTATCTCTCATAGTTTATGAAGCTTGTTTTGTTGGATTTCTTTTAAATTGCTTGAGTGTGTGAATTTCATTGTGAACATGTGTTATCTTGATCCTAGATAGAGCATTTATCAAGGGAGAGCATAGCATGCTAAACTTTGTTCTCTTTTGTGATATATTTACATGTTTCAAGTTGATATTTGTTGGCATATTCTTTGGTTGATATAATGAATCTTGTAGATGCTATTTCATAGTTCTTGATTTTCATGATAATTCTTTGTATTACTATATGCATTTGTATTTTTTATCACCAATAATGCATGAGTTTTTTTTTGTAATAATTGTATGATTGTGTTTGCAATCTTTGTTTGGGGTTGTATAGTAGTTGAGATTGCAATCAATTCCTTTATTCTTGAGGTTAATATGAATATAGTTGCAATGATTTCTTATTTGTTTTGGAGTCTATAGTAATTGTAATTGTAATTGATTCAATTGATTGTAGTTGCAATGAGTTCCTCTTTGTTTGGGGTAGATAGTAATTATGGTTTTAATCAATCTAATTAATTGTAGTTGTAAAAAAATTCCTCCTTATTTAGGGTGATAGTAATTGTGGTTTTAATCAATTCAATTGATTGTAGTTGTAAAAACTTCCTCCCTGCTTAGGATGATAGTAGTTGTGGCTATGATCAAATCTCATCTTGTTTGAGGTCGATATGATTATTGTTGATGCCAGTTCCTTCATATTTGGGGTTGATATGAATGTTAATGCAATTGTTGAATTTGGTAGATATGACCGAAGTGCTTAAGAGTAAAATTTAAGCATTTGTGATTCATTACACCTTGATGAGTTTGTTGTGGTGTATAGATTAGAATAACCTTTGCTAGGTTAACCATCTCGAGGAAGAACCCTTCCGGTCCCCAAGATGTCCACCCGCCATCTCGGAGTGGGAAGTTGCTTGGGAGCATTTCGGTCATTTCCCTTCTTTCTTTCCCTCTCTTTTAAATATCTCTTCCCTCTCTATTTTTCATTCTAAGAAGAGAGTTTGAAAACTTTGTGTAGAAATTTTCTTTCAATTTTTCTCACCTTCCAAACACTATATCATTTTATTTGGACTCTGATTCAAGTGATTCGAATTGGAGAGTGTCCTTCCTTCAAATCTCCATCATTTCCAAGAAGGTATGAGAAGTTTTGATCATCTTTTCGGCGGTTCTACACATAGAAACGGGATTGCACATTGTTTCTTAAGGTATTGAATTTCATCTTATGTTTTTGTTCTTAAATGTGTTTGATTACCTTAGGCTTTCTTCTTAAATGCATGCATGTATATTGTATAAAGTTTAATAAGAGTTTTAAACTCTTTTAAAGATAGAATGAATTTGATCTTACATGTTAAGTTAGACTTTGATTTTTACCTATGTTTTCACATGTTTGGGATTGAATTGTGATAGCTTTATATCTAGGACTATTTTGGACTTTAATTGATTGATTTTGTTAAGAAATGGTCTCTACATGTGTTAGGTTCCTCTAACTAAATATATTTTAGGATAACATATTTGATTGAGTTCTTAGAGCTATTTTGGCTTTCAATTGAACTTTGTGATAAAATTATGCTCTAGAATTTGGCTAGAACTTTTATTGACATTATCTCATTCATAATTCTAGCATGTTCAAGTGTATGTTATTAAAGTCTTGAATATGTGCATAGTATATATATTTTTTGATTCAAGTTTTAGTCACATGAATGATTCTAGGATTTTAATGTGTTTGTGGTGTTTCACATGATTCTAGAATATTATTCATGTTTAGTAACTATACAACATTTGTTTTACTATCTTTTATGTGTATGTCTAGTTCCCATAAAGTATGTTTGACCATCATATTCTTTGTTGAGTGCTTGTTTGCATTTATGCATTCATTGATCACATTTAGAAAGTCCTTGTAAAAGGTATGATGTCTTGGCTAGGACATGTGGTCTGGATAGCTAAAGAAGGAGCCTTAGTTAAGATATGTGGTCCTGATAATCAAACATGGGAGACTTTCTAGAGGTATAAGTGTCTTGGATAGAAAGTAGACTTTTTATTGGTAGACATGTGATATTAAGATGCGATTGAATCCAATAGAGGGTGAGTCATTTGTTGATCACTCTTGAGGAATTTCCAACTTCTTAATGGTGTTTGTTAGAGTGGACTACAATAGAAAGTGAGTAATTTGCTGATCACTTTTGAGGAATTTTCAATCTACCAATAGGGATTGGGTAGACGTCAAGTCCAATATAGAGTGTGTCATTTGTTGGTCACTTTTGAGGAATGTCTTGTCTACTTTCCAATAGTAAAAGTACCCGATTGTTGCATTCAACCCATGGATGTTTCCTTAACGGAGGTTTTACCACGTAAAAATATCATGTGTTAAGTCTTATTATCTCTCTCATATATTTGTACATGTATGTTTATATCTTATTTTACAATATTTATTTCTATAGATTCTTGAAAAGCAATATTATCCTAATATGTGATGTACAAGCACTTAAATTGATTAAAGTTGTAAATATCTTTGTATGTATATTTAGATATATCTGTATATAGTTGTCCTTGATTGAATACTTGTACATATTGAACAATATTGCAAATACAAGTATTCTTTGTTTTAATACATTTGTCTATTGTATCTTTGTAAGTGTTTGAACATTATATCTTGTGATATTCTATTTCAAGTTGTAAAGTTTCACTTAGTGAGTTTACATTGTAATATTCAAAGTACAACTTAAGGAATTTGATTTGCATTGAATATATTTGTTTATAAGATATATTGTTTCTTGTTATAGGTTTTGTAGACTAAGGATGGTGAATTGAGCATACATGAATTCATTGTTTTCTCATAACAATCATGTTAAAGATTAATTTGTATGCTGACTAAGGTTTTGTCAAAAATCTCGAAAGAGTTTTAAAAAATAGAGAGACAACATATTCACCCCTCTAGGTTGTTTAGTATAACCTTGTAGATGTTATCAAATTTAATACCAGCAAACAATTTGTTGCCTCTTGAAAGTCTAGATTCAATACCACCATACAATATGAACTTTTCTAAAAAAATACTATCTAATATCACTAGACAGTATGGATATTTTAAAAAAATCTTAAAAATCTTGATCCAATAACACCAGACTTATCTAACTTATTAAAAAGTCTCAATCAAATGTCACCAGACTTTTACTTCCCCAAATTGTCTAATAAAATCTTGAACCAATACATCTCCTTAGTTCAATCCCACCCTATCAATAAACGAAAATGATATTGATACAGGCCGACCCTACTGCATCTATTGTATACGCATACACAAATGTACTTACGGTGCGTTTGGCACTACATGAGACCATTTATCCTTGTCATGCGTTTGGCGTGAACTCTGTGTGGGACAACATGGGACAAGCTGGGACAAAAATCATAAAAAAAATTCCCACCTTAGACCCTCAACCAACTTGTCCCATGGCATGGGACAAGTCCTAAAATGACCATTTTACCCTTTGAAATTTCCAACAATTACATGCCTTAAAATCCAAAAAAACATAAATCAGATTTCTCTCTCTTATTCCAAAAATTACAAACAAACTATCTCTGTTGCCATGCTTGGAATCACTCGAATCTTCTTCTTCTTCTTCTGATTAAATACACTCGAATCTTCAAGAACAGGTATGTAGTCTACTCCCAATCCAGTTTCTTGATTTGATTTAACAAAAATCTCTTTCTTCTTTCTCTATTTAGATCGAATTGATATGGAGTTAGGGTTAGGATTTTTTTTGTTTATGTGAAATTGGTTTGGATGGTTCGAATTGATGATTGCATGTGTGCTTAATAGATTTATATGTGTATTTAGCTTGAAATCCATCTCCAAATCCTCTATTTTGCAAGAATGTAAATCTCATATGTATTTTTGGTTTGGTTTGGATGCTCTGTTTCTTATTTTTCTAGGTTTTTGGGTCCTCTTTTGGTTGTAAAGGCAGGTCAAGTTATGTGTATTTTGTGGTTTGGTTTCTGTAAAGAAAAAAGCTGATAATAATTGCCCGTGTACACTAGAATTAGATCACAAAATTACACATCATGTCATTTTTAAAACTATCCCATCATAGAATATGTTGAAAAAAAATTGGGGTGAACAAAGAGTATTGCTTTTCTCTTTGGATTTGGTGATGTTTTTTTAAAAAAAAAATTCATTTCACACCTACAAGGAAATAAGCTAGGCGCGTAGAGTATATAATGATATCTACTGATGTTTTGTTGTTGATTGTTTGATTGATATGTAAAATTTTAGTTAATTTTTTTTGTTTTGCTCTGTGAAATATTTTCGAGTTTGCTCCTTGAGTCTTCAGTGTTATGAATGGAGTTTTGTGATAATAATTGTTGTCTCAGTTTAGAACGTCTTTAATTAGTAGCTGATCACAACTAGGGCTATTTTTTGTTGCATCTCATTACAACTGCATTTCTTATGTTGATATTCACTGTAGTAGTTATCATTTGTGACTACGTTACTTATATAAAAATGTTGTTAAACGTAGTACACCAGTGATTTCTTTATGACACTTTCAATTTTTTTGCTCTAGCTAATGATTTATGAAGCCAATTCTAGATGTTGGTGTGGTATTGGTATTGTTGTAACTGTACTAATTTTCTTCTAGCTTTTAGGTTATCATCTATGTAGATTTGGAAAAAGGTCACACGTCTAAAATGTTAGATCCAATTTATACTATGTTAACCAGTTAGTAGAGGTTCAAAAAAGGTGGGCTTCTCTAAAATCAGCTGCAGTATTTGGCCACGTCGATGGGGAGATGCTGTGGAAGATGAAAAGGATACTGACATTGTCTACTATGGTCCAATTTCATCAACCATCAATAAAGTGAAGTTCCCTCCCTTTCGACCTACCGCCTTTCCGTATCTTTAGGCCCGGTCATAACCTTTCAGACATCTCCGGATATGAATGTCATCATGAAGGCCAACGAAATTTCTACTTCATCGATGTAGATCACTGCCAAAACAAGGCTTTATTGACAAGATTGACCCTTTCAACTCAAGAATCGACTTTCAAGAACCTATAGCAGTGAAAACTATATGCTGTGAACTTTTTGTTGAGCACTGGATCAACATAAGCCTTTGTAGGCATTTTTGAACAAGTCTTTTTTATTAGTGAGACAAAATATTGCAATTGTTTTTATGGTTTCTGTAAGATTTTTATAAAATTGTGAGCAACATATTATATTATATTTTGAGTTTGTAAAAAACCGAATTGATTGGAATGTTTAAGTAAGTGAGAGTTGACCGGATAAAGCCCGTTATTAATGTGATCAATATTTGTTGGGCTCGGTGCACCTTAGCTACATTAAATATATGTAGGATATGGTATGGGCTATTATATATGTGTGGTCTAGTATTCCTATTAGGACTAGTCATCCTATTGGGGTTTTGAGAATCCTTTATGGGTTAGGATTCTAGGAAGTTATAATATATATAGGGGGTCCCTACTCCCACTCACAATGAACGTATAACATAATTGTCTCCCCATTAGGCAATATGAGGAAGGTGAGAAGAGAGTAGAAGACTCTCTATTGTTTTAATTATTTTCCTTGTTTTATTTGCAGGTTATTGCGTTGTTATGGATTCGGGATTAAGTCTTCACGGATTGAATGTTTTCCATTGCGCTTCCAGTACGCGTTTATTCATACTTATGCATACAATACGAGATTTAATTATATCTTTATATATAATTCTTACATTGGTATCAAAGTCAATCGTGTTGTTGCATAGGTTGAATGGTTTTGTTTTCGTATCTGTATTTTGTTTTTTTACACACTGGATTGGAGTAATTATTACTATCGTAATAAATCTATGTTTGCAATCAGGATGTGTATGGCATGTTGTTATACTAAAGATTCGTCTCTTACATGTTAAATCGTTAACAACAAAAATTAAAATATAAGATTTATTAGGTGTTGTTTTGACATGTTTATCGGTAATAGTTGTTAATAACAACAAGAATTAATAGTAAAACAAGCTTTTATTTTATGTTGTTAGACTTATCTGGTATATGGTGTGTGTTCACGTGTGCAAAAAGAGTTGTGTTAAAAACCATGTTTGTGTGAAGATGGTGTGGATTGGATTGTTGTTGGATCAGACCTAGGTCACACCTGGGTTGACGGGCTTGGCGGGGTTATCTACACCAGATCCGCTGTTAGAGACGGGTCGTTCTTCTTACCAGACCCGCACACAGACACGGGTCGATCATTCGAGACCTGCATCAGACCCACCTAGATGGGGTCGTTCTTCACTGACCCACATGTTGGTGAGCGTCGCGATTTCGTCTGAGCCTTGATTAGTTGTCCTATTCCTAGCGACGACATGAGTTACTACCGTTGAAGAGATCATCGCCATTCCGGATCTCTCTTGGACTGATTCTATCCGTAAATATTTATGGATCTCATGATATGGAACCGTTCCGGACGGCTTGCCACTGTCTTTGCCGCCGTTTTAGTAGCCGTGGGAGCAAGATCGGTCAGTGGCATGAAGACTAGGATTTTATGGTTTGTTTTGGTTATGGGCCAACTTTTGTGAATTTGATATATTTTTGGACTTTTATGATATTTTACTAGGTTCTTTTTGAATTAGATATAATTATGGGTTGTTTTGCAATTTTTCAGTGCTCTGTTTGAATTAATTAAAACATTAAGGTGTCCATATGTAATTGGGTATGTATTGGGGCAGATTATAATTTCAAAAGATATTTGGGGCCAATTTAATATTTTGATAAATATATTGGCCAATTTGAAATTTATCAAAATATGAGGCAATTTTAAAATTTTCCAATTTTTTTATGAAAATAATTGCAGTTCATAAATAATTATTATGATTTCAGATGATTATGTTTCACGTAGTGATTAATCATTTAGTTTTCATAATAATTAATTATTAGCTTGTTTAAAATTATTAATCGATATAATTTTCTCATGAATCGGATGATTATGTTTCATGTAACGACTAGTCATTAAGATTTTGAAAAATTCGTCAGTTATCAATTATTAATGATTTTGATTCAATAATTGATGGAATTTTCTCGTAAATTGGATGATTATGTTTCACGTAGTGACTAATCATTAAGATTTTGATAAATTCGTCGGTTATCGATTATTGATGAGGTTAAAATTAATAATCTGTTTTTAATATTCTCGTGAATCGGGTGATTATATTTCACATAGTGACTTGTCATTTCGTTTTGGAGAATATAGTTGGTTAACGATTATTAATTTGGTAAATTTTAATAATTGATAGAATATTCTCGTGAATTGGATGATTATGTTTCACATAGTGACTAATCATTAAATTTTTGAGATGTTTGTTGGTTATCAATTATTAAATTTGAACCGTAAAGATGGAAATGCATGTGTTAATCATCTCCGTAGGAGGGTTATCACATGTGATAGGTGATGTTCTTCTCCATAGGAAGTTCATCATCTTGAGGTATTCATCTATAGAACTGCAATGATGGAATTACATGCATGTGATGAGTGATGTTCTTCTCCGTAGAAGGTTCATTATCTTGTGGTATTCATTTATACAATATGTTGTGAATGTTAGACACATGTGATGGGTGATGTTCTTCTCCGTAGGAGGTTCATCATCTTGAGGTATTTATTTATATAATGTGATATAAATTATTTGAAATTTTGGAAATTGCCTCTAATATATTTTTATTTAATTGAATGAAAGTGTCAAACACTTAATGATGCATAAATATTCTATATGCTCACAAATAATATCTACTCAATATAAATTTAAGAAGGTTATATATTTCTCATTATTTTGCATAATTTAAAATAAAAATTATGTGTGACCATGTCGGATTGATTAAGAGAAATATATAAATTTATGTTGGGTGAAATGATATTGGATTTGTAGTTCATGTTTTATGAATGTATAACCTATAAAATTATTATGGAATTAGATGATTACGTTTCTATATAGTAGACTAACTATTAATATTTCATTATGATTTGTTTATTTCATTGAGGACATTAATTGATTATATTCGAAATTATTATAAAGTTGGATGGTTATGTTTCTACATAGTGGAATGACCATTAGGATTTTATAATTATATAATCAATTGTGTTTGGAATATTTATGAGGTTGGATAGCTATGTATTCACATGGTGACCTAGTTGCTAAGATTCCATAATATTCGTTGGATTATCAATGATTAAGGTTTTGAACTGCATTGAGGTAAAACTATACATGTGTTGTGTTGGTCATCTGCCTAAGAGAGTCATCACTTGTGGAAGTTTTGTGAGCATTGAAGAATAAAGAGTGATAATCATCGCCCAAAGAAGTTAATCACTTGTAGAAAAGTTTTAACACGTGCATTGTGATCTTTGTCCAAAAGACATATCATGATTTTGTGTTGGATTTCCATAAAGATTAAATCATTATTTATAATGATTATGGAAATCGGTATGATCATGAATATACTGTGATTTAATTCCTTTTTAAACACCTCTACTATTTTTTAAATACATGTCATTAAGATATTGGTTAATGGACCTTTTTGGTGGATTAGATAAAATGCTCCAATTATTTTTTACCTTAACGAGGATTAAAGGGGCAAATAAAGATTAGTGAACCCACTGTCGAAGTTTGTTAAGGTCTAATGCCTTATAAATAGATGGAGAATAATATATTCTATAAAGTTATGTCTTTTGTTTGTCATTTTGATAAAGGTGATAAGGTACAAACCCTATAGGAAGTAGTTTGGAAATTTCTACAATTCAACATAGCAAGTCAAAGAAAATACTGAGGAAATAAAATAATTTGCTATCGTAAGAAAAGGTACCCCTGGATTTATGTTTTAAATTATTTGATTGATTATCAAATAAGCTTTTAGTGGGTTATTTCTTATGATACATTTTATATTATAAATTCTTCTAAGGAACTCAGTATTTAATAGAGACCAAGTAGTTTAGAGGTTTTATTAGAATTCAATTAAATTTATGATAATATTTAGATTATCTTTAACCTCTAAATGTTTTATTGGATAATATTTCCGATTTTGGTCATGTAAAGCGAAGTACAATTTTTATAATAGGACTGTGAATTTAAATTAATATCTTAAAACTTATTCAAGATAATAGATTCTTGCTTATAATTTTCACCTAGTGAGTTATATGGTGATTTTACAAATAATAATTTTTATGGGTCTTCGAACTCTTCTCGTATTCTAAATTCTACTTTAGGTTTTAGAATTAGATTGATTATTGTTCTTGTAGTTTAGATATAATCTTTTAATCACATGAGCAAAGGTAGAATGAAGATAATTGATTCGTAGGGTATTTTGTTTTTTTTTTTTAAAAAAAATCTCAATTTTAAATCTTTTGATTAATTGTATTAAAAGTGATCTCATAAAAGATAAGGATAGGACTGTAAAAGTTAGAAACTATTGGTAATAGTTCATAGAATATGTTCTATTTTATTTGTGAGAATAATTTGGTCTATGCATTATTCATTCTTAAAAGGGAGAGAGTGATGTTGTTAAGAATGTATAATTTCAAAGACTTGTGTTTAAGGAAGAAAGCGTATGCTTGTGATATTTATGTTGAATAAATGTCATGTTTGTTGAATTGTAATTTTGGATGTCATTGGAGTTAAGACTTTGACTTAGTTGTCAAATAGTTGCAAACTTATCGGTTGAAAATGATTTTTCAAAGTAATAATATTTTCAACTTAAATGTTAAAAGTCATGTGGTCAGATTTTTGGCTATAAGGTTTTACTTGGAAAACGAGTATTAAGTTTGCATGCTTTAAAACTTCGTTGACATAGTTAATCAAGTTTCCAGATAATGGTGTTTAGTTTAATAATGTTGTAGCAATTTAAGACTTTGTTAAAAGTTTTATTTTACCATTAGACATAACCGAGGGTTAGTGGGAGTAAGTTTATTTTCTATGTGCTCTATGTTGTCATTTGTGTGTGACATTAAGAATCATTTCTCTAGTATTTCGAGGTGAAAATTCTCGAACAAGCATATTTTGATAATGCTATTAAGAAAATATATTAATAGAGCACTTAAAGGGTTAGTATGATTACAAGTTTATTTGTTTGAGGTACATATTAGTAAAAGTGATAAACTTGCATAGTTTTAATTTCTCAAAGTAATTGGAGCGTTCTCATAAGAAAAATGTCATGTATATATCCACAAATGATAGTTTGATGTAAACTTAATATGTATGTATTGATTATATTATTACATTAGTAGACTTTACGGATCTCAAATCAATTTGACATGTATCAATAGACAATTAAAAAAAAGGTTTCATGGTATTTGTAGAGGTTAATTGTTTCATGCTCACGTGTATGTATGGATAAAGAAACATGTGGCTTTATATATTGCAACTCTAAAGAATTTTGATTGTGAAATCATATTTTGAGGTAGTTTGTGATAATTTTACTGTATTTATCTTCTCTGAATATGCTAAGAGATCTCGGAGGTTTAACCATATTGAAAATTCCTAAAAAAATGTGTCTATAAACCTAGAGGGGGGGGGGGGGGGGGGGGGGTTGAATTGGTTTTAATCAAGTTAATTGCTAATTTTTCTTGATTATTCAATATTCAAAATTCACTCAATAAAACAAACATACAACATCAAGTGTAAAGTGCGGAAATATAAATAACACAAGATGTATACGTGGAAACCCTCCAAATGGGAAAAACCACGGGCATATATGTGCGCCAGACCTTTGATCCTCAAATCCACTATTGAATGAAACTTTACAACCTAGATTGACCTCCCGTCATACCCTCCAATTACTAACCCTTTTACTCTACCCAGAAGGTCTTAATAGTGATTCTTGTTCAACATGCTTGTGCACTAACCAATTAGTCACAAGACTTAACCTCAATGAAGAGTCAAAACAACCTAAGTGAATATGATGAAATATTCAAACATGTAAGAATTGCTAGGCTACACTAAATGCTTATGTAGGAATACAAAGATGTCAATAAATGCAATCCCTAGATATCAATGTCTAAATGCCTAGATATCAATGTCTAAATGCAAGTGCAAGAATACCTAACTAGATATAGCTATGAGAGACTAACATCTAGTTATCAAACAAAAGTCAATCAACAAAAGTTGTCATGAAACATGGCAAAGAAAAATCATTGCAATTAACAAATGCAATCAATTAGACCTAAACAATATCTAAATGCAAAGCATAAAGATTTAGCTAGAAGGGTAAAATCGTCCTAAATACTAGCTATCACAAAACAAAATTCTCAACCAACAACCACAACCAACATCACAAGCATGTTATAAAAGCTTTTAAACACAAGAACATTGATTTAATTTGCAATAAAAGCTAAAACCTAGGCATATATGTCATAGTAATGAAATAATGAAGTCTAAGGCATATAGAGATTACCTAGTCATGAAACATATGAAGACTCATGCTTGAATGATAAAGAATGATGCTAGAGGTTCATGGATGTAAGTTTGGTTGAGTAAAAAAGTGTTCTTAGGAGCTCTCTCTGACTAGAAATTAATTTCTCTCTCTAAGGATATATTTTCAGAGCTCTGGGTCTGATTTGGGGAAGAATATGATGTATTTATAGGGTCCAAATCAAACTATGTCGTTTTGGGAGAGAAAAAAAATGATTTACGGGCGTCAGAAGCGACCTTAAGGCGACTTGGATGATAGGTCGCTTCAAGGCTGCTTTTCTCTCGGGTTTGGGGTGCCAAAATACGCTTGAAAAAGTGATTTGGAAGTCAGGTCACCCTAAGGTCGCTCTGAGGTTGCTAAGCTCTAGGGAAAAATCGTGACAGCATAATAGCTTCAGATTAGAGCTACCTAAAACATAACCAAACGACATCCAAACCTTTCGTATAATATACCGTTGGAAAGGCATGGAAGTCTAATTTCTACTCCAGTTTACAAAACATGATTTGGATATATATAAAAAGAGTTATGTTCAAATGAGTGACCAAAGGTCAGATTTGGACAGCAACAAGAGTGCCCAAACTTATGGAAACAACCATGTGACCAAAGACCAAAACCAAGAGAAGAATAAGACTTTCTCAAATGGTCACTCAATGCGTTAAGACAAGCACACCACCGTGCAAGCGCGAACACACATAAAACCACACTATGAATGCACATAGACAATAATGAAGCACACATGCATAACAAACCAAATGCAAGTGAGTGAGTATATGTGAGCAACACATAATGCATGTCAATGCAAATGCATAATATGTGAGTGTGTGCAACTAAAACTTCTTCAGAGAAAGTTAAACAAGTGATATATCTTTGAAGCTTGAGCTTGGTCACGAACAAAGACGGTCTAAACTACCCTTACATTTTAATCTCTAAATGTGGTTTGTCAATCGAAATAAGCCAACCAAAAACTGAAGAATTTACACATATGGATATTGTGGTGAGAGAAGATTTAAGAGTTGCAAGTTTCTAATAGCCATAAGTAAAATAACTCTTGATGCACTAACCAAGATATATGACTCCGGAGGTTTTGTGGAGCATGTTATATCATGTATTGGATAATTGATATTTTTGATGTATTTGGTTAGTGGGAGTTGTCTTTAATTAGATTAACTGCATTTATTCTATGCATGTTTGTTTCATATTCTCGAGAATATATTGTATATGCATGTTAAGATGTTTGTCATATTTGTTATTGTATGCACACGAATGGTTGGTTATGGAAAGAAATCTCAAGCTTTTAGCTTGATGGGACAATTCACTCATAAGGTACAAAGTTTCCACCGATGAGTGAATATTACTTAAGACAGAAGGATTTGCCCGTCTTAAGGAAGGTTGAACTCATGGTCAATGAGTGTAAAATGCTTAGGACATTAAGTTCGCTCGTCTTAAGCTGTTTCGTATAATGCGAAGTTGGACCTGTATGGAAATAGACATGATGATCACATCTGTATGTAATTTCCATATCACACATACATACCATTTTACCCCGGGTAATTATAGCTAAGAGTGTTTTGATTACATATGGTCTTATGTCGATTAAAGATGTAATGATCTTTGGATACTTGAGGTTCTATTGGACTAAGGGGAAGGAAGGTGTTACTCTCTTAAACATTCTTCATAGCTACATAAAATTGTTTGTCAATTCGGAGAGTCATTTTCCAAAATGAATTTTTAAATCTAAAATAATAATGTCTATCTAGCTCAAGTGGGAGAATGTAAGATTTTTATAAAATTGTGAGCAACATATTACATTATATTTTGAGTTTGTAAAAAACCGAATTGATTGGAATGTTTAAGTAAGTGAGAGTTGACCGGATAAAGCCTGTTATTAATGTGATCAATATTTGTTGGGCTCGGTGCACCTTAACTACATTACATATATATATAGGATATGGTATGGGCTACTGTATATGTGTGGTCTAGTACTCCTATTATGACTAGCCATCCTATTGGGGTTTTGAGAATCCTTTATGGGTTAAGATTCTAGAAAGTTATACTATATATAGGGGTCCCTACTCTCACTCACAATGAACGTATAACAAAATTGTCTCCCCATTAGACAATCTGAGGAAGGTGAGAAAAGAGTAGAAGACTCTCTATTGTTTTAATTATTTTTCTTGTTTTATTTTCAGGTTATTGCGTTGTTATAGATTAGGGATTAAGTCTCTACGGATTGAATGTTTTCCATTACGCTTCCAGGTACGCGTTTATTCATACTTAGGCATACAATACGAGATTTAATTATATCTTTATATATTCTTATAGTTTCAAATTTTCAATCAAATGTTTATTTACTAGAAAGAAATCTACATGCCTTACAACTTTTATCAATGAGGTTTTCATGTTGTAATAAGATAGCATTGCTTTTCAAGTATTTTAATGGTTTTGAGTACCTAAATTTTCGTTTTATTATTCACCTTTTATGTTTTCTAATAAAGTTCAAATGAAAACTTATTTATATTGGAAAAAAAATATATGATATTAGCATGATGGAAATATATATATGAACCAAATTTCTCTTCATCATCATTTATCGTAAGTGAGAAAATGAAATTAGTTAATATAAATTTGAATTTTCAGTTTGGGTAATATAGATATTTTTTTTACAAAAAAAAAGGAGGAAATTGTCTTAAATAATCCAGTAAAATTATTAATTATGAATATTTTTCGATCACATTATTATTATTATTATTAAATATGTTATATAAACATATTTATTTAATAAGGCTAAATACCTACCGACTTGTCATGTCTTATTTATCACTATTATATGGTAACAAATATTAGATATCATAATAAGGACACTTTGGTCTTTTGAACCCCTTGTCCCGTCCTAGTTCACACATACCAAACGCATAACAGTACAGTTAATCGTTCTGTTCTAGACCTTCCAAACACAATATAAAATAACATGTCATCTCCTGTTCTGTTCTGTCTCGTACCATCCCACTTGTCCTGTCTTGTCCTGTCTCATATCCGTATCCAACGCACCTTGAGGTGATTGATTTGATAGTGTGAACTAGGATCTCAACAAGCTTCAAGGTTAGTTTCGTAATATTGTTATATTTCGGAACAAGACATAAGTTTCTTCACTCTGGAGATTAGAGAAAGACCCAGGAAATCTATGAATCGAACAACTCTTAAAAAGGTGATAGACTCTTTCCTTTCTTTCCCATAAAGAACTCAATTTTTTTCATTTCTTCACTGATCCCTCGAAACCCTGATTTCTTTTTGGTGTTTTATATACTTATTGTTATTAAAGTTTCCATCTTTGTAGATAGAATTTGTTTGTACTTTATCGTGGATTGCCTGCAAGAGAATAATCTTATGGTTTTTTCTTGAAGGAAATGGAGATCTCTTTTGTGTTGATAGGTGATCAGATGTGGTAAAAATCACAGTTCTAGGGTATCTCTTTTTTTGGGTATGCTGTGATAGGTGGGTTTTCAATTACTTGGTTTAGAAAGAAGCCATTTAAGCTGTGTTGGATTTGTAGTTTAGGGTTAATACATTACATCGATGATTAAATTTCTGCTCAGCTTGTAGTTGAAGATAAGTTTGAAGTAGTGATTATAGATGGGGCAGCCCTTGTTTTATGAGATTGTGGAGAAACCAGCTAGTAGCTGTCTAATTGGGATTTGTAGTGCAATATGGTTTTATATACAGAAGAAGAACGTAGGGTATTCACATGTTGGTTTAAGTTATGAGACTGCTGTTGAAGGGCATCATTGGAGGATAATAACATCCGCATTTTCACATATAAGTGTCTTGCATCTTGTTTTTAATATGAGTGCTCTGTGGAGTCTTGGAGTTGTGGAACAGTTGGGACACATGGGTCTTGGTGTGTCATATTATCTTCAGTACACACTTGTTTTGGTTGTGCTGTCAGGGTTGCTTGTTTTGGGGATGTACCATGTATTGATACAAAGATTTAAGCTTGAGTATTTTCGGAGAGTGACGGCTGTTGGCTACTCTTGTGTTGTGTTCGGATGGATGACAATTCTTTCTGTGAAACAACCCTCTTCAAAGTTGGATCTCTTTGGGTTCCTTTCACTCCCCATAAGTTTTGCACCATTTGAGTCATTGATTTTCACTTCCATTATTGTTCCACAAGCAAGTTTTCTGGGGCACTTATCGGGAATCATAGTTGGGTATGCTATAGCTTGGGGTTTGATTCATGGGATGAATAATTACTGGGCAATTTCTATGTTAGGATGGATTGTACTTGTTTTCATCTACAGTTTGAAGCGATCAGGCACATATGATTTCTACTTTCTGGAGATTGAATCCGTTACAGATCCGTCCTTGCCTTCTGTCCGGTTTCTCGGAAGTGGTAGAACCTTGCAGATGAGTGCAATTCCAGTTGAAGGTGTAGAAATTGTCTAACTTTTGGTCAAGATCACTGTCTGGAATGCGGGCTTGATTCAGTCAAGAGTCATCCCATAATGATAGCATATGATCTTGCTTTGCCACTAGATGCTTATACTTCAAATTGCTAAAGTGTTCCTGGTCTTTAAAGATTTTCTGCTACACCCTTTCTGCTTTTGTCAACAGCTAGATGTTGTTGCTGCACAATACGTTCATCATTGTTCCCATACGTTTCATTAAGTGTACTGCAGATGTGTTTTAATACTTTGATTTTTTGTTCCTGTTAACCTTGTGATCCTGGTTATTTGAATTGCTACATATCGTTTTACCATTTTTTGAAGAAATGGTAAAAGTGAGTTTGTTTAAAGCACACACAATGCAATTCAGGTATGACTTTTATACAATTATTGAACAGGACTTCAGACATAAATGTTCTGTTTTTTCTTTTTTATTTTATAATTCCAATTTGGTTGGTAATTTGATGATAGATGGCAGCTTTTGTGAGTTACAGACAAGTCTTGAGGTGTTATCAATTTTTTATTTTAATGTTTAACTGTTAATTTAAATGCTAATTTTGGTTTGTGAGGATGATCTTGGAGATGTTTTAGACTAATATTTTGTAATGTAGGAAAACAGAGATAGAAGTCACCTTTACAAAGCCTGCTGCCCATGTAGGCTAGTTGTTTGATAGGAATGCTCCGTCCCAAATTAGCTCTAATCGCACCTCTGCCCAGCATATTTCCTTTTGGTGTCAGCCCAATTTTCAACAGCATAAATTCTTAAGTTTTGTTCCTTTACTGATAGCAAATATCTGGAAAATCGACAGTGTAAGCCTGTATGGTATAGTTTTTCCATTCAGGTAGCATAGCAAACCTGTAGGTAATACCAATTGTAGCATACAGTTAGAGTTGAGAGACTGCTTGTGTAATTCTCAAATGAAAATTGGTTGCTTGTCTGTATAGGTCCTGTGTCCAAACATTTTCATCCTTCCTAGCTGTGATGGAAAATTTGGGATAAGAGTTGGGCAGTGTAGTTTTGTTGATATGTTGTTTGTTGGTTTGCTCTCTCATTTTCTCATAAATTGTCGGTAGACTTAACAGTTGTGTGGAGTCTGGTGACATGATAAAGTAGTGTGAGGTGTAGTCCCCATGTCACCAACACCATGTAGCATGATTGTGCCTGAAATTTGTCTTCGTAAAATGACATGTTGACAAGTCCAAACAAGGAATGCTTTAGCTTTATCCACTTAGCAATCTGTTGGATACACCCTCCAACATTCTCAATTCTCATGAAGAAACCATCTTCGTAATAATGATAATTGAGCTAATATCATATCTTTTAAAGTATGATAGCATTGCCTCACAAGTAAAATGTCTTTTTGAGGTGGTGTTGAGATTTTAAAGAGGATTTATAGCCCGGAGTGAATGAGGTGACCACCTATTAAGATTTTTGCATTATTTATTTGTCCTGATATTTTAATTATGTTATATGTATATCGATTTTATTCCATATTTATTATTTATTATCTTAATATCAAAAATTCATTTTTATTCATTGAAAGAATATATGTATGTAAAAATAAATTTCTCATTTTTATTTCATATCATTTCATTTTTACCTTACCTTATTCATTTTTATTTATTATCTTAATATCTGATAAGTTGCACGATGTTCTTCTCACGATCTCTTTCACCACATCTTTGAGCGATCAATAAATATGGTGCCCTTTACAGTACAAGAAAAAAAAAATTATCAACAATCATGTTGGCTTTGTTCATCCATCACACATTATGGTGCAACTGTATTTCTCTTGTTTTATTTTAAAGCTATCAACATATTCTTTCTTTTTATGTACCTGATGTTCAAGTATTTAGGCCTAATTTTATATATAGATGGTGGTGGACTGAACACCTGTATTCGTATGCATATTAAATTTAATTGTGGGATAAAAAATAAAAACTAATAAAAAAATTCAAAAAGTGTTATTATTAGTGTTTTTAAAAATAGTACCCATTCCTTGAGCAGTAATAATAAAGTTCCTAAAATGATTCCTTAAGCAGTAATAATAAAGTTCCTAAAATGATAAGAGTATAAATTAAAAAACTTCGATATTAGTCTTTCCATTTTTTCTTCAATATCATATTTTTAATATTCTTTTATTTTGTATATGATGCTTTGTACAATAAAATGTACAATTAGAGGTTTATAATTCAGCTCTTGTCCACTTTGAATGCAATGTATTTTTTGTGGTGGTTGGTTACTGCCACTAGCTCATGCACTATCTCCTCTCTGTAACCAACCCACTAAAGAATCTTGCCTTTTGTTCTATTTGCCATTTAGATGCACCTATTGCAAAACAGTAATTTTAGGATAATGATACATGTCATTTTCCTCTTTTGTATCAAGCAAGTTTCCTTTAACTTCTTGTTGGATTTCTTCACTTGTACTTTTTTTTTTTTTTTGTTTTTTTTTTTGTTTTTAACCATTGAGATATTTGCATTCTCACTTATGTTGGTACATTTGGATATATTCTTATGTTTCTGTGCATCTCGTTGCTAGTTAAATAAAATTTAAATTATGTAATTCCTCCACTTTGCATTGTCGCAAAAGAAGCATATAGTATCATTTTATTATTTAGTATTTGTTTGCAATACTCCCGTGTTGCATCATCTTATGTACCAAAATTTTCATACAATCTAATTTCCTATCAAAACAAAATTAAATTTTGTGCCATTTAATTTATATAAATGAAAATTGTTATTGATAAAATTTGGTGAACTGACAAGTCAGCAACGATACCGGAAAAAACGATAATCAAGTATGTCATTTCACCAAAGTCAACCATATGGAATCAATTATAGTTGATCAAGGCTCAACCTTTGACTCCAGAGAGATCTAGTTGGGTTAATCCGATCGATCGAATAGAGATAATCTGATCAGGTTCATCAGGTCGTTCGGATATAGATAACTTGATTGAATTCAACTAACCGATCGAATAGAAACAACCTGGCCAGACTGAACAACTGATCGGATAAAAGAGACATTGGTAGGGTTGAGTAACCGATCAGGTAAAGAAGATCCAGTCGGGTTAGATAACCGGTTGGCTAGTGATGTGTGGAAGACAGTAACTCCAAGTTAACCACAACTCAAATACGCAGAGTAACCATAACTCAAATATGAAGAGTAAGAATCTTACCAAAACAAGGAACCATGAAGCTCCAATATGGAAACAAATTTCCTTAAAGATATTAGAGTCCAATTCAATATGGGATCTAATTCATTTAATCCGCAGGATATAGACTCCTACTAAATCTCGTCAACTTTCGTTACTTGAACACCAAAGAATTAGGGTTCTATGCATGTATAAATAGACATTTAAATGTCTTTATATACATATGTGAAAAATGCATATAACTGTAAGAGTGGAAGAGTGATTGAGTGTGTAATTCATCTTTACATAGTGAAACCTTATTCTCATTATCTCCGACAATCGTGGCTTTTTTTCTTTTAATGTTTTCCACGTAAAATCCGTTTTTAGTTTGTTTAATTATTACTTTTACGCTTCATAGTACATTTTATCATTCGCATTAACTTGTTGGACGCGTTGGTTTTTCCATAATCTAAAAATCACTATCAACAATTGGCATTAGAAGGAAGGGGTTACATTGCAAAATCACTCCATGGACTTTTGACAAGCTACCGTGGCTAACAGCAGAGGTGGAGATGCCTCAGATCGCGACGGAAGCAGGTCCCTACACGATGTCAATGCTTCCAGTGTGTGTGGGGTGAATATTAGTGCCACTGGAGGAGGATTGGCTTTTAGAACTCTAATCGCGGGTGCCCAAACCGTGGTAACCCCTGGAAACACTTTAGAGGAGATTTCCTTGGAAGCATTCCAACGCATTTAGGAGTTCCTATAGATGGTCATTAAAGAGGCCTCAAGGCAAGGGATCAACATATCGGTGATTGCGAATCTGACTTCCCTATATCAGTTATCAATTTCCGTTGTGGTTTAGGACCTTAAAGTGTGCTCAGAGATAGTGGTCGCAACTCTAGGTGTTTCTTGTAAAATTGGTAAAGATAAGGCGGATAACGTGGGCAATAAAAAAAACGTTCCTAGAGGAGAGATAACCGCTATGATGTTAAAGACCACGAAGAGGATGGTCACCATGGTGGTGAAGATTACAGAGAACCCGAGCGTCAATATGATGCCTGGAGATATGAAGACAATCGATCGAAATATGCTAGTGAAAACCATTATGGGGTTGATCAAAGGAGACCCTAATCGGTTTCAACTGATGATGATCTCCCACCCAGGAGACGCCGAGTAACCAGGTCGCCGGTCAGGTTTAACCAGCAAAACGCTCAGATTATAATGCATATACCAAAAGACCCTTATGGAATCACAATTCGTCAAATGTTTGATAAGCATGGAGAACTAGAAGGTGATCGGGAAGTCCTCTTATGGAGAATTGAGTTGGGGGGAGGTTTGGTGTTTCATCCTTAAAAACCCAATGATTTATGGAATTTGACTGAAGATGGAAAGTACCTCCAATATCCGATCAGTCAAGGGTGTAGAAATGATGAATCTCTTTATGGATCAGAGGATTATTTGCACAGATATCCTTTAACAACTTCCATAAGCAGACTAAAATCATGTATGAATTGGGGTCAGCTGAGCATGCGCAATCCTTACATTTTCCAAAAATCTAGCAATGTATGGCTGGATAGGCAAAGTAACACCTAAGGTGAGCATGACCCCATATATTGTTGGGATTTATGCCATAAAGCTTATAATTTGTAAATGTGAATGAAACATTAATAAAAGAAGTAGTTTATTCATTCTATATACCTGTCTCATACATTTATATCATGTGTACTTAACATCCAAGATTGCCGGATGCAATCTTTAACTGAGTATAAAAGTGTTATATATAGAGTTCAATTTGAGATGAGCAATATAAAGAGTCCGTAGATAGCAAGTAGAGTTGGGTACTTTAATTGCTTTATTTGTGGTTAATCTACAACTACGGTCCATTCTATAATGTACGGTGGTTTGAACCTAGACTATTCATATGGTGATATGGGAATGGATGCACCTTATATGATGTGATCATATAAGATTAGGTCATAATATATATGAATCTCCACCAAAATTCGTTACAAGATGATATTCATATATATATATATATCGATAAATGATAACTATACATGGGTGATCTTAATCCTAAGTGTTTTATCGTCTTCTTCTTGTTAGATTGTGGTTTTTGATATACAATGGGTGAGATTGAAGGCCCATTCCCGGTCAATAACTTCGTATGTTGGAATCGCGGTTTGGCTTGTGGCTTGGAAGGTCTGTGTACAATTGTGGAATTCACTCTTTCTTGCGAGAAATAGATGGTAGTTCTTTTAAGGGTTGATTTCGGCATTGAACAACATGAGCGCTCTCTTTCTTCCATAATGGAAGTTAGGATTTATTGTTCATTAGAGACTCAATGGTACTTAATGGAAAAGATATAATTGAAGGGGTATAACGAACTTTATGATCCAATTCTAATTATGAACTACTTATGGAGGATCATACTGTAAGAAATAACTATATCGATGGACAATTGTAATTTCGGTTTGTGTAATACATCTACAGTTATGATAGTACAGTTTCAGGTTTTTAATGGAATAACTCCAAGGTTAATAATCATTAATTATTAATTAAAGAGATTAATTAATTATTTCTAAGTATTATTAGAGCTAAAAATTGTGGGTTCATTAAGTCTTCTTGCTAGCCCGATTGATTAAAGGTAACAAGAGTCACAATCAATTAATTGGATTGTCTAATTAATTGTGTTACGAAAGAGACACGTGTATATTCAGGGATTAATTGAATAATGAGATTATTTAATTAATATATTAATAATTAATTAATTAGATTAGATTATTTAATTAAATAAATTATAAATTATAAATTATTAATTGATTATTAAATGGAGGTTGCATGTTCAAATCATAACTGAGACAAAAATTAAAATAATTAGATTATTTTATTCTTTACTTAGTCTAGTATTTAAATTTAAGTCAACTAGGGATAAGTGGGAGTTAGATTACTATTTTACTTATGACACTTAGAGTATCTCCAATGCAAGCGTGATTTGTGAAAAAAAAAAGATGTCACATAGGATTAATAGACATTCTGTTAAAAAATCTTTCTCCAATGCAGCCGTGCATATTCAATTTCAAGATGATGTGGCAAAAAAAAGTAGACATTGTCAACATGACCGTCCACTTTTAGACGGCCTGTTGCACAACCCTTTTTTTGGTTGATTCAGCAAATATTTAAAAATGATATTAATTTTTTTATCTATTTTTGGTAAGGAAATAAAATAAAAAAGAAAACAAAAAATAAAATTGGACACATCATTAAAACAAAATGTGGTTTAAACGGAAGTATTGGAGACTAAATTTTAAGTTGAACATCTATCAAGTCCATATTCTTACCACATAGTAAGCAAGTCTCTTGACATTGCTTCCATGTCAACAGTAATTCATATGGTAAATGCCCTTAAATACTAATATCTTTTTAATCTATGGAGATATATTTTGAAAAGATATGTATATGGTTATTTAATATATATATATATATATATATATATATATATATATATTTTAACATAACTAGGATACAAACTTATTGTGTCATTGAATCAAAAAGCAAAGAGCAAACAAAAAACCCTAGAAGGTCTAGGTTAAATTTTCGGCCAAAGAAAAAAAAAATCCTTGTGATGGTCGAACATAGCAAGAAGAAAAGGAGTTTTTTTCAAGCCCGTGCATCCTCCTTAGTTCTTTGAAGATCGTGACATGGTCACACATAGTTACTAGATCACAAGAACATATCAAGAAAGACCTGGTGGTTCGTAATCAGAATAAAACTTAAAGAAATGAAGGAATAGATCTTCAAGGGTATGATCTAACGCTCATTCTATATTCTTGTATATTGTATATGGTTTATATGTTGCGTAAAAAAGTTTTAAAACTCCGTTTCTGTTGCACAACGTAAATTCAGGTTTTTCATATATAGCAACAATGCCCGTGGTGGATTCCAGATGGCTCGGTTCTCATCGCGAAAAAGCTTGTCTGAACAAGGAATGTCAAACTTCTTAGTGTACTTAAGGATTTCCCGATTGGTGATCGTATTAACCTCAGTATCATAAGCAAAAGATTGAATGTCAAAAAATCATAGCAGATGCGCCTCACGCTTCTCTTCAACTTCCTTCATCCGAATAGTTTACGATGTAATCTTCACGTCATTTGAGGAGGAAGTTTTAGCAGCAGGTTTGTTACCATGACCGATGTGAGCTGATCTTGTGATTTCTAGACAGAGTTTGACAAGAGAAACTATGGGATTAAAAGAAGCAAAACTAAAATCAGGTTGTGCAAAAGTATAATCAATAGTAAGAGCTACATGCTGAGATTGTGATGTGAAAATTAGTGGGGTATTTCTTAGCATAGGTTCGATACTATTAGCAGTTTTTGTATCACCGACCTCAATATCTTGGCATAATAATTCAATGAATAGGTGGTGGGTGCGAGGTTCCATGAAAACTAACATGATATCCCAAGACAAAGCAAAGAAGAAACAATGATCTTGGAAGGAATCTTAGATTCGACGGTTAGAGAAAACTGAAAATTTTGAAGAAAATTCGAAGCTCAAGAAAATAATAGTTTTGAGGATTAGGGTTTAGTTCTTGAGAGAAGATTTGCATAAATACGTTGACATAGAGGGAAGATGAAGATTTTCAAATTTTATAGGTGGCAATGATGTCACCCTACATTTGAAAACTGTACGTATATGAGTGAGGGTTGTTGCACGTTCTCCGAAAACCACTACCCATACTCTCACTAACGGCTTGACAAGTGTAACTCAAAGAGTATGATTAGCCATCACGGGTCCCATCAACATATCAAATCAGTCGAACAAGTTGAATGTTACAGCTAAAATTAGGTGCTTAGCTATTAAGACAAAACCAACATTAATGAGCTAGAAGACAAGACCTGAAAGATATAATTAAATATGTCTCATCGAACGAATCTTTTTTCAAAACCGAACTAGGTGCTCGGCTTGAATATTTAAGGGGTATTGTTATTAGTAAAATTAGGTGAACTGACAGGTCAACATCGATACTCGAAAAAACGATAATCATGTATGCCATGTCACTAGAGTCAGTAAGACGAAACCCATTGTAGTTGACCAAGGTTCAACCTTTGACTCTAGCGATATCTAGACGGGTTCATCTGATCGATCGGTTAGAGATAACCTGACCAGGTTTGTCAGGTCGATCGGGTAAAGATAACTTAATCAAGTTCAACTAACCGATCGAATAGATAAACCTGGTCGGGTTGAACAACTGATTGGGTAAAAAAGACATTGGTCTAGTTGAGTAACCGATCGGGTAAAGAGGACCTGGTCGGGTTAGATAATCGGTCGACCAGTGATGTATGGAAGACAGTAACTCCAAGTTAACCACGACTCTAATACGAAGAGGAAGAATCTTTCTTAAACACCTTTCAAGCAGTCCAAAAACCACTCCCATGATAGGTTGTTCTCTGAGTCACCGTAGCCAAAAGCAATGGGATAAACATGTTCACTCCCATATTGTGCAGTTGCAACAAACATTGTACCATTGAATCTTCCCTTTAAATGGGTACCATCAACGACAATAAATGGATGCAGAAACCTCCAAAATCCTCTAAGTGAGGCACCCAACGACATGAAAAAGTAGAGAAATTTACCATCTTCGTCGCACTGTAAGTCAGTGATTGTTCCGGGATTTTTTTCTTCCAACACCTAACCGAATAATGGCAATAGTTGGAAGGTTTCATCATATGTTCCATAGGTGAGTGACAACACATAATCGAGAGTTTGATATGCCTTACTGTACATGGTTTGAATGCCATACATTGTTTTTATGTCGGTGATTATGTCCTTAGAACGCATTAGTCGACCATCTTGTTGTTACAATCTAGGTGCACCATTTCTCCAATTATGACTGCACTAGCTTGTCGATGGCGGTGATGAATCTCCTCTAACGGACAAGTGTGTTCGTTGACAAAACTTCTTACTTGGAAGTATGTCGCTTCATCTCTCCTCACCGCTCTTAACTTCCACGTACAACTGTCCATCAAACAAACTAGATGTAACGTTGTCTTGTTCGATGTTTTCACCTTCTACTCGAAGTTGTGCTGCAATGCAAAATGCCCAACCAATCTCTTCAAATCCTTTTTACTAGGAAAAAATTACCCTTTATATATCATGTTTGTTGGTTCATCGTCTACCAAGTTCCTGCTTCCACCCATACCAAAAGAGTACAATTCTGCTCCTGGAATTACCCACGTTATGGCATTGTCAGAATCAGCTTCAGTTACATTAGGACGGTGTTGGAACCCTGTTCACCAGTTACGCAGCCGAACTAGGTTTTAAATTTTTTTATACAGATCATATATGTATCTAGGACCGGTGAACTTTGGATCGTAGTTATTTTTCGGAACTAATACATACGATATGTATATAGAGGAAATTGTAATCAACAAAAATCAGAAGAACATACCAACGTTTGAAGGCTCATTCACTTTAGGATGTGCTCTTATTTGAAATACTATGTGTTCCTGTCTGAACCACTCGATCTTCCTCGCTATTTCCCAGATCTGGTAGCTGCGTGTGGGCACGTCACGATCTCAGGAACTTAAATGGAGGATGTAGAGAAAATTTAAAGAAACTATTTCTTCTCAATTTGATGTATTGATTTTATGCACACATAAATTGCATCTCATGCAAAACTTATGTCTTTTTTATTTCTTTTTGCCGCGTGTGTATCCGGTACACTTAAAAAAAATATCACACTTTTTTTCTTTCTATGCGTGTGTACTTGTACACTTTTAAAAAAAATCACATTTTTTTTTTACAAATCTGCTTTTTTGCCTCACGCCACACTTTTTTTTTATTTAAAAAGTCAATCCCCTATTTTTTTTTTCAAAAGAAAATAATATATATATATATATATATATATAAACTTGTTTGTATCATATACAAACACTTATATATATGTACACACCAATTTACATCCAATACAATCTCTTGTATTATAATTGATATATATATTTTAATTATCATTTTCAAATATATCTAATATATTAAAAGTGATAATAAGTATTTTAAATTTAAAGTTAAATTTAAATACTTAGATGAATGATTTAGTAAAATAAAATAATTATATTATTTTATCTTCACATAAGTCCATATATCAACTAACACCCTCCAATTAATAGTTAAATAATAATTCATAATTATCAATATAATTAAATAATCTAATTATTTAATTAATTTAACTATTAAGATTCATTAATTAAATAATCTCATTATTCAATTAATTCCGGAATATATACGTGTCACTTTTGTAACAAAATTAATTGGACAATCCAATTAATTTGTCGTGACCCTTGTTACCTAAATCGATTGGGCTAGCAAGAGGACATAATGGACACACAGTATTTTGAGCTCCAATAATCCTCGGAATCATTAATTAAACTCTTTAATTAATATTTTTTGATTATTAACTCCGGTGTTATTCCACTAAAAACCCGAAGCTGTATTTTCTCAAATGTAGACGCTTTTACACATACCGATACAACTCGGTGTCCATCAATATAGCTATTACACATGGTGTGATCCTCCACAGTAGTTCATAATTAAAGCTGGGTCATAATATCCGTTATACCCCCTTAATTACATATATCCTTTAAGTACCGTTGACTCTATAATGAATAATAAATCCTATTTCCTTACGGAATTAAGAGGACGCACATATTGTCCAAGCCCCGAATCAACCCTTAAGGGAACTACCTTGTACTTCTCACAACAAGGAGTGGATTCCACAATTGTGTACAAACCTTCCCAGCCACAAGCCAAACCGCATTCCCAATATATGGAGTATATTGATCAGGAAATGCATCTGACCTCACCCATGGTATATCAAAGACTACGATCTAATCTGAAGGAGTCGATAAGACACTCAAGATTAAGATCACCCACATATAGCCATCATTAGTTGATATATATGAATCTCATCGGTAAACGGATCTTGGTGAGAGATTCATATAGATCAAGGCCCAGTCATATATGATCACATCATACAAGGTGCCTCCATTCCCATATCTCATATAGATGATTCATGATAGAATCATCGTACATTACAAAATGGACTGCAGCTATAGATTAACCACAAATTAAGTACCCAGCTTTATTTGCTATCTATGGACTCTTTAGATTGCACGTCTGTTACTGTATCCATCTGTATATAACACTCATATACACAGTTTGAGATTACATCCGGCAATCTTGGATGTTAAATATATGCACAAGTTATAAAATAAACAACACAACATGAATAAACTGAACTTTTCCTTTTATTTATTTCATAAATCCATTTACAAATTACATCTTTATGGCATAAACCCTAACAATCTCCCACTTGCACTAAAGCATGTGAGGCATGTCTCGTAACCTTATACCATCCAGGTGACCCAAAAACACTTTAGTCGGTAAGGTCTTTGTAAATGGATCAACATGATTGTCTTGTGAGACTATCTTGGTGACGATCACATCTCCTCTCTATACTATCTCTCTAATGAGATGCTGCTTTCTCTCTATATGCTTCCCTCTTTTGTGGCTTCCTGGTTCTTTTGAATTAGCCACAGTACTACTGTTATCACAATAAAGTGTGATGGGCTTATCCAGATCTGGAACAACTTCCAGATAACTCAAGAACTTACGGAGCCAAACAGTTTTTTTAGCAGCTTCACAAGCGGCTACATATTTGGCTTCCATGGTAGAGTCATCAATGCAAGATTGCTTGATACTTCTCCACAGAATGGCTCTACCACCCAGGGTGAATACTAATCCAGACATGAATTTCTAAGAATCCCTATCTGACTGAAAATCAAAATCCGTGTATCCTAACGGGATCAAATCCTGCCCGAAATACACTAGCATATAGTCTCTCATTCTCTAAAGATACTTGAGAATTGTTTTGACAGCAACCCAATGATCCAATCATGGGTTAGATTGGTATCTACTGGCTACTCCCACTGCACAACAGATGTTCGGTCTCGTGCATAACATAGCATATATGAAACTACCTACTGCCGATGTATAGGGCACACCTCTCATATCTTCAACTTCTTGAGGTGTCTTAGGACACTGTTCCTTAGACAAGTTAACTCCATACCTAGAAGGTAAATTACCTTTCTTGGAGTTTTGTATCAAAAATTGCACAAGAATCTTATAGATATATGATGTCTGAAACAGTGCTATGAGTTTGTTCTTACGATTCCTAATAAGCTGGATCCAAAAAACATAACTCGTCTCTCCCAAATCTTTCATTTAGAATTGGCTAGCCAACCAGCCCTTTACATCAGACAACACTCCAACATCATTCCCAATGAGTAGGATATCATCTACGTATATGACCAAGAAAACTACTTTCTTATCAATGATGCGCTTGTAGACACAAGGCTCATCGACATTCTGCTCGAAGCCATAGATTTTGATCACATCATCAAACCTGATGTTCCAAGATCTAGATGATTGCTTAAGCCCATAGATGGACCTTTGCAGCTTACAAACCTTTTGCTCTTGATCCAGAGACACGAATCCCTCTGGTTGCATCATATAGATGCTCTCATCTAGATTGTCATTCAAGAATGCAGTCTTGACGTCCATTTGCCAAATTTCGTAATCGAAATAGGCAATAATGGATAAGAGAATCCTAATAGACTTAAACATGGCTACTGGCGAGAAGGTCTCATCATAATCGACCCCCTCTTTCTAGGTATAACCCTTGGCCACTAGCCTTGCCTTGAAGGTCTCTACCTTCTCATCTACTCCTCTATTTCTCTTGTAGATCCACTTACACCCTATGGGTTTTACCCCATCCGGTAAGTCTACAAGATCCCAGACTGAGTTAGAGTAAATGGACTCCATCTCGAGATTCATGGCTTTAAGTTATTCCACTTTATCAGGATCTTCCATTGCATTCTTAAATGTCAATGGATCATCAACACTATCAGCAGAGACAACACCTTGTCCCTCACCTATACCTAAATAGCGTTCAGGTTGTCTCACAACCCTCTCACTACGTCTAGGTGGTAGTGTATCCTGATCAGGAACCATCTGACTCTCAGATGTTTGTGGATCAACAACTCTTGTTGATAAAACACTAGTCTCACCAGGCTCCAACTCATTCAATACAATCTTAGAACGAGGTTTATGGTCACTAATATAGTTATCCTCAAGAAACGTTGCATTTGTCAGTACAAATACTTTGTTATCTTCGGAACTATAAAAGTGTCCACAACTGGTCTCCTTGGAGTATCCTACAAATAGGCAGACCACAGACTTGGAGTCTAGCTTTCCAGTTCTGTTCTTCAGCACGTGTACTGGACACTCCCATCGCAAACTAGCTTTACGACCATTCCGCAACTCTAGGGGAGTCTTAGGAACAGATTTGGATGGCACCACATTCAAAATGTATGCCGCTGTTTGTAACGTATTTCCCCAGAAGGAATTTGGTAATGATGAGAAACTAATCATAGATCTCACCATTTCCATTAGGGTTCTATTTCTCCTCTCCGCTACACCATTTTGCTGAGGTGTACCGGGAGCTGTGAGTTGGGAAAACTATCCTATGCTAGACCAAGAAGTCTTCAAACTCTTGGTCAAGGTACTTACCTCCACGATCCGATCGTAGTGACATGATAGTCCTACCTAATTGATTTTCAACTTCAGCTCGAAATTCTTTGAACATTTCAAATGTTTTCGATTTCTGTAGTATTCGGTAGACGTATTAGTACCTTGAGTAGTCATCTATAAAGGTGACATAATACTCAAAACCACCCCTAGCTTTAACATTTATCGGTCTGCAGACATTTGTATGTATAAGCTCTAGCGGTTCTTTAGCTCTAGCGGTTCTTTAGCTCTAAGCCCATTTCCAGTAAAAGGTCTCTTAGTCATCTTACCTTCCAAACAAGATTCGCAGACAGGTAAGGTGTCAACCTTTAACTCACTTAAAGGTTCGTTTTTTACTAGTCTGTCTATCTGGTCAAGGTTGATATGACCAATCCTTAGATGCCAGAGATAGTCATTATCTGGAGAAATCTTATATCGTTTAGTTTTTGGTTTTTCAACCTTAAGCATTTTGATGTTGAGCAGTGTAGTATGTATTAACGGTCTTAACACATACAAATTGTTTTCATTAATTTCTGAACAAATATTCAAACCATTCTTTCCAATAATAACAGACTTATTATTAAAAGAAACAGAATATTTTTGTTCTAACAACTTAGAAACGAAAATCTAATTCCGTATAAATCCAGAAATATAAAATATATTGTCCAACAATATATAATTATTACAAAAATGTAATCTAATTACGCCCACTGCTCGTGCCAACACGATATCCTCTGACCCCATACACATTGAGAAGGCTTGCTCCTCTAGCTGTGTCCAAGAATCAGTCCATTGTAAATAAGAACAAACATGGTTAGTGGCCCCCGAATCAACTATCCAGAGTGAAGAATTGTCTTCCACTAAACACGACTCAAGAATAAGTAAATCATATTTACTTTTCTTGGACTTCTTCTTGCTTTGGGCTTTCTTGGGTTTGGGCTAACCCTTCGCTTTCTCAGTAAACCTCTTTCTCTTTTTATTATTAGAGTAGGAAGATGGTTAAGCAACATTTGCCTCACTGGTCTTACCCTTGTTGTCCTTAGTCAAGGACTCAAATGTAGTGAGCTCATTAAGCAACTATGTGAGATTGAACCTTAACTTTTTCATTCCGTAGTTGCTCTTAAACTGATCGAAACTCTTCGAAAGAGTCATCAGTATGATGCTCACTTGACTGGGTTCTTCAATGGCCCCGTCATTGACTTCTGTCTTGTTGAAGTAGGACATCATGCTCAGGACATGTTTCCGAACTGACGTAACTTCCTTCATAAGAGTGAGCGTAGCGGAACGAATGGCTTAATGTCGCTTTTGCTCGGAGGTTTGCCCGAACATAACTTGTAATGACTCCATGATTTCGAATGCTGAAGTCATTGCTTTATGCTTTGTGACAAACACGTCTGTCATAGAAGCCAACAGATATGTTCGGGCCTTCTTATCAGATGAGACCCATCTCTCGTATGTCTCACGAACAGCTCATGTGGCATTGGCAGCAGGCGCTGGAGGACACTTCTCCGTAAGCACAAACTTGAGGTATTTGGTGACCAATATTGCATTAATGTTAAGTTTCCGCTTAGTGTAGTTATCACCAGTTAATTGTCGTTTGCGAGAATTTGAAGTAATGCAGAAGACATTATTGCTGAAATAAATAAAATATTCATTCATTCATTTATTTAAAACAAGTGCAAGTGCTTTGGTATAAATTTAAACATGATGCATGCACATCTTTAACGAACTAGAACTACCCTAAAACTAGTTACTATACCACGACAATCCAACATACCACAAAGAAGTGCCGCCTTAGGGTCGGTCAAGTCTTTGCATGTTGGACCGAGACATTCTCAATCAAATGATATTCTAGAATAACTCTTATTCCATATTATTCAACCATCGTTCATTCAGACAGGTTTTTAATTAACAAACTTAATCAAAACCTTTCAAAACCTTCGTGAGTGTAACCCATCATTTCAGATCTCATGAGATTAACTCGATAAATGTCGCCTTAGGGTCGGTCAATCCCAAAATACCCTCAGAAATCCTATCCGTTAGGAAGTCAACCTTGGTATTGACCTTTGTGGAAACCCTCCTTAGGGAGGATGAAAGCAAAGCCGTCACGATGCCCCACTCGGATCTACGGTGTTGAACTAATGGTGGAGACCGCATGATATTTATGTCATATATCCATCTCCCACTCACTATTTTAAATTAGGGTTTTCTATTAACCGTTAATGCACCTAGACTCTACAAGATTAAACGACTAACTTTAATCAAGTTATCTAGCGCATTAATTAATTAGAAACAAATTTTAATTAACTAATAAATTATTAATGATTTTTAACAATTAAAAATCTAATCTATTAATGAATAATCTAACCATTTGTAAATTATTTATTAAGGTCAGATTATCATGTCAGTGTTTACCAAGTTTTAACTATTAAAACTCTAGCACTTTATACGGTTCATTTATTATTAGAATATTAATCATATTAATCCTAATTACAATAAATGACCATATTAATCTATCTTATTTAACTCTTTAATAACTAGATTAATATTAAAGAGAATTACCAAGTTTTCAAACCATTAAAAAATAATCTCATTATTCATAGTCATTTATGTATATTGCCCAGTTTAATCACATTAAAATAAAATACATAAAATACCAGGCTATGATGCATGTATAACATATCAAATATATTTGTGTAGGCACATCTAATCTAAATGACATATGTATGCATGTCAATGCTTTTATCATCACATAATATAAAGCATACAGAAATTGAACAAGTACTGTGGATTATTTAACCTAAAAAAAATTGGAATATAAAATGACGAAAAAAATTCCCAAGGCATTCATTGGTCTTCTAGTAACTTCAGATATCTTCTAGTTTCTTCAGGTCACTCCGATTCATCTCATGAATCAATCTTCGCGATTTTTTAGGTCTTCAATATAGGTTAAATTTTTCTTTTACAATACAATAACAGTAAAAAAATATATAAAAATAATAATAATAAAAATTATACAACCCATAAACCCTAAATCCACAGTACCATAAAAATTTACGATCAACCATGTTTAAATTAAACAATTTAATTATAAACATTCATACAATCATAAAGATGGTGTCTACACATTCATACAATCATAAAGATGGTGTCTACACATTCATACATTCAAGAGCTTCGAAAATAATTTCCTGTTCCGAAAAATAAATTGCCTCTGATACCAATTGTTGGAACCCCGTTCACCGGTTACGCAGCGGAACTAGGTTTTAAATTTTTTTATACAGATCATATCTGCATCTGAGACCAGTGAACTTTGGACGTAGTTATTTTTCGGAACTAATACATACAATATGTATATACAGGAAATTGTAATCACCAAAAATCACAAGAACATACCAACGTTTGGAGGCTCCTTCACTTTACGATGTGCTCCTGTCTGAAATACTATGTGCTCCTGTCTGAACCACTCAATCTCCCTCGCTATCTCCCGGATCTGGTAACTGCGTGTGAGCGCGTCACGGTCTCAGAAAATTAAATGGAGGATATAGTGAAAATTTGAAGAAACTTTTTCTTCTCAATTTGGTGTATTGATTTTACACACACATAAATTACATCTCATACAAAACTTTTGCCGCATGTGTATCCGGTACACTTAAACAAAATATCACTTTTTTTTTCCTTTTTGCCACGTGTGTATCTGGTACACTTAAAAAAAATTATCACACTTAAAAAAAATCACACTTTTTTTTTGTTTTTTACAAATCTGTTTTTTTGTCTCACGCCACACCTTTTTATATATATAAAAGGTCAATCCCCTCTTTTTTTTTCAAAAGAAAATAAATATATATATATATATATATGAACTTTTTTATATCCTATAAAAACACTTATATATGTGCACATACCAATTACATCCAATACAATCTCTTGTGTTATAATTGATATGTATCTTTTAATTATCCTTTTCAAATATATCTAATATATTAAAAGTGATAATAAGTATTTTAAATTTAAACATAAATTCAAATACTTAGATAAATGATTTAGTAAAATAAAATAATATTATTATTTTATCTTCATATAAATCCATATATCAACTAACACCCAAATAGTTAAATAATAATTCATAATTATCAATATAATTAAATAATCTAATTATTTAATTAATTTAACTATTAATATTCATTAATTAAATAATCTCATTATTCAATTAATTCCCGAATATATACGTGTCACTTTTGTAACACGACAATCCAATTAATTTACCGTGACCCTTGTTGCCTAAATCGATCAGGCTAGCAAAAGGACCTAATGGACCCACAGTATTTTGAGCTCCAATAATCCTCGAAATCATTAATTAAACTCTTTAATTAATATTCCTTGATTATTAACTCCGGTGTTATTCCACTAAAAACCCGAAGCTACACACTCTCAACTAAAGACGCTTTTACACAGACCGATACAACTCGGTGTCTATCGATATAGCTATTACACGTGGTGTGATCCTCCACAGTAGTTCATAATTAGAACTGGGTCATAATGTCCGTTATACCCCCCTAATTACATATATCCTTTAAGTACCATTGATTCTATAATGAACAATAAATCCTATTTCCTTACAGAATTAGGAGAGCGCTCATATTGTCCAAGCCCCGAATCAACCCTTAAGGGAACTACCATCTACTTCTCACAAGAAAGAGTGGATTCCACTATTGTGTACAAACCTTCCCAGCCGCAAGCCAAACCGCAATCCCAACATACGGAGTATATTGATAAAAAAATGCATCACCTCACCCATGGTATATCAAAGACCACGATCTAACCTAAAAGAGTCGATAAGACACTCAGGATTAAGATCACCCATATATAGCCATCATTAGTTGATATATATGAATCTCATCGGTAAACGGATCTTGGTGAGAGATTCATATAGATCATGGCATAGTCCTATATGATCACATCATACAAGGTGTCTCAATTCACATATTTCATATGAATGATTCAGGATAGAATCATCGTACATTATGGAATGGACCGCAGCTATAGATTAACAACAAATAAAGTACCCAGCTTTATTTGCTATCTATGGACTCTTTAGATTGCATGTCTTTTACTGTATCCATCCGTATATGACACTCATATGCACAGTTCGAGATTACATCCAGCAATCTTGGATGTTAAATATATGCACAAGTTATAAAATAAACAACCCAACATGAATGAATTGAACTTTTCCTTTATTTATTTTATAAATCCATTTACAAATTACATCTTTAGGGCATAAACCTCAACAGACGGACCTCAGAGGTCCCAGTATTTCTACTGCACTAGAACTACATCTGTGTACACGTCTTGCACGTCTTTCTGTTTGGACAGGTTCTTCATCTTCCTCATTGTTCACTACATTATTTACCGGATGCAAATTTGCTTCATTATCCACTTCATGAATTGGCCCAAAATTCGGTTCATTGTTCTGCTCATTATTCATGTCATTGTACATCTCATTGTATTGGTGATTGTACTGCCCAACATTCATTTCAATTTGACAACCAAAGAACTCGTCTAATTGAGGTCCAGGTATATAACCATGGTCGGTTACTTCCGGTGGGACACCACACATGTTTTGCTGCTCTTCGTGTCCACTTCTTTCTACGAACAATTGGTTGCTTCCGCCTGACGATTGAAATTGTTGGGTGTTTCCACGACCAGGGGTATCTTCAGCTATCACATTTGTTGTTGCCCTCTCAATTAGACTAACACATACTTGAGGGATCACCATATCTTCCCCTAGTATAAATTGAACATCATCGTCGTTTCTTATAAATGTGCGACATGTTGTCCTGGGAACGATTGATATAGGTTGTAGATCAGCAATGTATTTGTTGACATCGTACTTCACAACGGTTTGCACGATTGACACCAGCTCATCATAAGTCATATTTTTTAACACATACATTCCTTGGTTCTCGGAACCGAAAAACCTCTTACTTCCATCAGGTAATTGCACTCATCGACCGTTGTATGATATGACTGTTCTCATCCTATCCATTGTCCTGTAAAAATCATCATCACAAACCATTATTAACAAATTAAAAAAAAATTAAGTTTACAATTATTAAGAATTAAACAAATTTATTAAGTGTAAGGGATAGACAACATTATCAAAGTAAACAAATTTATTAAGTGTAAGGGATAGACAACATTATCAAAGGGATCGAGCTTTTTGGAAATGGATCGAGAATTATTGTAAGGGATCGAGCTTTTTCCAAATGGATCGAGAACATTTTTAAGGGATCGAGAACTTTTTCAAGGGATCGAGAACTTTTTCCAAATGGATCGTGAACATTTTCAAGGGATCGAGAACATTTTCAAGGGACCGAGAACATTTTCAAGAGATCTAGAACTTTTTCCAAATCGATCGAGAACTTTTTCAAAGGATAGAGAAAATTTTCTGTTAACGGAAAATTTGTTTAGGATGAGAAATCCCCATTAACGCCCTCAAGACCACTACTGCGAAAGTGGTGGCCGGGGTCGGTACCGTAGATACCTGACCTGATCTTGTATGAATATGTAGGAGGATGAAATCGTAGGTATGAAACAAGCCATCCCGCCCGTCGGGCTTCGTGCTTATGAAGTAGATCTGGGGAGCTTGAGGTTCTCTTGCTGGTGTGAAGGGGTTGATCCTGGTCCTGGTCCTCTGTCTGGGTCGAAGCCCGTCATGGTATCTGGAGCCTGGTTCTGGAGCCCGGTTCTGGAGCCCGGTTCTGAAGCCTGATTCCTTCCGGTAATTCCCCGATCTAGATAACAAGTAAGGAGGGGGCTTATCTAGCTCTAGTGTTGGAGAGCTCGAATTCTGCCATAGAGATGATGCAGGAGTGCCCATCGACTTCCTTCAAGCTGGTCTGAGTGGTTTCTCCTCATCTTGATATGTGACTTTAGCATGTAGATGGGAAGATAAGAGCGCTAGGTCCAGCGAGGTAGGAATCTAGCTCGCACTTATATACGCATGCATTACATAGGACACAAGTAAGAGAAACACAAATCTTTTGTAGAGGGAGGTGGACTGACCAAGGGGGGAAAAAGCATCACGAGTGATCACATGCTGAAAAACCCCAAGGCAGTATCTGGAGGAAGGAGGAATACCGTCCCTTTTGTATATATCAGAGAATGCTCCGGGGAGCTTACAAGAATGATGAAGTAATACAACATAGTTGCTTCAGAGAGCTTACAATGGTGGTCGAATGAAGACCGATACCGGTATATTCTAGGTAAAGGTAATACATACATTGATGATATCGAGAGATATTTAAACGAAGCATGTCTGTCTTCTGTCATTGATCAGAGCCCTTCCTTTTTATACCTTTTACAGGCATATTTATAAACGGTGACTACCTTGGCGTGTAAGTCCAGGATTCTTCAATCTTCCTTTTCTTATTGAGTACGATTCTTCCTTTAATATAGTTGATCAGATCGTGGCTAATATCTCGGAGGGGATGTGTTTGTTTCCTCTTCGGACTCTTCTTTCCTTGATAAGCGGGATTCTCTGTTATAGTTGACCCCAAAGAATAGGTTGTGGAGGATATCTTGGAGGAAAAGGTATTTGTTTCCTCTTTGGACTCTTTCACTAATGACGACCATTAAAGAGTTGAATATTCTCTTTATTAATGGTGTTGATCATGTCATTAATTGGGTTGACTGCCTCCAATAATACGGTTGACCTCATTAATGGTACTTTAAATGTCATGGAAGTCAATCCTCTCTTCCTACGTTGCCGAGATGAGAGTTCTAGTCCTGCTTGTCACTTTGGAGAGGTACTTCATGGAGTTTACCCAAGGTGACATTTGATATTTCTTGAGGGCGAGGTACCCTAGGATCCAGTACACTGGCGGGGTCCCCCTAAGACCTCTCGATTGTCACGGAGCTAGATGATGGTCTTCCCATCGAGCTTGTGCTAACCATTTTAGGGGCGAAATATCCCATAGGGTTCCAGCCTTGTAGCTGGGAGCTTGGTTTAGCTACGCCGAGCTTTATCATGGAACTTGACCTAAATATGCAGGCTTCCTAGCGGGGTAGCGGGCTTGGCTAGCAGGCCCTGGTAAGGTGTTTGCCATAAACAAGCGACCTTGGCTCGCTTCTGGAAGGGTGGAGAGGTACATTCGAGTACTGCTCTTGCTACTTGATTTAACCATGCCAAGATCTACAGTGGATCTTGGCGCTTTTTGGTGACGATGGGGCTTTACGGGCTCCTTCATTTAATGCTCGGACAGGTCGAGATTATACCTCGACGAGGCAGGAGGGCCTTAGCAAGACAAGTTCGGCACCTTAAAGGTTTCGTAGTGAAAGTAGAGATAGTAGCAAGCTCTAGGAGAGTGTCACGAGATACCTCGATGTCGGGGGACCCAGGTCCTTTCACATTGACCTACCTTCGGGCTTTATCCTGGTATAAGGAGTTTGACGCGGTCTTGTCGGGCTTTATTTGGTAAGCCTGGACACGTGCGAGATGCTCATATGGTATGGGCGGCCTCGCCTTGCTCCTGTAGGATCGCGTGGTAGCTCGACATCGGGGACCTTGATACCCTGTCAAACAAGCCCGAATTTGGACCCTTGCGGGAAGGCTAGGAAGTGGAAAATTATTCTTTGGTCCCTAGCCAAATTTTGCTATTAACATTTTCAAGAGATCGAGAACTTTTTCAAGGGATCGAGAATTTTTCCAAATTGATCGAGAACTTTTTCAAGGACTTTTTCAAGGGATCGATAATATTCTTCAAATTGTTGAGCATTTTTTCGAAATAATCGAGCATTTTTTCCACATAATCGAGCTTTTTTCAACATATATCAAACCTCGGTTCAATAACAAATATGCTCGATTCTTCTTTACATACATATTCTCGGTCACACATGAAAAATACTTGGATCTATTAAATGTTCATACATGTTGTTACAACACAGAAATGCATGCAAAATTTCGGAAATGCATGAAAATAGAAAAGATAATACAAGATATCATAAATATTAGTTATCTTCTTGTGCTGATTTTCGAACGACAGAACTTTCTTTTTTGGAGAGAGATAGATACAAGTTTTCAGACAACTTTTTTGGGGAGATACAGATAATTTCAAAAAGTTTCCTTTTACAAATATAAGTTTATGTGCAACTTCGGTAGTTCACCATAATAGGTACCATTTAAACTTAAGTTATTAAACCGATGATATCATCACAAAAAAATAAAAATAAAAAGTGACATATCTCACAATTTCTACTATGATGAAAACCGAAAAGAGTAAAGAATGAAATGAATTAACGAAGGAAGTGAAAAACGGAGAACAAATGATTGAGATTCTCTTCATTGAGTTTTTCTTGAATTTCTTCTTTGATATTATCTGCATAAAGAACAAATAATTGAGATGATTTTTTTAAAATGTCTTCATCAAGATTCTGTGCGTAAGAATATATAATTATTGTTTTTTTTAAAAAAAAAAAATTGCTTTTAACTTTAGCAAAAGGTGTTCGGACATGTTTTACTCATTCCTGACTCTTTGTCAAATTCTTAAATTTTATAAATTTGGTAACGTTTCTTCTTAAAAAAAAAATTAATCTACATAATTTGAACAATAATTTAAGTGTCTAAAATTTAATATATATATATATATATATATATATATATATATATATATTATTGTACTATTTTATAAAACATTCGTGAAATCAATATATTTCTAAGATATTGAGATATTTTATAAATATTTTGAACACATTCAGATATTATGTAAGATATTAGATAATTGTCTGTTTTAAATTAGTTCCCTCCAAATTAGATCAATGCACCATTACATGGAAATGTAATCTCATTGGTATCTATGCCATGTGGCATGACATTAATGCATCCAATGCACACAAGATTTTCTCTCCACCGGTAGAAATGTATTTACAGGGTCAAACCATGCATGCTTAATTAAAGGTTTTAGAAGAACCATAATTTTTAGAAAAACAAATTTATGCATTCATATTACTTTTTATATTGAAATAGATCTAGAAGGAATATGCTTAGTTCCAAAAATATGTCACATTGGATATCATATTAAAACTGCAACTAAATATAAGACCATTTTCTTCTTTTCTTTTCCATGTTTTTCATAACCAATCGTTGGGTGAAATGCAAAACTAGAAGTTCTAAACTATAGCAACCAACTCACAACTGTGATAGAGAAAAACTAAAATTTGAACACTAATATCAGTAGTATCTACACAATGATAATTTTATCAAAAACTGACAATCAACCCCTAGCGTCAGTCAAACTTAACCTCTGACCAAGTTTGATTGTCAACAATAAAGACATTTTTGTCATTTCAAGTTTGTTTAAAGAAAAAAAAATTCTATTTAAAGAAAAGTAATTTTAAAAAAGAAAATGGTGTTAAGCTCAATATGGATGTTAGAGATTAATTTAGAGATTAATTGAAAGTAAAAAAAATGAAAAAATGAAAAAAAATGTTTGTGGAGATGGATGGTAGAGATCCAATCCAGCGATGGAGATCCAAGCATATCTGTCGCTCAAGATGTTCTTGAACGACAGATATGCTTGGATCTCCATCGGACTCAACTGGAGGAAATATGGGTCTCCTTTGATGAAGATCAGTTGATCTTTATCTAAAGAGATATGCACTACAAGAAAATTGGCCTATAGAGACGAAAATTTATTAGGACGAATTTTTATTCGTCCCAACAGAACATCTATTAGGACGCAATAACATATTCGTCCTTAAAAATTTCAAACCTAATGAAACCTTTAGGGACTAAAAAATTCGTCCCAATAGATTGTCTATTGGGACGAAAAAAATTATTCGTCCCTAAAAAGTGTAAAACTAACGAGACTTTTAGGGATGAAAATAATTTGTTCCAACAGGATGTGTATTGTGATGAAATAAACTGTTCGTCCCAGTAGAAAGTCTATTGGGACGAAAATTATTCGTCCCTAAAATGTTTGACATCTTTTTTTTGGAAAGAAAAGAAAAAATTAAAAGAAATTATAGAGATTATTTTATTAAGACAAAAATAATATTTATTGCTGATAATGATTTATCGAGATTATATTTTTCATTTTTTTCTTTATTTTTTTAAGTTTTTCTTAAGAAACAAAGATTACAATTAAATTTGCTTCAATTTTTATATTAATTACTGAAGATTAATTTAAAAAATTACAAAAAATTATACATAAACTTTTATAAATATAATAAATAAAAATCTAAAATACAAAACTACTTTTTAGAAAAGTTGTTGCACATTTATCCTTCCCTTTGTAATAGGAATTCAAATATTACATTTGTCGATTAAGTTGAAAAATGTAAAGAAAGTATTTCTATTCCGTATACGATTAACGATAGACCATTTCATCTAACAATATATGATTTGAGAAAATTAGTTTAATTAAATGCTACAATAAACATTTTTTTAACAAGAAAATAAATTATTGGAATTAATCTAAAAATTAAATAACATATAGAGGTTCTATATAAATGGTATGCTTTAATTAATAAAATCTAAACAATAGCAAAACAGATAAGCTTTGTTTCAGTTTCAAATGAGTGATTCGATGCTAAACATTAAATAAGGCTCGATTGTGATGAGAGGGTTGTGCTGAGAGTGAGTTGGGGTTGGGTAGGTAGTGGGATGAAGGTTCCAAACAAACAGGTTTTTTTTTCTTCCAAATTTCGTCCCTATAGATATTTTATAGGGACGAAAAGAAAAATCGTCCCTATATTATTTTGTTTATATAGGTAGTATTTCAGACGAATTTTATTTTTCGTCCCAAGGAATCTATTGTGACCCACCTTAGACGACGTAATTTGAGATGAATTTACTCATTAAATCGTAAATGTTGAGAGAAATTGCTACTGAATTGGGAGTTTCAATCCTGATTCATTCTTGAAACCATTGATCTAACAATTTAATAAAATATTATCTAATAAATCTTTTTTAATAGCCATTTTTATATCATACAAAATAATTATAAAGATAACTGGAATCAATTTAAATTATCTAGTTATTTTTAAAAAAAATTGTTCAATACAAATTTAATTTAGAAACTTATTTACAATATATATAAATAGTTTTTGCATTATTTATCAAAGTTGAAGTTATGTAGTGTAATGGATTGAGATCTACACCATCGAATGTAAAAAGATGAAAAATAATCGTCCCAAAGAAATTAAATTTTATAATAAGTTTATCATTTTTTTAAATACAATTACTGTCGGGACCTGACAAGATTAATTAGACTCTACAAGTACAACCCAGAATATTACTCCCACTATTGGGGAGATGTTACATATGGACTATAACTCTCACAACCGAAGAGATGACTGCTCCCACAAATCGAGAGCAAATTTTCCATATATACTTGTAAAATGTGTATAGTGAGATTCGAAACTCTAACCACTAGGTATGGAAGGGATGCACACAACCATCATTGAATTTAAAATTTTGATTAGTGCAATAAAATTTAAATTTATCAAACAATCGTTTTTTCTAATAAGACTTTGATTTAAAATCATCAATGAAAATTTAACAACTTAATAGGTTATATATAAATTTTGTGCTAACAATAACAAATTAGCATACTTGATCCGGTGATAAAGTCTGCACACCATTCACATTATTGATCACGGGTTCAACACCCATCATAGACATGGTGGAAGGGATTAAATTGTTGGTGTGTGGTGACGTGTAGGGTGGAAACGTGGTCTCAATAGTTTTGGAACCCCGTTCACCGGTTACGCAGCGGAACTAGGTTTTAAAATTTGAAATCGATATCTTCATAAGAAGAAAATCAAACCAACGTTTAGAGGTTCCTTCACTTTACGATACGCTTCTGTCTGAACCAATCTTACCAACGTTCGGAGACTCCTTCATTTTACGACGTGCTCCTGTCTGAACCACTCGATCTTCCTCGCTATCTCTCAGGACTGGTAACTGCGTGTAGACGCGTCACGATCTTAGAAACTTGAATGGAGGATGTAAGGAGAATTGAAGAAACTCTTTCTTTTATGTGTTTCAAAAACACACAAAAAACATGAAACAAGATATATATATATATATATATATATATATATATATATATATATATTCACTTTGTTCGCTGCACACTTTTCTCTCATTTTTTTTATATCTCACGCACACCTGGTTGATAACAGAGCAAGCACTGTTTTTTTAATTTAATAAAAATATGCCTATATATATATATATATATATATATATATATATATATATATATATGTATCACGCCTCTCCTGCTTCTTTTATCACCAATATATACGCCTCTACTATATCTCTTTGATCACGCCTCTGCTAAGAAATATATATCATACGTGTATCAAGTATTTGCATTCTATGTAAATTCTTCTTATGACTATTGTTTCATGTGTATACATCAATTTGCATCCAATGTAATCTCTTGTGTTATTAATTGATATATATATTTTAGTTATCCTTTTTTAATATATCTAATATATTAAAAGTGATCATAAGTATTTTAAATTTAAACTTAAATTCAAATACTTAGATAAATGATTTAATAAAGTAAAATAAACATCACCTAAATTCATATATCAACTAACACCCTCCAATTAATAGTTAATTAATAATTCATAATTATCGATATAATTAAATAATCTAATTATTAATTGATTTAACTATTAACATTCATTAATTAAATAATCTCATTATTCAATTAATTCTCGAATATATACGTGTCACTTTTGTAACCCAATTAATTGGACAATCCAATTAATTAACCGTGACCTTTGTTACTTAAACCGATTGGGCTAGCAAGGAGACCTAATGGACCCACAGTTCTAGGTCCCGCAGTTTTTTTAGCTCTAATAATCCTCAAAATCATTAATTAAATTCTTTAATATTCCTTGATTATTAACTCCGGTGTCATTACATTAAAAACCCGAAGCTGCACTCTCTCAACTGTAGACGCTTTTACACAGACCGATACAACACAGTGTCCATCGATATAGCTATTACACATGGTGTGATCCTCCACAATAGTTCATAATTAGAGCTGGGTCATAATGTCCGTTATATACCTCTAATTACAAATATCCTAATGGGCAATAAATCCTATTTTACACGGAATTAAAAGAGCACTCATATTGTCCAAGCACCGAATCAACCATTAAGTGAACTACCATATACTTCTCACAAGAAGGAGTGGATTTCACTATTGTGTACAAACCTTCTCAGCCACAAACCAAACCGTAATCCCAACATACAGAGCATATTGATCGGGAACTTCATCCGACCTTACCCATGGTATATTAAAGACCACTATCTAACCTGAATGAGTCGATCAGACACTCAAGATTAAGATCACCCATATATAGCCATCATTAGTTGATATATATGAATCTCATCGGTAAACGGATCTTGTTAAGAGATTCATATAGATCATGGCCAAGTCCTATATGATCACATCATACAAGGTGCCTCCATTCTCATATCTCCATATGACTGATTCAGGATAAAATCACCGTACATTACTGAATTAACCACAAATAAAGTACCCAGCTTTATTTGCTATCTATGGACTCTTCAGATTGCACGTCTCTTACTGTATCCATCCGTATATGAAACTCATATACACAGTTAGAGATAACATCTGGCAATCTTGGATGTTAGTTATATGCACAAGTTATAAAATAAACAACACAACAAGAATGAATTGAATTTTTCTTTTTATTTATTTCATAAATCCAGTTACAAATTACATATTTAGGGCATAACAACAATCTCCCACTTGCACTAAAGCATGTGAGGCATGTCTCGTAACCCTACCCAAAAACATTTTAGCCGGTAAGGTCTTCGTAAATGGATCAACATGATTGTCTTATGAAGCTATCTTTGTGACGATCACATCTCCCCTCTGCACTATCTCTCTAATGAGATGATACTTTCTCTCTATATGCTTCCCTCTTTTGTGGTTTATTGGTTCTTTGGAATTAGCCACAACATCACTGTTATTACAATAAAGTGTGATAAGCCTATCCAGATCTTGAACAACTTTCAGATCACTCAAGAACTTACGGAGCCAAACAACCTCTTTAGCAGCTTTACAAGCGGCTACATATTCGGCTTCCATGGTGGAGTCAGCAATGCAAGATTGATTGATATTTCTCCACATAATGACTCCACAACCCAAGGTGAATACTGATACAGACGTGGATTTCCTAGAATCTTTATCTGACTAAAAATCAGAATACGTGTATCCTAACGGGATCAAATCCAGCCCATAATACACTATCATATAGTCTCTCGTTCTCCGAAGATATTTGAGAATTGTCTTGACAGCAACCCAATGATCCAATCTTGGGTTAGACTGGTATCTGCTGACTACTCCCACTGCATAGCAAATGTCTGGTCTCGTGCATAACATAGCATACATGAGACTACCTACTGTCGATGCATAGGGTACACGTCTCATATCCACAACTTCTTGAGGTGTCTTAGGACACTATTCCTTAGACAATTGAACTCTACGCCTAGAAGGTAAATTACCTTTCTTGGAGTTTTGTATCGAAAATCGTACAAGAATTTTATCGATATATGATGCATGAGACAGTGCTATGAGTTTGTTCTTACTATCCCTTATAAGTTGGATCCCTAAAACATAACTCGCCTCTCCCAAATCTTTCATTTGGAATTGGTTAGCCAACCAGCCCTTTACATCAGACAACACTCCCACATCATTCCTAATGAGTAATTTATCATCTACGTATAAGACCAAGAAAACTACTTTCTTATCAATGATGACCTTGTAAACACAAGGCTCATCGACGTTCTGCTCAAAGCAATAGGTTTTTATCACATCATTAAACCTAATGTTCCAAGAACTAGATGCTTGCTTAAGTCCATAGATGGACATTTGCAGCTTGTAAACCTTTTGTTTTTGATCTGGAGACACAAATTCCTCTGGTTGCATCATATAGATGCTCTCATCAGGATTGCCAATCAAGAATGCAGTCTTGACGTCCATTTGCCAAATTTTGTAATCGCAATAGGCAACAATGGATAAGAGAATCCAAATAGACTTAAACATGGCTACTGGTGAGAAGGTCTCTTCATAATCGACCTTCTTTTTCTAGGTATAACCCTTGGCTACAACCCTTGCCTTGAAGGTCTCCACCTTCACGTCTACTCCTCTATTTCTCTTGTAGATCCACTTACACCCTATGGGTTTTACTCCATCCTGTAAGTCTACAAGATCCTAGACTTAATTATCGTACATGGACTCCATCTCGAGATTCATGGCTTTAAGCTATTCCTCTTTATCAAGATTTTCCATTGCATTCTTAAATGTCAATGGATCATCAACACTATCAGCAAAGACAACACATTGTCCCTCACTTATACCTAAATAGCGTTCAGGTTGTCTCACAACCCTCTCACTACGTCTAGGTGGTAGTGTATCCTGATCAGAAACCATCTGACTCTCAGATGTTTGTGGATCAACAACTCTTGTTGATGAAACACTAGTCTCACCAGGCACCAACTCATTCAATACAATCTTAGAACGAGGTTTATGGTCACTAATATAACTGTCCTCAAGAAAAGTTGCATTTGTCGATACAAATACTTTGTTATCTTCGAAACTATAGAAGTGTCCACCTCTGGTCTTCTTGGAGTATCCTACAAACAGACAGACAACAGACTTGGAGTCTAGCTTTCCAGTTCTGTTCTGCAGCACGTGTGCTAGACACCCTCATATGTGGAAATGTCACAAACTAGCTTTACGACCATTCCAACACTCTAGAGAAGTATTAGGAACATATTTGGATGGCACCACATTCAAAATGTATGCCGCTGTTTGTAACGCATATCCCAGAAGGAATTTCGTAATGATGAGAAACTAATCATAGATCTCACCATTTCCATTAGGGTTCCATTTCTCCTATCCGCTACACCATTTTGCTAAGGTGTACAGGAGCTGTGAGTTGGAAAACTATCCCATGCTAGACCATGAAGTCTTTAAACTCTTGGTTAAGGTACTCACCTCCACGATCCGAGCGTAGTGACTTGATAGTCCTACCTAATTGATTCTCAACTTCAGCTTAGAATTCTTTGAACATTTCAAATGTTTCCGACTTTCGTTGCATTAGGTAGACGTATCTGTATCTTGAGTAGTCATCTATAAAGGTGACATAATACTCATAACCACCCCTAGCTTTAACATTCATTGGTCCGCAGACGTCTGTATGTATAAGCTCTAGCGGTTCGTTAGCGCTAAGCCCTTTTCCAGTAAAAGGTCTCTTAGTCATTTTACCTTCCAAACAAGATTCGTCGACAGGTAAGGTGCCAACCTTTAACTCACTCTAAGGTCCATTTTTTACTAGTATGTCTATCCGATCAATGTTGATATGACCAAGCCTTAGATGCCAGAGATACTTGTCATTATCTGAAGAAATCTTATTTCGTTTAGTTTTTGGTTTTTCAACCTTAAACATTTCGGTGTTGAGCAGTGTAGTATGTATTAACGGTCTTAACACATACAAATTGTTTTAATTAATTCCTAAAAAAATATTCAGACCATTCTTTCCAATAATAACAGACTTATTATTAAAAGAAACATAATATTTTTGTCCTAACAACTTAGAAACGGAAATCAAATTCCGTGTAAATTCAGAAATATAAAATACATTGTCCAACAATATATAATTATTACAAAAACATAATCTAATTACGCTCACTGCTCGTGCCGACACGACGTCCCCTGACCCCACACACATTGAGAAGGCTTGCTCTTCTAGTTGTGTCCAAGAATCAGCCCATTGTAAAGAGAACAGACATGGTTAGTGGCCCCCGAATGAACTATCCAGGGTGAAGAATCATTTTCCACTAAACACGACTCCAGAATAAGTAAATCATATTTACTTTTCTTGGACTTCTTCTTGCTTTGGACTTTCTTGGGTTTGGGCTTACCCTTTCGCTTTCCCAGTAGACCTCTTTCTCTTCTTATTATTAGAGTAGGAAGATGGTTCGGCAACATTTACCTCACCGGTCTTGCCCGTTGTCCTTAGTCAAGGACTCAAAGTTAGTGAGCTCATTGAGCAATTGTGTGAGATTGAACCCTAACTTGGTCATCTCGTAGTTACTCTTAAACTGATTGAAACTCTTCGAAAGAGTCATCAGTATAATGCTCACTTGACTGGGTTCGTCAATGGCTCCATCATTGACTTATTTCTTGTTGAAGTAGGACATCATGCTCAGGACATGTTCTCAAATTGAATTACCTTCCTTCATGCGAGCGAGCATAGCAAAACGAACAACTTCGTGTCGCTTTTGCTCAGAGGGCTGCCGAACATAGCTTGCAATGACTCTATGATTTTGAATGATGAAGTCATTGCTTCGTGCTTTGTGACAAGCACATTTGTCATTAAAGCCAACAAATATGTTTGGGCCTTCTCATCATATGAGACCCATCGCTCGTATGCCTCACGAACAGTTTGTGTGGCATTGGCAGCAGGCGTTGTAGGATATTCCTCCGTAAGCACAACCTTGAGGTTTTTGGTGACCAATATTACATTAATGTTAAGTTTCCACTTAGTGTAATTATCACCAGTTAATTGTCGTTTGCAAGAATTTGAAGTAATGCAGAAGACATTATTGCTGAAATAAATAAAACATTCATTCAATAATTTATTTAAAACAAGTGCGAGTGCTTTGGCATAAATTTAAATATGATGCATGCACATGTTTAACAAACTAGAACTACCCTAAAACTAGTTACTATACCATGACAATCCAACATACCACAAAGAAGTGCCGTCTTAGGGTCGGTCAAGTCTTTGCATGTTGGACCGAGACATTCTCAATCAAATGATATTCTAGAATAACTCTTATTCCATATCATTCAATCATCGTTCATTCAGACAGGTTTTTAATTAACAAACTTAATCAAATCCTTCGTGAGTGTAACCCACCATTTTAGATCTCTCAAGCTTAACTCGAGATTGTCGCCTTAGGGTCGGTCAATTCTGAAATACCCTCAGAAATCCTATCCGTTAGGAAGTCAACCTTGGTATTGACCTTTGTGGAAACCCTCCTTAGGGAGGACGAAAGCAAAGCCGTCATGATGCCCCAATCGGATCTCACGATGTTGAACTAATGATGGAGACTGCAGGATATATATGTCATATATCCATCTCCCACTCACTATTTTAAAATTAGGGTTTTCTATTAACCGTTAATGCACCTATACTCTATAGGATTAAACGACTAACTTTAATCAAGTTATCTAGCGCATTAACTAATTAGAAACAAATTCTAGTTAACTAATAAATTATTAATAATTTTTAACAATTAAAAATCTAATCTATTAGTGAATAATCTAAGCTTTCGTAAACTATTTACTAGGGTCAGATTATTATGTTAGTGTTTACTAAGTTTTAACTATTAAAACCCTAACACTTTATTTTGATCATTTATTATTAGGTAATTAATTATAATAATCCTAATTACAATAAATGATCCTATTAATCTAACTTATTAAACTCTTTAATAACTAGATTAATATTAATGAGAATTACCAAGTTTTTTAACCATTAAAAACTAATCTCCTTATTCATAGCCAATTTTGTATATTACCCATTTTAATCACATTAAAAAAATAAATAAAATATCAGGCTATGATGCATGTATGACAAATCAAATATATTTGTATAGGCACATCTAATCTAAATGACATACGTATGCATGACAATGCTTTTACCATCACATAATATAAAGCATACATGAATTGACCGAGTACTGTGGATTATTAACCTAAAATAAATTGGAATATAAAATTACAAAAAAATTTCCAAGGCATTCCATGGTCTTTTAATAACTTCAGATATCTTCCAGTCTCTTCAGGTCACTCCGATTCATCTCATGAATCCTTCTTCGCGATTTTTCTTGGTCTTCAATATAGGTTACATTTTTTTTTACAATACAATAACAGTATAAAAAATTTAAAAAAATTAAAAAAAAATAATAATAATACAACCCATAAACCCTAAATCCACAATACCATATAATTAACGATCAATCATGTTTTTGTAAATTAAAAAAAAATATATACATACAAAAACATCATACAGTCAATTTAAATCGTGTCTACACAATCATACATTCAGGAGCATCGAAAACAATTTTCTATTGCGAAAAATAAATTGCCTCTGATACCAATTATTGGAACCCCGTTCACCGGTTACGCAACGGAGTTAGAATTTAAATTTTTTAATACAATCATAATTTGTATCTGTGACCAGTGAACTTAGGATCGTAATTATTTTTCGAAACTAATACATACAGTATGTAAACACAGGAAATTGAAATCGATAAAATCAGAAGAAGAAAATCTTACTAACGTTTTGAGGCTCCTTCACTTTACGATACGCTCCTGTCTGAACCAATCTTACCAACCTTTGGAGACTCCTTCACTTTACGATGTGCTCCTGTCTGAACCACTCGATCTTCCTCGTTATCTTCCGGGACTGGTAACTGCGTGTGGGCGCTCACGGTCTCAAAAATTTGAATGGAGGATGTAGAGAGAATTGAATAAACTCTTTTTTCTATGTGTTTCAAAAACATAATAAAAAACATGAAACAATATATATATATATATATATATATATATATATATATTCACTTTGTTCACTGCACACACTTTTTTCTTTTTTTTCTTATATCTCACGCACACTTGGTTGATAACAGAGCAAACACTTATTTTTTTAATTTAATAAAAATATGCCTCTGCAATATATATATCACGCCTCTCCTGCTTCTTTTATCACCAATATATACGCCTCTACTAAATCTCCTTTTATCACGCCTCTCCTGCTTCTTTTATCACCAATATATACGCCTATATATATCATATATGTCTCAAGTATTTCCATCCTATATAAATTCTTCTTTTAACTATTGTTTCATATGCACACATCAATTTATATCCAATGTAATCTCTTGTGTTATTAATTAATATATATCTTTTAATTATTCTTTTTAAATATATCTAATATTATAAAAGTGATAATAAGTATTTTAAATTTAAACTTAAATTCAAATACTTAGATAAATGATTTAGTAAAATAAAATAAAATAATCCTATTATTTTAACTTCACCTAAATCCATATATCAACTAACACCCTCCAATTAATAGTTAATTAATATTTCATAATTATCAATATAATTAAGTAATCTAATTATTTAATTAATTTAACTATTAACATTCATTAATTAAATAATCTCATTATTCAATTAATTCCCGAATATATACGTGTCACTTTTGTAACACAATTAATTGAACAATCCAATTAATTAACCGTGACCCTTGTTACCTAAATTGATCGGGCTAGCAAGGGACCTAATGGACCCTCAGTTTTTTGAGCTCCAATAATCCTCAAAATCATTAATTGAACTCTTTAATTAATATTTATTAATTATTAACTTCGGTGTTATTCAACTAAAAACCCGAAGCTGCACTCTCTCAACTGTAGACACTTTTACACAGACCAATACAACTTGGTGTCCATCGATATAGCTATTACACATTGTGTGACCCTTCACAATAAGTCATAATTAGAGTTGGGTCATAATGTCCGTTATACCCCTCTAATTACATATATCCTTTAAGTACTATTGATCTAATGGACAATAAATCCTATTTTCTCACGAAATTGTGAGAGCACTCATACTGTCCAAACCCCGAATCAACCCTTAAGGGAACTACCATCTACTTCTCACAAGAAGGAGTGGATTCCACTATTGTGTACAAACCTTCCCAGCCACAAGCTAAACTGCAATCCCAACATACAGAGCATATTGATCGGGAACTTCATCCGACCTCACCCATGGTATATCAAAGACCGCGATCTAACCTGAAGGATTCGATAAGACACTCAAGATTAAGATCACCCACATATAGCCATCATTAGTTGATATATAGAATCTCATCGGTAAACGGATCTTGTTGAGAGATTTATATAGATCATGACCCAGTCCTATATGATCACATCATGCAAGGTGCATCCATTCTCATATCTCCATATGAATGATTCATGATAGAATCACCGTACATTACGGAATGGACCGCTGCTATAGATTAACCACAAATAAAGTACCTATATTTATTTTTTATCTATGGATTCTTTAGATTACACGTCTCTTACTGTATCCATATGTATATGACACTCATATACAGAGTTCGAGCTTACATCTGACAATCTTGGATGTTAAATATATGCACAAGTTATAAAATAAACAATACAACAAGAATGAACTGAACTTATCTTTTTTATTTATTTCATAAATCCATTTACAAATTACATCTTTAGGGCATAACCCCTAACAAATAGAACATCTATTAGGATGATTTATTTCGTACCCTTAAAAAATCTATAGGGACACTAGAGACGAAATAAAGCGTCTCAATAGTGTATCTGTTGGCACGAAATTAAATTTTTAATGTATTTTTTGTTTCGTCCCAATAGGTACTCTATATGGACGAATTTAAATTTTCGTCCCAAAGAGGCTATTGTGACCCACCTAAGGAGACGAATTTTGTGCGTCCCATTAGGTCTATTGGGACAACTTTTGAGCTATTGGGACAAAAAAAAATCGTCCCAATATGCCTTTTTTTGTAATGATGTTCTTCTACGTGGAGATCGATCTCCATCGAAGAAGACCCAATTCTCGTTCGATGGAGATCTAGATCGGTGGAGATCCAATCAATCTTGTTTTGTTTTGTTTAAATTTTGTTTTTTTCTTTTTATTATAAAAAAAATTACATTATCAAAAGTATTGGATCTTTATCATCCATCTTTAAGGCAAATGGTGGAGTCGTTGAGATCCATTATAAAAACATTTTTTTATTTTTAAAAATATATTTTTTAAAGGAAATGGATCTCCACCATCCATCTTAGTTCCATTATAAAAAAACATTGTTTTTCATTTTCTTAAATTAATTTTTAAAAATAAAATAGATTTCTACCATCTATCTTTGAGAAGGATGGTGGCGATCCATTAAAAAAAATCGGATTTTTTTTTTCATTTTTAAAAAGAAACTAGATCTCCACCATCCATCAATGGTGGAGCTTTATTTAAAAAAATTTGTTTTTTTTTTGTTTTTAAATTTTTTAATTAAGATTTCTCTTAGCCATTTTGGTATTTGTGACGGTTAAACTTGGTCAATGGTTATGTTTGATCAAGTTTGCCTAACGCTAGTGGGGTTGAGTGTCAGTTTTTGATAAAATTGATTTTGAGTGTCAAAAGGCAAAGCTTCAGGAGGTTAGGTGTTATTTTCTCCCCTAGTTTGAAGAAGATAAAGAAGAAATAATTATTTTCTTCCTTCATAAGTAAAAAACGTATGCAGTGGTCAAAAACAACACGACCCAAATAATTATGGATCAATAAGCCACTTCAAAGACTTTAAAAAAGTCTCACATATTGAGTTAGGCCTAATAACTCATCCACTGCACATGGCCCAATAATCAAGCTCAGTAGGGTACCAATCTCTTAAATGACATTTCAAAATGCTCAATCATAAGCTTGGGCTTAACCAACTGGATAAAGGCCCAATTTCAGATATATGTCAAACCAAGTCAACTTAGGGAATCTTCTGTCATTAAGTCTATAACGTGTACATCAATGTCAATAAAGTGATCCAAGTATCCAACTGGTGGAACAGTACTCCCTCCTCATATAAATAATAACCCTTTCCATATTCACAAAAGAGGCTCAGCTCTCTAAGCTTTTGAGCAAGCTATGATTCCTCAATTCACGTTACTGCTAAGTTGTCGCTCGATTGACTTCGAAATGATAGGTATGCATGCCCCTGTTCCACATATCAATAGCCAATCGGTACCATCAACCATCTAGTCGTTTCTTTTGGTCGACCTTATGCTAAGTTGATCTCTATCAACTCTCTGATGTCGGTCTACGGTTGACACCTCCGGTCAAGTTTAGGCTAATATGATCTCTATCAATTCTCCATCACTGGTATACGGTTGACACCGCTGGCTAAGATGATCTCTGTCAACTCTACAGTGCTGGTATAAGGTTGACAATTATGCTCGACCTCATGCTAAGTTGACATCTATCAACTTTCATATCATCTGCTCCATGTTGGTCTCAATCAACCTGATCATCCTGATCATAATAAACTTCCATATCATCAATCTATATTGGTATACTTCGACCTCTATAGTCAACTCACATATCTCCACGTTGGTCTATATCGACCCCGACATATTCAACTCGCATATCTCCGCGTTTGTCTACGTCAACCATAGTCAACTTGCATATCTTCACATTAGTCTATGTCGACCTCGACATAGTCATTTCTTATATCTTCAGTCCATGTTAGTCTACGTCAACCTCACCATAATCAACATTCATATCATCAGTCCACGTTGATTGCGACATAATCAACTTTCATATCATCAATCCATATTGGTCTAAATCGACAACGACATTATACAACACAAGTCTCCACATTTTAACTAGTCGACATTACACTGTGCTAGTCTCCAATCATCTATTTTTCATTTTACGTTAGCTTTGTTTGATGAAATTTCAAAAAGTTAGGGACCACATAAACCAAGATTGGAAATATCAGTATAAAAAGTAATGAATAGTGAAAAATTAAGGACCCAAATGAAACTTCCATAAATAAATATAGGGACCACATAAACCAAGATTGGAAATACCAGTATAAAAAATAAAATAACAAAAAATTAAAGACCCAAATGAAACTTCCCTAAATAAATAAAGAATAATAATGACAAATCTAACAATATTCCATAAGGCAGAGCACCCTTGGTTTAAATACGATAAAGATGTAACTATGCCTTTAATTTTTTGAAGAGGTCTACATCCTTACGGCCCCACTAACAAATAGCATACAATTAAAGTTAAATCGTATTTTAGTCACCGTAGTTTATCTTAATCTGCGTTTAGTCCACGGTTTTTTGGTATTATAACTTTTAGTCCTTCTGTAGCAGAATCCGTTTAAAGGACGGATTCTGACATGTCAGACGTGTTAAATGACGTAAATACCCCTAATGTGTGTTGATCCCACTAAAAGGACCAATTTACCCTTAATTGTAAAATTTTACTTCAAATTACCAAATTTATATTAAAAAAACACAAAAAAAAACATAAAACAAAGATGGATCTCCACCATCCATCTTTGAGATGGATGGTAGAAATATCTCTTTTTTATTTATTTAAATTTTACAACATAAATTAAAAATAACAATTTTTTTTTTAAAAAAAATATGGTTCTAGATCTGAAAACCCAAATTTCATTTAAATTTTACAACATAAATTAAAAATAACAATATATATTTTTAAAAAATAATAATCTAGTTCCAAATCTGGAAACCCATATTTCATTTAAATTTTACAACATAAATTAAAAATAACAACAATGTTTTTTTTTAAATAATCTGGTTCCAGATCTGGAAACCCAGATTCAATTTAAAATTTACAACATAAATTAAAAATAAAAACAATTTTAAAAAAAAATTGGTTCCAGATCTGGAAACCCAGATTACTCCAACACCATCGCAACAAATTTTTTTATTTTATTTTTTAAAATAATCAGGTTCCAGATCTGGAAACCCAGATTACTCCAACACCATCGAGCATCATCTTCTCCACCAGAACACACTATCATCATCTTCTGCACGACTCCACCAGACAATGACCATCTCCAACACAAACCCTAACCTAATCCATCACAACTCAAACACCAAACACCATATTCTTGAATCCATTACCTGATTCCTAACACCAGACTTCATCAACCCAAAAAAACCAAAAACCAAAAACCCATCTTAAAAAGAAAAAAAAAAATCAAAAATACCCAGATCTTTTACACACATCCATACCTGGAAAATACTCAGATCTTTTACACACATCCATATCTGGATAAAAAATTGAAAATACCCACATCCAGTTCTGGGTTCAAACCCAGTTCTGGGTTCAAACCCAGTTCTGGGTTCAAACCCAGTTCTGGGTTCAAACCCACACGCCAACCCAACCCAACCCCACACCAAATCGATCACCACCATCGCCGCCCCACACCCAATCGCTCACCACCATTGGTGCCCAACACCGACGCCGACACCCACACCCTACCAGAACAAACACAACAACATAACTAATGGTGTGGTGGTAAGAGAGAGTGAGAAAAGATGGAGAAGAAAAGATGTTTTTGGGGATTGATTGATTGGGTTTGTGTGGTGAACTGTGTTGAGATTAAATTGAGTGAGAGATTGATTTCTAGAGAAAGAAGAACAAAAAGAAAAAAAAGAGATCAATGGATGTAAGAGAGAGAGAGAGAGAAAATAAGTCGTGTTTTTTATATTTAATTTTAAAAATTTATAACATTTTAAAATTAATTCATTTAATTTAATCGTGGAACTGACGTGGCCCAATTATAAAAGCCACAATCGTTTCTTGTTTTTTTTTAAAAAAAATTAACATCTAAAATGACAATTTTACCCTTCACAAACTAAAGCTTCTAGATACTGGTTCGTAAATTTACCCATTTACCCTCGTTGACTTAACAGATTTCAATAAAACCTTAATGGAATTGGACGGTAGGGACTATAATCCAGATTGTCAGAATATGTATGGACTAAAAGTTACAATTCTAAAAAATCGTGGACTAAACGCAGATTAAGACAAACTACAGAGACTAAAATACGATTTACCCTACAATTAATGCAATTCTATTATTATATTATATAATTGATTCATTATGTATTTCAGCTCAAAGTTTATGCAGAACTTTGAAAGCTTTATCAACTTATAACAATTTATAAATTCCACAGGTATTTATTTAAGTATTGTTATAATATTTCTTATTTCTCAATATTATATTTCTTATCTGCCATTACTTTATATGTTTCTGGATCTTCCTTTGTTTTTACCAACATTGTGTATAAAGTATGAACTAAGCATGAATTTCTCTATAACGGGATCTTCCTTTAGGTTAATTCCTAGTGCAATTGTTATTAGGGTTTGCTAATTCTGCATATTTATTTCAAGTTGATATACTGAGTTTCTTGCTAGGGTTCATGTTGATATGGGAAATATTATCATTCTCATGCAAAAAATGTATAGAGACCGTTGGTTAGCTAGGAAGACCAAGTCTGGGTCACATAAGGTAGTTGATGAATGGTTCGTTTCTTTTGGGGCATTATCGTTAGTGTTCCTTGTTTTCAAATTAGTGGATGTTTAGTTGATTGATTAGTAGATAGTTGCTTTCTTGTTGGCATGTTTAGTTGTTGTTGTAAGCCTTTATGAAAGGCTCACTTTGCATTCAATTAAATCATCGAATATATTAAACCCAAAATATCCTCATACTTCTTTATATTATTCATATGTTTTTTTATATAATTTCTCTGCTATTCTTCCATTTTTCTGCTAAATTGAACACATCATTTGGTATCAGAGCCTTAAACTCCATGGATACACGAAGCAAGAGCAATGCCGAGTTTTGAAATGAAGTCAGTGAAATTCTGACTGTCACGAATCCATCATTGATCATCTAAACCTAACCCTCACCCAAATTAACACTGCCATACAAACTATCACAACTGACCTCCAAGCCTTGTGTGTTAACCATAATGGCAAAATCGTCGAAGAAGAGTTCAACCCATTTGCACCAGAAGGAACCTCTCACAGTCCCAAAGTCTCACAGACAATCATTCCAACCAACCACACAACGTATGGCCGTAACAATACCTAACTAAAACTGTCATTTCCAACCTTTGGCGGTGACGACCCTACTGGCTGGATATTCAAAGTCGAGCAGTAATTCGATTTCAAGAATATTGTTGTGGATCGACATGTGCAATTAGCCTCTTTTCACCTAACGAAATCGCTCTTCAGTGGCACCATTGGGTAGCAAAATTCAAAGGCTCACTTACTGGACAGAATTCACACTAGTTGTCTTGCTCCGCTTCAGACCTACAGACTATGAGGATCCTTCTAAAGCTCTCTCTTGGCTAAAACAAAATTCAACAGTGATAGCTGAGGAGTACGAGAAACTATCACATCAGGTCTATGGATTGCTCAAAATTTTCTAATCTGATGTCTCATCGCAAGTCTCCAAGATGACATCTGCCTATATGAAATGAAGAACTTTAAAGTAATAAAGAACTCACATATAGAGAAAGAAAGAGATAAGCTTTAGTGAGAGAATTTTCTCGAGAAAATGTTTTCACATTTTTCATTCATTCATTCTTTTTTCTCAACTGACTTTTTCAATACCCTTGTTCACTTTTTATGTATCTTTTTTTAGAGAGCCCACTCTTACAAAATTTTGTTACATATATAAAACTCATCATCTGGTGAAATGCTCTGTTTTTCACTACCTGTTCTAAGAACCAGAGAGCACATTTAATCAACTGAGTTGCTTACGTGGCAATGGGCAGACTCATAACTCAATTGATATAAAGTGAGTTAACTCGGTGATGCTTGATTAAAATATAGCCACTTGATCAGTTTATACGCTTCACACTCCCCCTCAAACCAAACCGATTCAATTCAGTTTGTTTGAATTTGGTTCGAGTAAACTGATCGTCTACTTTATAAGCATCACTCCCCATCAAGCGAAGCTGATCATTATCAGCAACAAGCTTGGTTGCCAGAAGTTGAAAACGAGTAATGGGAAGAGACTTGATAAAGATATCAACAGTTTGAGCAATAGTAGGGATATACTTGATATCAAGTTTCCCAGCAGCCACCAAGTCACGAAGAATATAAAGATCGATTTTTATGTGCTTGGTCCGTGAATAAAAAACTGGATTGTAAGCCAACGATTTCGCACTATGATTATCACACCACAATATTGGAGAGCCAACCAACTGAATTCCTAACTCAGAGAACAAAGATTGAAACCATAACACATCAGCGGCAGCTGAGGCCATTGCCCTATATTCTGCCTATGTGCTTGAACATGCAACTACCCGTTGCTTTTTGGAGGACCAATTTACAAGACAACCACTAAGGTACAAGCAGTGACCACCTGTAGATTTTCGATCATCAACATCCCCAGCCCAGTCGGTATCAGCAAAACACTCAAGAGATAAACCAATAGCAGGTTTAAACACAAGGCCAGTGTTAATGGTGTCTCTCACATATCCAAGAATCCTCTTAACAGCCATCCAATGAGATTGAGAAGGAGAGGAGAGAAATTGGCTCAATTTATTCACTGTAAATGTAAGGTCTGGCCTGGTAAGAGTAAGATATTGTAAGGCTCCAATGGTGCTTCTGTAAAGAAAGAGATGTCATTAAGAACCAATGAAGGGAGTCTATTTATCAGATAGGTAGCTGTATGAAAAGCTTCCCACCAAAATGATAAATGAAGCGTAGCCTGAGCTAGGAGAGATAAACTTATCTCTACAATATTTCTATATTTTCTCTCAGCTATACCATTTTGCTGAGGAGTATGAGGACATGAGGTTCTATGCACTATACCATGATTAACTATATAAGACTTTAAAGCAAGAAACTCTCCCCCATTATCATTATGGAGGCATTTTAACTGAGTAGAGAACTGATTTTCTACCAGTTCATGAAAGGTAATAAACACTTGTTTAACTTGAGATTTGACAGCTAGTGGGAAAATCCAACAATACCTTGAAAAACAATCAACAAAACTCACATAATACCTATTTCCCTTAGTATAAGGAAAATGAGAAGGACCCCACACATCATCACATATCATTTCTAATGGGGCTTTAAATTGATGTGTAGAGTATATATAAGGAAGCCTGTGTGCTTTACTTAACTTACAAGCATCACAGAAAGCATTCAATTGAAAATTTGAAACATTCATATTTAATTGTTTTAGCACAAGAGACAACACACTAGTACATGGATGTCCAAGCTTGTTGTGCCAAGTTTTCACAAGCAAATGCTTTGGAGAGTAAAGCAAACCTAAGTTTAGAGCAAAAGAATTACACTCAAAAGTTGTTACAACATTGACAGAAGAAGTACAATCTTTATTGGAAGAGAAAACAGGAAACTTGAACACTGACAAGACTAAACTAGACTCAACATACGACTGCTGTGAAGCAAATTCCATTCAGAATTTGAGAATACAAGTTGATAAAGTCCATCCCTAAGCTCCCCTTGAAGCAGTACTCTCTTCGATGTCTTGTCCTTAACAAAGCAAAAACGGGAGTCAAATTCAACTAAGATTTTGTTATCTTTTGATAACTGGGCAATACTTAGTAAATTTTTGGTTATCTCAGGCACAAAAGAATGTTTTTTCAGTGAAATATGGCAAGAAGGAAAGGATTTAGAGACAAAATCTAACTGACCAACATGAGAAATGTAAAGTGTTTGGCCATTACCAACTGCCAATTTTGCATTACCTCTGTACTTACAATTGATAGAAAGGTTATTAAAGTTTGGTGTGATATGACGTGTGGCTCCACTATCGATGTACCAATTTGGATAAGCTATAGAAGATGAGGAGGCTGTCATGGCATTGAAGTTGTTGTTTCTAACTTGGTATGAATTGTCAGGAAAATCTGCTTGAAGTGCCATATTGCCTTGAGGCGAGGGACTCTGCCTATTATTGTTGCCACCATAAGTTTGATCAAACCTGTGATAACACACATTTGCAGTGTGACCAGTCTTCCCACAAACTTGATATGGCCTTGAACCATTCAATCTTCCATTTCCCCTGCCTCTAACTATGCCTCTGGACCTTCCACGTACATTTCCTCCTCTTTGAGAATTACCAAATTCACCTTTATGAGACTTCATGTGGACATTTACAGAAGCACTAGACAAATCTATGGAAGTATTAGTAGCAAATTGCTCCAACCTAGATTCAAAACTCATTAATAAAAATTGAGCATATTGCAAGGTTATATTTTCTTTCTTGGCTGTAATTGTGACCACTACTGGATCGAACTCTTGACCAAAACCTTGAAGAATACTAGAAACTAAATCATATTCTGAGACAATTTGACCAGAAGAGGTTAAAGCATCAACTATTCTTTTCATTTTCACCACAAATTCGTTTACACTTAGCGAACCTTTCTTCAAAGTTTGCAGCTGATTCCTGAGATGCATAGTTCTAACCATCGAGTTTTGAGCAAACAAAGTGATAATAGCATTCCAAAGTTCATAAGCAGACATACAATGTGTAACTTGACCTAAAATTGATTCATTTAGAGTTGATAAAATCCAACATACTAATAGTTGATCTATCTTTTTCCAGCAAAGAAAATCATCACTTATAGCTTGAACCAACTCACCGGTTTCTTCATTTTCAATTTCAACAAATTTCTTCGGACTTGTCACTTAACCATTCAAGAAATCTTCAAGATCAAAAGCCCTTACAATCGGCAGGACTTAAGCTTTCCAATAGATGAAATTGTTTTGATCAAGTTTTATTGGTAAGCTGAAGTTCAGATTCTTCGCTATGAGTTGCGATTGAGCTTCATGCTGCCTTTTTGTAAGAGTCAGTGTTGCTCGTTTTGACCTTGATTTTGTTCCTTTTTGCTTTGTTAAGAAATCTGAAGATTCTTGATCTGAATCCTGAGATTCTCGTTGAGCTAATGTAGCAGGCGAATCCATGGCCGTAGATCGATTTGTGCTCTGATACCATATGAAATGAAGAACTTTAAAGTAATAAAGAACTCACATATAGAGAAAGAAAGAAATCAACTTTAAGTGAGAGAATTTTCTCGAGAAAATGTTTTCACATTTTTCATTCATTCTTTCTTTCTTTTTTTCTCAACTGACTTTTCAATACCCTTGTTCTCTTTTTATGTATCTTTTTTAGAGAGCCCACTCTAACAGAATTCTATTACATATATAAAACTCATCATCAAGTGAAATGCTCTATTTTCACTACCTGTTCTAAGAACCAGAGAGCACATTTAATCAACTGAGTTGCTTACGTGGCAATGGGCAGACTTATAACTCAGTTGATATAAAGTGAGTTGACTCGGTGATGCTTGATTGAAATATAGCCACTTGATTAGTTTATACGCTTCACAGCCTAGGTGTCAAAGTCAAACAAACAAAGACTTTAGCAAATACAATTGGTGTAGCACGCCCGATCGAGGAAAAAAATCTCCTACAGAAGAAGATTGGTTCCCTATTTCGAGCCCAACCCCCCACCAGTTACGCCCAAGTTCACCACAAATCTAGTCGCTGGAATTTAGGTGGGGTAAAGAACAAGATGATGCTTTTAACTTGCTTAAACACAAACTTAGTTCAACACATTTGCTTGCTTTGCCTAACTTTACTAAAACTTTTGAGATTAAGTGTGATGCCAGTGGAATAGGTATTGGAGGAATCTTATTGCAAGATTCAGACCCATTGCATTATTTAGTGAGAAATTAAGTGGATCAAGTCTTAACTACCCGACGTATGATAAGGAGTTTTATGCCTTGGTGAGAGTGTTAGAGACACGACATCACTATCTTTGGTACAAGGAATTCATTATACACATCGATCATGAGTCCTTGAAATATCTCAAAGGATAAGGAAAGCTAAGCCGTATGCATGCGAAATGGGTGGAGTTTATTGAATCCTTTCCATACATCATCAAGTACAAACAAGGTAAGGAGAATATGGTTGCTGATGCTCTTTCTAGAAGGTATGCTCTAATTTCTAAATTTGATGCAAAATTATTAGGTTTTGAGTACATTAAAGATTTATACAATTCTGACTTTGATTTTGTTAATGTTTATAGGGCATGTGAGAAATGGGGTTTTGACAAGTTCTTTAGGCATGATGGTTTTCTTTAAAAAAAAAAACAAGTTGTGTGTTCCTCGATGTTCAATGAGAGAATTGCTTGTGAGAGAGGCATATAGTGGCGGGTTAATGGGGCATTTTGGAGTAAAAAAGACTTTGAGTGTGTTAAGTGATCATTTTGGCCACTCATGAAAAGAGACATTGGGAGAATATGTGAGAGATGCATTACATGCAAACGAGATAAATCTAAAGTCATGCCTCATGGGCTGTATACTCTTCATCCTATACCTAGTAAGCCTTGGGTTGATATATCCATGGATTTTGTCTTAGGATTACCTAGGTCAAAATGGGGGAGAGGTTCTATTTTTGTTGTTGTTGTCAGGTTCAGCAAGATGGCGCATTTCATTCCTTACCATAAAACAGATGGTGCAACATTTGTTGCGGGGCTGTTCTTTAAAGAAATTATGAGGTTACATGGAATTCCAAGGACAATTATGAGTGATAGAGATGTGAAGTTCCTTAGCCACTTTTGGAAAACGCTTTGGAGCAAGTTGGGTACAAAGCTGTTGTATTCAACCACTTGTCATCCACAAACAGATGGACAAACGGGGGTGGTAAATAGAACTTTATCATCACTTTTGAGGTCCATAATTCAAAGGAATTTGAAGAATTGAGAGGAATGTTTGCCACATGTGGAGTTTGTTTATAACCGAAGTGTGCATGCTACAACAAACCATTCACCATTTGAAGTTGTGTACGGATTCAATCCATTATCTCCTATGGATTTACTACCTTTACCTTTGGAAAAAGCTAATTTGGATGGTAAGCAAAAAGATGATTTTATCAAAGCCTTGCATGAAAAGGTAGGTACACACACAAATTGAAAAGAAAACTCTACAATATAAGAAGCAACACAACAAAGGTTGAAAGCAAGTAGTATTTGAACCTGGTGGCTGGGTTTGGGTACACTTGAGGAAGGAAATATTTCCTAGCCAACAAGAGTCTAAACTCATGCCAATAGGGGATGGACCATTTCGAGTCCTTCAAAGAATCAATGACAATGCATACAAGCTGAACTACCAAGTGAGTATGGCAATGTTAGTGCAACCTTCAATGTTCTGATTTGTCTTTGTTTGATGTAAGTGATGAAGGTGATGAAGGTGCTGATTTGAGGATGAATCAGGAAGGGGAGAATGATGAGGACAAGTCAGTTGATCACCATTCGACTAAGTTTGGAAAAGATCCAGATCCTTTAACCATTCATGGAGAACCAATGACAAGAGCTAAAGCTAAAAGGATGAAAGAAGCCTTAACTTATTTAATGGAATGCATTTGGAAAGAGCAAGCTAGTCATGATTTGGTCAAGATTCTAAGGATGCAAGAAGAGTATAAAATGGTCAACATGTTTCAAACAAGTCCAAATCAGGAAGATAAGAGTCCAACCTTGTTAGAATGAAATATTATAGCCTACCTTGAAGAATAAAAGGCCATTCGTTCATGTTGGGTTTCGTGGGCCTATTTTATAATTAGTTTGAGTTTTAGTTGTGTTGGGTTGTGTGGGCTTATTTAATGATTAGTTTTGGGTTTTTGTGTTGGGTTTTATTTTGTTAAGTGTGAGTTCATGTGTTCTTTGATTAGGAATAAGGAGTTACACAGGCTGAATACTTTATGGCTATTATTCATGGTCTAGATATCATTTAGTGGGAGGTTACACATTTAATGGGTAGTTACATTTGTGTTGTATTGTCCTTGGCCTTTGTTCTATATAAACAAGGCTGATTTTTCTATGTAGTGGCAGAGATTTGAGTAATATAAACTTATTTGAACACTTTGTGAGTGTTTTGTTTTAAGTTTTTGCTGAACTTTGGAACTTATCAAGCTTATTCAGCTTGTGGTGTTCAACAACCTTAAAATCTTTGTTTTGCCTTTAAACTTATCAAACTTCATAGTTTGTGGCGTTTTGGGGAAATCAAAGTGTTGTTCTAATTAGCTTTTATCATCATTCCATTGATAAAGTGATTAGAGTAGTTTTTCTTACTTCAATCTTGAACGATCGGGTTTGTTTCAATTAGTTGGAGGGTGTTAAATTGCATTTCATATGTATCATAACTCTTTAGCTATTAGGGTGCATGGTTGCTAAGTTAATGATTTCCATCACCTTTGATTTGGCTATCATTTCTCTTTTATGGATCTCCAATCATCTTCACACGGTTTGCTTATGATTCTCATTATACTTATTATATTTTTCTATCGATCTACTTGTCACCTACTGACTTGAGTGTCGGAATACACTTGGCTTGCACCACTCTAGTGTCCCAAGTGCTATACATTACCTGTTCTAGTTTTTCAGGGTGTCAGTGCCCGTTCCAATTATTGGTATATTTTTAGTGTATACATTACTATAATTTCGAAGCTACATCTATTGATGAACATTTGATTCAACAAAAAAAATTATAGAAATGCAAATAGATATAGTAAAGAATGATTAAATAATGACATATTAAACAATTTATTTAATATAATATTTGATATTTTCTAATTACAAGTGTAGGGGCAAAACTGACATTGCACCTTTTTAGTGGTTGACTAACGGTGGTCAACCATTAGTTAATTGGCCAATAGGTAGTTAGTGTTATTATGATATTTTATCGGTTTTGGTACAATTTTACATATAATTAGAGTAAATAGGTGTAATTTTCCTTTTTTAAAAATAATTTTTTAAGACAGCAACGGGTTACTATGGTTAAATATCTTGATTGCCACATCGCAACCACAGTAAAGGTTTTTTTTTTTAGAAACTTCACTAAAGTTCATAATTTTTTTTTTGAAATGTCACCTTTTAAAACGTATTCACTATATTAGAAACTTTAGTCATTTCTTTTTCCAAAATACATCACTTTAGTCCTTTAATCAGTCAAAAGTGTCAAACTTAACTGCAATAGGGGTAATTTTGGTCATTTACATACTAATACAATGCAAGTAATTTTTTTTAAAACAAAATAATCAACGAGTGATGGAGACCTAGAGAGGGATCTCCATCGTTGGCCGATGAAGATCCTTCAATGATGGAGATCCATCGTCTGGTTCTCCATCGCTTTGTCACTGAGCGTGGAACTCCGTAGCCGAGTTAGGAGGTCCGTGGAGTCACCGAACGAGGAGCTTTGTCTTCGATCCATCGATCGTTTCAACAATGGAGGTCGACCTCCATTGTTGAGACGATGGAGATCCATTGATGATCTCCATAAGTTGATCTGACGATGGAGATCCACTGATAGGTCTCCATCATATGATCTAAACGGTGGGGATCAATCAATTGATCTTTTTTATTTTTTATTTTTTATTTTATTTTTAAAAGTAAAAATTCATATTTATATAATATATATATATATAATAATAATAATAATAATATATATATATATTATTTTAACTGTTATTTTTTTTATCAATTTTAAATCTCTTTTCTTTTAAAAAAAGTTTGTAATCTCTTAATTTTTAAATGTGTATATAATTATTTTATAATTTTATGAGAAAATATTGTTAATTTAATTTTTATATTAAAATTTAGAAACTATTTGAAGTAAATTATGGAAAGCAAATGTGTTATATCAAATGTATTTTCAGTTTTTAAAAACAAAACTAAATTAATAAGGGCAAAGCTCACAGTTGACCGTTAGTAATTTGGTTAAATAGACTAAGGTGTTGTAGTTTGGATAAAGAAGGACTAAAGTTTTTAATATGCTAAAATGTGTAAAAAGGTGACATTTCATACAAAAGTAGGGATTTTAAGAAAATTCCTTTTATTTATTTATAAAAACAAAACAAAAGAGCCATGTAAAGTGAAGCAATATAATAGGGTTAATTGCATTAAAGTACCCTATATTTATCATTTTAGAAAATATATCCTTAGGTTTGAGAAAGTTAACAAAAAACATACCCTACCATTAGAGTCAAACAATTAACTTTAACGGTTGACTAACCAAATCTTTGAAAAGACAAACTTGTCATGCCACATCGTCCAAAATATATATTTATTTATTAAAACAATTAAATTTATTTTACTTTATATTTTATTAAACAATTTTATATTTTATATTTTTCATAACAAATATATTAACCAAACTAAAAAAAATCTTTTAAAAAATAGTTAGATAACAAAAACATGGGTGCGATCTCCTAAGATCTCCGATGGATCTTGGTTTTGGTTTCAACCAGATCCATTGGAGATCTTTAATTTATGTGCTAGTTTTTTTTTCCTTTTTTTTCGTTGTTTCTTTTAATTTAGATGTCAAATTTCTTCTGATTCATGGATCTCAAATCATCCTCCCAAAACTAACTCCAACTCTTAATATCATCAATAACTCAACCTTTAACACCATCCATATCTCCAACTCAGGGCCGACCCTTCTATTTGGCTAGAGGGGCAGCCGCCCCGGGCCCAATTCTTAAAGGGCCACATTTATATGTTTTGAGTATTAGCTTAGGGGCCCCTTTTTATGTTTACATATTTTGAGTAGTATTTTAGGGGCCCATTTTTATGTTTATATATTTTGAAGTTTAAGGGTCTATTTTTTTTTTATTTTAATATACAAATAGCTCAAATATTTGTTTTGTGTATTAGTCCAAATGTTTGGGATAAAAAAAAAGGCACATCTTGATCAAAGTTTGCTGAACAGTTAAAAAAAAAATTGGGCCCATTAGAAATAAAGTCCAAAAAGAAATGTTTGATTTAGATATATCATTGGATGTCCAATAGGGTTTCTTCACTTTCTTGTTCCCAAATTCCATTTTTTCACTTCTTTCAACCTCTTAGCTCTCAAAGAGTCAACAACTCAACACTCCCTTTTCTACTCATTTCTCTATGACTCTACTTCCTTTTTTCCGGTGTTCCTTATTTCACATTCTCACTTCAATTTTCGACTCTTACTCTCTTAGTTACAAATTCTCTCAGGCAAGACCGGTCCTGGGGTGATGTACCAAGTGCAACCACCCTTGCCCCATTTTTTTATTTATCAAAAATAATATGTCGTATTAGGTTTTGGGTACATAAGTTTGGGCATGTTGAGTTGTTATAGTCTATAGAAAAAATAATTGTGGCTCTGAAAGATCCAATTCATTTTTTAATTATATGTATAGAATATATTAAAAACAATTGTGACTTTGAAGGGCACAATTCATTTTTGTAAGTATATGTATAGAATATATTAAAAACAATCGTGGGGCATAATCTGCGACAACACCATATTCCTTAAATGACATGTTATGGGACCCGTTTTTCTATTTTTTTTTAAATTTCCCTATGTCCCAAAATCGTCATGGCCGACCCTGCTCCAACTCCGTCTGAAAACTAACCAAACAAAGTAAAAAAAAAACGAATACAGTGAAAAAGTGTCTGAAGGCAACAATGTAAAGAGAAGTGAGGGAGACGACCAGAGATAGAGGGACGGAGATGGTTGGAGATGGAGGGAGTGAAGATGATCAGAAATGGAGGGAGTGGATATTGGTGGAGAGTGGAGGTTGGAGGTGGGGTTCCCACCCTAAACATAAGGGATATGTGGAAGGTGGTCGGGCCTATCATATAAAGAGGGTTGTAGAAAGAAAACCCATAAAATAGGTTAGTTGATTGACAAGCCAGGTAGATTAGGAATGGAGGTGTTGAATAAAAGTAGTCAAGATGTTCTAGTTAGTGTTGCGTTGTCCTAGTCTCTACCAATTTGTTTTACTGCTTTATTGGTTTGTTGTGTATGGCTAGTTTGTAGGAGCTAGCTTTACATGTTTTAGCTAGTGGTTAAGTGGTTGCTATTTCTTTCCTTTTATTCGTTGTGTATTAGCCTATATAAAGGTTGTATGTTTGATGAATAATAGACAGACAGACAAGTACTCTATCTTGTTTTCTTTTGATCTGTAGCTTTCTTGTGTGTGAAAGTTATTTATCTTCTTTTATAACAGTGGTATCAGAGGAGGTTAAAAGAAGATAATAAAAAAAGTGAGGTAGAGAGTCCATCAAAAATAGCAGCAGCTTTACTTTCTATTTCACATTTGTTTTTTTTACAGGAGCAGTAACTTTGAACAGATGACTTTTGAAAAGGCTTCCAAAACTTTTGTGCAACCAGCCATTACGCGTTTTGATGGTCACTATGACCATCAAAGCATGCTCATGGAGAACTTCTTGAGGTCTAAAGAATACTGGTCGGTTGTTGATTCTAGAGTAGCAGAACCATCAGAAGATGTTGTGTTGACAGATGCACAGAAGACAGAACTTGAAGGGCTGAAGTTGAAAGATCTCAAAGCAAAGAATTATCTCTTCCAAGCTATTGATCTTTCAATCTTGGAAACCATTCTTTGCAAAGACACTTCCAAGCAAATTTGGGACTCTATGAAAAAGAAGTATCAGGTGACAGCAAAGGCAAAGAGGGCACAACTTCAAGCACTTCGTACCGATTTTGAGACTTTACACATGAAGACAGGAGAATCAGTATCAGATTATTTTACAAGGGTGATGGCAATCACAAATTAGATGCAAATTCATGGTGACAAATATGAGGACGCACTATTATTGAGAAGATTCTTCGTCCAATGACAGTGAAATTCAACTATGTTGTTTTTTCGATTGAGGAATCTAAAAATACTGATGAAATTTCCATTGATGAATTGCAAAGTTCCTTACTGGTTTATGAGCAGAAAATGAATCGGCAAGACAAGGAGGAGCAAGCATTGTAGGTCACAACTAGCAACAAATTCACGATCTCGAACTCAGCAGGCCGAGGAAGAGGAGGAGGCAGAGGAAACAATGATCAAAGAAACCAACAACAACAATCCCAACACCAAAAGTCTGAAGATATTCAATTTCATGGTTCTCAAGGGAGAGGAAGAGGACAAGGCAACAACCAAGGACGAGGCAGCTACCATTCAACCAATAACATACTAATGTTAGTAGACAAATCCAATGTTGAATGCTATATATGTCATAGGTATGGTCATTATCAATCTGAATGTCAAACAAACTTAAATAGAGAACATGGTGAAAAGTTTAACTTTGCAGAGAAGCAAGAAGAAGTAATCTCTCTTCTAATGGCATGTCATGTTAAAGAGGAAGCTCATCAAAATATGTGGTATTTGGATACGAGGTGTAGCAATCTTATGTGTGGAGATAAGTCTGCATTTTCTGAATTGGATGAATCATTTCGGAATACTGTAAAGTTTGGAGACAATTCAACAGTCTCTGTTTTGGGCAAAGGAAATATACCAGTCCAAACCAAAGAAAATTCTATTCAGATTATTTCTAATGTTTTCTTTGTTCCAGATTTGAAAACAAATTTGCTGAGCATTGGGCAACTTCAAGAGAAGGGATATGAGATCGTTATTAAAGAATGAGTTTACCGAATTCAAGATTCAAAAAAGGGATTAATTGCTCAAGTCAACATGACTACAAATCGTATGTTTCCTTCGCATCTTGACAATACCACTAATATGTGTTTCTCTGCCAAGTTGAAGGATGTAGCATGGCTTTAGCATTTTCGCTATAGGCATCTAAACTTTGGTGGACTCAAGACGTTGCGGTTGCGGCAGAAAAATATGGTAATAGGTCTTCCTCAAATTACAGTTCCTTCTCAAGTTTGTGAAGAATGTGTTGTTAGCAAACAACACCACAATCAATTCCCATAAGGAAAATCATGGAGAGCTAAGAAAGCATTTGATGGAAATTATTAACTTAGCAACCATACACCCCAATAGCTAAAGAGCTATGATACATATTGAATGCAATTTAACACACTCTAACTAATTGAAACAAACCCGATCGTTCAAGATTGAAGTAAGAGAAACTATTCTAATCACTTTATCAATGAAATGATGATAAAAGCTAATTAGAACAGCACTTTGATTTCCCCATAACGCCACAAACTATGAAGTTTGATAAGTTTAAAGGCAAAACAAAGATTTTGAGGTTGTTAAACGCCACAAGCTGAATAAGCTTGATAAGTTCCAAAGTTCATGCAAGAACTTAAAAACAAAACACTCACAAAGTGCTCAAATAAGTTTATATTACTCAAATCTCTGCCCTTACATAGAAAAAACAGCATTGTTTATATAGAATAAAGACCAAGGACAATACAACACAAATATAACTGCCCATTAAATGTGTAACCTCCACTAAATGACATTTAGACCATGAATAATGGCCATAAAGTATTCAGCCTTTGTAACTCCTTATTTTAATCAAATAACACATGAACTCACACTTAACAAAATAAAACCCAACACAAAAACCAAAACTATTCATAAAATAAGCCAACAAAACCCAACACAATTAAAACCCAAACTAATCAGAAAATAAGCACACAAAACCCAACATAATTAAACCCAAACTAATTATAAAATAGGTCCACAAAACCCAACATGGCTGAATGACCTTTTATTCTTCAAGATAGGCTAGAATACTTCATTCTAACAAGGCTGGACTCTTGTCTTCGGGATTTGGACTTGTTTGAAACATGTTAACCATTTTATACTCTTCTTGCATCCTTAGAACCTTGACCAAATCTTGACTAGCTTGCTCCTTCAAAATGCTTTCCATTAAACAAGTTAAGGCTTCTTTCATCCTTTTAGCTTTAGATCTTGTCATCGGTCCTCCATGAATGGTTAAAGGATCTGGATCTTTTCCAACCTTAGCCGAATTGTGATCAACTGGCTGGTCCTCATCAGCATTAGAGATTGTTACTCCATCTTCTAACGGAGTCTTTAAAAATTATAAGGTGCTTGTAGAGAATGAAGTTGGCAGCACAACAAAAAATACTTCACATTGATCAGGGCGGAGAATTTGCAAATTTTTGTGAGACTCACGGAATCAAGAGGCAACATACAACAACTTATACGCCTCAACAAAATGGCATTTACGAAAGGAAAAGTCGCATTATTCTAAATTTGGTGCGAAGTCTTTTGACAATGAATGGCATTCCGAAGAATTTCTAGCCTGAAACAATCAATTGGACCATTCATATTTTGAATAGAAGTCCCACACTTGCTGCTCAAAATATGACACCGAAGGAAGCATGAAGTGGATGAAGACCATTGGTAGATCATTTCAGATTTTTTGGGTGTGTTGCCTATTCACATATTCCATATCAGAAGGGGAAAAAGCTAGATGACAAGGGAGAAAAATGTATTTTTCTTGGTGTTAGTGATCAATCAAAAGCCTATAAGCTTTACAATCCTAGCACTAAGAAAATTCTTATTAGTCGAGATGTTATTTTTGATGAAGAGCAAACCTGGTCGTGGAATAAAAAAGCTTATAGAGAACAAATTCCAGCAAGTTTTGATGAAGAAAGTGATAAGGAAGCAAATCAGTCCCAACAACAACATGTTCTAGTAGATATTGCTTTTGAGAATCCTTAAAATGAACCTTACAAAACCTCTGAAAACACACCAGCAATACCAGAATTTGGTTAACAGGTGGAAGCAATAGCTGGTTCACATTATCATCGTGTTCGAAAGAGGCCGACATGGATGTCAGATTATGAGGTAACCAGAATTGACCAAGCCGAGGACCTACCCACACATTTTGCTCTATTTTCATATTGTGATCCTACTACTTTCGAAGCAGCTGTTAAAGAATCAAAATGGCAGAAAGCGATGAATGATGAAATTGCAGCCATTGAAAGAAACAACACTTGAGAGTTAGCTAATCTTCCAAGAGGACACAAAATGATTGGTGTCAAGTGGGTTTATAAGACAAAGCTGAAGGAGAACGGTGAAGTTGACAAGTACAAGGCATGCCTGATGGCTAAGGGTTATAAGCAAGAGTTCGGTGTTGATTACAAAGAAGTCTTTGCTTCGGTTGCAAGGCATGATATAATCAGATTGGTGATTGCATTGGCAACTCAAAATTCATGGCCTATCTTCCAGTTAGATGTGAAATCAGCATTCTTGCACGGTGATTTGCAAGATCAGGTTTTTATAGATCAACCTCCTGGTTATATTTAGCTTGGAAATGAGCATAAAGTGTATAAATTAAAGAAAGCTCTTTATGGATTAAAACAAGCCCCACGTGCTTCGTATAGTCGCATTGAGGCTTATTTTTTGAAAGAAGGTTTTCTAAAATGTCCATATAAGCACACATTTTTTGTTAAAATTGGAGATAAAGGTAAAATGCTCATTGTCTGTTTATATGTAGATGATCTTATATTCACTGGAAGTGATAGTGTCATGTTTGAAAATTTTAAGAAATCCATGATGGTTGAATTTGAAATGTCTGATCTTGGTATGATGCACTACTTTCTTGGTATTTAAGTGGTGCAATCTGCTACTGGAATTTTAATTTCTCAAAAGAAGTTTGTGTGAGAAATTTTGCACAGATTTCAGATGAAGGGTTGTAATCCTGTGAGTACACCAACAGAGTTTGGCTTGAAGATAAACAAAGATAGTGGAGAAAAGAAGATTGACAACACTCTTTACAAGCAGATACTTGGGAGCTTAATGTATTTGACTGCAGCAAGGCCTGATATAACGCATGATGTAAGTGTCATTAGTAGATACATGGAACATTGGATAGAGATGATCTTTTGGATGCCAAGAGGATTTTTAGGTACTTGCAAGGTACTAAGGAGTTTAAAATGTTCTATAAGAAAGGAAAAGAACCAGATTTGATTGGCTTTGTTGATAGTGATTATGCTGGAGATCTTGATGGTAGAAGAAGCACTTCAGGGTATGTTTTCATGCTGGGTGCAGGGGCTGTTTCATGGTCATCAAAGAGGCAACCAATCGTCACTTTATCAACCACTGAAGTTGAATTTGTTGCTGCAACAGCCTGTGCTTGTCAAGCTATTTGGCTGAGAAAAATTCTTGAAGAGTTGCATTTCAAGCAAGAGGAAGCCACTGCAATTTATTGTGACAACTGTTCAACAATAAAGCTCTCCAAAAATCATGTTCTACATGGTCGAAGCAAACATATAGATGTGAAGTATCATTTCTTGAGGGATCTCACGAATGATGGAGTTATTAATCTAATTTAATGTAGGAATGAAGACCAGATTGCTGATATTCTAACCAAACCTCTTAAATTTCCTACATTTCAGAGGTTCAGGAAACTGCTTGGTGTTTGTACGTTAGATGATTCCATTTGAGGGATGATGCTTTGAAGTTTGGCTCTTGTTAGTTGTTAAACTGGGTGTTATGGCTGAAACATCAGTTTAAGGGAGGGATTATTGAATAAAAGTAGTCAAGATGTCCTAGTTGGCGTTGCGTTGTCCTAGTCTCTAGCAATTTGTTTTACTGCTTTACTAGTTTGTTGTACGTGGCTAGTTTTTAGGAGTTAGCTTTACATGTTTTAGCTAGTGGTTAAGTGGTTGCTATTTCTTTACTTTTATTCGTTGTGTATTTGCCTATATAAAAGTTGTTTGTTTGATGAATAATAGACGGACAGACAAGTACCCTATCTTGTTTTCTTTTGTTCTGTAACATTCTTGTGTGAAAGTTATTTATTTCTTTTATAACATGGAGGAGATCTAGATTGATAGGTTGATGGTTCATGAATCATGAGACTTGGGATTTCCTTCAAAATGTAGAAGAAATCTCTATATCAATATGGAGTTCTAAACCACTTTTTAATTTTTTTAATTTAAATGAATCTCCTCCATCCGTTCGAAATGGCTTCATTCAAAATCATCCATCCATTTTTTATTTTTAATTATTTATTATTCAAATAATTAGTTATAATTAGAAAAACAAAATGACCAAAATGCCCTTCTATGTTAAAAACTAACAGACCTGATTTAATGGTACGGTATGTTTGTGTTGACTTTTCCAAACTTATGGTTAGGGGTGGGCGCGGTTAGGTTCGGTTCGGTTCGGTTCGGTTTTGGCTAAAACCGTATTGAACCGAATTAAATTCGATTTTTAAAAATGTGAATCGGTTTGAACCATATTGGACCCTAAAACCGAATTGAACTGAACACCATTTTCTCGGTTCGGTTCTGTTCGGTTCAATTCGGTTTTGGACCTATTGGGTCTATTAGGCTTCCATTTTTGTTTAAAAAATTTCTTCATTTTTTTTTTTTACCTTTTAACAGCTATTATTCACTTATTATGATTTGGCCTTTAGACAACTTATTCAGTCCAAATTTAGACTAAAATATTGTTTACATAATCAAATTCTATAATTAACACATAAGCATATATACAAATATAAATTCAGTTCAAATCAATCAAAATTCAAAAGTAGCTTATAAATAGCTGTCCAGAAATTGAATACACTTAACTTCAATTACATATAGTAAAAAATCAATCCAAAATGCAATCCAATTACATAGTTGTCCAAAATATCAATCCAATTACATAGTTGTAATAGAATAACATATCAGTCCAATTACATAGCTGTCCAAAATGCAATCTAAAATGAAATAGCATATTATTATTGATAAAGCCAAACAAGACCACATAAACAAGCAAACAGAGTAAAACAGAGCATGACAACCGGCCAATATAGCAAAACAAAAGAAAAGAGGCCTACCCCCAACAACTGCCAAAAGCAAACACAACACAAGAACAGATGACACCCCACACAACAAAAGCCCCCCAAGCTTGAACCCCTCTTAGCAAAACGTAGCAAAACAGCCACATTCATCTTGACTCGTTAAAAAAAAACATATAAAACATATATAAACAACATATATCTGACTATCTAAAGACAAATCTAAACAAAAAATGTATATAAACAAATAAATCAAAGTCACCATATCAAAATATATAGGGGTGGGCATTAAGTTGCGGTTCGAATCGAATCGAATCGAAAAATGGGTATTCGATTCGATTTGTAGGGGTAATTCGGTTTAAACCGGTTTGATTTTCTTAAAACCGGATTGAGCCGAATAAACCGAGTGTATAAGTAAAAAAAAACATAATATATTTAATATATTTCAGAGTAATATGTTTTTAACTGATTTAATTTTTTTTATATATATATTTTTAAGTTAGGTTTGATTTGGGTTTTTTGGCTATTCTAATGTCCAAAATTAGTATCCAACAACCCATTAATGTTAAAAAATATATTCAAAAAACCCATTAAACTAGCCGACCCATTAGACCCAAAACCAAATGAATCGAACCGAATCGAATCGATTAAAATAGGTTCAATTCAATTCGGTTTCCATTTCTTATTAGTTTTAAACCGGTTTAATTTTGGATGAATCGAAATATTTTAGGTTCAATTGGGTGTGACCTAAAATTGAATCGAATCGAACCATAACCACCCTTAAAAATAGATAAGAAAGAGGGAAAAAAGTTAGCGAAAAAATACCTTAAACAGGCGATTACAGGCGGAAGTCGGGTCTCCGAAGTTGGAACCGTGGAAGAGGATATTGTAGGCGGAACAGAGATTTCTGGTGGATTAACTGTTTGAAGAAGCGGTGGAAGAGTGAGAGCTATGAGTTAATAGATAGAGAGAAGTGAGATCGAGATCTGGTTGTCTGAAACTGAAAGAATGAGAAAATACCTTAAAGAGGTGATTGCAGGCGAAAGTCGAGACTTGAAAGTCGAAACCGTGGAAGAGGCGATTGCAAGTAGAAGAGAGATTTTTGGTGGGTTGACTGTTTGAAGAAGTGGTGGAAGAGAGAGGGTTGTGAGTTGAGACTTGAGAGATAGAGGGCTATGCGTGAGATAGAGAGGTCTGGTTTTCTAAAACTGAAAGAATTAGAAAAATTAGGTTATTTTTATTATATATATCAGTTCATACGATTCGGGTCGGTTTTGAAGAATGAAAACCGAAATCGAATCATAATCAATACAGTTCATTCGATTCGAATCGAATTGAATTGAATTCATATATAAAACCGAACAAAACATCCTATTTCGATTCGATTCGATTCGATTCGATTCGACTCGGTTTAGTTTGGCCTGGTTTGTATGTTCACCTATTCTTATGGTCATTTTGCCGAAAGTGATAAGTACAGGTTACTTTGTTCAATTAACCGAAAAAAGAAAAGAAAAAAAGAGAGAGAGAGAGAGAGGGAGGCAGCAACTGAGAGGCAGCAACTCGAGTGTAGACGGAAGACGCCGGTCTCTGAACTCTTGAACGGCTTGAAAGTGGCGGGGAAGAGATGCGAGGAGATTTTCATCTGCCTAGTACGTGTAAAGCAGAATAGATCTCTATTTGGGTATGTGTTTTCTTGAATTTTTATCTTGTTAAGTCATTGTTGGGTGAATTTTTTATATGAATTTGATCGTTGATTTGCAGTTAATTTGGTGGAATTGTTTTTTCTGTGGGATTATTGATTGTTTGGGTAATCCTCATCGAATGGAGGACCGGTGCAGGAAGTTGGCTTACTATTTGAACACAATTTGTGGCTAGTAGTTGTTCGAGAAAAGTCCTCAACCACCGTCTATAAGCAGAACTTAACAAAATTGGTTGGAGAAGAATTATATAACTTTTTTTCACAATCCAACCAAATTATCTCGTATAATTCGTCCAACTTCTTGATTGTAATTAGAAACTTGATAGGAAAGAAGTTATATCTCAAACAAATTCTTCGCTTTGTCTTCCCTTTTCACCATCCTTTTCTTTTTTTCCTTTTTTTTTTTTCCAGGAGCTTTATTCTTATTCTTCATTGCCTCTCTCTCTCTCTCTCTCTTTTGATTTCTTTCTACTACAAACATAAGATACATAAAATGGAACTATGATTTAAATAATTTTAAATTCATTCATTCATTAAACATGATAGTTCTATAGAATTCATCTTTTTTATTAATGTGGGTTAGAAAATTGGTAATAAGAAAACATCAGTTACTTAATTCATGTTTGATGTAGGAGATAGATCATTAGTTAAGATCAGGGTTTATACAAATTAAAAAATATTGTTAGGTGCTTACATTAAAATATTTACTTTTAAATTTCAAATGCTAATAAATTTAGTGTACATACAATTTGTATGGGTGGTAATATCGACACACTATAATTGTTCACTGTTAATAAAAAAAATTGAAGGCCAAAATTGTCTTTTTAAGCTCTCCATTAGCTTTGACAGATAAAAATTTCCAAAATTTAGGGACCACGTAAACCAAGATTGGAAAGATCGGCACAAAAAGTGTTGAATATTCCCCTAATTTAATAAAAATAATAATGGCAAATCTAAAGCAGCATGGCCCTGGTTTAAAGATGATAAAGAGTAATAATGATGCCCTTATTTTTTTGAAGCTGTCCGCATCCCTATGCCACCATAAACAAATAGCTTAAAATTAATGCAACTCTAATATTATATTATGTTGTTGCTTCAGGTATTTATTTAAATATTGTCATAGTATATCTCATTTCTCAGTATTATATTTCTTATATGCTATTGCATCCTCTAATTTTGGATCTTCTTCTGTTTTTCCCAACATTGTGAATAAAGTATGAACTAAACATGAATTTCTCTGTAATGGGTTCAGTTTTTATTAATTCCAAGAGTAATTTTTATTGGGTTTTGCATGATTCTGCATCTTTATTTCAAATTGATATACTGAGTTGCTTGCTAGGTTCATGTTTTATTTTTTTAGATTTTTCTATTATCTGATGTAAAATGTCTCTTAATGGTAAGGCTGGTTGCTTAATTTGGCTACTGTGATGGTTGGTATTTCTCGACATGTTTGTATCTCAATAGCATTGTAGAAAATGTGATCACAATTCAGAAGCTGCATCTATTGATGAATATACGATCCAATAAAACAATGTATTGGCATGCAAATAGGTACAGTAAAGAAGGATGAAATCACAACCTAGATTAAAGATTTATACAAATGTCTGGTTACAACTAGCTTAATGCTGGTTTTCAGTACTTGTTGGAGCCTCCAGAATAAGTGGTTCCTGATCTGTCCATCGTTACTTAATCCTCGTTGGTCTAGTGATTTCATGATGCTTTTCTCATATTTACAGCTAAAAGCTTTACTTGTGTTCCATCTGCACATGAATATATCCACATGGTTTTGAAACAAAAACATTAATTGCAAATTGCAATACAAAGATACCAAAATGGTGAAAAAAACTTTAAGATATCAAAAAATTACTCTTAGAGACAATTCCTGAAGGGCTTCTACATTTTTCTTTCTTGCAAGTTCTCTAGCATTTGTCAACACTGAAACATATTTGTCAAGTCTAGCTTTCTGAATTCATGAAGAAACCAAAGTATGTTTTCAGAATGGGAGATGTCACGTGCATATTTGATGGAATAGTATGAAAATTCAGATCAAGAAAGAAGTATCAAGCATATTACTACTTCATCTTGGGGTTTCCTCGGATTTTGTTTATGTTGCTGCACTTCCTCCCTTCCTCCCGCTTCGGCCAAACTCATCCGGTTGCTTTGCTAAACGGTATATATCTTCGTCAACTTTTGAATCTTTCTTGACTCAACCTTTTTTTAGCCAAGACTTCAAAATGTTCCTTACGTAAACTCCCCTGATATTTTATTATAAGATAGAACAAGATTTCATAAAATTAGTCAAGATCAAGAGGTAACCAACAACGAACAAGAAGCTGACAATTAGTTTTGCTAAATGAGTTTCTAGGGACTATCTTACAATGACTAGATCTTGTATAGCTTTTCTTGAATTCAAAGGGTTCCCAATCTTTCCCTTCTCAGTTTCATCTGCAGTAGTTCCCTTCCCCACCTTTTCGAGGCATTTGATCTTTTTAAAGATCTTATTCTCATGTCTTTTGGCATTTGGGCATTCAATTGTGCCATAAAACCACCGAGTCTGCTTTCAAGTCCCATAGACGTTATAGTGACTAGTCAAATGATACACAAACAACAAAATAAGTCATCACTAAACAAGAAAAGTAAAAGACTAGAAAATAAATGAGTGTTTAATGTTTAATCTTACAAATTCACTGAACTCTTCTATCGATGAATATGAATTAACTACCCTTTTCTATTGGCTTTCATTGATCTTTCTCAATAGTTTTTTTTTCTGCACCCAAATTGTTGGGTCTGTGTACCATCTGGATTATTGCAAGCTTGGATTCAATTTTAATGGTTGACCATCATCCCAAATATTGTTTTAAAAAGGAAAAAGAACCCCAAAAAACAAAAAAACCTTGTTAGCTGCTATTCAGCTGAATTTTTTGCAAAACTCAGCTTTTCTAGAGCTTGCAGGTCATCGAGTTTTCTTGTCTTTGCTATTGCGTAGACGTTTCAGTGTTGTACACGCATGGGGATTCGTAAGAGCGTTGCTTTCCAAATTCATCGAACAGTTATATTGGTTTTCCATTTTCAATTACTGGGAAAACCTTGATTTCCTCTCTATTCTTGTTCTTATAAAAAAAAAATTGGCTGCAGATACAAACTGTCACTGATACTGTATATAAATCAGTATTGTCAGTGCACAGTTACCCTTTATTGTTAATGAAAAGTTCTGCTTTTTATTTTACCATGTCTGTCTCCTTACACTTTAATGAATGGATGATGAATAACTATATAATTCATTTCTTCAAAGAATTATCTCAAGTGCTACATTCATTTATTTCTCTTTTTGATATTAGCATTTCTGACTCTGAATTTGAAAACATTTCCTATCATATAATTTGGTTCATTGCTCTTCTTGTGTATATAAAAGAAGTTTTGATTAGTGATGGATTTCTTTTGCTTATATAGTTCTTGGAGAAATGCTGTTTTTAATAGAAACTTATTATTTGTTAGCTCTTTATTCAGTCAATAATTGGGAGAGAAGTTTTTCAGTAGTGCGTATGCAGTAAGTGTTTCATTTTTTATGACGTTGTAATCAGTCTTGTCAGCTGTCTATTAGCTTAGGGAGTTCTAATGACCATTAGCTTGACTTCTGGATATTCTTCATGCGCTGATATATTTTATTTTGTCTTTTTCTTGAACTTGCTAAACCAAGTGAAGAAATATTATATTTTTTTGTAGAATTCTTCGTACTGGCTCCCATGCTGAAGGTACCGGATCATCAAGTTGCAGGTCACACAGCCTGTCATGGAAAGCTTGGTCCCCTTATAGATGATTCAGGGCGTTTCTACAAGCCTCTCCAGGATGATGAACGTGGCTCCAAAGAGTTGGCTTTCTACTCTTCTTTCTCTTCTAATACAAGGATTCCGGATCACATCCACAGATTCTTCCCTGTCTTCTATGGAACTCAACTTTTAGAGGCCTCTGATGGATCTGGCCTTCGTCCCCATCTTGTCTTGCAAGATCTTGTATCAGACCACCTCAATCCATCCATCATAGACATTAAGATTGGTTCCCGAACATGGTATCCCCAAGCATCAGAAGATTATGTCCAGAGATGTATGAAGAAAGACAGAGAAACCACCAGCTTGTTATTGGGTTTTAGGATATCTGGGTTAAGGATATATGGAAACAGTGAATCAGGATTCTGGAAGCCAGAGAAGAAACATGTTCAAGAATTTACTCTAGAGGATGTCAAATTAGTACTACGGAAATTCGTTTCGTCTAACTCACCCATCGATTCAAATTCATTCCCAGACTGTTGTTTCGCACCAAGTGTTTATGGTGGTTCTGCTGGGATCCTGGCACAATTGTTGGAGCTGAAGGCATGGTTTGAGGATCAAACTATTTATCATTTCAGTTCTTGTTCAGTTCTTATGCTCTATGAAAAGGAGTCAGTGATGAAAGGAAAGAGTTCAGGTGCTGAAATAAAACTGATTGATTTTGCACATGTCGTGGAGGGAAGAGGTGTTATTGATCATAACTTCCTAGGTGGGCTCTGCTCTTTCATAAAGTTTGTCTCTGAGATCCTTACCGGTCCGGATGAGCACTCAACTGAAGCCTGTTCACAGGACTCAGAAGAAATGCATTTCAATTGAGAATGAACATCCACACCATAAAAGTGAATTTTCTGACATCCTCTCCACAAACGGAATTTGCAATTCTATCTGCATTGCATGTGGCTTATTCACATTATTAAAATTTGGTACTTCTGTAATTTACTTTCCCTTCGGGCACAGACTATTTTCTATTGGATAGAGTCTTGACTCATAGATTGAGTTTAATATGGCCGTCCTGATACATTTCCATGACTATATTAAGTAATTTATAGTAAACTACTGTTCCAGTTTTGGCTGGAAAGAGAAACAAAACTAACGTATCTTGACTTTCACATTTTGACCATATTTTGTTTTCATTTTCTGAATCATCCTGTCGTGCTATTGCTAGTTGACTTTTATTTTTTCTCTTGTTATCATAGTCTATTAGGACACCCTGAAAATTAATGAATTTTTCTGTATTTGGATGTTGCGAATTAGGATTTAAGAGACTCCATACATTCTTACTTTCTAGATATTGTGTTCCCAAAAGGGATCATGTTTATGGTGCCAATATATAGCTGCTCTGTTATTTTGTCAGAACATCACATTGAGTTCATGTTTTTGGCAATTGTATTCAAACAATTCCTGAATCAGTGAAATCTAACAGCTAGGGCCTAAGGTTTTTTTTTTTTTTTTTTTTGGAAAAGATCCAAGTTTTTCTTACTGGATGTTTGTTATGGGTGAAATATAGGGCTAAGTTGTTATCAGGAAGTTGTGCTGTTAGCGAACATAATTTTGATAACTTCTGATTTATTGTCTGGTTAGCATACATTTTTAACTCAGCTAAAATCTAATACATAAATTTACATGTATCTATATAGAAACAGAGTTTCTAACAATTGACAGCCGACCTTAGAGCATCTTTGATGTAAGCGTGACATGTAAAAAAAAAAGATGTCACGTAAGATTAATAGATATTCTGTTTAAAAATCTTTCTTCAACGTAGCCGTATATATTTAACATCAATATGATTTGACAAATAAAATATTAGACATTGTCAATATGACCGTCCATTTTCGGACGGTATTTTGTACAACCCTTTTTAGATCGACTCAATAAACATTTAAAACTGACATTAATTTTTTATATATTTTTAGTAATAAAATAAAAAAAATAAAAAATAGGAAATAAAATTGAACGCGTCGTTAAAACAAAATGTATTTTTAACAAAAGCATTGGAGACTAAATTTTAAATTGATCGTCTATATTTATAACACTTAGAAAACAATTCTCTTAATTGTTTCAATGTCAATAATAATCCATAGGTAAATCATTTTTTTGTTAGAGATGTTCTTATTTGAATTATTCTACTAAAATCTTTATATTTATCATGGGTTATTTGTGCCAACCAATTCTTCTAGTTAGTTAAATATAGCAGCAACAAGCACTTGCTTTCCTGTAATGGCAATTAACATTTCAGGTCCGGAAAACGTGTAATCGGTGTTAAAATACACGATAATTTTTTGGGGTCCTCGACGGAAACTGTTGCTAGTGACTTGAGAGATTAAAGGGTTCTCAGACCTCAAACTAGCTTGAGATTATCTTTCTTTAAAGCAGTGCTTTTCTTACAATATAATTCATTTATAATCCAGTAGTGAACTCCAAGGCTAAAATATAATCTCAATTTCTTGCAACCCGTAAACATTACATATTATAAAATATAAATTATAAAGGGTTCAAAAAATAAAAGGCATTTTTTTGAGATGACATTTCAACATTGTCACTGATTTAATAACTTATTTTTATAAGACACTTATTATGGTGAAATGATAAAAATATCTCAAATAGTTGTTTAACATCAGATTTCTTTCATTCATTTTACAGTGACAGAGTTGCGGAGTAGAGAGAGTCTCGCTGAAATCCAAACAATCACTCGAACGGCGATGAAGTGGCACTACGCAAATACATTCGGGGATCGAGCTTCCCGTCGAGCTCACGATGGTCGAGTTGCCCCGGGGGGCAGAGGGTAGTGCCCCTAGAGTTTTTTTTTTATGGTAAGTACTGAAAATGCTCGAAATGTAATTACAAAAGGCTCGGAGCATTTACTAAAAGTCTCGGAGCTTTTACTAAAAAGCTCGGAGCCTTTACTAAAAAACTCGGAGCCTTGACAAAAAGGCTCAAACCCAGTAAAAAAAAGTTCGGGCATTTGGTAAAAAAGTTCAAATCCAATAAAAAAAAACTTGAACTTTATTTTAATGGGTTCGAGCTTTTTTGTCAAGTGCCCGAGTTTTTTTGTCATGAGTTCGAGCTTTTTTGTCAAGTGTCTGAGCTTTTTTTTACAGGGTTCAAGTTTTTTTATCAAGTGCCCGAGCTTTTTTTTACAGGGTTCAAGATTTTTTGCCAAGTACCCGAGCTTTTTTTTACTGGGTTCAACCTTTTTTACGAAGGGTTAGAAAATTATTTGGACCATATATAAAAAGTTTGGAGACATTTAATAAATGTTCGGATACTTTTAAAAAAATCTTAGACATTAACTTAACAAAAAGCTCGAAGACAAATCAAAAAAGCTCAGAGGAGTATTAAAAAAGCTCGGACACTAATAAAAAAAAGTTCAGAGTATTTCAAAAAAGTCTCGGACGGAATCTGGAAACTAAATGTTCATACATGTTCATATAAATACTTGGACAACAAATCATAACGAATGGATACATTGTTAAACCACATAAATATATGAAAATATATAAACGAAGATCACAAATATATGTTATCTTCTTGTGCAGAATCTAGAGAGAGATAAGTTTTTTGGAGAGAGAAAGGAGTTGTAGATCGATTTTCAGACAATTATTTTGGAGAGAGAGGGGAGTTATCGTTTTCAAAGTGTAGATGAAAGCACAATGAGAATAAAAAATAGATTATTTAAGGGTAATTTGGATAATTCACCATAATAGGTATCTTTTAAAATTAAGTTATTAAAACGGTTATATTATTGAAAAAAAAAATGACATATCTCACATTTTCCACAATTATAAACAAGTGCATAATTTTTCCAAAATGAATTCCTCTATTGCATTTTGCATTTTCTGCTTCACTTATACACTTTGCATCAAAATGAATATTGTTTGTCTTTGAAGGTGTTCAGGTGTTGTGATTGACACCAATAGCAAGGTCTTCCAAAAGGTTCTTAAAGCAGATGTCTTTGTGTTTCCCAAAGGTCTGTTTTAATTCTGGTTATGATTCTGTTATTGTTTTCTCTGTGCTTAACAGCCAGAATCTGAGAGTGGTCAGCATTAATGATGCCATGTTCGACATGATCAATAAGCTTGTGTGGAAATTTATCTCAGTTTCTAGCGACAATCACATCCCAAATGTTACATTTCAAAGTTTCAACAATATGTGAATGATAGAACATTATGTTTGAGACATTAAATATATCAGTAAAAATTATGTGTTTGTGAGCAACAACCTTTCAAAAAAATAAAAATAAAAACTGTGAGCAACAAGATTGATTGTAAAATATCTAATCTTGTTTTTAAAGTATTATATCTCTGTATATTACATAATTAGCCTTGACTACTTTATTTGTTAGGTGTTACTCTTAGGCCGGCTTGACCTCTAGGCAACTGAACAGCTGAGGTAGTTGCCTAAGGTCTCATATTTTCTATATCAATATATATTTTAATAATTAATATCAAATGTTTTTGTATATATTTATTATTTAAAAAATATCTTTTTATATTTGAAAATTATTGTTCATTCCTATTTTCAAAACAAAGATTCCTATTTTTCATTTCTATTTTCAAGATAAAGGTTTCTATTTTCAAGTAAACCATATTTAAGTGGACTTAAATATTCATTAACTTTTTTCTAAAAAAAATTTATACATTAATATAATTTTTTATCTTAAAACGGTTAAATGTTATTTAATTAAATATTCACACTAAAATCTATTATTTTATATTTCTTCTATATTCAATCAAACCATCCTATTCAAAATCAAACTCTCAAACTTTCTCTTTGTTTCTCGGCGTACTGTTTCATAAACATTCGAGTTAAGTTGTTTAATTATTTTGTTTTCGATAATAATAGAATTATTTGTTTTTTTTTCTAAGTTTTGATAACTGATAATCAGATTTCAGATATTATATATATCTAGAAAAAAATATAAATCCGGATACAAAAAACTAAAAAAAAAAAAATTGAAACACAAGAGAAGAAAAAGCTATGGAATCGTAAGGCCTCATTTTAAATTTTCACCTTAGGCCTCGACTACCTTGAGCCGCCCCTGGTTACTCTTCGTAGAAAGATCGGGGAAATTTTGTGATTTTAAAAACTAATGTGGCATAAAATCAATATAGAAAAAGATAAAACAGGTATTATGTAATAGTGTAATACTGGACTGGCTGGACTGGGTCGTTCGATTCAAAAAATCAAATCAAACAAAGGAACGAGAGAGAGAGAGAACTAGATTAGATTTACCTTGCAGAGTATAATTGATTCGATCAACTCTAATACTATATCATAACAGCTTCTTTGTCAGTTGATTCAATCGTCCATTTTGGCTTCGATTTTTCTACGCTCTCTCACTGCCTTTGCTTCAATCTCTGTGATAGAATCGGCTTGTGCTACCTCGTCCAAAATCGCATTTCTTCTTCTGAAGAGGTACTTAAGTTTTGCACTCACGCATTATGTAAATTTTATAAAACGTTCGGGTGATGAGGTGATATGTTTTGTGTGATTGTGTCTGCAATTAATTTTTTTATTTTTATTTTATCTAATATTTGATTAAAAAATTCGCAATGCATATGATGTAATTGTATAATTGTCTCTTAACAAATAATGAAAGAATCGAGTATATTTGAAACAGCTCAAGGGTCGTATAGCACGAAGATAGGATAAGACAATGTGGAATTGGACTGGATTGGACTGGACAGAACATGTTATTCTATATTGTGTTTTGAAGGTATGGAGAACTATAAACTATACCGTTATACGTTTGGTATGACTGAGACAGAACGGAACAAGAGATTCAAATGACCAAAGTATCCCTCTTATATATATAACAACATAGACAATAATATTATATATATTAATATATAATAATATTAAATAATATTATATATATATATATAATTTGATATATACATATTATATTTATATTACATATTTATTAATATATATTATAATATATAATTATAATATATATATTATATATATTTACAAACAAAACACAAAACCTTATAGAATATATCCCGTATCTCAGAATCTGCCTAAATCAGTGAAACCGCTCTACCCCTACTAAATCCCTATACTATTTTCAAACGCAGCATGTCACTTTCTAGAAGAATCACTGCTTGAGTCCAACACTGATCTCCTCCAATAAAAGAATATGTTCAATCTACAGCCATCGACAACTGTCTAGTCCCAGCTTCTACAGCTGAATAGGGAGTTCCACGACTATTTCGCCGACAGTGTTTTCACTTAGTTTTCCCCACAAACAGTCTTTTCCCGACTGCCTAAAAAGGGTACTCACATATAGAAGACATTAATCGGAGATAGACGGAGACCTTAAGCCGAATTTGTTCTCATATGCAGGATCCTCAGAGGAGGCAAGCATATGGCATACTGAGATTTTACAGAATTATAGATCTTAGCATAATAAACTTCTTGAAGATCAGGGAGAGAGAAAACTTAGAAAGCCATGGGATTAATAAACACGCAGAAATTTTATTTTCAAAAGGCCATCACCATGATTTTCCATCTTATTCTCCATTATGCCTTACTTTATATTGACGATATACTTTTGTTCTCACCAGACCGTACCTCTCATGACAAGCTTCTACACCAATTCCTTGAAATCATAGACCAATATGGAATCATGCTCTCTGAGAAGAAAAGCTCAATTGGAGTCACTGAAATTGAGTTCCCAGGCATGCAGATTAAAGAAAGACCATATCTCCCTGACCCCCATCTGGCTAAGCAACTCCTTGATTTCCCTGATTCTGACCTCACCTAAAAACAAATCCAACAGTTTCTTGGCATCGTCAATTACATCAGAGACTTTATCCCTCAGGCCAGCCACTACACTGCAGCATGTTGGGGTTTATACTCTAAAGATGTAATTTGTAAATGGACTTATGAAATAAATAAAAGGAAAAGTTCAAGTCATTCTTGTTGTGTTGTTTATTATATAACTTGTGCATATATTTAACATCCAAGATTGCTAGATGTAATCTCGAATTATGTATATGAGTGTCATATACAGATGGATACAGTAAGAGACGTGCAATCTAAAGAGTCCATAAATAACAAATAAAGCTGGGTACTTTATTTGTGGTTAATCTATAGTTACGGTCCATTCCGTAATATACGGTGATTCTATCCTAAATCATTCATATGAAGATATGAGAATGGAGACACCTTGTATGGTGTGATCATATAGGATTGGGTCATGAGCTATATGAATCTCTCACCAAGATCCGTTTACCGATGAGATTCATATATATCAACTAATGATGGCTATATATGGGTGACCTTAATCCTGAGTGTCTTATCGAATCCTTCAGGTTAGATCGTATTCTTTGATATACCATAGGTGAGGTCAGATGCAGTTCCCGATCAATATGCTCCGTATGTTGGAATTGCGGTTTGGCTTGTGGCTGGGAATATTTGTACACAATAGTGGAATCCACTCCTTCTTGTGAGAAATAGACAGTAGTTCCCTTAAGGGTTGGTTCGGGGCTTGGACAATATGAGCGCTCTCCTAATTCCGTAAGGAAATAGGATTTATTGTCCATTAGAGAATCAATGGTATTTAAAGGATATATGTAATTAGAGGGGTATAACGGACATTATGACCCAGCTCCAATTATGAACTATTGTGGAGGATCACACCATATGTAATAGCTATATCGATGGACACCGAGTTATATCGGTCTGTGGAAAAGCATCTGCAGTTGAGAGAGTGCAGTTTCGAGTTTTTAGTGGAATAACACCGAAGTTAATAATTAAGGAATATTAATTAAAGAGTTTAGTTAATGATTCTGAGGATTATTGGAGCTCAAAATACCGTGGGTCCATTAGGTTCCCTTGATAGCCCGATCGATTTAGGTAACAAGGGTCACGGTTAACTAATTGGATTGTCCAATTAGTTGTGGTACGAAAGTAACGCGTGTTTATTCGGGAATTAATTGAATAATGAGATTATTTAATTAATGAATGCTAATAGTTAAATTAATTAGATTATTTAATTATATTGATAATTATGAATTATTAATTAACTATTAATTGGAGGGTGTCAGTTGATATATGGATTTAGGTGAAGATAAAATAATATGATTATTTTATTTTTACTAAATCATTTATCCAAGTATTTGAATTTAAGTTTAAATTTAAAATACTTATTATCATTTTTAATATATTAGATATATTTGAAAATGATAATGCAAAGATATATATCAATTAATATCATAAGAGATTGCATTGGATACAAATTGGTGTGTGCACATGAAACATTAGTCAAAAGAAGAATTTGCATATGATGCAAATACTTGATACACATAATATATATATATATATATATATATATATAATTGAAGACTAAGATTTAATACATGATTGAAAAACGCACAACAAGATTGGCATGAGAGCAATTGGGTGCAGGAGATTGAAATCATGTGTGCAAGTGTGCGTTGGACTTGTCAAAGAGAAAAGGAGACACGCAACATCCATTGAAAATAGAAATATATCAGTGCTTGTGTGCTTGATATTGTGTGCATGATATATATAGCAGTGTATGATCTCTTGATTATTGATGCGGGGTTGCATCAACATAGAAGAAAGAGTTACTTCAATTCTCTCTACATCCTCCATTCAAGTTTATGAGATCGTGACGCGCCCACACACAGTTACCAATTTCGGGAGATAGCGAGGAAGATCGAGTGGTTCAGACAAGCGCACATCGTAAAGTGAAGGAGTCTCTAAACGTTGGTAAGAGTGATTCAGACAGGAGCATATCATAAAGTGAAAGAGCCTCCAAACGTTGGTAAGATTTTCTTTTTCTGATTATATCGATTTCAATTTCCTGTGTTTATATATTGTATGTATTAGTTCCGAAAAATAATAATGATCCCAAGTTCACTAGTCCCAGATACAGATTATGATATGTAATAAAAATTTTAAAACCTAGTTCCGCTGCGTAACCGGTGAACAGGGTTCTAACACAGCACTGTCTCGTCTGGCTCAGAGGCAAGAAGAGACTATTCATTGACTATAAACCCCTCAATCTATTCCTCCGTGACGACAAGTTCCCCGTTCCTAGGGCAAACTCCCTATTTTCTCAACTACTTGGTGCAACTATGTTTTCTAAATTTGATCTAAAAGGAGCTTTCTGGCAAGGTGAAAACACTCATGTTAGACTTTCTTATTATGTCTCTATTCGCTAAACCCAAACAAACAAAATACAAAACCTTGTAGAATATACCCATATCCCATAATCTGCCCAAGTCAGTGAAACCACTTTACCCTTACTAAATCCTCTATATAAGGACCGACTCGCTCTCTGTAAAAATCAATCGAGGAAAAATAAAATTTATGTGTGTTTATTAATCCCATGGCTTTCTAAGTTTTCTCTCTCCCCGAGGGCTATAGATTGAACATATTCTTTTATTGGAGAAGATCGGTGTTGGACTAAAGCGGTGATTCTTCTAGAAAGTGACTTGCTACGTTTGAAAATAGTATAGGGATTTAGTAGGGGAAGAGCGGTTTCACTGATTTGGGCAGATTTTGGAATATGAGTGATTGATAAGAGGCATAAAGAGCATGTTTGTGATGATCTGTAGCTGATGTTAGAAGTCCACAGGAGTTTGGTAAGTGGATTGTAATGGTAGGGTCTGTAGAAGATCCAAATACAACATACCTTGGTTGTCATTTCTGCAACTATCTTCTAAAGGTGGTAATGTCCCATGAGTCTAGTAAGCTCATCGTTCCAAGCGGGCAGAGGATTGAACCATTGAAGGAAGGTTCGAAGGTTAGTATTATAGGGGGCTGAGTCATGGACTAGGCCATATAATGCTTGAAAGGGAGTTCAAGTATACCTGCCTCAAGCTTTCATCATTGATTCTGTCAAGGGCATGGTATCGGAAAGACATGCGTCTGTAATGAAAATCTATGTCTCTCCTATCAAGTGAACAACAACGTATTTCAAAGAATTCTTGTCTAGTCTGTTTGTAGAATTCGGAGGCATCTCCAAAGAATTATCTGAAAATGATTCCTACAACTTGGGATATTGAACCACATCGAACCAGTTGTAGTTGTCTGTATTCCCAAAGAGCTTGATACCAATCCCTAAGAGATCCAGTGAATCTGGAAACGAATTCCCTTAGGACGGCTTCTGTGTTGTTTTCGCGCTTCGCGATCTGGGAACTGTCCGCTGGCATGGCCGCAGTAGTGGCGTTTTCCTTTTTCTTCTTCAATGAGGATGATGCCCCAAAAGTGATCACTAGCATCTGTCTAGAGGATGAGTTGTTCAGTAGAGGGTATGTGCAGAAGACTCTCCATGGAAGGAAAGGACTACCAGTCACCGCCATGATTGCCCTCCTCAACACCATCTATAAAGAGTATGAGCATGCGGTTATCGGAACCTGTCTGTCTACACTTTATGCAGGTAGTATCTCTCTTACGTACTACCCTAACTTGAACATCTCTCTCAGAGACCAAAACCTCTACAACCGCCTCAAAGTTCAACTCCAAGTTATAGGACGGAAAATCCTGGTGATGACCTTTTGAAAAAGTGATGGAGCAGTCTTCAAACCAAAGGGTTAGACAGTCCATTGATATTGTGCATTCGGGAGGCAAAAAGTCGTTTAGTATATTTCTTCAAGATGGATCCCTATATGCCAGAAAGCTTCTTTTAGATCAAATTTAGAAAACACAATTGCACCAGGTAGTTGAGAAAATAGGGAGTTTACCTTAGGAACGGGGAACTTGTCGTCAAAGAGGACTAGAATGAGGGGTTTGTAGTCAATGACTAGTCTCTTCTTGCCTCTGAGCTGTTCCGAACGTTTCTCAACAAAAAAAGGCTTGACATGCCTATGGGGAAGAGGTGGGTTCGATCAATCCTTGTCGGAGGAGCTCCCCGCAACAAGCTCCTTCCAAACCCACAATTGTTGAGACTCAAGGATTGGTTTTCAAGATATGACTTCACTGTAAAGCACATTAAGAGAAATAACAACATCGTCTCTGATATGCTCTCCATAACCCATCATGTCACCCTTATCTCCCGAGCTGGACCTATCCCTTTACTCTACATGATAACCTCTACAGCCTCTTCCTCATCCTTCTCACCAGCTATGCCTTCTACGCCTAATTTTCCTTCAGAATTGATGGCAACCCTACCACCAGGTCAATCTCCCTCGGTCCAGCAAATACAAAGCTTTGCCAAGACCCACCTCCATATCTCTCTCTCTCAGGTGAATGCCCAAGATTGTCGACATTGTCTAGTCAATCCCTCCAAGCCGTTCCTTGACCCCGTTCCTAGGGAAAACTCCCTATTTTCTCAACTACCTGGTGCAACTGTGTTTTCTAAATTTGATCTAAAAAGAGCTTTTTGACAGATAGGGATCCATCCTAAAGAAAGATACAAAACGGCTTTCTACCTCCCGAATACACAATACCAATGGACTGTCTTACCCTTTGGTTTGAAGACATAGAGGATCTAAGAGGGCTCTAGAAGAAAACAAAACAGACAAGGGCCAGAGGAATGGCCTACAAACAGTTCTTTCAATATGATGTCGGACAGATGACAACACATACAGAAATAAAGCAATAAAGCACACGTAAAGAAGATAATACAAAATGTTGTTTGACAGCAATAATTAAAGTAAACAAGATGGAGATAAGCTTGGAGCAAGCTAAGGACTACTGAGGTTAAAAGTGGCATGGTTCTTATCGTCCGAGTCAATGGCTTTAATCTAGCAACCCTAGACTGTAAATCGGTGTACATATTTCGTAAAGAGGCATCCAGATGTTGAAGATGGAGATTATGTTGAGAAACATGATGTGAGACCTGGTCAATCTTTTGGTCAATAGAGTGTAAAACTCTATTCTGTACTTTAGCATTGCGAGAGTGCCATTTGATGACTTATTCAGCCTGGGAAGACTGTTTGTTAATATATATATATATATATATATATATATATATATATAAAAATTAATATGTATTATTAATATATATATATTATATTTATATATATATTTTTTATTTATATTATAATATATATATTATATAAAATATAAATATAAATAATATATATTCTATATTATATTTTATTATTATATTAAATATTATTATATAATATATTATATAATATATATATATATATTAATATGTATTATTAATATATATATATATATATGTTAATATATATAAATCATATATATTATATTATTATAGAATATATAATATTATATGTGTAATTATAATATATAATATAATTTATAATTTATTGGATATGATTGTAATTTTTTAAAAATTTAAAGGGTAAATTGGTCTTTTTGACACTTGTCCCATGTCACGGGACAAGTTGTCCTAAGATCTTGGGTGGGACAAGCTTTTATGATTTTTGTCTCACCTTGTCCCGTCCTGTCCCATGCTAAGGACGCACCAAACGTGGGACAAGAACAAATTGTCTCATGTGTCCCGTCCTGTTCTGCGTACCAAACGCACCCATACAGACCAAAAGGAAACTCGAGTCTCTGTGATTTTCACCATGCAGTTAACATCTTGCCAACTGATGCATTTTTACCCGAAGTAAAAGATTCCGGTGTTGGAAAAATTCCATCATATGGGGCCACACATGTGAATATTAAATGTGTTGTGCTATCTTTTGGTTAAACCTATTTAAAGTGATCTAATTACGATTTAAAGTTTTAAGACTTAAGGGTATAATTATCATGGAATTAATATGTAGATACCAGAGTGTTATTTCAAATTTGTTGAGGGGCCGAATTAGAAATAGCCAACATATAATAATTTAATTATTATATATATTTAGGGTTATGGTCCCCAAATTACACGATACTTTGGTTTTCTCTGTATCCCCATCAACAGAGTAAAATAGAACACGGTAGGGTTCATAAAGGTCGTGATAATTTGGAAGATCATAACCCGTCCACCAACCTCCGGCAATGGATTCAGGTACGCTTCCGCTTTCTAGATTTACTTATTTTCTCTTGAATTGATATGGGTTATATTACGTATATTTGGGTTTGGTTAATCATGATATAGAAACATGTTTAGGTTATTCGGATTAATTATGTGCATATGTATGTTGTTAGATTTGTGTTAATCGAAATCCTAACAAGTGGTATCAGAGCCACCCATGATCGATTCTTGAGAATTTAAGGAATTTTTTAGAGATTTGTTGTGTTGTTTAACAACTGATATATAGTATATGTTGTTTTATAGTTCTTGGTATCAGATATATAGTGTGATATATGTTATCTGATGTATCGGTAGAGAACAACAATGTTTTGTATTATTTGTTTGTCTTTTGGTGATATGTTGGGATCTTTCATCACGTTTTCATATAAATAACGAAACAAAGAAATAAAGAAAAAAAAATCTATATTGTTTGATCTTTATTTGGGTTTTGATCTTCTGATTGAGTTTTGTTTTTAAGTTTTAAAAAAAAAAATTCATAATTGAATCACCCAAGACTAAGATTAGTTTCACCTGTTCTCATAAACCCAACGATCCAACTCTGGTCATGTCACCAGACCCATCTGGTTTCCCTCTTGGTCTTCTCGGTCAACGCCCCATTCTGTTGAGATGTCGCGTGTTTGGTGACGACAGGGACTATCGTCGGTCCTTCACCTCAATCTGGTCCAGATCGAGCAAGATCGGCCACCGATCGTTCGATCCAAGTGGATCGTTCGTCGATCGCCGGTCGCCCCTTCGATCCGTGGTTGGCGGTCGTGCGCTGCTGCTCTGCTGTGTTTCGTTGCCTCCAGGCGACGGCGGCGCACGAAGAAACAAGGGTTTTCAGTAAGTTTTTGCACAGGCCCTTCTTTTGAAAATTTGAAATTCTTGAGGGACTGTTTTACAATTTATTTGGGCCATTGGTGATTTTGATAAACTTATGGGGTCAATTTATAATTTTCAGAACTTATAGGGCCTTTTTGCAATTACGAAAACGTTTTAGGGCAGATTTATAATTATTGAAAAATTACGGGGTCAATTTATAATTTTCAAAAGTTTTAGGCAAATTTTAATTATGAAAACTTGAGGGGCTTTTCTATAATTTTACAAAATAAGGGGTACTTTTGTAATTTTGATAAAATAAAATAAATTTTTATTTATTTTCATTTTATTATAAGGATCACTCAGATTTAAATATTTAGGTATACCTTTTTATGGTTAATTAAGGTGGTCCATCATTCTAAATGGGCTAATTGAGACAAGATGTCTTCAAAGTGACATCTCTTGTGTAGATTATTCATGAGGGATGTTGGATGTTTGTGTGTGTGTAAATTCATGCGAGTATTTGTCGGTCCAAAGGAAGGTTAATACTTGACCGAATTACACACATCTGTAGTGATAAATATGTGACGATTATAAGGTTTTACATGTGAATTATAAATCAATCCAAAGATAGATTTATTATTTGACATTAATTATTGTCAATGTTTGATCACTACAACAAGAGTACCACTTACAATTAATATTACTGTCCAAAGACTTGATATTAATGATGTGCTAGGTATCTTGAGATGTGATTTACCATTATTTGAATTTGTTGATTATTATATTTGGTTATTATTGTGAGCATGTTTGTTTGTTTTATTCTCTTTATAGCTAGTGTTTCTTCTATATATGCTAATATCAACTCTATACCTGTACTTAATGGGACAAACTTTAAGGATTGGAAGGAGAACATTGAACTAGACATTGCACTTTGGGTTGAACAACCCACTTCTCTTATGGATGCAAGTTCTCCTGATGACAGGAAGAACTTTAAGAAGTGGGATCGCTCAAATCGCATGAGTCTTATGATCATCAAGCGCGGCATTCCAGAGGCATTTAGGGGTGGGGTATCTGAAAAGATAACCAAAGCCAATGAGTTCCTAACCGAAATTGAAAACTGTTTTGTTAAAAACGATAAGGCAGAAATAAGCACGTTTTTGCAAAGCTTGATTCTATGAGGTACAAGGGCAAATGGAACATAAATGAGTACGTTATGGAAATGTCTCATATTGCTTCTAAGCTTAAGGCATTAAAGTTCGAGCTGTCTAACGACTTACTCGTGCATTTGGTATTTATATCACTTCCTACACAATACATTCAGTTTAAGGTCAGTTACAACTATCAAAATGAGAAATGGACTCTTAATGAACTCATTTCTTACTGTGTGCAAGAGGAAGAGAGACTGAAGCGAGACAGGACCGAAAGTGCTCATTTGGCTAGCACCTCTAAGGATAAAGACAAATAGAGGAAGAATAATGAAGTTGCTAAACACCTTATGAGCTTTGAACAAGCATAAGGCCTAGTTTAAAGCATTTTCACATTTTGGGATGTCTAGCTGAGGCAAGGCCTTACAGGCCACATGAAAGGGAATTGGACTCCAAAATTGTGAGCAACTACTTTATTGGCTACTTTGAGCGATCTAAGAGCTATAAGTTTTATGATCCCACACTTAGGTCAATTTTTGAAATGAGAACTGCAACATTTTTTGAGGATGTTGAGTTTGGGGGAGAAATAAGGTTAGAGACATTGTCTTTGAGGATGAATCGGTTACGATTCCTATTATTGCTTTTGACAATGTGCAGGTTTCTATACCTGTCATTAATCAAGAAGCGAATCTGGATCCTCAACCAAACAATGTTGAACAACCCCCCATTCAAGATAAGGTAATTGTTCCTAAGGAACAAACTCAATAGCCTCAAAAACCAGTGTCATTAAGGCGATCCACTAGAGAAAGGATAAATGCTATTCCGGACGATTTTTTACGTATTTCTCCTGGAATAAGGAAAACATTGGAATGATGGAAAATGATCCAATCAACTTCCATCAAGCCATGCAGGGTTCCAACTCTCAAAAGTGGATTGATACCATGAATGAGGAGTATAAGCCTATGCAAGACAATAAGATTTGAGAACTTGTCCCATTACTAGAAGGTGCAAAGCCCATTGTAAGGATTTCGATTAACACAATAAAACAAAAAGCAACATGTATAGGCACATAATTAATCCGAAAAACTTAACCTAAACATGTTTCTATAAATACTTAATTAAACCCTAAACATACAATATTGACCCATGTGAATTCAAGAGAAAAGTGGAAAAGAATCGATAGCGGAAGCGTACCTGAATCCATCGCTAGAGATTTGTGAACGAGTTGTGATCTTCCAAATATCTATTTTTTTTCTTTCACGAGCACACTGCTCGTATGGGTGTTATTTTGTGTGAGGATATCACATTATAGTGTGAGTTTGTATAATTTTGTATTTTATTGCTCCATTTTTATTTTGGATATACTTATGCATTTATGTATTTGAATATTTTTCTTATCAGAAATAAAGTATTCGGTTAATTACACTCTGTTACATTGTGTTAAGTTTTGATCTCACTAAGGAATAAAGTAGGATCAGTTGGAATAGACATGTATATATCACATTGCATGTAATTTCCATGCTACGCATCTATGATTGATCTATGTCATTTGGTTATGTTGGTTTACGTGACCATTGATGGGTTTAGTCACGCTAAATGTGACGAAAACCGCTTTGATCCTATGTCTGCATAATCAATGGACGAGATTGTTCGGATATACCTTAAAATTGTGATAGCAAAATTTTGGAGCTCATAAAGTCATACACATTTGTAGAGTTACATATGTGGTCCAGTGAGAGATTGTTGAAAAAATTCCATCATATGGGGCCACACATGTATATATTAAATGTGTTGTGCTATCTTTTGGTTAAGTCTATTTAAAGTGATCTAATTACGATTTAAAGTTTTAAGGCTTAAGGGTATAATTGTCATGGAATTAATGTGTAGATACCAGATTGCTATTTCTAATTTGTTGAGGAGCCGAATTAGAAATATCCAACATATAATAATTTGATTATTATATATATTAAGGGTTATAGTCTCCAAATTACACGATACTTTGGTTTTCTCTATATCCCCATCAACAGAGTAAAATAGAACACGGTAGGGTTCATAAAGGTCGTGATAATTTGGAAGATCACAACCCGTCCACCAACCTCCGGCAATGGATTCAAGTACACTTCCGCTTTCTAGATTTACTTGTTTTCTCTTGAATTGATATGGGTTATATTACGTATATTTAGGGTGTGGTTAATCATGATATAGAAACATGTTTAGGTTATTCTGATTAATTATGTGTCTATGTATGATGTTAGATTTGTGTTAATCGAAATCCTAACATCCGGAGCTATCTACTGCTGCGGTTAACTTCTTCTTCTTCTTCTTCTTTTTTATGTTGTGATTATTTTTTTCAATTTTTTTGTTTGTTGTGTTAATTGTTCTGGTAATTAATTACAGATGTAAAGCTCTCAAGTTCTGTACTCTTTGGGAAATAAAGATATTATGAGAAAAGTAATAGTCTTGAGTTCGTGTTTACCTGAAGACGTGGACTCTTCCACGAAAAGTACTCTCATGGTGATAATATTGAAATTGATCTCTTCAACAGGATGCGGCAGACAAATGTGTTTGGGTTGAGTTTCTGTTGTTTGAGGAAAAATCAAGCCATCTCTGCGATATTCAAGCGCATATAATCACTTTCCTCAGATGTATCTCTGATCTTGATAACGGCCCGTTCAAGGTTAAGCACACAGCACACGATATATAGGACACGGTTTTGATTAAGAAAGATTCCTCATATCTCGATGGAAGAGATTTTCATGGACTTCTTTTAAATTGCCTTATATTGAATGAATTTTGGATGACTTAGGTCATTTTATGATTGTGAATATTACCGGTCACTGTTTTTGCTATGGATAAATTCAATACCAGAGTACAGAAAATCATGCCTTTTAATTTGGGTTCTTGATCATGGCTATAAAATGACATCGATACTTTGCATCTAATGGACCTTGTATGTTGACGATCGATGGAAGAATCTTGCTAGATAAATCTGAAAAGTTTCAATTTCCACCAGTATTTCTTGTACTTTCCTAACCTTGGGAATCATTCTGAAGAGGTTCGTAAGCACAAGAGAGATTTAAAGAAACTAACCCTTGGTTGTACACGACTCCCACATGTATAATATGTATGTAGTATTAATACTTAACATATTGCAGATGTCAAAGTACAGTCTCTATTATATCAAGGCCTGGTAAAAAGATGGCTACAGGATTTGAAGGCTGATATGGAAGAACCGCTACAAGCTCGTTTTGTCTTTAAGAGCAACCTTGTTGGTTCAGTGAACCAGATAACCTGCGGCTTGTGTTCATCTGTCAATCAGATTGGCAATGGGTTTATGTCCTTGTCAGGTCATTTTAATGCATTATTTTTGTTTTCTGATCACTACATTGTATTTTGGGCAGATCTTAAGTTGAAAACACCCAACTTCTGTAGGTCACCTAAGCCAAACAGCCAAGCATCTAGATATCACATATTTTATTCACAAATAGTGATGCAATGGGTTTTAATTAGTTGCAGAAAGAAAGCTATCAGTCTTTTCTCTTTGTCAATCTCCTGCAATACAAGTTATTTAATATTTCATGATGTAACATAATATATAGACTTCATGAATTATGGACTATAATTAACTGTGGGTTTAGGCCACTCATCACGGATTGACTGCTTAAAATTGCTGTAACTGTTCATGAATCATTCCTTTCAAAATTATTTGCTACCGGCTTACAGCTTTTATAAGAAGATACTAAGGCCCCTATGTCTGATCCAAACCAATAAAATATTTTCACCTTGAGTTTAATATGCTACTAAATCCTGGTTTGCCAGCCTGCAAATCATATGCTTATAGTTTTGAATTTTAAAACCTTATTAAATTATATGAGGAGGATTAATAATCTCATTAAGCTTCTACGTTTCTGTAAAATATTAGAGCGCCGATGATGATTGTGGGTTATGATGCTGACATTTGTTTTGCGGGGCCACCAGCCATAAATATGCAGTTTGGCCAAACTGTGTGCGTATAGATATTTTGATTGGAACCTTTTATCTAATAATTCTCTCAAGACAAGGAATATCAATTAACACCCTCAAAACCACTGCGGTCCGAGGCAGTGGTCGGGGTAAATACCCTTGGTACCAACGTTAGGTACAATAATGGAGGTGTGGTGATATTAAGAATGGTGATGCGGGATATGATAGAGAAATTGAGCTATTTTATTGAATGATATTGAAATATTACAGCTATTAATGTATCTCACGATCTTGCTTTCTCTCTCTCTCTCTCTCAAGGAAAGTACTAGAGATGGCGAATCCGTTCCTGTTGATAAGTGGACAAAATTCCCTGACAGTGGCTGTGTTCTCTCAAACATAATTTAGGCGACTAGGGAGCTTCGTTAACTGGTGACTAATTTTGGTCTCTATTTGTCCCCCTCTGTCTCTACATGCTATTACCAGAGTATTTATACTAGGTTTAACTCATCATTCGCCCGCCATGAATCTCTGAATCAAATCCTCCCCTTGTCGAACGGGATGTTACGTTTAGGTGCCATTGACTTTGGCTAATTAACGAATTCAACGATATTTTGGAGGGAGATAAGTTTGTTTCCTCTTTGGTTTCAATGACTTAGCCTGCATGCATGTAATGGTTCAATGCACGTTGGAGCGTAGTTTTGATTCTGTATGTTGCCCTTGCAATGTACCTCATAAAGGTCATCGAATTCGACGCTTGCTACTTCAAATGGCGAGGTACACTTCAGTACCAATATTATTACTAGGAGCTTGATCCAACCACTCTAGGCCTCATTTGAAGCTCGACCTAATCGTGTTGGCGCTTTCTTGTGATGACGGAGCTTTGCGGGCTTCTTCCTTTCCTATATGGATAGGTTGAGATTATACCTTGGTGAAGCGGGAAGGCATTGCAAGAAAGGTTCGACACCCTAAAGGTCTCTTGGTGGAAGTAGAGATGGCAGCATGCCCGGGAGGAAGTGAGGTACCTTGGCCTAAGGGAACTCAGATCTTTTCACACCGACCTAGCTTCGGGCTCCCATATCGATACAGGGAGCTTGATTTGGTCACATTAGGCTTTAACTAGTGAACCTAGATGCATGCCTAAAGTCCAGTAGGTATGAGTGACCTCGCCTTGCTCCCGTGGGGTTGCCTGGTAGCTCGACCTCGATGACCACGATACCTTGTTGCATAAGCCCATATTTGGATCCTTGCCTAAAGGCTGGAAGGTGGAAAATTTTCCTTTGGTCTTTAGCCAAATGTGCTTATTAACAGAAGTCCACTCTGACTTGAACGCTGGTGATTGAGTCGGAGTTGGAGTTAGGTTTTCTGTTTTTTAGGAAAAAAAAATCCTCTTTTTTAGTTGCTAGAATCTGGGAAGGAATTCTCTTAATAAATGCAGAAGAAACGTGGTGAGCCTGGAAATGATGTAATTTTAAAAAAAACCGGCTGTGTTGCGTCAGTCCCCGAGAATTGAGGTAATTTTCATCGAAGATCTCGCTTTCCAGCTTGCTTCCGTCACCGAAGTTACGTGGTACTGTTCCATTTATCCTTATTTAAACTCGGTAACATCGTCTTCCTTCTCACGCTTATCATTCTTTCAAATTTCAAACTTTTAAAAATCCAGTCGTGATACAGTCGATCTTATGGTGGAAGGCGACGAGGCCTCCAATCTCGTGCATTGGAAAGGAGGCCATAAAGATAGCGGGGACAATCTTCCTCCTTCTCTACGCCGTTGTTCGGGCCGAAATGTTTCTATAAGGACTGGTTTTTTGAACAGACCTAAGAAACCGCTACAACTGGCCGACGAAGATTCGAGTGGCGGCTCTGGCAATAAGGCGGTTGGCAAGGGTTTTGTCCAGGCTTCTGTTGTCCCTCTGGGAGAGCTCGCCCTTCCATACGACTTTCGGGTCATCCCGACTCCACCTTCGATTAGCCGGATGAGGAACAAGTTTGGCATCCTGGATAGCATCTCGATTGACATCCCTCCTAAGAACTATGACGTCTTTACTCCTCCCAAGAGTGTGCTTCCACTCTACGTTGCAGCTCTTGAGAATGGAGTAAGGCTTCCTCTTCATCCTACTCTCTGTTGTGCTCTCCATGCTCTACAGGTAGCTTCTCTCTTGATGACCCCAGATTTTTGGAGACACTTGGTAGGCTTCCTCGTGATATGGAGAGAGCAGTGTTAGAGGAGCAATCTCATGAGGGAGCCAGGGGATGAGGAGCTAGCGTACGTTTTCCAAATTGAAAGCCTATCTCCCGGCCCTAGGGCAGTTTTACACGAAAGCCAAGAACAAGCTTAACTTTATCATGTCAGACATTGCTAAGAAGGATCCTTCTTGGAAGGATGAATGGGTTCTAATTGGTGGTGAGTGGTGAACTCGGTTTACCTTGGCGGGCATGAATTCGACGATCCCACAGCTTTCAACGATAAGCCCTCCTAGAATAGAAACTCTTTACTGGTCGAGTCCGAGGTAATCCTGAAAGCCATCATCACCCGAAACTATATGAACACTAAGTATCCCACCTCCAACACCTTCGATGCCCATAGGGTGAATCTGTACCTGTGTATCTCAGACACCTTTCGTGGTGAGAATGGACTTATGAATTGGCTTACCCTATTATTTCTTGCGCTGACACTAACCTTTTTTTTTAACTGTTTTTGTTGTTGCTCCAGTTGTTCAAGATCTTCCTCATCTTCCCCCTCCAAACAGTCAAGATCAGAGAAGCCTTTTCACAACCTTAATCTGGGAGGGTGGGTATCCGCTCCCCTCCCGCTATAGTCCAGCCTGCCTCCATCCCTCCTACTGAGCGATCAAGGTCTACGTTGGAAGTATTCGTATCTTGGGCATCTAGAGTGCGTGTCAAGGGGGCTTCCAATCCCGCTGTTGTGCCTACCACTGCCACTACATCTACTACCTTTTCTACTGCTAAGGCAGCTGTCGTTGCTACCTCTCCGGTTGGTGTTCCTACCGCCTCAATTCCTTTTCATGCCTCCATTCCGGTAAGGAGGGGTTTAGAAACTGCTGTTGTAGAGGGTCCTAGAGATCGTCTCCAACCTCCATCTAAAATCGTTGACCATGGCAAGGTCGTGAACCGGTTCATTGCCTCTTGTCCGAGCGGTAACCTTTCTTCGATGGCCTCAATGCCCACCGACCACCCAATTAATAAGGGATCCGCTATTTTGGCCGAGGTAATTATCCGGTTCAACTTTCCTTTACATGTGACTCAGGTAGTTAGCTGGTTCGATTTTGACTTGAATTTTGTCAACCCGTAGGTCTTTAAATACAATATCTCTATAAGTTATCAGGTGGGCTCTCTTCGTGACCGTGCTACCAAAGCCGAGACTAAAGCTGAAAATGCCTCGAGGTTGCTTGCTCAAGCCCAGGACCTAATACCAGAGATGACTGCCAACTAAGATGAGACTAATAAGAAGCTAACTGAGCTTCAATGTGATAATCAGAGGCTGAAGCGACCTTTTGATCATGACACCTTGAAGTCAGCGAGGCGTAAGAGGGAGATGGATGATTGGAAGGTGGAGGCCAGAAGGCAAGAAGTGGAGAACCATGTCTTGCACGCATAGATTGCTAAACTTCAGGCAGAAGTGGAAGCCTCATTCGAAAATGGAAACTTCTATGCCTCTTACCAGGCTACTGAAGCGTTGCCTCCATCCTTCGACCTCTCTGTCTGTTGGGAAAAAACCATGCGCAGCGAAAGTGTGAGAAAATTTATTAAAATTGGGGTTTGCGTATAAATAATTTTTTTTCCTTTTATGCAACGAGAACCTTAACCCTAGATTAATTTACGTATATAAAAGTATCGTACCTTTTTCTCGTGATGATTGAACAAGCGCCGAATTGATTCTGTAAGATCTTCCAATCCAATCACGAACGTGAATCACCTAGGAGTGTGAGTTCCCTTTCTTTAAATTGTATACTTGAGGATGGAGACAAACAAATCTTTTATTTGTTAGTTACAAATATCCTCCAAGAGAAAAATCCAGGAACGTCCGGTCACTTGTGAATTATCAATCAATTTGATTGAAACTCGCGTGAACCTTGATTCGATGTTGTACACAAAACCTTTTTGATGTAAAGGATACTAGTATACTATCGAAAACAAAAACATTCCCTTTTTTTCTCTTCTTGACCGAATTCACACATTATTGCGTAGATTTGATCGAATTTTGTCTTGAGTAAAAACCAAATTTTTTCTCCCTTAAAATTCTCTCTTGCCTGACCGAAATCTCTCTTTAGAAAGTCCCAAGCTTGGCCGAAATTAATTCTTGCAATTAATTATGGGCTGACTAAATTTCAAACACATATATTTAGGATGATTAATCATCTCCTAAGAAAGATTTACTTGGTTTGCAAGAATCATTTCCTTAGGTGGATTTATTTGGTAGTTAAGAATCCTTATGTAAAAGGAATTCTATCCTCCTCTTATATATACATAGCTGGCCGAAATTCATAGGATATGTATTAGGAAACTTAATTATTTTCCTAAGAATGATTTACTTGGTTGTTAAGAATCCTTTCCTTAGGTAGAATTACTTGGTGGTTAAGAATCCTTTTTAAAATTAATTTATCGTCCACCAAGACCCCTAATACAACTCAATAGTGTGTTTGTAACCATATTAAAGACTTCCTAATTTGATTAGATAAATAACTCCTTTTATTTATCTACTTATCAAACATAGTCTTTAATATTAATTATACTACTAACAATAGTATAATTTTCGGAGACAATCTCCTATTAGGAAAAAGATTCTGACTTTTAATTAAATAATTAATTAAACAATAAATTAATTAATTTCCATTTAATTAAATAATAAAATAAAATTAATATAATTTAAGCAATTCTTAATAGCCTTGCCGCCCAACACATGTTTATGGGTCATATATTATTTTTCTTATTTTATTAAATCTATTGGACTTTAATAAAAAATCCACATGTGAACTAGACCTATTCTTACAAAAAGAAACAAGTTCACATGCCTTAATACAATTTTAGATGGACTCCTAAATTGGTCTGGTAGAATATATCAAGTGATCCATGCAAGTTCGTGTTGATTGAGGATCTTGACGGGCTATCTAAATTTAAGCTCTAATAGACACAACCCAATCACAATCAACAAATGATTCACTTAGGTCCGATCTATTTAATTTTAGTTCATTCCACTAAAGAACTAAAATTGAACTCTTAAATAAAGATAGAATAGGTTGATGTTACTCACTCATACCCTAGATAACCTTATTGGAGAAAGTGTATCCTCGTGAAGAATACCAGTAATCGCCAAGAGCTCATAGACCACCTATAGCTCTCCAAGTTACCATAATTACTCATATGACCACATTTTGAACTTGGATATTTTGACTTGTCCCGAAGTCATGTTTCAATAGTCACTATTGAAAACTTAACGTTAAGATTTAATATCCAAAACCTTAAAACCTCAAAACATCCATATGATGGTATTCTACTCTCATTTAATAAATGAAGCCACGATGTCCATATCTATAAATGAAGTCCTCTATCGATTAACAAATTAATACCACCAAACTATCGAGGATAGACTATGCTATATAATCGTACTCATTGATAGCTCGAATGATAACACTTGCAACCATAAGTCCATCATTTATCTCAGGATTGAGATAGACTCTCTGATTGTCTTCAAATGAAAACTTTTATCCATTGACGGTTTTAGATAAATTATTTCATTTTGATCCTATTCAATGCACTAGATTATTTTGCCCAAAGACACCGCACTTTGATGGTTTTTAGACTCATCATAACACATTTGATCCCACTCAAATGCTAGCAATATATTAAGTTGTTAATATTATTCAAGACGAACTAAAGAATTGTGTCTACCTCATCATATCTAGATGTATGAACAATTGTTTTTTTCTCATAGTCTTTCGACCTTATGATTACTTAGTTTTGACAATTATAATAATTAAACTATAAATGCTATAAGATTTGTTAAACTAGAAATCACTTTATTAATATGAAAAGATTGTCAATTACAATATTACACTCTTGCTATCGAGCATAATCCTAACAATCGCCCACTTGCTCTATAGAAAATGTGTCATATCTCTCATCCCCATGTTCTCTAGATGCCCATCAAAACTATTTTGTGGAAGAGGCTTTGTAAAAGGATCCGCTAGATTTTATGCTGACGCGATCTTGGTAATCATCACGTCACCCCTATGCATAATTTCCCTCAAAAGGTGATACTTTCTTTTAATGTGTTTCCCTCTCTTATGACTTCTTGGTTCTCTCAAATTAGCCACTGCTCCACTATTGTCACAATAAATAGTGATCTGCTTATTCGCATCAAGAACCACTTCCAAGTCAATCAGGAATTGGCAGAGCCAGACAGCTTCTTTAGCAGCCTCGTATGCGGCAATATACTCTGCTTCTATGGTGGAATCGACAATTCAGCTTGATACTCCTCCATATGACTTCCCATCCTCCAATAGTAAACACAGATCCTGATGTTGATCTCCTAGAGTCAGAATCTGACTGAAAATCTGAATCTGTATACCCAACGAGAATTAAATCCCCTCCAGAGTATACAAGTATATAATCTCTCGTTCTCCTAAGATACTTGAAAATATGCTTGACTGTCGTTCAGTGATCAGGACCAGGTTTCGATTGAAACCTGCTAACTATGCCTATAGCAAAACAAATATATGGTCTAGTGCAGAGCATTGCATACATGAGACTTCCAATTGCCGATGCGTATGGAACCCTACTCATGAATTGCTCTTCATGCTCATTCTTAGGAATTTGTTCCTTAGAAAGTTTAATTCCATGTCTGAAAGGTAACATACCTTTCTTGGAATCTTGCATGGAAAACCTAGACAAAATTTTATATATGTATGAAACTTGGGATAATGCAATTGTTCTATTCTTTCTATCCCTTATGACTTGGATACCAAGAATATAACTTGCTTCTCCTAAGTCCTTCATATCAAATTGTTTTGCTAACCATTCTTTTATTGATGTCAATACACCTATATCGTTTTCGATGAGTAGTATATCATCAACGTAAGGAACTAGGAAAATCAACTTGTCGCCTTTAATCCTTTTGTATACACAAGGTTTATCAAGGTTTTGAATAAATCCAAAACTTTTCACGGCTTGATCGAACCTTATGTTCCAGGATTTGAATGCTTGCTTCAATCCATATATGGATCTTTGCAACTTGCATACCCTTTCCTCTTAGCCCTTTTCAATGAATCCTTCTGGTTGCATCATGTAGATGCTTTCGTCAAGACTTCTATTAAGGAAAGTTGTCTTGACGTCCATTTGCCAAATCTCTAGGTCTAAAGATACCGCAATGGATAAGAGTATGCTAATGGATTTAAGCATGGCCACAGGAGAGAAGCTTTCTTCATAATCGATACATTCCTTCTGTGTATAACCTTTAGCTACCAATCTAGCTTTAAAGGTTTCCACCTTTCCATCAATTCCTCTTTTCCTCTTGTATACCCACTTGCACCCGATGGGTTTTTTCCCTTTAGGCAAGTGTACAAAAGACCAGACTTGGTTTTTAAACATATATTCAATTTCGGACTGCATTGCCTTTTGCCAATGGCGACAATCAACATCTTCCATTGCTTCCTTGTACGTATAGGGATCATCGTCGTCCAAAATATTCTCTACAGATTCTCCTAGACCGATGTATCTCTCGGGTTGTCTAACAACTCTCCCACTACGACGAGGTATGGTAGATTATTGATATTGTGTTGGTATGGAACTTACAATTGGGTTTGGTTGCGAAACCTCTTGTGGAATTGTATCTCCTAAAAGCTCATTCAGGACAATTCTACTTTTAGGCACAAAATTATTCATATAGTACTTTTCCAGAAATGTAGCATTTGTCGAAACAAATACTTTAAGATCTGAAGGACTATAAAAATAATATCCTTTTGTTTCTTTTGGATACCATACAAATATACATGCTTCTGAATGGGACTCCATCTTTTCTGTCTTTCCTTTTAACACGTGTGTAGGACATCCAAATATCCTTAACTGTTGTAAACTAGGCTTTCGCCCGGTCCACAACTCATGCGTTGTTTTAGGATCCGAATTAGGTGGTACATCGTTTAGAATGTATATTGCGGTTTGTAAAGCATATCCCCAAAATGAATTAGGGAGCGTTGAATAACTCAACATAGACCTAACAATGTCCAATAGAGTTCTATTTCTCCTTTCTGTCAACCCATTTTGTTGAGGTGTGCCTGGTATAGAAAACTGAGAAATTATCCTATTATCAATAAGATATTGCTGAAACTCACTAGATAGATATTCTCCACCACGATCAGACCTCAAGATTTTTATGCGTTTCTCAAGCTGATTTTTCACTTCAGCTTTAAATGCTTTGAACATGTCAAAAGCATCTGATTTATGTCTCATGAGATTCACATAACCAAATCTTGAGTGATCATCCTTAAGAGTGATGAAGTACTTATATCTACCTTTAGCTTGAATGCTCATAGGTCCACACACATTAGTGTGTATCAATCCTAAACATTCGATGGCTCTTGTGCCTTTGGTCGTAAACTACCTTTTGGTCATTTTACCTTCCAAACAAGATTCACAAGTTGGTAGATCATCAACCTTTAAGTCACTTAGAGGCCCGTCACTTACCAATATTTTAATTCTATTAAGGTTAATATGACCTAGGCGCAAATGCCATAGGTAGGTTTCAACTTTTGATGATTTTACTCTTTTATTGTTAGGTGCCGTTGATTCAGTGTCTAACAAGTGAGAGATATTTCCATGCAAATAGAATAAACCGTTTTCCAATGTACCTTTGCAAACAAATTTGTTTTTCTTACTAATAATAAAACCTTTATTAAAAGTAACAGAAGATCCAAATTTATTTAGACAAGAGACCGAAATTAAATTCCTCTTGAATTGTGGTACATAATAAACGTTTATTAAAACTAAATGCCTATAAGAATCAAAATTGATTCTAATATCTCCAACTACACTAGTAGACACCAACACTCCATTGCCTAAATGCAAGTTGAATTCATTCTTATTCAGACTATTCCTTTGACCCTTTTCACCACAAAAGAAACAATTTCTTTTAATCTTGGTTACTTTCTTGGTCTCCTTCTAAGAAGGCTCAAGTTGCTGTTTCGTCTCTTGACCTTCTTACGGGTCTTTAACAGTTGCAACTTACCAAGCATATGAATCTCTTGACCCTTTGCATTTCACAAGGATTTTTTCCGCGCTTTGAACATTTTACATCAGGCCTTGCAATGTGTATTCCTTATTATTCAAGGTGTAGTCCAACATGAATTGATCAAAGAAATCCGATAGTGAGTTGACAATCATGTCAATTTTGGTCTTACCATCTATCTTAGCACCATTCAGTTCAACAATGTTGAGATGTGCTATGACTTTTATCATGTGATCTTTCACACCCTGTCTAGGTTTTATCCTAATATTCATAAAAGCAATCACTGCCTCTCTCTCTTAGTCATCCTAGACCTCATAGCAAACATCTCCTCTAGAGACATCATTATATTGGCAACAGTCTCCATTCCTTCATGTTGTTGTCGCAACACGTCGGAGATGATGACCAAAATGTAACGTACATTTAGCCATCTCATCTGAAGACTTCCATTACTGATACTCATCTCTTTGTTTCCTGAGTTAGATTCATTAGTTTGGTGGTTAAGGAATATACAGAATGAACTTATACTTTTCAGCTTGCAACAACAACCCAATATTCCTTTTCCATGTGACATAATTATCATCAGTTAAAGTATTATCTTTTAGGATATTGATTAGGGATGAGGTCATGATTTCTTTTTAATAACAAAAATTATATAAGTAAACAATCACGATAAAACACTTTCAAATATTTATCTTGAATTAAATAAAATAATTCAATCGTAAAAATTCAATGGTAATCCAACACCCATAAATGTCACGCCTCCTTTAGGGGTTCGCAACATTTACTAGTTGGACTAGGTCCTACCTAATTGTTAATATAACAACCAACATTTTCAATTTTAGCCTTGTGATTTTATTAACAAGAACTCTTGGGAGGATATTAATAAAACCACATCGAGTGTGTTACCAAGTTATCGACCTTCAATATAATCCCTCACGAATATCTCTCCTTTGGGAGTAGATATCGTTTGGGCTAATTATCTAGTCTATCGTTGTGAGGAAGTATCTTGTTAAATTCCATTCATGAATACCTCTTGGGAGGTTATTTACGAAACATAAAGCTCAACTAAACTTGGAGGCCATAGGTGTTCCAAAACACCTTCTCCCACTAATTGTTTAAGGCATGTGATCGAATTCCAAATAATGATTTACCAAGTTATCTAGATGCTAATTTAGATACCTAAATCATTCTATGCATGTTCATACCAAAAGAGATATATGAGTGGCACTCATATTCTATATGACATGTTATCAAACAATGGACAAACACTGCAATATTTACGAAAATATAAATAGCTACAATTTTTTTCCATCCTAGAAAAACAAGTAAATTACATATGTCTTGGAATACAAAAACTCATTTCTTGGCAAACTAGTCTTCACACGACCTTCGTCGTCCGGCCTCTCTCGGCTACCTACCATGGGCGTGCGTTGGCCCCTACCCATGGGCGTGCGCATGCCACAAACCCATAAAGGTCTGCCATGCCCAGCCCATGACTTCCATAGGGCTGCCGTGCGCATCCCATGCCACAACAAAACGTGGTTGCGTGCTTTTCGTACGCATGTTCATTTATTTACGGCTCGCACGGTACCAAACTTGTTCTGGTTGCTCCTAATTCTTCAAACCTTCGAGTCTTCAATACTTGAATGTATTACAGAAGAATTTAAATTAGAAAATACTACAGATTTTGTTTTATTACAACAAAAATAAAAATAAAAACTTAGCAACTACCAAGAAGGAAATTATGGCGATGATAGACCACCCTTCTTGTTACAATCCCAAAACAAAATACATTGAAATTCTAGGGTCAAAATTGAGCAATAACAAACCACATATAAAACATATATATCCATACATTCCAATATATATATATATATATATATATATATATATATATATATATATATATATATATATATATATACGAATACCCAGAGTGTCATCTCTTTCCTAAACATGCATGTATACAATAAAAAGAAAAAGATTCACGAATACATACATCAATTAATCAAGGGTACAACAAGGCTCTGATACCAATTGTTGAGAAAAAAACCACGCGCAGCGGAAGCGTGAGAAAATTTATTAAAATTAGGGTTTGCGTATAAATAAATAAAAATTCCCTTTTATGCAACGAGAACCTTAACCCTAGATTAATTTACGTATATAAAAGTATCGTACCTTTTCTCGTGATGATTGAACAAGCGCCGAATTGATTCCGCAGGATCTTCCAATCCAATCATGAAAAGTGAATCACCTAGGAGTGTGAGCTCCCTTTCTTTAAATTGTAAACCTGAGGATGGAGACAAACAAATCTTTTATTTGTTAGTTACAAATATCCTCCAAGAGAAATCCAGAAATGTCCGGTCACTTGTGAATTATCAATCAATTTGATTGAAACTCGCGTGAACCTTGATTCGATGTTGTACACAAAACCTTTTTGATGTAAAGGGTACTAGTATACTATCGAAAACAAAAACGTTCCCCTTTTTTCTCTTCTTGGTCGAATTCACACATTATTGCTTAGAGTTGATCGAATTTTGTCTTGAGTAAAAACCAAATTTTTTCTCCCCCAAAATTCTCTCTTGCTTGACCGAAATCTCTCTTTAGAAAGTCCCAAGCTTGGCCGAAATTAATTCTTGCAATTAATTATGGGTTGGCCGAATTTCAAACACATATATTTAGGATGATTAATCATCTCCTAAGAAGGATTTACTTGGTTGGCAAGAATCCTTTCCTTAGGTGGATTTATTTGGTAGTTAAGAATCCATATCTAAAAGGAATTCTATCCTCCTCTTATATATACATAGCTGGCCAAAATTCATAGGATATGTATTAGGAAACTTAATTATTTTCCTAAGAAGGATTTACTTGGTTGTTAAGAATCCTTTACTTAGGTAAAATTACTTGGTGGTTAAGAATCCTTTTCAAAAAGGAATTCTATCGTCCACCAAGACTCATAATCCAACTCAATAGTGTGTTTGTAACCATATTAAAGACTTCCTAATTTGATTAGATAAATAAAAATAAATAACTCCTTTTATTTATCTACTTATCGAATATAGTCTTTAATATTAATTATACTACTAACAATAGTATAATTTTAGAAGACCATCTCCTATTAGGAAAAAGATTCTGACTTTTAATTAAATAATTAATTAAACAACAAATTAATTAATTTCCATTTAATTAAATAATAAAATAAAAATAATATAATTTAAGCAATTCTTAATAGCCTTGCCGCCCAACACATATATATGAGCTATATATTATTTTTCTTATTTTATTAAATCCATTGGAGCATAATAAAAAATCCACATGAGAACTAGACCTATTCTTACAAAAAGAAATAAGTTTACATACCTTAATACAATTCTAGATGGACCCCTAAATTGGTCAGGTAGAATATATCAAGTGATCCAAGCAAGTTCGTGTGGATTGGGGATCTTGGCAGGTTATCTAAATTTAAGCTCCAATAGACACAACCCAATCACAATCAACAAATGATTCAATTAGGTCCGAGCTATTTAATTTTAGTTCATTCCACTAAAGAACTAAAATTGAACTCTTAAATAAAGATAGAAAAAGTTGATGTTATTCACTCATACCCTAGACAACCTTATTGAAAAAAGTGTATCCTCGTGAAGAATACCAATAATCGCCAAGAGCTCATAGACCGCATATAGCTCTCCAAGTTACTCATATGACCACATTTTGAACTTGGATATTTTGACTTGTCCCGAAGCCATGTTTCAATAGTCACTATTGAAAACTTAACGTTAAGATTTAATATCCAAAACCTCAAAACATCCATATAATGGTATTCTACTCTCATTTAATAAATGAAGCCACGATGTCCATATCTATAAATGAAGTCCTCTATCGATTAACAAATGAATACCACCAAACTATCGGGGATAGACTATGCTATATAATCATACTCATTGATAGCTCAAATGATAACACTTGCAACCATAAGTCCATCATTTATCTCAAGATTGAGATAGACTCTCCGATTGTCTTCAAATGAAAACTTTTATCCATTGACGGTTTTAGATAAAGTATTTCATTTTGATCCTATTCAATGCTCCCAGTGCACTAGATTCTTTTGCCCAAAGACACTGCACTTTGATGATTTTAGACTCATCATAACACATTTGATCCCACTCAAATGCTAGCAATATATTAAGTTGTTAATATTATTCAAGACTAACTAAAGAATTGTGTCTACCTCATCATATCTAGATGTATGAACAATTCTTTTTTTCTCATAGTCTTTTGACCTTATGATTACTTACTTTTGACAATTATAATAATTAAACTATAAATGCTATAAGATTTGTTAAACTAGATATCACTTTATTAATATGAAAAGATTGTCAATTAAAATATTACACTCTTGCTATCGAGCATATTCCTAACACTGTCATCGATGGTTGGGACAGGGATGAGATTATGGCTAAGGTTGAAGAGATTTCCATCCCCGTTGGTGACAAAGCCGGCACCTCGAGCGCTGCTAGAGCTGGTATACAAGTGCTTGGCACGAGCCTCCCAATCCCTTCTTCCATTGTTCCACTCTCGAGACCTAGGAAGGTTTCCAGTAGGGTCCAATCCGTGCAGACTGAGGGTCTACCTAAGGTTTAGCGGGAAGCTGGAGATTGCTCGGGAGAGCTTACTGGGGTAGAATCAGAGAATGTGCGAATAGAGCCAATGGTTACTACTATCTCTCAGGATGAGTCAATTCCCCCAGAAGTCATGGCCATGGCTGATTAGGTACTGGCGAAGGGTCTGGCTGAGCAACAAGCAGAAGGCCAGCAAGAAGGAGAGCAGTTCCTAGTGGATGGAGAAGGAGCTGGTGAGAACCAATAGGAGGAGGCTGATGTATGATCTTTCATGGATTCTATTGAATTACCTGGAAAAGAGGGTGAACACCCCACTAGATCATGTCCCAGATTAATCCTACACCGGTTATTTTTGTTTTTCTTTGCAGATACTGCCTGGAAATGGGGGTTGAGCTCCCCGGTTTGTTCTAATACAGCCTCAATAGGGGATAAGCTCCTTATCTATTCAATGTAGCCTTTAGAGGGGATAAGGTCCCTCTTTATGATCAATGAAAGATGCATTCTGACTTCCACCATACTTGCTTTGATTGGTTCTTTACTACTTCATCTAACTTTGTTGAGTGAAATTAACTAGAAGGACAGGTAGCAATGTTGGCTTTTAACCCTTAACCGGGTTTTTCAATTTCGACCTAAGTGTAGCTCTTGATGGCACCTTGACTCAACCAAATTTGATAAAGAAAGTGTTAACCGAAAATTCGCTAAGGGTGAGAAATTTTGATTAACACCCTCGAGACTACTACCACGGAGGTGGCAACCAGGGTGGTACCTTCGATACATAGTTTATTTGTATATTTGATAATGAGAAAGATGGTGATCAACAATACTAGATATTAAGACATAGAGGAAAATGATATTGTTTTATTATCGAATCATATGGCGTATACAGAAATCACTCAAGCGCTTTCAATCTCTCTAGTGAGCAGTAGGGTGGTAGTTCTGTTCTTGTTGATAAGTAGATAATTTCGGTGGCCATGTTCTGATCTCAGAATTTAGGCTGTGGTTTCCTCTTTCTCTTTGTTCCCATTCTCCGTGCATTACTTGGGCATATTTATGCATAGTCCAACTAGGTTAAACTCGTGATTCTCCCGCAATTATTCTCTGAATCAAATCCCTCCTTATCGGGCGGGATCTTTTGAATGTTATTGACTTTGGCTTAATAATATAATCAAGCATATATGGGAAAGAGATAAGTTTGTTTCCTCTTTGGACTCAATCTCTTGCTCTGCATATACATGGTGAGTTAATGTTTGTTGGAGTGTAGATATGATCTTGTGTACCTTCATGGTGTGACGTCGCATGGTGATCCTTGAGTATGGCATTTGCTTCCTTAAAGAGCGAGGCATACTAATGTTCTAATCCTGGTACCATAAGCTTGGTCTGACCTTTCTAGGTCTCTTTTGGGGCTTGGAATGACCATGTTGGAGCCTGATAGTGATGATGAAGCTTCTGCGAGCTTCCTCTTATCTGTCTAGATAGATTTTCCCCTTCCCTCGATGAGATGGAGCGATAATGTGATATGAACTTGGTGCCCTGTAAGTTTCTCTTTATGTCTGAAGAGGATTGTAGGCTTCGAGGAAGGTTGGCTACGAGGAAGGTTGTGAGGTAATTCTAACCTCGGGGAGTCTAGGTCGCCCTGTATCGGCCTTATCCTGGGTTCTTATTTCGGTGCTAGGAGCTCGATCTGACCGTGTCAAGCTTCACCGAGGGTGTTCCCAGGGTGCGTCGACCTTTCCTTGCTTCTGTAGGGTCGCCCAATAGCTCGACCCCGGGAACTGCGATACCAAGGTAGGTAATCTCGGTTTCAGACCCGGGCTAGGAGAGTAAAATTTTTTCCTTTAGTCCATTACCAAATTTGGCTATTAACAAAAGTCCCCTCTGACTTGAACGCTGGTGATTAAGTTGGGGTTAGAGTCAGACTTCCCATTTTAGTTAGGAATTTTTGCCTATTTTATTGTTACCAGAATCTCAGTAGAGATCCTCTCATTAAATACACGAGTGACATGGCGAGCAGAGAAAGGTGCGTTTAAAATAATCCGGTTGTATTACGCCATCCCCGAGATTCGAGCAATCTTCCCCGATGATTTTGCTTTCGTGTTTCCGATGCCACCGTTTCATTCACTTCTATTTAAACCCAGTTGCTTCATTACCTTCCTCACGCCAGCCCCTAAACCTTCCTCTCGCTACCTTTTCATTCTTCTTTCTTCTTTCTTCTTTTGTCTTAACTCGAAGTCCTTCCTCCGCTATGTCGAAAACCAGTCGTGACATTATAGACTCCCTAGTATATGGCGAGGAAGTTTCCAATCTTGCCCATGGAAAATGGGCAAAAAGGAACTTCGATAGAGATGATTCTCCTCCAAACCCGTAACATCGCCCGTCGAACAGGAGTGTAGCTATTGGAACCAGGTTCTCTAACAAACCAGATACGAAGATTCTGATAGGGAACCCATGGATGATGCTGTTGGAAAGGTTCAAGTTACAGTTGTTAGTCCTCTTCCGGAGGGGCTTCTTCCCTACGACTTTAGGGTCATCCCGGATTCTACGACGGACCCGAATTCGATCGATCGATCGCCTAAGGTCCAAGTACGACATCCCTAACAACATCTCTATCTCCGTTCCTCCTAAGAATTATGACGTCTTTAATCCTCCTAAAGATGTCGTTACAATTCATGTGGAAGCCCTCAAGAATGGGGTCAGGCTTCCTCTTAATCCCACCCTCTGGTGAGATCTTAGTGCCCTACAGCTAGTTCTTTTCCAGTTGACGCCTGGCTTCTAGAGACATCTCATCGGCTTCCTTATGCTTTGGAGGGAACAATACGAGCTGAGTAAAGTCACTAGGGAGCAAGGAGCAGGGAGCAGGGAGCAGGAAGCAGGGAGCAGAGGAGTTGGCTTACCTCTTCTAGATTGGAAGTCTATATGGAGCCCCCCGAGGTCATTTTTATGCGAAAGCTAAGAACAAGCTCAAATTCATCATTCCCGGTGCTTCAAAGAAAGATCCTGCCTGGAATATGGAATGTATTCTGGTGGGGGATGATTGGGGCAACTAGATCTTCATTGGCGGACACAAGTTCGAGGTCCCCACAACTTTCAATGACAAACCATCATGGGACCAGGATTCTCTGTCCGCTGAATCTGAGGCAATCTTGAAATCCATCATTGCTAGAAATTATCTGAACATGAAGTTTCCTACCGTTGGTGAACCGATACCTACGAATTTCTACTGCTACTCCTCGTAAGTGAAGTAACACTGAGCCAACTTGTTCTGTTTCATTGGCTAGCTTGGTTCTGACATTTATTTATTTTTAACAATTTTTGTTGTTGCTCCAGCTTCCGCGAAGCCCAACAAGCTCGTACCCCTCCCCCCTCTGCCAGATTGAGCCGAGGAGCCCCTTTGGCTACCTCGGGGAAAGGGGGGCCAACTGTTCCAGTTGAGGCTTCGCTTGCTCTTGTTCCATCCCCCTTTCAGCTAAGGTTCAATATGGCGCTCTTTACATCGCAAGCTACCAAGGTACGGAGCAATGGGGCTTCTGTTCCCAAGCCGCTGATGTAACTGCTGATGTAACTGCTAATGATACTTATTTAGTCGCCCCCATTGCTACTGCTACTACCTCTGGCGCCCATGTGGTTAGCTTGCCATATGTTTCTACCCCTCCATCCGTGTCCCTAATTTTTTGAGCTTCGAAGAACCTTGAGGCTGGTGTTGAGAATGCTCCTCCCGTTCACCCCCAACATCCTCCGAGCTCTGCTACGCTTGACAAAGTCCTAAGGTAGTTTGTCGCATCCTGCCCAAGCGGCAACCTCTTGCTAATGGCTTCAATGCCCATTGATATCCTGATCACCAAAGGGTCCACCCTTTTGGCCGAGGTAACCATCATCTTCCACTTTCTCTTGTGACGACTATCTAGGCCATTCTCTAATCCTGAACGTTTTCTATCTGCAGGCTTTCAAGTTCAATATGGCCATGGGTCATCAGGTGGCCTCTCATTGCGACTGTGTGGCTAAGGCTGAGGTTGAAGCCGAGAGGGCCATGGGGTTGCTGGTGCGAGCTCAAGCTTTGGTGCAGGAGATGACATCTAGCCAGAGGGGGATGGAGGTAGAGCTGGCCAAGCTTCATTGTGACCATGAGGGGTTGAAGCAGCCTTTTGATCAAGAACCCTTCACTCTGAACACCCGGCTAAGCAAAGGGATACTTGGAAAGCCGAGGCTAAAATGCTAGACATCGAGAACCAGAACTTGCATGCCTAAGTGGCCAAGCTGCAAGCTGAGGTGGATGCCTCCTTCAATGATGGGTATTTTTATGCCTCCTTCCAGGTCACTGAAGCTCTCCCGGTTCCCTTTGACCTATCCACTATTACCAACCGAGATAGAGAAGAGATCATGACTAAAGTCGTATAGATGTCTCGGCCAGATGGTGACCGAGCGGGTCCTTCTAGCATAGTTGGAGCCGAGAAACTTTCAATCATGGAAGATATTTCTCCTCCTCCTCCTCCTCCTCCTCCTCCTCCTCCTTCTCCTCCTCCTCCTCCTCTTGTCCTTCCAGTCTCGGATCCAAGGAAATCATCAGGCGGGGTTCAGCTTGTGCAGCCTGAAGATGTTCAACCAGAAGCTCAAGAGGGAACCGAAGACCGCTTTGAAGAACCCTCTAGAACAGAGTTGGAGGTTGAACAGAGCGGAACGGAGGCATGGCTATCCTTATGGATGCGGCCATTCCCTCTGAGTTTATGGCTGTAGTTAATGAGGTATTGGAGGAGGACCATACAGAAATACAGGCAGATGAGCAGCCTCAAGAAAAATGAGCAGCTGAAGGAGACATCCAGGATGAGAAACTATTGGAAAGAGGGGTGGAAGGTGAAAAATATCATGGAGGAGGAGGAGGAGGAGGAGAAGGAGGAGGAGGAGGAGCAGCAGCAGCAGCAGGAGGGAACCATGAGGATGCTGGAGCTTGATACAATTTTCTCATCACTTGTTTTGATTGCCCGGAAAGGGGGGTAGGCACCCCGCTTTATTCATGACCAGCTTAATCAATTTTATTTTTTTCTATGTAGCCTGGAAAAGGGGTTGGGCTCTCAGGTTGACGAATGTGGCCTTTGTAAGGGGATAGGCTCCCTTATTGTCAATGAAAAATCAGTTATGACTTCCTTTATACTTGCTTTGATTAATCATGAGCTTCAAACTTGACCGAGAATTCCTTGCTTCATTCCTGACCTTGGCCTAGATGCGACCTCCAAAATGACCTTAGCTTAATTAAATTCAGAAAATAGAAACCATTAAGTGTAAACCTGCTAGCTGGGTAGACATCTAGCTCCAATTCCCAGCACTTGGTAGAAATTTATTACTTTGGAAGAAGTCCCCTTGCAATGTATCTCACATCATTGATGATTCCTCGTTCAAAGTTTAAACTGGCCTTAAAAAAATCACACGCCTATGAAAACCAATGGTTAGTGGTAATCAAGTGTTTGATACCTAGGGGAAAGTTATGTAGTAATGACGTAGTTACCCCATCTCCCATCATTCAGGAAGGTATCCTGTCATGGCGACCACGGTCCAACAAATCAGTATTAAAGCTTATATTTTTTTCAGGGATAGTAATCCGCCCGAGGCATCAGGATGGCTATCTAACCATCTTGACCTCAAGATCTGGATAACGACTATGCTCTTACACTTAGACCCTTCTTAGGGGTGGTAGCCTGACCAAGGCATCAGGAGGGCTATCTAGATATATCCTGGTTTCGAGATCTAGATGGCAACTATTCTCTTACACTCAGACCCTTCTTGGGGGTGGTAGCCCGACCAAAGCATCAGGAGGGCTATCTAGCTATATCCTGGTCTCGAGATCTGGATGAAACTATGCTCTTACACTCAAACCCTTATTATGGGTGGTAGCCCGACCAAGGCATCAGGAATAGCGAGGGGGCTTCCTCGGCTAACCCTTGGTCTAGAGATATTGATGACAACTATGCTCTTACACTCATATCATTCTTGGGGGCGGTAGCCCGACCAAGGCATCATGAGGGCTATCTAGCTATATCCTAGTCTCGAGATCTGGATGGCAACTATGCTCTTACACTCAGACCCTTCTTGGGGGTGGTAGCCCGACCAAGGCATCAGAAGTAGCAAGGGGGATTCCCCGGTTAACCCTTGGTCTTGAGATCTGGATGACAACTATGCTCTTACACTCAGACCCTTCTTGATGTGGGGTGATGCCTGGCCAAGGCATCAGGAGCAGCAAGGGGGCTTCCCCGACTAATCTCTGGTCTTGAGGTGGTTATGGTGAACTCGCTCGTGGAGAATCTAATCAGCTATGTAAAAACTAACAGCTTATGGAGAACAAAATCGGAGAAAGAGAAATTAATAACAGACTTTATTGATGATCCAAATGGAGTACATTGTTGTTGGGGATTTTATTGAAACCTAAAAGTATGTAGTCTGCTCAAGATTCCCCGTTTAGGGATAAAACTTCTTTAAGTGGTATGCATTCCAGGTGTGATCGATGGGTCGACCATCCATATCTTCGAGCTTATATGTCCCATTGCAGACTACTACCTTCACCAAGTATGGTTCTTCCCAGTTGGATACTAAGACCCCATCCGACCTTTTTCGGGTATTCAAGGTCACTTTCCTGAGAACTAGATCCCCCTATTTGAAGTTCTTAGCTTTGTCTTACCTGTTGAAATATCTAGTGATCTTGCTCTGGTATATCGCCACTTTCTCAGCCACCCCGCTTTATTTCTCTTCTAGGAGGTCTAGACTAGCTTGGAGCTTGATCTTGTTGTTTTCTGGTTCAAAGTGTTATACCTTGAACGAGGTTAGTTTGTGCTCGATGGGAAGGACTACATCGACCCCGGAGGCAAAAGAATAGGGTGTTTCTCTAGTAGTTGTTCTTTTCGTGGTCCGATATGCTTTAAGAACCTCGTGGAGTTCCTCGGCCCACTTTCCTTTCTTCTGCTACAATTTCTTCTTCAACAGCTTCTTGATAGCCTTATTGGTGGATTTGACCAGCCCATTAGTCTGAGGGTGGGGTATTGAAGCGAACCTGAGGTCGATTTTCAAACCTTCACAGAAATCCTTGAATTAGGCATTGTCAAACTGTTTACCTAGGTCGGCTATAATGATGAGTGGAGTCCCGAACCTGTAAACCACGTAGGTTTTGATGAACCTCGTCGTGTTTTCTTCTGAAATTTAGGAGAGAGGTTCTACCTCAACCCATCCTGTAAAATAGTCGATTGCCACGATAGCATTCTTAGATTGCCCATGAGTGGTTGGAAGCAGTCCGATCAGGTCGACCCCTCACATGGTAAATGGGTAGGGTGTACTGAGGGATGACAGTCACTCCAGTGGCGGGTGACTCAAGTTCGAGGTCCTCTAGCATGGTTCATAAGATATTACAAAACTCTTCGTGTCTTGGTGGATAGTTGGCCATTAATACCCCATACTGAGCACTTGATATGCTAAAGCCTCCTCACCAATATGGTTCACGCAGTCTCCAGAATAGACCTCTCTTAACGCCTAACTAACATTGTCTGGATGAAGACATCAAAGCAGGGGAAGGGATTTATCCCTCTTATAGAGGTATCCATCTATCAGGCAATACCTCATTGACAATCTTTTGACCTTTCGGGCTTGGTCGTGGTCATCGGGAAGCTTTCCTTTCTAGAGGTAGACAGCTATCGGGTCCAATCAATAGGGCTACCGGTCCACAAGGCAGATTTCTTTGCCTGCAGGTATACTTGATTGGGAAATCACCTAGAGGGGTACTCCCTTAGATAGAGCTTGACCTCTATTTGTGGCTATCTTTGCTAAAATGTCCGTCCGGTGGTTGTTCTGTCGAGGTTTCGCTAAGACGTCCGGCCGGAACCCCTTGAACCTTTCTCTTAGTTGCTGGACTAATTTTAGGTAAGCTACCTTATTGTCACCCTTGGCTTGGTAAAGTTTTGTAACCTGGTTGAAAATGAGCAGCGAGTCGCTCTTGACATGTAAATAATCGGCTGTGAGCTCGATGGCGACCTTCATTCCGGCTACGAGAGTTTCGTACTCAGCTTTATTATTGGTTGCTTTAAATTTGAACCTAAAACAATGGCAACCCTTCGTTTTTGTAGGGTCAATCAGGATTATGCCAACACCTCTCCTGCCTGCCCAGATGCCCCATCACTGTAAAGGGTCCAGGCTTCACAGTCTTCTGGTCAATTGTTACCTTCTTGAAGTTTTTCAATAGTTGGATCTAGTGTTGTCGGGGTCCCTTCACTCAAGATTGCTAAGAACTCAGTTATGAAGTCTATTTGAGCCTGAGCCTTAATTGTTGTTCGAGACTTGTACTTCAGGTCAAACTGGGTGAGCTCCAAAGCCCATAGAACCAGCCTTCCAGATATATCTAGCCTCTACAAAAATTGGCAAAAGGGTTGGTCCGTTACCACTGCCACTGTATGGGCTTGAAAATAAGGACAAACCTTTATGGTCGAGGTAACAAGGGCAAAGGCGAGCTTCTCAAAGAGGAGGTAGTTCTTCTCGGGTTTGGATAGCGTGTGGCTGACATAATATATAGGTTGCTAGATCCCATCCCGCACTCTTTAACCAAAGCCCCGCTTACTGCCGTTTTTGACACTGCCAGGTAAATTTGTAGTTCTTCCTACGGTATTGGTTTAACTAACAGCGGTGGGTTAGCGAGGTACTCCTTTAAATCCTAGAAAGATTGCTCGTTGTCCTTGTCCCATTTCATGTTTCTCCCATATTTGACAACTTTGATAAAAAGGAGACACTTATCTGTGGATCGTAAGATGAACCTATTGAGTGGTGCTATATGCCCTGTTAACGCTTGGACTTGTTTGAGAGTAATAGGAGAATCTAGGTTCATGATAGCTTGGATCTTTTTGGGGTTTGCCTCGATTCCCTTTTCATTCATCATGACGCCTAGAAACTTCATTGCCGTTACCCCGAAAGCACACTTGGTGAGATTCAACCGCATTCGAATCTCCTTCAATATAGTCCTACGGAGATGTTTGTGGTGCTCTTCTGCTTACCGGGATTTGGTGATCATATCGTCTATGTACACCCCATTGTTCTATCTATCTCCGGTTTGAACAATCGATTAACTAAGCGCTGGTAGGTGACACCCGTATTTTTAAGGCCGAAAGGCATTACCTTGTAGCAATAACGACCCTACCCTATGATGAAGCTGGTCTTGTCTTGATCGACAGGGTGCATCAAAATCTGGTTGTACCCCATAAACGCATCCATGAAGCTGAGAAGCTTGTTTCGAGCCGTAGAATCTACCTGTTGGTCGATTTTTGGTAGAGGAAATATATCTTTTAGACATGCTCGGTTAAGGTCTGTGTAGTCAACACGCATACACCACTTCCCATTTGCTTTCGTTACCATGACCACATTGACAATCCATTCAGGGTAGCGTGCTTCTCTGATGAAGCCTGCTCTGATCAACTTATCCACTTCCTCTTGAACCGTAGTGTTTCTTTCGGCGTTAAAGTGATGTCTTTTTTGCTTGACGGGCTTAAAGGTTAGATCCATTGCTAATCGGTATGTAGCCAATGATATCGGGATCCCGGGCATCTCATCATGACTCCAAGCGAAAATGTAGTTGAACTCTTGGAGAAGCCCGATCAAACCTTCCTTCACTCTTGGCTCGAGGTTTATCCCCGACCTTAACAACCTTGGAGGGATCATTATTTCTGATTGGTACCTCCTCTAGTTTGTCCACTGAGTGCCCGCTCACCCATTCTCTGCTCGGTTCTTCTTCTTTCAGTACCTAGGAGTCATCCTCTAGATGATCAGCGGGTTCTTTATCTCTCAGGTTCATTATTGGTGCTTCCATATCTTGGATTGTCGTTACTTGCGTGAACTGTTTCGCCAAAGCTGTTGGATTGGCTGACACTGCATAGCATTTCCTAGCTGCTTACTGGTCACCGCGCACCTCCCTTACCTTGTCCCCCATTGAAAATTTTAAGACGTGGTAGATGGACAAGACCCCCTTTAAGGATTACAAGAAAGGTCTCTAATATCACGTTGTAGGCCAACGGGGTGTCAACCACAACAAAATCCGTCATGATATTTTGTTGGAGAGGTACGGTTTCGACGATCACGGGAAAGATCTTTGACCCCACTGGTATGATTGAATCCCTAGTGAAGCCATATAACGGGTTGAACAACTATTGTAGCACTAATGCTTCAAATTCAGATTCTCCAAGGTATCTTTAATGAGGATGTCTACGTTATTGCCTGTGTCGACAAACACACGGTGGACCACGCAATTGGCATTCTGTACCGTGACCACCATGGGGTCATCGTGAGGCTGTACAGTGTTGTAGACTTCTGCTTTAGTGAATACAACCTGAGTTGACTGGGATAGGCCATTCGGGCTTTGGTCGACCTTGAAGATACCCTGACCTTTATCGACACGGGGAATTTTTCTTGCATGGCTTTTCCTAGAACTACTGAAGGTGCCAGCCAGGGTGGGTCCCCCACTAATGGTGTGTATCACCTGGATTTGTTGCATCAAATCCTTCTATTCCCATTTCCTCTTCTCAGCATGGTCACAGATCTCTGCTTGTACATCTCTTCTACTCAGGATGTTGTCCCTGGTCTATTACAAGAATTCTATCAAGCATCCTCCCCTTATCAGAGCCTCGATATGGTTATAGAGGTTATAGCACTCTAAGGTGTTGTGTCATACGTCTTCATGTAAGTCACAGTACTTGTACCTATTCCTCCTGTCTACTGGAGCTTTCATAGGTACGGGCTTCTGGAGCAGCCCCTTGTCTCGAATGGCAAGGTAGATTGTTTCGCGGGATGTATTTAAGAGGGTGTAGTGATCATACCTTCTTTTATCTCGCGCTAGGGGTTCACCTTGCTGGATACCTTTCTGGCCTGGGTTAGGAAGCGGGGAAACGGTAAGTAGACCTGTTGGGAGGTTTGTTCAAGTTTTTTGGAGTTGGCTGAGGTTTCGACACCTCCTTCTTCTAGCGTTTTGCTACTCTCATATCGTCATGCACCATTTTAACCTTGGGACATCAGTCTACCCCTCGACCAGGAAAGGGCAGAAGAAGGGAAAGAAATCCAAGCATCACAAGCCAGCCTCGTATCAGCTAGGCGTGGAGCAGGCTCCAACCCTTTAGGAAATGAACCAAACTATGATCAAACAGCATGCTAAGGCCATCGTGGAGAATGTCTGCCTCTGTCTAGCTGTAAAAGGAATTGCTCCTCAGCTGGCAGATCTTGGTACCTGAGGAAAGACGAGCTGATCCGCTGTCAGGCAACCTGCTTTTGAACGGTTGAGACCCCCTCCACCGGTCCTTGCCCATAATCGGACAGGACCCGTAACTTTTCTCCGGGGTAGGCTAAAGCCCATGCCCCTAATCCCTGATAGGCCGACCTACTATCAACCCAAGAAGGTCAAGTCAACAGCCGACACTCCGCTGAGGGCACCTTGCAGCCCCCATTGACCGGCGACTTCTAGAAGAGAACCTGGAGCTGAAGCTGGTGGTAGTTGGCAAACTGCGCAAGCATAGCTCGCCCCTGAAGACGACAAAGTGGAAGTGTCCAGCTCACCAGGGGGATCCGACAACGAGATCTTCAAGGTCGACTCTAAGAAGCATGAAAATAAGTGCCTGAAGGATCAACTGTAAAAATACAGAAAGAGATCCAATAGTTAAAAAGAAGGAAAGGTAAGGAGGTTAAGAAGGACCCCTTGAGTGAGATGAATGCACCCTTTACCAGAAAGATTCGGAAGGTGAAGCTCCCACTGAAGTTTAAGATGCCATCAGACAAGTTATTTGGCACGGAGAACCCTTTAAGCCACTTAGAGAGCTTCGTCCAACAGATGGAGGTCAAGAACACAACCAAGGCCGCCATGTGCTGGATGTTCCCTACCACTCTAACAGGCTATGCCAAGACCTGGTTCAGAAAGTTACCCGCTGGAAGTATGGACTCCTTCACGAAGCTATCAATGAACTTCTGTTCATAATTCCAAGGAGTCAAACCCATATCAAAAGATCCCATCCATCTGCAGTACGTGATTCAGGAAAGAGGAGAAACCCTCCGGGCTTATGTGGAGCGATTCCACAAGGAGGTTATTCAAATGGGAGTCTTCACAAAGAAGAAGACCCTAGCCAACTTTCACAGAAATCTATGGGTAGGAAAGCTATTCCGATCATTCGCCAAACACGCTCCAGAAACCTACCAATAAGCATATGATCGGGCTTTAGAGCAGATAGAGATCGAGGAACAGCTAAAAGTCAAGTTGGAGCATGACGACAGGAGAGCGATGAAGCGCCAAAACGAGGAGGTGCCTAGGCCGACACCAGTTCAAAGGATTCAGAACAAACCCCCTAACAGGTCGACCTACCATCCTCCCCCATTTCAACCTCAACGGGATCAGTTTCCAGCAAGGAAAACTCCTCATTAGGCTTCCTCTCCTCGAAAGGGGGTAACTCTCATAACCTAAGAAGAGAGAGGGTTTGACCATTATACCCTACTGAATGCGTCCCGGGAAACGATCTACCTCGCCATCCTAGATAAAGGGTTACTGAGGAAGCCGGCACCAATGAAAGCGCCAGCTGATGCCAAGAACCGGTACAGGTACTGTGACTTCTGTGAAAACATCGGGTATGACACATTAGAGTGCTACAGCCTATGTAACCAGATAGAGGCTCTAGTAAGAGAAGGATGCTTGGTAGAGTTCCTACAACAAGTCAGAGACAGCATCCAGACAAGGAAGGAGGTACAGAGATCCAGAAAGATGAGGAGAAGCAAAGAGGTAAACAAAAGGATTTAATGCAGCAAATCCAAGTCATCCATACTATCAGTGGAGGTCCCACATTGGCTAGATCCTCTAACAATGCCCGGAAGAACCACACGAGGAAGATTCTTTATGTGGAGAAGGGTCAAAGCATTTTCAGACTAGAACAAAGCATTGCTAGCACGTTTCAATCGGCTCAGACGACTCATATTATCTTTACCGAGGCAAACGCCTACTACACTGTTCAACCCCATGACGATCCTTTGGTGGTAACAGTACAGATCGCTAATTGCATTGTCTATCGCGTGCTTATCGATTCCGGTAGTAGTGTGGATGTCCTCTTCAAGGATACCTTGGAAAATCTTAGCATGAAGCAGTGGTGCTATAATAACTGCACAACTCTATACGGTTTCACAGCTGATTCTTTCATGCAGGAAAATGACAGACTTTGGTGTAGTTGATCTTCCAACAACGTACAATGTAGTACCAGGAAGGCCATTCCTATCAGACATCAAGGGAGTCTTGTTAGTCTACCATAACACCTTGAAGTTTCCAGTCGGGAACCAAGTAAGTGAGATACGAGGTGACCAGCTAGCTGTCAGGAAATGTTATGCGGTCTCTTCTAACCCGACAATATTGGCACTACAATTCTCACAATTGTCAACGATCCAGAACCAGAAAGTAGCAGGGATTGTTGGAACCTCGTTCACCGGTTACGGAGTGGAACTAGGTTTTAAATTTTTTATAAATATCATAATCTGTATCTGGGACCGGTGAACTTGGGATCATAATTATTTTTCTGAACTAATACATACAATATGTAAACATAGGAAATTGTAATCATTAAAATCAGAAGAAGAAAATCTTACCAACGTTTGGAGGTTCCTTTTCTTTACGATATGCTCCTATCTGAACAAATCTTACTAATATTTGGAGGCTCCTTCACTTTACGATGTGCTCATGTCTGAACCACTCGATCTTCCTCGTTATCTCCCGGAACTAGTAACTGTGTGTGGGCGCGTCACGGTCTCAGGAACTTGAATGGAGGATGTATAAAATTGAAGAAACTCTTTTTCTAAGAGAAAACTAACTAGAACAATTCTAGTTATAAAAATAATATTATTCTTATTTTTTGTTTCAATGGTATACATTGCACACAAAAAAAATTCTTATTTTTCAATTGAATTATAACGACCCTTACACTATATATATATGTATGTATGTATGAATTCCACACACCTGAAGCCTCCATTTGCTTTTTTTTTTCTCTTATATATATATATATCATTGTTTGTATCCTATACAAACACTTATATATGTGCACACACCAATTTACATCCAATGCAATCTCTTGTATTATAATTGATATATATCTTTTAAGTGGAAATTGTTAAAAATAACCACAACTATTATGGAAATTTTGTTTTTAACCACATACGAAAATTTATTTGTTAATAGCCACTTTTTTGAGAAATTACTTGAATGCCCCCATATAAAAACCATCCCCAAACATTTCTCTCTTTTCTTTTCTTTTTCTCTCTCCTTTCCTCTCTCTCCCCCCGGTCTCTCTCTCATTTCCTCTCTCTCTCTCCCGTCGACTGTGTGTCAGTGAACCGTCGTCGGCATCCTTGTGAAGGCCGCTGAACTGTCACCGACCTCCTCTTTCTCTCACCCAACCTTTCTTCTCTCTCTTCTTTCTCTCTCTCTTTCACTCACCTCTCTTTCTCTCTCACACGTCATCGACGGCTTACCGGAGTGTTGTTGCCTGGGTTTCACGACCGCCCAGCAACGCCGTCGAGCTCCCCTCTATGTCGACGATTAGATATGCTGAAAAAAGGAAAGAAAACGAAATACTAGAAACCTAGAACATTTCAAGTTTGAACAATTCAATTTAGTCAACATTTCAAGTTTCAACATTTCAATTTAGGCAAGATTTCAAGTTTCAAAATTTGAAAACGAAAAACTTAGAAACCTAGAACATTTCAAGTTTCAACTTTCAATTTATTCAAGATTTCAAGTTTCTACATTTCAATTTAAGCAAGATTTTAAGTTTCAAAATTTCATTTTTTTAAACAAGATTTCAAGTTTCAAGTTCCAAGTTCCTAGTCGTGATTTCAAGTTTGGTTCCAGATTTTAGTCATGATTTCAAGTTTACTTTCAGTTTAAAAAAAAAAATCAAATCCAGGGGTATTTTTGTAATTTATAGACATACACTGGTTTTTTTTAAGTGGCTATTAACAAATAAAATTTCATAAATGGTTACAAATAAAAGTTTAATGTATCCCATGACTATTTTTTATTTTCTCTTTTCTATTATTTAAAACCTAAAGTTCTAGATTATATGTATAAACCTAAAGTTTAGTGATAGATTGAAATTCATATGACAAGAGTTTTTGTTATTAGAGACCTGAAGTTCTAATTTCTAAATATATAAAGAATGAACTTGAAGCTCAAAAGTTTTGAGCTAATTAGAACTTGAAATTTTTTAAATTGAAAATTATTATTAGACCAGTAGTTCCCAAATGTTCAGTCTTAAAATGATATAATTTCGGTTAAGAATTCATCATTCTAGATATATATGAACATGAAGTTCTAAAAGTAATAAAGGTAAAGTGTTCTTACCTTTCTCACATTTTATTCTTTAAATTTTTCCTTGCATATTTTGCATAATCAGACTACACACAATTGAAGGATACGTGACATGTCCCGCCCCGACTCGTTTTTTGAGTACGAGGGAATCCTGTAAGAATCTGATTTTTTTCTTTATCAAGTGGGCTTGAGTTTGAGATTTTACAACCCAAACGCCTACGTACCCTATACTCAATAAAGATCAAAGCCCTCATGGTTTATTCAACTTTAACATTAACATGGAACTATATTATAACATTTGAGCTTTAGAGCTAATTAAATATAAACTCCGTGAATGAATCATATTTTTTTATAAATATTACATAATATAATAAAAAAAAATTGCTTTTATATGAATAGAATATCTAATAATCTAAAATCTTTCCTAATGATCTGAAATCTTTTCTCTACCGATCATAATCAGTAATATGTAAAATCTGAAAAACTCTTTACTAAACTAGTACCCAGAGGAATATCTCACGTACGTGGTAAAGCATCTCAATACGCGCGTAGAATAGGGGAAATATATATCTCACATACATGGTGATATCTGATCACCCGGTAGAGTAATGATCTCACATACACGTTGATACCTAATCAAACGTGCAGAGTAATATATACATATAATCTCACATAAACGTCGATGCCTAATCGATCATGCAGAGTAATCTCATATACATGTGCAAAGCATCCCTAAAGGCCAATAATCTGAACATAATCTCACATACACGTCGATATCTGATTGAACGTGCAGAGCAGACCCAAAGGCTAATAATCCAAATATAATCTACTGATGAGGGTACGTATCTGATATCTTAAAACCTGAATACACACATATAATTCTTTCTAAACACTTTTCTGAAAACATAAATCAATATTCTTTTCGTTTCTTTTCTAAAAATTCACATAAAACACTTGAATTTGGAAATCTGGAAAAACTTTCTAAAAATCTTGTAATCTTTCTAAAAATATTTGGAAATCTGAATTCCTTTTGTCTTTGTTAGAGACTTCATTTCTACGATCCGGATATTCCATGATAATCTCTTAAAAGAATAACTATATTCTTAAATTAAATAACTGTTACTGGATATCTATTGTGTAATTAAACATAAATGATTTTCCAAACAATATAAATCTACTTACTAATACTTCTAGAAATCTAAACTCCTTTCATCTTCTATCAAGGTAATCGACTTCAACTAAAATATGAATTTTCTATAATAGCAACTTTAATCTGAACTTAATAAATAAATGGTAAACTATTTATTCAATTTCTTTTATGTAGTAAAACATAACTGAATTTATAAAATGGTATTAATCCACTTACTGTACTTCGTTGCTGAAATCTGGCCTAGGAACTGGGTTCTGTCTGAATTTGTCTGTTTTTGGATCCATCTTATATGCAAATTCTGTTGCACCAATATATTATTCCACCCTTTTCTTTTCTAATTTCTTCTTCTTCTACTTCTTCTATACTTCTCTCTCGGCTAACTCTTCTCTTGCTCTTTTCTTTATATTTCTATTTGGGTCTTTCAATCTCTCTCATATTTCCATCTCAATCCTTCTCGGCCTCTATCTCTCTCCTTTCGCTTATTTCTCATGAGCACTCTATATTTCTTGCTACGCCTAATTTCTTTCAAAATATTATATTCCATCCTTTTGATCTGGTATGGATTTTCAACTTACAAAACTTTATCTACATCCCTCATGAGCACTCACCAGCTCTCTATCTTTCTTCTTTCTCTAATTTTGATTAAACACCCTTCTCTCTTACCTCAATTTTCTTTCTTTCCTCTCTTCTTAGTTTTTCTGTTTTTGATTTTCTTTTCACCAGTCTCTCACACACCTATCTCTATCTCTCTTTTATGATCTCACGATTAGCTTCGCCTTTTTCTTTCTTTCTTTCTTTCTTTTCCTTTAGTCTTTTTCTCCTCCTCTATTTTTCTATTCTTTTCCCTTCCAGAATCTCCATATATCTCTCATATATCTGATCTTTTTTTTTTCTTTTGCCACCTCACATGCACATGACTTCACCTTCATCATGCACTAGCCACCTCACACAAGTGGCACCGTTTCACATCTTCAGTAGTGTTTTTTCCAATTTTTTTTAAAAGCTAATTATGGGTTGGGCCAACTTGGTCTACGCTTGGGCTTGGGACAATTTATGAGTTGGACCTTACAATCCTTCCCACCTTAAAAGAATTTTACCCTGAAATTCACTTAACTCCTGAGTTCTTGGCTTTTTCCTCATAATTTACTATTCTCAATTTGTTATTCTCCAAATTTCCTAGTCACAGTGATGTATGATAAAAAAAATAAAACATTTCCCTTATCAAAACTTGATGCATGTAACATGAAAATGTTTGTTGATTTCTAAAACCAATGCTCTGGTAGCAAGTTAACAGGACCCGCCCCGACTCGTTTGTTGAGTACGAGGGAATCCTGTGAGAATCTAATCTTTTTCTTTGTCGGGTGGGCTTGAGTTTGAGATTTTAAAGCCAAAACGCCTACATACCCTATACTCAATAAGGATCAAAGCCCTCATAGTTCATTCAACTTTAACTTTAACATGGAACTGTATTATAACATTTGAGCTTTAGAGCTAATTAAATATAAGCTCTGTGAATGAATCATATTTTTTTTGTAAATATTACATAATAGAATAAACATTTTTTGCTTTTATAAAAATAGAATAAATCTAAAATCTTTCCTGATGATCTAGAATCTTTTCTCTACTGATTATAATCAATAATATATAAAATCTGAAAAACTCTTTACCAAACTAGTACCAAGGAAATATCTCACGTACATGGTAAATCATCTCAATGTGCTCGCAGAGTAGGGAAAATACATATCTCACATACACTGTGATATCTGATCACCTGTGCAGAGTAATAGTCTCACGTACACGTTAATATCTAATCAAACGTGCAGAGTAATATATACATATATCTCACATACATGTCGATGTCTGATCGATCGTGTAGAGTAATCTCTAATACACGTGCAGAGCATCCCCAAAGGCAAATAATATGAATATAATCTCACATACACGTCGATATCTGATCGAATATGCAGAGTAATCTCACATACACGTGCAGAGCAGCACCAAATACTAATAATTTGAATATAATCTGCTGGGGAGGGTATGTATCTGATATCATAAAATCTGAACACGCACATATAATTCTTTCTAAACACTTTTCTGAAAACATAAATTGATCTTCTTTTCTTTTCTTTTCTTTTCTTTTCTTTTCTTTTCTGAAAATTCACATACAACACTTGAATATGGAAATCTGGAAAAACTTTATGAAAATCATGTAACCTTTCTAAAAATATCTGGGAATTTGAATTCCTTTATTCGTTTTAGAGCCTTCATTTCTACAATCTGGATATCCTATGTTAATCTCTTAAAAGAATAACTATATTCTCAATTTAAAAAACTCTTACTAGATATTTTTCATGTAATTAAACATAAATGATTTTCCAAACAATATAAATCTACTCACAAATACTTTTAGAAATCTGAGTTCCTTTCATCTTCTATCAAGGTACTCGACTTTAACTAAAATATGGATTTTCTATAATAGCAACTTTAATCTTAGCTTAATAAATAAAATAGTAAACTATTTACTCAATTTCTTTTATGTAATAAAACATAACTGAATTTATAAAATGGTATAAATCCATTAACTGTACTTCGTTGCTAAAATCTGGCCTGGGAATTGGATTCCATCTGAATTTGTCCATTTTTGGATCCATCTTATATGCAAATTCAGTTGCACCAATATATTATTCCATCCTTTTCTTTTCTTCTTCTTCTTCTTCTTCTTCTTCTTCTTCTATACTTCTCTCTCGACTAACTCTTCTCTTTCTTTTTTCTTTATATTTCAGTTTGGGTCCTTCAATCTCTCTCATATTTCTATCTCAAACCTTCTCGGCTTCTATCTCTCTCATTTCTCTTATTTCTCACGAGCTATACATATCTCCTGCTGTGCCCAGCTAATTTCAAAATCTTATATTCCATCTCTTTGATCTGGTATGGATTTTCATCTTACAAAACTTTATCTACATCTCTCTTACGAGCTCTCACCAGCTCTCTTTCTTTCTTCCTTCTCTAATTTTGATTAAACTCTTTTCTCTCTCACCTCAATTTTCTTTCTTTCCTTTCTTCTCTGTTTTTCTATTTTTGATTTTCTTTTCACCTAGTCTCTCACACACATCTCTCTCTCTCTCTCTCTCATGATCTCACAATCAACTTCCTCATTGTTTTTCCTCCTTTCTTTTCCTTTATTCTTTCCCTCCACATCTGTTTTTCTATTTTTTTCCTTCCTGAATCTCCCTCTATCTGTCATATATCTGATCTATAAGAATCTCAATTTTATGATTGGCTTATTTCATGACAAATCATATTTGGGATTCAATGTGTAATGGGTAGCCTAGGCTTTCAATGGTAAGCGTCCAAGATCCCGGTGAACCTCAAGAGGTAGTTGACTTGTGCCTAATTCTTAGTGAAGAGATTTAGTTGTATACACTCACATTTCATATATATATATATATATATATGTATGTATTTATATTGACATGCATTTGTTACTATACACACACACACTTCATGTTTTTGAGTTGTTGCATGTGTTATCATGCATTTCATTCTTAGTCTTAAGTGTGGTGATTGTTATATGTTTAATTCGTATTCCGTTGTTTGATCGGATATGTCCGCGCCTGCAAGATGGTGTGTTTATTTTAACGCGTTGAGTGACCATTTGAGAAGGTCTAGTTCTTCTCTTGGTTTGGTTATTTGGAGTAATGTGTCTAGTTTTTAAAGAATGGTTTTCAATGATTTAAGTGTTTTTCAAAATTGACCTTTATACGGTCTTGTTACCATAACTTTTTAATTCATTGCTTTAAAATGAGTTTTAAAAATTTATGTACAAACTAGACACTCATACCTTTCCAACATTATATTATTCGTAATATTTCATAATTGTTTGGATTGGTTTTGAAATCTCCAAAGTAACCATGTAAACGGGGCAACTCTGTTGTTATCTGTTTCTGAACTTTGATCACTAAAATGACCATACCTCTTTCTACAGATATCCAAATCATGTTTTATAATTGAAGTAGAAAGTAGACTTCCATACCTTTTCAACGGTATATTATACGAAAGGTTTTGAAGTCGTTTGGTCATGTTTTAGTTCGCTTGAACTTCAAGCTGGTGTGTTGAGAGTGGAATTCGCGCGAGCCTCGAGCGAAAATGGCCCCGAAAATCTTGGCATCAATTTTCCCTTCCAAATATTTTGCCCCCTCCACGTGCGAAGATGGCCCCGAAAAAATTGGCAGCAATTTTCACTTCCAAACTTTTTATGCCCTCCTGGTGCGAAACCTGTAGCAAAAAACCTGATTTGGGCAAAAACGAATTTTCCTGTACAGCTCGTTTTAACACCTTATATATATCATCTTCTTTCCAAATCAGACCTAGAGCTCTAAAATTAAATCTCCAAGAGAGAGAATTGACTCCTAGAGAGAGAGGGCTCAAAGAACATTTTTGTACTCAACCAAACTCTCATTCGAGCATATCAAGCATGGGTCTTCATATGTTTCTTGACTAAGTAACTTTTACATGTTCTAAATTGTCTCTTTTCATTCTTATGACATGTATGCCTAGGTTTAGCTTTTATTGTTAATTAAATGCATATTCTTATGTTGTGATTGCATTTATCACATGCTTGTGTTGTTGGTTGTTGGTTAAGAGTAGTGATTAGTGATAGTTAGCTTTTATGACAATTTTACCCTTCTAGCTAAATATCCATGCTTTGCATCTAGATATTGTTGATTGCATTTTAAATTGCATTAATGACCATGACATGCTTAATGACAAGATATGTTGACATGACTTTGTTTAATAACTAGGATCTAATGTTACATAACTATATCTAGTTAAGTCTATATGAGCACTGATTTAGATATTGATATCTAGAAATTGTACTTAGTGACATACTTAAATTCCTAGATAAGCATTTAGTGTTTTGCCTAGCATTATTTGCATTTAGAATATTTTTACATATTCACATAAGTCGTTGATCCCTTCATTGAGAATTAAGTCTTGCAATCAAGGGTAAGTTAGCAAGCAATTTGTCGGGTGCCACTGTAAAAAGCCCGAGGGGTAGAGTAAATGTGTTCACGCCAAGAGTAGTGGATCAAGGGATATCACTAGGGACTGAACCAAGATTGGTGAGTGGCGGTGTCCATAGTTTGAGATTGTCGAGAGTGAGAGTCCGAGAATCATAAGGGTGTAACCTTTTTTTCATAGAGTGGATTTCTGTGATCGTGTGTAGCTAGCAGAATAGCCCGTGGTTTTTTCCATTTGAAGGGTTTCCACGTAAAAATCAAGTGTTATTTATATTTCCGCACTTTATACTTGATGTTGTATGTTTGATTTATTGGGTGAATTTTGAATATTGACTAATCAAGAAAAATTGGTAATTAACTTGATTAAAACATATTCACCCCCCTCCTACCCCCTCCCCCTCCCCCTCCCCCTCCTAGATTATTAGACACGTTTTTAGGGAACTTTCATGATCTTTTTTATTATTATTATTCTTTTGCCTCCTCACATGCACATGACATCTCCTTTATCATGCACTAGCCACCTCACACATGTGGCACCGCTTCACGACTTCAGCCTTAGTACGTTTTTCAAAAAGAAGAAGAAGCTAAATATGGGTTGGGCGAACTTGGTCTAGGCTTGGGCTTGGGACAATTTATGAGTTGGACCTTACAATTCCCTCCTTAAAATAATTTTGCCCCGAAATTCACTCAATTCCTGGGTTCTTGGCTTTTTGCTCATAATTTATTATCCTCAATATGTTCTTCTCCAAATTTCCTGGTCATAGTGATGTATCATAAAAAAAAAAAAAAATCTTTAATGGATTCAAAACTTGATGGGGGGGTAAAAGAGATTAAAGGGAGAGGAAGGGAAAATGAGATTGCTAGCAAAACATTGTTTTATTAATCAAAGTGTTGATATGTCCTCAATGGAGTACAATGATCATGTGATCATACAATTTTGATCTCACTGAGTTCTCTCTCTCTCTCTCTTTTTCTTAAATTGTTGGAGATGGCGAACTCGTACGTATCGATAAGTGGCTAAATCCATAGAAAAATGGTGAAGAAGCTCTGCCCTTTTTCTCTCTGTTTTTTTCGATACCTTGTATGGATCCTAGCATCTCCATTTAATCCCCCCCACCCCCCCTCCCCCCCGGTTCGTCAATCAAATCCCTATAATTTAGACCAATTGATTGGCCGTTTTATCGAAAATAATTGGCGTTAATAAGAGGAATCAAATTACGCGGGAATTACTCTCGTTGATTATGTCAGGTTTTCGTTTGGGCTTAAATTTGAATAAATGGTGAATCCGTTGACCTATCTAGTTACATTATGGTGCTTTAATAGTGAATAATTTAACACTGTAACTTGGAGAAGAAACCATGATTATGCATATCGAATGGCAAGGTACCTCAAGGTGCCGGTCTGGCGGCGTGGTGCTTGATCGATCCTTTTAGAGCTTTCTTACTAGCTTCCTTCTTACCTGGTTGGCATGTCATAAACCCAATAACCGGTGTCGAGGTGATATCGAGGTACTACTATGTAATTAAACAAAAATAATTTTCCAAACAATATAAATCTACTCATTAATACTTTTGGAAATCTGAATTCCTTTCATCTTCTATCAAGGTACTCGACTTCAACTAAAATATAGATTTTCTATAATAGCAACTTTAATCTCAGCTTAATAAATAAAATTGTAAACTATTTACTCAATTTATTTTATGTAGTAAAACATAACCGAATTTATAAAATGGTATTAATCCATTTACTGTACTCCGTTGCTGAATCAAGCCTAGAACTGGGTTCCGTCTAAATTGTCTGTTTTTGGATCCATCGTATATGCAAACTCTGCTACACCATTATATTATTCCACCATTTTCCTTTCTAATTTCATCTTCTTCTTCTTCTATACTTCTCTCTCGGCTAACTCTTCTCTTTCTCGTTTATTTATATTTCTATTTGGGTCCTTCAATCTCTCTCATATTTCTATCTCAATCCTTCTCGACTTCTCTCTCTCTTCTTTCTCTTTTTTCTCACGAGCACTACATATCTCCTGCTGCGCCTAATTTCTTTCAAAATCTTATATTCAATCTCTTTGATCTGGTATGGATTTTCAGCTTACAAAACTTTATCTACATCTCTCTCATGAGCACTCACCTGCTCTCCTTCTTTCTTCATTCCCTAATTTTGATTAAACTCCTTTCTCTCTCGCCTCAATTTTCTTTCTTTCCTTTCTTCTCTGTTTTTCTGTTTTTGATTCTCTCTCTCTCTCGCTCTCTCGCTCTCTCTCTCTAGTGATCTCACGATCAGCTTCCCCTTTTTTTCTTTCTTTATTTTCCTTCATTCTTTCTCTCATCTATTTTTCTATTTTTTTCCCTTGCCGAATCTCCCTCTATCTCTCATATACCTGATCTTTTTATTATTATTATTATTCTTTTACCACCTCACATGCACATGACATCACCTTCATCATGCACTAGCCACCTCACACGTGTGACACTGCTTCACATCTTCAACCTTACGATTCGTTTGGTTTTTTATCTGAAAACTGAACAGTACTGAATTTTTCTGATAACTGAATAGAGACTGAAATCTGAATCTAACTGACATGTTTGTTTTTTTTTTCTCACATCTGAATACATTGTCGACACATTTGTTTTTTAAAAGTAAAATTGTCTGAATATAAGTAATTTTACATTTATACATATGTTAAACAATCATATATATAATATGGAATAAAAACAATCCAAAAATAATAATTATATATGAACACATATGATCATGAATATTCATGATCTTCATTTTTGATTACAAACAAACTTCATTTTTCTAATATATATATATATATATTTAAAGGACATCAGGAAAACTCGCACAAAACACTCTAATATATATATATACATCACCATAATATCATAATAAAGTATCGATATTAAACAACAATATGAATAGTGATTATGGTTCTTTTTTATTTTTAAAGCTATTTAAAATAAGCAATATATTAAAATAAAGATTTTTATACCACATGTAATTTTGATGAAATTCGAAATATGTTATATATAGGGATATTATCGGAAGAAAAGATTTTAGATCGCATTTAATGTAATTCAGTGATTTGCAATTAAGTTAAAAGTCATGAATTTTTACTTTGTATTTAAAGTTATTTTTTAGTATTTTTAAATCGTTTGACCACTTAAAAAAATAAACAAAACAACTTAATAATTATGATTCAGACCCATTAAGTTTTAAGTGGAAAAAACAAATGACCCCTTAGTGTTTTTTTCAATTTTTTTTAAAAAGCTAATTATGTGTTGGGCCAACTTGGTCTAGGCTTGGGCTTGGGACAATTTATGAGTTGGACCTTACAATATTTTGATGAAATTCGAAATATGTTATATATGGGGATAATATCGGAAGAAAAGATTTTAGATTGCATTTAATGCAATTCAGTGATTTGCAATTAAGTTAAAAATCAGGATTTTATACTTTTTATTTTAAGTTATTTTTTAGGATTTTTAAATCGTTTGACCACTTAAAAAAACAAACAAAACAACTTAATAATTATGATTCAGATCCATTAAGTTTTAAGTGGAAAAAACAAACGATCCCTTAGTGTTTTTTTCAATTTTTTTTAAAAAGCTAATTATGTATTGTGCCAACTTGGTCTAGGCTTGGGCTGGACAATTTATGAGTTGGACCTTACAATATGATACTTTTATCTTTCTTCCTTCTTCCTTGCAAGATATGTAAACCAAGTAAGTTATATGTATTTTATTTTATAGTTATCACCTTGCTTAATTATCAAATGTTTAGTACAATTAATTTATTGTAAATTATATCTCTATTCTTAACATATAAGAGTCAATTTCTTCCACGTTATTTGCCGGAAGAATTAATACTTGTATACCTTATTGTAAATGACTATTTGTCATGTTGGACAATAGAATAAATGAAACGACATGATTGAAGAATATTTTGACAATCCATGCCATAAATTTGCTCATGGAGTAACTATTTTTCATGGTTTTAATCTATAGTTTGTTCTTGAAGAAACAAGATCAAGAACGTTTAATTGTAAATGATTAAGTCTGGATACCATGTCTTTTGTGTATGAACAAAATCCATTTATCTCACATGATGAAATTAACTGATATCATTACTTGAAAAGTTATCTAATAGCCATGATGGTGTTTTTGGTCAATAAAAATGAGGGTTAATTGCACTAACTTACTCTTACTTTATTAAATCTAGTAAGATTTTAAAAGGATATTATAAATTAACAAAAACACCTATTGTCATCAAGTAAATCCGTTAACTTTAACGATTGACTAACCTTGACCTATGGAAAACCAAATATATCCATTCCATATCATCTCAAACATAATTTTTTTTTATTAAAAATTGAAGAAAAAAGGTAATATATTGGCCACCTACGGAAACGTCCTCAATTTGAAGAGGAGCCTCCTATGTGAACTGCAGGAGGTCAATCTTCGAGATCAGCGAAGATCTCTTCTAGTAAGTAGGAGATCATCAGAGATCTCTTAATTCTTTCGACAGTGGAGCTCTACCGCGAATAGATTATCTTGTTTTTAAAAAAAATATGGATTTTTCAATTTTAATTAAAAAATTATTTCATGTTTGAGATGATGTGGTAAAGGTATATTTGGCTTTCCAATTGTAAGGTTAATCAATTGTTAAAGCCAACGGATTGACTTGATAGTATTGGGTATTTGCGTTAATTTAGTGCATTTTTTTTTTTTTGGAAATCTTGATAGATTTAATAAACTAAGGGTAAATTAGTACAGTTAACTATAAACATTATTATGACATTGGTGATCATAATAAGAAAACCTAACCACCAATTGTGAAATCACACCAAAACAAATAAAAATGCTTACTATTGGTAGGATATTAGATTAAAATAATGGTGTACCTAAATTATACATAAATATTATGTTGATATTTTACAAAGTATATATAAAGTCTTTAGAAGAGCTAATTGTATGTTACAAAGTGAAAAACAAAATGACAAATATTTGACACTTTATTATTTTAATAGATCTTGAAAAATTTATTTAGTTGTAAAAATATACAACATAAATAAATGTTGTATTATTTTATACTTTCTCATGTCAGAAGCATGTAATCTCATCATTCTTACAATTGAGTCAATCATATGATTATAAGAACAATATGTTCAGAAATTGTTATGAACTTGAAGTTCTTCCATCTCATTATTTGAAGAAAAAATTGATAAATCAAATTATTAAAAGTAACATAGATATCCATCATATAATATGTAGATTCTCTAATGAAAGTCCCTGAGGCCATGTTTGGCACATAGGATTGGCTTGGGATTGAAATAATTTAGTCTTTATCCCATGTTTGGTGATGTTTTGGAACATGAGATTATTAGTCCCAAAAGAAAAATAGTCTCATGTTTATGAGATTAAATAAACTCACCTCCAACCCCATCTTTATTTATCCTAGGACTATTTTACATGTGGTCCCCACCTATTTATTTGATTTCTCAATTACTTTTATCTTTATTTATTTCATGTTTTATCTTATTTTCTAATTTTCTATAGTTATTTAGTCATTTTAGGTAAAACATTTTTACCTTCTAACCTATTGTTGATATCTTCAAAATTATTATAGTTAACAACAATATATATAATAATATATAAGTTAAAACATTTATTCTTCAAATACATATTTTAATATTTTTTATCAAATTAAAAATATTATTATATTTAGTTCAATCCTATATTTAGTTCAATCCTATATTTCATCAAACAAAACGTAGTATTAATTTAGTCCAGTCTCATATTTTTCCAAACACAGTATAGTATTAATATAGTCCAATCCAGTCAAATCCCATCTAATCTCAGTCTCATCTCAATCCAATCCAATCTCATGAAATAGTCAAATCCAATCCCACGCACCAAACGGGACCTGAGTGACGATATAACAATACAAATTAGTCCCTAAAGGATAATATAATAGTATAATATATCCCTACAAAATGATATAACAGTATAAATATATCTGAAAATGGCATTTTGATGATGTAAATAAATCTATGAAGGATAACACAATAAGGCCAACAAACAAATACATTCATGTCGTTATATGGGGAGAAATATACAATTAGAAAAATTAACGACGTAAAATTACAATTGCCATGTATCATCTCTATCTTATATTGATCATTGTATAAATCACATGAACCTAAATTTCAAAGGATCATTCACTTGCAAATTGAATATTCGAATAATTTTTTTTTATTAATTATTTGCATAAATTATTATTCTGGAATAATAATTTATGCAAATAGCAATAAGTAAATTATTCGTTGCACACTAGAAGTGTGAAGTGTGACTTTTATTTAAAAGTTATTATTCAATCAAGCGAATATAAAAGATCATGATCATATTAAAAGTAATGCTTGAGCTATATTTAATCCTCTCATGGCTCTCGAATAATTAAATGTCCAGACATAACATTTTTGAAATGGTATAAAGTAATGAAATGTAATCTCTCACTATGAGACTCATAAATTAATGGGATCTCAATTGCCCATACAAATGCACATATATTGAAAGTATATAAATATTACAGTACCCTATGTGAAAGTTTACAATAGCTCTCGAAGAGGCATGCATACTGCAAACTAAAAATTGAGATCTCTTATATTGTTTCTCTGCATATTATGAAATGATAAGGACTTTGAAACACTAATTGTGGATGAATGTCAACATAATACTATTGTCCAAATGGCAGAGCTATATTCATTTAAAAACTTGAAATATTTTGGACATGTAGTACGCTTGAAGACATCAAACTTTTTTGTAATTATTCGTATGAAAATTAAGATATCAAGATACAACTTATATCTCGAAACAAATGGTTTACTATAGAAACTCAGTATTGATCATATGCAAATATTTTGTTGCATAAATATTATTTCTATGTTGAGAATAATCTCTGAAGGATTCAAAATGCTAGAAGCTTATAATTCAAATTCTTGTAGCTTACGTTCAATAAAGTTACAACGATTTTTATATGGTTTAAAGCAATTCAGAAAAATATTGGTATGATCGTCTTAGTGAAGACCTCATAAAGTAGGGTATATTAAAGATCTTATATACCTCATGTGCAATCATCAAGGCATCATAATTCCGATTTGCAATTGTAATAGTATATATCGATGACATGAATTTAATTGGAATTCCTAAAAAGTTTCTAAATCTATAGAATATTTGAAATGAGAATTTATGATAATTTTTTTGGAGAAAACAATATATTGTACGGCCCGAAGATAGAACATGATGGAATATTTTTTCCATCAATCAACTTATATTAAAAAGATCATAAAAACATTCAATATGGATAAGTCGCATCATTTGAACACCTCTTGGTCTTTAGATCTTAAGAAATATCTCATTTTGACATAAGTATAATGATGAAATGATACCTGACCCAGAAGTACCGTATCTTATTAATGCACACAATGCACAAGATATATCACAAAACTTCTTAAACACTTTAAGAAAGTTGGTATATGACATCGGTATGTGTCGACTTTGCCAACTATAAGACTCGTAACATAATTATTTTTTTTCACGGGCAGTATTCTTCAGTCTGGATATAAGTGTACAATACTCTTTCCGTTGATCAGATTTTATCGCACTAGGTTTTATTATCAAATTTTTTAATGAACCAGAACTTAAACAGGTCCAAAATATTTTTCATAAAGTTTTAATCAAGGTAATGTACGTCCAATGGAGAGTATTGTGATAATACGGACTTTAACATGACTTAGATAATTTTCCGTTATTACCTTGTAATTTATAAGAGATATCAAATGTAAAGATAATCCTCCGTTAAGGCTATATAATCATTCATGTGAATTAATAAAATTGATTGAAATGTTTTCTCCCTCTCTTGCTTAGTAGTTTATTTTATATTTTTGTTTTTATGCTTTATTTATAACATTATATATGTGTGTGTAGTAGTGCTACTTTATCTAAATTCGGTGTCCAAATCTGGTGCTCAAATAATGTGGTATCACTTCAGTCCCTTCATTTAAATTGGATTAGTTTTGCATGAATTAAATAAATAGACTATTGTTGCCACATCATTTGGACTTCAGATTTGAACACCAAATTTAAACAAAGTAGCATTACTCATATTTATATAGGGATTGTCAGGTCAAATATCCCTTAAATTAAAAAATTTCAAGGATCCCTTTTCACTTTTGGATTGGATTCCAAATGTCCAAAAACAAAGATAATACAACTTAAACATAAAATAAATAAAAAAGCCTATAAGTCATAACTTTTATATATATATATATATATATATATATATATATATATAGTCTTTTAAGAAATCCTTATTTTAATTTCAATAACAACTTTGATGATATTATTTTTATGAATTTTAATTTGATTTTCTTTATAGATTATAAATTCATTGAAATCTACCTATAAATAAAATTTAAGAATTTTTTAAATACTAGAAATATTTTTATTGATTTTTCTTTAGTATAATTAGTTCTAGTGTTTAAAATTTTTTAAAATTTTATTCATATATACATTTTGTTAAACTCACCGTATATTATATATATATAATAGATTTTCTATCAGTGTGTATTGATAACTTATATCAGTACATTTCACGTGAACTATTGATTATAGAAAAGTTTTGATATGTTTATACATTTAAAGTGAAAGTATATAAATCTAATGGTTCATAGCATTGACAAATTTATATTAGTACACACTGACTTGAAAATTTATATATATATATATATATCATCAGATATTTTATAAGATATTGAATATTTTTCTTGTTTTAATATCAATTCCTCAAAAATATGAAAATATCTGTAGATATTTCAATACATCTTTCGATATTTAGTTCTCTAGGAAAGAAAAGGAATATGAAGCTATGTCAGGGAATATACTTAGTTTCAAACAGGTCACGGTGGATATCATATTGAAACCGAAAATAAATATAACACCATTTTTCTTTTCTTTTCTTTTCTTTTTTATTGATTTTTCTTTAGTATAATTAGTTCTAGTGTTTAAAATTTTTTAAAATTTTATTCATATACACATTTTGTTAAACTCACCGTATATTATATATATATAATAGATTTTCTATCAGTGTGTATTGATAACTTATATCAGTACATTTCATGTGAACTATTGATTATAGACTTAGTTTCAAACAGGTCACAGTGGATATCATATTGAAACCGAAAATAAATATAACACCATTTTTCTTTTCTTTTCTTTTCTTTTTCATGTTTTTTCACAACCAATCCTTGGGTGAAATGCAAAACCAGACCTTCTAAACCAGCAACCAGCTCACAAATTTGACACAAAACAACTAAAATTTGAACGGTTCAATATCAATAGTATCTACATAACGATAACTTGTAGTAGTTTAACCGGATGTTAAAAAAATAAATAAATAAAACAAGCATTGGAATGTTAATATGATGCCTAAAGAGTCTAATTCAAGTATAAACTAGAAAACTCCCCAATGGATAAAAAAAATCAAGGGGCCTAAACCATGATATCTCGACTCTTATTTATATATGCACAATAGAGAAATTTCATCACGTCAAAACCACTGAACTGATAGTTTGGTATTCACCTTAATATGTACTTCATAAACTACAAACCATGTAAAACTATAAACATATAACTATCAGGATCTTTTGCTTAACACCAATAAATATAAATATATGTATATGTTTTTGAACTAATAATATGATGTATTGATGTTTTACCAACCAAATAATCTGATTCACAAATTGCTCCAAAGTTTGCTAAAAGAGGGCAACAAATAGGAGTAGTTGGTAAAGTTAGGATTCATGCAGTGGATGCTGCAAACATTAGATACTTGCCGCATCAACAAATCTAAAACAATTTAATCAATCCTCCCCAGTAGGCAACACAAAACGGCACCATCAAGAATATCTGGTTGATCTGCAAATATAGCAGTGAAAACATATATGTAATATTCAACAGAAGGAAGAAAAGCCCATGTTAAAGTAAAAATATAATTGCCTAATGCAACAATTTCATGACACTATCTATGAACTCCAGAAAAATTACGGTAAATGTTGAAATAAGCAAGGCGTGAATACAGGTTTTTCAAACTCATCTAAAGGAAATTAAATTTTGATAGAAATGAACGTTTCTTTAACCTTCATAGATGACATGACCACTTCTTTTTTTCTTTTTTTTCTTTTTTTTTTAAAGAAAAAAAAACTAATTTCTTTCATGTAGCTGGATCATATTTCAGCTAATTTGCAAAGAAACCTACTAAATGTAGAAAACATTATGTTGTGAACTTAAACCATGTGGGAAAGTTTAAAAAATTCTTCGGAAGACATGTAAACATAGAAAATGTGATCACAAAATGCAACTTACCATTTTTTTATGTCTACAAAACATTATGTTGTGAACTTAAACCATGTGGGAAAGTTTAAAAAATTCTTCGGAAGACATGTAAACATAGAAAATGTGATCACAAAATGCAACTTACCATTTTTTTATGTCTACACTGCTGTCTCCATGAACACTTCCATTAACATTAGTAGAGTCAGAGCCACTTTCTTGAACACCTGGATTAAGAAGACTAGAAAACCCATGCCCAATTGACTTCCATATACGTATTGACAGAGAAGACTGCAAACCACCGGTGCTTCCATAAGATGCTGGTTCAATCAACTGAGCTGAAGCAGGGTTCAGCTGGGAAAATCTAAAAGCTCCTAATAATTGTTCTGGAAGCTCTGATTCGGTTTGGCCCTCAATGACAAAAGCCAGGTCAACAGTCAACGTAGTGATGTAGCCTAATGCAAGATGAACTATTGCACTAGCCATCATGGAAGAACCAATATCCACATCTACTTCTAAGAAGTTCTCTCCTATACAGTACATACAGGAAAGAGCACGGCCAATTATGCATATGGCCTGCTCCCCAACAGCTTTTCTCACTATCCAAGGACCTTGGACAACGTTGGCAATCAGTTTAAGCCTTGAATTTCTGAAATTATCATCGCCTTTCAAAAATTGGTCCATCAAAGATCCCTCTGGGGCTGGTTTTGTGGCCACAAAATACGCAATGGCACTAAAATTATCTTTACTGGGGACCTGTATATTGAAAGCCCAAACGAAAGGCTTGTCACTTGTTGGAAACTCATCCTGAATAGCCCTCCTAACACGATTATTTCGATAGGTTAAGACCTCATCAATCTTTGTTGAACTTCTAAGCCAATCAAACCCGAGAGGCTTTAAAAGATATTCACCAGCTGGGACTTTAACCTTAGTTGACAAGTACCCTGGACCTCTTACCATAAACTTGTCTCCAGGCGGTGATGCCCAACCATTTGCACAGTTATCTGGTTCAAGAAGTGGCACAGCTCCCCCTGATTTCACTCTTTCTATCCATTCAGGCTCATTCTTGCCGTCAGGCCCAGCCATGTAATGTCCTGTTTGGCATAACATATAAGAGAATCATAAGGCGAAAAAGGAATAAAGAAGGCATAAATTGGCTTACATTTCACTTACATCGTTACACTCCAGTAATTTTGGACCAACAAAAATTCCCCATAACCTAACCTAATAAACAGAGATCTTACAGAAGACTAGATAATGCAAACAAATTATTCTTAAAAATAATCGAGCAAACAAATAAGAAAGAAGAAAAGACACCATATCTTAACAAATTACGGCATATAAGCTAGAGAGGGGGATCCAAAAAATGACGAACCAATTTAGCAAAATAAACTTTAAAGAATCCCTTATAAGTCATGGTCCCTCTCCATGAACTAATTCTGGTCTTCTTTAAAGAAGGCTAGACAGAATGAGTTTAAATTAAAAGTATATGCAACAAAACAATTACATATAGTATACTCCACAACCATCATGATTCATGCTATAAAATTGTCTATCTAACTCTGACACTGAATATTCAACAGTGCACTATAAGATTGTAAACAGAAGCGCCAAGAAAAATTTTGATATCTGTCCTAAATTCAGTTTCGTAACGATACTATCAAGAGTCTAGCTTCTATTGAAAACCTAAAAAGACCAATTTTCTTTCCTTTTCGATACGAAGCAAACACATAACAAAGGAAATACAGAAAGCATTTGATTGATCAATTTAAATCACTTATGATACTGATTCTTTTCAATTTCTCACAAGAATTGAAACGATAACAACAACAAACACCAATATGTACAACTACCACCACCGTAACAAACCCAAAACAATAATAAAAAGAAAAAAAAAATGAATTGAAAACAGAAATGAATGACATGAAATCAACAGTGTACACAAAAACCCTAACCTTGAGCTGCAGAGAAGATCTCTCAGGAACGAAAATTGATTCCTGAGAAGCAGCAGTGTTTAAGATATATCAATTAAAGATGACAGATTCGGATACTTGATTTTTTTTTTCCTTTTATATCTTTTTAGAAAAAAAAAACAAATTAGTCTTATCTTTAAATAAATAATAATTGTTTTGATTCGTTTTCGAGGGAATAAAGCTTTGAAGCTGATTTTTTTTTTTTTGGATGCCGGTGCCAATTGCCAACCGCTAACTTCGGTTCAGATTGGTATCTTTTCTCCAACTGTTTTTGATAAATTCATATTTTTGGATATTGGTTTCTACACGTCCTACACCGATATTAAATGAAATTTTACTAATTTTTCAATTTTGTCTTTATCTTTAACGAAATTTAACAAAAAAAAATTAGGCATATATTTTTGTAAAAAAAAATGTTTCCATAATTAATTCAATAAAGTAAAATAAAAATAAAATAAAAAATAAAGTAGAATAAAATAAAGAAATAAAGAAATAAAGAAATATGACTAATTAATTAAATAAAGTAGAATAAAAAAATGAGACTAATTAATTCAATAAAGTACCATAATTATATAACACTTAATATTAAATACAAATAAACAAGAAAAATGTAAAGTACAGCAAATTAGTACCATTTAGATGTCTTTGTCCTTTTAGTAATTTTACACACTCACAACACTTTTCATATCAGTTTACCAAACACATTGAAATTGCTTTTAGTTCTCACAGTATTTTTGAAAATCAATTTACCAAACACTTAGCTGATTCTTCCCACATCAATTCCAAAAACAATTCCCCCTACAGCAATTTCAGAAGCACTTTTCCCCACAGCACATCAATACCAAACTGAGCCGAACATTACTTCAAGTTTTCAACTCCTTTTTAGGATATTTAGGTAACTAAATAAATTTTCAAATTTTTTTAGGCTCTATATTTCCTATTAATTTTTTTTTTTGAAACATTACAAATACCTTGGAGTTCAAAAGAGTCGCGAAGCGAACTTGTTACAAATAATGATTGTTTAATCAGATAATATCTCAAAATCGAGTTATTAATATATATGAAATAAATTTATTAATATATATGAAATAAATTTTGAGGGAGTCCGTTATACTTGTCAAGCGATCAATAAGGGAGTAACTTAGATGATAAATGGACGGGTTTGGAAGTAAAGGACTTTTAAGTTAATGGTTCGAATCCTACAATAGTAAAAAATTAAAAAAAAAAAACACATGATCCTGATTAATAGATATCGTAAAAAAGAAAAGAAAAAAAAAATAATAAACTTTATTTTGTTTACTTGATACATTAACGTAAGGACAAGATACTTGTCTTGCTTGGGTTAGTTTGTTGATTGGCTTGTTTGTATAATTGTATGTTATGGCTTACCGCTTATGGACGGCAAAAAATGACCATTAACCCCCAAATTCCTTTTCATCAACTTTACCATCCTCTTAATTTGTATCATCTTAATTACCACTACATCCACTCATCTTAATTACCACTAGATCCACCCACATGATGATAAGATTGCAATGGCTCTTCAAGCTTGGGATAGCAGCAAACAATTATTCTTGCTTTAATTGGTGTTAGAGCTAACATTTTTCATTTGGAGGCACATAATAGAAGAATATAATGAAATTTCTTTAGAATAATTGGACTGGAAACCCACTATTTCACTACATATGTTAAATACAAAACGTAGATCATCTTTTATGCATCTTACATGATATACATAGAAAGCAAAACATGCGATCTTTGTGCTAGGTTGTTATGATTTGATAAAGATTGGAATTGACCAGTAATAACATCATTATTCCTCCCACGAAACGAATCTCATCATTTTGATCATTACAATCTTCCTCGCCAGTTTCTTGAATTTTGATAGCAAGATTAGTTTCTCCATTGTAATGATTTGCACCATAAGTGTGATTAGAGATGGCAAAAGGTTGGATCGGGCCCGGATCAACATGCCACATACCCGAAACCCGGTTGGGGTAAGGTGTTCCATACCAGATTTGTGCTTTAAGGGTGCGTTTGGTACGTGGGACGGGACAGGACGGGACGGGACGGGACAATTTTTTATTGTCCCACGTTTGGTGCGCCGGGACGGGACAGAACAACATGGGACAAAAACCGTGAAAACTTGTCCCACCTCACACCCTAGGCCAGACATGTCCCATGCATGGGACAAGTCTGGAAAAGACATTTTTACCCTCAAAACTTCAAAAAATTACAACTATATAAATTAAAACCCCTCTCTCCCCACTTTCCTCTTTCCTCTTTCCTCTTTTCTCTCTTCTCTCTTCTTTCTTCTTTCTTCTCTCTGCTCTCCAACCCGATCACCGGTCTTCTCTCCAAACCGCCGCTACTCGTCGCCGACTTGCTTTGCCGACGCACCCGAAAACCGTCGAATCACGATGATCTTCCCACCGGAGAACTGCCACCACCAAGACGACACCCAAAATCTTGATCGTCGATGATGATGATGATGATGATGATTTGTGGGAAATCAATTTTTCCAGATTTTTCATTTCTTCTCTGTTTGTTTTCAAGATTTTTTTTGTGTTAATTGATTTAAGAACAAATTAATTATTAGGATGATTTTTGTGGAATTGAACAATTTTTGTGGAATTTTGGGGAATCTGGGCAGTGTTGGTGCAGATTTTTCAGATTTTTCATTTCTTCTCAGTCTTGGTGCAATGTTTCTTGGCTTCTTGTTGGTGTTGATGATGTTGGTTTGGTGTTTCTTGGCTTGTCGTCGCCGATCAATGTGTTTTGAGAAAGTGGTGTACATGGAGATAAGTTGGTTTGATGAAGCTGAGCATTCCAGTGGTGCAATTGGTGCAAGGCTTACCACAGATGCAGTTGTGGTGTGAAGTTTGGTTGGAGATGCACTGGCTTTGCTTGTTCAGAACATTGCAACAGTAGTTGCGAGCTTGGTAATTGCTTTCAAATCAAACTGGGAATTGACTCTTCTAATCCTTGTTTTGTTTCCTCTGATGGGAATTAGTGGATATATTCGATGGAAGTCCTTGAAGTGAAATTTTAAGTTTGCTTGGGCATTTTTTCCAGATCTTTGAGCATTTTTTTTCAGATCTTGTGATCATATTTGTTTATGTGGAGTGTTATAATTTTTTTCCAGATCTTGTGATCATTTTTTTCATATTTTTATTTATGTGGAGTGTGATCATTTTTCAGTGTTATAATTTCCAGATCTTATGATCATTTTTCTAGATCTTGTGTTATAATTTCCAGATCTTGTGATTTTATGTTGGAGTATGGTTTTCCAGATTTTATGAGTTAGTCTTCAAATTTAATAAAATTGTTTATAAACATTAGGCATGACAATACGACCATTTTTCCAGATCTTGTGTTATAATTTCCAGATCTTGTGATTTTATGTTGGAGTATGGTTTTCCAGATTTTATGAGTTAGTCTTCAAACTTAATAAAATTGTTTATAAACATTAGGCATGACAATACGGGTATTTTAGTCATTTGAACTTCTTGTCCTGTCCTGTCCCAGTCGTACTAAACGTACAATAGTACAGTTAACAGTTCTGTCCCCGACGTTCCAAACATAATATGAAACAACTGTTCTGTCCAGTCTAGTCCCGTCGCGTCCCGTCCAGTCCAGTCCAGTCTCATACTCGTACCAAACACACCCTAAATGGGTTTTCGATTTTCGCCCTTACCTGAACTTGTTTGGGGCAAGTGACTCATAAATGACCTAAATTTGATCCGTTTCATTTATAAATTAAAACAAAGAGCTAAGATGCGTCTGGTAACGTTTTTCATATGTTGTTTTTATAAAATAAAAACGAAAATGAAAACAGTATTTTTAGTTTCAATTTCGAAATTAGAAAACGCGTTTGGTAGACTATTTTGAAAACTGTATTTTAAAAATGAAAACGGTAAATACGTGTATGGTGGTAATAATTAAAAAAACATTGAAAACCATAATTTTACTCACATGGCAACACACCATTGATGTGTTCTATGGTGTTACAATGGACTTACCACACATAATCATTATATATATTATATAATGCCTAAAACCCTAACTTTATTCATTATTTTTCTTTTCTTCTTTTCTCTTCTGCCTCCCTTCATCATCTCTCAACTCTCAGTTTCATTCTCTACCAACTTCTCGATCTCTTCGTCTTCTCCCCAACATCTGTCTGTCATCCTCACTTCTCTTCATCTCCTCTAATTTCATATTTTTTTGTAACCGTTAATTAGATATAATATGTGTTTGATGATGTTGAAGTTGTGGATGTTAGTAAGACGATTTCGAACAGTTGTTTTTTGAGATTGTGTTGATGATGATCAGATGAATTTTTTGAGATTATATTCATGATGAGCAGATGAAAGTGATTTATTTTGTTATGAGCTTAAAAAAATCTCGGAAGTGAAAAAAAATATGGAAAACAAAAACAAAAACAAAAACAAAAACAAAAACAAAAACAAAAACATCTGTTTCAGTTTTTTTCATGTTAAGTCGTTAAAGTTAAAAATGATTTGAAAAATATTTTTGAAAATGATTTTGAAGACAGTATCGAACGGACATATGAACTATTTTTTAAAAACAAAAACGAAAATGGTCTTTGCAAAACAGTTCCGGGGCTTAAAGTCATTAAATATACAAATTTCCCATGCAATTGAATGTTGGGACAAAAACTTGAATTTTAACATTTAATTAAATTTAAAAATACTCAAATTGAAAAATATATTTAAATTTATATATACTTTTAAATTTAAATATAAACGATAAATAAATATTAAAACTTAAAGTTTAAAATGCACTTAAAATTCATATATAAACTTAATTTTAATAGAATATAATATCTAAATTATATAAACTTTAAATTAAATCATAAATACAATTAGGTAAAGAGATAAAAAGAATAGAGGTTCTTTTTCATCTTATATTTTTTATATTTAAAAAATAATTAGATAAATACCTAGTCAACCGGGACGAACCGAGACACAGTAGTTTGACCTATACCTGACCCGATTAGAAATCAGTTCAACAACATTTGAGCCATGCCCGTCTTGAGCCCTGTTTTAAATGCCCCAAACAGCCAGATCCCATCAGTTTGAGGCAAATCAGAGATTTTTGCCATCATTAGTATGATCCACAACCATAGGAAAATTGTTTACATTTAACATATAATAATTCGAAGATAAAATAAAAAGAAAAAAAATTCAGGAGTAAAGTATTTAATTTTTAAAGGAATTGGTATATATTTGTGTACATTCCTTGAATTCATTAGTTGGTGTTGGGTATGACTCGTATTCACAATGGTTACCAAATGGGATTCAACCAATGCGGAGACTTCTTGGAGTCGTGATAATTTTTTGGAAGTAGGAGATTGTGTTTTAGGGAGGTTTGAAGACCAAATAAGAACTAAAGAAACAGATTTCGTAAGTAACCGCGGTATGGACCGTGGTGCATAGGCAACGATGCAGACATCGGTAAATTCCAGTGACATCAACGCAGTACAAACTGCGGTAGAGACAAAAGGCTCTAACCGTGGTATTCATACCGCGGTGGACTCCAGTGGCTTTCTACGGTTCAAGGCGTAGGTTGCAAATCGCAGTAACGGTGAATTTTGTCCAGATCAAGGATGTTGTAAGAAAATATAAAATGTTTTCTTCTAAAAGTTCTTGCGCTTATTGAAAAAGGAAAAAGAGTTTGTCTGCATGCGGAATAGGAAAGTCTACATACGAAATAGGAAAGTCTTGTGCTTGAAGGAAAAAGATTTCGCCTTAACAAGAAAACTTGTTATAAATAGAAAATAATATTTACTTGAAACAAGTAATTCTTTTACGTTTAGGAGTAGGATTTCCTTAGACTTAAACTCCCAATAATTCATATAAATATACTATAATAACTAGGTTATTGTGTATGGAGTAAAATAGCAAACTATTAGAGAGATCTCAAGAGTGCATTGGGTGTAATTGGGTTTGGGGTATTATAGAGAGAGAATCATGGGTGTGTGGCTGCAACAATTTGCTGTATAATGAAACTTTCTCTTATCGTCCTGACAACCGTGGTTTTTTCTCTATTTGGGCTTCCACGTAAAAATCTTACGCTTGTATGTTTGGATTCGTGCTTATTTCATTCATCTTTTTTATTTCTTTCTTTATTGATATTGTTGTTTGTTTGTGCTATCCAGCAACGCTTCCGTATGCATAGTATTCGGGATCGAGTACTTGCTAACAATTAGTATCAGAGACCCTCTGATTGCCTGTAGCAGTTCAACAAACCTATGTCCGGAATGAAGTTTGATGTGGAGAAATTCAGTGGCAAGATCAGCTTTGGCTTGTAGTAAGTTCAAGTCAAGGATATGTTTATCCAACTGGGATTACGCAAGGTGTTAACGGGCAATCACACGATGATCCCATGGTGGTCACGGTACAGATTGCCAACTGCCTAGTCCACCGCATGCTGATTGACATAGGTAGCAACTTGGACATCCTCTTCTTGGACGCTTGGGAAAAGTTTAATCTGAAGCAGTGGTGTTACAACAGTTGCACCTCCCCAATGTATAGATTCATAAGGGACTCAATCATGCTAGTTGGGTCCAAGATTCTACCAGTGATCATTAGTACTGCAACTCTCCATCAGAACTTAATGATTGACTTCGTTGTAGTGGACACCCCGTCAACATACAACATTATCCTCGGGAGGCCTTTCCTATCGACTCTCAATGGGGTGATATTCTTCTACCATAACGTCTTGATGTTCCCAGTGGAAAACGAGGTAGGCGAGGTATACGGCTACCAGTAGGCAACCCGTAAATGCTACGCCATATCAACTAACCCGACAGCTTTAGCCAAATAACTTTTACATGTAGCAGTTGTACAGGAACAGATACCCCGGGTACCATGAGAGAAGCTGGAGTAGTAGTAGTGGAGCAGCCTAAGTTAGAGATCTTGCCTGAGGAAGAGATAGAGGAAGATATAGGGTTGGTCAGTGGCTACCGGGCTAATGCTTTAGAGGAAATACCAGTTATGAAGGATGATCCTACCAAGGTAGTCAAGATTGGAGCCACGCTAGAAGCAGGGGTGAAGGAAGGATTGATCAAGCTACTCCACGAGTACAGTGATATCTTCGTATGGAGTCATGATGAGATGCCAGAAATCCCGATTTCCTTAGCGGCTTACAGGCTAGCAGTTGACCCAGCCTTTAAGCATGTTAAACAGAAGAGGCGGTATTTTAATCTCTAGAGGAATGCTACGGTTCAGGAAGTGGTCGACAAATTGCTGAAAGTTGGATTCATCAGAAATCTTGATACCCATAGTGGATCGCTATCGTGGTCACGGTCATCAAAGCTAATAAAAAGTGGAGTAGGTGCATCGACTACACCGACCTCAACCAAGTATGTCAAAAAGACATCTTCCCGCTACCGAAGATCTACTAGCTGGTAGACTCCATAATGGGGAAAAAAATCTTAAGCTTCATGGATACATTCTCATGGTAAAATCTAATCATGATGCACCCCGTAGACTAAGATAAGACCAGTTTCATCACCTGGCATGGCCTTTACTACTACAAGGTCATGCCCTTTGGTCTTAAGAATGTAGGAGCCACTTACCAGCGACTGGAAAACAGTTGTTTAAGCATGAGACAGGAAGAATGATTGGGGTTTATATAGATGACATGATCACCAAGTCACAGGTGGCTGACCACCTCCACCGGACTTTTCAAAATGTTAGGGAGAATCAGATGAGGTTGAACCCTACTAAGTGCACCTTTAGGGTAATTGCAGGGAAGTTCCTTGGATTCATGGTCCATAAGAGGGGCATATAGGTGAACCCATAAAATATCCTAGCCATCCTAGACCTAGAATGCCCTAGTTCTCTCAAATAGGTAATTAAGCATAGGAGGAACATGAAACAGGACCAAGACAGCCAGCAGGCCTTCCAGTCATTATAAAAGTAGTTTGCCAGCCCGCCGTTGCTAGTTAAGCCAATACCCAGAGAGGAGCTGCATATCTACCTTGATGTATCTAAGACATCAGTGAGTGGGGCCTTGGTTAAAGAATGTGAAGACAGGGTATATCGGCCTATCTACTATGTAAGCCACGCCTTAACCAAGCCAGAGAAGAATTACACTCTCTTGGAGAAGCTCATTTTTGCCTTGGTGACCTCAGTAAGGAAGTTTCGTCCTTACTTCAAGGCTTACACAGTTGCGGTGGTGACCGATCAACCTCTCCACCAGTTCTTACAGATGCTTGACATATCCAGGAGGCTAGTACTCTGAGCTCTATAAATCACTCAGTTCGACATCAGGTACAAGGCTATGACTATTATCAAGGCCCAAGCGTTAGCAATTTTTATGGCCGAATTCTTAGCCCTCCCTGATCCTGGTACATCTACAAACCTAGATCCAATTCCCCGGTAGGATTATGAGCTCGGTGACTGGCCAGCTAACCAAGAAGTCTGGATCCTCTATACTGATTAAGCATTTGGACAAGCTGGCAGTAGAGCGGGCATTGTCTTAATCGATCCAGAGAAAGCGAAATGCTACCATTGCTTCAGGTTTGAGTTCAAAGCCACCAACAATGAAGGAGAATATGAAGCCCTCCTAGTTGGAATGAGAGTAGCAGTTGAATTAGGGGTTAATTACCTCCAGGTGAAGAGTGATTCTCAGCTCATCATCAACCAGATCACCGGGCTGTACCAGGCAAAGGGTGACAATATGACAGCTTACCTCGGACTGGTCCAGCAACTCAAGTCCCAGTTTAAGAGCAGACACCTCACCAGGAGAACCATCAAGCAGATGTCCTAGCCAAGATAGCTGCTAATAGAGAGCAGACCTTACCCGAAGGTGTACCTTTACAGATAACTTCCCAATCCAGCATTGCAACAGAAAAAGAAGTTAACCTAGTTGATCATCCCCCATGCTAGATGGACCCAAAAGTTGCTTATCTCCAGGAAGAAAAGCTTCTAGAAGACCCAGATCAAGCTCGAAAACTTAAAAGGACCTTTGTCCGCTACTGCCTGGTTGATAGACACCTCTACCTCAAAGGAAGATCGATTCCCCTACTCCGTTGTTTACATCATGATGATGCTTGCTGGGCACTCAAGGAGGTTCATTCAGAGGAATGAAGGAACCTCACCCTCGCATGACAAGTGGACATCGCATTTAATACGAAGATCTCCTCCCAGATTCTGGTAACCAGTGGAAAACAAAAAATTTCCCAAACAAAACAGGGAATCTGAGTCCAAACCCAAATCAGTCACCGGTGTTCAAGTGAGAGAGGACTTCTGTTAATAGCAATTTTTGGTAAAGGGTCAAAAGGAAATTTTCCACCTAACTGGCATGTAGTAGGGAACATCTCATTATATCATGTAGAAGTTACATGCCAAGATCTACCTCAAAAACAGGTCTAACACAGCCACGGTACCTCATCATCATTGTTGAAGCAAGATAAATCTCTCAAGCCACCATAAACTTCTCAACCGGTACCTGAGTACCCTGACATTATTTTGTTGTTCAGTCGTGGTACATATCCTACCCCACTAGCAGCAAGGAGGGTGCCTATAAAGCTCCTAGATGATCATAAATCTCTAACATGATTGACTAAGATCCTCTTTACTAGAACGATACCCCGACGTACCTCACCAGTAGACTAGTACCTTGAGGTTCCTCACCATCAGGATGATCAATCATCAAATCACTAAGTAGATACCTTGAGGTGTCACGCTACTAATAAGTGAAATCAAAATAATTCTTCAAACCATAACAAGCTCCACGTACGCGCGGCCATAATGAAAGAGTCCATAAAAAAAACACGATTTTCTCCAAGGTATCCTCCATAAACCGCATCTCTAGGGTCAACTACATTAAACAGAAAATCCCACCAAATGGGGGAAAAGATCAATCTAGTGATCTTCGGCTTGTACGCCAAGGAAAAACCCTAGTGACTTCATGAAGAAGAAAGAGAAAAATTGACCCTTAGAACCATAAGATCTATCACTTAGTTCTATGATCAGAATTAAGCCTAGTCATTGTCATTGATAGTTGTATCCACTTATCGACATGTACGAATTCACCGCCTCCAATTAGTTAGAGAAAAAAGAGAGACTTAGAGCTATTTCATGTTATCATACCTACTTCATTATTGAATAAAATAACATCGTTCATTTCATCATCATCACATTCATTCTTTTATTCATTTCGTTCACTTTTACACGTGAGACCGGTACCGAAGGTATCTACTCTATCCGTGACCTACCTAGGTAGTGGTCTGGAGGATGTTAACTGAGATTCCTCACCCAGATCAAATTTTTGGCTAGAACTTTTTTAAAACGTGTTGATCGAAAAAAAGCTCTAGGTGAGGAATTTCGATCAACACCCTCAACCCGCTACCTGGTAGGCTGCAAGGGGTAGGTATCTCGTACCTTGGGGATCTGGGTGAATAAAGGAGAAATGTACAGTAGGTAGGAGACATCAACCCGTCCGTCAAGGCTTCTAACATATGGAGAAGATATGGCTCTTTAAGTTTCCCTTGCTAGTGTGAGGAGCTAATCCTGGTAAGGAAGTCCCTAGTCTCTGGTCCCGGCATAGTTTTAAAATTCGAAAGGCGGTGCGAGGCGGGAGGGCCTTCGCTAGGCGAGGCGGTTGCCTTGAAGCAATTGAGGCGGCCGTCTCAGCCAAAAAGTGGGAAAATAATATAAAATATTAAAAAATATATATATTAAAATATAAAATAGTAGAAAATATTCCATAAAATTAAAAAATAAGTCATTCAATATCAAACAAATTAAACACTACTATAAACAACGTCCTCCTAAGAAGAAATTACCACTATATATCCAATGAATCCCATAAACTATCATTAGTGTCAAGTGGCTTGAAATTTGGATCAAAATAGTAATCTCCTCCATCATCGTCATCTGAAGTTTCTAGAGAGTCGTTCCGGTTTGAAATGTCCTCTTACCCGCCTTTATCCACCCATTGCAAAGTCTTTCCTTTATCTACCAAAATATATAAAGTAATATTTTACTTAAATATATCATTTTATTTAAGTAAAAATTATTAAATTTAATTGGAGAATTACTTACTTGTATTTCTCTTTCTCGTTCCAGGAACTTGTTGGCTTCTACTCGGCTGACTCAAGTCCACATCCGTGAATGGAACATCTTCCGCAACCAACCACTCATCATCTGAAGGCACATCTTCACTAACCAATGGATCTTTATCATCCTTTAGTGCCTTTCTCTTAATGAATTTGTGCTGCAACCTTCTATTGTACATTATGTACACAAAGGAATTCAAATTTTTTGTCTTCAGTCGATTCCTCTTCTTTGTATGAATCTACAATTTTTTTGTAAATTGTTAATTAAGTAATACTAAATTAAATTAAATTAAATTAAATTAAATCTAGTATTTAGAATTATAAGTAAACACATACCAAATTAAATGTACTCCAATTCCTTTCACAAGCCGATGATGAGCAAGTGAGACTTAAAACCTTCACAACAAAACCCATAAGTTCTGGAGCATCGTCTCCATATGTAGTCCACCAATCGGCTACAATGAGAATAAAAACATTGATTAGTTACGACATTACTATAAATTTCATATAGAAATTGATAAATGTAAACAATAGCTTTACGTATTTACATACAAGGGCTAAGTTTGTCAATGACAGTTTGTTGATGTCCATAGGCAAACAACCCTTTCTTATTCTGAAAGAGTTGAAGTTGGATATTAGCCTGTAATCTGTCCTCCTCATTAGGAATAATTTTTTCCATGCACACCATCAACCAAATCTTTATCTCTCGATGAGTGGGAAAATTATATGAATATTGGAATTGGGGATTCAAGTAGTATGCAGCTGCGTGTAAATGTCGGTGCAATTGAAACTCCCACTTATCATCAATGATTTTCCAAATCTCCTTATAAGGTCCTTCCTCATTTCCCAAATTTATGGCTATCTCCTCCTTAGCCTTGTCCATTGAACCATAAATGAACCCCATACAGGGCAATTTTTCAGAATCTGTCATCCTCAACACATTTACAAGCGGTCTAGTTGTCTTTAATGCATAAGACATGCTACTCCAAAAACTACCGTCCCTCAAGATAATCTTCTTGATTTCCCTTCCCTCGGCCTTTTTTGCCCAACTACACATATCCCATTCCTTAGAAGTGAACATTTGCTCCAAAGGTTGCTTCAAACTTAGCATTCTATCTAATGTCAAGTATGCAGTAGCAAATCGTGTAGGAGCGGCACGAACCAACTCTTTTTTTGTGTGCTTCCTCATCAAAACTAACACCCATCCATGATTGTTTATGAAGTTACTCACCTATGACAATTGACAACACAAGCATAAAAACATTAAGTCATTAACAGATTTTAATGATTTATACTAAATAAGTAAATATTAGAGCATTTATACCTTCTTCGCTTTCCTTAATGCATTTTCATGTTGAGGAAGAGATCTGATTTTTCAAGGATTAGATCCACACAATGAGCAGCGCATGGCGTCCACCATAATCGTGTCCTCTTCTTCATCAACATTTCACCCGCTTTCTTGTAGTTTGATGCATTATCCGTCACCACTTGAATCACAAGGTTTTCACCAACTTCTTCAACCACTGAATCCAGTAGCGCAAACAATAATGTAGCATCATTAACTACATCACTAGCATCAACTGACTATAAGAACATCGTGCCATACATATTGTTTACAAGGAAGTTTAACAACTGTCTTCCTCTCATATCCTTCCACCTATCCGACATAATGGACACCCTTGTTTGAATCCATGTTTTCTTTACTTCGGCAACAATTGATTATGTATTTGCTTCTTATGCCATCAATAATGTTGTGCTCAACTCATGTATAGTAGGCCCTTTCAAACCACGCCCGTAATTCCCAACCGAACACAACATATTGGTGAATGATGGACTATTAGCAACATTGAAGGCTAGTCCATTCTCGTAGAAGAATCTGGCTATGTCCATACACATGTTTTCACGTGCATCCTTGCCAAGTCCTTGTTTATTTCCCTCCACATCATCCAACGTATCATTTTCAAGAAATCTATCCATCGGTCCTTTGATTCCTCTTTGAGTAACACTACCCGAGCTTGAACCTTTTTGGCTGTTGATGGTGACACACTTGTCGATCATTTCTTCACGTGTCAATTGTGTCCTCTTTTTCGCACTATCTTTTTTTCCAAATATGTTTTTATTTCATCTCTCATCTCTAGGGTGACTTTGCACACGAGGCAGCATTACCGTGAATACCCGTAAGGTATTCTTTCATCCGATACACACCTCCCTTCAAAATTTTATCACAAAATTTGCATTGGAGGTACTTGTATCCCTTTTGTCCATCCATTTCAACCTCAACTCCATACTTCCATACCGGATTTTTTCGATCCGACATCTCTAACACAAATCTATAACAAAATAGCAAACAAAAAATTCAGTAATATTGTCATACAAAACAATGGTATGTAAGGCAAAATGTCCAAATATTTAAGGTAAAACATATAAATATGTCACTGTTTACTCAAGATGTAAGGCAAAATGTTAACATATATAAGGAAAAACATATAATATATATCACTGATTCACTGTTTGGTTGGCAAATCAAAACATAATGAATTGTATAAGGCAAAAAACAATGTCACAAAAGTCAAACATTCAAAACAAAATGATTTATTAATAATATATATATATATATATATATATATATTAAAGGAAAAACAAAACAGTAGAGAAAACAGATGGTGCGATGTGTATTAGTGTCAGTGTGTCACAAGAAAAAAAAATGAAGTCTATAGAAGAGAAAGAGAGATCGTACGATGGAGAAGAGAAAACAAAAAAGAAGAGAAAAAAATGAAAAGAAGAGAGTCGAAGAAGAGAGAAAACATACCAGAGGAGACTGAAGAGTGACGACTGACGAGAACTGTCGAAGCTGAGGAGTCACCGCCGCCACCGAAGAGGAGTCGTTGGCGAGGAGGAGATGTCATTGTTGCCGATGATGGAGGAGATTGAAGAGTGAAGGGCAATTTAGGTTTTGAAATCCAATTTGATCGAAAAATTGGTAAGTTAAAACAAATTTGGGTTTTTATTTTTTAGGGTCTTATGAAACGGCAACGTTTCAGCCCTAATTTCTTTTAAAACAAAATCAATTTCGCCTCTTTTCACAACTCAAGCGAACCGATTCGAGGCGGCTAGAGGAGGACCCCTCAGGGCGTCGGAGGCGGGATTTTTCCCCTAAAGTGGTGGTGTGGTCGCCTCGGCTCAAAATTTGCAAGAGGCGGGGTTAGGCGACCTCGAGGCAGCAACCCCAATTCAAATTTTAAAACTATGGGCCCTAGCACCTAGGTCATGATACCTAGGTTTTTGTACTTAGTCCTAGTACCCGGTCTCTTCTCTTTGTGTTAACAGTCATTTTTGCTAGGGTCTAAAAAATAACTTTTCATCTACATTGTACCTGGTAAGGCCTACCAGGTAGAATCTAGATCGGGACTGGTACTTAGATACCGGGGATACTCGATACCATGGACCGATAAAAAATCAGCACCATCTTCCACATACTACCAGCTATCAAGCAGAACTAGTACCATGGTACCTTCTGCCTAGAACCTAGGTATCATGACACTAGCCCGGTACCCGAGTACCGCAATACCATTTTGGGACTTATCCGAGGTATATATCCTATATGTACAGTAAGAAGAATGGTATCAGGAAGGTACCAGCATACCAGGACAAGGCCAAACAAAAGCAGATCGGTACAGTAAGGTACCTCACCACTGGAATACATAGCCAGAACCATCGTTTCTCCTCCAGCAAAGAATAAGAGAAAGTTGACTTCTGTGGTCATTTACAATGTCATTAATAGAGAAAGTCAACCTAATTAATAGGGACAAGCAACCCCATTAATGAAGATCAGTCAACTCTTTAATCGCAATTATTTACAACGCTATTAATGAGGAGATATTCAACTCCATCAATGCCAAATTAGTCAACTCTTTAATATCCATTCACAACCCCATTAATGATCAGCCAACTCTTTAATTGCCATTCATAACGCCTTTAATGAGTCAACTAAATCAATACCAAATCGATGTTCCTACTATTTTGAATTGGTTAGCTAAATTAATGGAGTGAGCAACAAGAATGAGGACATAAAAATATGATGAATCTCTCTCCAAGAAGGGCATACTTGATTTTTCGCCTGAGCCCTAAGCTAACATCTTATATCTGACCTAAAAATCATCTATTAAGAGAATGTCAAAATGGGATCCTAGAGGAGATCCAAGAATCAATTAAAAATAGAGATGCCAAAAGTGTAAAAGGCATTTCGCCTTAATTCTCCTTATATCACCGTTGTAGTATTATCTCACCTATATGTATTACCTCTCCCGAGAATGTATCGGGATTCGGGATTGGTTAACACTCGATTACTATTGTAAGCTCTTTGGAGCGTCTACTTTGTACCACTTCACCATTTTTGTAAGCTCTCAGGAGCACTCCTTAACATATATATATACAAGGAAGAGCCTCTCTTGTTTCTCTGTATATTACCTTGGGGTTTTTGATCATATGATCAATCGTGATGTTTTTTCCCCTAAGTCAGTCCACCTATACCAAAACACTTGTCTTTCTCCCATCTATCTTCTTTATTATGCATGTGTGTATGTATGTGAAGTAGGTATCGACCCCACCGGTCCTAGCTTTCTAATCCTTCCTCCATGCATGTTATTTAGATTGAAGAATTACAGGGGAGACCTAGAGAAAAGACCGTGTACCATGACTAAGTACCAAGACCGGGGTACCAGGACCTAAGTGCTAGGATCAAGATACCAGAACCAGGGACTAAATCCAGCCCCTTGCACCAGCAAGGGAACCTCAAGCTCCATGTCTCTTCCTTATCCTCAAAGCCCCGATGGATGGGGTGACTGTCTCCTACTTATTGTACCAGACTCTTTACTCTTTTATTTATCCAGATCACCAATGAGGTACCTACCCCTTCACCCCTCACCCCCTTACAACCTACTGGGTAGAAGGTTGATGGTGCTAACTGAAATTCCTTACCCAGAATAAATTTTTGGTTAACACTTTTTGACACCTTATATGTGAAGTTCACTTGACCAACATGGCTTCCATGTCTCTGCATGTTGAGGTGATAGATTTATCATTCACTGTTTATGATATTCTTTCTCATAATTGTCTATGTCACCTACGGATCATGCGTGGTGCTCATTTTATCGTTTAACAAGGTTTATTTATTTTAGAGCAAATATGGTACGTAGGACTCCTGGTGGAACCGGTCTACTATGTTGCCCTTATGAAGCGAACCTACTCATATACTTGTGGGGCTCCAATACAGCAATTCCATAACTGGAGGGCTCCTCCACAACTGAACCACTCCGATATGTTGAAAGCTTCTATACAATAGAGTTACACCTCTCCTGCTTCTTTACAGCAGATTCACTCCGCTACCAGTATATTTCCTATCTAGTAATTCCACTAGATTTGTACCTATTCATATGGATCCCCTCATCTCACTGGATCTGCTCTTTAGAAGCTCTTAGGTAGCGGTAGCATGCCAACTCATGAATCTGAGAAGCTAATTAAGTTGTGTGGTCATAAGAGCAGCATGATCGATAGAGGCCCACTGGCTCATCACTTCTTATGTCGGGCCGGTTAACGCCCAAGTGTGCCACTACAGTCCCGATTCATTCAAGGAGGGTCCAGAGCTTTTTTTCAGTTGTTAGGGACTTCTAGGATCCCGAACATGCCTCTGGACTATTACTAGACTAGTGGCACCTCTTTATTTATACCGGACCATTCAACGCTCTAGCAAGCCACAGTTATCCTGATTCGTTTGACGCGAGCTTAAAGGCTTCCCACATTTGGTAAGGTCTTCTACATACCTAAGCAAGCCTTTGGAGTAACAGCACTGCTACAAGGCCCATTGGCTCCTCACTTCTTGTACTGGGTCGGTAATCGCCCTAGTGAGCCACTGCAGTCTCGATTCATTCAAGGAGGGTCCAGAGCTTCATTTCAGTTAATGGGGACTTCTAGGATCCCAAGCATGCCTTTGGACCAGTATCATGCCAGTGGCTCTTTTCCATTTGTATCGGGTCATTCATCGCGCTAGCGAGCCACCTAGGTCCCGATCCACCTTTTGGTACCAGCTCCTTTCTTTATGGTTCCGCTACCTGGTTAGATGAAGGGTCACCATCCTCTAGCGCCGTTACTTTGGAGCCAGCTTCCACCACCTTGGTCGATTCAGCCTGAATCAGCATGGGCTACCATTTCCTCAATCGGGTTGATCTGGACCTCTTCCTCCACTAGGACACCAGTCTGGACCTCTTTAGTAAGATCGGTACGGATCTTTACCTCCTTGACAGGTTCAGATAGACAGGTACTTAGGTTTAAAGCTCTTACTGCATCCTGAAATTCTACAGCAACCCATATCTGTCAGACCAGTTCAGACCTCTCCTTCATTGTTAGGATCGATCTGGACCTCTAACTCATTGAGGGGTTCAGATGGAGAGGTATGCGGGTTTTAAGCTCATCCTAGATCCTGAACTTCTACATTAATAGGGGACTTCAAGGTATTTTATACCCTAGTACAACTAGACATGAAACCAGAGATGGGTACCAAGTCCTTCTCATCACCTACGGCTCAAGAAAGACAGGTTTCAATAGGAGTGGTCAGAGCTAACTCTATAGCTTTCTTCATGATCTCCTCACAGTTCCATCCTTCATTGATGCTTAGGTCAGACAGTAGTGGAAGAGCTTGAGTCACCTGGTAAGTAGCATTCTTCTGTAAATGAAGCGTCCACTTTGGCTTTCAAGGTAGCCACCCTGCTGCTCAGAGTTTAGACCATTTCCTCTAGATTTTTTCTCCTTTATCAGAGCAACACTTGCAAGGAATGGCATATGGACATGAGTCTCTCTATATCATAAGCATGATGGATCTATTTCATGTCTACATATGCCTCAACAACGATTGCCTTAGCTTTGGTCAGGGCTTTGTTCAGAACGATCACTCCCCTCACTGCCTTGGTCATCTTCTCATTAGTCTACCCAAGCTTGTCCTTAGCAGTGCCAGCCTGCTCACAAAGAGTACCAAACCGGTGGCTCCACTTCATTTGTACTGAGCCACTCAACGTCCTAGCGAGCCACTGATGTCATGATCCATTCGTGAAGAGCCTAGAGTCTTCCCACATTTGTTGAGGCCTCCTACATGCCTAAGCAAACCTCTAGGGGCAGTAGCACAACTGCAAAACATGTGGTTTCCTCACTTATTATATCGGGCTTCTCACAGTGCCCATGTGAGCTACCTAGGTCCTAATTTGTTGAGCGAAGTCTAGTGCACCTTATTGGTTGCTATGGTTTCTTTAAAGCCCTAGCATGCATCTGGTTCGGTATCAGGCCAGTGGTTTTTCATTTAAAATTTTGGACCCATCATAGCGCCAATATAAGCTATTGAGGTCCCGGTTCATTCAAATGGAATCTCAAGCCAAGTACAATTATTAGGGATTCTCATTTATCCCAAGCAGGCCTATAAGATGGTTACATTACTTGGGGTACAATAAGCTCACTATTTTCTTTAGTACTCTAGTGAAACCCAACTTAAAAAGATTTCTCCTAGTGACCGGTCCATAATAACAAACGCCTTAGTGGAAAGTCACTTTGTTACCTGGAATGCGATTTCCTCAAAAGATTTTACCCTTGAAGTCCATAGTTGCAAGGTGAGCATTGACTGGTATCGCCATGAGTTTGTATTTCCTTTGATTTAGATATCCATGATAGTTCTCATATGATCACCATTCACCTATGATTGAGACAAGGAAAGCTACATCACGCTCATGATGCCTTGGACCGGATTAATCCATCTAGGAGGATCGTTTTAACCAAGAAAGCTACATCGCGCTCATGATGCCCTAGATTGGATTAAACCATCCAAATGGATCACTTTAACTAGGAAAGCTACATCGCGCTCATGATGCCCTGGACCGGATTAATCCCTTTAGGAGGATCGCCTTGAACAGGAGATCTATACAGCACTTCTGATGCCTTGGAACTCCTTATTTGCCTAAACCAAGCATTCTAGGAACGATTTTCATTTCAAGCAATGATTTCTAGTAAGAAGCGATAAGCAAAATTCTTCAAGCATTACAAATCCTTACTCCAACCTCAACTATATATGTGTTCAAGTCAAAGGGGACTTCTGTTAACAACCATTTTTGGCTAGGGTCTAAAGAAGAATTTTTTATCTACATAGTACCTAGTAGGGCCTACCCAGAAGAATCTAGATCAGGATCGGTACCTCGATACCTAGGATACTCGATACCATGGACCGATAAGAAATCAACACCATCTCTCACATACTACTAGTTACCAAGCAGAACCGGTACCAAGGTACCTTCTACCTGGTACTTAGGTACTGATGTACCTCCTGCCTAGAACCTAGGTACCACAACACCAGCCCGGTACCCGAGTACCGTGATACCATTTTGGGACCTATCCGGGGTATGTATCCTACCTGCCTAGTAAGAAGAATGGTATCAGTAAGGTACCAACCTACCAGAACAAGGCCAACAAAAGCAGACAGGTACAGTAAGGTACCTTACTAACAAAATATATAGCCAGAATCATCGTTTCTCCTCCAGCAACGAAAAAGAGAAAGCTGACTTCTCCAACCATTTACAACACCATTAAAGGAGAAAGTCAACCTTAATTAATGGGGACAATCAACCCCATTAATGAAGATTAGTCAACTCTTTCATAGTCATTCACAACGCCATTAATGAGGAGATATTCAACTCCATCAATGTCAAACCAGTCAACTCTTTAATGATCATTCACAACGCCATTAGTGATCTGTCAACTCGGTAATGGCCATTCTCAATGCCATTACCGATTCATATCTAGTCGATTCCTTTTCTTCGTGTGTATCGACATAAAAGTAAAAATGTAAAATAAATAAATATTGAAAATTAAATGTAACTTGATAGTTAGGTAGTTATCACTTATGAAATATACTAATAAATGATAATCTATAAATCTAATATAGTATATACTATCCACTTATGACTTACTTCTTCAAACGTGCTCCAATTTCTTTCACATCTGGATTAACTAGTAATTAAGGAGGGGATCTAATATGAACCTCACCAAGAATAGTGAGACTCGAAACCAATATATGGTAGCAAGGATCATTTTCTAATCAAGTTTAAAAACAAAGAACGATATCGTACCACTACCCGTTACTTATAAGGAGGTAAGAACCAACGGTATCAAGAAGTTGAAGACACCACACTCAAGAACAAGAAGGAGATGTGAGTGATAAGTCAAGATTTCAGAACCAAAAGAGATGAACTCTCACTATTTTTTTATTCAATCAAGTCTGCCCAAAAAGTTACTTCATTCGTTCCTTCATAAACTAAAACCCTAATCGAAAATGAAAATAACCCTAAAAGCATGTGTGTCTAATAACCAAGAGGGGGGTGAATAGGTTTTAATCAAGTTAATTACCAATTTTTCTTGATTAGCCAATATTAAAAATTCACCCAATAAAACAAACATATAACATCAAGTATAAATTACGAAAATATAAATAACACTTAATGTTAACATGGAAACCCTATAAATGGGAAAAACCACGGGCTATTCTGCTAGCCACACACAATCATAGAAATCCACTATATGAGAAAAAAGGTTACACCCTCAAGTGATTCTCGGACTCACTCTTGACAACCTCAGGCTATGGACACTGCCACTCGCAACTCACCACTCTTGGTTCAGTCCTTAGTGATATCCCCTGATACATTACTCTTGGCGTGAACACCTCATACTCTACCCCTCAGGTATTTTACAGTGGATACCTGACCAATTGCTTGCCAACCCACCCTTGGTTGCAAGACTTGAATTGCTTGTGCAACTTCACACCAAAGCCATAAGACTTTGACTCAATGAAGAGTTAAACAACCTATGTGAATATGAGAAATATTCTAAATGCAAATAATGCTAGGCAAAACACTAAATGCTTATCTAGGATTTAAGAATGTTTGTAAGTACAATTCCTAGATATCAATGTCTAAATGAATGCTCGTGAAGACTTAACTAGATATAGATATGCAAGTTTAACTTCTAGTTATCAAACAAGTGAAAATCAACAAGAGTTGCAATTAAACATTGCAAGGTCATTAAATGAAATCATCAAAAGCAATCAATATGACCTAATTAGCTAGATGGAAAATATGTCCTAAATGCTAGCTATCAACAAATAAACCCAACCATGTTATCAAGAATCATAAATATATACAATAAAGTAGAGTCTAGGTATTTAATCAAGCAATAAATACCTTATCTAGAGTAAGAAGAACAGTAAATGATGTTCATTGAAGTTCTTACTTACCTAGTCATGAAACAAAGAACACTCATGCTCATATGATGAAGAGTGATGCAAGATGGAGATGGGTTTTGGGTTTGGAGAGTTAAAAACAAATCTTGAAGCTTTCTCTCTCTAATAGAGGTTTTCTCACTCTAAAAATGTGTTCTTTAAGCTCTAAAGAGGCAAGGAATAAGAAGAGAACATATATATAAAAGCCTTAGACAAAACGGCATCATTTTGGACTTAGGAAAAAAAGTCCCATCACGACCGTTGTGCATACCATGGCCTAGGCAAGTGTCCAGGCCGTGGTCTATGCGGCGTGGCACGGCTAGACAAGACCGCTGCCTAAGTCGCTGGCTAGGCATGTACACCAAAAGCGGTCTAGACCGAGGTACACGCCTGACAGCACAACAGCTCGAGCTTTGAGCGACTCAACCAATCGATATCCAAACCTTTTGTGTAATATACCGTTAGAAATGTATGAAAGTCTACTTTCTACTCAAATTTACAAAATATGATTTGGATGTCTGTAGAAAAGGTTGTGGTCATTTAAGTTACCAAAGGTCAGAAATGGACAACAACAGAGTTGCCTGTTTTTGTGGTCACTTTAGAGATTTCAAAACCAATCCAAACGGTCATGAAATATTACGAATAATATACCATTGGAAATGTATGGATGTCTAGTTTGCACAGAAATTTTCAAAATTCATTTTGAAGCACTGCATATATAAAAATATGGTCACAAGACCATACAAAGGTCAGTTTTGAAAAAAACATTTAAATCATTGAAATCCACTCTTTTGAAACTAGACACCTTACTCCATATAACCAAACCAAGAGAAGAATGAGACCTTCTCAAATGGTCACTCAACGCGTTAAAACAAGTACACCATCGTGCAAGTGCAAACACAATACAATACCACACTTAAATCTATAAATGAAGTGCAAGTGTGATTGTGAATAGACGCACACATATAAACAATATCAACACAAATGCAAGATCAACAAAGCATGCATGAGGTGTGTGTGTGCACCTAAACTCTTCAAGAGGTAAAGTCAAGTGAATATACATTTTGCTCTTGAAGTCATGGAGATGCTTGGAAGCTTGTCAATGAGGACCTAAGCTACCCATTACACAATCATCCCCAATGTGGTGTGATTTGTCATGAAATAAGTCAATCATAAAATCAATGTCCTTATAGAAAAGAAAGGCTACAAGCCAACCCTAAAAGGAAACAAGAAAATAAGGTCATTAAGGCCTTACAACCAAAAACTAAATCGGGCAATAGTTTTCTTACAAACGAAAAAGACCCTAAAAGCTAAATCAAATAACTATTGACTAGCTCCCTAATTGGACGGCTAAATCTGGAAACAAATCAACCTATTAATTTGGGAAACAAATCAACTCTTATTCTTTGGAAATTAAAAGGAAATAAATCAGCTGAAATTGAATCTTCTCCAATCCCTTACCGCTCACCACACACTCAAGTCTTCCCTTATCCGGCTCAATCAATTGCCTTATGACATTAATTAAGCATTGGTCTTCATATAGGCTTATCTTTGACTTCAACAATTCAAAATCAGCCCAAATGTCTTGAATTAGGTCATTTAGTGCTTCTTTGAATCTTTTAGCCCTTGCCTTTGTTATTGGCCCAATCGGAACATGTAATGGATCCCTTGATGCAGCTTCCTTATTCTCATCAGGATCATTTTTGCTATTCCTTACAAGTTTAATGTTTGAGATCCATAGTTAATCCACCAAGTTACTAATTAAAAAATACATATGCCTTAAAAAAAATACTAACTACTAAAATGTAAAAACAAATGAAACAATTAAATCTAAAATGAACTAACGAAGTATTCATTATTACTTTGTTTACCTGGATTGTGAAAGTCATCATTCTTCTCATATCCTTTCATCACCAATGGTCTTCCGAAAAGACTTTTTTTGTTCAAATACATCACAAACTAAATATTCACGAAGAGATTTTATTTTTCAAGGTCATCGGGAAATAAAATCTCCATAAAATTATAAAACCCTTCAGAAACTTCACTAGTATAAATGCTTGAAGTTGGCCCCTTGAAGAAATATTAGGGATTTAATATGTAGGCCGCCAAACATAATGAAGAATCAAGCCAACCTTTGGATTTCTCATTGATAATAGATTGGTCGATAACCACTCTCAACATTTTCAACTCCTCTCTAATCTCTTTCGTAGCTTTTTTTAGCTCCCCATATATAAATCACATTGATTGGTTTTGGTCCCCATCAACTACTCAAATCACCATCACCAAATGAGCAAAGACCCTCAAGCAATAGTTCACACCATTCCAAAACACAGTAGTTATACAATTGAGTAGCCCACTTTCCCCTTAACACTTTTCGACCATTTGCATTTATCACAATCGATGCTAGTAAACATTGCCCTCAACTTATCTTTTTTTCTCCAATAAAGATTACAATGTTAAGAAAGTAGAGGCAAAGTTAGCAACTCCCGACTTCACTATGTCCCTTTTCTTTGTAAATGCCCTCATTAGCACCAATGTCGTGTGGTGAGCATAAATGAAGATAGTGAAACTCTTGACCAAATCAAGTGTTTTTTTGAACTTTGGTAGCTTGCCAATACCTTCAAGCATGAGGTTAAAGGCGTGAGTAGCACACAAGGTCCAGAATATAGATGGCATATTCTCATTCAACATCTTCATCGCTGCCATATTGTTAGAGGCATTGTCAGTCACCACTTAAACAATATTTTCAGGGCAACCTTCTTTAATTGCACTTAACACAGTTAAAAATGTGTTAACTAGTATATGCCTCAAGGGAGCTTTCTTTAGAGGAAAGAAAAGTGGTGTCTTTCTTACAATTCACACACAAATTCATAATGCTTCTTATTTTCCTATCCATCCCCAATCCACACGAACTTGTATTGATCACTTGATATATTCTACCAGACCAATTTATGGTTTCATTTAGAATTGTATTAAGGCATGTGGACTTGTTTCTTTTAGTAAGAATGGGTCTAATTCACATGTGGACTTTTTATTAAGGTCCAATGAATTTAATAAAATAGAAAAAATAATATAATGGCCCATGTATGGTCTTGGGCAGCAAGGCTATTTTAGCTTAATTATATTGTTTTTATTTTATTATTTAATTAAATGGAAATTAATTAATTTGTTAATTAATTAATTATTTAATTAAAAGTCAAAAGCTTTTTCATAGTAGGAGAATGTCTCCTAATATTATACTATTGTTGGTAGTATAATTAATATTAAAGATTATATTTGATAAGTAGATAAATAAAATGAATTATTTATCTAGTCAAATTAGGAAATCTTTAATTTGGTCACAAATACACTATTTAAGTTGGATTAGGAGTCTTGGTGTAGGAAAGAATTCTTGGTCACCAAGTAAATCCACCTAAGGATATGATTCATACCCACCAAGTTAATCTTTCTTAGGAAAGGATTAAGTCTCCTAAACTAAATACATATAAAATTCGACCAACCCTAAATAGATTAGGGTAAGGAATTCGGCCAATATATATATGTCTTATATATTTCGGCCAACCCTAGGATTCAATGAGTGAGGAATTCGGCCAAGCTAAAGATTTTCTAAGAGAGAATTTGGCTTAGCAATATAGAATTTTGAGAGAAAAAAATTTAGTTTTTTACTCTAGATAAAATTCATTCAACTAATAAATATAGAGTGTGAATTCGACAAAGAAGAGAAAAAAAGGGAAACGTTTTTATTTTCGATAGTACACTAGTATCCTTTACATCAAAAGGGTTTTGTGTACAAAATCGAATCGGGATCACGTGAGTTTCAATCAAGTAGGTTGATGATACACAAGTGACCGGACGTTCTTGGATTTTTTCTCTTGAAGGATTATTGTGACTAACAGAAAGAAAGATTTTGTTTGTTTTCATTCTCAGGTATACAATTTGAAGAAAGGGAGCTCACACTCCTAAGTGATTCACATTCGTGATTGGATTGGAAGATATTGTGGATTCAATTCGGGGCTAGTTCAATCGCCACGGGAAAAAGGTACGACACTCTTAATATACATCAATTAATTTAGGGTTAAGGATCTTTCTTTTAAAGGGAAATTTTTTTATTTATACCAAACCCTAATAATTTTCACGCTTCCATTGCGCTATTTTCCCTACAGTTAGGTGCTGATGTCACTAGTGGCATGTCAGAATTTGAAGACATGTCAACAATTATATAACATAATTGTTACTCATACAATTGTTACTAAGAATGCACATTAATGCAGTATTGTTGTACATATATGTAAACTATATTTAATTTAATTTGTGATTAGATTCTCCGATTAATAAAAAATTTCTAAAAGCATCTCCAATGCAACCATGATCTGCATTTAAAAAAATAGTGACATGTCATCACTGTCAAGACAATTGCTTTCTATATAGCAAAAAAAAAAAAACTTAACAGACAACCATATCAAAATTTAGGCTCCAATGCTTCACTTGTAAAACACATATTTTTAAAACACATATTTTTAATGACATGTCAATTTATTTAACTATTTTAAATATTACAAAACTACTTTTCCTTAACCGTTAAAATTGCTTGACACTTTCAATTACTAAATACAAAATAATTTGACTAACTCACCAAACAAGCCCGATTACAAAATACAAAATAATTTTACAAACTCTTTTACTTTTTTGGTAAGTTTATCTTTTATCTTTTATTGTTCTCATTTGTTCTTTAAATCTTGTTCTGCATACTCTTTTATTTGTTTTGTTTTATCTTTTTTCTTATTATCTTTTATTTGTTTTATATGTCGTAAGTTATAATTTGTTTCTTTAAATATTTCTTCTGCTTTGTTTCTGATATGGTTTGTTGGTAATTTTTTCAAGGTTCGTGTAAATATAATTCAATTAGTTTATATGGATGAACTTGCATACCAACTGTTTAACTAAATTACTCAATGAAACTTGCATATAGATTGATGGTTTTGAGTAATTATTATGACCATTTTATATAAGAATATTTTAGGCTCTATGTTGGACATTTGAATTTGTTAACACCAAACAGATTATGCGGGCTACTATCTATGTTGGATTTATGGCAATCTAAAGTGAGAGATTGTGTAGTGTGGGTTATGAGGAAAGTAATAAATTAACTGGTTTATGCACAAGTCTGATTTTCATAAATGCAAAAATATTCAACTTAGCAAGGCTATTGTTTTAATGAGAACAAAAAGATGAACAATGATAGCAATGACTCATTCAAGTTAATATGATATTTTTTTAGTGAATCAGGGAATATTTGTGTACAGACCATTTGTGGTAACGGCTACTTAAACGTGTGATATTGTCGGGCTAAATGAAATCCTCTCATCATTAAATTTTATCAAGCGATAGTTAGTAAACAAAGTATTAATTTACATCTATTTTTTATGTAGTATTTGATCACGGAATATTAAACCAAAATATAGCACTTCTAAGTAGTTGGTAAGTCTATAGTTTTAGAGAAACATATGGTGTAAAATGTTGTCTAGTTGAAAAATGCACTTATTTTTCTTCACAATGGTGTGTTTCTTAATATATATTATAGGTGTGATTATAAACCAATGTCTTCATCGAGTTTGAATCCAACTCTAATAGTTCATCATCAAACAATGATTCACTTTTAATGACCAAACAATTATTAGATGAGCCATTGGAAGAAGATAGTTTAATATGTACTAAGATGACTCATAATGTGGTTCAAACTCCAATAATCCATGTTCCTATAGTAGTTTCAACGATGTTGATTAGTAAAAAGTGTCTTCATTGTGGCTCAACAAATGGTAGACGTTATATTCGTTGTGATAGGAAGAAGCGTCATGATTTAATTATTAATAAATATTTCAAAGGTGATCACTCAACGTATACAGTAGAGCATTTTCGTTGTCGATTTCAAATGGATATGAAATTATTCAAAAAAAAAATACTAGCTATTGGAAATTACGATGATTATTTTGCACAAAAGGTTGATGCAGTAAAAAGACCGGTTGAGTTCTTTACAGAAAGTGATAGCAGTTGTGTCGATGCTTGTATATGGTTGTCCGACTGATATCCTCGATGAGTATGCTCAAATTGGAGAAAGAACTGTGATTGAAAGCTTGAGGCGGTTTTGTGATGTTGTAATAGGAGTTATTGAAGAAATTTTTTTAAGAAAACCGAATAAATATGATATTGCAAGGTTCCTTCAAGAAGGAGAGGATCGAGGATTTCCAGGTATGCATGGGAGTATTGATTGTATGCATTGGCATTGGAAGAATTACCCCACAGCTAGACATGGTAAGCATACTAATGGCTTTAAAAGAGTTCCTACTATCATTTTAGAAGTTGTAGCTTTAAAAAATATGTGGACTTGGCATGCACTCTTTGGCATGGATGGTACTAATAATGATATTACTTTTTTAGATAGATCTCCGTTGTTACAACTCCATGTAATTTTGTAGTACAAGGTCATCACTACAATATGGGCTATTATCTCTCTAAATGAATTTACCTGTATTATGTCATTCTAATTCAAACAATCTCTCAACCGTCTTCTATTAAAGAGAAAATTTTTACCGAGCACCAAAAGTTGCGAGAAAATATATGAAACAGGCATTTGGAATGTTGCAAAGTAAGTGGCATATTGTCAAAGGTCTAGCACATATGTGGAATGCAACAAATCTTGGAAAGATAATGAAGACATGCATCATCTTGCATAATATAATCATTGAGAGTGAACATCAACAAGGAATTAATCCTGAAAGTTGGCAGACTCATGGGGATGAAATGTTTGACGATGTTCATCTAGAGCATGACTATACTTTTCTTGTATCTAGGATGATAAATCAAATGAAACAAGTTCAAGATAAAAGGGTGCATACGGATTTAAAGATTGATCTCATCAATCCCTTATAGGACATAAATGGTGGTCGACAAGTGGCTTGATGTCTATGATATTAACTTTAAGTTGTTTTCTTAATTTATGTTTCTAGCAGTTATTCTTGACAGTGTATAACATGGAATAATTTTATGCTTGGTGAAGTAACTGATTCACCTTAATTTGCTAGGTACTTGTTTGACTTTTTTCGAGAAAAGATTTATTTGTTATGCCGTTCTATTACAATTTATAATCCTAACCGCAAAAATCTTAATACATTATTATATGTATTTTTATGTCATTTAAAGGGTCTAATAATTTATGGTACACATTTGTCTTTATTTGCTACTCAATGACTAATTGACTGGTTTTTGTTTCATTTATCAAGTTATTGTTTAATATATGTTTTTAATTATATAAAAATGATATAAAATATAAAAATGAAACAATAGAATAACAAGACAAATTTATCTCAGTTTCATTTAAAGGGTAGAGTACTCAAATTTATCAAGTTGTTGCTCAAATCTCATTCTAATGAAATTCACAGATAAATTAGCAAAATTTAATGTAATTTTTATTTATCAAATCAAATTCTTGATTTCCCATGTATGTATCTGTTGCAAGTAAAATAAGCAAACACTCATGAGACCAATATCAAATATACAAGAGATTACAAAACTAATTCATACAAACATAAGCAAAAAGTCTATATCAACTTGAAAATATAACGGCAAAAGCGCGCATAAGAATTACTGACAATTTACTTGGGTGCTATATCCACATTTGGCATTGATATTCAATACTCTTATATATTAAATTTCTCACTCTAAATTCTGGAATAAAAAGAATGAAACCTGCTACATCATTTGTTTGGTCACATATTTCAATCGCAACCAAATTTTCTGTCCTAAAAAGATCAAACAAATCAAAGAATTGTAGAATCAAAAGAAACAGACATAAAAAAATCCAAACTACTCTTAATACTTGTATAAAATCATACATAAGAAAACAATTTACTTGTCATCATCACTACTTGTAAGAACCTTTCCAAAAAGGCCATCATTTTTCGATTCTTTCAATATATGAGCCTGCAATATTTCAACGGTCGAACCTAACACTAGTGGAAGTTTGTTGACATCTTGGCTGAAAATACGAACTTGTTCTTGTCTCTTTTGAGATTTCTCATTCATTTTTCTTTCTTTCTCCTGCAGTCGTTGACCTTTCTCCTTTATTTTTTGAGCTTTCTCTTTTAATTCGATCTCCTTTTTCATTGTTGTTCTTGCAACTCAAACTTTTTCCTATATTTTTCTTTTCAGCTCCAACACTTCTTCATTAACTTTAATTTGCTTCTGTAAAGTGCTATATAAATTGTATAATGCATCAACCATGCTCTTTTCGTCATTTAACCGCCTCTTTTTTTTAATACCTTTTATTCCTTGTGGGCACATAACCCCATCGAAAATAATACCTTCAGTTATGGGAGTATTTGGATTCATATAACCATCTCCTTTACTGGAAAAAGACATCAGACTATCACCGTCGTTGACAGACTTCTGTTGGAGTCATTTGTCTTGGTAAGATCTTTTGAACACCATTTCAGAATTTTTTTTTATCAAGATTGTAGGAAATATTGCACGGCGGAAGCGGAAAATAGGTTTAGTATATTTTTATAAAAAAATCCTTTAAAAGAATGAACCTTAACCCTTAATTAATTAACATATAATAAAGTATTGTACCTTTTTCTCGTGACGATTGCAGTTACGCTAAATTGAATCTGCAAGATCTTCTAATCCAATCACGAACGTGAATCACCTAGGAGTGTTGACTCCCTTTCTTTGAAATGTATACATGAGGATGGAAACAAACAAAATATTTTCTTTAGTTAGTCACAATAATCCTCCTAGAGAAAACCCAAGAACGTTTGGTCACTTGTGAATTATCAATCCATTTGATTGAAACTCGCGTGAACCCAATTCGATTTTTGTACACAAAATCCTTTTGATGTAAAGGATACTAACTAGTGCACTATCGGAAAAAAATAATGTTCCCTCTTTTCTCTATTCTTGACCGAATTCTACACATAATAGGTTTGATGAAGTTTTTTTTTTAACTATAATAAGCAAATAAAAAAACTTCTAACAAGTCTCCACCAAGCCTTGGCCGAAATCTCTCTATGATTTCTATTTGCCTCGGCCGAAATCTTCAAGGCCATATATATATGTGGTCAAATCCTCTCCTAAGAAGGATTTACTTGGTGGACAAGAATCCTTTCTCTAGGAAGATTTACTTGGTGGCCAAGAATCCTTACTCAAAGAAGAATTCTTTTCCACATCAAAACTCCTATTCCAACTCATTACTGTATTTATCCAATAACTAATTATTGAATAAAAAATAAATTGTGACTTTATTAAAAACTTTCTAATTTGACCAATTGTCATTTAGAGTTTTAATCAATATCAAATACTTTCTAATTTGACTAGATGAATAATTTCTTTTTATTTATCTACTTATCAAATAAAGGATTTGATACTTATCATACTACCAACAATAGTATGACACTAGGAGACCTTCACCTACTAGGAAAAAGATTTTGACTTTTAATTAAATAATTAATTAAATTCCATTTAATTAATAAATAAATAAATTTCTATTTAATTAAATAATAAAAAAAACAATATATTAGGCCATTTATTAAAGCCTTGCCGCCCAAGCCATATACATTGGCCAAATATTGCTTTTTTCCATTTTATGAAATCCATTGGACTTTAATAAAAATAGTCCACATGTGAACTCATTCTTAATAAAAAGAAACAAGTCCGCATACCTTAAATTAATACATTAATATAATTTAAACAACCAATTTAATTAAAATATGCAAATTATATTCTTAATGTATTAATGGAATGCTAATCGCACCCCATTAGGGTCGCCCAAAGAATCACACATCCTTGGCCACCCAATCCAGGTATTTTGAAGAGTTCCCGCATGTCTTGACCACACATGACCGCACCTCTCCAACACTTTTGGATTTCGAAATCCAAAAACAATTCTAGTTGGACTCAAAAATTGGTCCGGTATAATATATCAAGTGATCCATGCAAGTTCGTGTGAATTGGGGATCTTGACGGGGTATTTAAATTTAAGCTCCAATGGACATATCCTAATTACAATCAACAAATGATTCATTTAGGTCCGATCTATTAATTTTAGTTCATTCCACTAAAGAACTAAAATTAAACACTTAAATAAAGATAAAATAAGTAAATGTTCCTCATTCGTACCCTAGACAATCTTAATGGAGATAGTGTATCCTCGTGAAGAATACCAGTAATCGCCAAGAGTTCATAGACCGCCTATAGCTCTTCTAGTTACCATAGTTACTCATATGACCACATTTTGAACTTGGATATTTTGACTTGTCCAGAAGCCATCTTTCAATAGACACTATTAAAAACTTAACTTTAAGATTTAATATCCAATACCTCAAAATATCTATATGATGATATTCTACTCACATTTAATAAATGGAGTCACGATGTCCATATCTATAAATGAAGTCCTTTATCGATTAACAAATGAATACCGCTAAACTATCGAGGATAGACCACGCTATATAATCGTACTCCTTGATAGCTCAAATGATAACACTTGTAACCATATGTCCATCATTTATCTCAAGATTGAGATAAACTCTCTGATTGTCTTCAAGTGAAAAATTTTATCCATTAAAGGTTCTGGATAAAGTATTTCATTGAGATCCTATTCAATGCACCTAGTGCACTAGATTCTTTCGCCTAAAGACACCACACTTTGATGATTTTAGACCCATCATAACACATTTGATCCCACTCAAATGCTAGTAAAAGAATCTACAACTTTAACAAGATAAAGGCGCATAACCTTGATCTTAAGTTGTGAATATTGTTCAAGACTAACTAAAGAATTGTGTCTATGAAAGTTCCATAAATACGTGTGTGTCAAATACCTAGAAGGGGGGTGAATAGGTTTTAATCGAATCAATTGCCAATTTTTCGATTAATCAATATTAACAAAAACTACCCCAAATAAACAAGCATTTAATTAAAATAACTATGCTTAAAACAATAAAAACACGATATATACATGGAAACCCTCCATCTGGGAAAAACCACGGGCTGATATGTGCGCCACACTCGATTCACAAATCCACTATTGAATGAAAGTTTACAACATATGTTGACCTCCCGTCATACCCTCCAGTTACTAACCCTTTCACTCTACCCAGAAGGCCTTTATAGTGATTCTTGATCAACATGCTTGTGCACTAACCAATTAGTTACAAGACTTAACCTCAATGGAGAGTTAAACACAACCTAAGTGAATATGATAAAATATTCAAACATGCAAGTAATGCTAGGCAACACTAAATGCTTATCTAGGAATTCAAGGATGTCAATAAATGCAATTCCTAGATATTAATGTCTATATGAATGCTCATAAGACCTAACTAAATATAGCTATGAAAGTCTAATATCTAGCTATCAAACAAAAGCCAAGCAACAGAAGTTGTCATAAAACATGGCAAAGAATAATCAATGCAATTAACAAATGCAATCAATTATACCTAAACAATATCTAAATGCAAAGCATAGAGATTTAGCTAGAAGGGCAAAATGGTCACAAATTCTAGCTATAACAAAATATAAATCTCAACCAACAATCAACAATCCAAGCATGTTATATATGCAATTAAACTCAATGACATGCATTTAATCAACAATAATTGCTAAACCTAGGCATACATGTCATAAGAATGGAACAAGAAATTCTAGGGCATGTAGAGATTACCTAGTCAAAGATAAACAAGAAAATCCATGCTTGGAAGATGCAAGAAGATGCTAAATTCTCATGGATTGGAGTTTGGTTAAGTCAAAATGAGTTCTTGGGAGCTCTCTCTCTATTAGAGTCAATTTCTCTATCAAAGAAAAGCTTTGACAAAAAAAATGGCTTCTTGGACTTCCTTTAACCAAAGAGAAGAGAATAGAACATATATATATATATATATTGTACCCTACACGAAACGGCATCGTTTTGGACAAATGGCAACTAAATCCCGTCACGGCCGTTGTACATGCCGCGGCCTAGGCAAGTGTCCAGACCGCGGTCTATGCTGTTAGGATTATGCTCGATAGCAAGAGTGTAATATTGTAATTAACAATCTTTTTATATGAATAAAGTGATTTCTAGTTTAACAAATCTTATAGCATTTATAGTTTAATTATTATAATTGTCAAAAGTAAATAATCATAAGGTCAAAAGACTATGAGAAAAGAAGAATTGTTCAAACATCTAGATATGTATGAGGTAGACACAATTTTTTAGTTAGTCTTGAATAATATTCACAACTTAAGATAGAAGGTTGGGCGCCTTTATCTTGTCAAAGTTGTAGATTCTTTTGCTAGCATTTGAGTGGGATCAAATGTGTTATGATGAGTCTAAAATCATCAAAGTGTGGTGTCTTTGGGAAAAAGAATCTAGTGCACTAGGTGCATTGAATAGGATCAAAATGAAATACTTTATCTAGAACCATCAATGGATAAAAGTTTTCATTTGAAGACAATCAGAGAGTCTATCTCAATCCTGAGATAAATGATGGACCTATGGTTGCAAGTGTTATCATTTGAGCTATCAATAAGTAAGCTTATATAGCATAGTCTATCCTCGATAGTTTGGTGGTATTCATTTGTTAATCGATAGAGGACTTCATTTATAGATATGGACATTGTGGCTCCATTTATTGAATGAGAGTAGAATACCATCATATGGATGTTTTGAGGTATCGGATATTAAATCTTAACGTTAAGTTTTCAATAGTGTCTAATGAAACATGGCTTCTAGACAAGTCAAAATATCCAAGTTCAAAATGTGGTCATATGAGTAAAAATGGTAACTTGGAGAGCTATAGGCGGTCTATGAGCTCTTGGCGATTACTGGTATTCTTCACGATGATACACTTTTCTCCAATAAGGTTGTCTAGGGTATGAGTGAGTGACATCAACTTATTCTATCTTTATTTAAGAATTCAATTTTAGTTTTTTAGTGGAATGAACTAAAATTAAATAGATCGGACTTAAGTGAATCATTTGTTAATTGTGATTGGGTTGTGTCTATTGGAGCTTAAATTTAGATAGCCTGCCAAGATCCTCAATCTACACGAACTTGCATGGATCAGTTGATATATTCTACCGGACCAATTTAGGTGTCCATCTAGAATTGTAATAAGGCATGAGAACTTGTTTATTTTTGTAAGAATAGGCCTAGTTCACATGTTGACTTTTTATTAAAGTCCAATGGATTTAATAAAATAAGAAAAATAATATATGACCCTTATATATGGTATGGACGACAAGGCTATTGAGAATAGCTTAAATATATTATTTTTATTTTATTATTTAATTAAATGAAAATTAATTAATTTGTTGATTAATTAATTATTTAATTAAAAGTCAAAATCTTTTTTCTAGTAGGAGATGGTCTCCTAAAACTATACTATTGTTGGTAGTATAGTTAATGTTAAAGACTATATTTGATAAGTAGATAAATAAAAGGAATTATTTATCTAATCAAATTAAGAAGTCTTTAATATGGTTACAAATACACTATTGAGTTGGATTAGGAGTCTTGTTGTAGGAAATGATTCTTTTTGGAAAATGATTCTTGGTCACCAAGTAAAACTACTTAGTGGTAGAATTCTTCTTTGAAAAGGATTCTTAACCACCAAGTTAATCAACCTAAGGATAGGATTCTTGTCCATCAAGTAATCCTTCTTTGGATAGAATAAACTCTCATAATCTATATCAAATAGATGAATTTCGGCCAACACATATGGGTAAAGGAGAAGTTAGATTTCCTTTTAGATAAGGATTCTTAACTACCAAATAAATCCACCTAAGGAAAGGATTCTTGCCAACTAAGTAAATCCTTCTTAGGAAAGGATTTGTGATCCTATATATATGTGCATGAGAATTTAGGCCAGCCCTAATTTTCTTAGTGAAGAATTCGGCCATCATAGAAATTTTGAGGGAGAAAAATCTGATTTTACTCTAGACAAAATTCGATCATCTCTAAACAATAGTGTGTGAATTTGGCCAAGTAGAGAAAAAAGGGGAACGTTTTTATTTTCGATAGTATACTAATATCCTTTACATCAAAAGAGTTTTGTGTACAATGTCGAATCAAGGTTCATGCGAGTTTCAATCAAATTGATTGATAATTTACAAGTGACCGGACGTTCTTGGATTTTTCTCTTGGAGGATATTTGTAACTAACTAAGAAAAGATTTTGCTTTGTCTCCATCCTCAGGTATACAATATAAAGTAAGGGAGCCCACACTCTAAGGTGATTCACGTTCGAGATTGGATTGGAAGATCTTACAGAATCAATTCGGTGCTTGTTCAATCGTCACGAGAAAAATGTACGATACTTTTATATACAACAATTAATCAAGGGTTAAGGTTCTCGTTGCATAAAGGGAATTTTTTTTATTTATACGCAAACCCTAATTTCATTTTTATCATGCTTCCGTTGCGTTTTGAACCTGTTTTCCCCACAATTGGTATCAGGGCCAGGTTGTACCCTTGATTAATTGATATATGTGTTCGTGAATCTTTTTCTTTTTATTGTATATATGCATGTTTTAGAAAGAGATGACACTCTAGGTATTCACATATATATTTACATTGGAATGTATGGATATATATATTTTTTGTATGTGGTTTGTTATTGCTCAATTTTTATCCTAGAATTTCAATGTAATTTTATTTTGGGATTGTAACAAGAAGGGTGGTCTATTATCGCCATAATTTCCTTCTTGGTAATTGCTAAGTTTTTTATTATTATTTTTGTTGTTGTAATATATAAAAAAACTACAGTATTTTATTATGTAAATTCTTCTGTAATACATTCAAGTTTCGAAGAGTCGTAGGTTTGAAAAATTAGGAGCAACCAGAACAAGTTTAGGACCGTGCGAGCCGTAACAACGAACGTGCGTGCAAAGAGCACGCAGCCACGTTTGTTGTGGCATGGGATGCGCACGGCAACCCTTTTGGTAGCCATGGGCTGCGCATGGCAGCCCTTTGTGGGTTTGTGGCATGCGCATGCCCATGGGTAAGGATGAGGGGTGCGCACGCCCATGGGAGGTAGCCGAGGGAGTCCGAATGACGAAGGTCGCGTGAAGACTTGTTTGCCAAGAAAGGAATTCTTGTATTCCAAGATATATGTAATTTACTTGTTTTTCTAGGATGGACCAAAATTGTAGCTATTTATATTTTTTGTAAATATTGCAATGTTTGTCATTGTTTGATAACATGTCATATAGAATAGGAGTGCCACTCATATATCTCTTTTGGTATGAACATGCATTGAATGGTTTAAGTATCTAAATTGGCATCTAGATAACTTGGTAAATCATTCTTTGGAATTCGATCACACGCCTTAAACAATTGAGTGGGAGAAGGTGTTTTGGAACACCTACGGTCTCCAAGTTTAGTTGAGCTTTATGTTTTGTGAATAACCTCCCAAGAGGTATTCATGAAAGGAATTTAGCAAGATACTTCCTTACAAGGATAGACTAGACAATAAGCCCAAACGATATCTACTCCCAAATGAGGGATATTCGTAGGGATTATATTGAAGGTCGATAACATGGTAACACACTCGATGTGAGTTTATTAATATCCTCCCAAGAGTTCTTGTTAATAAAATCACAAGGCTAAAATTGAAAACGTTGGTTTTTATGTTAACAATTAGGTGGGACCTAGTCCAACTATTAAATATTGCGAACTCCCAAAGGAGGCGTGACATTTATGGGTGTTGGATCACCGTTGAATTTTTACGGTTGAATTATTTCATTTAATTCAAGATAAATATTCAAAAGTGCTATATCATGATTGTTTACTTATATAATTTTTGTTATTAAAAAGAAGTCATGACTCCATCTCTAATCAATATCCTCAAAGATAATACTTTAACTTATGATAATTATGTAACATGGAAAAAGGAATATTGGGTTGTTGTTGCAAGTTGACAAGTATAAGTTCATTCTGTATATTCCTTAACCACCAAACTAATGAATCTACTCATGAGCAAAGAGATGAGTATCAGTAGTGGAAATCTTTAGATGAGATGGCTAAATGTACATTACATTATGGCCATCATCTCCAACGTGTTGCAACTGCAACATGAAGGAATCGAGACTGCTATCGATATTATGATGTCTCTAGACAGGGATTCATATGGTTGGTAAAGTTGCTACTGTTAAGACCCGTTAGAAGGCCAAGAAACAACAGAGGAAAAAGAAACTAGGGCCTTCTTAGAAGGAGACCAACAAAGTAACCAAGATCAAAGAGAAGTGTTTCCTTTGTGGTTAAAAGAGTTAAAGTAATAGACTGAATAAGAATGAATTGAACTTGTATTTTGGCAATGGAGCGTTGGTGTCTACTAGTGTAGTGGGAGATATTAGAATCAATTTTGATTCTTAGTAGGCATTTAGATTTAATAAACGTTTATTATGTACCTCAATTCAAGAGAAATTTAATTTCAGTTTCTTGTTTAAATATATTTGGTTATTCGGTTACTTTTAATAAAGCTTTTATTATTAGTAAGAATGACAAAATTATTTGGAAAGGTACATTGGAAAATGGTTTATTCTATTTGCATGGAAATATCTCTCACTTGTTAGACAGGGAATCAACGAAACCTAATCATAAAAGAGTAAAATTATCAAAAGATGAAACCTACCTATGGCATTTACGCTTAGGTCATTTCAACCTTAATAGGATTAAAAGATTGGTATGTGACGGACCTCTAAATGACTTAAAGGTTGATGATCTACCAACTTGTGAATCTTGTTTGGAAGGTAAAAATGACCAAAAGGTCGTTTACGACCAAAGGCGCAAGAGCCATCGAATGTTTAGGATTGATACACACTGATGTGTGTGGACCTATGAGCATTCAAGCTAGAGGTGGATATGAGTACTTCATCACTTTCACGGATAATCACTCAAGATTTGGCTATGTGTATCTCATGAGACATAAGTCGGATGCTTTTGATATGTTCAAAGCATTTAAGGCTGAAGTAGAAAATCAGCTTGAGAAACGCATAAAAATCTTGAGGTCCGATCGTGGTGAAGAATATCTATCTGGTGAGTTTCAGAAATATCTTATTGATAACGGAATAATTTCTCAGTTTTCTGCACCAGGCACACCTCAACAAAATGGGGTGGCAGAAAGGATATATAGAACTCTTTTGGATATGGTTAGGTCTATGTTGAGTTATTCAACGCTCCCTAGTTCTTTTTGGGGATATGCTTTACAAACTGCAATGTATATTCTAAACGATGTACCATCTAAGTCGGTTCCTAAAACACCACATAAGTTGTGGACCGGGCGAAAAGCTAGTTTACAACACTTAAGGATATTTAGATGTCCTACATACATGTTAAAAGGAAGGACAAAAGATGGAGTCCCATACAGAAACATGCATATTTGTAGGGTATCCAAAAAGAACAAAAGGATATTATTTTTATAGTCCTTCAGATCTTAAAGTATTTGTTTCGACAAATGCCAAATTTCTAGAAGAGAACTATATGAATAATTTCGTGCCTAAAAGTAGAATTGTCCTAAATGAGCTTTTAGGATATACAATTCCACAAGAGGTTTCGCAACCAAGCCCAATTGTAAGTTTCATACCAACACAAGATCAACAATCTACCATACCTCGTCGTAGTGGGAGGGTTGTTAGACAACCCGAGAGATACATCGGTCTAGGAGAATCTGTAGAGAATCTTCCGGACGACGATGATCCCTACACGTACAAGGAAGCAATGGAAGATGTTGATTGTCGCCATTGGCAAAAGGCAATGCAATCCGAAATTGAATTTATGTTCAAAAACAAATTCTAGTCTTTTATGGACTTGTCTAAAGGGATAAAACCCATTGGGTGCAAGTAGATATCCAGGAGGAAGAGAGGAATGGATGAAAAATTGGAAACCTTTAAAGCTAGATTGGCAGCTAAAGGTTACACACAGAAGAAAGGTATTGATTATGAGAAAACCTTATCTCCTGTGGCCATGCTTAAATCCATTAGGATACTTTTATCCATTGCGGCATCTCTAGACTTAGAGATTTGGCAAATGAACGTCAAAACAACTTTCCTTAATGGAAGTCTCGACGAAAACATCTATATGATGCAACCAGAAGGATTCATTGAAAAGGGCCAAGAGGAAAAAGTTTGCAAGTTGTAAAGATCCATATATGGATTGAAGCAATCATCCAGATCCTGGACATAAGGTTCGATCAAGCTGTGAAATTTTTTGGATTTATTTAAAACCTTGACGAACCCTGTGTATACAAGAAGATAGAATACGGTAATATGGTTTTCCTAGTTCTTTACGTTTATGATATACTACTCATCGGAAATGATGTAGGTGTATTGACATCAATAAAAGAATGGTTAGCAAAACAATTTGATATGAAGGACTTAGGAGAAGCAAGTTATATTCTTGGTATCCAAGTCTTAAGGGATAGAAAGAATAGAACGATTGCATTATCCCAAGCTTCATACATAGATAAAATCTTATCTAGGTTTTCCATACAAGATTACAAGAAAGGTATGTCACCTTTCAAACATGGAATCAAACTTTCTAAGGAACAAGTTCCTAAGAGTGAGCATGAAGAGCAATTCATGAGTAAGGTTCCATATGCATCGGCAGTTGGAAGTCTCATGTATGCAATGCTCTGCACTAGACCAGATATTTGTTTTGTTGCGGGCATAATTAGCAGGTTTCAATCGAAGCCTGGTCCTGATCACTGGACGGCAATCAAACATATTTTCAAGTATCTTAGGAGAACAAGAGATTATATGCTTGTATACTCTTGAGGGGATTTAATTCTCGTTGGGTATATAGATTCTAATCCTGGAGTCAGATTCTGACTCCAGGAGATCAACATCAGGATATGTGTTTACTATTGGAAGAGGGGCAGTTATATGGAGAAGTATCAAGCAATCTTGTATTTCCGATTTCACCATGAAAGCCGAGTATGTTGCCGCATGCGAGGCTGCTAAAGAGGCTGTCTGGCTCCGCCAATTCCTGATTGACTTGGAAGTGGTTCCTGATGCGAATAAGCAAATCACTATCTATTGTGACAATAATGGAGCAGTGGCTAATTCGAGAGAACCAAGAAGTCATAAGAGAGGGAAACACATTGAAAGAAAGCATCATCTTCTAAGGGAAATTGTGCATAAGGGTGACGTGACGATTACCAAAATCGCGTCAGTGGAAAATCTAGCGGATCCCTTTACAAAGCCTCTTCCTCAAACATATTTGATGGGCATCTAGAGAACATGGGGATAAGAGATATGACACATTTGCTTTAGAGAAAGTGGGAGATTGTTAGGATTATGCTCGATAGCAAGAGTGTAATATTGTAATTAACAATCTTTTCATATGAATAAAGTGATTTCTAGTTTAACAAATCTTATAGCATTTATAGTTTAATTATTATAATTATCAAAAGTAAATAATCATAAGGTCAAAATACTATGAGAAAAGAAGAATTGTTCATACATCTAGATATGTTTGAGGTAGACACAATTTTTTAGTTAGTCTTGAATAATATTCACAACTTAAGATAGAAGGTTGAGCGTCTTTATCTTGTCAAAGTTGTAGATTCTTTTGCTAGCATTTGAGTGAGATCAAATGTGTTTTGATGAGTCTAAAATCACCAAAGTGTGGTGTCTTTAGGCAAAAGAATCTAGTGCACTGGGTGCATTGAATAGGATTAAAATGAAATACTTTATCTAGAACCGTCAATGGATAAAAGTTTTCATTTGAAGACAATCGGAGAGTCTATCTCAATCTTGAGATAAATGATGGACTTATGGTTGCAAGTGTTATCATTTGAGCCATCAATGAGTACGATTATATAGCATAGTCTATCCTCGATAGTTTGGTGGTATTCATTTGTTAATCGATAGAGGACTTCATTTATAGATATGGACATCGTGGCTCTATTTATTGAATGAGAGTATAATATCATCATATGGATGTTTTTAAGTATTGGATATTAAATCTTAACGTTAAGTTTTCAATAATGTCTATTGAAACATGGCTTCTAGACAAATCAAAATATCCAAGTTCAAAATGTGGTCATATGAGTAAATATGGTAACTTGGAGAGCTATAGGCGGTCTATGACGTCTTGGTGATTACTGGTATTCTTCACGAGGATACACTTTTCTCCAATAAGGTTTTAGTTCTTTAGTGGAATGAACTAAAATTAAATAGATCGGACCTAAGTGAATCATTTGTTGATTGTGATTGGGTTGTGTCTATTGGAGCTTAAATTTAGATAGCCCACCAAGATCTTCAATCCACACGAACTTGCATGGATCACTTGATATATTCTACCGGACCAATTTAGGGGTCCATCTAGAATTGTAATAAGGCATAAGAACTTGTTTCTTTTTGTAAGAATAGGTGTAGTTCACATGTGGACTTTTTATTAAGGTCCAATGGATTTAATAAAATAAGAAAAATAATATATGGCCCTTATATTGGGCGGCAAGGCTATTGAGAATAGCTTAAATATATTATTTTTATTTTATTATTTAATTAAATAGAAATTAATTAATTTGTTGATTAATTAATTATTTAATTAAAAGTCAAAATCTTTTTCCTAGTAGGAGATGGTCTCCTAAAACTATACTATTGTTGGTAGTATAGTTAATGTTAAAGACTATATTTGATAAGTAGATAAATAAAAGGAATTATTTATCTAATCAAATTAGGAAGTATTTAATATGGTTACAAATACACTATTGAGTTGGATTAGGAGTCTTGGTGTATGAAAGAATTCTTTTTGGAAAAGGATTCTTGGTCACCTAGTAAAACTACTTAGTGGTAGAATTCTTCTTTGAAAAGGATTCTTAACCACCAAGTTAATCAACCTAAGGATATGATTCTTTTCCATCAAGTAATCCTTCTTAGGAAAGAATAAACTCTCCTAATCTATATCAAAGAGATGAATTTCGGCCAACACATATGGTTAAAGGAGAAGTTAGATTTCCTTTTAGATAAGGATTCTTAACTACCAAATAAATCCACCTAAGGAAAGGATTCTTGCCAACCTAGTAAATCCTTCTTAGAAAAGGATTTATGATCCTATATATATGTGCATGAGAATTTCGGCCAGCCCTAAGGCAATTAGAGGTGAATTTCGGCCAGCCCTAATTTTCTTAGTGAATAATTCGGCCATGATAGAAATTTTGAGGGAGAAAAATATGATTTTACTCTAGACAAAATTCGATCATCTCTAAACAATAGTGTGTGAACTCGGCCAAGTAGAGAAAAAAGGGGAACGTTTTTTTTTTCGATAGATTAATCCTTTACATCAAAAGGGTTTTGTGTACAACGTCGAATCAAGGTTCACGCGAGTTTCAATCAAATTGATTGATAATTCACAAGGACATTCTTGGATTTTTCTCTTGGAGGATATTTGTAACTAACAAAGAAAAGATTTTGTTTTGTCTCCGTCCTCAGGTATACAATATAAAGTAAGGGAGCCCACACTCCAAGGTGATTCACGTTCGTGGTTGGATTGGAAGATCTTGCGGAATCAATTCGACGCTTGTTCAATCGTCACGAGAAAAAGGTACGATACTTTTATATACATCAATTAATCTAGGGTTAAGGTTCTCGTTGCATAAAGGGAATTTTTTTTTATTTTTACTCAAACCCTAATTTCATTTTTATCACGCTTCCGTTGCTTTTTGAAACCGTTTTTCCCTACATATGCAGCGTGGCACGACTGGACATTACCACTGCCTAGGTCGCTGGCTAGGCATATCCACCAAAAGCGGTCTAGACCGCGGTTCACTCCTAGGAACCTCCGCTTGGGAGACCGTTGTGCATGCGACTAGCACAGGACGTGGTAGCAGTAGCGTGCATTGCCTGGAGAACACCGTTGTGCATACCGCGGCAGAGGCATTGCACAGGGAGCGGTCCCAACCGCGGTTTAGAGGACAATCCTCATCTATGGGCAAACAAAATGCATCAAACACCCAAGCAAGAGTTATGGCAAAAAGGCATAAAATTATGACATTTAAGCATTCATGCAAGATGATCAAAAACATGCACAAGAGTGTGTGTGTGTGCACTAAAAAGCCTTCAAACAAGGTTAAGCAAGTGATTTACCTTTTGAAGCTTGAGCTAGGTCTTGAGCAATGATGGCCTAAACTACCCTTACACATTAATCTCCAAACGTGGTTGTCAACGAAATGAGTCAATCAAAATCTGAGGAACTTATAATCTACCTCATACATATCCAGATGTACGAACAATTCTTCTTTTCTCATAGTTTTTTGAAATTATGATTATTTACTTTTAAAAATTATTATAATTAAACTATAAATGCTATAAGATTTGTTAAACTAGAAATCACTTTATTAATATGAAAAGATTGTCAAATACATTATTACACTCTTGTTATTGAGCATAATCCCAACAATCTCCCACTTGCTCTATAGCAAATGTGTCATATCTCTTATTACCATATTCCCTAGGTGCCTATCAAAACTCTTTTATGGTAGAGCCTTTGTGAAGGGATCTGCTAGATTTTTTACTGACGTGGTCTTGATAATCGTCACGTCTCCCCTATGCATAATTTTTCTCAGAAGATGATACTTTATTTCAATGTGTTTCCCTCTCTTAGGATATCTTGGTTCGCTCGAATTAGCCACTGCTCCACTATTGTCACAATAGATAATGATCTGCTTATTCGCATCAGAAACCACTTCTGAGTCAATCAAGAATTGGCGGAGCTAGATAGCCTCTTTAGTAGCTTCATTGGAGGCAACATACTTGATGAGGACCAGCCAGTTGATCACAATTCGGCTAAGGTTGGAAAAGATCCAGATCCTTTAACCATTCATGGAGGACCAATGACAAGAGCTAAAGCTAAAAGGATGAAAGAAGCCTTAACTTGTTTAATGGAAAGCATTTTGAAGGAGCAAGCTAGTCAAGATTTGGTCAAGGTTCTAAGGATGCAAGAAGAGTATAAAATGGTTAACATGTTTCAAACAAGTCCAAATCCCGAAGACAAGAGTCCAGCCTTGTTAGAATGAAGTATTCTAACCTATCTTGAAGAATAAAAGGCCATTCAGCCATGTTGGGTTTTGTGGGCTTATTTTCTGATTAGTTTGGGTTTTAATTGTGTTGGGTTTTGTGGGCTTATTTTATGAATAGTTTGGGTTTTTTTGTGTTGGGTTTTATTTTGTTAAGTGTGAGTTCATGTGTTCTTTGATTAGGAATAAAGAGTTACAAAGGCTGAATACTTTATGGCCATTATTCATGGTCTAAATGTCATTTAGTAGGAGGTTACACATTTAATGGGCAGATATATTTGTGTTGTATTGTCCTTGGCCTTTGTTCTATATAAACAATGCTGTTTTTTCTATGTAAGGGCAGAGATTTGAGTAATATAAACTTATTTGAGCACTTTGTGAGTGTTTTGTTTTTAAGTTCTTGCATGAACTTTAGAACTTATCAAGCTTATTCAGCTTGTGGCGTTCAACAACCTCAAAATCTTTGTTTTGCCTTTAAACTTATCAAACTTCATAGTTTGTGGTGTTATGGGGAAATCAAATTGCTGTTCTAATTAGCTTTTATCATCATTCCATTGATAAAGTGATTAGAATAGTTTCTCTTACTTCAATCTTGAACGATCGGGTTTGTTTCAATTAGTTGGAGGGTGTTAAATTGCATTCCATATGTATCATAGCTCTTTAGCTATTGGGGTGTATGGTTGTTAAGTTAATGATTTCCATCAATACTTAGCTTCCATGGTGGAATCAGTAATATAAGATTGCTTGATACTCCTCCATATGACTGTGCCTCCTGAAAGAGTAAACACAAATCCTGATGTTGATCTCCTAGTGTCAGAATCTGACTGGAAATCAGAATCTGTATACCCAACGGGAATCAAATCCCTTCCAGAGTATACAACCATATAATCTCTCGTTTTCCTGAGATATTTGAAAATATGTTTGACTGTCATCCAGTGATTAGGACCAAGTTTAGATTGAAACCTGCTAAATATGCCAACAACAAAACAAATGTCTGGTATAGTACAAAGAATTGCATACATGAGACTTCCAACTGCCGAGGCATATGGAACCCTGCATATAAATTGCTCTTTATGCACATTCTTAGGAGCTTGTTCCTTAGAAAGTTTGATTCCATGTCTGAAAGGTAACATACCTTCCTTGGAATCTTGCATGGAAAACCTAAACAAGATTTTATCTATTTATGAAGTTTGGGATAATGCAATCGTTCTATTCTTTCTATCCCTTATTACTTGGATACTAAGAATATAACTTGCTTCTCCTAAGTCTTTCATATCAAATTATTTTTCTAACCATTCTTTTATAGATGTTAATACACTTACATCGTTTCCGATGAGTGATATATCATCCATGTAAGGAACTAGGAAAACCAACTTACTATCTTCTATCTTCTTGTATACACAGGGTTCGTCAAGGTTTTGAATAAATCCAAAACTTTTCACAGCTTGATCGAACCTTATTTCCAGGATCTGGATGCTTGCTTCAATCCATATATGGATCTTTACAACTTGCAAACTTTTTCCTCTTGGCCCTTTTCAATGAATCCTTCTGGTTGCATCATATAGATGTTTTCGTCAAGACTTCCATTAAGGAAAGTTGTCTTGACGTTCATTTGCCAAATCTCTAAGTCCAGAGATGCCACAATGGATAAAAGTATCCTAATGGATTTAAGCATGGCCACAGGAGATAAGGTTTTCTCATAATCAATACCTTCATTCTGTGTGTAACCTTTAGCTGCCAATCTAGCTTTAAAGGTTTCCAATTTTTCATCCATTCCTCTATTCCTCCTGGATATCCACTTGCACCCAATGGGTTTTATCCCTTTAGACAAGTCCACAAAAGACTAGAATTTGTTTTTGAACATAGATTCAATTTCGGATTGCATTGTCTTTTGCCAATGGCGAAAATCAACATTTTCCATGGCCTCCTTGTACGTGTAAGGATCATCATCGTCCGAGAGATTCTGTACTGATTCTTCTAGACCGATGTATCTTAGGTTATCTACTAATATTTCCACTACGATAAGGAATGGTAGGTTGTTGATCTTGTGTTGGTACGGAACTTACAATTGGGCTAGGTTATGAACCCTCTTGTGGAATTGTATCTCCTGAAAGCTCATTCAGGACAATACTACTTTTAGGCACAAAATTATTCACATAGTCATTTTCTAGAAATTTGGCATTTGTCGAAACAAATACTTTAAGATCTGAAGAACCATAGAAATAATATCATTTGGTTCCTTTAAGATACCCTACAAATATGCATGTTTCTGAACGAGGCTCCTTCTTTTCTGTCTTTCCATTTAACACATGCGTGGACATCCAAATATCCTTAGTTTTGTAAACTAGGCTTTCACCTAGTCTATAACTCATGTGGTGTTTTAGGAACCGACTTAGATAGTACATTGTTTAGAATGTACATTGCAATTTGTAAAGCATATCTCCAAAAGGAATTAGGAAGCGTTGAATAACTCAACATAAACCTAACCATGTCCAAAAGAGTTCTATTTCTCCTTTCTGCCACCCCATTTTATTGAGGTGTACCTGGCGCAGAAAACTAAGAAATTATCCCATTATCTAAAAGATATTGTTGAAACTCACCAGATAGATATTTTCTACCGTGATCAGACCTCAAGATTTTTATATGTTTCTCAAGCTGATTTTCTACTTCCACTTTAAATGCTTTGAACATGTCCAAAGCATCCGACTTATGTCTCAAAAGATACACATAACTAAATCTTGAGTAATCATCCATGAAAGTGATGAAGTACTCATATCCACCTCTAGCTTGAATACTCATAGGACCACATACAGCAACGTGTATTAATCCTAAACATTCAGTTGCTCTTATGCCTTTGGTCATGAACGGCCTTTTGGTCATCTTACCTTTTAAACAAGATTCACAATTTGGTAGATCATCAACCTTTAAGTCACTTAAAGGTCCATCACTAACCAATTTTTTGATCCTATCAAGGTTAGTATGACCTAGGCACAAATGCCATAGGTAAGTTTCACCTTTTGATAATTTTACTCTTTTATGTTTAGGTTCCGTTTATTCCGTATCTAATAAGTGAGAGATATTGCTATGAAAATAGAATAAACCATTTTCCAATGTACCTTTGTAAACAAATTTGTTATTCCTACTAATAATAAAACCTTTATTAAAAGTAACCGGATATCCAAATTTATTTAAACAAGAAACTGAAATTAAATTCCTCTTGAATTGAGGTACAAAATAAATGTCTATTAAATCTAAATGCCTATAAGAATCTAAATTAATTCTAATATATCTCACTGCACTGGCAGACACCATCGCTCCGTTGCCTAAGCGCAAGTTGAATTCATTCGTATTAAGCCTGTAAGGACCTCGATTTTATGATTGGCTTATTTCATGACAAACCACACCACATTGGGCATGATTGTGTAATGGGTAGCTTAGGTCCTCATTGGCAAGATTCCAAACATCTCCATGACTTCAAGAGCAAAAGGTATATTCACTTGACTTTACCTCTTGAAGATTTTAGGAGCACACACACACACCTCATGCATATTTTGTTGATCTTGCATTTGTATTGATATTGTTTATATATGTGCATCTCTTCACAATCACACTTGCACTTCATTCTTAGTCTTAAGAGTGGTTGTTGTGTGTTTAAATTTGTTATACATTATTTGATCAAAAACATCCATGTTTGCACGATGGTATGCTTGTCCTAGCATGCTGAGTGACCATTTGAGAATGTCTTATTCTTCTCTTTGTTTGGGTTTATGGAGTAAGGTGTCTAGTTTCAAAAGAGTAAATTTCAATGATTAAAATATTTTTTGAAACTAACTTTTATATGGTCTTGTGACCATATCTTTTTATGCAATGCTTTAAAATGAGTTTTGAATATTTCTACACAAACATGACCGTTTGGATTGGTTTTGAAATCTCCAAATCTGTTGTTGTCCTTTTCTAATCTTTGGTTACTTAAATGGACATAACTTTTTTTATAGACATCCAAATCATATTTTGTAAATTGGAGTAGGATTTAGACCTCCATACCTTTCCAATGGTATATTATACGAAAGTTTTGGATGTTGTTTGGTCATGTTTTGGGTCACTCGAAGCTCAAGCTGTTGATCTATCAGGCGCGTCCCGCTGTCTAGACCGCTTTTGGTGCACATGTTTAGGCAACGGTCTTTTCCAGCCATGCCATGCTGCCTAAACAGCTTCCTAAACACTACCCTGGCCGACAGTATGCCCAGTGATCATGACGGGACTTGGTTTCTCAAGTCCTAAACGACGTCGTTTTGTCTGGAGATTTTATATATGTTCTCTTCTTCTTCCTTGCTTCTTTAGAGCTCAAAGAACATATTTTTAGAGGGAAAGAACCTCCCATAGAGAGAGAAAGCTTCAAGCTTTGTTTTTAACTCTCCAAACCCCAACCCATCTTTATCTTGTATTTCAAGCATCTTCTAAAGCATGGGTTTTCATTGTTTGGTAAGTAGAACATTCATTATTGTTCATTTATTGTTCTAACTTACCAAGACATGTCATTTATAGCTTAAGTTAGCAAATATTCATATTTATTGTTTATCTTTTGAAGTTATGACATGTTTGTGGTTTGTATTGTGATAACTTGCATTATTATGTCATATTTTCCTAAATAGCTAATTAGGTCATATTGATTGCATTTGATGATTGCATTTATTGACCATGCCATGTTTAATGACAACTTGTTTTGAAATGGCTTGGTTTGATAACTAGATTGTAATATTGCATATCCATTTCTAGTTAAGTCTTTATGAATTGCATTTAGACATTATTGTTTATGCCCCATTGATTGCATTTATTGATTGCAAAATTGCCCTTGATTATTTATTGTGACAACTTGTGTTGGTTGGACTTTTATTGACAATTAGGTTGTTAAATTTTATCTACATCTTATTGAATCCTTATTTATGGGCATATAAGCATTATTGATAACTAGGATGTTATATTGCATTATCTACATCTAGTTAAGCATTTTATGTTTGGTCTTACACATAACTGCATTTGAGCATAGTGTCATATATACACTTAGACCATATACTCTTCATTGAGTCAAAGTCTTGTTGTTTCGGTGTGAAGTTGCACAAACAAGAGAATCCTTGCAACCAAGGGTGGGTTGGCAAGCAATTGGTTGGGTATCCACTGTAAAAGGCCTGTGGGGTAGAGTAGGAGGTGCTTATGCCAAGAGTAGTGGATCAGGGGATATCACTAGAGACTTAACCAAGAGCGGTGAGTAGTGGTGTTCATAGCCTAAAGTTGTCGAGAGTGAGAGTCTGTGTATCACTTGAGAGTGTAACTTTTTACTCATATAGTGGATTTCTATGATCGAATGTGGCTCACTTAATAGCCCGTGGTATTTTCCCTTTTTTCCAAGTATACATCTTGTGTTATTTATATTTCCGCACTTTACACTTGATGTTGTATGTTTATTTTATTGGGTGACTTTTGAATATTGATTAATCAAGAAAAAATGGCAATTGACTTGATTAAAACCTATTCACCCCCCCCCCCCCCCCTCTCTCCCTCTAGGTTATTAGACACACGCTTTTAAGGGATTTTCAAAGCCTTTTATTTTCCTTGAACCCTTGTACGGAATAACAAACACGATTAGTGACTCCAGAGTCTATGATCCAAGAATCTATAGAATCTGCCAGAAAACATGATGGAAATCATTAACTTAACAACCATACACCCCAATAGCTAAATAGCTATGATACATAAGGAATGCAAATTAACACCCTCCAATTGAAACAAACTCGATCGTTCAAGATTGAAGTAAGAGAAACTATTATAATCACTTTATCAATGGAATGATGATATAAGTTAATTAGAATAACACTTTGATTTCCCTAAAACGCCACAAACTATGAAGTTTGATAAGTTTAAAGGCAAAACAAAGATTTTAAGGTTGTTGAACGCCACAAGCTGAATAAGCTTGATAAGTTCCAAAGTTCATGCAAGAACTTAAAAACAAAACACTCACAAAGTGCTCAAATAAGCTTATATTACTAAAAATCTATGTCATTACATAGAAAATCAGCCTTGTTTATATAGAACAAAGGTCAAGGACAATACAACACAAATGTAACTGCCCATTAAATGTGTAACCGCCCACTAAATGACATATAGACCGTGAATAATGGTCATAAAGGATTCAACCTTTGTAACTCCTTATTCCTAATCAAAGAACACATGAACTCGCACTTAACAAAATAAAATCCAACACAATTAAAAACCAAACTAATCATAAAATACGCCCACAAAACCCAGCACTATTAAAACCAAAACCTAAACTAATCATAAAATAAACCCACAAAACCCAATACGATTATAACCCAAACTAATCATAAAATAAGCCCACAAAACACAACATGGCCGAATGGTCTTTTATTCTTCAAGATAGGCGAAAATACTTCATTCTAACAAGGCTGGACTCTTGTCTTTGTGATTTGGACTTGCTAGAAATATTTTGATCATTTTATACTCTTCTTGCATCCTTAGAACCTTGACCAAATCTTGACTAGCTTGCTCTTTCCAAATGCCTTCCATTAAACAAGTTAAGGCTTTTTTCATCCTTTTAGCTTTAGCTCTTGTCATTGGTCCTCCATGAATAGTTAAAGGATCTGGATCTTTTCCAACCTTAGCTTAATGGTGATCAACTTGATGATCCTCATCATTCCCCCTTTCCTCGAAAGGATTCATCCTCGAATCAACACCTTCATCACCTACATCAAACAAAGACAAATCAGAAACATTGAAGTTTGCACTAACATTGCCATACTCACTTGGTAGTTCCAGCTTGTATGCATTGTCATTGATTCTTTGAAGGACTCGAAATGGTCCATACCCTCTTGGCATGAGTTTAGACTTCCTTTGGTTAGGAAATATTTCCTTCCTCAAGTGTACCCAAACCCAATCACCAGGTTCAAATATTACTTGCTTTCGGCCCTTGTTGTGTTGCTTTTCATATTGTAGAGTTTTCTTTTCAATTTATGTGCGCAGTTTTTCATGTAAGGCTTTGACAAAATCAGCTTTTTGCTTACCATCCAAATTAGCTTTTTCCAAAGGTAAAGATAGTAAATCCATAGGAGATCATGGATTGAACCCGTACACAACTTTAAATGGTGAATGGTTTGTTGAAGCATGCACACTTCTATAATAAGCAAACTCCACATGTGGTAAACATTCCTCCTAATTCTTCAAATTCTTTTGAATTATGGCCGTCAAAAGCATTGATAAAGTTATGTTTACCACTTCCGTTTGTCCATCTGTTTATGAATGACAAGTGGTTAAATACAACAGCTTTATACCCAACTTGCTCCAAAGCGTTTTCCAAAAGTGGCTAAGGAACTTCACATCTCTATCACTAACAATTGTCCTTGGAATTCCATGTAACCTCACAATTTCTCTTAAGAACAGCCCCGCAACAAATGTTGCATCATCTGTTTTGTGGCAAGGAATGAAATGTGCCATCTTGCTAAACCTGTCAACAACAACAAAAAAAGAATCTCTCCCCCCTTTTGACCTAGGTAATCCCAAGACAAAGTCCATGGATATATCAGCCCAAGGCTCACTAGGTATAGGAAGAGGAGTAAATAGCCCATGAGGCATTGCTTTAGATTTAGCTCATTTACTAGTAATGCACATCTCACATATTCTCTCAACGTCTCTTTTTATGTATGGCCAAAAGAAATGATCATATAACACACCCAAAGTTTTTTTCACTCCAAAATGTCCCATTAACACGCCACTATGTGCCTCTCTCACAAGCAATTCTCTCACTAAACATCGAGGAACACACAACTTGTATTCTTTGAAAAGAAAACCATCATGCCTAAAGAATTTGTCAAAACCCCCTTTCTCACATGCACCATAAACATTAGCAAAATAAAGGTCAGAATTGTGTAAGTCTTTGATGTACTTAAAACCCAATAATTTTGCATCAAGTTTAGAAATTAGAGCATGCCTTCTAGAAAGAGCATCGGCAACCACATTCTCTTTACCTTGTTTGTTGGGGTTTATGCCCTAAGTATGTAATTTGTAAATGGATTTATGAAGTAAATAAAAGGAAAGGTTCAATTCATTCTGTTATGTTATTTATTTTATAAAGTTGTGTACATATTAAACCCCTGGATTACCGAATGTAATCTCGAACTGTGTATATGAGTATCATATACGGATGGATACAGTAAGAGACGTGCAATCTAAAGAGTCCATAAATAGCAAATAAAGCTGGGTACTTTATTTGTGGTTAATCTATAGTTGTGGTCCATTCTATAATGTACATTGATTTTATCCTGAATCATTCATATGAAATATGGGAGTGGAGGTACCTTGTATGATGTGATCATATAGGACTGAGCCATGATCTATATAAATCTCACACAAAGATCCGTTTACTGATGAGATTCATATATATCAACTAATGATGGCTATATATGGGTGATCTTAATCCTGAGTGTCTTATCAGCTCCTTCAGGTTAGATCGTGGTCTTTGATATACCATGGGTGAGGTCAGATGTATTTCCTGATCAATATACTCCGTATGTTGGGATTACGATTTGGCTTGTGACTGGAATGGTTTGTACACAATAATGGAATCAGCTCGTTCTTGTGAGAAGTAGATGGTAGTTCCCTTAAGAGTTGATTCGGAGCATGGACAATATGAGCTCTCTACTAATTCCGTGAGGAAGTAGGATTTATTGTCCATTAGAGAATCAATGGTACTTAAAGGATATATGTAATAAGAGGGGTATAACGGATATTATGACCCAGCTCTAATTATGAACTATTGTGGAGGATCACACCATATGTAATAGCTATATTGATGGACACCGAGTTGTATAGGTCTGTGTAAAAACGTCTGCAGTTGAAAGAGTGTTGTTTCGGGTTTTTAGTGGAATAACAATGGAGTTAATAATCAAGGAATATTAATTAAAGAGTTTAAATAATGAATCTGAGGATTATTGGAGCTCAAAATACTGTGGGTCCATTAGGTCCCCTTGCTAGCCCGATCGATTTAGGTAACAAGGGTCACGGTTAATTAATTGGATTGTCCAGTTAATTATGTTACAAAAGTGACACGTATTTATTCGGGAGTTAATTGAATAATGAGATTATTTAATTAATAAATAATGGTGATTAAATAACTTAAATAATGAGATTATTTAATTATGTTATTAATCACTAAATGGAGGGTATATGTTGATATTTATTTTTGAATAAAATAAGATAATGTGATTATTTTATTTTATTAAATAAAATAACTTATTTTTGAATTTAAATAGTTTGAATTCAAAATTAAAATCAAATTAAAGATATGAGATATTTTTTATTTGAAAGTTTTTTTTTTAAATCAAATATAGATTTGATCAAATTTTTAAATATTATATATAAGATATATTTTATTTATAAAAAAAAAGGGTTGTTGTGTGTGAAACGCACAACAACATACTTATATATATATATATATATATATATATATATATATATTTGACAAAAGAACAAAGAAAAAAAATGAGTGTTAGTTTTTGGCTTTTGGTCAAAGGCTGGTGCGTGAACCAAAAAATAATAACAAGTGTGATCTGTGAAAGTTTTTTTTTTTGAGTTATTTTTTACAAGTGTGTTCATGAACAAACACCATAAAGAGAGAAAAGGTTTTATGTACAAGTGTTGTTCATTAATATAAAGAAAGAGTTTCTTATTCTTTTCTCGTCTACACTCTTCATCCTAAGTTCCTGAGAACCGTGACGTGCCCACACGCAGTAACCAATCCCGGGAATAGCTAGAAAGATCAGTGGTACAGTCCATGAGCAAATCGAAAAGTGATGGAGCCTTCAAACGTTGGTATGGTTCTATTTTTATTGATTACAATTTCATGTATTTACATATATATTTTATTAGTGTAATAATTTTTATATGTATTTGTTTCGAAAATAAATTACGATAAAAAGTTCACTGGTCCCAGATATAGATTACGATCTATATAAAAAAATTTAAAAACTCGTTTCCGCTGCGCGACCGGTGAATTTGGTTCCAACAATTGGTATCAAAGCAAAGGCAGTGGCGACTGGCCGATCCCCGAGAACTCTCACGCGTGATCGTGTGACGAAGCGTGGCTCTCCGCCCGGGGGCTTCTTAGAGGAGTGCTCTGATAGGTATATGTGGGTGTCACCCCAAGGAGTTGGGACCGTGCCCACACTTATGAGATAGGAATTGATACCAACAATTGGTATCAGAGCCAATTTTATTTGCGGAACAGGAAATTGTTTTCGATGCTCCTGTATGTATGATTGTGTAGGTACGATTTAAATTGATTGTATGATGTTTTTGTATGTATATTAATTTTTTTTATTTACAAAAACATGATTGATCGTTAATTATATGGTACTGTGGATTTAGGGTTTATGGGTTGTATAATTTTTTATTATTATTATTATTATTTTTAACTATTACTGGATTGTATAAAAAAAATGTAACCTATGTTGAAGACCTGGAAAAATCACGAAGAAAGATTCATGAGATGAATCGAGGTGACCTGAAGATACTGGAAGACATGAAAATTACAAGAAGACCAAGGAATGCCTTTGGGGTATTTTTGTAATTTTATATTTTAATTTTTTTAGGTTAAATAATCCACAATACTCGGTCAATTCATGTATGCTTTATATTATGTGATGATAAAAAGCATTGTCATGCATACGTATGTCATTTAGATTAGAAGTGTCTACACAAATATATTTGATATGTCATACATGCATCATAGCCTATATTTTATGTATTTTTTTAATGTGATTAAAATGGATAAATACATAAATTGGCTATGAAAATAGGATTAGTTTTTTAATTGTTAAAAAACTTGGTAATTCTCATTAATATTAATCTTGTTATTAATGAGTTTAATAAGTTAGATAAATAGGGTCATTTATAGTAATTAGGATTAATTTGATTAATTGCCTAATTATAAATGAACCGAAAACTGTGTTAGAGTTTTAATAGTTAAAACTTGGTAAACACTTTCATAATAATCTGAGCTTAGTAAATAGTTTACAAATACTTAGATTATTCACTAATAGATTAGATTTTTAATTGTTAAAAATCATTAATAATTTATTAGTTAATTAGAAATTGTTTATAATAATGAATTAGTTAATGCCCTAGATAACTTGATAAAAGTTAGCCGTTTGATCCTGTAGAGTCTAGGTGCATTAACGGATAAAAGAAAACCCTAGTTTTAAAAAAGTGAGTGGGAGAGGGATATATGACAAATATATCCCGCGGTCTCCATCATTAGTTCAACACCGTGAGATCCAAGTGGGGCCTCGTGACGGCTTTACTTTCGTCCTCCCTAAAGAGGGTTTCCACAAAGGTCAATACCAAGGTTGACTTCCTAACGGATAGGATTTCTGAGGGTATTTCGGGATTGACCGACCCTAAGGCAGAAATTCTCGAGTTAAGCTCATGAGATCTGAAATGGTGGGTTACACTCAAGAAGGTTTTGATTAAGTTTGTTAATTAAAAACCTGACTGAATAAACGATGGTTGAGTGATATGGAATAAGAGTTATTCTAGAATATCATTTGATTGAGAATGTCTTGGTCCAACATGCAAAGATTTGACAGACCCTAAGGCGGCACTTTTTTGTGGTATGTTGGATTGTCGTGGTATAGTAACTATTTTTAGGGTAGTTCTAGTTCATTAAACATGTTCATGCATCATGTTTAAATTTATACCAAAGCACCCGCACTTGTTTTAAATAAATGACTGAATGAATATTTTATTTATTTCAACAATGTCTTCTGCATTACTTCAAATTCTCGCAAACGACAAATTAACTGGTGATAACTACACAAAGTGGAAACTTAATATTAATGCAATTTTGGTCACCAAAGACCTTAAATTTGTGCTTACGGAGGAATGTCCTCCAATGCCTACTGCCAATGCCACACGAACTGTTCGTGAGGCATACCAGCGATGGGTCTTATCTGATGAGAAGGCCCGAACATATCTGTTGGCATCTATGACAGACGTGTTTGTCACAAAGCATGAAGCAATGACTTCAGCATTAGAAATCATGGAGTCATTGCAAGCTATGTTCGGGCTGCCCTCCAAGCAAAAGCGATATGAAGCTGTTCATTCCGCTATGCTCGCTCGTATGAAGGAAGAAACTTCAGTTTGGGAACATGTCCTGAGCATGATGTCCTACTTCAACATGGTAGAAGTCAATGGTGGGGCCATTGACGAACCCAGTCAGGTGAGCATCATACTGACGACTCTTCCGAAGAGTTTCAATCAGTTTAAAAGCAACTACGAGATGAACAAGTTAAAGTTTAGTCTTACACAGTTGCTCAATGGGCTCGCTACCTTTGAGTCATTGATTTAGGAAAACAAAGGCAAGGCCGGTGAGGAAAATGTTGCTGAACCATCTTCCTCTAATAATAAGAAGAGGAAAAGGTCCATTGGGAAGGCAAAAGGAAAGCCCAAACCCAAGAAAGCCCAAAGCAAAAAGAAGGGCACCTTCACTGACCAAGACAAAGGAAAATGTTTCCATTGTAACAAGGTCGGGCACTGGAAGAGGAACTGTCCTCAGTATCTGGAGGAGGTAGCCAAGAAGAAAAAGATGAAAGGTAAATATGATTTACTTGTTCTTGAATCTTGTTTAGTGGAAGATGATTCTTCACCCTGGATAGTTTATTCGGGGGCCACTAATAATGTTTGTTCTTCTTTGCAGTGGACTGATTCTTGGACACAGCTAGAGGAGGGAGCCTTCTCAATCCGTGTGGGGTCGGGGGATGTCCTATCGGCCAAATCAGTGGGAGCAATAAGATTGCAATTTTGTAATAATAATAGTTTTTTTATTATTAAATAATGTTTTTTATATTCCTGGATTTACATTGAATTTGATTTCCGTTTCTAAGTTGTTAGAACAAAAATATTCTGTTTCTTTTAATAATAAGTATGTTATTATAGGAAAGAATGGTATGAATATTTGTTCAGGAATTAATGAAAACAATTTGTATGTGTTAAGACCGTTAATACAACCTACACTACTCAACACTGAAATGTTTAGGGTTGAAAAACCAAAAACTAAACGACATAAGATTTCTCCAGATAATGACACGTATCTCTGGCATCTAAGGCTTGGTCATATCAACATTGACCGGATAGACAGATTAGTAAAAAGCGGACCTTTAAGTGAGTTAAAGGTTGGCACCTTACATGTCTGTGAACCTTGTCTGGAAGGTAAGAGGACTAAGAGACCTTTTACTGGAAAAGGGTTTAGAGCTAAAGAACCGCTAGAGCTTATACATACAGACGTCTGCGGACCGATGAATGTTAAAGCTAGGGGTGGTTATGAATATTATGTCACCTTTATAGATGACTACTTAAGATACGGATACGTCTACCTAATGCAACAAAAGTCGGAAACATTTGAAAAGTTCAAAGAATTCCGAGCTGAAGTTAAGAATCAATTAGGTAGGACTATCAAGTCACTACGATCGGATCGTGAAGGTGTGTACATTGACCAAGAGTTTGAAGACTTCATGGTCGAGCATAAGATAGTTTCCCAACTCACAGCTCCCGGTACACCTCACCAAAATGGTGTAGCGGAGAGGAGAAATAGAACCGTAATGGAAATGGTGAGATCTATGATTAGTTTCTCATCATTACCAAATTCCTTCTGGGGATATGCTTTACAAACAGCGGTATACATTTTGAATGTAGTGCCATCCAAATATGTTCATAAGACTCCTCTAGAGTTGTGGAATAGTAGTAAAGCTAGTTTATGATATTTTTGCATATGGGGGTGTCCAGCACACGTGCTGAAGAACAGAACTGGAAAGCTAGACTCTAAGTTTGTTGTTTGCCTATTTGTAGGATACTCCAAGATGACCAGAGGTGGACACTTCTATAGTCTTGAAGATAACAAAGTATTTGTATCGACAAATGCAACGTTTCTTGAGGACAATTACATTAGTGACCATAAACCTCGTTTCAAGATTGTATTAAATGAGTTGGAGCCTGGTGAGACTAGTACTTCATCAACAAGAGTTGTTGATCCATAAACATCTGAGAGTCAGATAGTTTCTGATCAGGATACACTACCACCTAGACATAGTGAGAGGGTTTTGAGACAATGTTATCTCTGCTGATAGTGTGGATGATTCATTGACATTTAAGAATGCAATGGAAGATCCTGATAAAGAGGAATAGCTTAAAGCCATGAATCTCGAGATGGAGTCCATGTATTCTAACTCAGTATGGGTTTTTGTAGACTTACCGGATGGGATAAAACCCATTAGGTGTAAATGGATCTACAAAAGAAAGAGAGGAGTAGACGGGAAGGTAGAGACCTTCAAGGCAAGACTAGTGGCCAAGGGTTATACCCAGAAAGAGGGGGTCGATTATGAAGAGACCTTCTCGCCAGTAGCCATGTTAAAGTATATTAGGATTCTCTTATCCATTGCTGCCTATTTCGATTTTGAAATTTGGTAAATGGATGTCAAGACTGCATTCTTGAATGGCAATCTTGATGAAAGCATCTATATGATGTAACCAGAGGGATTCGTGTCTCCAGATCAAGAGTAAAAGGTTTGCAAGCTATAAATGTCCATTTATGGATTTAAGCAAGCATCTAGATCCTGGAACATTAGGTTTGATGATGTGATCAAAATCTATGGCTTCGAGCAAAACATCGATGAGCCTTGTGTCTACTAGCGCATCATTGATAAAAAACTAGTTTTCTTGGTCCTATACGTAGATGATATCCTACTCATTAGGAATGATGTGGGAGTGTTGTCTAATGTAAAAGGCTGGCTGGCTGGCCAATTCCAAATGAAAGATTTGGGAGAGGCAAGTTATGTTCTAGGGATCCAACTTATGAAGGATCGTAAGAACAAACTTATAGCACTGTCTCAGGCATCATATATCGACAAGATTCTTGTACGATTTTCGATGCAAAAATCCAAGAAAGGTAATTTACCTTCCAGACATAGAGTTCACTTGTCTAAGGAACAGTGTCCTAAGACACCTTAAGAAGTTGAGGATATGAGACGTGTTCCCTATGCATCAGCAGTAGGCAGTCTCATGTATGCTATGTTATGCACGAGACCGGACATCTGTTATACAGTGGGAGTAGTAAGTAGATACCAGTCCAACCCAGGATTGGATCATTGGGTTGCTGTCAAGACTATTCTCAAGTATCTTCAGAGAACAAGAAATTATATGCTAGTGTATTCCGGACAAGATTTGATCCCGTTAGGATACACTGGTTCTGATTTTTAGTCAGACAGGGATTCTAGAAAATCCACGTCTGGATCAGTATTCACATAGGTGGTGGAGCCATTGTGTGGAGAAGTATCAAGCAATCTTGCATTGCTGACTCCACCATGGAAGCCGAATATGTAGCTGCTAAAGAGGCTGTTTGGCTCCGTAAGTTCTTGAGTGATCTGGAAGTTGTTCCAAACCTGGATAAGCCCATCACACTTTATTGTGATAACAGTGGTGCTGTGGCTAATTCTAAAGAACCAAGAAGCCATAAGAGGGGGAAGCATATAGAGAGAAAGTATCATCTCATCAGAGAGATAGTGCAGAGAGGAGATGTGATCGTCACCAAGATAGCCTCACAAGACAATCATGTTGATCCATTTAGAAAGACCTTACCGGCTAAAGTGTTTTCGGGTCACCTAGATGGTCTAGGGTTACGAGACATGCCTCACATGCTTTAGTGCAAGTGGGAGATTGTTGGGGTTTATGCCCTAAGCATGTAATTTGTAAATGGATTTATGAAGTAAATAAAAGGAAAGGTTCAATTAATTTTGTTATGTTATTTATTTTATAAACTTATGTACATATTAAAATCCTGGATTACCGGATGTAATCTCGAACTGTGTATATGAGTATTATATACATATGGATACAGTAAGAGACGTGCAATCTAAAGAGTCCATAGATAGCAAATAAAGCTGGGTACTTTATTTGTGGTTAATCTATAGCTGTGGTCCATTCCGTAATGTACAGTGATTCTATCCTGAATCATTCATATGAGATATGGGAGTGGAGGTACCTTGTATGATGTGATCATATAGGACTGAGCCATGATCTATTTGAATCTCACACAAAGATCCGTTTACCGATGAGATTCATATATATCAACTAATGATGGCTATATATGGGTGATCTTAATCCTGAATGTCTTATCGACTCCTTCAGGTTAGATCATGGTCTTTGATATACCATGGGTGGGGTCAGATGTATTTCCTGATCAATATACTCTGTATGTTGGGATTACGGTTTGGCTTGTGGCTGGGAAGGTTTGTACACAATAGTGGAATACACTCATTCTTGTGAGAAGTAGATGGTAGTTCCCTTAAGGGTTGATTCGGGGCATGGACAATATGAGCGCTCTCCTAATTCCGTGAGGAAGTAGGATTTATTATCCATTAGAGAATCAATGGTACTTCAAGGATATATGTAATTAGAGGGGTATAAAGGACATTATGACCCAGCTCTAATTATGAACTATTGTGGAGGATCACACCATATGTAATAGCTATATCGATGGACACCGAGTTGTATCGGTCTGTGAAAAAACGTCTGCAGTTGAGAGAGTGCAGCTTCGAGTTTTTAGTGGAATAACACCGGAGTTAATAATCAAGGAATATTAATTAAAGAGTTTAATTAATGATTCTGATGATTATTGGAGTTCAAAATACTGTGGGTCCATGAGGTCCCCTTGCTAGCCCGATCTATTTAGGTAACAAGGGTCACGGTTAATTAATTGGATTGTCCAGTTAATTATGTTACAAAAGTGACACGTTTTTTTTCGGGAATTAATTGAATAATGAGATTATTTAATTAATGGACAATGGTGATTAAATAACTTAAATAATGAGATTATTTAATTATGTCATTAATCACTAAATGGAGGGTGTATGTTGATATTTATTTTTGAATAAAATAAGATAATGTGATTATTTTATTTTATTAAATTAAATAATTTATTTTTGAATTTAAATAGTTTGAATTCAAATTAAAATCAAATTAAAGATATGAGATATTTTTTATTTGAAAGTTTTTTTTTTAAATCAAATATAGATTTGATCAAATTTTTAAATATTATATATAAGATATATTTTATTTAAAAAAAAAATTAAAAAGAGGGGGTTGTTGTGCGTGAAACGCACAGCAACATACTTATATATATATATATATATATTTGACAAAAGAACAAAGAAAAAAAAAAAGAGTTTTAGTTGTTGGCTTTTGGTCAAAGGCTGGTGTGTGAACCAAAAATAATAACAAGTGTGTGCTGTAAAGGTTTTTTTTTTGAGTTATTTTGTGCAAGTGTTTGCATGAACAAACACCACAAAGAGAGAAAAGGTTTTATGTACAAGTGTTGTTCATTAATATAAAAAAAGAGTTTCTTATTCTTTTCTCTTCTACACCCTCCATCTTAAGTTCCTGAGAACCGTGACGTGCCCACACGCAGTTACCAATCCCGGGAATAGCTAGGAAGATCAGTGGTACAGACCAGGAGCAAATCAAAAAGTGAATGAGCTTCCAAACGTTGGTATGGTTCTATTTTCATTGATTACAATTTCATGTATTTACATATATATTTCATTAGTGTAATAATTTTTATATGTATTTATTCCGAAAATAAATTACTATAAAAAGTTCACAGATCCTAGATACAGATTACGATCTGTATAAAAAAATTTAAAAACCCGTTTCCGCTGCGCGACCGGTGAATTTTTGTTCCAACAATTGGTATCAGAGCAAAGGCAGTGGCGACTGGCCGATCCCCGAGAACTCTCACGCGTGATCGTGTGATGAAGCGTGGCTCTCCTCCCGAGGGCTTCTTAGAGGAATGCTCTGATAGGTATCTGTGGGTGTCACCCCAAGGAGTTGGGACCGTGCCCACACCCATGAGATGGGAATTGGTACCAACAGTTTGTACTTGATGATGTATGGAAAGGACTAAATAAACTCCACCCATTTCGCATGCCTACGGCTTAGCTTTCATTGTCCTTTGAGATATTTCAAGGACTCATGATCGGTGTGTATAATGAATTCCTTGTACCAAAGATAGTGCTGCCATGTCTCTAACACTTTCACCAAGGCATAAAACTCTTTATCATACGTCAGGTAGTTAAGACTTGCTCCACTTAGCTTCTCACTAAAGAATGCAATGGGTTTGTCCTCTTGCATTAAGACTCCTCCAATACCTATTCCACATGCATCACACTCAATCTCAAAAGTTCTAGCAAAGTTAGGCAAAGCAAGCAAAGGTGTTGAACTAAGTTTGTCTTTAAGCAAGTTAAAAGCATCATCTTGTTCTCTACCTCACCTAAATCCCACATTCTTTTTGATGCATTTGGTTAATGGTGCAGCAGTGGTAGAAAAATCCTTAATGAACCTCCTATAAAAGCTAGCAAGACCAAGAAAACTCCTTACATCACTGACATAAGTGAGTTTCGGTCACTTCCTAATTACTTTCACTTTTTCTTGATCAACATGTATTCCTTTATCATTAACAACATAACCAAGAAAAGTAAGTTCATTAGTGCAAAAAATACATTTCTTTAGATTAGCATATAACTTTTCTTTTCTAAGCACATCAAAAACAACGTTTAAATATGTTACATGCTCGTCTAAATTTTTGTTATATACAAGTATATCATCAAAATAAACTGAAATTCCCTAGAAAGTGTGTATCTATAACCTAGGGGGGAGGGGGTGGTGAATAGGTTTTAATTCGATAGATTACAAATTTTGCGAATTAATCAATATTAACAATTCAAACCCATTATACTTAAATACTCAATTAAATGACAACAAACATAAAACAATAACAACACGGAAAATATACGTGGAAACCCTCCAAATGGGAAAAACCACGGGCTATTTAGAGCGCCACCCTCGATCCTTAAAATCCACTATTGTGTAAAAGTTTACAACCTAGGTTGACCTCCTGTCTAACCCTCCAGTTACTAACCCTTTCACTCTACCCAACGGCCCTTAATAGCGATTTTGGATCACTAGCCTTGTGCACTAACCACTTAGCCACAAGCTAAAACAACAATGAAGAGATAATGGCAACCTAAGTGAATATGCAATAATATTCAATATACAAAAATGCTCTTATCTAGGATTAATAATGACAATTAAAGCAAATTCTAGATATCGATGTTCTAAATGCAAAGGCAAAAAGAATTAGCTAGAAGGGTAAAATCGTCCTAAATGTTAGCTATCACAAATTAATGCATCTCAACCAACAATCAATACTCAAGCATGTCATAAAAGCAATTAAACATTCAAACAAGCATTTAATATGCAATAACGACTAAAACACTAGGCATACAGGTCTTTGTAATGAAACTATGAAGTCTAGAGCATGAAGAAGTTACCTAGTCAAGAAGAAGATGATGCTTCATGCTTGAATGATCCTAGAATGAAGTTAGATGATCATGAGATGAAGTTGGGTTGAGTAAAAGTGGCTACTTGGAGCTTCTATCCCTAAAGAACAATATCTCTCTCTCAAAAATAGGTTTGGAAGCTCTCTAAACGAATTGGGAAGAAGATGATGTATATATATGAAGCCTAAAGTGAAACTGCATCGTTTTTGGCAAAACGCAACCAAAACGCGTCAGGACCGTTGGCTGTACCGCGGTCCAGGCAAGTGTCCAGACCACGGCACAGAGAGTGGTGTATCGTCTAGAAAACGCTGCTCTGTAGGCCGCTATGCATGCAGCGTGCACAGACCACGGTCTGGACAGTATGCATCCTTTGTGAAACTTTGCTTGAGAGGTCACGGCGTAGGCAACACGCACAGACCTCGATAGACACAGCGTGCATCCTCTGCCAAACACCGTTGTGCAGACCGCGGTGGGGGTACTGCACGTAGAGCTGTCTAGATAGCGGTAAAGAGGAAAAAATCCTCTTTCTAAGGCACAAACAACATTCACACTAAAATAAAAAAAAATAAGACACACAAGGCACTCAAAAAGGCAAATAAGCATGCAAGCAAGATAATTAAAATAAAATGCATGAGTGTGAGTGTGTGCACTAAATCTCTTCAATGAAGTTAAGCAAGTGATTTTACCTTTGATGCTTGAGCTTGGTTACGAACAATGAAGCCCTAAACTACCCTTATATATTGATCCCAAAATGTGGTTGTCAACGAAATAAGCCAATCAAAAACCGAGGAATTTATATAAACCACTAAAAACTTTCTAATGTAAGCACGCAAAACATGGTTCATCATCTCATGAAAGTACTAGGTGCGTTAGTTAGGCCAAAAGGCATTACTAACCATTCATATAGACCATGTTTAGTTTTGAAAGGGGTTTTCCATTCATCACCCTTATGCATTCTTATTTGATGATATCCAGATTTCAAATCAATATTTGAAAACACGAAAGAACCATGCAATTCATCCAACATATCATCTAACCTAGGGATATGATGTCTATACTTTACCATGATTTTGTTGATGGCTCGACAGTCAACACACATCTCCATGAACCATCCTTTTTAGGCACCAACAAAACAGGAACCGCATATGGATTCATGATTTCACATACATATCCCTTTTTCATAAGCTCACTTACTTGCTTTTGGATTTCCTTAGTCTCTTCGGGGTTGCATCTATATGTTGGCCTATTTGGTATGCTTGCACCCGGAATGAAATCAATTTAATGTTCAATTCCTATAATTGATGGCAAACCATTAGGAACATCTTCGGGAAAGAGATCCTCATTTTCCTGTAAATGATCAACAATAACACTAGGCAAACTCTTGTTAATTTCGTTAGAAACAATTAAAACATCCTTGTACATAAGTACAAGTAAGGGCTGCCTCATGGTTAATGCTTTCTTCACATCACACATTTTTACATAAAAACTTATTTTTCTTTCACTCAAGTCTTCCTTGTTTTCTCTCCCCTTGTGTTTCTCATTGCTCTCATTTTTACCACTTAACTCACCTTTTTTTTCTCTTTTTCTTGCTCATTTCCCAAAGTTTCAGTTAATGAAGATTCAAACTCTTCATATTGTTGTTTTATGCACATTTGGTCTTCAAAATTGTCTTTGGAGGCAAAGGTCCAAGTTGGTATTTTTGTCCCTCTGTGATCAAAGAATAACAGTTCTTAAACCCTTCGATCATATTGCCATGGTCTCCCCAATAACATGTGACCATCATACATAGGTACCACATCACACTAAACAGTATCCTTATATCTACCAATTGAAAAAGAAACTAACACTTGCTGATTTACCTTCACAACACCACTATCATTCAACTATTATAACTTGTATGGTTTTGGATGTTTAACAGTAGGTAATTTCAGTTTCTCCACAAGCAAGGTACTTGCCACATTTGTATAACTTCCACTATCAACAATCACATTACACAACTTGTTAGTAATCAAACTATCAATATGAAACAAATTTTCACGTTGCTCACCATGTTCATTATTTTTACTTTGCAAACTAAGTGTGTGTTGTACAACCAAATTTTCTCGACTAGCATCTTTTAAATGTAGCATGTCATCTTCATCCTCTCTTTCACTTTCTAATTCAACTGTGCCATCCCTCATGATCATTACCCTTTTATTAGGACATTCACATGCCACATGACCATGCCCAAGGCACTTAAAACACTTAATGCCCCTAGTTTGATTAGGTTGATTCTCACATCTACCCTTGCTGCCTATTTCATTTTTGCTTTTAGTTTCATCAATTTTAGGCTTAACAATGGGTTTATCATCCTTTTTACTCCAATTTGGTTTCCAAGAAGAAGAACAACCCGAATAAGGTTTTGAATCATACATGGTGCCTTTTCTTTTGAGTTGCCTTTCAATATTCATGGCCACACCCACCATGTCCTCAATCTCCATATAATGTTGCAACTCAACAAGATCAACAATGTTCTTATTTAACCTACTCAAAACCTGATCCATGGTGGTCTTACGGTCCTCTTCCACATTAGCCGTTATCATGGCTATCTCCATTTCCTTGTGATATTCTTCTACACTCGTGGAACCTTGTGTCAAAGTTTGCAACCGTTGATGCAAATCTCTATAGTAATGGCTAGGGACAAATCTCCTCCTCATGATTTGTTTCATCTCCAACCAAGTCGTTATGGGTCTTTCACCATTTCTACACTTTGGAATATTTATCTTGAATTAAATAAAATAATTCAACCATAAAATTCAACGGTGATCCAACACCCATAAATGTCACGCCTCCTTTGGGAGTTCGCACCATCTACTGGTTGGACTAGGTCCCACCTAATTGTTAATATAACAACCAGAGTTTTCAATTTTAGCCTTGCAATTTTATTAACAAGAACTCTTTGGAGGATATTAATAAAATCACATTGAGTGTGTTACCAAGTTATCGACCTTCAATATATTTCCTCACAGATATCCCTCCTTTGAGAGTAGATATCGTTTGAGTCAATTGTCTAGTCTATCCTTGTAAGAAATTATCTTGCTAAATTCCATTCATTAATACCCCCTAAGGGGTTATCATATGAAACAAAAAGCTCAATTAAACTTGGAGGCCGCAGGTGTTCCAAACACCTTCCTCCACTCAATTGTTTAAGGCGTGTGATTGAATTCCATGGAATGATTTACCAGATGCCAATTAGATACCTAAACCATTCAATGCATGTTCATACCAAAAGAGATATATGTGTGGCACTCATATTCGACAGATATGTTATCAAATAATGACAAATATTTCAATATTTACGGAAAAGTAAATAGCCACAATTTTGGTATGTCCTAGAAAAAAAAAGTAAATTACATTTGTTTGAAATACAAAACTCTAAACCTCACTTGGCGAGCAAGTCATCAAGCGGCCATTATCCGAAGGTCTCGTGTCAGGGCACTTGCCCGCTAGAACCCTTCCGGGTTACTCCGTTGCTACTTTGCTGCTTCGAATTCTTCAACTCTTCGATTCTTCGAAAATTGAATATATTACTACCAAAAAAAAATTACTACAACAATAAAATAAAATAAAAACTTAGCAACTATCAAGAAGGAAATTATGGCAACAATAGGCCACCCATCGTATTACAATTCCAAAACAAAAATACATTGAAATTCTATGTCCAAAATCGAGCAATAACAAATCACATTATAAAATATATATATATATATATATATATATATATATATATATATATATATATATATACACATATGATATATTCATACATTCCATTATAAATATATATGTGAATACCTAGAGTATCATCTCTTTCTAAAACATACATATTTATAATAAAAACAAATAGATTCACGTATATATACATCAATTAATCAAATGTACAACCAGGCTCTAAAACCAATTGTAAGAAAATTTGCGCGGCGAAAGCGGAAAATAGGTTTAGTAGATTTAAAAAAAAACAATCTTTTAAAAGAATGAACCTTAACGCTTGATTAATTAACATCTAATATAGTATCATACTTTTTTCTAGTGACGATTGATGTTGCACCAAATTGAATCTGTAAGATCTTCCAATCCAATTACAAACGTGAATCACATAGGAGTGTAGGCTTTCTTTCTTTGAATTGTATACCTGAGGATGAAAACAAACAAAATATTTTCTTTTATTAATCACAATAATCTTCCTAGCGAAAACCCAAAAAAGTTGGTCACTTGAAAATTATCAATCAATTTGATTGAAACGCGCGTGAGCCCGATTTGATTTTTGTACACAAAACCCTTTTGATGTAAAGGATACTAGTGCACTAATGAAAACAAAAACGTTCTCTCTTTTCTCTATGATTGGCCGAATTCTACACACAATGGGTTGGATGAATTTTTATTTTTTTAAACTATAATAAGAAATAAAAAAGACTTCTCACAAGTCTCCACCAAGCCTTGGCCGAAATATTCAAGGCCATATATATAGTTGGCCAAATCCTCTCCTAAAGAGGATTTACTTGGTGGGTAAGAATCCTCTCTCGAGGAGGATTACTTGATGGCCAAGAATCCTTACTCAAAGAAGAATTATTTTCCACACATTCCAACTCATTAGTGTATTTATCCAATAACTAATTACTGAATAAAAAATAAATTGTGACTTTATCAAAAACTTCCTAATCTGACCAATTGTCAATTAGAGTTTTGATAGATATCAAATACTTCCTGATTTGATTAGATGAATAAATTCTTTTTATTTATCTACTTATCAAATAAAGTATTTGATACTTATCATACTACCAACAATAGTATGACACTAGGAGACATTCTCCTACTATAAATTTTTTTTGACTTTTAATTAATTAATTAATTAATTTTCATTTAATTAAATAATAAAATAAAAAAACAATATATTAGGCCATTTATTTAAGCCTTGCCGCCCAAGCCATATACATGGGTCAAATATTATTATTTTCATTTTATTAAATCCATTGGACTTTAATAAAAAAAAAGTCCACATGTGAACTAAACTCATTCTTACGAAAAAGAAACAAGACAACATGTCTTAAATTAATACATTAATATAATTTAAACAACCTATTTATTTAAAATGTGTAAATTATATTCTTAATGTATTAATTGAATGCTAATCACACCCCATTAGGGCCGCCCAATCCAGGTATTTTGAAGAGTTCCCGCGTGTCTTAATCACACATGACTACACATCTCCAACACTTTTGGATTCTGAAATCCAAAAATAATTCTAGATGAACCCAGAAATAGGTCTGATAGAATATATCAAGTGATCCATGCAAACTAGTGTGAAATGGGGATCCTGGCGGGCTATCTAAATTTAAACTCCAATAGACATAACCTAATCACAATCACAAATGATTCACTTAGGTCTGATCTATTAATTTTAGTTCATTCCACTAAATAACTAAAATTGAACTCTTAAATAAAAATAGAATAAGTTAATGTTCCTCGTTCATACCCTAGACAATCTTAATGGAGATAGTGTATACTCGTGAAGAATACCAGTAATCGTTTAGAGCTCATTGACCGTTTATAGTTCTCCTAGTTACCACATTTACTCATATGATCACAATTTGAACTTGGATATTTTGAGTTGTCCAGAGGCTATATTTCAATAGACATTATTGAAAACTTAACGTTGAGATTAATATCCAATACCTCAAAATATCCATAGGATGATATTCTACTCACATTTAATAAACGAAGTCATGATGTCCATATCTATAAATGAAGTCATATATCGATTAACAAATGAATACCACCAAACTATTGAGGATAAACTATGTTATAAAATCGTATTCATTGATAGCTCAAATGATAACACTTGTAACCATAAGTCCATTATCTCATGATTGAGATAGACTCTCTAATTGTCTTGAAGTGAAAACTTTTATCCATTGACGGTTCTGGATAAAATATTTTATTGTGATCATATTCAATTCACCTAGTGCACTAGATTCTTTCGTCCAAAGACACCGCACTTTGATGATTTTAGACTCATCATAACACATTTGATCTCACTCAAATGCTAGAAAAAAATCTACAACTTTAACAAGATAAAAGCGCCCAACCTTTATCTGAAGTTGTGAATATTGTTCAAGACTAACTAAAGAATTGTGTCTACCTCAAACAGATCCAGATGTACGAACAATTCCACTTTTCTCATTGTCTTTTGACCTTATGATTATTTACTTTTAACAATTATAATAATTAAACTATAAATGTTATAAGATTTGTTAAACTAGAAATCACTTTATTAATATGAAAAGATTGTCAAATACATTATTACACTTTTGCTATTGAGCATAATCCCAACAATGCTCTTATTTGATTAGTTTTTCATTAGTAAGGTCCTCATACATTCGTATCGATTCTCTTTTCTACAAATAAAACAAGAGAGAAAGTGGAAATACAAAAGAATAAATACATCAGCATTAATTGTAAATATATTTTTAATAACAGATGAAAATATATAATATTGGCACTTGTAAACAACATTAAAGAAAACTACAAAAAATAAGATATAAATAGCTAGATATTGCCATATCTTCCAAGATTGTTCCACTTTGCGGAGCTCTTTCCAATCGCTTATATAATGCATGGAATTTGTTTACTGCAGATAGTATTTTTCCCCAAAGACATCCTCAGCTATTGGTGGTTCGGGCCTCCAAGTTTGTAAAATACAATTCTATATTGCTGAATTTTTATTATTATTACCAATAACAGAATCAACAGAAACATATAGCCATGCCTTTGTTATTGCAACGTCTTCAATGGTCCACTTTTTGTTGGGCGATGAAATTTGAGCGATATTAGACTTTTTGGTGGCCTTGTATTTTTTTTGTTGGATCCTTTGGATGTATTTGAGGTTTAAGTGTCAAATGTAAGTTTAAGAGCATTCAATAGACTTTGGAATGAGAATTCAGATCCAAACTGTGGGTGAACATGAGAAGGATATGAAGCATTCTTTGAATTAAAGGCAAAATTAGACTGGAACGGTAGGTTTAATGAACCAAATTGGTTTATGGCATAGTGGTTTGTGGATGGATTTGAAAGGAGTTAAAGATATATTGAGTTTGAGTGAATCACTACCATTTATATGTCCAATGTCATTGGGAATGTGTTGAAATTGTGAGAATTGTTGAGACTCTTATGAATCCATTCAAAAATAATACCTACACAAAAACACCACCATGGTAACAAAATAAAATAAAATAAAAACAGAGAAAGCATAGAAAAAAACATTTTTAAGTCACATCTCCTTGTTGAATTATCTATCTCGTGATTATTATATTAAATGTGATTATTATCTATACACCAAGTAGGAAAATATATTCCTTAATGCCCCTTGGTAACTCTACCATTTAAACTAATAAGGCAAACCATAGATAACTAGTTGTGATTTGATGTAAAATGGGGAAGGACAAATAACTAATTATATCAATACAAAACAACTAGTGTAAGAAGTTAAAAAAAATTAAGTGCAAAGCAATGGTCACTTAATACACAATGTGAAGATCCATTTATCCCCCAACTTAATGGATTTCGAAGCCAATATGAAAATACTAGAATGTGATGGATAAGCACTACCAAGTAGTCAAACACAACATAAACTGTAATAAGGGATATTCAATTTGATCTAAAGCTAGAATTCTTATATGAAATTTCTTTCATAACTTGGGTTTAAACAGAAAATTTAAGGGGAAAAGGAATGTCATGTGTCAGTTTCCACTTTTTGCTATTACAATTTCTAGAGGAATGGCATATAAATGATTTGAGAAAAAAAATTATAGTAAAACAAGAAACAATCATAGCAACATGGCAAACTTTCAACAAAACAGAGTGATCATTTATTAGAGTACTCAAGGAAAAAAATTATGACATTTTCAAAAAAGAAATACTAATTCTCATTGGTTTCAGCACATATACAAAATACAACTTTTTTCCAAAATCATAATAACGATATCATCTATGATCTATCACAAGATTCACAATCAACACCCCAAAGTCTTAATTGATTTAATTTGTCTTTCCCAAGCTTGTGAAGAATTGCAACATCATATTATCATCAAAGTGTATTTAACTACATAATAACAAACAGAAATAAAGACCCACACATAAATATCCAAAAATTAAATAAAAACTGAAGAACAAAAACAAAATCGCAACTTCAATAAAACAACATAACAAAATGAATTGCAGAATCAGCGAACCCTAGATGTAAAATTGTAAAAGTACCATCGATGTCGATTTATGGCTTGTGCTTATGTGATAGAGTTGCTGCAAGTAGTGATTGTAAGGTTCTTATAAAATTGTGAGCAACATATGACATTATATTTTATGTTATGGAAACCAAATTGATTGGAATGTTTAAGTAAGTGAGATTTGACCGGATAAAGCCTGTTTGATTGTGATCAATGTTGTTGGGCTCGGTGCACCTTAGCTATATTAAATATATGTAGAATATGGTATGGGCTATTGTATATGTGTGGGCATAGTATTCCTTTTAGGACTAGCCATCCTATTAGGGTTGAGAATCCTTTATGGGTTAGGATTCTAGAAAGCTATAATATATATATATGGGGTCCCTACTCTCACTCATATAACGTATTACAGAATTGTCTCCCCACTAAGCAATCAGGTAAAGGTGAGCAGAGAGTAGAAGACTTTCTATTATTTTCATTTTTTTCTTTTTTTTTCTTTTTTTTTCTTTTGAGGTTGGTTTCTTGCGCTATTCAGTGGATTCGTGAAATTTAGGTACGATTTCATGCTTATTTATTTAATACGAATATATATATTTATTTGCATATAATGCCTACAGTGGTATCAGAGCATTCATATTTTTACATAGACTATACTCTTATAATTATTCATATACTGTTTTGATACATGAATTATTGATATATGTTGAATCCATTAACTTTTGTTTGATGATTTGTTTCAATATACAAATCTATTGCCTGATAGGATTGACAAGTAGATGAACAAGTATTTAGAATTAACCTAGATATAGGTGTTTTCTCGATCTGGTGGATGTTTGGGTTCAAATAATTAGATCACCTGATCTTACCTCTTTCTCTTGCGTCTCAACCCAGATCACGTGGTTTTCTTCTGTAGTCAACTCCATCACACTCAAACCCAATCGCCGGCCATATCAAACCCAACCCATCGTTTCCTTTTCGGTCGTTTTGTGTCGGTGAACCAGGTCGGTTGTTGATCGCCACCCCGGTGAAGGCCGGTCAACCACACAAATCGGTCATCCAAGATTGGCGCTTGGAGTCAAACCGATCGCAAACCGCCCCAGTTTTCTTCTTTTCAGATCCGCATTATGTCGGTCGAGGTTGCGCCGTTGTGCGTTGCGTTCAGGTGACATATGGGCTGTAGAGGCAGCGAACGCAGTATAGGGTTTTTAGAAGCTTGATTTTTCCTTGGCCATCTTTTAAGAATTTGATATTCTTGAGGGATTGATTTGCAATTATTATAGGCCCTTTTGTAATTTTGATAAAACTATACGGTTAATTTGTAATTACCAAAACTTATTGGACCAGTTTGTAATTTTAAAATAGTTTTGAGGTCGATTTATAATTAATGAAAAGTTATAGGGTCACTTTGTAATATCCAAAAGTTCTAGGACCAATTTATAATCATCAAAACTTACTAGGCCAGTTTATAATTTTGACAAAATTCAAGGGCCGATTAACAATTGTTGAATCTTGAGGGGCCATTTATAATTTATCAAAATCAGGGGCAGTTTTTATAATTTTCCAAAAGGGTTTTGGGAATAATTGCAGTTGATAATCTTTATGATTATGGATGATTATGTTTCTACATAGTAAAATAATCATTAAGTTTTCATATTGATTATTTTGTTGAAATTAATAATATGTTTTGTACATTCTCGTGAATCGATTGGTTATGTTTTCACGTAGTGGCTAATCATTTAGATTTTAAGAATTTAGTTGGTTGACGGTTATTAATTTGAAATTTTTAATAATTGATTGAATACTCTCGTAAATTGGATGATTACGTTTCTCGTAGTGACTAATCATTAAAGATTTTGAGATATTCGTCGGTAATCAATTATTAAATTTGAACTGCAAAGATGAAAATGCTTATGTTAATCATCTCCGTAGGAGGGTTATCACATGTGATAAGTGATGTTCTTCTCCGTAAGAGGTTCATCATCTTGAGGTATTCATCTATAGAACTGCAATAATGGAAACTATATGCATGTTTTAATCATCTCCGTATGAGGGTTATCACATGTGATAAGTGATGTTCTTCTCCGTATGAGGTTCATCATCTAAAGGAATTCATTTATAGAATGTAATGATCTTTACCCAATCACATGCTGAATTATATTTCTATAAATGTTTTGACTGTTATCTTATGAGCATGAAATTCATTGTTTTGAATTTCAGTTTTCAATATCAACAACTTTGCTTCGCAATTGTCTGGTATCAAACCTTTGGATGAAACTAATTTCTAGGAATGGAAAAAGACTCTCACTGATGTTCTAGCTCTTTGGGGTATAACCTTTCGTTACGTGAGAAGAAGTCTTATAAACTCATTGATGAGAGTACTGCTAAACAAAAGTCTTATCGACAGAAGTGAAAAGAGTCTAATCAGAAATGTCTGATGATCATACATTTGTCTATTGCTAAAACTATTAAGAACAGTATTCCAAAATGTAAGAATGCAAAAGCTTTTCTTAAAGCTGTTAGTGGCAAGTTCAATAAGCGAAGCAAGGCTGAGAGGGGAAAGTATCTGAGCCAGCTGGCGACAACGGTTTATGATGGTACCGGTGATGTTCGCATGCATATTATGAAGATGACTAATATAACCATAAAATTAAGGGATCTGGATACCAAGATCTCTGACTCTCACCTTGTATGGCAGATGAAAATAAGCCTTAAAGCGTGTGTGTCTATACCTAGAGGGGGGTGAATAGGTTTTAATCAAGTCAATTACCAATTTGTCTTAATTAGTCAATATTCAATATTCACCCAATAAAATAAACATAAAACATCAAATGTAAAAGTGCGGAAATATAAACAACACAAGATGTATACGTGGAAAACCCTCTAAACGGGTAAAAAATCACGGGTTGTTAAGTGAGCCACACTCGATCGTAAAAATCCACTATATTAGTAAAAAGTTACACCCTCAAGTGATACTCGGACTCTCACTCTCACTCTCGACAACCTCAGGCTATGGTCACTACCACTCACCACTCTTGGTTCAGTCCCTAGTGATATCTCATGATCCACTACTCTTGACGTGAGCACCTCCTACTCTACCCCTTTGGCCTTTTACAATGGATACCCGACCAATTGCTTGCCAACCCACCCTTGGTTGCAAGGCTTCTCTTGCTTGTGTAATTTCACACCAATGCCACAAGACTTTGACTCAATGAAGAGTATATGGTCTAAGTGTATATATGACACTATGCTCAAATGCAATTATGTGTAAGACCAAACACAAAATGCTTAACTAGATGTAGATAATGCAATATAACATCCTAGTTATCAACAATGCCTATATGCCCACAAATAAGGACTCAATAAGATGTAGATAAAATCTAACAACCTAATTGTCAATAAAAGTTCAACCAACACAAGTTGTCACAACAAATAATCAAGGGCAATTTTGCAATCAATAAATGTAATCAATGAGGCATAAACAATAATGTCTAAATGCAATACATAAAGACTTAACTAGATATAGATATACAATGTTACAATCTAGTTATCAAATAAAGCCACTTCAACACAAGTTGTCCATAAATATGGCATGGTCCATAAATGCAATCATCAAATACAATCAACATGACCTAATTAGCTAGAGGGCAAATATGACCTAAATGCTAGCTATCCTAGCTATCATAATACAAACCCCAAACATGTCATAACTTCAATGAATATGCAATTAATGTGAAGAAATGTTAATCTAAGCAATAAATGACATGTCTGAGTAAGGTAGAACAATAAATGAACTTTAATGGAGGTTCTACTTACCAATCAAAGAAAACTCATGCTTGAATGATGCTAAAGATGCAAGATGAAGATGGGTTGGGGTTTAGACAGTTAAAGAATAACTCTTGGAGCTTCTCTCTCAAAGGAAATACTTTCTCACACTAAAAATGGATTGGAAGCTCTAAAAAATGAGTGAGGAAGAAGATGGCATGTATATATGAGCCATAGAGCAAAACTACATCGTTTTGAGAGAGAAAAAAATGATTTCTGGGCGTCAGACGTGACCTTAGGGCGACTTGGAGGTCAGGTCTCCCTGAGGTCGCTATGCTCTCGGGAAAAACCCGACAGCACAACAGCTTGAGCTTCAAGCGACCCAAAACATGACCAAACGACATTCAAACCTTTCGTATAATATACCGTTGGAAAGGTACGGAAGTCTAATTTCTACTCTAATTTACAAAACATAATTTGGATGTCTATAGAAAGATTTATGGTCATTTGAGTGACTAAAGGTCAGATTTGGACTTTAATAAGAATGCCCACACTCATGGAATAAAACCATGTGACCAAAGACCAAACTAAGAGAAGAGTGGGACCTTCTCAAATGGTCACTCAACGTGCTAAAACAAGCATACCGTCGTGCAAGCGCGGACATATCTGATCAAACATCGAAATACAAATTAAACACACAACAACGACACTTAAAACCAAGAATGAAGTGCAAGTGTGATAATGAAGTGCAAGTGTGATTGTAGGGAGATGCACACATATAAACAAAACAAACACAAATGCAAGATCAACAAAACATGCATGAGGTGTGTGTGTGCACCTAAACTCTTCAAGAGGAAAAGTCAAGTGAATATACCTTTTGCTCTTAATGTCATGGAGATGCTTGGAAGCTTGCCAATGAGGACCTAAGCTACCCATTACACAATCACCCCTAATGTGGTGTGGTTTGTCATGAAATAAGCCATCTCAACCTACAATCAATACACAAGCACGTCATAAAAGCAATTAAACATACAAGCAAGCATTTAATATGCAGTAGAGATTAAAACCCTAGGTATACATGTCTTAGTAATGAAACTATAAAGTCTAGAGCATGTAGAAGTTACCTAGTCAAGAAGAAGATGATTATTCATGCTTAGATGATCCTAGAATGAAGTTAGATGATCATGAGATGAAGTTGGGTTGAGTAAAAATAAGTGTTTGGGAGTCTCTCTCTCTCTAGAAAAACTAGAACATACAAAAATGGTTTCTTGGACTCTTAAGAACCAAAGAGAAGAGAAGAGAACATATATATATGGTGCCCTACATAAAGTGACATCATTTTGGATGAAAGACAACCAAAATCAGGACCGTTGGCTGTACCGCGGTACAGGTAAGTGTCCATACCGTGGCACAGAGAGCGGTGCATCGCCTGGATAACACCACTCTATAGGCAGTTGTGCATGCAAGTGCACAGACTGCGGTCTGAACAGCATGCAACACCTGTGAAACTCCGATTGGAAGACCGCGGTGCATACAACAAGCACAGGCCGCGGTAGCCATAGCGTACAGCCTCTGGTAAATACCACTATACAGACAGCGGCGAAGGCACTGCACATAGAGCAGTCTGAACTGCGGACCAGAGGAAAAAATCCTCTTTTAAAGGCTAAAAAATAAATGCATTCAACACTTAAACAAGAATTAAGACACACAAAGCACACAAGATGGCAAATAAGCATGCATGCAAGATAATTAAAGGAAAATGCATGAGTGTGTGTGTGCACTAATACCTCTTCAATGGATGTTAAGCAAGTGATTTTATCTTTGATGCTTGAACTTGGCTACGAACAATGATGCCCTAAATTACCCTTACATATTGATCACAAATGTGGTTGTCAATGAAATTTATCCAATCAAACACCGAGGAACTTACAATCTCCCCCTTTGGCTATTTCGTGACAAAACCACTCACTCACAAAATATCCTCACAACAAAACACATAAGAAACAACAAGAGGTCAACAAATATATTCTATATTACAAGAGATGCCTAAAACTAAATCTTCAAATCTTCTATCTCTTGTAGAATGATCATCCCTACAAAACAAAGAACTACACTTTCCAAGACAAGTGTATGAGAGGGATAAAAAAAAACAAGTGCAATTTGCATGAATCAGAAACAAGTAACATGCAATCAACAATGCACATAAGCTAACAACACAAAGTCAACTCCCCCTAAAAACGACATTCTCCCCTTATATGCAAAAGCAACACAAACTCCCCCTAAATCCAACATTACTCTCCCTTTTTTGTCACAAGATAGGCAATGGAGTATTCCCCAACCGGGATGTTGTAGCAAAGAGAGATATTTGCAGTGTAAATGTATAATCATATATAACAACTTTATGCAATTTAATTAAGAGAGAGAGAAATTCATAGAAGTTTTATTTATTGGAACATGTGTGAAAAGATTTCCTTGAATGAAGTACATGCAACATCAACTTCCAAAAGCATGGTATTTGGCAAAGGAAAATAGCACATGAGGTTCCAAGAGAAGTCAAACCAATTTGCACCAATTTGTCAATGGAAAACAAGATATAGTTTAACAAAAAAAATAAGAGCAACTATCAAGCTTTACAAGTTAAACAAGATATGAGCGACTATTGCGCCCTTTTAGATTTTTCCAGACGAAATGCCCGTATGATAGTAGCCTTGTTCAACAAGTAAATAGAGAGAGACTATTGGATTGTGAGATACTTGAAATGGATACAATGTCCTTATTGATTGAAGTCTCAAAAGTCACTCTCACACACATTTGCAATCATTTTTAAACATTCAATAAATTCATCATGCATAACAGTTTAAGCATGTCAAGATCAAGCTTTCATAAACATGGAGATAAACTTTAGGTCAATCAAATGTACTTCCCAATCAAATTTTCTAGTCCAAAAATACATGTTTGAACACAAATAAGATATGCATTTCAAATAAGGCAAAGGCACACTTATTGAATAAAAAGTCATATAATAATATATGCATCCAAGATACTCAAGCAATTAATTAAAGAGCATAAAATTGAACAATTATTTGCTTAGTAGAATGCAAGTTCGCTCTCTTTGCTTGAGCTCTCCATATGGGTCAAACACCAAAACTCATCAATGCATATGACAAATCCCAATAGACCTACTAAGAGATTTAAACTTAGTTGAATCTAATGGTTTTGTAAACAAGTCCGCTAGTTGATCATTTGTGCCCACATGTTCAAGTGCAATGCATTTGCTCTCAACTAGCTCTATAATGAAATGATGTCTAATGTCAATATGCTTAGTTCTAGAATGTTGGAAAGGATTTTTTGAAATATTAATGGCACTCATGTTATCATAATAAAGGGCTAGAGTACCTTGCTCAAAGTCATAATCCACAAGCATTTGCTTCATCCAGAGGAGTTGTGTGCAAGCACTCCCAACGGCTATATACTCGGCCTCGGCTGTGGATAATGATATGGAATTTTGCTTCATGCAAAACCATGACACAAGATTGTTCCCAAGGAAGAAGCAACCACCCGATGTACTTTTCCTATCATCACAATTACCTGCCCAATCTGCATCACTAAAGCCAACTAAACTAGCATTAGTGTCAAAAGAGTACCATATCCCATAGTTGGATGTCCCATTCACATATCGAATGATTCTCTTCACGGAGGAGAGATGGGATTCCTTGGGATTGGTTTGATACCTAGCACACACACAAACACTGAAAGCTATATCGGGCCTACTAGCAGTCAAGTATAGCAAGCTCCCTATCATGCCACGATATAAACTTTGATCCACATTTTTTCCACTAGCATCCTTGCTAAGTTTCAATGTGGTACTCATAGGTGTGTCACAATGCTTGGCATTCTTAAGGCCAAATTTCTTCACTAGGTTCTTGGCATATTTAGCTTGGGATATGAAGATCACATCATGCATTTGCTTGATTTGCAAGCCTAGGAACTAATTGAGTTCACCAACCATGCTCATTTCAAACTCATGAGTCATGACATCAACAAATTGTTTAACTTTCAAGTTGTTTGTGGAACCAAAAACTATGTCATCAACATAAATTTGAGCTATAAATAGCTTATCTTTAGTACACTTGATGAACAAGGTCTTGTCAACACTTCCTCTAGAATAGCCATTGTCAACAAGATAAAGAGTGAGACGCTCATACCAAGCCCTTGGTGCTTGTTTCAACCCATATAGAGCCTTTTTGAGACGATAAAGATGATTGGGGTGATATGGATCCACAAACTGTTGGAACCCCGTTCACCAGTTACGCAGCGGAACTAGGTTTTAAAAAAAATTATATAGATTATAATTTGTATCTGGGACCATTGAACTTTGAATCGTAATTATTTTTCGGAACTAATACATACAATATGTATACATAGGAAATTCTATTCAATAAAATCAGAAGAAGAACATACCAACGTTTGGAGGCTCCTTCACTTTACGATGTGCTCCTATCTGAACCACTCTTACCAACGTTTGGAAGCTCCTTCACTTTATGGTATGCTCCAGTTTGAACCACTCGATCTTCCTCGCTATCTTCCGGATCTGGTAACTGCGTGTGGGCACGTCACGGTCTCAGAAACTTAAATGGAGAATGTAGAGAAATACTTGAAGAAACTCTTTCTTCTCAATTTAGTGTATTGATTTCACACACATATAAATTGCATCTCATGCAAAACTTAAATTGAATTATGTGGTTCAGTTCTTAAAATCATAATATATATATCTAATATATATAATTTTATTTCTCACGCTGATAACAGAACAAACACCTTTTGCACTGATAATGCGTTTGACAAAAAAAAAACTGACCATAAACAAAAACTAACCCCGTGCCTTTTTTCAAAAACCAAAAAATCACGCCTCCTTTCACAATATATATATATATATTATAACTTCTGTTGAGTTTGAATTTTGATAAAAGTCAATGTCTTCTTTTTTTTTCTTTTATATATATATATATATACTTGTTTGTATCCTATACAAACACTTATTTATGTGCACACACCAATTTGCATCATATATCCTATACAATCTCTTGTGTTATAATTGATATATATCTTTTAATCATCCTTTTCAGATATATCTAATATATTAAAAGTGGTAATAAGTATTTTAAATTTAAACTTAAATTCAAATACTTAGATAAATGATTTAGTAAAATAAAATAATCCTATTATTTTATCTTTACCTAAATCCATATATCAACTAACACCCTCCAATTAATAGTTAATTAATAATTCATAATTATCAATATAATTAAATAATCTAATTATTTAAATAATTTAACTATTAACATTCATTAATTAAATAATCTCATTATTCAATTAATTCCTGAATATATACGTGTCACTTTTGTAACACAATTAATTGGACAATCCAATTAATTAACTGTGACCTTTGTTACCTAAATCGATCGGGCTAGCAAAGGGACCTAATGGACCCACGGTATTTTGAGCTTCAATAATCCTCGGAATCATTAACTCTTTAATTAATATTCCTTGATTATTAACTCCGGTGTTATTCCACTAAAAACCCGAAGTTGTACTCTCTCAACTGTAGACGCTTTTACACAGACCAATACAACTCGGTGTCCATCGATATAGCTATTACATATGGTGTGATCCTCCACAATAGTTCATAATTAGAGTTGGGTCATAATATCCGTTATACCCCTCTAATCACATATATCCATTAAGTACAATTGATTCTCTAATGGATAATAAAACCTATTTCCTAACGGAATTAGGAGAGCGCTCATATTGTCCAAGCCCCGAATCAACCCTTAAGTGAACTACCATCTACTTCTCACAAGAAGGAGTGGATTCCACTATTGTGTACAAACCTTTCCAGCCACAAGCCAAACCGCAATCCCAACATATGGAGTATATTGATCAGGAAATGCATCTGACCTCACCTATGGTATATCAAAGACTATGATCTAACCTGAAGGAGTCGATAAGACACTCAGGATTAAGATCACCCATATATAGCCATCTTTAGTTGATATTTATGAATCTCATCGGTAAACGGATCTTGGTGAGAGATTCATATAGATCATGGCTCAGTCCTATATGATCACATCTTACAAGGTGTCTCCATTCCATATCTCATATGAATGATTCAGGATAGAATCACTGTACATTACGGAATGGACCGCAGCTATAGATTAACCACAAATAAAGTACCCAGCTTTATTTGCTACCTATGGACTCTTTAGATTGCACGTCTCTTACTGTATCCATCCGTATATGACACTCATGTACACAGTTCGAGATTACATCCGACAATCCAGGATGTTAATATGTACACAAGTTTATAAAATAAATAACATAACAAAAATGAATTGAACCTTTCTTTTTATTTACTTCATAAATCCATTTACAAATTACATGCTTAGGGCATAAACCCCAACAATCTCCCATTTGCACTAAAGCATGTGAGGCATGTCTTGTAACCCTAGACCATCTAGGTGACCCGAAAACACTTTAGCCGGTAAGGTCTTCGTAAATGGATCAGCATGATTGTCTTGTGAGGCTATCTTGGTAACGATCACATCTCCTCTTTGCACTATCTCTCTGATGAGATGATACTTTCTCTCTATATGCTTCCCTCTCTTATGGCTTCTTGGTTCTTTGGAATTTGCCACAGCACCACTGTTATTACAATAAAGTGTGATGGGCTTATCCAGGTCTGGAACAACTTCCAGATCACTCAAGAACTTACGGAGCCAAACAGCCTCTTTAGCAGCTTCACAAAAAGCTACATATTCGGCTTCCATGGTGGAGTCAGCAATGCAAGATTGCTTGATACTTCTCTACACAATAGCTCCACCACCCAGGGTGAATACTGATCCAGACGTGGATTTTCTAGAATCCCTGTCTGACTTAAAATCAAAATATGTGTATCCTAACGGGATCAAATCCTGCCCGGAATACACTAGCATATAGTCTCTCGTTCTCCGAAGATACATAAGAATTGTCTTGACAGCAACCCAATGATCCAATCCTGGGTTGGATTGGTATCTGCTGACTACTCCCACTGCATAGCAGATGTCCGGTCTCGTGCATAACATAGCATACATGAGACTACCTACTGCTGATGCGTAGGGAACATGTCTCATATCCTTAACTTCTTGAGGTGTCTTAAGACTTTGTTCCTTAGACAAGTGAACTCCATGCCTGGAAGGTAAATTACCTTTCTTGGAGTTCTGCTTTGAAAATCGCACAAGAATCTTGTCGATATATGATGCCTGAGACAGTGCTATAAGTTTGTTCTTACGATCCCTTATAAGTTGGATCCCTAGAACATAACTTGCCTCTCCCAAATCTTTCATTTGGAATTGGCTAGTCAACCAGCCCTTTACTTCAGACAACACTCCCACATCATTCCCAATGAGTAGGATATCATCTACGTATAGGACCAAGAAAACAACTTTATTATCAATGATGCGCTTATAGACACAAGGCTCATTGACGTTCTGCTCAAAGCCATAGGTTTTGATCACATCATCAAACCTAATGTTCCAAGATCTAGATGTTTGCTTAAGTTCATAGATGGACCTTTGCAGCTTGTAAACCTTTTGCTCTTGATCTGGAGACACGAATCCCTCTAGTTGCATAATATAGATGCTCTCATCAAGATTGCCATTCAAGAATGCAGTCTTGACGTCCATTTGCCAAATTTCACAATCGAAATAGGCAGCAATGGATAAGAGAATCCTAATAGACTTAAACATGGCTACTGGCGAGAATGTCTCTTTATAATCGACCCCCTCTTTCTGGGTATAACCCTTAGCCACTAGCTGATTAACACTGAAAAGTGTATGTTTACTAAGGGATAATATCATCATTTTACACTTCCAATATGATTAATTCCCCAATTTTGACATAATTTCGTTCGCTCGCTTAAATAAATGTGTTGTGTAGTAATCAGTGTATTTTTCTTTGTATTTCGGAGGTAATTTGATCAATTCAGAATTATAGAGAAGTCAGATGACAAAAAAAATATTGTTTTCAAGTTTAGAACGTCAAAAACCTTAGGAAGGGCACGAAGGGCATTTTTGAAATTTTGACATTCACTGTTCACAGGTTGACTTTCACTGTTCATAGGTGACTTTTCACTGTTCATAGGTGACTTTTCACTGTTCCTGATGATGTGGCACATTCCTATTGGCCCAAACTATGAGTGCACCATACACGCGGTTGCAGAGAATCATATACTAGAAGCTGGGGCACTGTTCACTATTCACTTCACGGATGAGTTACTGTTCACTGTTCACTATGCACTTCACGGATGAGTTACTATTCACTGACACTGTTCACTGATGATGTGGAAAAATCTGGACGCTCCATTCTAAATTCATCCGATGGTCAATTTTCATCCGTATTTTATATAAATAGGGGGCTTCTCCCCCCTAATTTGGATATTCTTAATCTAAATCTGATGTTAGATTTGTAAAGTTCTCTCTCTTTTGTTCTTAAATTCTCATTTTAAATAAAATAGCTATTTTCTAGTTAAATTATGTCTGGCTAATTTTATATAGTTCGGGCCAAAGGTGATACTGTTGGTATGGAAAATATGATCCAATTTGGTAAGTTTATTATTTTTATGCTTTCTCCCCTCTGATCTTTGTGGAGTTTTTGACTCACTGTAGATAGACAAATATTGTCTAGCACAGTGAGTACTTTTACCCTTATTTATCAGAGAGTGGTTTCTCCCCTCTGATCTTTGTGGAGTTTTTGACTCACTGTAGACAGACAGATATTGTCTAGCACATTGAGTACTTTTACCCATATTTATGAGAGTGGTTTGTCCCCTCTAATCTTTTGTGGAGTTTTGACTCACTGTATACAGACAGATATTGTCTAGCACAGTGAGTACTTTTACCCACATCTATTAGAGAGTGGTCAGTGGGAATATCATCCTATTAATCTGGACTAAATATTAATAATTGAATCATATTCGAATTACCAACAGTGGATCCCTTAGCCCTAATATTAATTTTAATTGATTTTCATTTTATAACAAGCTTAGTAATTAATCTAGATAATTAATTCCACAAGGACAAGTGAACAACCTCCCTGTGGTTCGACCCGGTCTTACCGGTTAATTTATTACTATGACACTCTTATACTCGGGAGTATGAACACTTCTTTAGGACGTGTCAAGTTTTTGGCGCCGCTGTCGGGGAGGTAAGTCCGCATTTTCTTTGTAGAAGTAATTTCTTTTTAATTTTATTTTAGTTTTACTGTTGTTTATATAACTTCTTTGTTCTTATTTTGTATTTAATTTTACATCACTCATCTCAATCATAAACTTCATCCATTTAAAAAAAAAACACTTGTTATCTTTAATCACTTTTTTACATTTTAGTCCTCTAACTTTTCATTTGCATTTTAGCTTAGATCTAGTTTGCATTTGCATATAGGTTATTTTATTTTTTATTTTTGCATATCAATCCCTGTAATTATTGTATTTTCACTTTAGTCCCTATATTTATAATGATTTACACTTTTACCTCAACACTTGTGCATATTTGAATTTACACCCCTAGAATTTTGCATCTTGTTATTTTTATCACTTTTTATTTTATCTTCTTTATTTTTGTGTATTTTACCTCCATGAAGCCTCGTTAAATTTGTATGAGACTTTGGTCTCGTACATCTAGTGGTAGATTAATTAGGAAATCTCAATCACCCACATTCACTAACAACATGGCTGAAAACCCACTTAGACATCTAGCAGGAAACCAAGCCGAGAACCTTTTAGACAACCTTAACAACGTGTCTCAACACAACAACCATCCACCTTATGTTGACCATGACCAACACATTAACCCAAATCCACCTAGAACTATTAGAGACTACATGAATCCCATACGTACTGGAGCACCTTCATGCGTAGCTTTCCCACCAAATGCAACACACTTTAATTTTAAATCGGGAATCATTCAACTTTTACCCAATTTTCATGGTCTTGAATCTGAAAATCCATATTTGCATCTTTGGGTGTTTGAGGAAGTCTGTAACACTTGCACTGACCAAAATGTTAGCATGGATATAATCAAGCTTAAGTTTTTCCCTTTTTCCTTAAAAGATAAAGCTAAAACTTGGTTACAAAACCTTAGGTTAGGATCAATCCAAACTTGGAATGATATGCAACAACGGTTCTTAAAGAAATTTTTCCCACCTCATAGAACAAACTCTCTTAAGAGGCAAATCACTTCATTTGCCCAAAAACCTGGGAAAACACTTTACCAATGTTGGGATAGGCTCAAAGAGTTCTTAAATGTCTGTCCACATCACGGTTTTGAAACATGGAGGATAGTGTCACATTTCTATGAGGGACTCACACCCCAAAGTAGACAAGTCATTGAAATGATGTGTAATGGGGAGTTCAATGACAAAAATCCTGAAGAAGCACTTGAATACCTTGACCATATCGCAGAAAGTGCTCAAAATTGGGACACTATTGGTTCTTATGAGTCCATGAGCAAACCACAACCATCTCCATCTAGTGGAGGCATTTACAATCTTATGGAAGATCATGACCTTCAAGCTAGATTCACATCCCTAGCTAGGAAAGTTGAAGCTTTAGAAACTAAAAATAGTGAACATGTAAAATCTGTACAAGAAATTGCATGCCATGTATGTGATTTTGATGATCATATCACTCATAGTTGGCCAACTTTACCAGCCATAAAAGATTGCCTTTATGAACAAGACAATGCTTTGCACGCTTTCAACAAGCCAAATTCCAACCCATATTCACAAACCTACAATCCTGGTTGGAGAAATCATCTAAACTTTAATTGGAGAAACAACAATCAAGCCCAATCTTCATAACCACCAGGTCCATCACATCTACAAACACACCAGAATTTCCAAAACCCTCAAGGTTATGCACCTTATGTCCCACCATATAGGAAAAACTTTGAAGACACTTTGTACTCATTCATTGAGAAGCAAGAATCCATTAACAGTCAAACTGCACAAACCTCGATAGATGTTAAAGATACTTTGGCAAAGATTGCTTCTACACTCACCACATACGAAAAAGGTAAGTTTCCATCTCAACCACAACCAAATCCCAAGAGTCAGTCAAGTTCCTATGATAATAACCAACGCCCAGATCATGTCAAATCAATTATCACTCTTCGTAGTTGTAAGGTCATCAAAAACCTATTCTTGAATCTGGTAAAAATGATGATGAGTCATTTTCCAAAGGTAAGGAAGGGGTTGATGAAACCACTGTTAACGAAGAAATAATTGAATCCCCATATACACTTCCATATCCTCTAGCTCTTAAAATTTCACATAAATTGATGCATCCCCCAGAGATTTTTGAAATTTTCAAACAGGTAAAGATCAATATCCCTTTGTTGGACGCAATCAAACAGGCACCTTCCTATGTCAAATTTTTTAAGGATCTGTGCACTGTGAAAAGGAAGCATCAGGTAAGAAAGAAAGCCTTTATGGCTGAACAGGTAAGTTCCATTCTTTGCAACAAAAATGTTTTAAAATATAAAGATCCTGGTTGTCCTACTATTTCTTGCATAATCGGTAACTGTAAAATTGAGCATGCTTTACTTGACCTAGGTGCTAGTGTAAATTTGCTCCCATACTCAGTTTATCAGCTACTTAAACTTGGTGAGTTAAAGCCGACTTCAACCATACTTTGTCTTGCTGATAGGTCAATTAAAATACCAAAAGGAATAGTGGAAGATGTGTTAGTACAAGTCGATAAATTTATCTACCCAGTAGATTTTATTGTCTTGGAAACACAACCTGCTGTTAATGAGCACAAATCAATCCCTGTTATATTGGGCCAACCATTTTTGGCTACTGTTAATGCCTCGATTAATTGCAGGAATGGAATAATGAGCATGTCTTTTGGAAATATAGAAATTAAGCTTAATATTTTCAACATGTCTAAAGAACCGTTTGATGATGAAAATGAAGATGAAGATGTACACATTATTGAAACCATTGTTGAAGATCATGTTCAAAATGATTCTTTTAACTCATTTGAAATTTGTTTGATCAATTCACCTGAGTCAAGCATGCATTCACATCTTGATGATTGTTTGCAGGTTGTCAAAAAAGAAGGGGACACTTCAGATTTTGAAGAATTGGAACAAACAGATGACGTGTCAGAAGAAAAAGTACCTCAACTGGATTTGAAGCCCTTACCAGAAGGACTTAAATATGCTTACCTTAGAGACAAGCAGACCTACCCAGTGGTAGTCTCTTCTAACCTCACAGAAGAGCAAGAAGGTAAGTTGTTACATGTTTTAAAGAAAAATAAGAATGCAATTGGTTGGACTTTGAAAGATTTGAAAGGTATTAACCCATTGATTTGTTCACATCGAATAAATTTAGAGGAAAATGCTAAAACATATCGACAACCCCAAAGAAGACTTAACCCACACATGAAAGAAGTTGTCAAGACCGAAGTCCTTAAATTACTTGACGTGGGAATTATCTACCCTATCTCTGATAGTAAGTGGGTGAGTCCTACACAAGTTGTGCCAAAAAATATGGAATCACTATTATTAAAAATGAAAAGGGTGAGTTAATTCCAACTCGTATTCCATCTAGTTGGCGCATGTGCATTGATTATAGAAAATTAAATGATGCCACTAGAAAAGATCATTTTCCCCTTCCATTCCTTGACCAAATTTTAGAAAGAGTGGCAGAACATCCTTACTACTGCTTTCTTGATGGGTATTTAGGATACTATCAAATTCCCATTGCATTAGAAGACCAAGAAAAAACCACATTCACATGTCCCTTTAGAACCTTTGCATTTAGAAGAATGTCATTTGGTTTGTGTAATGCTCCGGCCACATTTCAACGATGCATGCTAAGCATTTTTAGTGACATGATTGAACATTGTTTAGAGGTCTTTATGGATGATTTAACTGTGTTTGAGAATTCTTTTGATGAATGTCTAAATAATTTGGAAAGAGTCTTGAAACATTGCATAGAAAAATGACTTGTGCTTAACTGGGATAAGTGTCATTATATGACCACATCTGGAATTGTTTTGGGTCATGTTGTGTCATCTAAAGGAATCGAGGTCGATAAGGCAAAAATTGAAGTCATTTCAAAGTTACCATCACCATAAAAAGTCAAAGATGTGTGGTCATTTTTAGGGCATGCAGGGTTTTTAATAGGTTTATTAAAGACTTCAATGTCATGTCTAAACCACTTTGTAACCTCTTATTAAAAGATACAAAGTTTGAATGGACACAAGAGTGTCAAGAGTCCTTTAAAAAAATAATTGACCTTTTAACATCTGCGCATATCATTCAATCCCCTGATTGGTCATTACCTTTGAATTGATGTGTGATGCAAGTGATTTTGTTGTTGGAGCTGTCTTAGGACAGAGAAGAGAAGGTAAGCTTTTTGTGATTTATTTCGCAAGTAAAAATTTGAATAGTGCACAAATGAATTACACCACCACTGAGAAAAAATTACTTGATGTGATATTTGCATTGGATAAATTTCGGTCATACTTGATTGGCGCTTCAACCATTGTTTTTACTGATCACTCTACTTTAAAGTATTTAATGTCTAAACATGATGCAAAGCCAAGATTGATTCGTTGGATTTTGTTGCTACAAGAACTCAAACTCACAATCAAGGACAAAAAGGGTGCTGAAAATGTCGTTGCAAACCATTTATCACGACTCACCGTTGAGTCGTCATTTTATAAAGCACCCATCAATTATTCTTTTCCTGATGATCTTTTATTCTCTATCACAACTTTGCCTTGGTATGTTGACATTGTTAATTATCTTGCAACAGGAATGATGTCACTCGATTGGAATGCACAGAATAAAATGAAATTTTTGACTGAGGTAAAACTTTTTTACTGGGATAACATGTACTTATTCAAGTATTGTCCTGATCAAATTGTTCGACGGTGTATTCCAAGCAATGAAGTAAGTATTGTCATTGAATTTTGTCATTCTGAAGCAGGTGGTGGTCATTTTTCGTTAAAGAAAATGGCTGCAAAAATCTTGCAGTGTGGATTTTATTGCCCCACATTGTTTAAAGACGCACATGCATTCTGTAAAACCTGTGAAAATTGTCAAAAGTTAGGATCCATTTCCAAGTGAAACATGATGCCTTTAAATCCCATTCTTGTCATTGAAATATTTGATTGTTGAGGAATTGATTTTATGGGTCCATTTCCACCGTCATTTGGATTTTTGTACATTTTAGTTGCCGTTGATTATGTTTCAAAATGGGTTGAGGCAATTCCTTGTCGAAATAATGTCACAAAACAGTGATTAAGTTTTTAAAGGAAAATCTTTTGAGTCGATTTGGAATCCCTCGAGCCATTATCAGTGATGGAGGCAAACACTTTTGTAACAAACCTTTTGAATCTTTAATGAAGAAATATGGAGTCACACACAAAATTGCCACACCATACCACCCTTAAACAAGTGGTCAAGTTGAGTTAGCAAATAGGAAGATAAAACATATCTTGCAAAAAATGGTTAACCCTGATCGAAAAGATTGGTCTCTTAGACTAAATGATGTACTTTGGGCTTACCAAACTGCATTCAAAACATCTTTACGTATGTCTCCTTATCGTTTAGTTTATGGAAAACCTTGCCACTTACATATTGAACTTGAGAAAAAAGCATATTGGGCCATTAAAGCTTTCAATTCTAACCTAAATGATGCTGGTGAATTGTGCAAGTTACAATTAAATGAACTTGAAGAATTAAGAAATGATGCATATGAAAACGAAAAAATTCTTAAGAAAAATCTAAAACCTTTCATTACAGACGAATTTTAAGAAGTTCATTTGAAGTTGGTCAAAAGGTTTTGCTTTATAATTCTCGACTTCATTTATTTCCTGGTAAATTGAAATCAAAATGGAGTGGTCCATTTGTTGTGAAACACGTGTATCCATATGGTGCCCTTAACATTGAGAATCCTAGGAATGGTAATATGTTTAAAGTAAATGGACAACGTGTGAAACCATTCTTAGAAAATACAGATTTTCAAAAAGACTCTGCCGTCCTTTCTGACCCTTGTTACAAAGGTGAGTAAACAAATCTTTTGCTTTTGACTTTATTTGTGTTTGTAATTGTTATTTTTGTTTTTGATTGCTTTTATGTTTGAATTTTTGCAGGATTAATTTCTAGGTTCAATTTTTGCTTAGTGTGTTTTGCTATATAACCCCGGTTAAATGGCGGATAACGGTACTCCATGACAATTCCAATCAGTTTAATTCAGTTTTCCAAATAACTGATCCCCAAAAAAAGGCATGGACAAAATTTATACAAACCTGCGAAAATATTTTCCATCGTTGCCCCAAAATGCTCTGAAAAATATTTACAAAGCACGTTCCGAAAGATTACGCTTACAGATGATAAACAACATTCCTGTTGAAATTCGCTGGTTGATCGAAGCTAAGGTACGTCTAGCAGATGAGTCTGCTGATTCATTTATATCTTACATGCCTGGTTTTGGAAGAAGTAACCTTGCAAAAAAACGAAGAGCTAAGAAGTTAGGGGTTACTTGTCACAAATGTGCACGTACAACTTGCAACACACGTTGTCGTTCTTTAGGAATGGTGTCTAATAATCGGGAAGAAAAAAATTTATTCATTAGGCATGGTTTGCGTAGGGAGTCACTGGATAATATCTTAACGACTCTTAATGCACATCCTAGTTGATATGTGCAAATGACAATTGACCGATTATGGCCACAATTTCAAAAAGAACATGCACAATATAGTCTTGGGAATCTGACTTTAAAAGACCCTGTTTGCCAATTTATAAGAAAATTGGATGGGAAGCATATCCCCGACCCATGGAGGGCGTTGAAGCTGTTTCTGAACGTAAAACCAGAGGAAGATGTGAGCCACAATCACAACTACCAGTAAATATCCTTTTGTTTTTATTATCTTTTTCCTTCCGCATTTAATGTCTTTTGTAATTATTATTGTTTACTTTTGATTTTTGAACCATTTGAATCTAATATCATTGACAAATACGCCACCCTATACATATAGGTGTATCATTGTGTTACCTTTTCAGGATCTATAAATAAAAGCATTTGTTTTCCTTTTTGCTTCAATCACTCATAAACATTCAAAAGAAAAATTCAGAGAGTGCATTAATGGTGTCACCTTCAACTAAACGATTCACAAACATTTGTGTGTTTGGTGGCACCAATTATAGGAAATATAGAGAGTTTGTTGATGCTGCAACTCATCTTGGTAAGGTTTTGACTGAGCAAAAAATACACCTAGTGTATGGAGGAGGTAACTTGGGATTAATGGGGTGTGTTTCATGAGCTGCACGAGACTGAGGTAGTCAAGTTCTGGGTATTGTCCCAAAAGCTATGGCTGCAGCAGACACCATCGGAAAGACAAACGGTGAAGAGTTGGTTCTTTCAGGTATGCCTGAAAGATTGAATGCTATGTTACATCATGCTGATGCGTTTATAGCTTTGCCAGGTGGTTTTAGAACCTTAGAAGAAATCTTTACAATGGCATCCTGGGCTCAACTACACATCCATGAGAAACCCATCGGTTTGTTGAATGTTAATAAATTTTATGATGGTTTGCTTTCATTTCTTGATCATGCTCAAAAAAATTATTACATTCCACCTTCAATCCGAAAAATATTTATATCTGTTTCAAGTCCTCATGATCTGATTGACCAGTTACAAGCTTTCAATTATGTGCCAGATCCTTCAACCTCCAAAATTGATTGGTCCACTGATGAAGAGAACAAGAAACACAGAATTGATCTGAATCTCAGTTTGTGATTGTCCCATGGTTTTTATACATTTTATTTTCCTTTATTTTGTATTTCTTTTGTTGTTTTGCAGGATTTTGTTATCTTTCAAGTTGTTCAGGTGATATCTTCTAACCTTAACTCTTTCTAAAGACATTGAGGACAATGTCTCATTCTGGTTGGGGATGAGGGGATAATTGATTCAATAACTTTTGCTTTTCAAAAAAAAAAAAAAACTAACTTCTGACCATTTTGTTTTTGTAAAGATGGTCGAGTAAGGAGATCTTTTAGATACTTCTGAGACGCAACTTTGTAGTTCTGATGCATTTGTTTTTCCTCTCTTCTGACTATTCAAATTTATAAACTCTCTATTGTGATATCATTGACTAATCCTCTTGTTCATTAAGTCATCTTGAGAAATTTTTTGAACTATTCTACACACACACACGCACATTGACACGTGATTATGTGCAGTAAGTTGAGATTTTACGATATTTAGTTCTGAAACATCATTCAAGGGTAACAACCGAAGGCAGTGGTCTTGTTTAAAAATATATATAGTAATAATAATAATAATAATTTTGTGTGTTGTGACCAAAACTCTTACTTAGTAGCCGGGCCTCATGCCTCAGTAAGCATAGAGTGTTCGCGCAAAATGGTGGAGTCTGGATAAGAATAAAGTGCAGTTCTGTAGCCTCTTTAACTTGAGCAATTAAGTTCGAGGGGTGTTTTAACACTTAATGCCCTAAGACCAACTGGTTTGGGAGTCATTGACTCAAAGCTCGTTACACAGGTTAAAGAGAAAGCTTAAGGAAATTGTACTAAAAAAAAAGAAAGAAAAAACATCTGCAATCCGAGTAATTAAGCCCGTATGAGTGTTTTAACACTTAATGCCCTAAAGCCAACTGGTTTGGGAGTCATTGGCCTAAAGCTCGCTATATGGATTAAAGATGGAATGTTTGTTTCCAATTTTGTTATATTAAAAAAAAACCAAAAAAAGAAAAAATTAAAATAAAACTACTGCCTAAGGAAGAAGCCCTGATGAGATTTTGGAATGAAAATATTGTTTGATTTCAATTAAATCTCATAGTTATCATGTTGATCTTTATTGAGCACAAGAAAGTTTGATTGATAACTCAATTGATGACTGGTTGTCAAAGGGTGAGAAAAGAGGTATGGGAGAGTTTGTTTATTTGGTAGTTTAGAGTTTTGAATTTGAGTTTTTACTATTTTCGCTTTAGTTGCTAGGGACTGGCAATAAGCTGATTGGGGGGTGTGATTAACACTGAAAAGTGTATGTTTACTAAGGGATAATATCATCATTTTACACTTCCAATACGATTAATTCCCCAATTTAGACATAATTTCGTTCGCTCGCTTAAATAAATGTGTTGTGTAGTGATCAGTGTATTTTTCTTTATTTTTCAGAGGTAATTTGATCAATTCAGAATTATGAAGAAGTCAGATGGCAAAACAAATATCGTGTTCAAGTTTAGAACGTCAAAAACCTTAGGAAGGGCACGAAGGGCATTTTTGAAATTTTGACCATTCACTGTTCACAGTTGACTTTCACTGTTTTCACAGTTGACTTTTCACTGTTCACAGATGACTTTTCACTGTTCACAGGTGACTTTCACTGTTCACAGTTGACTCTCACTGTTCCTGATGACGTGGCATATTCCTATTGGCCCAAACTACGAGTGCACCATACACGCGGCTGCAGAGAATCATATTCTAGAAGTTGATGCACTGTTTACTATTTACTTCACGGATGAGTTACTGTTCACTGTAACTGTTCACTGTCACTGTTCACTGATGACGTGGCGAAATCTAAATGCTCCATTGTAAATTCATCTGATGGTCAATTTTCATCCGTATTTTATATAAATAGGGAGCTTCTCCCCCCTAATTTGTATATTCTGAATCCAAATCTGATGTTAGATTTGTGAAATTCTCTCTCTTTTGTTCACAAATTCTCAATTTAAATAAAATAGTTATTTTCTAGTAAATTATGTCTGGGTAATTTTATATAGTTGGAGCCAAAGGTTATACTGTTGGTATGGAAAATATGATCCAATTTGGTAAGTTTATTATTTTTATACTTTCTCCCCTCTGATCTTTGTGGACTTTTTGACTCACTGTAGATAGACAGATATTGTCTAGCACAGTGAGTACTTTTACCCATATTTATCAGAGAGTGGTTTCTCCCCTCTGATCTTTGTGGAGTTTTTGACTCACTGTAGACAAACAGATATTGTCTAACACATTGAGTACTTTTACCCATATTTATCAGAGAGTGGTTTATCCCCTCTAATCTTTGTGGAGTTTTGACTCACTGTAGACAGACAGATATTGTCTAGCACAGTGAGTACTTTTACCCACATCTATTAGAGAGTGGTCAGTGGAGTAGAATACCATCCCATTAATCTGAACCAAATATTAATAATTGGATCATATTCGAATTACCAACAGTGGATCTCTTAGCCCCAGTATTAATTTTAAATGATTTTCATTTTATAACAAGCTTAGTAATTAATCTAGATAATTAATTCTACAAGGACAAGTAAACAACCTCCCTGTGGTTCGACCCGATCTTACCGGTTAATTTATTATTATGACACTCTTATACTTGGGAGTATGAACACTTCTTTAGGACGTGTCACTAGCCTTTCCTTGAAGGTCTCTACCTTCCCGTCTACTCCTCTCTTTCTCTTGTAGACCCACTTACACCCTATGGGTTTTACCCCATCCGGTAAGTCTACAAGATCCCAGACTGAGTTAGAGTACATAGACTCCATCCCGAGATTCATGGCTTTAAGCCATTCCTCTTTATCAGGATCTTCCATTCCATTCTTAAATGTCAACGGATCGTCCACACTATCAGCTGAGACAACATATTGTCCCTCATATATACCTATATAGCAATCAGGTTGTCTCACAACCCTTTCACTACGAGACAACCCTTTCACTACGTCTAGGTGGTAGTGTATCATGATCATGAACCATCTGACTCTCAGATGTTTGTGGATCAACAACTCTTGTTGATGAAACACTAGTCTCACCAGGCTCTAATTCATTTAATACAATATTGGAACGAGGTTTATGGTCACTAATGTAATTGTCTTCAAGAAACGTTGCATTTGTCGATACAAATATTTTATTGTCTTCAGGACTACAGAAGTGTCCACCTCTGGTCTCCTTGGAGTATCCTACAAACAGGCAGACAACAGACTTGGAGTCTAGCTTTCCAGTTCTGTTCTTCAGCACGTGTGCTGGACACCCTCATATGTAGCAATGTCATAAACTAGCTTTACAACAATTCCACAATTCTAGAGGAGTCTTAGGAACATATTTGGATGGCCCTACATTCAAAATATATACTGCTCTTTATAACGTATATCTCCAAAAGAAATTTGGTAACGATAAGAAACTAATCATAGATCTCACCATTTCCATTAGGGTTCTATTTCTCCTCTCCTCTACACCATTTTGCTGAGGTGTACCGGAAGCTGTGAGTTGGGAAACTATCCAATGCTTGACCATAAACTCTTCAAACTCTTGGTCAAGATACTCACCTCCACGATCCGATCGCAATGACTTGATAGTCCTACCTAATTGATTCTCAACTTCAGCTCGAAATTCTTTGAACATTTCAAATGTTTCCGACTTCCATTGCATTAGGTAGACATATCCGTATCTTGAGTAGTCATCTATAAAGGTGACATAATACTCATAACCACCTCTAGCTTTAACATTCATCGATCCGTAGACATCTGTATGTATAAGCTCTAGCGGTTCTTTAGCTCTAAGCCCTTTTCTAGTAAAAGGTCTCTTAGTCATCTGACCTTCCAGACAAGATTCGCAGACAGGTAAGGTGTCAACCTTTAACTTACTTAAAGGTCCGTTTTTTACTAATCTGTCTATCCGGTCAAGGTTGATATGACCAAGCCTTAGATGCCAGAGATACGTGTCATTATCTGGAGAAATCTTATGTCGTTTAGCTTTTGGTTTTTCAACCTTAAACATTTCGGTGTTGAGCAGTGTAGTATGTATTAACGGTCTTAACACATACAAATTGTTTTTATTAATTCCTGAATAAATATTCAGACCATTCTTTCCAATAATAACAGACTTATTATTAAAAGAAATAGAATATTTTTGATCAAATTCCATGTAAATTCAGGAATACAAAATACATTGTCCAACAATATATAATTGTTACAAAAAACGTAATCTAGTTAAGCTCACTGCTCGTGCGGACACGATATCCCCTGACCCCACACGCATTGAGAAGGCTTGCTCCTCTAGCTGTGTCCAAGAATCAGTCCATTGTAAAGAAGAACAAACATTGTTAGTGGCCCCCGAATCAACTATCCAGGGTGAAGAATCATCTTCCACTAAACACGACTCAAGAACAAGTAAATCATATTTACTTTTCTTTGACTTCTTCTTGCTTTGGGCTTTCTTGGGTTTGGGCTTACCCTTCACTTTTCCAGTAGACCTCTTTTTCTTCTTATTATTTGAGTAGGAATATGGTTCGGTAACTTTTGCCTCACCAGTCTTGCCCTTGCAGTCCTTAGTCAAGGACTCAAAGATAGTGAGCTCATTGAGCAACTGTGTGAGATTGAATCTTAACTTGTTCATCTCGTAGTTGCTTTTAAACTGATCGAAACTCTTCATAAGAGTCGTCAGTATGATGTTCACTTGAATGGGTTCATCAATGGCCCCTCTATTGACTTATGCCGTGTTAAAGTAGAACATCATGCTCAGGACATGTTCCCGAACTGACGTACCTTCCTTCATCCGAGCGAGCATAGCAGAACGAATGGCTTCGTGTCGTTTTTGCTCGGAGGGTTGCCCGAACATAGCTTGCAATGACTCCATGATTTCAAATGCTGAAGTCATTGCTTCATGCTTTGTGACAAGCACATCTGTCATAGAAGCCAACAGATATGTTCGGGCCTTCTCATCAGATGAGACCCATCTCTCGTATGTCTCACGAACAGTTCGTGTGGCAATGGCAGCAGGCGTTGGAGGACATTCCACCGTAAGCACAAACTTGAGGTATTTGGTGACCAATATTGCATTAATGTTAAGGTTCCACTTAGTGTAGTTATCACCGGTTAATTTGTCGTTTGCGAGAATTTGAAGTAATGCAGAAGACATTATTGCTGAAATAAATAAAATATTCATTCAGTCATTTATTTAAAACAAGTGCGAGTGCTTTGGCATAAATTTAAACATGATGCATGCACATGTTTAACGAACTAGAACTACCGTAAAACTAGTTACTATACCACGACAATCCAACATACCACAAAGAAGTTCCGTCTTAGGGTCGGTCAAGTCTTTGCATGTTGTTCCGAAAAATAAATTGGCTCTGATACCAATTATTGGAACCCCGTTCACCGGTTACGCAGCGGAACTAGGTTTTAAAATTTTTTATACAGATCATAATCTGTATCTGGGACCAGTGAACTTTGAATCGTAATTATTTTTCGGAACTAATACATACAATATGTATACATAGGAAATTGTAATCAATAAAATCAGATGAAGAACATATCAACGTTTAGAGGCTCCTTCACTTTACGATGTGCTCCTATCTGAACCACTCTTACCAACGTTTGGAAGCTCTTTCACTTTATGGTATGCTCCAGTCTGAACCACTCGATCTTCCTCGCTATCTCCCGGATCTGGTAACTGCGTGTGGGCGAATCACGATCTTAGGAACTTGAATGAAGGATGTAGATAAATATTTGAAGAAACTCTTTCTTCTCAATTTAGTGTATTGATTTCACGCACATATAAATTGCATCTCATGCAAAACTTAAATTGAATTATGTGGTTTCGTTCTTAAAATCATAATGTATATATCTATCTAATATATATAATTTTATTTCTCACGTTGGTAACAGAAAAAACACCTTTTGCACTGATAATGCATTTGACAAAAAAAAAACTGACCATAAACAAAAACTAACCCCATACCCTTTTTCCAAAACCAAAATATCACGCCTCCTTTTACAATATATATATATATATATATATTATAACTTTTGTTGAGTTTGATTTTTGATAAAAGTCAATGTCTTCTCTTTTGTTTGTATGTATATATATATGGATTCCAATATTCAACAAAATAGTATTTATAAAAAGAAATTTTTGGATTTCAGAACATTGTTAGGACAAAAGACTAAAGAAATAAATGTTAAATTTCAAAATAATACTTTTTCTACAAATCTTTTGAATAAAAATAGTTTGACTCATCACAACAAAATTGGTTTCAATGATTTACACATTGGCAGTGTCCAAGTTGGTGTAAAACCACTTTCAAAAATTGGTTTAAACAATTCACTTTTAATTGTTTTGATAGACAAAAGGATTACTGACTACAAGGAATCCATCCTTGGTATGGCAGAAACATCTTTGACTTATGGACCAATTTATTTTCAAGTTTACCCTAATTTCACTATTGCATTAAATACTGATGAGCATAAAGAAAAATGTTTAGTTATTGACATACAAACCCACAATTATAATTTTTTTTGAAAAATCCAGTCCTTATAAACTAGTGTACAGGGTCCACTATAGAGTTTTAACTTCTGGACTTATACCAAGCTATATACCACCGTCAGTTCCAGCTGGCCAGACTATATGTTTTAATGCGTCACCTTCTGTTAACGTACTTGTTCCTATTCCGGTCAGATGGGAAAACATTAAATTCCCTGATGATTGGGTCAAAGAAAAAGTTGACCAACCTTCATATAAACCACCTATGAGGAATTTACATGACTGTGTTACTGAACAAGATGGAACTTTAAGGATATCATTTAGAAGAAGTTTATCAATAAGAGAGACTGATAGTGACCATTCCAGATCCCTAAGTGATTTCCAATCAGCTAGAAATTCCCTTTCCAGCTCATCTAGGAGGAACATTGCTAGACAGATACCTAGCTTGACTTCTAGAAGAATTGATAAACAACCCATGTTTTCCAAACCAAACTATGATGTAGAAGATGATTCTGAGCCCATCAACTTGAGACCCAGAAGAAGACCTACACATATGCCACATGTTTTAAAAACCCCGGACCATACAACCCACCCAACCAACTCAAACACATGTGACACATGTCCAGAAAACCCCAGAACAAGTGGCCCAACCAATTCATACTTATGACCAAGGACAAACCTCACCTACACCATCTCAAGTCCTAACTGAAATACTAGAACCAGAACCCCGCATACGGACCATTAATGTTATCAATAAAGAAAAATTTGATTTCCTCATAACTGACTACCATTCCTCCCATAACCAGGAATTAAGAGAAAAATATGAAAAGAATTACTCTATAAATAAAAGAAAACAGTACCATGATAGATGGATCAAGTGTCTAGACGAATTTGATTTAAATATTTCATTTTTTGACTGGTATGTGGAAAGAAAAAACTATGAACAAACATGTTCCGTTATTAATAGACAAAACCTCAGATCTTACAAAACTAGGAAAGGAATCGAAAAACAAACGCACCCCCCTCCTAGAGATTTCGAAATTGACATGCCTAATGAAGATGATCCAACAGGAACCAACATAACAAAATATACTCCTTTTATTTTGTTCGATGAACCAATGTCCCAAAACACTACCTCATCCTCCCACCAAATGGGATTGGTAATGAAACAAGGAAACTATACCAACTTCTTCCTTAATTCTATAGGTGAACAATTAGAAAAAATTGACTTAAACTTGACCCAGACTAATACCTCACCAATTAGAGAAGAGGTACCCCCTCAAGTCTATGTTCCTTACAATATGCCTTCCCCATCTAATAAAAGCAAAGGTAAAGGTAAAGACATAATCATAAAATCTGAACCAATTCTATTTCCTGACCATACTGGCATTGAAAAATGTTTTGACAACTTAATCGATGAAGCAGAACTTTTAAGAACATTAGAAGAAAGGTTAGGTAGGATCCCATATCCTAATGTCCAAACTATCGACAAAAAGACCCCTTCGGATTCTTCGGATGAAGAGGAAGAAACTATCGACTTCCAACAATTTGTACAAAAAATCACAACAAATGAAAAAACTGACAGTTACAATAAGACCAAGTATTTCCAAAACACTAAACCATATTATCCTAGACCTACTCCTCCAGACCTACAATATGAGGAGACGGTTCCCTATAGAGCCTATACTGGAAACGCTTGTTATCAATTTAATATTGACGGATTATCAGAATACCAAATAATCACAGTTTTAAGACAAATGCACACTATAGGATACATTTACATTAAAAAGCAAAATATGTCACATTCTGATGCTGTCACCTCTTTAACCACTGGGTTTGAGGGACAACTATTTGGATGGTGGATACACACCCTGAGCCAATTAGCCAAGACATCTATTATTGGTCACACTAAGACAGTTACCATAAACTATCCCACACCAAATCGTGACCCATCCACTTTTGAATCTACATCGACACAAACACAGACCACCACCACTACTTCTGAACCAGATGGTATTGATGTCTTATGCTATACCATACTAATGCATTTTGTAGGAAACCCTAATATCAATCAGGGAAAATAGTTTTCTAAAATACAAAATTTAAAATGTAAAAAATTAAATGATTTTAAATGGTACAAAGATATCTTTTTAACTAGAGTTTTCCAAAGGCCTGACAATGCTAATGCCTATTGGAAAGAAAAATTTATATCAGGACTACCAAAACTATTTTCTACAAAAGTAAGAGATGAAATGGTTAGACAAATGGGATGGTCTGATTGATCCCAATTAGACTTAGATACATGGACTTATGGAGAAATTATAGCTTCTATAAACGTTGTGGCTATGCAACTCTGCAATGACCTCAGACTTAAAAGTCAGCTTAAAAAACAGAAATTAACCACTAGAAAAGAACTTGGTTCTTGGTGTGAACAGTTTGGCTTTGACAGATTACCTTCTCACAAAAAGAAGAAGCATAAGCATAAGATGATTAGGAACCACCTCTCTAAAAAATATCCTTACCGTATTAATAAAGATTATAAAGCCAACAAAAAGGGAGATACCATATGGTCTCCTAACAAAAAGTCTAGAGAAACCGCTAACAGAAAAAATTTCCATAAAAAACATAATAAGTGTTTTAAGTGTGGCAAAGGCGGCCACTATGCCAACAAATGTCATGAACAAAAGAAAAAGATAAATAGCTTAGATTTAGATGACCAAACTAAAGAGAAAATCATCCAAGCCTTATATATAGACTCTGAAACACCCAGCTCTTGTAGCTTAGCCTCCTCCGACAATGAAGTTTTAATTATAGATGGGTCTTCCTCAAACTCAGAAACATCATCCTCATCTTATGACACTGAACCAGATAAACAACCTTGTTTCTGTAAGGAAATCAATGTCCTTGATAAATATGACTACTCCCTTATGATAAGTATGATAGACAGCATAGAAGATCCCATACAAAAAGCACAATACATTAAACAATTACAAAAAAGAATTACAGAACAACCTTCCAGAAGTAAAGATAACAAACCCTTAAATGAAACTAAACCCTTCAAAAATGCCCCTTTTGAGGAACCTGATTTTGAACAAAATGTGTTAGGAAAGTTTAACAACAAATCAAGAAGAGTTACTATTCCTGACCTACAAAAAGAAATCATAAATATCAAAGAAGAAATAAAAAGCCTAAAAATACAAATACAAGAACTACAAGTAACAGACGCTATTAACAAACAATTTACAAGAATAGCTCCTAAGAAACAAGAAACAGAATTTAATAGCTCAGACGAGGAACCTGACAAAGAAATTGAAGAACCACAAGACATTTTAAGTATAAGCCATATCAATTCTATACAAGAAGTAAGGATACAGAAATGGTATGTTGAAATTGACGTAAGAATAGCCACTAATTATAACATCCGTGCTACTGCACTTATTGACACAGGCGCAGACTTGAATTGTATTATAGAATCATTAGTCCCCACAAAATATCTTGAAGCTACCACAGAATCACTATATGGTGCCAATAAAATAAGACTAGACATTAATTACAAACTCACCAATGCTAAAGTCTGCAAAAATGGAGTTTGTTACAACAATGACTTTATTGTAGTTAAAACCCTTTCACAAAATGTCATTTTAGGTTTGCTCTTTCTATACTTAATATCACCTTTTAAAGTCATAACTGAGGGATTAGTAACTGAGTATCTGGGAAAAGAGATATTATTTCCTTTCCTTTTCCCTGTGCTAGTTAAAGATCTTAATACTATAAGAAAAGAAAACATCAGCAAAGAGCCACTAGAAAGTTATATTGCCACTTTAACCAGAAAACAGAATCAATTGAATTTTGTAAAAGATGATCTAAATTTCCAGAGACAAACCAAGAAAATAAAAGAACCAATAATCCAAGAGAAAATTGCAACTTTTAAGAGAAAATTAGAAAAAGAAGTCTGTTCATCTATCCCTAATGCTTTCTGGGACAGGAAAAAACATATTGTGACTTTACCTTATACTAAAGATTTTAATGAATGGAATCCCCACTAAGGCCAGACCAATACAAATGTCCTCTGAATTAATGGAATATTGCAAGAAAGAAATACAAGACTTAATTGACAAAAAATTAATTAGGAAATCTAAATCTCCATGGAGTTGTCCTGCTTTCTACGTCCAAAAAAATGCTGAGATAGAAAGGGGAGTTCCTAGACTAGTTATTAACTATAAATCTTTAAATGATGCTTTGTTATGGATCAGGTACCCGATCCCAAACAAATCCGACTTATTAAAAAGACTTTATAATGCAATCATTTTTTCAAAATTCGACATGAAATCAGGTTTCTGGCAAATCCAAATTGCTGAATCTGATAGATACAAGACGGCTTTCACAGTCCCTTTTGGACAATATGAATGGAATGTTATGCCTTTTGGCTTGAAAAATGCCCCTAGTGAGTTTCAATGCATTATGAATAATATTTTTAACCCTTTCACTGAATTTTAAATTGTTTACATTGATGATGTGTTAATATTTTCTAATAACATTGATCAACATTGGAAACATTTAGAAATATTTTACAAGACTGTTAAACATCATGGTTATTCATATCAGCACCCAAAATCAATCTTTTCCAAACCAATATCAGATTTTTAGGGCATAATATAAAGAGAGGAACTATCATTCCTATTCATAGAAGCCTAGAATTTGCAGACGAATTTCCAGACGAAATAAGAGACAAAAAACAACTCCAAAGATTCTTGGGATGTTTGAACTGCATTTCAAATTTTTATAAAGATCTTAGTATCATTTGTAAACCACTCTTTCTGAGACTTAAAACCAATCCCCCACCATGGACCAATGAGCATACTAAAGCTGTTTTACATGTAAAAACCTATGTCAAAAACCTCCCTTGCCTGACTATTTGTCATCCTAATGCTCCTAAGACTGTAGAAACAGATGCATCAGACCTTGGTTATGGAGGAATTTTAAAACAAAAAATTAATGACCAAGAAATATTAGTCAGATATGTTTCTGGATCTTGGAATGAGACTCAGAAAAAATATTCAACAGTAAAAAAAGAAATCCTATCTATTGTTTTGACCATTCAAAAACTGCAAGATGATTTGATAAACCAAAATTTTTTATTAAGAGTTGACTGCCAGTCAGCTAAATTCATTCTAAAAAAGGACGTGAAAAATCTTGCCTCAAAACAAATCTTTGCTCGATGGCAAGCACTTTTATCAGCTTTTGACTTAGATATTGAGTATATAAAAGGATCAGAAAATAGTCTCCCTGACTTTCTGACCAGAGAATTTTTACAGGGAGAGAAATGACAAGCACCAACCGAGGTCGCAGTGGTGGCCGAGGCAGGGGCTCCACCAGATCTGACTTATCTGATGACTTATTGACTTATCAGTCCTCTCCTAGAGGAAGTCACAAAGACAAATATACGATATCATTACTATCACAACCCAGATCTCCTCACCAATTACCCATACAATTTCCACATTTGCCTCCTGCTGGGCCTCCTTCTAGCCGTAGCCCCAGCCAAAGCCCAGTCCATACAAACAACCCTTTTTCACCATTGGCTATAGACAGTATACCTTTTAAAAATGTACTATCATCAAATGTTAGCCCACACTCCAATAAACAAAACAAAATACAGGCCCAGAAAGAAAAAACCCAAATACAGACCCAAACAACACAAGCTTCGGCCCTTCCAAAAATCAATCACCCCACATATGCATATATCAATAAACCTTTCTTTGATAGGTTTTTTGTTATGGAAGACCCATTACTGCATGAACATTATTTCAAGGAACCCAAAAAGATGGCGGATGATTTCATCAACCCTTTTTTCGGGAGAATTCCTGAAGATCTGACCAAAAGACATATATTCTTTGAATTCATCTTTATTGACACAGACTCTATATTTATCTCTGATGTTTTCGACAAAGTTGACAAAGAAAAATTGATTTTTAGAAAAATCAAGATTTGCAAAATCATCACCCTAGAACAATGGGGTGGAAACCCTAATGCCACCAGAAATTTCAGTCGTGTGTTTCATGTCTCTGATTTCTCATATTGGGATTACAGAGATGCATGGACTAAATTCTTTTATGGCCAGAACCCTGAAAACTCTCTTTCATGGTTCCTCTATTTTGACAAAAATTTCCTTATTGATCTACCATATTGGTTTCTCGAATGGTGGGACAAATATGGCCCTATCATTGAGCTCCTTCCACCCCCAGTTAAAGAAAGTTTTTCCTTATGGACCTCAAATGTTGACAGACCAGATACCTGGGAATTTTACCCAGATTTATTTCTATTTTTTGTCCAGTTTAATTTAACTTGGATCTTTATGTTGGAATATTCCATCCAGGAGAAATTAATTGGAAATGTCAATGTTCCATATTTCGGATGACAAATAAAAATAAAATGGTGGAGTGGCATGAATCTTTCCAATTTAGGAAAGGACAAGGTTTCTAAATGGTTAGCTGACAATCCCACTTTCTGCATCACCAAAGCAAATGACCAGTCCAGCTTCTTGATGGCTAAATCATAAAACCAGGCTAGAATAGCTGCTGCATCATCTCCTGATGAACTTATGAAAATTGCTGAAGAAATGAAGAATACCATGGCTAGTATGTCCCAAGCTGGATCTGACAATAGCCAAAACATTGGTGGGTCAGAAGGTGACCCATTTGATTGCAACGATCCATCAACCTATTTTGGACATGACTAAAAGATGATCAATTGCCGACAAAGCAATAAAGTAAAAGGAGCCAGATACGACAGACAACAGTGACGAATCTCCAGTTATGGCAGACAAAAGGAACCTTATCCTCTTCTTTCGACAAAGCAGAAGCCAGCTGCCTTCCATTATTACTTGACTCAACCAGAGTTTACCAACACATTACCCTAGTTTCTTTATTAGTTAATGTTGATCAGAACTCTATATAGATGTACTTTGGTTTCTTTTTGAAATCAAGTTCAGTTTTAATATCTTATTTCTCTGATTGCTCTGCGTAGCATCAATATCTCTCCTCTCCTTTCTATTGTAAACTTCTGAGACTTATTTCTGTATATCAACTTTGTTGTCAGACCTTTGTTCTATAAACACTGTAAGACACTATTTCTCTATCTTTTTATGATCTATCATTTATCATTTTCTGGTCTGAGTATATAGGCTGGAAACCCAAACATATCCGTACGCAGTTGTATTATACCGAATAGGATAGACAAGGGTGTAATAACGCCACGTACTCATTAGGACCATTGTTATCTGTTTTATAATACTGTATTGAGGTATATTTGAACAATTGCTTGATCAATTATTTCTCTGTTATTCTTTATACTTATTATTGTGCTGTATTTTGTCTTGTGGTTTCTATTATATATCTTCGTGTTCTGTTTTTGTATCATATATATATTTATATATATCCTTATTTGTATCTTATACAAACACATATATATATGCACACACCAATTTGTATCCTATGCAATCTCTTGTGTTATAATTGATATATATCTTTTAATTATCATTTTCAGATATATCTAATATATTAAAAGTGATAATAAGTATTTTAAATTTAAATTTAAATTCAAATACTTAGATAAATGATTTAGTAAAATAAAATAATCCTATTATTTTATCTTTACCTAAATTCATATATCAACTAACATCCTCCATATAATAGTTAATTAATAATTCATAATTATCAATATAATTAAATAATCTAATTATTTAACTAATCTAACTATTAACATTCATTAATTAAATAATCTTATTATTCAATTAATTCCTGAATATATACGTGTCACTTTTGTAACACAATTAATTAGACAATCCAATTAATTAACTGTGACCTTTGTTACCTAAATCGATCGGGCTAGCAAAGGGACCTAATGGACCTACAGTATTTTGAGCTTCAATAATCCTCGGAATCATTAATTAAACTTTTTAATTAATATTCCTTGATTATTAACTCCGGTGTTATTCCACTAAAAACCCGAAGCTGTACTCTCTCAACTGTAGACGCTTTTACACAGACCGATACAACTCGGTGTCCATCGATATTGCTATTACATATGGTGTGATCCTCCACAATAGTTCATAATTATAGATGGGTCAAATGTCTGTTATACCCCTCTAATCACATATATCCATTAAGTACCATAGATTCTCTAATGGACAATAAATCCTATTTCCTTACGGAATTAAGAGAGCGCTCATATTGTCCAAGCCCTGAATCAACCCTTAAGGGAACTACCATCTATTTCTCTCAAGAATGAGTGGATTCTACTATTGTGTACAAATCTTCCCAGCCATAAGCCAAACCGCAATCCTAACATTCTGAGTATATTGATCAGGAAATGCATCTGACCTCACCCATGGTATATCAAAGACCACGATCTAACCTGAAGGAGTCGATAAGACACTCAGGATTAAGATCACCCACATATACCATCTTTAGTTGATATATATGAATCTCATCGGTAAACGGATCTTGTGAGAGATTCATATAGATCATGGCCCAGACCTATATGATCACATCATACAAGGTGTCTCCATTCCCATATCTCTTATGAATGATTCAGGATAGAATCACTGTACATTACGGAATGGACCGCAGCTATAGATTAACCACAAATAAAGTACCCAGTTTTATTTGCTATCTATGGACTCTTTAGATTGCACGTCTCTTACTGTATCCATCTGTATAGGACACACATATACACAGTTCGATATTACATTCGGCAATCCAGGATGTTAATATGTACACAAGTTTATAAAATAAATAACATAACAAAAATGAATTGAACCTTTCTTTTTATTTACTTCATAAATCCATTTACAAATTACATGTTTAGGGCATAAACCCCAACACAAACCCCTCGGGTTGCTCAATAAACACTTCATCTTGCAAGAAGCCATTGATGAAGGCACTCTTAACATCCATTTGATGTAATTTAAACTTGTACACACAAAAAATGGATAAGAGAAGCCTAATGGACTATAATCGGGCAACGGGAGCAAAAGTCTCCTCAAAGTCGATACCTTCAATTTGTGAGTACCCTTGTGCTACAAGTCTAGCCTTGTTCCGCATAATGTTGCCAACCTCATCGGATTTATTCCTATAGACCCACTTGGTGCTTATCACATTAGCGTTATTAGGCCTAGGAACTAGAGTCCAAACCTCATTTCTTTCAAATTGATTTAGCTCTTCTTACATAGCAAGAACCCAAAACTCATCACTTAAAGCTTCATCAACCTTTTAGGGTTCAATTTTAGAGGTGTAACAAGTATAGCTAATTTGATTTACTAATTGATCCTAATCCTAACACCTTCATTCACATCTCTAGTGATGTCACTCTTGTTGTAAAGATTTCTAACCCAAGGAGCAGGTTCCTTAGAGTCCAAGGTAGAGTCTATATCAAGCAATTGAGAGACCTTTTTCTCAAGATTTGACTTTTCATCACTAGAAGTCTCACCAATCTTCTCCAAGGGAGAATCATCTATCATATTAATCTCCTCATCATGGTTACTAACCTTAGGCCTACAATCATCTATGATCACATTGGATGATTCCATAACACTTCGTGTCTTCAAATTAAAAACTCTATAGGCCTTACTATTTAGGGCATAGCCAATGAAAATCCCCTCATCACTTTTAGCATCAAACTTGCCAAAATGATCACGGTCATTTAGAATGTAACACTTGCTTCCAAATGAGTGGAAGTAACTAACATTTGGCTTCCTTCCCTTCCACAATTTATAAGAGGTTTGCCTAGTACCAGGCCTTAAAAACACTCTATTTCCTATATAATAAGTTGTATTCACTGCCTCGACCCAAAGATTCCTAGAAACATTGTTGCTAAGCAACATCACACTAGTCATCTCTTGAAGGACCATATTCTTCCTCTCTACAACTCTATTTTGTTGAGGAGTTCGAGGAGTCGAGAACTCATGGGAGATTCCAAGACTATCACAAAAAAATTCAAAGAAAACATTTTCAAATTCTCTCCCATGGTCACTCATAATTCTCTTAATGCATTTTATGTCAGAATCCTTCTCATTTTGAATTTTAGTGCAAAACTTTTTAAAAATTTCAAAAGTTTCAGATTTTTCTCTAAGAAAGTAGGTCCATGTAAATCTATAAAAATCATCAACACACACAAAGATGTACCTCTTGCCACCGAGACTCTCGGTTTGCATGGGACCCATAAGGTTTATATGAAGAAGCTCTAGTGGCTCTTTGGTGGAAAGATACTTACCCTTTTTATGCACACTCTTAGTTTGCTTTCCTTGTTGACACGGTCCAGACACTCCCTCAATCCTATTTCCAAACTTTGGAAGGCCTCTCACAACATTCAACCTCTCAAGAACTTTCAAGTCTTTGAAATTCATATGACCTAACCCTTGATGTCATAATTCAACTTGATCATAACTAGACAAATTGCAACAGATGCCATTGGAATCATGACAATAACAATTGTCATTTGATCTTTTGCCTTTCAATAGAACTTGTCCATCTTCTCTTAGAATTGAGCAATCAACTTTGCTAAACATAACCGAAAGCCCTTCATCACTTAAATGTGATATGCCAATATGATTGGCTTGTAAGCCATCTACATAAAGAGCATTAGGCAATGAGGGAAAACTGGGAATGGATATGTTTCCTTTTCCTAAAACCTTCTTATGAGAACCATCACCAAAGGTGACAAATCCACCATCCTCCATCACAAGTGGTTCAAAGAAACTCTTGTTTCCGTTCTTATTCCTAGAACACCCACTATCAAGGTACCAAGTATTGGTGGCTTTGGCTTTCAAGGCTACTTGAGCCACATGAAAATAATATTCATCCCTTCTAGTCCACCTAGATGAAATATTACTATTTATAGGAGCCATTGGTTCATTTTCTCTAAAATTCCTAGGTGCATGCATTTTGGCTCTTCTAAGCATATTCTTCTCAATCATGCTTTCAAAAAGACACAACTTAATAAATTTAAAACAATTCAGTCTTATGTGACCTTCAACACCACAATAATGACAAATATGAGTAAAGTTAGAATTTATACTATATCCTTGTGCAAGCATGGAAGACTTCCATTTCCTTTGAGTTGTCCTTCGGTGTTGAGCCGAATCTCTTCTTTGAAACATCCTTTGTGGTTGAGTCAAATTAGCTTCTCTTCTTGGTTGTGGGTGAAAGATCCTTTGTTGACTTTGAGAGCTCCCTGGAAGTTGAGGTCTTGTTTGATGAGCTCTAGCTTTTAGTGGATGAGCTTTAGCTTGAGACTTTGTTTGAGCTTTCATTTGAGCTTGCTTTGATGATTCTCCAACTTCATTCGATCTCATTTGTTGGTGTGAACCTTGAACCTTTTTATCTTCTTGACTCTTGACAAAGACAGTCTTTTTCAAGGAAGTGACATTCTTGCCTTCCACATATCCTAAACCCGTTTTATCACTAGGACTCTTCCCACATGATGCATCTTGTCAAGTTTCTCGGTTTTGGATGTCTTCTTGGCAACCAATTCTTTGGCTTCCCTAAGCTCAATCTTCAAGTTCTCTTCACTCTTCTTAGTGATCACAAGCTCCAATTTTATGCTCTCTTCTAACTCTTTTCCACTCTTTACTTTCTCACTCAAGTGAGTTATCTTCAAGGTCAACTCTAGATTCTTCTTTTTCAACTCTTGAATCTCTTTCTTCTTTTTCAATCTAGACTTTTCAAAAAACTTCATGAAGTCTACATAGTCCATTTCCTCATCAATCTCAAACCTAGAATTAGAAAAGGTGCTCTCATCACTAGAGTCATCTACTTCTTCCTTATCACTCACAACTTCCTTGTCATTATGAGATGTTGTGAAGGCAATAAAGTTTGCAACTCTATCTTCATCATCCGAAGATTTTTCTTTTTCTTCTAAATCTTCATTATCGATCCAAGTGGTCGTTATCACCTTCCCCTTCTTCTTTTTCTTTAAATTTGCACATTCTGGAGCAATGTGACCAAAACCACTGCATTCATAGCATTGAATGCCCTTCTTGGAGTCACTTTCTTAAGACTTTTCCATCTTTTTGAAAGGAGTTTTCTTTTTCACTTTCTTTCCCTTGGACCCAAATCCTTTTCTCTCAAACTTCATGAATTTCTTGAATCTTTTAACCATGAGGGCCATTTCTTCATCCGAGTCCTCCTCCTCTTCTTCAACCTTAGTGGTCTTCAAGGCAATGCTCTTTTACTTCTTATGAGGTATGGGTGTGGTGTTCCATCTTGACTCATAAGCTAGAATTCTTCCAATGACTTCACTTGGCTTCATATTCTTGTACTCACTATTCTCTTCAAGTGCCATCACTTTTGATTCGAACCTTGACGGAAGTGACCTCATAATGTTTGCTTGACTCTCCTATCCGAATAGAGGTCACCCCAATTGATGGCTTTGGTTGACGATATCCATCAAATTCACTTAAAAGCCATTTAAGCATTCATGCTCCTCCATCCTAATCATCTCAAATTACATTTGGAGGACTTGAAGCTTTGAGTCCTTGACTACCTCGGTTCCCACATGTGCCATTTGAAGAATGTCCCAAGCCTCCTTTGCAACCCTAGTGTTTTGGACCAACTTGTATTGATTTTTGTCCCCGCAAAGGATGACATGCATGGCCTTGTTGTTCCACTTGGATGCTTCAAACTCTTGAGTACTCCAACTAGACTTGGGCTTAAGAGTTTCTACACCATCGTCATTGGTCATTGTTGGAGGAATATACCCATCTTCAATAGCCATCCAAGCACAGTCATCTATATGGCAAAGATAGGCTTCCAACTTTCCCTTCCAAGAAGCATAATTCACCCCATTGAGCAAAGGAGGTCTTGTGCTTGAGGCTCCCTTATGACTATTAACGTTTCCACTCATAGTGTCTGAGGGTAATGGATGTAATGCAAATGCAATGTCACACAAATAGAAAACAATCAAACTAAAAACACTAAGCAAGACACACACACAGAACAATGATCACCTAAGTATATCTAGGGGCACCAGCTCTAATACCAATTGAAATTCCCTAGAAAGTGTATATCTATAACCTAGAGGGGGTGAATAGGTTTTAATACGATAGATTACCATTTTTGCGAATTAATCAATATTATCAATTTTACCTCATTCTACTAAGTGTTCAAATAAAAGACAACAAACATAAAACAGTAACAACACGCAATATATACATGGAAACCCTCCAAATGGGAAAAACCACTGGCTATTCAGTGCGCCACACTCGATCCTCAAAATCCACTATTGAGAGAAAGTTTACAACCTAGGTTGACCTCCCATCTAACCCTCCAGTTAATAACCCTTTCACTCAACCCAACCGGCCTTAATAGTGATTTTGGATCACCAACCTTGTGCACTAATCATATAGCCACAAGCTTAACCAACAATGAAGAGATAATGGAAACCTAAGTGAATATGCAAGAATATTCTACATGCAAAAATGTTAGGTCAAGACATTCATGCTTATCTAGGATTAATAATGACAATTAGAGCAAATCTAGGCAAGAAGAATTAGCTATAAGGGTAAAATCGTCCTAAAATCTAGCTATCACAAATTAATGCATCTCAACCAACAATCAATACATAAGCATATCATAAAAGTAATTAAACATACAAGCAAGCATTTAATTTGTAATAGAGACTAAAACCCTAGGTATACATGTCTTAGTAATGAAACTATAAAGTCTAGAGCATGTAAAAGTTACCTAGTCAATAGGAAGATGATGCTCCATGCTTAGATGATCCTAGAATAAAGCTAGATGATCATGAGATGAAGTTGGGTTGGGTAAAAATGAGTGTTTGGGAGTCCCTCTCTCTCTAGAAAAACTAGAGCACACAAAAATGGTTTCTTAGACTCTTAAGAACCAAACAGAAGAGAAGAGAACATATATATATGGTGCTCTACTCAAAGTGACGTCGTTTTGGATTAAAGGCAACCAAAACTTATCAGGACCGATGGCTGTACCGCGGTACAGGTAAGTGTCCAGACCGCGGCATAGAGAGCGGTGTATAGCCCGGACAACACCGCTCTGTAGGCCGTTGTGCATGCAAGTGTACAAACCGTGGTCTGAACAGCATGCAACGCCTGTGAAACTCCAATTGGGAGACTGCGGTCCATGCAATAAGAACATGCCGCGGTAGCCATAGCGTGCAGACTCTGGTAAACACCGATGTGCAGACCGCGGCGAAGGCACTGCAAAGAGAGCGGTCTGAACCGCGGACTAGAGGAAAAAATCCTCTTTTTAAGGCTAAAAAATGCATTCAACACTCAAACAAGAATTAAGACACACAAGGCACACAAGATGGCAAATAAGTATGCATGCAAGATAATTAAAGGAAAATGTGTGAGTGTATGTGTGCACTAATAACTCTTCAATGAAAGTTAAGCAAGTGATTTTACCTTTGTTGATTTAGCTTGGTTACGAACAATGATGCCCTAAACTACCCTTACATATTGATCCCAAATGTGGTTGTCAACGAAATAAGCCAATCAAACACTGAGGAACTTACACACACAATAGCACGAAAACACTTTCCAAGAACAAATGCATGTGAGGTGAACAAACATAAAAAGCAATTGCACTCAATAAAGCACTATAAACAAATGCATGTGCAATGCTCCCTCTAAATGGGTTACTCTCTCTCATGATATCTCCCCAAAGCATGATCAATGCTCCCCCTATATTTCTCAAGACTTCTCTCCCTTTTTGTGATGAGATAGGCAAAGGAACTCCCCCTATCTTTTTGCTTTAGCAAAGAGAGCTATTAGCACAATTACGATGCATAATCATATAAACAAACTTTATACAACATAAGTAATTGAGAGAGATTCAATGAGTTTTATTTACAGAAAAATATGTGACATGATGCATTGGAAGCAAGACATGTTGCATTCAAATCCAAAACAAATGGTATTTGGCAAAGCAAACATCAAAAGGGTTTCCAAAAGAATTCAAACCATTTGTACCCATTTGTCATAAGCAAACAAGATATAGTTTCAAAATTTTGAAAATAAAGCAATTATACCAATCCTTAAAGGCAAATCAAGACATGAGCGACTATTGCACCCTTTTTTATTTTTCTAGATAATTATCTGTATGATAGTAGTCTTGTTTCACCATTAAGAAAATAGAGAAGACTAATTTGGATATAAAATCCTTATTAATTGTATGGATACAAGATCCTTATGGATTGGTCTTCTCATTTGCACTCACACACATTTGCATTAAAGCAATCAAACTCAGTTCATGCATGTCATTTTAAGCATGTCATTTTGAGCTCTCGTATGTTTCGGAACTAATTTGGTTGATGTCCCGTTGAATTCTTGATGGGTTGATTCTGGAGCTACTATTCACATTACGAATTCTTTACGGACTTCAGAAGCAAAAGGAAACCAAGGGATAAAGAAGATGTTGTTTTCATGGGAAATGGAGAAAAGGCTTTAGTTGAGTTTATAGGAGTTGTTAGATTACCTTTAGCTTCAAGAAAGTTTTTAGATTTAGTTGATGTTGCTTTTGTTCCTTCTCTCAGACGTAATTTGGTTTCTATTTCTAAGTTGGATATTAGTGACTATCGTTTTGAATTCATTAATAAAGGATTTGTTCTTTATCATGGTTCTCTTCTCATTGGTTATGGCTATTTGTATGATGGTTTGTATAAATTGAATTTACACTCTGATTTTGTTGGTGAATGTTTTCGTTCCGCTATTGTGATAAATTCTACCATTTGATCTAAACGCCAGAGAGAAAATTGGTCGTCCATTCTATGGCATAGACGTTCGGGCCATATATTCAAAAATCGAATCGAAAGATTAGTCAGAAATGGTATTCTTGATTCACTTGACTTTTCAGATTTTGAATCTTGTGTTAATTGTTTGAAGGATAAAATGACAAGAGCTAAAAAGAAAGGGGCTACCAGAAGTCAAAATCTATTGGAAATTATTCATATCGATATATGTGGGCCATTTTCACCCGCCGCACTTGGTGGATATAAATATTTCATTTCTTTCATTAATAATTTCTCGTGTTATGGCTACATCTATCTCATTCGCGAGAAATCTGAAGCCATAGATATCTTCAAAATATATAAGGTTGAGGTTGAACTGAAATTAGAAAGAAAGATCAAATGTGTCAGATCTGATCATGGGGGTGAATATTATGGTAGGTATGGTAAAGTTGGTCAGAATCCTAGTCTGTTTGCAAGAATGTGGAATTGGTGCTCAATACACTATATCTGGTGAACCTGAATAGAATGGAGTTTCTGAGAGGCGGAATCGTACATTAATGGACATGGTAAGAAGTATGATAAGTGCGAGTTCGTTGCCTAAATTTTTATGGGGTGATGCATTAAAGACATCAACTTACATTCTTAACAGAGTTTCCAGCAAATCTGTGCATAAGACTCCGTTTGAAATGTGGTTTGGTTCGAAGACAAAATTGAATCACATGAGAGTATAGGGATGTCCTGCAGAAGTGATGCCTTATGATCCTAATTTAAAAAAGCTGGATTTTAAGACAGTTTTTGTGGGATATGCGGATAAATCAAAAGGATATAGATTTTATTGTCCTACATACTCTATGAGGATCGTTGAATCTAAACGTGTTGTATTCTTGGAGGAAGGTAATGAAGTTGAATGGAATATACAAACTCAGGATTTTGAGTTTGAGGAAGACAAATCAGGTGATCTGACATCTTCTACTTCATTGGATGTTGTCATACCACCTCTCTTAGAGCATCATGATGAGTCTATATTCGAACAAGAAGATGAGCCCTTACCGGTTGTTGTTGAACCTCAACCGATCATTTGTGAGCCCGAGTCAGCTATTGATGAACCCCAGCCAGTCACTGATGATCCATAACCAATTTTTAATGTTCATTTGAGCTGATCTCAGGGGGTATGAAGATCTGTCATTCCTGATGATTATATTGTTTATTTACAGAAACATGATTTTGACATAGGAGTGGATGACGATCCTAGGAATTATGATCAAGTTGTTCATAGCCCTTAATCGTCAAAATAGATAGATGCTATGATCGATGAACTGAGATCCATGGATACAAATCGTGTTTGGGATTTGCTTGAATTGCCTGATGGTTACAAGCTCATTGGCTGCAAATGGGTTTTTAAGACTAAACGAGACTCTAAGGGTGCGTTTGGTACGTGGGACAGGACAGGACAACATGGGACAGTTTGTTATTGTCCCATGTTTTACGCGTCCTTGGCATGGGACATGACGGGACAAGGTGGGACAAAAATCACAAAAACTTATCTCACCCAAGACCCTAGGACAACTTGTCCCATGACATGGGACAAGTGTTGAAAAGACCAATTTACCCTTTAAATTTTTAAAATATTACAATTATATCCAATAAATTATAAATTACATTATATATTATAATTACATATAGAATATTATATATTATATAATAATATAATATATTATATTATTAAATATAATAGTATAATATAATATATATATATATATATTACAACACATAATATATATGATTTATATATATTAACATATATATATATATAATATATAATATGTGTAATATAAATAAATATATATATATTATAATATATTCTATATTATACTTTATTATTATATATATAATAATATTTAATATATTATTATATATAATAATAAAATAGAATATATTATATATTAATATATATGTATATATATATATATATATTATATTATGTGTTAATATATGTATATAATATAATATATATATATATATATATATATATATATATATTACATATGTTATATTATATATATATATATATATATATATATATATTATATTTATATGAAATATATTATACATATATATATATTAATACGTATTATTAACATATATATATATATAATATGTAATATAAATATATATATTATGTAAAATATATATATATATATATATATATTAATATTTAATATATTATTATACATATAATATATGATATTATATATATTATATATTATATATTATATGTAAATATTATATATTATATATTATATATAAATATTATATTTTCAATATTATATATCATATTATTATATATTAACATATAATAATATCAAATAATATATATAATAATATGTTATATATCATTATATTTAATATTATTATATATTATTATATATTAATATTATTACATATTAATATATATAATATTTTTGTCTATGTTGTTATATATATATATATATATATATATATATATAAGAGGGGTACTTTGGTCATTTGAACCTCTTGTTACGTCATGTCCCAGCCATACCAAACGCATAACAGTACAGTTTATAGTTTTGTCCAGGTCATTCAAACACAATATAGAACAACATGTTCTGTCATGTCATGTCTTGTCTTGTCCAGTCCAGTCTAGTCTCACCTTGTCATGTCTCATCTTCATGTCAAACGCACCTTAAATGCAATGTTGAGAGACATAAAGCTAGACTTGTATGAAAATACAAACACGGTTAAATGCTCAAGGCTAACCTAGAGGAGGGTGAATAGGTTAGGTACCTTTTTCGACTCCCTTAGAAACAAACAAAAGTTTGTCCCTCTAGATTGCTTGTATCACAATATAAATATATATCAATTAAAGACACTTAATCAATATATAAAATAAGTAAAGTGTGATACAAACAAGTAATCATAACACATACATAATCTATATTATAGAAAGGAAGTCAACTTGCATAAAGAGTTTTATCCATAGTATTCAAATAACAAATACAAATATAAAAGAGATAGGGATAGAGAAAAGTTGACACAATATATAACATAGTAAACCTCCGAAGAGGAAACATCCACGGGTTAGCAACCACCGGCAAACAAAATCCACTAGTAGATAAGACAAGTACAATCTCTCGAGTGACCCCTTCACCTAGAAACTACCCTCTTATCCTACTCATGAAGATTTCGCCCTCTTGCTCAACAATTTGAGGCCTCACACCTCTTGTCAAGACTTTATCGCTCACCCTTCCGGATTTCTTGCTCAACTATCCGAGTCCTCCCGACTCTAGTCAAGACTTCCTCGCTCACCCTTCCGAATCCTCACGACCCTAGGAAAGACTTCTTGCTCAACTATCCGAGTCCTCCTGACTCTAGTCAAGACTTTCTTGCTCAACAACATAGGTCTCACACCTATTGTCAAGACTTCCTTCTCACAAGGCATCTAGGTGATCATGAATGCAAAACGCAAACAAGCATGCAACATAGAATGTTATGATCAACACATCCTATGGAAAATACTAGACATGAGCATGAATGCACAAATCAAATGTAGTTTAGTCAATCATGCATGTTTAATCCATCTAGATTATGTAAGATATGTTCAACATTAATTACAACCTAGATACATGCATAGATCTAAAACTTGAATCACAAGATCTGTTCAATTAACACATAATCAAGTTTAAATCTCATAAACCAAAAACATGCTAAAATCATGTGACAAAGTCATTTAGATTAAAGCTAAAGTTCTAAAGCATATTCTTATTCATAGATTCAACAAAACACATGAATAGCTCAAAAGAACACAAGCACATGTATCATTGTGAGATTTTGGCCAAAGAGAGCCTAATGCATGTGAGGAACTATTTTTCACAAAATCAATCAATCAAAGATCATCAAATAGTCCTAGAATCAAAGCTAGCACAATACAATCCCAAACATGTAAAAACATAGGTAAAATCAAAACCTAACTCAACATGTGAGATTTCAATTGAAACTCAATATATCTTTAAATGAGTTCAAAACTCAAATAAAAACAATCACAAGACACATATATATGTTGAAGAATAAAACCCAAGGCAATTGACCAAGTTTTAAAAGAAAACTTTGAGAGAAAATCAATACCTTAGTTGATTTCAGTGCAGTTCAATTTTTGAGAGTTTAGACTCTAAAAACAGTAATAAAACTAATTTAAAACTTCAGAGAAAAGATGGAGGATGAATAGACAAACACTCTCAACTTTAAATCACTCAAATCGAAGTTCAAATGAAGAAGTTATGGTGTTTGGAAGGTGAGAAAATGTAGAGAGAAAATTTTGCACTCAAGCTTTAAATTTCTTCTTGGAATGAAATGTGAGAGGGAATGGAAATATAAGGAGAGGGAAAGAATAAAAGAAAAAGGACCAAAATGCCCTACTTTGAGAATGCTTTCCTGAGATGGCGCATGGGCATCTCGGGGCAGCAAGGAGTTGCAGCAGAGATGGCCACGCGCCATCTCAGGCTTGCACCAATTGATGGCCTTTGGCCATGGTGCAGCTCCCTTGCACTCCTCTCGCTTTCTTCGACCGTTCTCCGGCCTCTGAACTCGGAATTCGAATCCGTTTCTGGATTATGAACCATAACTCTCTCAAAAACATGGATATATAAGATACTTAACCCAGAAAATAATAATTCGACTTGATATATGAAGACGAAGATAATGTATGCAACATGAGTTGAAAGTGTAGTATCTTTTGACTTAGAACTTAAAATCAATAGTATGAGTAGCCGAAATGACCGGAACTCAATCAAGAATGATTTAAGACTAAAATCAAGTTCAATATCCATGTTATACAAACATATACACATACAAACACAATTCACACTAGAATGCAAACTACATAGAGATAGATTTCAATTATGCATTTTCCAAAAACATGTTATTTCCATACCAATGCATGAGCATTCATCTTCAAATGTGTGAATGTGTTATACATGGTGCACAACGATGCAGGGATACATATGAATGAATGTATGTGTGTGCCTATAATAGTGCACAACGATGTAGGGACACAAATGTATGAATTGTGTGTGTGTGCCTAAGCCTTATAAGAGAAAGATAAGGTCTTAGTATACCTTTGTAGAACCATATTGCATCATTTCTCTTTGAAGACTTCAAACTTGCTTTGACTAGTTGTTCCTTCTTCTTTGAAGCTTGAATCATCATGAATCTAAACAATTAATATCATTAGAAGTAAACATCATTTTGATATGGAATTAATGCCAGCACAAACTAAAACCTGACATTGTAGCGAAAGGGTTCAGTCAAAAAGAAGGTATTGATTATACCGAGACTTTTTCGTCTGTCTCTTCGAAAGATGCATTTAGGATTATTATGGTCTTAGTTGCTCATTTTGATTTAGAGTTGCATCAAATGGATGTGAAGACTGCTTTCCTAAATGGAGATCTCTTAGAGGATGTATACATTGTGCACCCTGAAGGTTTTCAGGTTGTTGGAAAGGAACATATGGTTTGCAAGCTCAGAAATCCATTTATGGTCTGAAACAAGCTTCAATGCAATGGTATTTGAAAATTGATGAAATCGTTACATCGTATGGTTTTGTTGAAAATTCTATGGATCATTGCATATACCTCAAGGTCAGTGGGAGCAATTTTATTTTTCTTATACTTTATGTTGATGATATTTTGCTTGCCAACAACAATTTGGGGTTGCTGCATGATACCAAGAATATTTTTTTCTCGTGGCTTTGAAAGAAGGATCATAGGGAAGCCTCTTATATCCTTGGTATTGAGATACAACATTATAGGTCACTTGGTTTGGATTATCTCAAATGGCTTACATTAATAGGGTACTAGAGAGGTTTAAAATGTGTTCTAATTCCCCAGGTGAGGTACCTATCGTGAAAGGAGATAAACTTACGAAGCTACAGTGTCCACAGAATGAGCTAGAATGTTCTCAAATGAAAGATGTCTCATATTCATCTACGGTTGGCATTTTTGAAAATACAAACACGGTTAAATGCTCAAGGCTAACGTAGAGGGGTGGTGAATAGGTTTGGCACCTTTTTCGACTCCCTTAGAAACAAACAAATGTTCGTCCCTCTAGATTGCTTGTATCACAATATATATATATATATATATATATATATATATATATATATATCAATTAAAGACACTTAATCAATATATAAAACAAGTAAAGTGTGATACAAACAAGTAATCATAACACATACACAATCTATATTATAGAAAGGAAGTCAACTTACATAAAGAGTTCTATCCATAGTATTCAAATAACATATATAAATATAAGAGAGATATGGATAGAGAAAAGTTGACACAAGATATAAGGTGGTAAACCTCCGAAGAGGAAACATCCACGGGTTAGCAACCACCGGCAAACAAAATCCACCAGTAGATAAGACAAGTACAATCTCTCAAGTGACCCCTTCACCTAGAAACTACCCTCTTATCCTAGTCATGAAGATGTCGCCCTCTTGCTCAACAATTCGAGGCCTCACACCTCTTGTTAAGACTTCCTCGCTCACCTTTCGGATCCTCACAATCCTAGGCAAGACTTCTTGCTCAACTATCCGAGTCCTCCCGACTCTAGTCAAGACTTCCTCGCTCACCCTTCCAGATCCTCACGACCCAAGGGTTGAACTAACACATCATCTTCTCTACTCTTAACCCCACGAACTAAACATAATGAAGTAATAAACCCTGGTAATGCAAGCTTTTTATCACCTCTAGTAGAGAAAGTCGCACTATCAATGTAATACATGAGAAGATCTCCAAGGTTCATAGGTTGATTAGTTACCAAGGCATACACTATTTTGATCTTGTCCTTATTCAACTCGGTTGAATTCGAAGATCCAATAATGTTAGTGCAAATGAATAGATGCCAAAATGCATTAGTCTTAGTTAACTCATGTTGACTAATATATGCTCTACCTTTCCACTCAAACGAAGCATTGTCATAAAGAGTTCTACCCATGATATTTAGATTTTCAATGACATCCACATCTAGAAAACTAGAATCTATATCATTAGATAGCCCAAGAAACTTGTTAATGTTTTCTGGGTTAACTCTAAACACAACACCCCTAATCTTCATCAAAGCATCCAATAAGGTGGCGCTTTCCCTATATTCAAGATAAAACTCTCTAACAAGAGTATCATTCACAATTCCTATCATACTCACCCAAGATTCCCAATTTCTATCATTTAAGCACTTAAGAACATAAGAATCTTTACACTTACCAAAGTCAATGCCTCTCTCTTGAAATATCTTCTTAGTTCCATAGATCCCTAAATCTTTTGTCCTTGAATCTTTGGATCCTTTTGAGGTAGACTTGGTGTTCACAACGGGATTCAATTGTTTTCCACTTCCGGTAATCTTAGTTCTTCCCATTTGTTCTTGTGTTATAAGATGCTATATACATACAACAAAAGTGAGTGAAAGACAAAACAAGCATATTATTCACAAAGATATAAAAACAAAGACATATGACTTTATAATGATTCATCATGCAAGACAAAGATACTGAGTAATATCTTACAAGTATCATTAAGTCAAAATATGCCAACATGTAACAAAATGAAGCATGTGAACATATCATAAAAGAGAAAAATGTCTAGCATACAATGATCCCCCTTGATAAATGTTATAACTAAAATCAATGATAGCACAAAGTTCACAAAGATGTTCACACAATCACACATTCAAGCAATTTGAAGAAATATCAACAAAATAAGCTTCATATGCTAAGAGAGATACACAAAGATTTTTTCAAGTTCTCTCATAATTCTTCAACAATTGCTACAAATATCAGCACACTCATAAACATGTGTGTGAGAGATATGCTTCAAATATATATCAAGAAGTAGTTTGATAATCAACATGCAAACAATTTCCAATAACTATTCATCTTAAGCTTTTTCCATAAAAAGTCAAACCGATTATCATCCGAAATTTTTGCTTTTAAGAGAATATATTTCAACATATTAGCGTGTGTGTGCATGTGGCTCGTCATCCCATTTCTGTTTTTCAACCCGAGCTCATTTGATTTTCAACTATACTCCTTTTTAAGTCTTCCTCCTTTTCTTTTAGGCTTTGAATCAAAGAAATTTTCTTTTCATGATTCCATTTCAACACTTCTTTGATTTTTCCATTTTTTTTAACATAAACAAAATTCACTTCATGGCGGCTTTCACTCATCACAATGGTGTAGCTCTTTCCAACATTGGGTAGCTTTCACAACCAATGTGCGTAGCCCTTTCCATGAAGGTGCTCGTTGAGTTCTATGTATTTGTTGAAGCAAAATGGAAACTAACTATAGGTCATTTTAAATGTACTTAAGCACAAAAACTTCAAGGTGTATCCAAAGTTTACATATTAGTAAACTCAACCTACTAGCAAAACATATAAGAGAAGCAAGGTGCAATTTTAGAAAACCAAGATTTTATGGCTCATAAGCACATGATCTAAGAGCAATAAGTAGAGACTTATTCAAGATCATTACTTCTCTAATGAGTAGCTTTCAAAGAATATGAAGCTTATATTTTCAAAAGTAATGCCACTCGATATACTATACACAAATAATCATCAAAGTTAAGATCAATGTGAACAATATCACTATTAGATCCTAAAATAACAAATGTCAATAAGAACCATATGTATGCTATACAAAATTCTCTAATATGACATGTTATGATATGTATATCAAAAATTGAGTCAAAAGATGAATATCTAAGAGAACATGCATTAGAGTATAGAGATACCTTTTTGCACATTATATTCACCAAATATCATACTTCCGCCCTTTTTATGAGCACTCTTGCCTTGAATGTCCTCATGACAACAAGTTGATGATGTTTCACAACAAGAGTATAAAAAGCATAATATCTCAACTCAATCAACACATATATCAAAAGAACTTCTTTAAAGTTAACCAACAAATTTTGACCATCATAACAAATATGATATGAGATAACCAAGTTCATATCAATACATGGAGTATTCAAAGCTAGCAAGCAAGAATTCTCAACACAATTGATATATTGCCTCAAAGCTACCTCACATGTGCTTCTTATATTAGTGATAAGAGCACTCACCCTTGAACCACTTGCTCTTGGGTGTACCTACACAAACATTTCCAATATCATCCTTGACAACAATGTTAAATCTAGAGTAAAGTTCTTCAATGACTTGATTAACAAGAATATAATTAACACACTCTTCCTTAACATTTTCAACACAAGCTTTGTCAATTTGAACAAGATTTGTTTTCTTTCTACTCCACAACTTCTTCTCATGCTTAGCAATATTATCATGCTTTTCAACTTTCAAATCCTTAGCATGTTCAAGTTGAAGATTAATCTCCTTATCTCTAGATTTATTTCCTAATTTGTATTTTTCAATATATTTATAACACCTAGGCTTAATGTGACCTATTGTGTTGCAATAGTGGCAAATTGGAATAAAAGATGAGATTGTACCTTTTGGAGTTGAACTAGTTTCACTAGGAGTTTGCAAAAACACCTTGGTCGCCAACTTCTTCTTGGCTTTTGATCTTCTCTTCTTGTGTGGTTTCTTATCAATCACGACTTCATCTAAGTGAGTAGGAAGTGGTGCTTCCAAGAGCTCCTCTTCAACTACCAAGTCGTCTTCACCACTATGAGAGTTAATAAGATTCCTAACACTAGACACACTAACCGAATCATTCACTAAGTCCTTAATGGCCTCCTTAGCCGTGTCTATCTCTTCCATTAATTCTTGTTCTCTCTTTTTCAAAGAAGATATCACATTATCCTTCTTAAGGTTTATCTTTTCAGGTTCTCTAAACTTTTTCATAATATCACCTTTCTCACCAAGAAGTCTACGAGTGACAATCACAAACTCATCTAGTTGTTTCTTGATCAAATCATCCTTCTCAACTACCTCTCTTAGAACATTATCTCTATCTTCTTCAAGCTTCTCTATCTTGGCCAACAACTCAAGATTAGTAAGATTGGAACTAGAGCTTCCATGATGATTTGTATCAAAGTTCTTGTTCAAAGATATTGTACCATCAACATCTAGTGGAGAATGAGAAGTCGTTAGAGCTACAAAATTGTTCACCAACTCTTCATCACTTGAAGACTCACTACTAGAGCTCTCATTATCACTAGAGTTATCATCACTCCAAGCAGCCGCCAACACTTTTCCTTTCTTGTCTTTCTTAGATGGCTTATTGGTGCACTCACTAGCAAAGTGACCGAAACCATGACAATTATAGCATTGAACATCTTTCTTGTTCATGGCTTGACTATTCTTCTCATTCCTTGGAGATGATGTTTTCTTAACTCTCTTTTCCTTAGAAGACTTGCATATAGGCTTGGCATTCGTCTTTAGAAACTTCTTGAACTTTCTAACCAAAAGAGCCATCTCTTCATTTTCATCATCACTCTCCTCCTCAATAGCATTGAGAGCGATTCCCTTACTCTTAATCTTTGGCTTCAAGCACATCTTATAAGTTTGGAGAGACCCAAGCAACTCATCAATGTTCATACTATCCACATCCTTGCTTTCATCAATGGCAGTCACCTTTGATTTAAATCTCTTAGGAAGAGACCTAAGGATTTTCCAATTTAAACGCTCTTTTGATATAGGTACTCCAAGTGCTTGGCATTGGTTAGCAATGTTAAGAAGCCGGAATTGGAAGTCTTAGAAATTTTCTTCTTCACCCATACTTAAACCTTCAAATTGTGATGCCAACATTTGAAGCCTCGATTTCTTCACCGCTAAGGTTCCTTTATTAGTAACTTGGAGAGTATCCCAAGCTTCTTTTACGGATTCAAGATTTTGAATGTAGGAGAATTGATGCTCATCAACTCCTCCAAAGGTGGCATTCATAGCACGATGATGCTACTTAACAACCTTAAACTCATTCGTTGTCCAATCACTCATTGGCTTAAGTATCATGGTTCCATCCTCTTGAACCTTGGTAGGAGGACTATAACCTTCTTCTACTACCATCCAAGCCCTTTCATCAATAGAGCGAATGTAGGCTTTCATCCCCAACTTCCAATACCCATAGTTAGTGCCTCGAAGTAATTGTGGCCTAGTATTTGAGGCTCCTTCTGCCATTACATCATCTTGTAAACCCATGACTTCAAAAGCTTTTAAAAAACCGTGAATGTATCACCTGAACTCTCACTAAGTACAATCTAGTGTCCTGCTCTGATACCAATTGAAAATACAAACACGGTAAAATGCTCAAGGCTAACCTAGAAGGGGGGGTGAATAGGTTATGCACCTTTTTCGACTCCCTTAGAAACAAACAAAAGTTTGTCCCTCTAAATTGCTTGTATCACAATATATATATATATATATATATATATATATATATATATATATATATATCAATTAAAGACACTTAATCAATATATAAAACAAGTAAAGTGTGAAACAAACAAGTAATCATAATACATACACAATCTATATTATAGAAAGGAAGTCAACTTACATAAAGATTTTTATCCATAGTATTCAAATAACAAATATAAATATAAGAGAGATAGGGATAGAGAAAAGTTAACACAAGATATAACGTGGTAAACCTCCGAAGAGGAAACATCCACGAGTTAGCAACCACCGGTAAACAAAATCCACTAGTAGATAAGACAAGTACAATCTCTCAAGTGACCCTTTCACCTAGAGACTACCCTCATATCCTACTCATTAAGATGTCACCCTCTTGCTCAATAATCTGAGGCCTCACACCTCTTGTCAAGAATTCATCGCTCACCCTTCTGGATCCTCACGACCCTATGCAAGACTTCTTGCTCAACTATCTGAGTCCTCCCGACTCTAGTCAAGACTTCCTCGCTCACCCTTTCGGATCCTCACGACCCTAGGCAAGACTTCTTGATCAACTATCCGAGTCCTCCCGACTCTAGTCAAGACTTCCTTGCTTGACAATCCGAGGTCTCCTACCTCTTGCCAAGACTTTCTTGCTCAACAACATAGGTATCACACCTATTGTCAAAACTTCCTTCTCACAAGGCATCTAGGTGATCATGAATGCAAAACGCAAACAAGCACGCAACATAAAATGTTATGATCAACACATCCTATGGAAAATACTAGGCATGAGCATGAATGCACAAAACAAATGTAGTATAGTCAATCATGCATGTTTAATCCATCTAGATCATGTAAGATATGTTCAACATTAATTACAACCTATATACATGCATAGATCTAAAACTTGAATCACAAGATATGTTCAATTAACACGTAATCAAGTTTAAATCTCATAAACCAAAAACATGCTAAAATCATGTGAAAAAAGTCATTTAGATTAAAGCTAAAGTTCTAGAGCATATTCCTATTCATAGATTCAACAAAACACATGAATAGCTCAAAAGAACACAAGCACATGTATCATTGTGAGATTTTGGCCAAAGAGAGCCTAATACATGTGAGGAACTATTTTTCACAAGATCAATCAATCAAAGATCATCAAATAGTCCTAGAATCAAAGCTAGCACAATACAATCTCAAACATGTGAAAACATAGGTAAAATCAAAACCTAACTCAACATGTGAGATTTCAATTGAAACTCAATCTAGCTTTAAATGAGTTCAAAACTCAAATCAAAACTATCACAAGACACACACACACACACACACACACACATATATATATATATATGTTGAAGAAGAAAATTCAAGGCAATTGACCAAGTTTTAAAAGAAAACTTTGGGAGAAAATCAATACCTTAGTTGATTTTGGTACAGTCCCGTTTTTGTGAGTTTAGACTCCAAAAACAGCAATAAAACTTACTCAAACCATCAGAGAAAAAATGGAGGATGAATAGACAAACACTCTCAACTTTGAATCACTCAAATCAGAGTTCAAATGAAGAATTTATGGTGTTTGGAAGATGAGAAAATATGGAGAGAAAAATTCTGCACTCAAGTTTTAAATTTCTTCTTGGAATGAAATGTGAGAGGGAAGAGAAATATAAAGGAGAGGCAAAGAATAAAAGTAAAAGGACCAAAATGCCCTCTTTTGAGAATGCTTCCCCGAGAGGGTGCGTGGGCATCTTGGGGCAGCAAGGAGTTACGGCCGAGATGGCCACGCGTCATCTCGGGCTTGCACTAATTGATGGCCTTTGGCCATGGTGCAACTCTCTTACACTCCTCTCGTATTCTTCGACCGTTCATTAGTCCCCAAACTCAGAATTCGAATCCGTTTATGGATTACGAATTGCAACTCTCTCACGGATATGGACATATAAGATACTCAACCCAAAAAATAATAATTCGACTCGATATACGAAGACAAAGACAATGTATGCAACATGAGTTGAAAGTGTAGTATCTTTTGACTTAGAACTTGAAATCAATAGTATGAGTAACCGAAATGATCGAAACTCAATCAAGAATGATTTAAGACTAAAATCAAGTTCAATATCCTTGTTATACAAACATATATACATACAAACACAATTCACACTAGAATGCAAACTATATAGAGATAGTCTCCAATCATGCATTTTTCAAAACATGTTATTTTCATACCAATGCAGTGTATGAATGTGTTATACATGGTGCACAATGATGCAGGGACACAATTGTATGAATTGTGTATGTGTGCTATAGTGGTGCACAACGGTTCAGGGACACATATGTATGAATTGTGTGTGTGTGCATAAGCCTTGTAAGAGAAAGATAGGGTCTTAGTATACCTTTGTATAACCATATTGCATCATTTCTCTTTAAAGACTTTGAACTTGCTTTGACTAGTTGTTCCTTCTTCTTTGAAGCTTGAATCATCACAAATCTAAACAATTAAATCATAACAAGTAAACATCATTTTGATATGGAATTAATGCCAACATAATCTAAAACCTAACAAGTTTTATGTATGCACAGGTTTGTACACGTCCTGATATTGCTTTTGTAATTAGAGTACTTGGCATTCATCATTGGACTGCAGTAAAGAAAGTCAAACGTTATCTGCAACGAACAATGGATTTCATGCTCACTTATAGGCGTTCAAACCTATTGAAAGTCGCTAGCTATGCAGATGTGGATTTTGCTGGTTGTACAGATGATCTAAAATCCACTTCAGGTTTTGTGTTTATGTTGGTTGGTAGAGTCATATCGTGGAAGAGTGTCAAGAAGACACTTACAGCTTCATCTATTATGCAAGCTGAGTTGGTGGCATGTTATGAGGCAACAATCCAATCAGTTTGGTTACGGAATTTCATTTCAAGGTTACAGATTATGGATTCTATTTCTAAGCAATTGACAGTCTATTGTAACAATTCCGCATCAGTTTCTTTCTCTAAGAACAATAAAAGATCTTCAGGATCTAAACATATGGAGATCAAGTATCTTGTGGTTAGATAGAAAGTTCAGGAGTTACAAACTTCTATTATTCATATTGTCACAAAAGATATGATAGTTGATCCCCTAACCAAGGGACTATCTCCGAAGGTTTTTAAAGGGTATGTTAACCGTATGGGGGGGGTAGATAGTTATGGTATGCTTGGTCAGTGGGAGTTATGTTTTGTTTTTAAATTAACTGCAGTTTTCTGTTTAATAAAAATTTATTTATTTGTTCTCGAGAATATATTTGTACATTGTATATGTATATTATTTGCCATGATATGTGCTCTTGTATGTTTTGATTGTGGTAGGATATCTCAAAGCTTTTGGCTTTGAGGGGGCACTTCACTCATAAGGTATAAAGTTTCCACCGATGAATGAATATTACTTAAGACAGAAGGATTTGCCCGTCTTAAGGGAGGTTGAACTCATGGTCAAAGTGTTTGGCCAATGAGTTTGCCCTAGCTTTCTAAATGGAAGAAGAAATTAACGTAAAAGAAATCTAAGAATGAATTTATTTTTTTTAGGTCTTTCAACACCAAAGAGAAAGAGCAGGTAGATGAAAAAAAAAAGAGTGGGTTGCAGACTGAACAACAAAAATAGTTGTTTAACAGAGCAGCATCTAAAAGTAGACAATTATGTTGACAATGTCTACTTTTTTTTTACCACATCAGCTTTTAGTTGAATAAAGATAACTATATTAGGGCCAGCTTGGTATTGCTATAACTTTTAAAATAATCACTGTTAGTTATGTTAAATAAATAATCTGCTGTAAAGTTAATCAGACCTGTTTGGTTAATGTTGCTGTTGAAACTGTTATGGATTAAAAAGCAGTATTCATGCGTTTAGTAAACTTTATCTTTAATTGTTGTGATTTTACATAATGACTAAAATAGACATGAAATTGAATTATAAAGCAAAGCGAAAATTTTCTTTTCATATCTGTCAATCTTAAACTCCCATGGCAACCAAAAAATCTAGAGTTTGACAATATCAAGTCTAAAAAAAATGAATGTTCTTCCTTTCTTCCTTTATTTTCTTTCTACTACAAATTCTTTGATTTCTTTTACTTGACATGCGGATACCTGTACTATAACACTTCAATTTTTATCACTTTTTTTATATCTAATTTTTATTGATTATATTTTTGGATGAGTTTGTGATGGTAAAAAAGAAAAATGATGGAGAAGAAGAAATAGATGGCAAAAAATATGAGTTTTAGGGTTTTGTTCTAAGTTCTAAGTTTAAGTATGTTCCGGAATTGGGTCGAGAAGATGAACAAATTGTTTTTAAAAATCTTTTAATTAATCTTATATTTAATCGACGATGAACGAATAAAATTGAATCATATGAAATTAAACATAAGATATATTTGTATTTATATTAAGTCAATATGGACATTTAAGTCTTTAAAAAAAATTCATTAAATCAAACAGCAGATTCTATCATAATCACTTTGTAAAAGTAACCTCATCTGTTTCTTAAAATTGCTACCAAATCAATCTAGATTCTCAAATAATCACTTTTGAAAATTTTACCACACATCTTTTTTTTTGTCAAAATTATTAAATAATCAGATTTTAACTTCATAAAAGCAATACCAAACGAGAACTTAGATATACAAATTTTGATATATTATCTATTGATCCTATATGATATCTAATTTTTTTTTCTCAAACCACAACTGCATTGAAGATGCTCTAAAAGAACACATTTTTATGTACCAGATAGTTCTCTCATTTCTCTATTTTTATTTTTCTATTTTCTCCTCCAACTTTCTTAGGAAAGTGACAAAGCAAATATTAATTATATTTATGTATTAAAAGGATGGGTTTACCCTTGACGGTTAAGTTGGACCGTCCAACTTGGACGTCAGTTAACCATTAGTCAAGGTTTTTTAAGAGAGATTTGTGCAATTAAAAGAAACGTTGAATATAAGTGCATCATCACTTAAGTTCAGGGGTGTTTGTGACATTAACCCTATTTTTTTTTTTAAAGAAATATTAAGCCTAAATATTGTAACATATGCAATTCTGCACATCACTAAGGTTTGCGGCGTGCTCACTAAATTTTCAAGCGAAAATGGTTCTTTCTCTCGCTTAACTATTTGTTTGATACTTTTGTTTTAATAAATAACGTTTTTTTTTACAATGCGTTTTCTTTTCTCGTAACTTTCATGCTGGATCCGTTAGTAGAGTTTAAATATATGGTGATTATGGATTTTCAGGTTTTTTTTTTGTTTGCTTTGTCATATGGGTTTTGTTTGTTTGTGGGTTAATGTGTATAACGTTGTGGCAGTGATTGGAGAGTGTTTGTTAGGGTTTTTAGTTTCTTTTACGGGGTGGGTGGTATATGGTTTGGAAAGAGAAGATAAAATTTGAAGATTATAAGAGTTTTGGAACAATATAAATCGTATCATTGCAAGATGAAATTAAAATGAAACGAGTTGGACAGAGATTAATATTGTTTATTGGATGATGTTTGTGGTGGATTCATTTTGTTATGGTTACGAGTTAGTCCTTTAGAAAAGGAAATCTATGAAGTGATGTTTTGAATATGAAAATATGTTAAATCTATATTTGAGAAAGAAAGATACTTCTGAAACTCAACTCCATTGTGGAAAATATTCTAAGGAGTGACAAGGTTAGAGCACCATCTCTCCTCAGGATCCCCTCCATCGTAATTTATGTTTATGTAGAAGAAGACTTTGCATTTGAGATTTAGGTTTTTGACTGAATGTATTTAATTTTAAAGGTAGATGCTGATTTGGTATGGTTTTTTTTTATGTAGTTTAGTTTTCATGATGTTTCTGCTTTGTTCTTGTTCCTTTATCCATAATGGTTCTGTAGACCTTAAACCTACGAGTTTCATTTCATTTGATTGATAAATTTTCAAATTTTTCACTATTCTGACCTTAATATTATATACACGGAGCATTGAAGTTGCATATGAGCTGGGTGATGGCAAAATTTTTGTTGATTTTAAAAGTGTTGAATTGCTTGAAGCAGAAACAACTGAATATGTTGTTTATCTTTCTTCCAATATTAGAAACTGCTCGTTAATTTTAATCAATCAGTGGATGCATATAAGAATATATGATATACTTGTGTGGACACTTTTTTAATATGACTGGTAATGTTTGTCCAGTCCTTGTGTGGTGTACCCTCCTTTTCCTCTTCATTTATTTTGTTGTTTGATTATGCTTATTCCTTATGTTTATACTTTTGTTTGTTAAGTCAGCAAATGCTTGTGTTGGTTCAGCAATGTTAGCTTATTTGCTGATATCAAATTTATGTTTATTTCTGCCTTCGTGTTAAACCTGTTTTTACAGCCTAAGCAAATCCATGAGATTAAGGATTTCCTTCTCACTGCCAGAAGGAAGGATGCACGCTCTGTGAAAATCAAGAGGAGCAAAGATGTTGTCAAGTTCAAGGTTCGCTGCTCAAAGTACCTGTACACCCTTTGTGTGTTTGAATCAGAGAAGGCTGACAAGTTGAAGCAGTCTCTTCCTCCAGGTATACTTGTTAGAAATATCTGTCCTTGACTCCTTTCTAGATACAGTTAATTTTTTAATGCATCACTGAGTAATTTAGTGAAACATGTTTTCAAATTTTCCTCATTCTGTATTCTTTATTCTCAATATTTATTTGTACTGTTTGTATGGCAGGTTTGAGTGTGCAGGACCTGTAAATGTAGACTGGACCAAGCTTGTTCACTGGTTACTAGGAGATGTTAAAGAAGTAGATTTACGCTTAATGGTGCTTTTTCTTTTCTAGTTGAATACTGTGTAATGGGTTTTGGCACAATTATTATTGTTAGAACTTAGAAGGATATTTTTCTGCCTGTTCTGTGGGAATCTAAACTTGGCTTGCATTGTTTCAGCAACAATTTTATCAAGTTTTGTTTTGTTTGGTGCTTTGATGAAATTTTGGCCAATTGTCTAATGTAGAGATCCAGATATATGTGTGAATTCCCAAGTCTGTGATTTAAGTTGTTATTTGTTTGTGGATATGTTTGTCACTAAAGATTTTTATGGTATTTGTGTGGTTTTGGGAGTGCCATCATGGGTATCAATATAATTTTACCTGCCTAGTAAGATTACAGTTTGTATATCAATAGTATTTTTATTTTTGTACGAGTGTATGACAATTAAATGTTGTGCAGCTTTTTGTCACAGGGTTAAAGTTTGCGCAGCTAGCCTATGCGGCACTTAGACAATTTCTGGGTGAGATTGCTAAGTAAGCCTTGCTTGATCACTTTCAAAGGTTAGAGAGACTAGAGAAAGACTAGAAGAGCTTTGTAGGAAAATAAGGCAAAGTGTATTGTTATGAGAAAGATTTACAATGCTTTGAGTATTCTTGGCTTGGATGCCTTACAAATGAGAGGGGCTACCTATTTATAGTGGTTCACCTCCTCAATGAATGTTCTAGACTACTCTAGGAGATTGAGTCTCCAGAATGTTTTACATGTATCTAGGTTTCTCTATAAGTATTCACAATCGTAGATATTTACAGGAGAGAGTTCTAGAATGTTACTAGAGTCTTCCAAGGATGGCCTTGCTAGATGAGTGGAGAAGACTCTAGAATCTTCCAAGAGCTTGTGCCTAACATTGGGATTTGTTTGGGCTCCTTGGATCAAAATTGGGCGGGTCGTGACATCCTCCCTCATTTAGGCTCGCAATGTCCCCGTCACGCCTTCATCCTTGTATCGTTGGATTTGCTCGGCGAATTGCCAAAGTGTATCCCTTCGTTCCCAACTTGCTTCGCTATCGGGGAGGTTCTTCCATTTCACCAAGTTCTCTGTGTAATTTGGAAAGCCTCTTCTCCGAATCACCCGGTCCGCCAGTATGTACTCCACATCTTTATCGAATGCAGTGACTACGGCAGTTGGTGCCCGTTTAGACTCTCCTCTGCTTGGGTCTTCCGTATCTGTATGGTATGGCTTAAGGAAACTTACATGAAAGACCGAATGGATTTTGAGTCTTGGTGGGAGTTAGACTTGGTAGGAGACCTTGCCCACTCGTTTGATGACAGAAAATGGGCCTTCATATTTTCTCACCAATCCTTTGTGCACTCGGCGTAGTGACTTGAACTGTTGGGGTAGCAGTTTGATAAGCACCAAGTCCCCTTCATTAAACTCCAAGTGTCGTCTCCTTGTATTCGCCCATTTCTTCATTTTTCGGGCGGCTTTGTCTAAGCATGCTCGCGTGATATCGGCTTCTTCGTGCCTCTCTCTAGCGAGCTTGTGAGTCGCAGGGCTCTTTCCTCCATAGGTTGAGGCAATGGCTTCGGGGAGTCATTGGTTATTGCCCCATGACTATCTCGAATGGGCTCTTGTTGGTAGCCTCACTCCTTTGAAGGTTGAAAGAGAACTGGGCAACATCAAGCAGCTTTGCCCAATCTTGTTAATGAGCGCTCAAGTAGTGCCTCAAGTATAGCTCCAATAGCCCATTGAAGCGCTCAGTCTGCCCATCACTTTGGGGATGGAAGCTAGTTGAGAAGTTTAGATCTGTCCCTAACATCTTGAAGAGCTTCCTCTAGAACCTTCCGGTGAATCGTGGGTAACGATCATTTACTATACTCTGCGGAACTCCCCATAGCTTCACAACATGTTTAAGGAAGAGGCAAGCAGCTTCCTCGGCTGTGCAATCCCTAGGGGCAGGTATGAAGGTGGCATACTTACTAAACCGATCGATTACCACCATGATGCTCCCACATCCTTCGGATTTCAGGAGTACGAAAATAAAGTCCATAGAAACGCTCTCCCATGGTCTACCAGTTATAAGTAGGGGTTCAAGTACCCCTGTTGGACGTTGTTGTTCGACTTTGTCTTGATGGCAAACCAGGCAAGTCCGCACATAAGTGTCGATATCATCCCGCATCTGAGGCCAATAGTAGGAGTTTTGGAGGAGTGTTAAGGTGCATGTCATTCCTGGGTGACCAGCCCACTTGGAATCATGGCACTCCTTAATGATTTCCTTTTGTAAGTTCCCCCACTTAGGCACGTACACTCGATCTCCGGTTAGGGGTGGGCGTTTTCGGGTTGGGTTAGTTGGGTTGGGTTGGGTTGGGTTGGGTTGGGTTGGGTTGGGTTGATCGGGTTTGGCTTTTTAAGCCCAATAGAAAAAATATATTTAAATTCAATTTTTGTTATATCAAAATTCAAATTTAAAATAATTTTTCACCATAATATCATATCACATTGAGTTTAGATTACTTAAAAGCATTAAAATCAAATCATAACATATAATACAAATTGTTTAAATATCTCTTACATAATTAAAATATATATATATATAGCAATTTATCCAACTTGAAAAGTTTCCATCAAAGTCTCTCATCTATTTTACAATTATAATCATTTCGTTAAATATCTCGTAGTTGGATAATCTATTATTTATTTCAACCAACATAATAGTTTGAGTTTATATACAATTATTAGACTTTTTCTACTAAATTTTTAATCAAATCCTAAGGAAAAAATAGCATTTTAAAGTATAATAAAAAATGTGTCATTTAATATAAAAGATGAAGATAATATATTAATATAATTGCATATTTTTAATAAATGTATTATATATTACGGTATACAATATTTAAAATTATGTATTTTTATTTGTCATTTAAAATATTATAAATGGTGCATGAGTAAACTTTTTAATTATTTTAAAAAAAATTGAGATTTCATAATAAATCTAATAGTAAATAAAATTATTTAATTTTTTATTATTATTTATATCGGGTTGTCGGGTTGGATTGGGTTATATTTTATTAACCCAACCTAACCCAATCTAGTCGGGTTGGGTCGGGTTGGTCGGGTCGGGTCGGGTTAGGTTGGCGGGTTGGTGCCCACCCCTATCTCCGGTGGTGAGGAGGACTCCGTCGTCTAGCCAAAACCGTCTTATCTTCCCTTCATTCGCTAGCTTGATCAGGTTCTTGGCTAGAGGATCTTGTTGTAGACCTTCATTGATGCGGGTGATTAGAGTGCTTCGCGGTTGACTCGCACTCAACGTAGCAAGCTCTACTTTTCGACTGAGCGCATCGGCCATAACATTGGCTTTGCCTGGCTTATACTCGAGTCGATAGTCGAACTCCGACAGGAAATCTTGCCATCTTGCTTGCTTGGGGCTAAGCTTCGTCTGTGTCTGAAAGTAGCTTGTGGCAACATTGTCAGTCATTATGACAAATGTGGCTCCAAGCAAGTAGTGTCGCCAAACTCTAAGGCAGTGGATGATGACAGTCATCTCCTTTTCCTGGACAGTGTATCACCGCTCCGTGTTGCTCAACTTGCAGCTTTCGAAGGTAATTGGGCGACCTTCCTGCATAATGACGCCTCCAATAGCAAAGCCTGAGGCATTAGATTGCACATTAAATGCCTTGGTGTGGTTAGGGAGGACAAGTACCGGTTCTTCTGAGATGGCCTTCTTCAACTCTTCGAACGCAAGCTGGCACTTGTCGGACCATTGCCATGCCCTATCCTTATTGAACATGTCTGTCAACGGGGCGGCTTTGGCTGAATAGCCTTGAATGAACCGCCGATAATAATTGACTAGCCCCAGAAAAGACCTCAACCCCGGTACTTTGGTGGGTGGTTCCCACTCTTGCACTGCCTTCACCTTGGCACCATCCATCATAAGCTTCACATCCCATATTCGGTGGCCAAGGAACTCCACCTCTCGTTGGCCGAATGAGCACTTCTCTAACTTGACGTAGAGCTCGTTCTCCCGAAGTACTTGGAAGACTTTCTTGAGGTGTTGGACATGCTCCTCGAGTGTCTGGCTATACACCACAATGTCGTCCAAGTACACTACCACGAACCGATCTAGGAAAGGATGGAAGAGTTTGTTCATAACAGTGCAGAACGTGGCTGGTGCGTTGGTGAGGCCAAATGGCATGACTAGGAATTCGAAAGCACCATATCTTGTCACACATGCCGTCTTGGGTTCATCTCCGACCGCGATGCGCATCTGATAGTACCCTGATCGAAGATCCAGCTTGGAGAAGTAGCACGTCTTGCCTAGCTGGTCAACGAGATTGGCTATCAAAGGTATCTGGTACTTGTTCTTGATGGTGATCTTGTTCAAGGCCCGATAGTCGATGCACATACAGAGCTTCCCATCTTTCTTTTTCTGAAATAGAACCGGAACACCATATAAAGGCTTTGGAGGGCCGAATGTAGCCCGAGTCGAGCAAGTCTTGGAGTTGCTTACGAACCTTCTCCATTTCTAGTGGTGCCATACGATAAGGCGCCATGACAGGAGGCTTGGCACCGGGCTCCAACTCAATCTGATGATCCACTTCTCACCTAGGTGGGAGCTTTTTCGGAAGCTCTTTTGGCATGACGTCCTTGTATTCTTTAAGAATGTCTCGGACCTCGGTCGACATTGGGTCTGGGGAAGTGATTTGGTCTTCTCCATCGTTGAGCTCCCGAACGGTGGCTAGGAAGCTAGGATCCTTCTTCAATCCCCTATTGAACTGCAGGGCGGACAACACCTTGGACTCTGCCTTGGTTGCGCGTTCCACTGGGACTATGCAAGTCTTGCTCCCATCAAGGATGTTGAGGGAGTTCCCGGTTGGGAAGGGGAAGGCATGCACCTGATAAAAGAACTTCATGCCTAACACCACTTGGAAGTCGTCCTTGGGTACGACAGAGAAATCAAGTTTTCCACTCCATGTTCCAAGGCCAACTGGAATAGCCTTGGCAATGCCTGCGATTGGTTTTGCCGGTGAGTTGACAGCCTTGATCGTGCCTCTTCCACTGGTGATATTGAGGCTTAGCTTATTGGCCTCGTCTATGGAGACAAAGTTATGAATTGCCCCCGTATCTAGCATTGCGCGAACAACTTTGCCATTGATTAAGGCATTTACGAACATGAGCCCTTTCTTAGTGGAGGTTGATGGGGCATTATTGCTCTTGAGTGCACCAAGCTGCCTGAGTGACCTCATGCCTGTCTCGTGTCCTCCGTCTTGGCTTTCTTCTTGTTGAGACATTATGGCATTAAGGGTTTTTCGCTTGGGGCAATCTTTCACCCAATGCGGTCCATCACAAATGAAACAATGAGACTTAGGCTTAGGAGCTTCGGACTTACCTCCGTTAGGCTTGCGTCTGTCCAGTGTTGAAAGGCTTTCGTTGTCCCTCATCCTTGCGGCCTTGGTTCTTCTGCCCGAATCTGTCTCCCCCACTTTTGCCTTAGGTGTCTTTTTTTTCCTTCGATAGAGTGGAGTAATCAGTGAGTGCTTCGGTTTCGGCAATAGCGGTGTTTAGGTCCTGCACATTTCTCCTTTCTAGCACCATCCTTGCCCAATCCTTCAGACCATCCATGAAGTAGAATAGCGAATCTTTCTCGGACATGTCTTCGATTTCAAGAGAAAGGGCAGTGAACTCATTGACGTAGTCCCTAATGCTACCCATCTGCTTCAATCGACGAAGACTGCCACGGGCCTCTTTCTCTGCATTTGTGGGACATAATTGCCTTTTGAGTTCCTTCTTGAACACCTCCCATGTAGTGATGGGGTTGATGTCTTTGCCTATGTCGCCATGCTTACGTCTCCACCATAGCTGAGCGGAATCCCGAAGAAATGTGGGTGCGTTTGCTATCTTGGTAGCATCGTCACGAGCACCCTTGGCCTCAAAATATTGTTCAAGATAAAAAATGAAGTTTTCGACCTTTGTGGCATTGCGAGTACCATGGTATGTCGTTGTCTTGGGCACTTGGATGGCACTCAATGTGCTTGTGCTATAGATGGCAGTAAAGCCAACGGTTGGGCTGGTTTTGTGTGTAGCCCATTCAGTGCGAACATCGGCTACTTCCACATGTATAGCCCGCAACTCTTGTTCTACAAAGCTGGGGATGTTGCGGAACTCAAGTGTGAGGTCATCTTTGAGGCTCTTTTGGAACTCGTGGATGGTAGACTTGGTTGCTTGAGTGATTTCACCATAGTCCGCCTCCATACAATTAAGACGGTCGGCAACGTCGCTCAAGGTAGACTTCATCCCCGATTCGGCTTCCTCCAAGCCAACTATCCGATTTTCCAAAGCATCCGTGGATGGACCATTGGACTTACTCCGCTTGGCATGGGAACGTTGCTCATCACGTCCACGCCATTACTCTTCCACTCTAGCAGCAACTTCGTTGTCGGATGCCATTGCTTCGCGAACTAGTTGTGGTTGCTTAACCTGGCTCTGATACCAACTATCACGGGATTAAAGTTTGTACAGCTAACCCGTGCGGCACTTTGACAATTTCTGGGCAAGATTGCTAAGTAAGTCTTGCTTGATCACTCTCAAAGGTTAGAGAGACTAGAGAAAGACTAGAAGAGCTTTGTAGGAAAATAAGGTAAAGTGTATTGCTATGAGAAAGATTTACAATGCTTTGAGTATTCTTGGCTTGGATGCCTTACAAATGAGAGGGGCTACCTGTTTATAGTGGTTCACCTCCTCAATGAATGTTCTAGACTACTCTAGGAGATTGAGTCTCCAGAATGTTCTAAATGTATCTAGGTTTCTCTATAAGTATTCACAATCGTAGATATTTACAAGAGAGAGTTCTAGAATGTTACTAGAGTCTTCCAAGGATGGCCTTGCTAGATGAGTGGAGAAGACTCTAGAATCTTCCAAGGGCTTGTGCCTAACATTGGGCTTTGTTTGGGCTCCTTGGATCAAAATTGGGCGGGCCGTGACATTCTGCTTCAAAAATATCTTTGAAAAATCTATAATCGACTAAACGAATTGAGATTATAGGTTAAATATTTAACTTGACAAAGCATGTACTAAGAGCATCTCCAATGCAATGTTATTCGAATGTGTTAATGCTATATTTTGATATAAAGTGAAAAAAACATGTTTCAATACAATATTAAATGTTTTGCTAAATTTGGTATATGTTATTCTTTATGTCAAATTTGGTACAAAGAATAGTGTATGTCAAATTTAGTACAGCAATAAATACTGTTTTTTAAATTATAAAACTATCATTGTATAATTAATATTTAATGTATTAATTGCTGATTTTTATAATTTTAAATAATAAAAAATATTATATAAATTGAATGCATTAATTATATAATTATATTTATTGATTTCTATAATTTTATATAATAAAAAAATAAAAATAACATTTTAAATAGAATTATGTATTGAAGTACAATGCTAAAATGATGTGTTAAATATATCATTTTAATACTTTTTGTATCAAATTTAACATCGGTATGATATATGTGTTGGAGATGGTCTAATATACTAATCAAAACACATTAATTAAAGCATTTTAAAAACTTATGCAACTTTTGAAGAATAAATGATTATTTGTGTTTCTTAAAATTATTTATAAATCTATAAAATGTAATATATGTTTATGTAAAATAAAGAATGGGCTTTGAGAAGAATTGCATCGGAAGGATGTTTTCCTGTGATTGTGAAGATAAGGTCAAAAAGAATCTTGTAGTCGAAAGTCATGGAAGATGGTAAAGACATGCATCACATGTTATTTTTGGAGAAATTTATGATTGGTCTACTACTTTTTTTAACGATGGTGCACTTTTATTAAAGGTGTCACTTATGTGTTTTTGTTTTCAAAATATTATAAAATTTAACGGTATGTCCTGTAAGTATTTTTCATTACCGTTTTTAAAAAATAAAAACAGTGTTTTTGGTTTCAGTTTCGAATTCTGTAGCATATACTGAATGCTGTATTTTGAAAATGAAAACGGAAAAAACGTCTTTGGTAGGTTAACTAAAAACTATCAAAAATTGAAATACCAAATTTTACATTTTGTTTAATATTATTACAATTATAAACAAATTGATTAAATAATTAATCAATATAATTTTGTATTGTAATTTTTAAACTAAACAAAAGTAAAGCATCTCAAATTACTAAAAATAAATAAATAATCAATTAATCAAAACTAAACTCTTAAATTATAAATAAGTATATTTTAATAAATATAAATAATAGTAATAAAGTATATAAAAAAATAAAAAGAAGAAAAAGAAAGGAGACCAGATCGGTCAAGATTAAGAAAAGAAAAAAAAAAGATCGAAGAAGAAGATGAGGAAGAGAATCGAAGAAGAAGAAGCATCAAAGAATGAGAAGAAGAGGATCAGAGGAGAAGAAAATGATGATCGAAGGAGAAGGAGAAGAGGATTGGAGAAGAAGAAGAATAATCGGAAAAGAAGAAAAAGAAAAAAAGAAAGAAAAAAAAAAGAAAGTGAAAAATAAAAACAAAAACAAAAACAAAAAAAAACATGTATTTTGTGCTTTTCAAATTTTTCATTGGTAGCACTGATTTTGTTTTTCGTTTTTTAAAAATAAAATGAAAAACAATTAACGAATACGAATTCGAAATCGTTTTTAAAAAATAAAAACGAAAACAGACTGAAAAATAGTTACAAGATGGGACGTTATAAATTTAGGGTTTATTTCAAACTCATACCCATGGGTGTCCAATCTGTGTGGGCGGGTTTGAAACTAGGGATGACTTTGGGATGGTGTATCCGTTTTTCGAATATATGTTGGCTTTTGAATTGGACTATCATGCTAAGCTGATGATATCGATATGAGGATTAAGTGTGTGTGACATGTAGGGTGTCCACGGTTCTGTTAAACCGTTCGAAACCGAACCGAAACCGTCCTCTCAAAACCGATACCGAAACCGCCGGTTACAAAATCGATTGGAAACCGGTTTTCCAACGGTTCGGTTACAGTTAGGCCTTCTGAAAAACCGTCGGTTTCGATATATTAAAAAAAACAAATCAATTTGTGACAAGTGGCATGTTGTTACCGTTTTACAAGAATGAATTAGGGTGTATACACTTATACGGTGTAAGTGACCTTTATCCAATAAAAAAAATATTAATGCAACAACTAATCAATTACTGACACGTGGTTGACACCTTGCAATGTGTATGAAAAAAAAAATCGACCGTTGGAGGAAAAGGACCGTTGAACGGTCATCTTCCTGAATTCCTCCAACAGTCCACGTGTTCAATGGGCAACGACACTTTCCCTCTTTTTTTTTTCTTTCATTTAATTTCCAAAATGCCCCTCCACTCCAATTCTATAAATACCCCTACAATTCATTCTTTTTCACACAACTCCCACCTTCTCTCAATCTCTCTCAATCTCAAATTCTAAATTCTTTCTACATTCAACAAAAAAAATTATTCTCATTTCTCATATAAATTAATAAATATATATATATATATATTCTATTTTTTATAATAATATATTATTTACTTACAATTATCTATATTTTTTTCAATTAGTATTTATAATTAATTTTTTAATGGTAAGTTGGGGAGAAGGTTCAGGTCCTACAAATTTGGACAAATGAAAGGGTCCATTGCAAGATTTGTTGGAACACGAAGGTGAAGACGTCAATTACAATGACCGACTTTACCACGAGTTCCTTCAAACTCAATTTGGATCCGATACCCTTTATAATCCTAATCCCCCTCTCTTTTTTTCCTGAGCCAAATCCCAATACCCCCATTAGTAATGAAAATATATCTACCCCTTCTACTATGCCACCCCTTTCAGATGAATTTGATACAGGTGAAGAAGAAAATTCGTTGAAGTCTGATCTCTTCAGAGTGCATATGAAGAAAATTGAGTTAGATGATGGAACAATCAAATTCATGTGCAACTATTGCCCCATAACATACAAGACCGGTAAGTCCTTTGGATATGACACGTATTGGAACCATGTTAAAAGACATCATCCGTCCGAATTGGTGAAAGCTAGTAACCAAGCCCAAATATCCAAGTACGAAACCTTTACCAATTAATTATTTCATTATACGTCTGAAAAAAAATAAGGAAGAATTAGCAAGAATGGTTGTAGTAGAACACTTACCTTTTAGTTTTTGTAAGAAAGTTGGTTTTGTTAATTATTGTCAAATTGAATTAAATCCTGCAATACAACGTGTTCCTAGAGTCACTCTCACACGTGCACTGTTTTTCATTTACAAAAAAGAAAAATACAAATTGAAATCATTTTTTTTCAATATCAAGGTCGCGTTTTTGTATGTGTTGACATATGGACCGACAATTTTGGTAGCCACTATTACATGAGTGTGACATGTCATTATATTGATAATGATTGGATCATGCAAAATAGAATTATTGCATTTCTTGTTTTCGATGAGTCACATACAGCTCATAATATTTTTCGACACCTTAAAATTATTTTTAAAGAGTTTCATATCCAAAACAAAATTTTTGCAATTGGTTTTGATAATACTGCAAGCAATACCGCATCTATTCCTATGTTAAAGGAATTATGCAATCCCTATTTTGGGGGTAAATTATTTTATCACCGATGTGCATGCCATGTTTTAAATTTGTATGTTCAAACTAGATTACAAATTCTTTCTGTTTATATTAGACCAATTAGAGATAGTATTAATTATATCTGGACGCATAACAAAATCCAAAAACAATTGTTGAAATTTTGTTCTCAAAGTAGCAGGCGTCCCATTAAATTTTCTCGAGATATTAGTACTCGTTGGAATTCTACCTATAAGTTGCTTAATGAAAGTGTTGAATATAAGGAAATATTAGTTTCTTTTATTACTTATAACGTTCTTTCAATTTAGTTTCAATTGAAGCATTGGGATATATGTATAAAAATTCTTGAATTGTTACGTGTTTTTAATGATGCTACCAATGCTTTACCTGGTATTTACTATCTCACTACTCATTTATTTATTGTTCAAAGTGTTAATATTTTGGGTGCATTCAATGACTGTGAATTTGATGTTCAATTGAGTCAATGGGTTGCTGCAATGAAAAAAAATGGATACAGTATTTTAGGGATATTCCAAATATTTATTTGCTTGCATCATGTTTTGATCCACGCTTTAAATTATAATGTTTGCAGGATTATTTAACTCATTACTACAATAGTTTAGAAATAGAAACTGATGTTCTTAGTTGTTGTAATTCCATTAAGACTTTGCTATATGAATTATATGATGAATATCTTAGAATATATGGTCCGTCTTTGAACATGTCGGTTTCACAAGCCCAACCCACACTGATGGTACTACAAATTCCTCAAAATTTAAATTAAAGGGTTTAGGGGATCGATTGTTTTCCCAAAGAGCCAAAAAATTACGAACAACTTCTTCATCCTCATCTGATCGAATTCTGAGCTTGACCGATATTTAGAAGCCAATCATGTATTTTTAGAAGATAAATTTATTATCCAGAGTTGGTGGAAGGATTATGAACAAGAATATCCGATTTTGGTTATTATTGCCAAACAAATTCTTGGAACACCGGTTTCTACCGTTGCTGTGGAACAAGAATTTAGTGCGGGTGAAAATATTTTGGATCCAAGACGGTCGGTTCTATGTCCACAATCACTTGAAGCCCAGGTGTGTGTTGATGATTGGATAAAGGCAAAATTCAGACAACAAGAATTCGAGCCGAAAATAGTGAATGATTTCTTTGAAGATGACCAAACCACGAGAACAGTAGGCAGCGAATAGATTCCGTTCAAATCTTCTAACCTCCAACACCGATTATCTAATTAAAGGTAAAAGAACTACGTGGCTTTTGATTCCTCTACATTGGTGGAGGATACGTAAGCAGCTTAATTGTGGTCAACATTAAGTGCAAGGTCAATTTTATTATTATTATTATTATTTGAACTTTGTTAAATTATATACTCAATTAAGGATTTAAGGTTAATTTCTAAATTTTTTTTATAAAATTTAGATGCAACTGTAAATTTTATAAAATTAATCAATGTCAATTTCTTTTATTTTTACACATTCATTGTTAAATACTTCAATAGTTCAATTGTATATTTAGAACATTGTATTTCATATATGAATATTGAAAATATAGACATTGTAAATGAAATTTGATTACAAATGAAAATGCTTGGCTAATTTTTTTAATTTAAAGTTTATCATTTTGTATTAGTGATTAGACTATTAGTTGTATAGTTCCATTAAAAAAAATAACATTTATGCATATAAAAGTATAAATATTAGTTGTATAGTTCCATTAAAAAAATCACATTTATATGTATATAAAAGTGTAAAAGTGTAAATATATAAATTTTTATATAAAAAAAACGGATGGAACCGAAACCGAACCGAACCGAACCGTTTCGGTTTCGCTCACCGGAGGTTGCGTAACCGTCCAAACTGTCCTATTCCGGTTACGGTTACGGTTACGGTTACGGTTTGACCATTCCACGGAATCGAAACCGGCTATTCGTAACCGAAACCAAACCGTTGACACCTCTAAATACATGTACCCGTTGGTCGAAGCATGAACCAGTGGTCCGGTACACTTTTGAGGACAGTTTTGGTAATTGGTTTGAAGGATAGAGAGTAGAGTAGAGAAGAGAGTGGCAGCAGATTTTAAAATTTGTACAAACCCCGACATCTCCCAAGCGTCTCCTCCAAGGGTTTGAATGGATTTGAAATGGGTGTGGATAAGGATTTAGAGCCCCCTCCGTTGAAATCGGTGGAGGAAGCATGGCCGTTTAATAAAGTAGTAGAGACAGAGACCAGTCTCGAGTCTCATCATGGCCTCCTCCAATTTTTAAAGCTGATTCCCATCAGCCCTTTCAGATTTCAACATTTACACTAAGCACTACGGTTCATTGTCGAGGTACATCCGGGTTCGGACCCTGGACCCTGGACCCAACGCATATGACCCGATTGCTACTTCGAAAAGACGAATAACCCCTCAACTTTCACTAAAATTATCCAAAATGACAAGATGTATCATATATTTGGAAAATCAAAAACAACGTCTTTGGCAGTGCTTTTCTTTTCTGCTCTTTTCTTTTCAAGACAAGTACGATCCGCGAATTCCCGAGTAAAACCCTAATTCAAGGTAACTACATCAATCCCATTATAAACCTTTTTTTTATATTGAATTAAATCTTCAATATGTCTTCCCTCTGCTCTGTTTGGTCACTGAGAAACTCTCAAGAAATGATTAGAAAATCAACTACAATGAAGGGAATGTAGGCTTCTACTTGTTTCATGTTAATCATAGCTTTCTGGGTTTCTTTTTATGAGGGGTTTGGATAAGTAGCTCTGCTGAATCTGACTTTAAAACTGATAGAGGGTTTGTTTGTTCTCAGTTTTTGTATATTTTATGGTGAAAAACCAGTCAGTTTAGAGTAATTATTTGTTTAGTTCAAGTTTTGCTTTATTGCTTATGAAGATAAGATGACGAAAATATGTTCAAAATCACAACTTTTTTCTGTGTTTTTCGTTATTAGCAACTGAAGTGATTAGAATTTTTTTTTTTTAAGTACATAACTTTATTAATGATTATATATATAATTATATATATGTTTGTGAGTGTGTGTGTGTGTGATAGTTTGATGATGACCCAGTTTGTTTCTCGTATTCTTGTTCCTCCAGATTTTGTTTCGTTGTCAGTCAGTTCGAAAGATGTAAGTTTCAGCTACTGAAGACATATATCGAAGCTAATTTAGGTTATTCTGAATTTGGCAAAACAAAATCACACAGCTGACAATAGTTTGGAACCTGTGTGATTTCCATTTGTCATTCCAACAACTTTAGTTGACTTGGAGTTGTAGAAAAGATGGTTGGGAATTCATTGGTCTCAGTTTCGACATGCCCCACAAGGTCAGCTTCATCAATGATTACAACTACATGTAGTAGCTCTTCAAATTTCTTGCCTTGTCTTCCTCCAAGACCAAAGGCAAAACTTACTCCTGTAAGAGCATTGTCCGCTGATACAGGACATAACCAACCACCGTCTTCTTCAGAATCAAAGAATCCCCTAGCTGTGGTTTTGGACGTTCCTCGGAAGTTGTGGAGGCAAACATTACGTCCATTGAGTGATTTTGGGTTTGGTCGGAAGAGTGTTTGGGAAGGTGGGGTGGGGTTGTTTCTTGTATCGGGTACGGTGCTTCTTGCTCTCAGTTTGGCTTGGTTGAGAGGATTTCAGATGCGATCTAAATTCAGGAAGTATCTGGCGGTTTTCGAATTTGCTCAAGCTTGTGGTATTTGCACAGGAACTCCTGTGAGGATTAGAGGGGTGACTGTTGGCAATGTTATCCGTGTTAATCCTTCGCTGAAAAGTATTGAAGCAGTTGTTGAGGTGTGTTTTGATCCCATAGGTTTGTCATGGATATTTCATTTTTATTAGTTTTCTTTCTGATTGGGGAATTCATGAACTGCAGTGAAGAAGTTGTTGAACTTACTTGGTTTAGTTTTTTCACTTAAATATATTGTAATCTTTTTGCAGGTTGAAGATGATAAAATAATAATACCACAAAATTCACTGGTTGAGGTGAACCAATCTGGTCTTCTTATGGAAACTTTAATTGATATAACACCTAGGGATCCAATTCCAACACCATCTGTTGGACCCCGAGACCCAGAATGTGTAAAGGAAGGTCTAATTGTATGCGATAGACAAAAGATGAAGGGACATCAAGGAGTAAGTTTGGATGCATTGGTAGGGATATTTACCCGTCTTGGACGTGAAGTGGAGGAAATTGGTGTCGCCAATAGCTATTCGCTGGCTGAAAGAGTTTCTTCTGTTATCGAAGAGGCAAAGCCGCTGCTTACAAAGGTGTAATGTCCCTTCTTATGTTTATATTTAATTTTGATTTTACTTTTTCTTTTTTTTTTTTGTTGAATTGATATAAGCTGATTGACTTGACTGCAGTTGAATAGGATATTCCTGAAGCAAAGTGTTAAACAATTTCTTTAAAATAGGAAAAAAAAATGATTTATTGACAAATTCAAAAAGGAGGAAAAAAACTATGTTTTGATATTATTTTCATAGGATGAAGCTGTTTACCTAATCAGTTTTTTGGGTAATTAGGACCATTGGCGAGGTTGTAGAGATCTTGTGCCAAGAGATAAGGTCAAAATTACATTTCTTGTGAACTTCTGTGTTGCTGCAGAAAATTGAAATGCTACAAATTTGCCAATGACACATGGCTGTTATTTAAGACCTTGTTTAGTTTCCTTTCGTCAAACAAAATCATGAAGCATCATTAATCCTGTCTCTTTGCAATGGTGAAAAGTTGCATGTCAGAAAAGAAAAACTGAAGAACCGTAAAAGGAAAGCCTGGGTCTTTTGGACTCTTGTTTTCTGTAAAGCCCCAATTTGTATCATGTAATACACTTACACTAGTCTGAAGAATTCTACCCTTTATCCCTACAACAGTGGAAGATTATTATTTTGTAGATTGTCATTTAAAAAATTTGATCAATTAGCACGTCAATAACATTTGATTCTACTCATTTAAGATTTTTTTATGTTTGGAATTATTTTTTATATATAATTTCATTTATCATTAGTTACAAGGTTTGGCTTCATTACAACAAACTTTATCATGTGTTCCGTCTCAGCATGATATAGTCATGACCCACCATATCTCTCATTAGCTGATCATTTTTACCAAAAATTGTTTCTCTTTTCAATTTTAAAAGGCCATCATATAGGAGTGAAACATCACTCTAAATTGGTCTGCTTGTACTCCATGTGTGCATCATTAGGTTCAATCCACATTTGCACTTGATATCAATGTATTCTCATGCACAAGTCTTTGGCATTGATGTAGTGATGTCTCAGATTCAAGCCATGGCTGAAGATATTCAACCTTTGTTGGCTGAGGTTCGTGATAGTGATCTGCTTAAGGAAGTTGAGGGTTTAACTAGAAGCCTAACACAAGCCTCCGAGGATTTGAGGTGAATGTCCATTCTGTTTTTATTCATTCCTTTTTCTAGCCTACTTGTTGCTAGATGTTTTATTGCATGGTCGCAATTTGAGAAGATGCCAACTCTATGGACTAAAAAAGAAAGTCATACATGCAGAGGAGAGATAGATAAAAGTCTATGCAAGGTCCTGGTAGACTTAGGTTATAGTCTCTAGTGAGGTTGAACTCCTTATCCATAAAAAAATGTTACAGATGAAAATTATGATTGAAAGATTGAAATTTACGCAACCGGGCCAAAGCTTCAAAGTTTTAAAATTATTTTGTTTTAGAATTATTAAGTAAATGGGAGAAATTTAATTGATTTTAATTTGTAAAAAAAAAAAAACCCTGATTTCTTCTTTGTATTGCAGAAAGGTGAATTCATCCATTATGACACCTGAGAACACCGAGTTGATCCAAAAATCTATTTACACTCTGATATTTACTTTGAAGAACGTTGAGGTGAGATTCTAGCGTAGCAACTTTGATATCGTCTGCCTGCTAGATTTACTGGTTTCGGTTAGTCTAACTTATTCTCTCTCTATTTTTACTCTTCAATTCTTCCACCATTGCAGAATATAAGTTCCGATATTCTTGGATTCACGGGAGATGAGGCTACAAGACGGAATTTGAAATTACTGATCAAGTCCCTGAGCAGGTTATTGTGAAGAGATGAAAATTGGAAGTAAGATACAAGGTTATATCAATTTCTGAGAAAAGATTTAAACCTTCATTTAGTAAAGAGGAGAGACTTGAGTGGGTTATTTTGTAACAGCAAGTTGTGTCAAGTCCTTTTTTGTTTCCTCTGATAATAATTAGAAGTTTTGAAGGCATTCCATTGGAGGCTCTGTAGGAACTTGGATGCAACAGCTTCTACATTATGGTTCGAAGTTGGATTTTTTTTTTTTTTTTTCGGAAATCTAACAGAAAATCTACAAGTTAAGGGTGTCGTTATAATGTTTGTTGTAACATGAATCCCATCTCAGAGCAATCTTCCAGAAAGTCTTTAATACGAAGGATACACTCGAAGCACTTGTAAGTCTATCAATCTTAATTGTATTTGGTCTTCAGCCAAATTTAGAATCGTTCGGTCTTAAGACAAAAAAAAACAAACGATCCTTGGGTATTCATTAACAAGAATGAGAAAATTAACCGAAACAGGAAAAGGGCCTGATTAGAGAAAAGAGATAATTACTCCGATGCCTACCAATTGTTCCCATATTATAAAAATGGTCATTAGATGGAAATTTCGTTTTAAATGACCAATTTTAGTAAAAGTGTGATACTGATGGTTATTTTATCTATCTAACTTTGTTAATTTACCGTTAAATTAGTGATATTTTGATGAATATTGAGGTGATACTTATTTTTTAAAAGAAAAAATCAATTTTTTCTTTTATTTTTTAAAACGAATAATTATATTTATTGCGTGTATATATGCTTGAGATATACTATACATATATACAAACACTAAATATAATTATTCATTTCAAAAAATAAAATAAAATAATGATTTAAAAAAAAAAACTAAAATAAATCGATTTCATCCCTTTATTTATAAAAATACCATTTATTTAACGATAAGTTAACGGAATTGGATGCAATGACCATTAGTGTCTCACTTTTCGTTAAAAATAGTCATTTTAAAACGAAATTCTCATATAATGGTTTTTTTTATAGTGTGGGAATAAGTTGATGGTTACGGGGATAATTATCCTCTAAAAACAAAAACAAAACAAAAAAACAAAAAAACTTCTCTTAGCAGGAGCCATAGGAAATCCTGTTTTCTAGCAACTCTTGAGATCTTTTAGGGTATGTTTGGTAGGAAAGAAAATGGAGAGAAAAGAAAAGGGTAGAGAGAAAAGTGAGAAGAAAATGGGAAAGTATGTATTTGGTATGGAGAGAAAAATTGAAGGAAAAAGTGGAAGGAAAAATTGATGGGTGGAACCCACTCATTTTTATCCTCCCAAAAGTGGGAGAAAAAATGGAGAGAAATGTGTGAAAGCTTTTGGCTTAAGAAAATTACTAATTTACCCTTTTTTACTTAAAATTTATTTTTTAAAATAATTTTGTAAAACATAATGCATTTTTTTATATATATAATAAATTACAAAGTTTGAAGTCGTTTTGTAAAAAAAGAGTTGGATTCAATATTATTTAAATTATATTTATTTATTAAATATAAAATATATAATATGTAAACTATAATATAAGGGTAAATAGTAAAATTGTTAAAGAGGATTTTCCATCAAATCTTCTTTCCTTCCTGTTTACCAAACTGTTCAAGGGAAAATTATTTCTCTTTCTTCCCTCATCTTTTCTATCCCTCTAGATCTTTTCATCCTTCGTAACTATTTTTCTCCCTACCAAATTGACCCAAGCTCCTTGAATGTGCATAGACCACTTGTAAAGTCGTACATCTTTACTGTGACCTATTTGGGCGGCTCTGAATACTTTTTAGAATGTACTTTTTTTTTATTTACAATAAATTTTAATACCGATAGAGATATGAGATATCTAATCTCACAGCACTAGAAAGAAAATATGTATGTTGGGAGGACCTGATGAAGTCTAATCAATTTTAGTGAATTTTGTGTGAAAATTTGTCTACCCCTTGAATCAATTTTAATAAATTTTGTTTACGTGTGAGTTTTGTTAAATTTATCATCCAATAATAATAATAATAATTTCACATCAAAATTTACTTAAAAGAAAACCACCTAATATATATTAATTTTTTTACACCTACTGAAGTTGAAATCAACTAAGATTTCAAGCCGCACATTAAATAAATAAGATCCCACATGATACTAATAGGAATCCATGGAAGTTGCACATATCAAAAAAGATTGGTATGCATTTCAAAAGCAGTATCTTTGAGTTTATAAATTTGGTAGAGGTTGTAAACTTGAATTGAACTGAGTTTTCAAGCAAGACATTAAATAAGTGAGATCCACATAATATATTAGTAGGCATCGTTTCATATCACAAAAGATTTGTAATGTTAGATCCAACACCAATACACCATTTCAAACAATATCTTTTGGTGAATGGTTAGGCATGAACCGACATTTTAGTGGCTACCCCATGAATGAGTAACAAAAATATGCATTAAATTATTTAAGACCCCACAATTACCAACACTTTGTAGTCGTATTCACATGCCTTCAATTTATTTAGAACAACATATTAACATGTATTAGTGTGTGTTAATTTCTAATTATTCATGCATGTGTGCATCCACCACATTCTCTCACAAATTCACACCTAATATGAGAGAAAGAACTTTTTAAAATAAAAAACAAAATAAAAATCGTTTTCTATTTAATTATGCTAAAGAAAATTTTGCGTTCAGATGGGCAAGAACAGCATTCCTTTGGTGATATACTACATTTTTTACTTTTAGTTTTAGGGGTGCTTGATTTATGACCCAAAAACAAAATATAGTTTTCATTTTCTTCCAAAGAAAAAAAAAATATTGAAATTTTGTAAAGAAAAAATGCTTTGATTGTATTTAACGACTATTTTTTTGGACACTTTTAAGAGTTAAACTATAATACAAAAATAATTACTTTATTTGATCGTGTCCAAATCATTTCTAAATAATCAAAATTCTATCTTACTTTTTTTTATAAAAGTAAAAAATAAAAAATCAATGACGAATCTAATACAATTAACCTCAGGTGCAAACTCACAACTTCGATAGTGTAAATGTGAGGGGATGCCACTGAACCAATTTCATCTCAAAGTTCAAAAACTTAAACACAGTCATTTAGATAACATAAGTTGAAGTGGTCCTCAACTATGTCATATAATGAATAATGCTAGGCTGCCTCCAAAGTATTTAACCAAATGATTTAACACATGAAGTGTAATCATGATGATATGTCCGATAATGTGTTAACTACAACTCATTTACAACATTATTTTTATATACATTTTAACCTCTTAATATATGTGGAAGGTACATCCATTCCGTTAAATCTAAAAATCTATTGCTATTTATTATAATGTGAGATTTATCTATCAGCTTGAACTTCAACACGTGGGTTTTCTAACGCTCCCCATTACATGTGATCTCAGATTAACTTTGATAAAATATTAAAATTTTCATATAGATATATTTTGGGATATTTTTATGTTTATGAGAAATTGTATATATATATTGATGTATTTTTACCTTCGTTTGCTATTTTTTTTTTTTCAATACGAGATTTACCTCATCTTCTTCTATATGTGGGTTCTCTCTATCATAATATTGTATAATACTTAACAATTCCAATATAATTATAAAAAAAAAATCCCTTTTTTATTTTTTGCTATTATTGTGCACAATGCTCAAAATTAATAAGCAATGAACATTTTTTTGAGTGCCTTTTCTGTTGAATGGGTCCATTTACTTTAAATGGGCCAAACTTCCAATCATGTGTCTATATGGTTAATTGAATCCAGTTGTTTTTAAATGTTCCTTTTCTTTTAAAAAAAATTAATATTATTACAATTAATTTGAGATCGAGGAATAGGACATGACCGAACTTATAATCCAACGGTATATGTGTGGATGGTATACTACTATACTAACCTCAATTTGTATATTTTTTTAAGTGTTTCTATTTTACTGTTTTATATAACACTAATTATACTTCGATAAAATTTACCACATATGTGACTCATGTAGTCATGTATTTTCATATTTATTAATTTTAATTGATTATATATGCTAAGCTCACATCATAGATAAAAAGAGTCTACTCCAATTTTTAACCTTTTTATAGGTTTTTTTTTTCAACTCTTAATTTATTTAAATCATTCGTTAAAATGAAATTACGCGGTTTACTATAAGTAATATGACCCATTTGATAATGGTTTGTTGAAACTCACTATTGTGAAAGATATAACTTAAGGATAACCATTGAATTCACAAACCTATGTTGAATTATAGAGTTTGTAATAATAGTGATAATTGATAAATATAATGTAATCATAATGAAAAATAAAATTCATAAAATTAAAATCCAATTGGAGTTAGAGAGATGGTCCCTATCCGTATCTTGGTGTGAAGTGTGAAGTGTGAAGAACAACTACCACCGCCAATTACTCAAAGATGTGTTTCAGACTTTCAGGTGATACTTTATAATAATCACATGCTGCACCACCATTTATCACTCACACAATGCTGAATACTTCCACATGTCAAAATCACCATGGCTGCCACTCATCAGCCGTTGACTGGCTGGCCGCTGCCGTTATATTTGACCCATTTATAGCCCATACTATTCTTTCTATATACTTTCATCGTTGGAAGGATTCGAACAGCTGACCTATAAATCATTTGTTCAAACCTTAAACTCGTATATTTATCTGAGTTACGTCCCTATTGGCTATTTATAGTAGGGGTGTGTAAAAAATCGTCACACCGAACCAACCCGTCTAACCCAACCCAAACTTTATGGGTTGGTTCAGTTTCATATATAAAAAATTTATTAATCGGTTTGTCATTTACCAAACCGATCAAAGATTAGTTTGGTTTGGGTTACTAAAAATAAAATTCATACAACCCAAATCAACCTATATATTCAATAAAATCCAATTCATGTTTCTTGGGGGGTTTTGTAAATTTTTTTTATACTTATTTGTTTCTCATATAAATAAGTTTTTTTTCTTCGCATTTATTATCATCAACCATTTGATATTATACTTTTTATCTTTCTTTTATATATTATATTTTTTTAATAAATAAAATACAGTTACTCATTCATTCCGTTACATTTTAGAATATGAGTTTTATTATGTTTTATATTTTATTTTTTATTTTTCTGTTATGATACATTTTATAGTTAATTTGTTAATTATATAATATTTTTAATTTTAAAATAATTAAATAAAACCTACTTAATATTTTTATATTTAAATAAAAAATTTATAATAATACAAAAAATGATTTTTAGGTTCAAACCTAAACCGTCAAATCAATCCAAACCAATTCGACTTTTTTTGGTTTGATTTGAATCGGTTTGACAAATCGCATTGGTTTGGTTTGGATTGAAATATAGCCAAACCGATATACATTTGATATTGAGTTTCAACTCAAACCAAACCGAAATTACACACCCCTAATTTACAGGCCCGCTTATTTCCCTTCCTTATACTCACTTTGTAGTGCAGAATGTGAGTTGTCAAAACATGAAATTATAATATAAGTGATGAAATGTTGACGACTCTTATACCGTATCATTTAAAAATAAATTTGGACAACTTTCACATTAACAAAAGTACATAGTAAAAATTATTCAATATCTCGACAATTTCTAACTCAACGATTACAACTATAATTTAATTTATTGAATAATAAAATAAAAATATAAAATTTAATTTATTAACATTTAATAAATCATGAATTCGAAATTGGAATATTTCAACTAAAATATATGCTGACAAATTAAATTATCTTTTATTAATCTTGGTGTTGAATTTAAATATGGGTGTTGTTAACCTATGTCCGGTTAACAATCAATTAATTTTCATAAATAGAAATAAACACACATTTTAATGATTGTATTTACTATGTTATTACAATAAATATAGTGATTATTTTCCATTTATAGAAATTAATTGGTTATTAACATGTGCCCTTGTGTTTAACATTACCCATTAAATATTATGTGATAGTGAGAGAATGATCTTAAATTAAAAAGGTATTATCACTAAAATCCCTACTGTTTCATAAATTGTCACTTTTATATACGTCTTTGTGATATTAGTTAATTTAGTCCCTTGTTTTTTTAAAATGCATCACTTTAGTTCATTTGATCAAACAACTAACGATCAACTATAACAGAATTTGTAAAAAATACAATTTTACCCTTTATTGTTATTTAAAAAAAAAAATTAGTCATTTAACTCATTGTTAAAGGTTTGTTGATTTAAATGTATGTGTGTATATATATATAGTTATATATTTTGTTTAAATATGTTTATATAATTTAAAATAAACTCATATATATATTATTTAAAATAAACTCATATTTAATGATAATAATAATATATAAAAACATATTTATGAAAATAAAAATGAAAATAACAAAACAAAAGGAAGTTCAAAAAATCCAAAAAATCAAAGCCCGTAATTTTTTTTCTTTTTTTTTTGGATTTTTTTCCTTTTCAAAAAACAGATTATTTCAATTTGATAAAAAAAAAATCCAGAAAATCAAAGCCTACAAATTGAAAAGGGAAAAAAATCAACAACAAAAATAAAATAAAAAATCCTTTTTTCTCTAAGTTTTTTTCCTTTTTTCCTTTTGTTTTGTTATTTTCTTTTTCATTTTCATAAATATGTTTTTATATATTATTATTATATATGAGCTTATTTTGTTTTATTGATTTTTTATTGATTTTTTTCCCTTTTCAATTTACGGGCTTTGATTTTTTGGGTTTTTTTTTAATCAAATTGAAATAATATTTAAAAAAAAAAGGAAAAAGAAAAAAATATACGAGCTTTGATTTTTAGATTTTTAGATTTTCTAGGTTTCCTTTTGTTTTGTTATTTTCTTTTTCATTTTCATTTTCATAAATATGTTTTTATATATTATTATCATTAAATATGAGTTTACTTTAAATTATATAAATAAATTTAAATTAGTTTAAACAAATTTTATAACTATATACATGTATATTTAAATCAACAAACCCTTAATAAAGAACTAAAGTAGCTCAGCAGGTTAGAGTTTGTGGGTTTAGCCTTAATATAAAAATAATAAACTAAAATAACTAATATGATAAATACCTTTAAAACGGTGACAATGATTGAAAAAATAGAGATTTTAGTGATAATACCTTAAATTAGAGGATAATGATATAAGATTAGTTGCTACTGAGAGTGGGAAAGAAGTCAAGAACCCAAAACTTGTTGCTTTATCTGTACTCTACTTTGATTACTCTACAAAATTTATTAAAACTACTTTAGTATATTCCATAATATAATAATTATTTTTTTAATGAAATTACTTTATTCGTTTGTTTTCTTTATGTGGAACAATTTCCAAGCAAAATTATCATTAGGTAATCAGTCACCAACCAATGTACGTCCACAACCTTACTCAAATCTAATTATAATATTTCGTCATCATTATATATATATATATATATAATTTTAATTTATTTGCAATTGAATTTGATTATTATGTAATACTTAGTTAATTTTTTAATTCTGTTCATTATTTTTACTTTTTTAATTTTCTGACTTTTTTCAATTTTAATTAAATGTTCAAAATGATTATATACTAGTACACAATAAGACCTGTAATTATATAGAATATTTAATTTTTATAGATTTCAATTTTATTATATATAAAATAAAATAAAATAAAGGGTACCGATATTACCACCCATAAACTAATTATTGTAGTATATCCATTTTTATAAGTATAATTGTATCTAAAATTTATAAATAATTTATTACTATAAACACTCATCATAATATCAATAATACACTTATTGGAATGAATACATTTTATTTATAGGATTCAAAAAATAAATAGCACTTTTTGGAGGTGACGTTTCAACACTATCATTGCTTTTATAGCTTATGTTTAAAAGGCACCTATTATGGTGAACGGACAAAAATGCCCCAAATAGTTGTTTCATCATAATCTTTCATTCATTTTTTTACAGTGAGAGTTATGAAATAGAGAGAAAGTTTCAGTGAAACTCAGACGCTACGCATACGCATTCGAGGGTCGAGCTCCCCGTCGAGCTCGCGAAGAGGCAGGGGGCAGCGCCCCCTGGAGCTTTTTTTTTCTAGTCAGTACTTAATATGTTTGAAATATAATTACAAAAGGCTCAGAGCCTTTAGTAAAAGTCTCGAACCCGGTAAAAGTCTCGAGCTTTTTTGGTAAGGGTTCGAGCTTTTTTGCCAGATGCCCGAGCTTTTTTTACTGGGTTCGAGCTTTTTTACCAAGTGCCCAAGCTTTTTTTAATGGGTTCGAGCTTTTTTACCAAGTGCCAGAGCTTTTTTTTTACTTTATTCGAGCATTTTTATCAAGTTAAAAAAAAAACTCGGGCACTTGGCAAAAAGCTCGAATCGAGCTTTTTTACCAAGTGCCCGAGCTTTTTTAATGGGTTCGCGCTTTTTTGTCAAGTGTCCGAGCTTTTATTTACTTGATTCGAGCTTTTCTGATAAAAAAAACTCTGAGACAAATCAAAAAAACTCCGAAGAGTATAAAAAAACTCAGAATCATATCAAAATAGCTCAGACACTAATAAAAAAGGTTCGAAGTATTTTAAAAAATTCTCGAACATAATCTAGAGACTAAATGTTCATACAAAGATTGAGACAACAGACCATAACGAATGGATACATTGTTAAACCACACAGAAATATATGACAATGTATAAAATAAGATCACAAACATATGTTGTTTTTTTTTAACAGAATCTGGAGAGAGACAAGTTTTTTGGAGAGAGATGAGTTGTAGATCGATTTTCAGACAACTATTTTGGAGAGAGATAAGTTATCGTTTTCAAAGTGTAGATAGAAGCACAATGAGAATAAAAATATATTATTTAAGGGTAATTTGGGTAGTTCACCATAATATGTGTCTTTTAAACTTAAGTTATTAAAACGGTGATATCATTACAACACACACAAAAAATGTGACATATCTCACCATTTCCACTTATTTATAAACCCTTTTAAATTATTAATACACCCAATTTATAAAGCAAAAACATATTATTTTTGGAATCAAAACTTATTTTAATGATAACTGTTGGAAATGTCTGGAGTGTATGAGGCTTTTGAAATAAAAGATGTAGAACTGAATTGTATATGGGATAAAGATATCTTCAATCTCCAATTCTCTATCTTTAAAAAAAAAAAAAAAAAAACCTCACTGATATCTACAACAATCTTTTTAAAAAAAAAAAATACTCTATCACTTTTTGTTTGTTAATAGAATTCATAACTAGACAAAAAAGAAAGACAAAAAAAAAGTAAAGAAATACCTAGATTAGAGTACTCTGAAAATTCTTTTTAATTATGTTATTATATGATGATGAGAAAGTTTGATACTTGACTTAAAATTAAAGTTTAATTAGGGTTTATCATAAGTTTTTTTTTTTTTAATAAAGAGATATAGTTGAAGATATTGATGTAATTAATGAGTGTATATAGTATTTGATTTATTTTTAATTAAAGTAATTTGTTTTTATTGATAATTTTTTATAGAGATATTTTTTTAATTAAAATTTATAATAAAATATGGGTGTACTAAATAGTTTTATGAGTGGCAATATCGGCACCGTAAAATAAAATTAAAATATTTGAAAAATAAGTAGTAGATTTTCTATTATACATCTTACAGTTTTGTTTGCAGTTTATGTATAATGAAATAAATTTGTTTGAAACTAAAAAATGGTCATGTTAACATGTCAAGACTCATTCAGTACTTTAGGGCCGTTCTGTAACGTTTTTCATTGATTGTTTTTCAAAATGAAAACAATATTTTTTGTTTCAGTTTCGAAATCTGAAAACTCTGGTAGAATGTGTTGAAACTTGTATTCTGAAAATAAAAATGATAAAAGACGTCTGGTAGATTAACTAAAAATATAAAAAAAAATGTAATATCAAATTGACATTTTGTTTGATATTATAACCTAAAATTATAGAACAAATTGGTTACATAATTGATCAATGTGATTTTTCTATTGAAATTTGTAAATTTAAAGAAAAAATAAAAATGGATCAATAAAAATCACAAATAATAATCAACTAATAAAACATTTAACACTAATTCATAATTTATAAATAGATATTCATTTTATTAAATATAAAAAACAGTTGAAAATAAATAAATATAACAAAAAACATTTACCTGATATAGGTTAACATTAATAATTAATGTTAAGATAAGATTTAAAATAATATAAAATGTAAGAGAAAATACGTAATAAAAACATAATAAGATAAAAGGTAATGTATGTATTTATCCAATAAGACTTACATATAGATTTTTTTTATATCTTTATATGAGTTTGTTTACATCGGAGGAAGAAGAATAATTGTTTTTTAATTTTTTTTATTCCTCGACAGCCTTTGAAGAAGAAAATATTTATTTTTCTTTCTTTGTTCGTTTGTTTTTTTTTTTTATTAGAAGAAGATTTTTTTTTCTCAGGTCTATGTTTGAAGAAGAAGAATATATATGTTTTCTTAGTCTTGGGTTTTTGAAAAATTGGATGAAAAAAGAAAGAATTTTTCCCGGTCATTGTTTGAAAAAAAACAATTAATTTTTTCATGGTATGTGTTTAAATCAGAAAAAAAAAAAGTTTTTCTTGGTTAGATCGGCGTCGTCGAGGCGACCTCCAGCGTTGAAGGAGCAAATCGGTTTGCTCCTCCAAATGTTTGTTTATGGAGTCGTGGTAGGAAGAAGAAAAACATCGTGTGAAGAAGAAAAAAAAATTAAAAAATGAAAATATTTTTTTTTGAAAAACAAAAAAAAAAGCATGTATTTTATGTTATTTAAGTATTTTACTGTTAACACTGGTTTTTTTTTTAAAAACAATTAATATATGTGAATTCGAAATCATTTATAAAAAACAAAAATAAAAACGGATTTAAAAAGAGTTACGGGACATAACCTTAACTTCTTGCAATAATTTAATTAACATTGAAAGATTAAGGTTAGCAAATTGATTGTAGTAAACAAAAAGAAAAACTCATTAACAATCATAATGCTGAATCATAATTGAACTAATTAAGTAGCTTAATTACTTTTTCCTACCAACTTTTCAAAGCTTAGTCTTTTTAATTAATACTAACAAACAATTAACACATCTTTATAATTATTATAATATCACATGTTACTATTTGATCTTGATATGTTACAACGAACTAAGTAGACCGTTGACCTGAGGATTAATATATATATTCTCCGTCAAATTTGTATGAATAATGGGCGGATGTTGTTTGACACTTTGACTTGTTTGTCATGTCAACTTGTTGATCATCACAAAAATGCATCATCATCAAAATCGTGATTTAATTTCTAATTAATTATACAAATAATCGTGTTCACTTTTTTCTGGTATGTTCACCGATCACTTTCTTTACTCCAGTTGACTTTTTCAATCATGGCATGTCATCTTCTTTTTCCTTCTCATTTTCGAAAATATTCACCCTTTAGGTGTAGTTTGATTACCACGATGGAATAGAAATTGAAATAATAATAAAAATGAGAATTGGAATGAAAAGGAATAGAAAATTGATTTTTTTGTTTGGTTGAGAATTTAGAATAAATATCTTAATCAGCAATATTTTGTTTGGATAACAAATGAATGGAATGGAATCAACAGTATTTTGATCAAAATACCCTTAATTACAAAAAATTTATAATAACATTATTTATTATGGATAATAATAATAAAAAATATAAAAGTATATATTATATATTATATATTATATAATATATATCATATACATATATTACATCTAATATATATATAATAATAATGAAATAATTTATATAATTATAAAATATAATGTTCATTTTGGATAATAATAATAAAATATAAAAGTATAAATTATATAAATAACAATAATATATAAAAGTATAAATTATATAGTATATTAATATATATATATATATATAATATTATAATATTTATAATAATAATAATATATTTTGTATAATATATATAATATATAATGTAATATTTATATATTATATAATATATGAATATATATATATATATATTATATAATATATACATGATAATATATATGTGTGTGTGTTATTTTTGGAAATGAGGGTATTTTTTTAATAAAGTTGGAGATAGAGGGTTATTTTTGAAAGAAAAAATGTGTTAATGGAATTGAATGGGCATTCCATTGGTTTTTGGATGGAATGCTCATTCCACCAAAATGGTGGAATCCACATTCCAATGTAATGCCCATTCTATTGGCATTTAACAAACCAAACAACTAGAATGGATTTCTTTCCATTTCATTCCACTCAACCAAACACCACCTTAGAGTTTGTGCTTGCTCTCTCGATTTTCAATTTAAAAGTTAAAACCCTAGTAGGCTAGTAGCCAGTGAATTTTAATTTAGGGAAATTATATTGCATCCCCTGAGGCTCACCGAGCTTGAAATGTTTGAATATTATACACCAACACCCCATAGACTTAACTGAGGTGAAGCACCCCGTTAATATGAAAAGGTTTGACTCTGGATATGTCCAAAATGTCCTCAACAATTGAAACACTAGTTGCGTTAATAGAAATAGAATGTGGTGTTGTTAAAAACATTTTTATTGCGATTTACTATGAAATAACAAGTTACTATTAACACCACAAAACTTTGTAGGAGTTGTATGTAATTAAAAATGTATATTCGTATTAAATACATAAGCATGAATTCGTACCTGAATTTTCTTAATCCATTGAATAATCCAAGAAAACCAACCTGAAATAAAATAGAGAAAATAGTTAAAACAGTAGAGAGTCTTCTACTCTCTACTCACCTTTCTCAGTTTGCCTAATGGGGAGACAAATCTGTAATACGTTATTGTGTGAGTGAGAGTAGGGACCCCCTATATATAGTATAACTTCCTAGAATCCTAACCCATAAAGGATTATCAAACCCCTAATAGGATATCTAGTCCTAATAGGAATACTAGGCTCACGCATATACAATAGCCCATACCATATCCTATATTTATTTAATGTAGCTAAGGTGCACCGAGCCCAACAAATATTGATCATAATCAAACGGGCTTTTCCGGTCAACTCTCACTTACTTAAACAATCCAATCAATTCGGTTTTTCATAAACATAAAATATAATGGCATATGTTGCTCACAATTTTATAAGAATCTTATAAACTTCACAAACATATTTAAAGGTGGCAATTGAATCTAACAAATCCAAATTGGTTTGAAGTAGCCAATTTAACTAATTCATAACTATTATTTTATTGTACTAATCTGAATGTTGATATAAATTACTATACAGATCCAATTTAATTATTTAAAAAAAAAAACCATACTCAATCTCGAACTGAATTTACATCCAATAAATCCGGTTTGAATCCAAAAAACAATAATCTTCTCAGAAAAGAGTACATCTAAAGTTGTTCTTTTAATCTTTTTTATTTCATAAAATATGTTCACTCTATAAAATAGTATTCAAGAAATAATTGGAATCATAAAATATGTCAATGAATTTTCAATAATTCATAGACAGATTTATGAAAGAAAAAACCTATGATTTGTAAAAACAAAATCCCCAATAAACTAGCATTATATTCTAAACAGTAATATATATATATATATATATATATATATAAAAGCATAGTTCAATAAATTATATTTATATTGGCAGGTCTTTGTATATATATTTATATAGAGAGAGTCAACATAACGCTGGCCAGTATAGAGTAAACATCATGATTTAATTATTACAGGGTTGGTAAAAGTCTTTTTTAATCTTACACCCTTAATAACTAAGAAAGCGCTCTTAAATTTCGAGGGGTTGAAGTTGAATGTATAATAACCCAACCTTTTCATATAGGGGTCTTAAACAGTTAAACGTAATCCTCATGGAGTGCAGTGTAATTTACCCTTTTAATTAGTATGATATGACCATTTTTACCTTATAGTAAATTATTACAGTCATGAAGTGTAAATTATATAAGTGTAAAATGGGTTGTGTTAATTTCACAAAAGTATATGGATTTTGTCCATACATCCAATTATCCAAACTAAACACAACTTAATAATTCACTTTTTTTAAAAAGAAAAGGTTAATTTCACTTTTGATATTTATCATATCTTTGTTGAAATTATATAAAAAAACTTAATATAAAAAATTACCATCTAATTTCATAAATTTAAATTTTAAAGAATAGTAATGATGAATTTCCACTAAACATGCGAGATTATAATGATATTAAAATTAACAATAGAGATGTTAATTTAAATTAACCATGAAAATGTAAAGTAAGGTACAACAAATATTCTTTCTATTATTCAATCTCCCAAATAATGAGTTGTAAATGTTGGGGAAAAAATTGAAAACCCAATTTACCTAAAAAGAAAAGAAAAAAAAAAACAAAAAGAAAAAAATAAAGAAAATGAATACCACCTTTTCAATGGTTAAGGGCCTTAAAGCATGCAGTGTGAAAACATGTGTCCTACAAATCCATTCCGTGAAAACTATGCTTGAAAGCAAATAAAAAACAATTGCTTAACTTTCCAACCTTTTAGGAGAGAGACATAGGAGCTCTCTATATTTGGTGACATTCTTGTTTCTTGTAACCTTAGTGTTTCATAAAGAAGATAATCACTTAGTTTGCGAAAATTAATGATATCTTATCAAATTTAATTGCATAATTAATATTTTAAATGAATGATTCAAGTATCAACACTGCCTACATTGGTGTACCCTAATGGTATAGGAAGAGGACGTATGAGGTATATGGTGCAAAACTTAATTTAATTATGTAGAATCGAAGTTCGGATTTACTTGATATGTTGTCGGGAATTGCTAGTTGTTTTTAGGGTTTGATCATGATGTCTTGCCTCTAGTATCGGTTCTTAAGTCTCCTGCTTTCCGGATAGAAGAATGACAGAAAAGTAGAAACCTCAGACCATCATTCTTTTATTAAAACAATACAAATGTGACTTGATTGATGACTTTTCAACAAATTTAACAAGATGCTACAAATCTTCGGTCCAAATTATGTGGTCTATGTATAAAATAAAATAAATTGATTGGAACTTAGCGAAGATAAGGCCAAAACTAGACGTGGATCAAGGGCAAACTAACCCTATTGTGGATATCACTAAATTAAACAAATAAGTTCCAACTAGCCTCCCATATAAAATCATTTTAAATATCCAATTATAAGGCATCGATTATTAATCCAAAATTTTACAAGAGAAAAATCATGTAAAGATGCTGCCTAATGCCAAATCATTGGTTTGTTGTATTGATGGAGAATCACGGTTAGTTCCAATGGGATCTGAAGTTGGCTACCACACCAATTAATTTCATTTTAATAAGACACTCGAAAGTCACTTGATAAAGAAATTTAAACATCAATATGACATCATAATTTTGAAACACTTTTTTTATTTTTTTGAAAGTTTGATTTTGTAAAACTTTATGTTCACATACTTTAAAGAGAATAAATACTAAAACTATGAAATGCAATTAAAAGAATATCTCAAAACGTCCATCTAGATTCTAGAATGATGGAATAATTATAATTAAATTGACAAATAATGTGATAAATACAAATTGAGTTAATCTTAAGAGAAAATTATGTTATTTATCCAAAAAAAATATGATATTATTCACATTTACACATTCTCAATAAATTAACTGTTTTTATCCATATTTATGAGTGGTTGGACGGAAATACCCTTTAAAACTCTTTTGTTGACTTCCATATCCTCATCTTCAATTACTTTTTTTTTCTTTCTCTTTCAAGTTTTCTCTCTCATCAATTTTAAATTTTTATTTTTATCAATTTAATAACTTGAATCTCCATTGGCACTTTCTCTCTCTTCGTAGATTTTTCTTGTTTTTCTCGTTCATTTGTGTTTCTCTCTCTACAATTTTCTATATTCAAAATATTGTTTTCATAGCTGAAACGATTCAAACGGAATATTATGGGTAAAAATTTGATATCGTTTTTCCACTCAAAAGTCATTTTAAAATGTTTCTATAAACTTTGCACGATAAAATATTAGTATGATTACATGATGAAATATTAACAACATTACACGATGTTGATATTTCATCGTGTAATAATGTTGATATTTCATCATGTAAAGTTTCTGTAAACAGATCTCCATTTGAAGATCTGGAAAAAAAATCAAGACCTTCGTCAATGGTGGTTTGTTCGCAGATGTTGATATTTCATCGTGTAACGTTTCTGAAAACAGATCTCCATTTGAAGATCTGGAAAAAAAAAATTAGATGGAGTTCGAACAAACCTCCATCAATGGAGGTCTCAATGGTGGTTTGTTCACAGACCTTCATTGATGGAGGTTGAACTAACCTCCATCGGTAAATGTCGAACAACCCTCCATCACATATTAGATGCAGATGATTAAAGAAAAATCTTTCTCTCACATGTCATAAATGCAGTAAGGGTAATTTTGTCCAAAAAATATTTCTCTTGGATAAAAATAGTGAAATTATTGAGAAATGACATTTTTGAATACTCCCTTAATTTTAAGGTTATTTATGGTTTTGACCCTATTCTTAATTAACTTAACTTAAATTTGGGATTTGGGGGAGAGGCAAGACTCATACCCATAATCTCTTTGTGTATATGTGAGATACAAACCATTAGGGATGGTAATGGGTGTGGGGTGGCCGTCTTCGCACCCCAGTCCCATTTATTTTTTGAAAAATTATAATCTCATAAAACCTCACAATTAGATAGACTTGGGTAGGGCGGGGCAGGGTATGCTTTCCCATCTACCAAATTTAACCCAATTATCAAAATTATTTATTAAAGTAGATAATATGAGGTTGTTCCAGTGGTTTGACCCTCACACATACACCATAAGGTTATGAGTTCGAATCTGTCATTTTCTCAAATCTCGAATTAGTGTAATATTTAAAATATAATAATTTATTGAAGTAATAAATATATAACCGAACATAATATAGATATGTAATATATAAAGCAATTCCAAAAAACTAGGGAAAATCATCCTATAGACATTAAAAATAAACATAAATATAACAACTAAACAGATAAATTCGGTCATTTTAAAACGTTAATAATGAAACTAAATAATAATAAAAAATAAAGATTATAATTTAAACCATCCACACAAAATTGAAACTCATCCTCATCCTATAAATACAGTCCCGTTCATTTTGTCTCTCTGAAATTAATATTTAATTCCATGTATTTGATACATTGGAATCCTACACACACACACACAATTAAGAATCTCCCGCATAGCAGTTATTATATTTATACGGGATAATTGTACTAAAGTCTATACTTATATGTTTAAACGATTTTGTCCGGTTAAAAAAAAGGTCTCTGTCATATAAGTAAATTTAGTCCATTTTTTTTAAAATATATCATTTTAGTCTTTACATCAAATTTAACGAACTAGGGGTATTTTGGTCTTTTACTTAATGACACGTGGCAACTAAATTAAAAAACCAACATCAAAAGTGGAGATCCAGAGAGATCTACACTATTGACAGACTTTCATTTAACGGTGGACTGGATCTCCACCAGTGAAGAAGATCAAAAAGGGATCTCTATCACCTCTATGATCTTTATCGCCAATTGATATATATCCTTTGACAGATCTCCATCGATGGTCGATGGACCTCTATCACTCGGGCGATAAAGATCATTTATCAATGATCACTTCGGTGATGGAGATCTTTCGTCATTTTCATCTCTCGGCATCGTTTCCTTCGGATTATGGATCAATCCAGAACTAACGGTGGAGATCTATTGTCTTTATTTTTTAATTATTATTATTTTCTTTTTCCACTTCAAAAGAAGCACTTTAAGAGTTTTTTATTTAAAACCTTTAATTAATATTTTTTAGGAATTTCTGTTTTGAAAATTATTATATATTTTTTGTTTGTTTGTGTTTTTTTTAGGAAGATTTTATCTAAATATTTTAAGGGAAAGATTGACTTTTCAATTTGTAAAATTTTTTATATATGTATAATATAATCACAGTTCACCTTTCATTTTTTTTTACCAAAGGGATTAAATTGATGTACTAAAAAAAAAGAGAGTAGAGATCTGTATGAAATTACCATAATTTATAATTTTATACAGGTACGTTCGTAAAGTCTATTGATGTGGGTCCAGCTCCTAATTCCTACCACATGTTCGATAAAATGTATAAGAGAAGAGAGTAGTCTTAAGGGCAAAGATTAAGGAAAGAAAGACATGAATACAAGTGCAATTAAATTGTGGACTCTTTTCAATAAAAAAAATATATATGTGGGGGATGTGACACTTTTTCAGGTAACCGACACGCCATTCCATTGTTCCTCACACCCCCATAAATTCTCCACATCCACCCCTTTGCCTTCCTATTTTTATTTTATACATTTATTAATACCTTTCCTTTTCTATTTAATAATACCTCAATATTTGTTATTTGTTTCTTTGGAATATTTTACTCTTTATGTAATTGTTTATTTAATTCTTTTTTTTTTCCATGATAAAAAAGTATCCATTTTTTCCTTAATTTTGTTTTGCGAGTTAAGATAATATTGTTCATTTTTTATAACAAAAAAAATAACCTTTCGAGACTTTTTTATAATTTTTTTGAGATATTGTTTTTGCAATTTTAGAATTTTTTTGTAATTATGAGAATTAATTTTCAGTGTGCGCTTATGATTTAATAATTAAGAATTTTAATAAGCTAAATGAAAATTAATTTATAATTTATAATTGAGTGATGTTAGGCTTTTCAATTTTTTTCCAAAATAGTGTTGACACATAAGGTGTCAACATTTTATAAATCATACGATTATGTGGTGAGTGACGTAATGTTGATACCTCACGTGCCAACACTATTTATGAATGAATTTGAAATTTTTTTTGAAAAGCCTAGCATTACTCTTTATAATTATAATGTTTACTAAATACCGTTCGTAATCAAGTTACATTAGGCCCATACACAAATCAACAATTAAACAATTAATTTTTTACTAGAAAGATAACTTAGAGCCGGTTTGACATTGTTTTTGAAAATTCGAAATCAGATTATTTTATAATTTTAATATAAAATGATGTTTAGTAAAACTTTCAAAAGTGATTGATTGATAGTATGATAAATTTTGGCAGTAATTTTAAGAAGTAAGTGGGGGTTACTTTTTGAAAGTGATTATGTAATAATCTATTTCAACATTTAATATATCTTTTAAAATATCATTATTATCTATACAAAATCAAGATAAAATAATTTATATACCTTATTTCATCTCAAAATTAAATATTATATTTAAGTATTGATTTGATTTATAAAATATTTTAATTTTTTTTATTGTTCTTATGGATTTTTTTTTCAACTTTAAACATTCTACTTAAATATTGATTTAATATATATAATGAATGAAAATAAAATAAAATAGAGTTCTAAACTTATGTAGATTTTAGTCATTGTAATTAATCTCAACACTTATGTAACAAAATCACCAAACATATGTATACTGCTTTTGAACTATAAAATAGTCTTAAAAATACAATTAACTAAACATCTGGTGATTATTCTTTTAGTACAACTAATAGTGATTATTATAAAAGTTACAACAATACCAAATTGACCCTTAATTACTCCTCTCATTTTCACAAAGGAATTAAATTACCTCCTCTTTCCATTGTAATTTAATTTCCTTTCATTTTTATTTTAGATTAGTAAACATATGTATAAAGTATGATAAATTTTTTCAACAAAAGGAAGACGAAACAGTAATATCAACGATTTAAAGGGATCAGTTTGAAATAAAAAAGATGTGGTATATTTTGACCACAAACAAAATTAAAACTGCTAAAAATATCTTAAATGCTATTATCAGAGTAATCAAATTTTGATTATTTATCCCAAAAACACCATCTAATAGAGTCACTAAAATTTAACGATAACAATTATCAATAATCAAATTACTTCTCCAATAATCAAATTTGAAGATTGATTTTTAATCATCAAATACAAACTTAACTCAAAATAAATGTTATTGTAATTTTATCAATTCTCTCTTATCTGTGTTTTTTTTTTCTGATCATCTATGTATCTCATCATTGTTTTGACTCCAAAAATTTCAACCAGGTAAAATTCATCTCTTCATTACGAATAGATCAATATCCATAGCATATACTTTCTATTGTCTTTTTTATATATATATATTTTTACCCTTGAAATCAAAATGAACTGAAACAGTGAAAAATGAGACGATATTATATTTTAAGTTAGATAAAATAGATTTTTGATGTCGATAAAATGTACCATTGTGGACTATACAATCATCAAATTTAACAATCTTGAAAACAATCATCAAATGTTGAGGCGACAACCTTTGATGATCCAATTTTGTTTATATAATTGGTGATGATCTTGACGATTAGATTATCTAATTTTTAAACCCATGAACTACATAAATTGATATTTTTCTCTCATTTATTCGTTCATGATTCGAGTCTAAGTTGTAAGAATTTCTGAAGACTCATTTGTGCTAAATTACTTGATTGGTTGGTTGAGAAAAAACAAGATATTGTGTAAAAATCTTGGACAGCAGCTCTTGCACGAGCTAAGAAGAAGAAGAAGCCAAAGTCTGGGGGTGTCAGGTTGGATTTTTTTGTAGACAGTAGATGTCTTCAAAGACTTGAAAGTGCATGTGTTTATTTATAAGTAGGTGTGTGTTTATGTGTCAGAATCTGACACATCTCATATGTTTAGTATTATATATATATATATATGTATATATTCATACCATATGAAATTATCAATCGTGTAGGAAGTTTAATATGTTAGCCTGGCATCAATTATTCCTTTTTTGGCCTTTTTGTGTTTCCAGCAACACATTACATTTATATTCATTTCTTCTCAAATTTCCACACACACCCTCTCTCTCTCTTATCTTGTACTCAAAAAGTTGCCTTTTGCTCTTCTGGGTTTATAGCTGGTATAATAATATATGGTGACTTACAAGCCCAGCCACAAAAGATTCACATACTTTGTTTTTCCTCTATTGCTTTTAATAAAATGCCAATGGTTCTTTTTCAATTTCATTCTGTTTGTGCATATGGATTGATAAGTTCACTTCGTTTTTTTCAAGCTGTTCATTGCTGTTAATTTCTTCATTTGGGTTTCATAATTAATGTAATTTTGTTTTATTTGTAATAATATAAATCTCACCTGGGTTGGTGTGTTATTTGTTTTGTTCTTTAAAATAAATATTTTTGCACCATTATTGGTACCAAAAAGCATCAACCACTTCTTTAATCTGTAACTTGAAGATTGCACCTCTCTCTCTCTCTCTCGCTCTCTGGTTTTATGATTAAACCTTTTCTTTACAAATATTTTCTGGGAATAAAGTGTAATCTCATTTTTCCATTTACAAATTCTCTCATTTCTAAATTTGGGTGTTCATCAAAATCCTTTCTTTTGCGATATATGTTCAAGATCTCTGGTTTCATCAGGTGAAATCTTGAATTTCTCCATCTGGGTTGTCACCGTAATGCAATTTGGAAGCCTCTGCAATGGCAAACCTTGTGCCTGGAGTGCTTCTCAAGCTTTTACAACACATGAACACAGATGTCAAAGTTGCTGGTGAGCACAGGTCATCTCTCTTGCAAGTGGTGAGCATAGTCCCTGCACTCGCAGGAGGTGAGCTTTTCTCCAATCAGGGTTTTTACTTGAAGGTTTCAGATTCATCTCATGCTACATATGTATCTTTACCTGATGAACATGATGATTTAATTCTTAGTGATAAGATTCAATTAGGCCAGTTTATTCATGTTGAGAAATTTGAATCTGCTTCCCCTGTCCCTATTCTTCGTGGGGTTAGGCCGGTTCCTGGAAGGCATCCTTGCGTAGGCAGCCCCGAAGATATTGTAGCAACTCACTCTCTTGGGTTTCTGAACAATGATAATAAGACTAGTAGTACTAGCTCTTCATGTTCTAAACCTGGTGAAAAAGTGAAAGCACCTTTAAAACCAGTATCAGGCAATAATCATGTTGGTGAAACCAAGTTAGCTAAGATTAGATTGAATGGTGGTGCTAAGGATGATCACTTCGATAAGAAAACACCTACCTTGAGTAGATCAAAATCTCAACTTTCGAAACAGGCATTGAATATAGATGTGAAGAAGGAGTCTTTGGGGAAATTGAAGTCATTGAGGTCGAGGTCTATACCCTCTTCTCCCACAAGTTGTTATTCGTTGCCTACTTCATTTGAGAAATTTGCAAATGGAATTAAGCAACAGTCGAAGATTAAGGGTTCAGATAAGGCTATAATGAAGGGGGCATCAGTGGAAAAGGTGAGTTCTGTTCGTGGGGCAAGCCCTACAGGAAGGAGGGTACCGGTGATCAAGAATCTAGCTCAGGGGTTTGAGTTTGGGGCGAAGGCCTTGAGGAAGAGCTGGGAAGGGAATCTGGAGGTGAAGACCAGAGAAAATTCAAAATTGAGAGCTTCCAAACATGATCCCAGGCTTGATGCTCGAAGTACTTCAGTGAGTTTAATTTTGTCTATTTGATTTTGAGTTAAAGTTGAATTTTCTTTAAAGCATAAGAAATTGTTGATTGCCTGGTTAGGATTGATTTATTCTTGTTTTCACTAGTACTCTATGGTTTATCACTTATTTATTTGGTACGTCTTCTGTCAAATGGTAAATGGAGATGCTTCAGAATCTGATATAAGATAAACTGATTCAAATTTCATTGTAATGGTGGATTTTGATTTTGAAGGTCCAAGTGCTAAATGATGTTTCATCTTTTTTTTTTCCTTGATTTTTTTTTTATGCTTCATAAGGTTTTTAGAATCACATTTTTCTTGTTGCATTCCTTCAACTCACTCATTGCTGTGTTTTTTTATTTCATTTTATATTATTTTCTATTCTGTATATGTACTCAAATCTATTTTACTCCCATTTTCCAGGCACCTAGAAAAAGCACATCTAGTGAAAGGTTGCCTTCAAAAGAGGAGAATAAGCACCAAATATCTACAAAGTCATCTAAAGAGGATAATAAGGTTCAAATCTCTTCCAAGAAAGTTACTTCAAATGGAGTATTGGATGATCAAGAAAAACCAAATAAGCAAAGAATGTCCATTGGAAGAAAATCAGGAGAATCGAACAATAATGGTTTCCCAGGAAATTTGGTCAAGGTTCCGATAAATAGTAAAAGATTAACAGATGGAAGTGTTTCATGGTCTGCACTCCCCTCTTCTCTTGCAAAGCTTGGAAAGGTATAAACCATATGTAATGACTTAGAATTTCTTAGTCATCAATTAAATGAGTTTTATTAGGCTTCTGTCTGTTTGATTATTTTGCTGCTTAACCAGCTAGTATACTTCTTGCTATCATTTACACAAGTGAGCACACATACACACCCGGGCTAGTAGTAAATTTTATTCATTTATTCGTAAAATTAGATTAATCTTAAAACTTCAAGGTTTTTGTCTTTTGCAAGAATACAGTTGATGGATTTATTTTAGAATTATGTCCTAGATATCTGATAAGTTGGGATTTCAGCCTCATGATACTTGATTATGTTTCTGTGTCATTTACTTGTTCCCTTAGGAAAAAACATGTTGACGAGGTAGTTATTTTCTGAAGATGTTAGGAAATTTTCAATTTCTTTTGCTCTGAGATCTGCTGTTTCTTATTGTATGTTTCACATTTTCATTGCAGGAAGTCATGAAGCATAGAGATGCTGCACAAATAGCGGCAATAGAGGCCATGCAGGAGGCTTCTGCTGCTGAGAGCTTACTTCGATGTTTAAGGTATGACACTCCCAAGAATCAAGGAAACCCTTGTAGGAAAATTAGAATTGTTATGTTTCTTTGGATACTAGTACTTGGTCCGTGCCTTAGTCTTTCTCGTAAGACTATCTTCTCTTGTCATAAGGAAACCATTGCTCAAATTGTAGGCTCTCAGAGATATGGTGCATTTTAACTTTTATATGCTCCTGAAAAATGTAGGATCTATTGAAGACTCTTTCATCAAGTTGGATTACAAATAGGTCTTGTGGGTATTACCAGGTAGATAGTAGTAGTACAGTAGATAATTGGTAACCAAAGAGACACAGGAACGTTAAGTACGTTCCTAGAAGTGACTCAGTTGGGTAAACTTGAGTTTTCTGTCGCTAGAAAAATTGACTCAGTTCTGATGATAATGCCACCTGATGAGTACTGTATTAGGGGAATCAAATTAAGAAGAAATGCGGTAGTGTACTAAATAAGAGGTCTTGATGTTGTAATCAGTAAATTGTGGATAAATGCAACATTTTTGTCTAGATATCTTAGTACTAGTTGTGTTTAGTGCATGGATATACAGTAGGAAATGTTTGGAAGTATAAGTTTTACAGTGTTATTAGCTAGCATTCTCTGTTCCAGAAATGTCACTTTTTATTTAGTTTTTTTTTTTGAATTGGAGCAGTTGTCGGATTTTAGAAGAAATTTAAGTACTCTCTGCCCATAACTTTAGGTGAAGATCCTAGAATTTAACAATTATTGTACTTTCAGTTTTATAGCCTTTACTGTGAAAAAATTATCTGTATTTTCAAATGGTATGGAGAAGAAAATGTAGTCAATTACAATATTGACAGTTAAAATCTTTTTTTTTTTTGGCAACTTAAGTTCTTCATGATGCTATTTTGCTGGCAAGCTATTTCACTCAAATTTTAAGATCGGGTATCGTGATGATGTGAACTTAAAAAATGTGCATGTTATCCCATGTTCTTTTTTCCAATGGTACTGAATAATAGCGAAATATGAGGCTTTAGAATAAGATTTAATTGTAGATGTTGTAGTGCCCTTTTCTTATAAAGCTGGTGATGTCCTCACTGAGTCCTTCACTTTTTTTTTTTTTTTTTTTTTTTAAAATCTTCAATAAGATTTTGGTGGTGTGCATGGCATGTAGTGTCTCCAAGGTAGTCGGGATGATGGAACGCTGATTACACTGCACAATCAATGGTGGCGGAGCTTTTGGTAAATGATTGTATTAGGCTATTAGCACCTTATACGTAAGGCAATGGTGTTACTAATGTGACGGTTGTTTGTTTTGTAGTGATTTACTGTTGGGATTTATCCTGCCACCATATTCACTGATGGAAACTTTTGAAGAGTAAACAGAATTGTTTAAATAATTAAATTATGTTGTAGGGGTAGATCTGGAGCTAAGATGTACTGCATTTAAGCCACATATATGCCTGATAACAAAGTTAATATGTGTTTGGCCATTGTACACAAACATGAGCAGCTGCCAGACTTGTGGAGTACAAGACTTTGCTCTGCTCGTCTTAACTGTATCTGAGATGCCGTTTTATATTTCTTGTATATGTATATTTTTAAATATGTTCCATTTTACTTGGTTGATCTGTATTTTTCTGGTTTGGGGATTCGGAGTGTGTGCTTTATTAGAATGGAAATAAGTAATGATAGTTCTGGTAGTTTAAAAGATATATGGTTTTCTTCTTGAATTCAACTGACTGAAGTTTTACGTTGGTGTAGTTTAGAATATGTTTCAAATAGCCATTATTCATAGAGAAATGCTAAGAGAGGGCAAAAGAAACATCAAAATTAATTAAAAAGTTCTATATTGAATTTTAATCTTACATTTTCATTTAACCATTTAATAGGATCTCTGTCTTGGCTGCTAATTATGATGAAACGATTCTTTAGCCTAAGTATAATAGGTGCAGAGCCCTGATATTCAACTAATATTTGCAGAATGATTTTCCATCTAGAGGACCTTGTTTTTAAATTAACAGGTTGGCTTTGACCTTTAAGTCAAGGTCATATAGATTTGGTCAACAGTTCTACGGAATATATGCAACGGTCAGTTGTTAGTTCAGTAAGAAGAACTCTCCAATTGCTATCTGAGAGCTATGACTGGCATTTTATGTGCAATGGGGGATATAAACCTTGCATTAGTCCTATTTTTGTTGTTGTTCAGTAAAAGGAGCCTGTTTCTCAGATGACAGCTTGTCTAATTTTCCATAAGAGCTGAGGATGCATTGGCTGGCTTTTCTTGTTTGTCCATGTATCCTTCTCACTCTTTACTAGATTCTTCTCTTAATGGAAGTTTTTTATGCATCAATTAACTTCATGTACATTTTTCCTTATGGTGCCACCTGGTTGTTATAAGGTAATAGTGTTTGCTGATTAGTCTAGAGAGATTGTACTGAGCTAGATCTATGGTAGGATGGATGCGTTGTGAAGCAATTATTTTACTTTTTGTAAAAAAAAGGTAGCGGAATGTAACTTAGCGAAAAAACTAAAAGTTCAATTCAGTAATGATTGTGTTGTGAATTCTTCAGGCCAAGAGATGCTCAATCAATATTTGTTTTTCTTGTTTTGGCGTAAGGAAAGAAATATGGGGTAGCATGACCTGCAACTTTGCAGCTAGATGAATCTTTTACAATGTTTAGGTTGCATTTACTGGCCCTGTTTCTACCGGATAAGATTCATGCATAAAATGCGTACTTATAATTGGGAAATGGATATATTAGCATTTTACCTTGGCTTCATTTTTGGGGGGATCGAGAAGGTTGATTTTGAAGACAGGAGAACATTGGAGATCCCAAAGCTGAACACGATTGTAAAAGGGGTTGATAAGCGGGGTAGATTTGGCTCCATCAAGTTGATGAGTTTACAAATTTTAGAATTTGAGCGAGGTTCAAGAACCTAATCTTACATTTTGCTTTAGGTTAAATTCAGAAGTTGGTTGTCACTTTCACTGCAGTGGATAGTTTGGTATTTATAGGAAAAGGGACTGAGAGTTGATTTGCAGGACATCAACTGCAACATAGTGAAAGGTGCACAATTACTATAGAACATCAATGCATTTTTTTTTATCTTAATAATTTGGCAGCACCAGCAACAACAACGCATCCTAGCATGACCAAAACACCTTAGCACTGCAGTGGTTGGGATTAAGTATTTGTTGATGGCTGGAATAATTTTGTATTTTCTCAAATAAAAATTAAAAATTAAAAAAGAAAGTGACCAATCATAAAGAATTATGACAGACGGTTTGGATTACAAAGACTAATTGTATGAGAAAAACTTTGCATATTTTGAAGAAGGATACATTACAATGTAGTATTGTTTGTAATCTTAATATCTTATTTTGTTTTTTTTTTCTTTTGCCTATGCAGCTTTGTGAATATGATATCTAATTTATATATATATAATTCCTATAAAAAATGTATATATAAATATTTGCATTTTTTTTTCAGTTTTTTTGCCTGACTCATCATTTTGTGTTTTATTTCCTCTTGCAGCTTGTATTCAGAGCTAACATCCTCTGCCAAGGAAGATAATCCACAGCCTGCTGTGGAGCAATTTTTGACTCTCCATTCCAGCTTGAATAATTCTCGCATGATTGCTGATTCTCTTACAAAAATGATTCCAGTTGGTTCATCACCAAATCATGAAGGAAACCCATCCGAAGAAGCATTAAAAGTCACATCAGAGAGACGGAAACATGCAGCTTCCTGGATCCAAGCTGCATTGGCCACCAATTTATCACCGTTCTCCGTTTTTAGTAAAGAACCTACTTCAACAACAATTCCTTCTGCAGCTCCTGCTCAAGGAATAAAGATTTCAACTGGCAGTCAACCTATGTTAGTGCTAGAAAATTCTACTAAGAATGCCTCAGCGAAAATCCAGGTAAAATCCCGCCCTACAGTCGTCTCCAAGCTTGTCGCATCAGGAGCTCTTCGTAGACCGGGGGATGGCCCAACCATTGCTCAAAAGGCACAGGCCCAACCCCTACCAGACTGGTTTAGAGGGGATGGCCTTGATGAGGCTGTTGACATGGCTGAAATGTTGCGAATGGAGTCGCAGGATTGGTTCCTAGGATTTGTGGAGAAGTTCTTGGATGCTGATGTAGACTCCTCAACTTTGTCTGATAATGGTCAAATAGCTGGGATGTTGACTCAGCTAAAGAGTGTGAATGACTGGTTAGACGAGATTGGGTCGAGGAAAGATGAAGGAGAAGCTCCCCATGTTTCAGCTGAGACGATTGACAGGCTTAGGAAGAAGATATATGAGTATCTTCTTACACATGTCGAATCTGCTGCTGCTGCACTTGGTAACGGATCACAACCATCACCCCAGATACGAGCAACCGAAACAACAAAATCAAAAAGGTGATTTTGCCTCTATTGTTTTCAAATGTATATGTGGTGTTGAGTCATAACAACTGTGCCCATCAACCACCAAGTGGTTCTGGGAGCTCAGTGAATTAATTTATATGTACATAAAATCCTACAGGGGTTTGAGGTATAGATGAGTAGGCATTTATATTATTGATTATCAAAAGAAAATGTATTGGATATGAATTGGCATGAATTCTTTTTTTTTTTTTTTTCCTTCTTTTGTTGGCATTTGTTTACTGAAACTATACAAATGAAAACAGTTTGTAGATCGGTGGGGGCTGATCTTCTTTGTCCACAGTGAATATGTTATGTTTCAGTTTCCATTCAATAGCAAGTGTTTCCTTTTTCTTTTACTTCTGAAAAGGCATCTTTTACATATAACATCAATAGTTTTATGTCAAGGTTTCATTTTCTTGATCTTTCATTGGCATTTTGTGTGTTTGGGACATGAAACAAAATAAACCTTCCTTCAAAATAGAACCATGTCATATATCTATTTTTACGTACATAATTTTAGTGGAACCGAAAGACAGAATGACAGATCACTCTGTTTAGTTTTTTGGGTTTATAGGGGGTTTGTTCGATCTCTTTATGTGTTTCTACTGTTCCATGATTTAGTGGATTGTCAATTGCGATGTTTGATGTCGGACTACAATGGATTAAATTTAATTAGTAATTAATTAAAACGGGTTTCGATATCAATTAAAATTGTCTAATCTGATAAGAAGCCATTTTTTACTGGTTTGCCATGTGCCATATTTGTAAAGATGGAAAAGTAACTTTCTTAGTAGGAATTTGGGAACAGAATCTATATTACAGCCGGCTCTTGGTCCGTCCTATAAACGTTTTTCGGTTGTTGTTTTTCAAAAATAAAAATGAAAATGAAAATGAAAACAGTGTTTTTAGTTTCAGTTTCGAATTTTGAAAACACGTCTGGTAACATATATTGAAAACTGTATTTTAAAAATAAAAACGAAAAAAACACGTCTGGTAGGTTAACCGAAAATTATTAAAAATTGAAATATCAATTTTAGCATTTTGTTTAATATTATTACAATTATAAACAAATTGATTGCATAATTAACCAATATAATTTTTATATTATAATTTTTAAGTTAAACAAAAGTAACACATCAAAACTTAATTCAAAAAAACATATCAAAAAATGAATTAATCAAAATTTAATAATATATTATATATTATTTTATATTATATTATATTATATTATATAATAATTATTATACTTAATAATATATATAATCATAATAATATATATTATAGAATTATGTAAATATTATAATATATAATATTTTATTTTTAAAAATAAAAATATTATATATTATGAAATATAATAATAATATATATAAGGGGCATTTTGATCATTTAAAAATTTTGTTCTGTTTTGTTCCAACCATATTAAACGTATAATAGTACAATTAATAGTTAAAAAATAATAATTTTTTTTATATAAAAAAAGTGTAAAACAAAATGAAAAACAAAACAAAAACAAAAAACAAGTATTTTGAGCTTTTCAAATCTTTTACTTTTAATACAGTTTTGTTTTTTTTTTTTTTAAAAATAAAATAAAACACGGTTAACAAACGCGTTTTCAAAAATAAAAACCGGTAAAACAACCGCAGTACGAGGGACTTAGTAATTGTAAAGACATTGAAAATTTAATAAACATTTTGTGAATTCTCTTGAATATATTTTCAATGTTGAAAGACAGGGGTTCTTATCATTGGTATCAGAGCAGCCATTGATCCTCTAAACTGTTCCTTTGGTTTATGACTCGAAACAAAGTCCGAACTCGATTAGATTCAATGGAAGCTCGGGTTTCAGCTCTAGAATCTTCTTGTTCTGATATTTCGACTGCAATTGCTGCTTTACAACGCATTGAACCTCGTTTATTGCCAATGGAGGAAAGATCGGAGTCGGTTGAAAAACGTTTAGAAACCCTAGAAATTGGCCGTAATCGATCAGGTCAAGATTCTTCGATTATTGACCAGCATGATAACGTTGATGGTATTTTGCACCGATCAGAAGATAATGGATGAGAATTGCGTGTTCCAATAGTTCGATTGGATTTCCCCAAATTCGTGGAAGGAGATGATCCTCTGGATTGGGTGTATCGTGCTGAGCAATACTTCAACTACTCAATTGCAGGGGATAAACGAGTAAAAATGGTGTCATTCCATCTAGACCGAGAATTTCTACAGTTGTATCAATAGGTAGATTGTGCAAAAACTTTAATAGTTTGGGAAGACTTCACAAAAGGTTTTTGTAGGGATTTTGGGTCTTAAGGGTTCAAAGATTATGCAGAATCTTTGTTCAAACTACGTCAGACTGGTTACTTACGAGATTAATTACATCTCTGAATTCCGAAGATTAGCAACTTGAATTAAAAATTTGAGTCCAACATTTCATGATGCAAATGTCTACTGTTGCGGTAGATCTAAAATTCCAAAAGTTAAGATCATCTGGATTTAATAGGATGAAAATGTCTGCTTTGCCAACTAAAAATGAAATTCCACAAATTCAACCTAATATAGACAAAAGAGAAGGTTCCCATTAGGATATTCACACCTGAAGAGATTCAATACAAAAGATAGAACAACTTATGCTTTTATTGTGATGATAGATATGTTAGAGGACATAAGTGTACTAAGAAGCAGGTCTTATTACTGGATATTGGCTATAATAGCTCTGATGAGGATGAGATAATTCAAGATTTACAAAATAGAGAACAAACTGAGATCACTGCTTGCTGCATTACTGTTTATGCTTTGTTTGGAACTCCATCTGTTGTTATCAAAACTATGACAGTGAGGGCAGTAATTAAGAATGTTCCTGTGATTGTACTTTTTGATTCCGGTAGTTCCCATAATTTTGTTGATCATGCTTTGGTCAAGAAATTAGGATTACCAATGGATGCATCAATGGTTTTTAATATTATGATTGGGGATGGGGGACAAATTAGAGCAAGGGTGGTTGCTCTGCTGTAACCATTAAGTTTGATCAGTATGAATACACTTTTGATATGTTATCATTGCCATTGGGGGTTGTGATGTTGTGCTTGGGGTTCAGTGGTTGAGGACTTTGGGTCTTGTACTGTGGGATTTTGAAAAACAATCTATGGAATTCTGGCTCAAAGGGGCTATAGTTTATTTATCCAGTACCAAACCACAACCTCTATAGCAAATAACTAGTCAACAATTGAGAAGATGTTATAAGTCTAAATCAGAGTTCAACTATGGTGCTTTGTTTTATGCTTTAGACAGTGTGGTAGCCAATCAGGTAGCTGCAGACTTGACAGATTTTCAACAACAAGAATTGAGCAAGTTGCATGATTCTTTCTCTTCAGTTTTTGTACTTCCTACAGTTCTACCTTCAAAAAGAGAATTTGACTCTAGGATACCTTTGATTGAGGGTAGCAAACCTCCAAGCATTAGACCCTATGATTATGGTCCTCTTCAAAAAACCAAAATAGAGAAATGTGTACAAGAATTGTTAGGTGCTGGTTTCATAAGAAACAGCCACAACCATTTCTCTTCACCAGTTCTATTAGTAAACAAAAATGATAGAACTTGGAGAATGTGCATGGATTATAGGCAGTTAAATGAGGATAAGTATCCTATACCTCTCACAGATGACTTGTTGGATGAATTACAAGGTACATAATTCTTTTCCAAGTTGGATCTTAGAGGTGGCTACCACCAGATAAGGATGCACGCTGCGGACCTTGAAAAGACAACATTTAGAACACACGAAGGGCATTAGTTCTTGGTCATGCCATTTGGCTTGACTAATGCTCTTGCTACTTTTCAAGGGCCGAAGAATGCCATATTTAAAAAGTACTTAAGGCAGTTTGTGTTGGTGTTTTTTTGACGATATTTTAGTTTACAGTGATTCTTAGGCTGCTCATATGGAACACTTGAAGCTGGTTTTTGAAATTCTTCTCAAACCTCAATTGTTTGTGAAGCTATCCAAGTGTGCCTTTAGAGTGTCCACCATAGAGTCCATAGACCATATTGTTTACAGAGATGGGGTGTTTGCTGACCCATCAAAATTGCTGGCAGTATCTGATTGGCCAATTCCAACCTCAATGAAAAGTTTAAGGGGTTTCTTAGGCCTAACTAGTTATTACAGGAAGTTTATTCCTGATTATGGCAAGCTCAACCACCCATTCACTAAACTGACCAAGAAGAATAGTTTCAAATGGTCTGCAATTTCCACTGAGGCTTTTCTCAAACTTAAAACTGTAATGCTGTCTCCTAGAGTTTTGGCCTCACCAGATTTCACAAAAACTTTCATTATTAAAAATGATGCCTCTGGTATTGGTATTGGAATGTTTTACAGTAAGAAGGGAAACCAATGGCCTTCACCAGCAAGGTTTTAGGACCTAGGAACCAGGCTTTATCTATATACGAAAGGGAGATGATTGTCATTGCACATGCTATCAAAAAATGGCAACACTATCTACAAGGCAAGCATTTCATTATCAAGACTGACCATTATAGCCTAAAGTATTTCTTGAACCAAAAAGCTACTACTCCTTTCCAGCAGAAATGGGTGTCCAAGCTACTTGGTTTTGATTACGAGATTCCTTATATGCAGGGCTCTGACAACAAAGATGCTGATGCTCTTTCCAGGTTCCCTATATCCACTTGCCAATTAAAAAATACCCATAAGTTAGCAGTTTTTGATGCTGGCCAAATATCTCTGAAGTACCAATCATTATGGCAATTACTTATCCCTATCATAGTTGGATGGATGACTTGAGGAGGTATAATGAAGTTGACCCTTGAATTCAGCAGAAGATGAATGATGTGGTTGCTATGGTTAATGCCATTGCAGCTCAGGCCTCTTCAGCAGATAATCATCTTCACAAATTTCACATTGACAATGGGTTGCTTAAGTTCAAGTCCAGAATAGTCCTAAGTCCCGATTCTGTTTGGATAACAAAAGTTTTTCAAGCTCATCATTCATTTCCATCTTCTGGTCATACTAGTTTCTTAAAGACCTACCAAAGATTCCAAAGATTAAAGAAATCTTTTTACTGGAATGGGATGAAATCTGGTATATAAAAGATGATCTTAGAGTGCCCCATCTGTCAGCATCACAAGTATGAGACACTCTCTCCTACAGGTTTGTTGCAACCCCTTCCAATTCCAAAAACTGTTTGGACTGACATATCAGTGGACTTCATTAGTGGATTAACTCCTTGCTAATGTAAATCAATGATTTTTGTAGTGGTGGATAGATCGAGTAAATATGCTCATTTTATTGGTTTGGCTCATCTTTACTCTGCTACCATAGTGGCTCAACCTTTTGTGGATAATATATTCAAGTTGTATGGCATGCCTAGTTCCATTATGTGTGATAGGGATCCCATTTGTCTTAGTGATTTTTGGAAGGAATTCTTCAAGTTGCCTACTGTTTCATTGAAAATGAGCTCAGGTTACCATCCTCAAAATGATGGTCAAACTGAAGTGGTTAATAGATGTCTTGAAACCTATTTGAGGTGTTTTACGGTGGGTTAATTGGCTTTCTTGGCAGAATTCAGCTACAATACAACTGTCCATTCTGCTACAAAACTTACCCCTTCTGAAGCCCTACTGTAATTCCTTATGAACCTGGTTATACTAGATTTGCTGCTGTTCACAGGAACTTGGCTGCAAGAGATCAAATTCTTAGTTTTCTTAAATCCAATTTGGTTTTGGCATAAAATAGAATGAAGGTCCAAGATGACAAACATAGAAGAGAGAAGGAGTTTCAGATTGGAGACCGGGTCTATTTAAAGCTTATCCCATATAGAGCTCAATCTTTGGCTCCACATGCTTTCCATAAGTTGTTGCCAAAGTATTATAGTCCATACAAGATCCTGGATAAACTAAGATCAGTTGCTTATAAGCTCCAATTGCCAGAAGGTTGTAAAATCCATCCTGTGTTTCATGTCTCATGTTTGAAGAAGCACTTGGGAGGTCAAGTTACACCCACTTTGATTTTACCACAGGTAACTGAGGAGGGATTAGTTGACAAAGAAGAACCAATAGCTATTATTGGCAGGAAATGGTGAAAAAAGGTAATGCTGTAGAGGTTGATGTTTTAGTGCTCGTTTGGTTGAGTTTTCTACTGGCTCAAAAGGTCTAGGAACGTCTATTTAAATTTTTTAGAGTTGTTTGGTTGGGCTTTTAAGAATGTCTATTTTTAATTGACTAGAGGTTAGTAGAGTTTAAACCTCTACTAGACAAAAGCTCACGGGAGGTACTTCTCTAAATAGACATTTTTTTTAAAAAAACTATTTTTAATTGACTAGAGGTTAGTAGAGTTTAAACCTCTACTAGACAAAAGCTCATGGGGAGGTACTTCTCTAAATAGACATTTTTTTTAAAAAAAATCTACCAAAAAAACAATTATATATATTTTTAAAAAACCTCTATTTCTAATAGATCTACTACTAGAGGTGTCCACGGTTCGGTTAAACCGTTCGAAACCGAACCGAAACCGGCCTCTGAAAACCGAAACCGAAACCGAAACCGTCGGTTACAAAACCGGTTGGAAACTGGATCCCGGCGGTTCTGTTACGGTTAGGGGATCTTAAAAACCGACCAAAAACCGCCGGTTTCAAAAAAAAAAACCAATGAAATGCTGACACGTGGCAGCATTTCAGAAAAAAAACCGAATGAACCGAAAACGAATCGAACCGTTCGGTTTCACAAACCGAAACCGAAACGAACTGAACCGAACCGAACTGTTCGGTTTCGGAAAACCGAAACCGAAACCAAACCGAAAACCGTCGGTTCCGAAACCGCCTTATTCCGGTTACGGTTACGGTTCGGCCTTTCCACGGAACCGAAACTGACGGTTCGGAACCGAAACCGAACCGTGGACATCATTATCTACTACAAGTAGATTTTTTACCAATAAAGATTTTTCAAAAGCCCAACCAAACAAGCTCTTAGTCCACTGGAAACATAAATCTGAGGAGGATGTCACTTGGGAATATTACTATGACTTGAAGGCTAGGTTTCTAGATGGATGGCCAAGTTTGATGCCGTTTCTCTTACTCCTTAACTTTCATTTGAGAAGTTATCAATTGCTAAAGGTTTTAACCGACTGATTTTTTCTTTGTAAAATAGTTTACTAACCGTAAACTTGTTTGTCTTAGGGAGAGTAATTTATAAGAAGCCATTTTTTACTGGTTTGTCACATGTCATATTTGTAAAGATGGTTAAAAGTAACTTTCTTAAGAGGAAGCTAGGAACAAAATCTATATTAGACCTGGTTTTTAGTAATTGTAAAGACATTGAAAATATAATAAACATTTTGTGAATTCTCTTGAATACATTTTCGAGGTTGAAAGATAGAGGTTCTTATCGTAATCTTAATCCATATTTATTTATATCAAATCCTATTTAGTTGAATCCAATCTAATTTCGGTCAATAATGTAGCATGAGACCTGAATGTCTTGATTAGTGAAATAACATATATATTTTCATCAATATTCCATCACAATTTTCATAACAATTAGACACTCATATACTTAATTCGAGATTACATCCGGTAATCTAGAATGTTAATATGCACAAGTTATAAAATAAACAACACAACAAAAATGAATTGACATTTCTTTTATTTATTTCATAAATCCATTTATAAATTACTTCCTTAGGGTATAAACCCTAACAGAATATATATTATTTTATTCTTAAACAACATGTACTGATTTCCAAATAAGTGGACGAGATAAGGTTGATCTGGCAGTCAACCCCTCACAGCTCGAGTCCTTCCCCTTCTAAAAAAAATACAAATTAATATAACACTTAAAAAAAGAGGAGAAATCAATGTCTTCAAAGCCACCGTAAATATGAAAAAGGCTAATTGACACTGATGCCCCTTAAACTATTCAGAAAGTTACAATATGCTCCTATATTATTTTTTTTTGGAACTAAACCCCCTAAACTCTCACAAATTGGTAAAAATTGACGGATTTGTAACGGAAGCCACATTCTGTCTGTTTTCAAGTCACGTGTGCCTCACGTGGGGTCTTACGAAGGCCATTTTTGTCGTTTCTGTTAAAAAATATTAGGGGCAACTTACAACTCGATTGATTTGTATGTTTTCTCCAAAATCTCCCAAAAAGGTAGGGTTTGACCAATTTTATCTCGATAGTTTCTTTCATATTTTTAATGTATTGTGATACAAACTATCTAACATGTGCCGCTTTGTATATGTAAAATAGATTGTCATATAAAATTTATAAATCCCAAAATGTGCTCAAGATTGTATTTCAAAAACAATATAATGACAAGTCGGATATCTTCCACAGAGATTGAGCAATATCTTTGATCAAATAGAACTCTAGTACTAAAAAGCAATAAAAAGTAAGCAGTGATTTGTTTTGGAGATTAAAAACTAAACATGCAATTAATAACTATATTAATCTAAATGAAACTAAAGCTAATGAGAATATGGAATGATTAGATAAGATATGATAAGGTGACGTGGGAGTTAACGCAATCAGTACACAAATAGTGGGCGATCCTTCTCAATTAAGAACCAATTTGGTCTATTAGGACTCAATCTATCTTTAAGTATGATGTAACATCAATTAACTCCAACCATACAACAATGATTAGTATGCTCCATTGAGTGTAGAGAGAATTTCACATGAGGCCTAGCTAGATTTAAGGTGGTTAGGATAGGTTGGATTGGTATGCTCTCAACACATCTCTTCCATTTAAGATAGCTAGTTTTAGTTACCAAATGTATATATCTCTACTTAGGTTGAAAGTTGGAATGCCTACTCAACCAAAGGAGATTTTTAGTCCAATTCTTTAAACCTATCAATAATTCAACATCCACAATGAATCAAGAGTTGATATGCCTACTTAATACAAAGAGATGTTAAATGTTAAAAAATCAATGAATGGAACAAATATACCATGTTGGGGTTTATGCTTTAAAGCTTGTAATTTGTAAATGTGAATAAAACATTAATAAAAAGAAGTTTATTCATTCTATAAATCTTTATCATACATTTATATCATGTGTACTTAACATCCACGATTACCGAATGTATTCTCTAACTGAGTATATGAGTGTCATATACAGAGGAATTCAATTTCATATAAGCAATCTAAAGAGTCAGTAGATAGCAAATAGAGCTGGGTACTTTATTTATGGATAATCTACAACTACGATCCATTTCGTAATGTACGGTGGTCTTATCCTAGACTATTCATATGGTGATATGAGAATGAAAAAACTTTATATGATGTGATCATATAGGACTGGGTCACGATATGAATCTCTCACCAATATCCGTTACATGATGATATTCATATATATATATCGACAAATGATGGCTACATATGGGTGATCTTAATCCTGAGTGTCTTATCGACTCCTTCAGGTTAGATCGTGGCTTTTGATATACCATGAGTGAGATTGGAGTTGCATTCCGGTCAATAACTTTATATTTTGGAATCGCGGTTTGACTTATGGCTGGGAAGGTCTGTACACAATAATAGAATCTACCCTTTTTTGTGAAAATTAGATAGTAGTTTCTTTAAGGGTTGATTTGAGGCTTGAACAATATAAACGTTATTCTTCATCTATAAAGGAAGTTATGATCTATTGTTCTTTAGAGAATTAATGGTACTTATGGAAAATATATAATTAGAGGGCTATAACGGACTTTATGACCTCGCTCTAATTATGAACTACTTGTGGAGGATCATACCGTATGCAACAACTATATTGATGGACAACTGTAATTTTGGTTTGTATAATACATCTACAGTTACGAGAGTGCAACCTCGGGTTTTTAGTGGAATAACTCTGAGGTTAATAATCATGAAATATTAATTAAATAGTTTAATTAATTATTTCTATGTATTATTGGAGTTTAAAACCGTGGGTCAATTAGGTCCCCTTATTAGCCCGATTGATTAAAGGTAACAAGGTTCACAGTTAATTAATTGAATTATCAAATTAATTGTGTTATGAAAGTAACACGTATTTATTCAAGAACTTAATTAAATGATGAGATTATTTAATTAATATATTAATAATTAAATTGATCAAATAATTAGATTATTTAATTAATAAATTAATTATTGAGAATTATTAATAAATTATTAATTGGAGGTTACAGGTTCAAACCATGACTGAGACAAAAGATAAAATAATGAGATTATTTTATTTCCTAATTAGGTCAAGTGCTCAAGACTTAGTGAACTAAGGTTATGTGGGATTTAGAATCCTATACTAACTTGGTCACTAAAATACTAATTATCTTATTTTAAAATACATGAAGATATATTATTAAAAAGGATATATACAATTTGAGAGATTGTGAATAACAAAAAAGAAGAAGGAAGAAACAAAAAGAAAGGGGTACAGCCAATAGAGTAACAAAAAGAAAAAAAAAGTTTTTATTTTATTTTCATTCGAGGTTGGGCGAATTCTCCATATACAAAGCAAGTGTTGTTTTGTGTGTCTTCTTCTACCTCCATTCAACCTCCTGAAGCTCGTGACGTGCCCATATGCAGTTGCTGGAACACGGGAGATAGTGAGGAAGATCCGTGGTACAAATCGGAAAAGTAATATCAAGAAGAAAAAGAACAAAGGAATTAGCTTGTAGGTATGATTTCGAATCTTGTCATATTTATTCTTATATAGTACATGGTTCGTAGAGTTGCTTAAATATTTTTAAAAAAGTATTAAAATCTCTTCCACTGCGCGACTCTAGGGCTTACATACCAAATATTTGATAATTGTGGAAAGCCCAAGATCCATGACAAAATTACATTAACTCCCATAAGGGATTTAGCTACTCACAACAAATACACAAGAGAAAGATAGAAATACAAGAGATGAGAGGAGACCTATTGGTATGATGTGATCCCTTTACTTTTTCAAGCTTCCCTTCCTTTATTAAGTGCAAATTTCATGCTCCCTTGGTGGGTGTTTGGTTTAGATTGGGAATTAGATGGAAATGGATGATAAATGGGGTGATTTGGTGAAGGATTTGGTTAAGGGATGGTTTGGATTTTAGGAGAATATGATTCCTAGATCTAGAAAGAGAAATTAAGCTGTGAATGAGTATGTGGGCGTGTGGCTGACCTAACACACACATCTACATATAGGATTCCAAAAATGGGTACGAACAACTGATGTAAATAATGTTTTTTGGTGCATTGTACAGGTAGAGATCCTAATGTGCACTGGTCTGACCTGCGATGTGACCCGTGCACTTGAACTATTGGCTTGTAAAGCTTCTCGAATTGCGGGTAGTGTACCGGTAAGGATCCGCGCACTAGGCGTACTGGTTGTTCTTCATTTTGGAGAGCTTCGATTCATGGAAGTCCTCTAACACCTTAACTACATCGAATGCCTGCAAACACTACAAAAGAGCCAATTACACGCTGCTACTACCGCGGTCTGTGCTATTTGCATGCACATCAGTCTCCCAGGCGGAGATTCCTAGGCGTTGCATGCTGTCCATACCGTGGTTTATGCAGTTGCATGCACAACGGTCTTCAGAGCGGTGTTATCCAAGCGATGCACCATTCCTTATACCGCGATCTGGACACTTACCTGTACCACGGTCCAGCTAGCGGTCCTGAAGAGATTTAGTTGCCTTTTGTCCAAAATGACATCATTTCAAGGAGTCGAAGAAGCCATATTTGAGTAACCTAGCTTTTCTAGAGAGAGAAAGACTCTCAAACACCCATTTTTTACTCAACCAAACTTCATCTCATGGTCATATAGTTTCATTCTAGGATCATCTAAGCTTGGAGCATCATCTTTTTCTTGACTAGGTAATTTCTACTTATACTAGACTTCATTGTTTAATTACTATGTCATGTATGCCAAAGTTTTAGCTTTTATTGTTAATTGAATGCATGTTCTTGTGTTGGTTATTGGTTGAGAACATTGATTAGTGATAGCTAGCATTTAGAAATTTTTTACCCTTCTAGCTAAATCTTCTTGCATTTGCATTTAGAGAATCGATACCTAGGATTTGCATTCAATTGTCCTATTTACATTCCTAGATAATCTCAAATGCCTTGACCTAGCATTTTTGCATTTTGAATATCATTATATATTCACTTAGGTTGCATTGTCTCTTCATTATTGTTAAACTTGTGGCTAAGAGTTTAGTAGATAAGCTTGTTGATCAAGAATCACTATTAAGGCTCGTTGGGTAGTAGTGGTGGGTTAGTAACCTTAAAGTGTGACTATGTGGTCAACTTAGGTTGTAAACATCATTACAATGGTGGATTTGAGGATCGGATGTGGCTAGAAGGATAGCTTGTGGTTTTCCACTGTTAAGGGTTTCCACGTAAATATCGTGTGTCAATTTTTATTTCCGTATTTTCACTTGCTTTTCATGTTTGTTAATGGGGTGAATCTATTAACATTTCTTAATTTGAAAAAGTTCGTAATCAATAGTGCTAAAAACCTATTCACCCCCTCTAGGTTTATTAGACACACATATTGTAGGTTATTTCAATTGGTATTAGAACCGGTGCCTAGATATACTTTGGTGATCCGTGCTCTGTGTGTGTCTTGCACTTTGCATTTTGCTTGTTTGTTTTTGGATTTTGTTTGTTGCATTTCATTTACGTCTCATTTATAACTCAAACACTATGAGTGAGCTTGGGATGAGCAAAGAGGGAGCATTAAGTATAAGACCACCTTTGCTTAAATGTGATAATTATGCCTCATGGAAAGACAAGATGGAGTCTTATATTTGCAAAATAGATGATCGTGCATGGATGACAGTTAAAGATGGGTACACTCTTCCGAAGATGACTAATGATGATGGAGATGAAGTCCTCAAGCCTAAGTCTCAACGGAGCACACAAGAATTTGAAGCTTTCAAGTGGAACAACAAAGCTATACATGCCATCTTGTGTGCCATGGACGACAATCAATACAAGTTGGTTCAAAACACTAGGAATGCAAAGAAGGCTTGGGAAATTCTACAAACGGCTCATGAAAGAATCGAAGTGGTCAAAGACTCGAAGCTTCAAGTCCTTCAATTGCAATTTGAGACGATTATGATGGAAGAGGACCAGTGCTTCAATCATTTCCAAGTGAAGTTGATAGACACTGTCAACCAAATCCATCAATTGGGTGACCCATACTCGGATAGAATAATCAAGCAAAAACTCATAAGGTCACTTCCCAAGAGATTTGAGTCCAATGTGATGACACTTGAAGAAAATAATGGTTACAAGGCAATGAAGCCGAGTGAAGTTATATGAAGGCTTCTAGCCTATGAGTCCAAGAGGACCTCTACACCTACACCTTCCATGAAGCAAAAAAGCATTGCATTGAAGACCTCCAAGGTTGAAAAGAATGAGGATGATGACTCAGATGAGGAGATGGCCTTTATGGTGAAAAAATTCAAAAAGTTCATCAAATATAACAAGAAGGGTTTTAGATCCAAAGGAAAGGAATTGATGCACAAGAATCCCTTCATGAAAGTGGAGAAATCTCACAATATGGATTCCAATGAGGGAATTCAATGCTATGAGTGTAGTGGGTTCGGTCATATAGCCACCGAGTGTGCTAATTCGAAGAAGAAGAAGAAAGAAAAGGCGGTGGCCTCCTCATCAAGTGATAGTGTGGAAGTGAAGAAGATTCCTTAAGTAATGAAGAGGTTGTTCTTAATTACACGGCTTTTGGAGCCTTCTTTGTTGAAGATGTAGAAAAAGGCAACAAAGCCTTAAGTAGTGATCTTGAAAAATGAGTAGAGGAAAAGGTAGCTATAAGTAATTTTTATGAAGCTACCAAGAGGAAAAGTGATGAGAGCATCACATCCTCAAGTTATGAAGAGGTGGAAATACAAAAAGAAGATGACTCAAGTAATGAGAGTTCCTCATCTCACTCTACAAATGGAAATGTAGAGAGTATGAACCTTGAAGGGTTCATTGAGCATTTTCAAAGCTCAAGGTTGAAGATGAAGAAAGAAGTTCGAAAGCTAAAGGAAGAGAACCTCAAGCTATCAACCGAAGTGACTCACTTAAGTGAGAAAGTGAAGAATGGAAGAAAGGTGGAAAAAAGCTTGAAGGAGAAGCTGAGAGAAACTAGAGAGTTGATTGCTAAGATGACTTTGAGTATGGAGAAGCTTGACGATATGTTGGGGGTTGGCAAGAAGCCAAGTGACAAAAGAGGTATAGGGTTTGAAGTTAACAAGGAGACCTCAACTCCTAGCAAGACTGTATTTATCAAGAGTATGGTCCTCAAAGATTCCCTTCCTCCACTTCATCCTAGAAAGAAAATTGAACTATGAGAGTCCAAGTCAGGGTGACACCAAGAAGTCAAGCTCAAGCTCAACAAATGAGAGCACATCAAGCAACCTTCCCTCAACCTAAATATTTTCAAGCCAATGAGCAATTCATGCAAGCTCAACCAAGGAAGCAATCATCTTTAACTCAACAACAAAGGAGAAGAGAACCAATACCACAACAAAGGAAAGCTCAAAGACATGGGAAAACACCCTTGTTCTCACAAAGGAATGGTATGGTCCTTTCTTTTAATCCTTCATGTCATTTTTATGGTGTTGATGTTCATATTAGACCAAATTGCTTCAAGTACATTAACATGTGTAGAACTAAGAGCATGATTGATAGAAAAAGGGCTAGAGCCAATATACATGTGCCTAGTAAATCTAGTGTCAATGATCCAAGGAGTAATATGATGACCTTGACCACTAGGAATGACAATGTGTCACCTAAGTGGATTATAAAAGATGAACCCACATGCCATTGTGATAAGGGTTCACCTATAGGCTCAACTAGGTCCAATGGACTTGATAAGTCTATAGGGACTCATATCCCCTTTTGACTTGTTTTGTTTGATCCCATATGGGGAGCTCAAGCAAAGAGAGAAAATTGACATTGCATTGTGCTCATTGAAAATATTTATGCTCATTGAAAATATTTATGCTCATTTATTAATTGCTTGAGATGTTTAGTTGCACATATTTTTTAATAAGTGTGCAACTTTGCTTTACATGCAATCTATGTCTTATTTATGACAAAACATGTATTTTTGGACTAGGAGAATTGATTGAGAAGTACATTTTGAATGACCCAGAATTGATCTCCATGACATGATGATTCTATCTATGACATGCTTTAAAGTAATATGCATGATGAAATTATCGATTGCTCTAAAATGAATGCAAAAATTTATGTGTGAAAGCGATTATGAGACTTCAATCAATAAGGATACTGTATCCATTTCAAATATTTTACAATCCAAAAGTCTCTCTCTTTACTTGTCGAACAAGACTACTATTATACGGGCATTCCACCCGGAAAAATCAAAAAGGGCGCAATAGTCGCTCATGTCTTGTTTTGCTTGTAAAGTTCGCTATATATTTGCTCTTAAATGAATTTATTTTACAATATATATCTTGTTTATTCCATGACAAATGGTGAAATTGGTTTGAATTCTCTTAGAAACCCTTGTTATTTTGATTTGCCAAATACCATGTTTTGATCTTGAATACAATTTGTCTTGTATGCAAAGCATTCGTTCACACTTTTTATGTAATAAAACTCCTTGATTCTCTCTTATTAATTGAGTTGCATAAATTTGTTTATATGATTATGCATATGTATTGTGCCATAAGCTCTCATTGCTAATGCCTTCTTAAGAGGATACTCCTTTGTCTATCTCATGACAAAAAAGGGGAGTAATGTGGATTTAAGGGGAATTGAGAGTAGCATGATTTAAGGGGGAGTTGAGAGTTGCATATGAGGGGAGATTGGCTTGTTGAGGGGGAGTTAACCTATTTAGGGGGAGCATTTGCATTTGCATGGTGCTTGTTATTGTTGTTTGCAAATTGCTCATATTTTTATCCTCATTTATCACCTCACATACACTTGTATTGAAAAATGTAGATTTCTTGTTTAGTAGGGATGGTCATTTTACAAGAGACGGAAGATTTGAAGATCTGGCCTTAGGTATCTATTTGTAATGTAGAATATGTTTGTTGACCCCTTGTCTTTTGCTTTAATTATTTGTGAGAATGATATATGAGTGGTGGTTTTGTCACAAAATAGCCAAAGGGGGGAGATTGTAAGTTCCATGGTTTTTTATTGGCTTATTTCGATTGACAAACCACAATTGGGGATTAATATGTAAGGGTAGTTTAGGTCATCATTGTTCGTGACCAAGCTCAAGCTTCAAAGGTTAATCAGTTGTTTAACTTTCATTGAAGAGATAATAGGGCACACACACACTCTCATGCATGTTTTGATCATCTTGTATGTTGCTTATTTGCTCTCTTGTGTGCCTTTTTGTACCTTAAATTTTTTTTAGGTGTCTGATGCATCTTGTTTGCCTTTAGAAGAGGATTTTCCTCTTAATCGCGGTTCAAACCGCTCCCTGTGCATTGCCTCCGCCACGGTCTGCACAACGGTGTTCTCCAGTGGTTGCACGTTGCTGCTACTGCGGTCTGTGCTATTTGCATGCACAACAGTCTCCCAAGCGGAGATTCCCAAGCGTTGCATGTTGTCCATACCGGGGTTTGTGCACTTGCATGCATAACGGTCTTCAGAGCAGTGTTGTCTAGGCGATGCACTGTTCCCTGTACCGCGGTCTGAACACTTACCTATACCGCGGTCTAGCCAGCGGTCCTTACCAGATTTAGTTTCCTTTTGTCCAAAACGACATCATTTCATGTAGGGCACCATATATATTATATATATATATATATATGTTCTCTTTTCTTTTCTTTGTTTTTAAGGAGTCCATAAAGCCATCTTTGAGCAACCTAGCTTTTCCAGAGAGAAAAAGACTCCCAAACACTCATTTTTTTACTCAACCAAACTTCATCTCATGGTCATCTAGTTTCATTCTAGGATCATCTAAGCTTGGAGCATCATCTTTTTCTTGACTAGGTAATTTTTACATGTACTAAACTTTATTGTTTCATTACTATGTCATGTATGCCTAGATTTTAGCTTTTATTGCTAATTGAATGCATGTTCTAGTGTTTAAAAGCTTTTATTACATGTTTGTGATGTTGGTTATTGGTTGAGAACATTGGTCAGTGATAGCTAGTATTTATGACAATTTTACCCTTCTAGCTAAATCTTCTTGCGCTTGCATTTAGAGAATTGATATCTAGGATTTGCATTCAATTATAATATTTACATTCCTAGATAAGCTCAAATGCCTTGACCTAGCATTTTTGCACTTTGAATATCATTATATATTCACTTTCGTTGCATTGTCTCTTCATTGTTGTTAAGCTTGTGGCTAAGAGTTTAGTAGACAAGCTTGTTGATCAAGAATCACTATTAAGGCCCGTTGGGTAGTAGTGGTGGGTTAGTAACCTTAAAGTGTGACTAGGTGATCAACTTAGGTTGTAAACATCATTACAATAGTGGATTTGAGGATCGGATGTGACTAGAAGGATAGCCCGTGGTTTTTCCTTGTTAAAGGTTTCCACGTAAATATCGTGTGTCAATTTTTATATCTGCATTTTTACTTGCTTTTCATGTTTGTTAATGAGGTGAATCTATTAACATTGCTTAATTCGAAAAAGTTTGTAATCAATAGTGCTAAAAACCTATTCCACCCCCACCCCCACCCCTACCCCTCTAGGTTTATAGACATACACTTCTTAAGGAATTTCACAACTCAATAAGTGTGGGTCATGGATTTGATCGCTTGGGATTGTACACATTATTCAACTAATGGATTGTGTTATAGTGGTCGTGGATTTGGCTCGTGGATCTTTGTGTGAGATTCATATAGATCATGGCTCAGTCCTATATGATCACATCATACAAGGTGGCTCCATTCCCATATCTCATATGAATGATTCAGGATAGAATCACTGTACATTATGGAATGGACCACAACTACAGATTAACCACAAATAAAGTACCCAGCTTTATTTACTATCTATGGACTCTTTAGATTGTAGGTCTCTTACCGTATCCATCCGTATATGACATTCATATACACAGTTCGAGATTACATCAGGCAATCTAGAATGTTAATATGTACACAAGTTTATAAAATAAATAACATAACAGAATGAATTGAACCTTTCCTTTTATTTACTTCATAAATCCATTTACAAATTACATGCTTATGGCATAAACCCCAACAACCACATTGGGGATTATCTTGTAAGGGTAGATTAGGCCTTATTGCTCATGATCATGCTTCAACAACGTCATCAAACTCAAGAGCACTTCAAAGGTATATCTCTTAGCACTTTGTTTAACTCGTTAAAGAGACTTAGGTGCAGACACAAACTTCATGCATGTTCTGTTCATCTTGCATTTGTCTTGTAATTATCCATTTGTGTGTATCCTTTTCACAATCACACTTGTACTTTATTTCTAGATATAAACATGGATTTGTATGGTGTGTTTGTGTTGTGTCTGCACTTGCATGATGGTGTACTTGTTTTAGCACATTGAGTGACCACTTAAGAAGGTCCCATTCTTCTCTTGTTTTGGTCTTTGGTCACATGGTCTTATACCATGAGTTTGGATATTTTGTTGATGTCCCTTTCTGACCATTGGTCACTCTTTTGACCATATCTCTTTCTATAGATATCGAAACTTCTTTCCATAAATTGTATTAGAAAGTAGACATCCATACATTTCTAACGGTATAATATAGAATAAATTTTTATGTCGTTTGGTCATGGTTTGGAGTGCTTGTAAATCGAGCTGATGTGTTGTCTTGTGTAATTCCAGTAGGTGGGTGTTGTTTAGTCGCCCTACGTAGAGCGACCCGTAGAGCGATTTTTTATTATTTTTCATTCGAGTAGGTTAGCGCTGTACAGTCACCCTACGGAGAGCGACCCGTATATCGACTTTGCCTAGAAATTATTTTTAACATTTCCAAAACATCGCAGTTTCATCTAGGGCTTATATATAAACCCCATCTTCTTCCCCATTCCTTTTTAGAGCTCTCAAATACATACCTAAGTGAGAGAAAGCATTTTTCTAGAGAGATAGAGAGAAAGAGACTCCAAACACTCACCTTTACTCAACCCAACACCATTTCATGATCATCTAAGTATCATTCTTGCATCATCCAAGCATGAAACTTCATTTTTATTAGACTAGGTAATTTCTACATGCTCTAAAATTTCAACTTTGATTCTTATGCCATGTTTACCTAGGAATAACATTAACTGTTGATTGAATGTGTGCTTTTATGTTGAATGTCATTTATAACATGCTTGGGTTGTTGCTTGTTGGTAGAGATTAGATTTTTGTGATAGCTAGGATTTGTGACCATTTTCCCCTTCTAGCTAAATCTATTTGCATTTGCATTTAGACAATTGATATCTAGGTTTTTGCATTCATTGCCATCCTTAATTTCCTAGATAAGCTTAACTGTGTTGACCTAGGATTTTCGCATATTGAATATTTCCATATATTCACATAGGTTGCATATTCTCTTCATTGTTGTTAAGCTTTGTGAATAAGTGTTTAATGCACAAGCTTGTTGATCCAAGATCATTATTATAGGTCTGTTGAGTAGAATGGAAGGGTTAGGAACTGGAAGGTATGACGAGAGGTCAACCTAGGTTGTAAACTTTCATTCAAGTAGTGGATTTTGTGGACCGTGTGTGGCTAAGTGGTTAGCCCGTGAGTTTTGCCCAGTTGGAGGGTTTCTCACGTAAATCAAATACTTGTGTTTTATTGTTTTTTGTTTGATTGAATGCTTGATAACATGGGGTAGTTTCATGAATATTGATTAATCAAAAAATTGGTAATTGATTCTATTAAAACATATTCACCTCCCTCTAGGTTATTAGACATACAAATTAATGGGAATTTCAATTGGTCCCTCTAATTTGCATTTATCTGGGTTTGATCCACTAGTTTTTTTTAAATTACTATGTTCAGTCTACTAGTTCTCTGACAATACATATTCCAGTCTCTACCATCCAATTTCGTCGACTTCCGTTAGGTCAACAAGGGTAAAATGGGAAATGTGATAAAAGCTTCCAGAAGCTTTTCATAAATAAGGGTAAATTGGTATTTAATAACATAAAAAATTTTAAAAAATTAAAAATAAAATATAGTAATTAATATTACAATTTAATTAATCAAAAAATAAAAAAGAAATTAAAACCCACACCAGACCGACACCAACTCCAATCCACCACAACCATCTCCAACCAACACCACCACCACCAAACCCACACCAACTCTACCTCCAACAAATCCACACCAACACCACCTCCAACCCTCCAATCCACCACCACCACCTCCAATCCACTACCACCACCTCCAACCACCACCACCACCACCACCACCACCACCACCATATCCACATCAATTCATCATCATCATCATCATCACTACGTCACTTTTTTATCATCATCATCATCATCATCATCATCATTCAACCAAACCCATTCAACCACCACCATCGTTCAACTAAATCCCTTCAACCCACCACCACCGTTCAACCAAATCCATTCAACCCACCACCATCGTTCAATCAAATCCATTGTCAGCATCATCAAAACTACTACCACCACTAGATCGATATCCACCCCTAGATCGAAACTCACCCCTAGATCGAAAATCGTCACCAACTTCAACACTACCACCAGATCGAACTCCATTCATCCAAATCCTCCACCATCACCGTCATCATCATATCACCACAACCACCAAATCGAAACCCACCACCAACACCAACTCAACAACCAAAAACCCTAATATAAACCCAGAATCAAATCATAGAAAATTAACACCCAAATCAAGAGATTGGTTGAGAGAGAGATGAGATGGAAAGAGAGAGAGAGAGGGAGAGAGGCGGTGAGAGAGATGACGTTTGATTGATTTTTAGGCGGTGATAGAGAGATGAAAAACGGTCTAAAGGTAGAAGAAGATAAGTGGGTGCATTTAGTATTGGGCTAAGGTTGATTAGGATAGGTGGGTGCCATTAAGTATTGGGCTAGGTTAGCGTTAAATCTGATTTTTTGTTTTTTATTCATTTTTTAAAATTTATATTTATTTTAGAATTTATAAAATTGAAGAGCATAAGGGTCTTTTTATAGGTGTCAGCTTTTATGAAGGGTAGAAGAGTCATTTGCCCTCTAACATTGGCATTTCACGGAAACCGTTACAGAATGACTGAACTTAGTAATTCTAAAATCTAGTGGACCAAATCTAGATAAATACAAACTAGAGGGATTAAAATCTTAATATCTCTTCTAGGAAACAACCTAGTGTCTTAGGTCTGCAAGAAGCAAAATTCAATCTCTCTATCCATAGCTGAAGCGGAATACATAGCCCGGACGAAGCAAATGCTTGTGGATTATGGCTTTGATCAAGGTACTTTTACCCTATATTGTGATAACTTGAGTGCTATTAATATTTCAAAGAATCATGTTCAGTATTCTAGGACTAAGCATATAGATATTAGGCATAATTTCATTAGGGAGCTAGTTAAAAACAAATGCATAACACTTGAGCATGTAGGTACAAATGATTAGCTAGCAGATCTCTGTTCAAAGCCCTTAGACTCAACAAGGTTCAAGTCACTTAGTAGGTCTATTAGGATTTGTCATATGCCTTGATGAGTTTTTGTGATTAGCACCATATGAGGAACTCAAGCAAAGAAAGCAACCTTACATTATTAAAATAAGCAGAAAATTGATCAATTTTATCCTCTTTAATTAATTGCTTGAGAATCTGTTGGGGTTTGTGCCCTAAAGATGTAATTTATAAATGGATTTATAAAATAAATAAAAGGAATAGTTCAATTCATTCTTGTCGTGTTGTTTATTTTATAACTTGTCTATATATTTAACATCCAAGATTGCCGGATGAAATCTCGAACTGTGTATATAAGTGTCATATATGGATGGATGTAGTAAAAGAAGTGCAATCGAAAGAGTCCATAGATAGAAAATAAAGCTGGGTACTTTATTTGTGGTTAATCTATAGTTGCGGTTCATTTCGTAATGTACGATGATTCTATCCTGAATCATTCATATGAGATATGGGAATGGAGGCACCTTGTATGATGTGATCATATAGGACTGGGTCATGATCTATATGAATCTCTCACCAAGATCTGTTTACCGATGAGATTCATATATATATATCAACTAATGATGGCTATATGTGGGTGATCTTAATCCTGAGTGTCTTATCGACTCCTTCAGGTTAGATCGTGGTCTTTGAAATACTATGGGTAAGGTCAGATGCAGTTCCCGATCAATATGCTCTGTATGTTGGGATTACGGTTTGGCTTGTGGCTGGGAAGGTTTGTACACAATAGTGGAATCCACTCCTTCTTGTGAGCAGTAGACGGTAGTTCCCTTAAGGGTTGATTCAGGGCTTGGACAATATGAGCGCTCTCCTAATTCCATAAGGAAATAAGATTTATTGTTCATTATAGAATCAACGGTACTTAAAGGATATATGTAATTAGAGGGGTATAACGGATATTATGACACATCTCTAATTATGAACTACTGTGGAGGATCACACCATGTGTAATAACTATATCGATGGACACCGAGTTGTATCAATCTGTGTAAAAGCGTCTGCAGTTGAGAGAGTGCAGCTTCAGGTTTTTAGTGGAATAACACCGGAGTTAATAATCAAGGAATATTAATTAAAGAGTTTAATTAATGATTCCAAGGATTATTGGAGCTCAAAATACTGTGGGTCCATTAGGTCCCCTTGCTAGCCCGATCGATTTAGGTAACAAGGGTCATGGTTAATTAACTGGATTGTCCAATTAATTGTGTTACAATAGTGATACGTATATATTCAGGAATTAATTGAATAATGAGATTATTTAATTAATGAATGTTAATAGTTAAATTAATTAAATAATTAGATTATTTAATTATATTGATAATTATGAATTATTAATTAACTATTAATTGGAGGGTGTTAGTTGATATATGGATTTAGGTGATGATAAAACAATAGGATTATTTTATTTTTACTAAATCATTTATCTAAGTATTTGAATTTAAGTTTAAATTTAAAATACTTATTATCACTTTTGATATATTAGATATATTTAAAAAGGATAATTAAAAGATATATATCAATTAATAATACAAGAGATTGCATTGGATGCAAATTGGTGTGTACACATGAAACAATAGTCAAAAGAAGAATTTACATAGGATGTAAATACTTGATACACATAAGTAATATATATATATATATATATATATATATATATATATATATATTTGTGATAAAAACAAGCAGTGGCGTGATAGAGATATATTTGTTAGGGGTGAGCGTTGATTGGACCGGTTCAATTTTTCATAGAACCGATAAAAAACCAATAAAATCCGGTTTTTAAAAAAGTGATCCGATCCAATCAAATTGACATTTGCCAACCGATAAAAAACCAACCGAATTAGATCTGTTCGGTTCGGTTCGGTTTTTTTGGTTTTGGGTCTGATGGACCAAAATTCTAAATTTCATTTATTACATATTTAGTTCTTTTTTTTTGAACCTATTGAGCCAAATTTATTTACATCACAATAAAAACATATTAAAAAACTACAAAATCCAATACAAAACAGTATACACATTTCAAAATACATGTCATCCAATTTTTTTGTTGATAGCTAATACAATAGTCAATACCAAACAAAGTCAAATTACATTTTAAAATCCAATAAAACATACCTAATAATTGAAGAGTGAAGAGTGGAAGTTAGAATTAGTTTTTTTTATATATAAAATTTATAGTCGGGTACTGGTTCGGTTATCCGATTTTTTGAACTAAACCAGATAAAAACCGATCCAACCGGTGTTTTTTTTAAATTAGAACCGAACCGAACCGATCACACAATCAAAACCAGTAAAAAACCAATTGGACCGGTTTGATCCACTGATTCGGTTCAGTTCATTGGTTTTTTGCCCACCCCAAATATTTGTTATAAAACAAGCAGTGGCGTGATAGAGATATATTTGTTAAAAAACAAGCAGAGGCGATATATATAAATATATATATAATAGAAAAAAATGGGTTGATATATAAAGAAGAGATACACGTTATTTTTAAAGACAATAAGACAAAAAGTGGTTTTTGATCTGTGAAGTGAAATTGCTTGAGATGCAATTGCTATGTGCATAAGAAAAAGATATTATCAATGCATACAACATAGATGCCAATGTATATGTGCGTCTGAAAATGTCAAAGCAAGTGTGTACTGTGCAAGTGTTGTATATTGAATGAGAAGAAAATGTTTCTTCAAGACTATTCTCTACATTCTCTATTCAAGTTTCTGAGATCGTGACACGCTCACACGCAGTTACCAGTCTCGAGAGATAGCGAGGAAGATCAAGTGGTTCAGACAGGAGCACATTGTAAAGTGAAAGAGTCTCCAAACGTTGGTATGTTCTTCTGATTTATGTTGATTACAATTTCATGTATATACATATTGTATGTATTAGTTCCGGAAAATTACTATGATCCAAAAGTTCACTGGTCCCAGATACAAATATGATATGTATAAAAATTTTAAAACCTAGTTCCGCTGTGTAATCGGTGAACGGGGTTCCAACAATATTGGTATCAGAGCAAAGGCAGTGACGACTGGCCGATCCCCAGGAACTCTCACGTGTGATCTTGTGACGAAGCGTGGCTCTCCGCCCGGGGGCTTCTTAGAGGAGTGCTCTGATAGGTATCTAAGGGTGTCACCCCAAAGAGTTGGGAACGGGCCCACACCCATGAGATGGGAATTGGAGCCATCAATTGGTATTAGAGCCAATTTATTATTCGGAACAGGAAATTGTTTTCGATGCTTCTGTATGTATGAATGTGTAGGCACCATCTTTATGATTGTATGAATGTTTATAATTAAATTCTTTAATTTAAACATGGTTGATCGTAAATTTTTATGGAACTGTGGATTTAGGGTTTATGGGTTGTATATATATTTTTCTTTTATTATTATTATTATTATCATTATTATTAGTATTATTATTATTATTATTAGTATTATTATTATTATTATTATTATTATATATATATATATACTGTTATTGTATTGTAAAAAAAATGTAACCTATATTGAAGACCTGGAAAAATCACGAAGAAGGATTCATGAGATGAATTGGAGTGACCTGAAAAGACTGGAAGACTCGAAAATTCCAAGAAAAATTACAAGAAGACCAAGGAATGCCTTGGAATTTTTTTTTGTAATTTTAGATTCCAATTTTTTTAGGTTAAATAATTCACAGTACTCGGTCAATTCATGTATGCTTTTTATTATGTGATGATAAAAGTATTGTCATGCATACGTATGCCATTTAGATTAGATGTACCTACACAAATATATTTGATATGTCATACATGCATCATATCATGATATTTTATGTATTTTTTTTTAATGTGATTAAAATAGGTAATATACATAATTGGCTATGAATAATGAGATTAGTTTTTAATGGCTAGAAAACTTGGTAATTCTCATTAATATTAATCTAGTTATTAAAGAGTATAATAAGTTAGATTAATATGGTCATTTATTATAATTAGGATTAATATGATTAATTACCTAATAATAAATGATCCAAATAAAGTGTAAGGGTTTTAATAGATAAAACTTGGTAAACACTAACATAATAATCTAACCCTAGTATATAGTTTACAAAGGCATAGATTATTCACTAATAGATTAGATTTTTAATTGTTAAAAATCATTAATAATTTATTAGTTAATTAGAATTTGGTTCTAATTAGTTAATGCGCTAGATAACTTGATTAAAGTTAGTCGTTTAATCCTGTAGAGTCTAGGTGCATTAATGGTTAATAGAAAACCCTCATTTTAAAATAGTGAGTGGGAGAGGGATATATGACATAATATCCTGCAGTCTCCATCATTAGTTCAACACCGTGAGATCCGAGTGGGGCTTCGTGACGGCTTTGCTTTCGTCCTCCCTAAGGAGGGTTTCCACAAAGGTCAATACCAAGGTTGACTTCCTAACGGATAGGATTTCTGAGGGTATTTCGAGAATGAACGACCCTAAGGTGGCAATTCTCGAGTTAAACTCGTGAGATCTGAAATGGTGGGTTACACTCACAAAGGTTTTGATTAATTTTGTTAATTAAAAACCTGACTGAATGAATGATGGTTGAATGATATGGAATAAGAGATATTCTAGAATATCATTTGATTGAGAATGTATCGGTCCAACATGCAAAGACTTGACCGACCCTAAGACGGCACTTCTTTGTGGTATGTTGGATTGTCATGGTATAGTAACTAGTTTTAGGGTAGTTCTAGTTCGTTAAACATGTTCATGCAACATGTTTAAATTTATGCCAAAACACTCGCACTTATTTTAAATAAATGACTGAATGAATGTTTTATATATTTCAGCAATAATGTCTTCTGTATTACTTCAAATTCTCGCAAACGACAAATTAACTGGTGATAACTACACTAAGTGGAAACTTAACATTAATACAATATTGGTCACCAAATATCTCAAGTTTGTGCTTACGGAGGAATGTCCTCCAGCGCCTGCTACCAATGCCACACGAACTATTCATGAGGCATACGAGCGATAGGTCTTATCTGATGAGAAGACCCGAACATATCTGTTGGCTTCTTTAACAGACGTGCTTGTCACAAAGCATGAATCAATGACTTTAGCATTCGAAATCAAGGAGTCATTGCAAGCTATGTTCGGGCAGCCCTCCGAACAAGAGCGACATGAAGTTGTTCGTTCCGCTATACTCACTCTCATGAAGGAAGGTACGTTAGTTCGGGAACATGTCTTGAGCATGATGTCCTACTTCAACAAGGCAGAAGTCAATGGCGGGGCCATTGATGAACCCAGTCAAGTGAGCATCATACTGACGACACTTTCGAAGAGTTTCGATCAGTTCAGGAGTAACTATGAGATGAACAAGTTAAGGTTCAATCTCACACAGTTGCTCTATGAGCTTGCTACCTTTGAGTCTTTAATTAAGAACAATAAGGGTAAGACTGGTAAGGCAAATGTTACCGAACCATCTTCCTCCTCAAATAATAAAAAGAGGAAGAAATATGCTGGGAAGGTGAAGGGTAAGTCCAAACCTAAGAAAGCCCGAAGAAAGAAGAAGTCCAAGAAAGGTAAATATGATTTACTTATTCTTGAGTCATGTTTAGTGGAAGATGATTCTTCACCCTGAATAGTTGATTCAGGGGCCACTAACCATGTTTGTTCTTCTTTACAATGGACTGATTCTTGGACATAGCTAGAGAAAGGAGCCTTCTCAATGCATGTGGGGTCAGGGGATGTCGTGTCGACACGAGCATTGGGCGTAATTAGATTACGTTTTTGTAATAATTATATATTGTTGGACAATGTATTTTATATTCCTGGATTTACACGGAATTTGATTTCTGTTTCTAAGTTGTTATAACAAAAATATTATGTTTCTTTTAATAATAAGTCTGTTATTATTGGAAAGAATGGTCTGGATATTTATTTAGAAATTAATAAAAACAATTTGTATGTGTTAAGACCGTTAATACATACTACACTGCTCAACACCGAAATGTTTAAGGTTGAAAAAACAAAAACTAAACGACATAAGATTTCTCCAGATAATGACACGTATCTCTTGCATCTAAGGCTTGGTCATATCAACCTTGACCGGATAGACAGACTAGTAAAAAACAGACCTTTAAGTGAGTTAAAGGTTGACACCTTACCTGTCTGTGAATCTTGTCTGGAAGGTAAGATGACTAAGAGACCTTTTACTGGAAAAGGGCTTAGAGCTAAAGAACCGCTAGAGCTTATACATACAGACGTCTGCGGACCGATGAATGTTAAAGCTAGGGGTGGTTATGAGTATTATGTCACCTTTATAGATGACTACTCAAGATACGGATATGTCTACCTAATGCAACGGAAGTCGGAAAAATTTGAAATGTTCAAAGAATTTCGAGCTGAAGTTGATAATCAATTAGGTATGACTATCAAGTCACTACGATCGGATCATGGAGGTGAGTACCTTGACCAAGAGTTTGAAGACTTTATGGTCGAGCATGGGATAGTTTCCCAACTCACAGCTCCCGGTACACCTCAGCAAAATGGTGTAGCGGAGAGGAGAAATAGAACCCTAATGGAAATGGTGAGATCTATGATTAGTTTCTCATAATTACCAAATTCCTTCCGGGGATATGCGTTACAAACAACGGTAAATATTTTGAATGTGGTGCCATCCAAATCTGTTCCCAAGACTCCTCTAGAGTTGTGGAATGGTCGTAAAGCTAGTTTATTTCCGCATATGGGGGTGTCCAGCACACGTGCTGAAGAACAGAACTAGAAAGCTAGACTCCAAGTCTGTGGTCTGCCTGTTTGTAGGATACTCAAAGGAGACCAGAGGTGGACACTTCTATAGTCCTGAAGATAACAAAGTATTTGTATCGACAAATTCAACGTTTCTTGAGGACAGTTATATCAGTGACCATAAACCTCGTTCTAAGATTGTATTGAATGAGTTAGAGCCTGGTGAGACTAGTGCTTCATCAACAAGAGTTGTTGATCCACAAACATCTGAGAGTCAGATGGTTCCTGATCAGAATACACTACCAAATAGACGTAGTAAGAGGGTTGTGAGACAACCTGAACGCTATTTAGGTATAGGTGAGGGACAAGGTGTTTTTTCTGCTGATAGTGTTGATGATCTATTGACATTTAAGAATGCAATGGAAGATCCTGATAAAGAGGAATGGCTTAAAGCCATGAATCTCGAGATGTAGTCCATGTACTCTAACTCAGTCTGGGATCTTGTAGACTTACCGGATGGGGTAAAACCCATAGGGTGTAAGTGGATCTACAAGAGAAAGAGATGAGTAGACGGGAAGGTAGAGACCTTCAAGGCAAGTGTCCAAGGGTTATACCCATAAATAGGGGGTCGATTATGAAGAGACCTTCTCGCCAGTAGCCATGTTTAATTCTATTAGGATTCTCTTATCCATTGCTGCCTATTTCGATTACGAAATTTGGCAAATGGATGTCAAGACTGCATTCTTGAATGGCAATCTTGATGCGAGCATCTATATGATGCAACCAGAGGGATTCATGTCTCCAAATCAAGAGCAAAAGATTTGCAAGCTGCAACGGTCCATCTATGGACTTAAGTAAGCATATAGATCTATGGCTTCGAGCAGAATGTCGATGAGCCTTGTGTCTACAAGCGCATCATTGATAAGAAAGTAGTTTTCTTGGTCCTATACGTAGATGATATCCTACTAATTGGGAATGATGTGGGAGTGTTGTCTGATATAAAGGGATGGCTGGCTAGCCAATTCCAAATGAAATATTTGAAAGAGGCAAGTTATGTTCTTGGGATCTAGCTTATAAGGGATTGTAAGAACAAACTCATAGCACTGTCTCAGGCATCATATATCGATAAGATTCTTTTGCGATTTTCGATGCAAAACTCTAAGAAAGGTAATGTACCTTCTATCCATGGAGTTAACTTATCTAAGGAACAATGTCCTAAGACACCTCAAGAAGTTGAGGATATGAGACGTGTACCCTATGCATCGGTAGTAGAAAGTCTCATGTATGCTATGTTATGCACGAGACCAGACATCTGCTATGCAGTGGGAGTAATCAATAGATACCAGTCCAACCTAGGATTGGATCATTGGGTTGATGTCAAGACAATTCTCAAGTATCTTCGAAGAATGAGAGACTATATGCTAGTGTATTCCGGGCAGGATTTGATCCCGTTAGGATACATGGATTCTGATTTTCAGTCAGACAGGGATTCTAGGAAATCCACGTCTGGATCAGTATTCACCCTAGGTGGTGGAGCCATTGTATGGAGAAGTATCAAGCAATCTTGCATTGCTGACTCCACCATGGAAGCCGAATATGTAGCCGCTTGTGAAGCTGCTAAAGAGACTGTTTGGATCTGTAAGTTCTTGAGTGATCTGGAAGTTATTCCAGATCTGGATAGGCCCATCACACTTTATTGTGATAACAGTGGTGTTGTGGCTAATTCCAAATAACCAAGAAGCCACAAGAGAGGGAAGCATATAGAGAAAAAGTATCATCTCATTAGAGAGATGGTGCAGAGAGGAGATGTGATTGTCACCAAGATAGCCTCACAAGACAATCATGCTGATCCATTTATGAAGACCTTACCGGCTAAAGTGTTTTCGAGTCACCTAGATGGTCTAGGGTTACGAGACATGTCTCACACGCTTTAGTGCAAGTGGGAGATTGTTGGGGTTTATGCCCTAAAGATGTAATTTGTAAATGGATTTATAAAATAAATAAAAGGAATAGTTCAATTCATTCTTGTCGTGTTGTTTATTTTATAACTTGTACATATATTTAACATCCAAGATTGCCGGTTGTAATATCAAACTGTGTATATAAGTGTCATATACAGATGGATACAGTAAGAGACGTACAATCTAAAGAGTCCATAGATAGCAAATAAAACTGGGTACTTTATTTGTGGTTAATCTATAGCTGCGGTTCATTCCGTAATGTACGTTGATTCTATCCTGAATCATTCATATGAGATATGGGAATTGAGGTACCTTGTATGATGTGATCATATAGGACTGAGCCATGATCTATATAAATCTCTCACCAAGATCTGTTTAACGATGAGATTCATATATATCAACTAATGATGGCTATATGTGGGTGATCTTAATCCTGAGTGTCTTATTGACTCTTTCAGGTTAGATTGTGGTCTTTGATATACCATGGGTGAGGTCGGATGCAGTTCCTGATCAATATGCTCAGTATGTTGGGATTACGGTTTGGCTTGTGGCTGGGAAGGTTTGTACACAATAGTGGAATTCACTCCTTCTTGTGAGAAGTAGACGGTAGTTCCCTTAAGGGTTGATTCGAGGCTTGGACAATATGAGCGCTCTCATAATTCCGTAAGGAAATAAGATTTATTGTTCATTATAGAATCAACGGTACTTAAAGGATATATGTAATTAGAGGGTTATAACAGACATTATGACCCAGCTCTAATTATGAACTACTGTGGAGGATCACACCATGTGTAATAGCTATATCGATGGACACCGAGTTGTATCGGTCTGTGTAAAAGCGTCTGCAGTTGATAGAGAGCAACTTCGGGTTTTTAGTGGAATAACACTAATCAAGGGATATTAATTAAAAAGTTTAATTAATGATTCCGAGGATTATTGGAGCTCAAAATACTGTGGGTCCATTAGGTCCCCTTGCTCGCCCGATCGATTTAGGTAACAAGGGTCATGGTTAATTAATTGGATTGTCCAATTAATTGTATTACAATAGTGACACGTATATATTCGGGAATTAATTGAATAATGAGATTATTTAATTAATGAATGTTAATAGTTAAATTAATTAAATAATTAGATTATTTAATTATATTGATAATTATTAATTATTAATTAACTATTAATTGGAGGGTGTTAGTTGATATATGGATTTAGGTGATGATAAAATAATAGGATTATTTTATTTTTACTAAATCATTTATCTAAATATTTGAATTTAAGTTTAAATTTAAAATACTTATTATCACTTTTAATATATTAGATATATTTAAAAAAGATAATTAAAAGATATATATCAATTAATAATACAAGAGATTGTATTGGATGTAAATTGATATGTACATATGAAACAATAGTCAACAGAAGAATTTACATAGGATGTAAATACTTGATACACATAAGTAATTTATATATATTTGTGATTGGCGTGATAGAGATATATTTGTTATAAAACAAGCAGAGACGATATATATAAATATATATAAAAAGTAGAAAAAAGTGGGTTGATATATAAAGAAGAGATACACGTTATTTTTAAAGGCAATAAGACAAAAAGTGGTTTTTGATCTGTGAAGTGAAATTTCTTGAGATGCAATTGCTATATGCATAAGAAAGAGATATTATCAACGCGTACAACATAGATGTCAGTGTATGTGTGCGTCTGAAAATAACAAAGCAAGTGTGTATTGTGCAAGCGTTGCATATTGAATGAGAAGAAAGTGTTTTTTCAAGACTATTCTCTACATCCTCTATTCAAGTTTATGAGACCGTGACACACCCACACACAGTTATTAGTCCCGGGAGATAGCGAGAAGATCAAGTGGTTCAGACAGGAGCACATCGTAAAGTGAAAGAGTCTCCAAACGTTGGTATGTTCTTCTGATTTGTGTTGATTACAATTTCTTGTATATACATATTGTATGTATTAGTTCCGAAAAATAACTATGATCCAAAAGTTCACTGGTCCCAGATACAGATATGATCTGTATAAAAATAAAAACCTAGTTTCGCTGCGTAACCGGTGAACGGGGTTCCAATAGAATCATGGTTATACATATATATATATATATATATATATATATATATATATATATATATATATATATGTGTGTGTGTGTGTGTGTGTGTGTGTGTGTGTGTGTGTGCGTGTGTGTGTGTGTGTGTGTGGCTTTTTTTAATAAGTGTGATTTTTCCTTGCTTGCAATGCATGTTTCATTTATGTTCAAACATGCTGTTTTGGAGTAGGAAAATTAATTGGGAATTACAGTTGATTGACCTATAATTTATCTTCATGTTATGAGAACTTGATGTTGACATGCTTAAATGTTATGCATGGTTTTTTGTGTGTGAAATAGTGTGTTGAAAATTTACTATGCTATATCTTGTTCATTTTTTTACAAAAGGGTACAAATTGGTTTGACTTCTTTTAGAAACACTTTTGATATTTGATTTGTCAAATACCATGTTTTGAAAGTTAATGTTGCATGTCTCCCATCCAAGGCAATAATCTCACACATTTTCTTAAAAATCAAACCTCATTGCTTTTCTCTCTCACTTAATTAAGTTGCATAAAGTTTATATACATGATTATGCACCTTCCTTACGGCTAATAACTCTCTTTGCTAAGGTAACCCATTTAGGGGATTACCCATTTGTCTATCTTGTGACAGGGGGAGTAGTGTTTGGAGGATGGATTTTAAGGGGAGTTGAGTGTGGTATGATTCAGGGGGAGTTGAGAGTTGCATATGAGGGGAGATTGTCTTGTTGAAGGGAAGTAACCCATTTAAGGGGAGCATTTGTGATTAACCCATTTAAAGGGAGAATTTGCATTTGCATTGTCTCTTATATTTTATTATCTCTTGATCACCTCACATACATTTGTCTTGGAAAGTGTAGTCTCATTGTTTTGTAGGGATGACTATTCTACCAGAGCTTGAAGAATTAAAGATCTAGTATCTAGGTTTCTCTTTATAATGTAGAATATGTTTTGTTGATCTATTGTCTTTATTTTTCTTTACGATGATGATTTGTGAATGGTGGTTTTGTCATGAAATAGCCAAAAGGGGAGATTGTAAGTTCCTCATATCTTGATTGGCTTATTTAGTTGACAAACCACATCGGGGATTATCTTGTAAGGTAGATTAGGCCTTATTGCTCGTGATCAAGCTTCAACAGCGTCATCAAACTCAAGAGCACTTCAAATGTATATCTCTTAGCACTTTGCTTAACTCTTTGAAGAGACTTAGGTGGGCATACACACCTCATGCATGTTTTGTTCATCTTGCGTTTGTTTTGTAATTATTTATTTATGTGCATCATTTTCACAATCACACTTGTACTTCATTTCTAGATTTAAGTGTGGCTTTGTATGGTGTGTTTGTGTTGTGTCTGCGCTTGCACGATGGTGTTCTTGTCTTAGCGCATTAAGTGACCATTTGAGAAGGTCCCGTTATTCTCTTGTTTTGGTCTTTGGTCACATGGTCTTATACCATGAGTTTGATTATTTTGTCGATGTCCCTTTCTTACCATTGGTCACTCTTTTGACCATAACTCTTTCTATATATATCAAAACTTATTTCCATAAATTGTATTAGAAAGTGGACATCATACCTTTCCAACGGTATATATTTGGTAAATTTAGATGTCGTTTGGTCATGGTTCGGGGTGCTCGTATATCGAGCTTATGTGCTGTCTTGTGCAATTCCAGTAGGTGGGTGTTGTTTAGTTGCCCTACGTAGAGCGACCTGTAGAGCGACTTTTTGTTATTTTTCATTCCAGTAGGTTAGTGTTGTACTGTCGCCCTACGTAGAGCGACCTGTACATCGACTTTGCCCAGAAATTATTTTTAACATTTCCAAAACATAGCAGTTTCATCTAGGGTTTATATATAAACCCCATCTTTTTCCCCATTCCTTTTTAGAGCTCTCAAATACATACCTAAGAGAGAGAAACCATTTTTCTAGAGAGAGAAAGAGACTTCAAACACTCACCTTTATTCAACCCAACACCATTTCATGATCATCTAAGTATCATTTTTGCATCATCCAAGCATGAAACTTCATTTTTATTAGACTAGATAATTTCTACATGCTCTAAAATTTCAAGTTTGATTCTTATGCCATGTTTACCTAGGAATAACATTAACTGTTGATTGAATGTGTGCTTTTATGTTGAATGTCATTTATAACATGCTTGAGTTGTTGTTTGTTGGTAGGGATTAGATTTTTGTGATAGCTAGGATTTGTGACCATTTTCCCCTTCTAGCTAAATCTATTTGCATTTGCATTTAGACAATTGATATTTAGGTTTTTACATTCCTTGTCATCCTTAATTTCCTAGATAATCTTAAATGTGTTGACCTAGGATTTTTGTATATTTTCCATATATTCGTATAGGTTGCATATTCTCTTCATTGTTGTTAAGCTTTGTGAATAAGTGTTTAGTGCACAAGTTTGTGATTTTTGTATATTTTCCATATATTCGTATATGTTGCATATTCTCTTCATTGTTGTTAAGCTTTGTGAATAAGTGTTTAGTGCACAAGTTTGTTGGTCCAAGATCACTATTATAGGCCAGTTGGGTAGAGTGGAAGGGTTAGAAACTAGAAGGTATGACCGGAGGTCAACCTAGGTTGTAAACTTTCATTCAAGTAGTGGATTTTGTGAACCGTGTGGTTAAGTGGTTAGCCTGTGATTTTTGTCCTGTTTGAGGGTTTCTCATGTAAATCAAATACTTGTGTTTTTATTGTTTTATATTTGATTGAATGCTTGATAACATGTGGTAGTTTCATGAATATTGATTAATCAAAAAGGTTATTTGGCATACACATTAAGGGGAATTTCATACAATTTTGTGAACAAATTTGTACATCTTATGAATAATTCTACAAGTTGTAAAATTGAGCTTTAAAGGAATATTGTAACATACTAAGTATAACTTGTAAATTTGTCCATCATTGAATATCTTGTACGTGAGACATATTGAGATTTGAGTAATTAAAGAGAAGACAACTTCTAGACGATCATTACATGTATATTTTACCTGTTAGTTGTGTGATTTCAATTTAGTATATTTTTAAATGTAAAATTCTCATTAGTAAAAATTTAGTTGTTTGGTTTCATTGTACATGTTGAATTTACTTAGTTGACTAAATCTATGCATTTGTATAAACTCACATTTGTAGAATAGACTAATGGTGGATATTTAAGTATTGAAGACCCAGTTTGGTATTGTTGTGTTGTTGAGTGAATTGCTTTTGGATCTACTATGAGGGGAATTGCTTTTGAATTTGTTGTGAGAAAAATCTGTTGGGTGTTTGGTAAATTGATTTGTAAAAGTCTTGTGAGAACCAGAAGTAATTTCAATGTGTTTGGTAAACTGGAAGTAAAAGATGTGATGACTGTGTAAAATTACTCAAAGGATACAGTTGTAATGAAACTTTGTCTACACTAACTTGTCCACTATAATTCTCCGATGAACTTCAACAAATTTTTTTATAGGGATTTTAATGATGGTTAATATTCGGAACTAAAATAATAATAATTGTCATTATTTCTCCTTTTTTACAAAATATAATAATAATATAACAATTTTTTTTTATTATTAATTTTATTGTTTTATATAAATATTAAAAGAATCCTTTGATGTATGTACATATATATGATATAACCACTAACCAGTACTATTGACTAAAATTTAATAATATATATCATGTCGTGTGCAAATAAATTCACTTGGTAAATTTCATGAAAGACAAAGGATAAAATAGAAAGTTTGATAAAAATTCATTAAAAACTGCATTGTAGAGGTTTTTCAAAATTGCTTCCCCAGGAAGCTTATTTCAAAAAACTACAAATTGTATATTCTTAAAAACTCAGTTGGGAAAAGCTAAAAGTGTCTAAAAGTACTTCCTTAAAATTTTACCAAACACACTATCATTGGTCCAGAATCACTTTTGACCGTAAAAACAGTTTGGGAAGTAATACCAAATTGGGCCCAAGTCTACATGCTTTCATATGATATATATACTTGAGTTGTGGTGTTAAGCAATCTAGAGGGGCAAGCATTTGAAAATTAGCTTATAGTCTTTTAACCATGTATTTGGATTTTCAATGGAGATGTGAGATCTTTGATCTTAAGATGGATGGGATGGAGAGATTTGAATTTTTTAAAAATGTTGTGGTGAGAGAGGGAGAGAAAGAGAGATTATGTGGTGAGAGAAAGAAAATGATTTTTATTTTATTTTTTTACATTTTAATTATTTAATTTATTAATTTTTTTAGTCTTCATTTAGTTTTATTTTTTTAATTATTTTAATATTAGTTTTAAATTATTTAATGATGTATTTTAAAAAAATAAGAGACTAAAGTTACTAATATAATAAAGATATTTAAATAAGTAACATTTTATAAAAAAAGTAGTGACTTTTAGTGGTGTAAAAATGGGCCGGCCGGCCCAGGAAGTTCACGGGCCGTTCTTGGAACGGCCCGTGAAGGAAGAGGGCCAGGCAGCGTGTCGGGCCGCTGGGAGGAGGCCCGGCAGGTCGGCCCACCTGGCACGCCAATCCGGCGTGCCAGGCCTGTCGGACCGGCCCGGCGGACCAATCAGCCGGTCCATTCGGCCCAAATATATATATTTTTTTTTCAAAAAACCTCCAACGGCTAGAAATCAATTCCAGCCGTTGCCTGACAGCGGCCAACGGCTGGAATTGATTTCTAGCCGTTGGAGGAAATTAAAATTACCAAACCCCCCCTACAATCTTTTAAATTACATTTTGACCCACAAATCAAATTTTTCTATAAATACTTCCATCCATTTCATTTTCCATTAACTCTCTCTATCATTCTTTCAATCTCTCATTCTCTCAAATCTCAATCTCTAATATATTCTCCAATTCTTTAAACTTTTTCATTCATTTTGGTTATTACTCTCTCTATAAAATTCTCTACGTTTTCCACCAACACACCAAATTTTAAAGGTACAATTTTGTTATTACTTTTGGTCTAACATATTCTTATAGTAAATTTATATGTTTATGTTTAGATTTGAGTTACTTAATGAAAACATTATCTATTTAGTTAGTTAGTTTATCAATTTTTGGGCTTTAATGTTAATATTATTTGTTTAGTTTATTAAGATTTTTAAGTTTAGTAGTAATTTTAATATTTGTTATTAATAAATTTAGAAAGTTAATTTGTATTACTGAAATTACTTTTTGTAATAAGTAAATGATGAATGTTAAGTGTAGTAATTATGTTTGATATTGTTTTTTTCATAAATTAAAATTTTTCATTTGTAGATTATGATAGTAAATTTAAGAGTAGTGGTTCAAATCATCAATTTTATGTTAGTATATTATGTTAATAAATTTATCAATTTTATTTGTAGCAGTGAACTAGTGAATTTGAAATTTTATGTTAGTAGATTATGATTTTTTTTGTTTATTTAATTTGTTTTTTAAGTAAATAAATTATTGTAAGTGTCGTATTAGTTATAGTAATTATTGTTAGTAAATTAAGATTACTGTTAGTAAATATTGATTTTTAATTTGACTATTAACTACTATAGTGCTCATATTTTTATTCAGATAATGGATCCTAACCAGCAGCCTTATTTTTCGGACGGTTTGAATATGCTCAACGATGAATTTGATATTTCAGAACCGACCCATACTCAAGCGGGACCTTCTGGTTCAGGCGTTACACCAACATCACATCCCAGAAAATTAACATCAGATGTGTGGCAATGTTTCAACATAGTCCAAATGACACTCCCAAACGGGGCGTCTGGCCTCAGAGCTAAATGTAAGTTTTGCCATAAGAATTATGCTACAAGTACGAGGAGAACTGGACATTTGAGACGGCATATGCACAAATGTATGCCTGCACATGGACATGTAGATACTACAACCCAGACACAGCTTCAACGGCATCCAGACGGGTCTGTTACGTCGTGGCAGTTCGACGCCATGCACGCTAGAGAGTGCTTGGCACGATACATTGCTCAAACTGATCAACCGATCCGGTATTGGTGAGAGTCCATTTTATAAAGAATTAATCACATCTGCATATAACCCCCAATATGAATCTGTTTCTAGAACCACCACTAGAAATGATTTGATACGATAATTTGAAACCGAAAGGGATGACTTAGTTGCTGAAATACAGCATTTAAGTGTCTTTGTTGCATTAACTTCTGATATTTGGAATGCATGTTCCAAACAGGACTATTTATGTGTCACGGGACACTATTTAGATTCTGATTGGAGGATAACAAAAAGAATTTTTGGTTTTCGTCCTATGGATTTTGCACATACCGCAGAAAACATTTTTAATGTCATAATGGAAGTTTTAGAAACTTATGAAATCACGCATCACATTCTTTCAATCACATTTGATAATACATCTGCAAATACTAGCTCTATTGCATTGTTTGTTGCAAGAAATATCCCGCAAGATGGAGGTTATTTCTTCCATTAACGGTGTGCATGCCATATTATAAATTTAGTTGTACAGGCTGGTTTAAAGCAGGTAAGAGACCAAATAGATCACATCAGAGATGCCATTTCTTGGATTTGCAGTTCTAATCCTAGATTCAGTGAATTCAAGAGACATTGTAAATTAAACGGTCTCAAACCCTGACGATTCCAAACTGATATGCCGGTAAGGTGGAACTCTACTTATTTAATGTTGCAAAATTGTGTGGAATATGATACAACAATTACATGTTTTTATAACATGAAATTGACCGAAACAGGACAACTTAGTCCAAAATTACTTTCCACAGACGATTGGTACGTTGTAAAGATTTTTGTTCAATTTTTAAAGATTTTTTACAATGCCACTGTAACTCTTTCCGGGGTATATTACCCCACATCTTCCCAGGCAATCCATCAGATAGTGGAAATGTCTGAACTGTTAAACAGTTATAGAGAAGATGAACATCTAGGCGCTGCAGTTGTTGTCATGGAGACAAAGTTGAAAAAATATTGGGCTAACATTCCCCTACTTTATGCCTTAAGTGCTATAATAGATCCCAGGGTTAAATTATCTGGTTTAGAAGTTTTGCTTGAGTTTATTGGTATTAATTTGTCAATAGATTATTCAGAATAAATTACTGACATTCGAACCAAGTTGTTCGAGATTTTTCATATTTATGAGACCAGGTTTGGCAACATTGACATCCCCCAATCAACACGACTGGAGACAGAGCCGAAGCAAACAAGTTGGAGCCTTCTGAAACGAAGAAAAAAAGACAAATCAGCAAGTACTTCTTCAGGGCAAAGATCTAGCCCATCTTCTTGTACCAAACTTATTAGGTACCTTGAAGCACAGTTCGATGCTGTTGAAGACAAGGAAGAGTTTGATTTGTTGTTATGGTGGAAGACCTATACGTACATGTATCCTGTTCTGTCACACTTAGCACGTGACGTACTGGTTATTCCAGTGTCAACGGTGTCTTCAGAACAAGCTTTCAGCACCAGTGGACGCATAATTGAACCAAGAAGAAGCTGTTTGTCTCCAGAGATGGTGGAGGTATTAACATGCCTTCGGGATTGGGAGCATGCTAAAAAAAGGTTACAAAATCTAACTGTAGATAAAGAACTTAATCTAAATTTTGACAATCTATATATTGATGACCCTTCAGGTAGTGGTCAGGGCCAGAACTAGGTTATACTTTTACATATGTATTTATTATTTACTTGTAAGTTGTAAAACGGTTGCACTCTTTTTCCCTTACCAAGTTTTTATCTCACTGGGTTTTTCTTGGTAAGGTTTTTAATGAGGCAATCATGTAGATATGTATTACTGAATTCCATAAGTGAAAAATAAATAAATAATTAAAAAATTGTTCGTTCTCTTTATTCATTTCAAATCCTAATAATTGTTCGTTCTCTTCATTCATTTTAAATTCTAAACCCTTAATCATAAACTATAAATCCTAAACCCTATACCCTAAATCCAAAAAAATGTAATTTGAAAAAAAATTGGACCAAAAAACTAACCCGCCGGACCAGGCCCGTTAGGCCTGGCCCGCCCGGCGCGCCAGAGGGGCTCGGCGGGCCGGCCTGGCACGGAACGCAGGCACGGCCCGCCTGAGGCAGGCCGGCGTGCCGTGCCTGGCCTGCTTCTCTGGAAACAGGCCAGGCCGGGCCTGCCCGGCCCTTGACACCGTCGCATGCCAGGCCCAGCCATGCCTGTTTCCAGAAATGGACTGGCCAGGCCATCCATAATGGGCCGGGTCAGTCCATTTTTACACCACTAGTGACTTTAGTGAAATTACTCTACGAATAAAAGGTCATCATCATATTACTAAGGGAAATTGCCAAATTTATCTTGAACTTTTTTTTAATAAAAAAATTCAATTAGTTTGCCATTTTGACAGAAGTGACCAAATCGGTCCCTAACTTTTTATGATGTACCATTTTAGTCCCTTATATCAAACTTCTATCAAGTCAACTAACGGTCAAGGGTAGATTAGTCTTACTACAATGAAATAAAATATCAAATAAAAGAAAATATTTCAAATAAAGATACGTTTTTTTAAAACAAAGAAATCAAGATAGCTTATAACAAAGATATTACAAATTTTAAAGATAGATTTGACATTGTTTATATATAAACAAACAACATAGTTTCAATACTCTGTCTCTCCATATTAACAGGCCCAGCCCATCGGGTTGCAAACCCAGCATAATGCTTGGGACCCTAAATGGTCCAATTTGCGTTTTCTTATTTTGGGGTCTCATGTCCAAGTTATTTTAATAAAAGAAGGGTTCAATTTCAAACATTGTTTTTTTTTTTATATAACACTCAATTATCCATATCTTGTTCAATTTAATAGAAATAAACATCAAAACCCAATTGATTCTAACATATCAGACTTAGTATTACATTATTTGAGAGTTCAATTGAATTCTTTTTTTATTAAAAGAGTCCAATTGAATTGCTAACATTTCTTTACTCTAGTCAAAATTGTCACCCACTCAATCCGTGACTCCGTCGGAGTCTAGTTTATTTGTTAACTTAGTCCAATTGAATTGCTAACATTTCTTTTTAGTGATAATAATTTTTAGAACAATACTCGAGTACTGACCAGTCATTACCCAATTTGTGAGATAAATGTAAAAAGAAAAAGAAAAAGAAAGTTACGTATCATACTCCCATTAGTGGGGTCAGTATTTTAGATATTGATCAATCAGTACCAAACATTGTTCTAATTTATATATGGGACCCCGATTTTTTTGATAATATCATTAAATAGCTTGGGTCCCAAAATATCTGGAGATGACCCTACATATTAAGCTCAATTACCAACCTGAGTCTCTTCAATTTCCATCAATACAATTATACAAAACCCAAAAAAAATATAGGCCTCTACAATTTTTATCAATATTGAGCCCAAAAAAAATGACTTCTTTTCAAGAACTTGAACCAAGTAAATAATGGAGACGCCATCGATATAAGTACTAGAGACCCATCATTGAGAGAATGGCCCATGGACTCCGAGCCAGACCAGAAAACATGTCATCCACGAAGCTGGTAGGTGGTAGCAGCCGATTCAGGAGATCATTTGCAGGGGCTTTTGAGAAGTTTTAGTTGTCTAATGGTTTTGGGTTTAGGTTTGTTTTTTGTATGAAGATTCCAATTTTTTGGAGTCGTTTCTGGATTTACCGACTTTTTTTATTTTTAATTTCCAACCTTTTTTTAAGAAGGTCAGATTGTTGTTAGTAAGTAATTTTTCTGGTAATGATTTTAGAATCTGAATGACGATTGCAGAGATTTTTTTTTTTTCAGAGAAGAGTTGTAGAGATTTTTTTTTTAATGTTTTTATTACTTTCTTGTTTAAATAATTATTATATTTTTATTTAAACATCTTTAACTCTAGTGAGGTATTTTTGTTTTTTAAGGTTAAGTCATAGTCAAACTAATGGTAAGAATAACTGAACTTAACGAGAAGAAATGTTTTTGGTTAGGGATTCAAATAGTACTCTTTAAAAAGTAAAAGCATCTTCGATGTAAATATTTATTTTTGAGTTTTTAAATAATATCTCAACAATATTTCTATTTATTATGGGCTCACTTAAAAAAACAATTATTTTACTATCTCACATATTTAATTTTATAATTAAATGCGTTTTAATTTTATTGGTGGAAAAAGTTAGAATTCTAGTCAACACTTCTAGGAGAGATAGTTATATAACTGTATTGGAGAAAGATTTTCTAACTTTTTAACTATATATATTATATATGACACTCAATTTCTCCAAACATGTATTAACATCGAAGATGATCTTAGTGATTAATTTGGCCACTTTTTACAAAATTCACGGACTACTAAAATTTTAAAAATTCTATATTCTGATAGCTCTATTACTAATTTTCATTTCGCACAACCTGAACCGGTTAATCAAGTCACACGTTGGCACAAAAATTATAGCGGACTGACGATGCTAATAAAAGTCCTCGAGTTTCCTCACCCACTTTTCACTGTATCACCCAATTCGTCACCAAAAAGAAAACAATTCAATAAATTCTCTGACTCAAATAATTAACAGACTTAATGGTACCGATGCTTCTTAATTGTTTGTGTACGGTTGATATGCCTACTGAATTCTTAAAATGGTCATTAAACTCTCTGAACTCTTAGTTTCTTTACAGCATAGACCCAAAGCTTAACGCCGTTCATTTTTCTACTATGGCATATTACAATATGTTCCCCTAATTATATGATAATTATATAAAACCATAAACTATATAATAATATATCCTAAATACCCTTCTAACCAAATTTTAAAAATTAAATTTAAAAAAATTGAAAAAATGGTTAAATAATAATAAAATACTGAATTTAAGTTTCAGAATAATCTAATTATCTTTTTTATTTAAGTATCTTTGAATATTTAATAATAATAATAATAATAATAATAATAATAATAACAACAACAATAATAATAATAATAGTGGTAGTAGTAGTGGTAGTAGTAGTAGTAGTAGTAGTAGTAATAATAATAATAATAATGATAATAGTAGTAGTAGTAGTAGCAGCAGTAGTAGCAGTAGCAGTAGTAGTAAATATTTGAAAGTCATGGTTATTAAGTCATAATTATTCCAATTCCATCCCATTAGTCAGTACGTATATTTTAGGGTTGTAGTAGTAGTAGTAAATATTTTAAAGTCATGGTTATTAAGTCATAATTATTCCAATTCTATCTCATTAGTCAGTACGTGTGTTTTAGGGTTGTAGTAGTAGTAGTAGTAAATATTTGAAAGTCATGGTTATTAAGCCATAATTATTTCAATTCCATCCCATTAGTTAGTACGTGTGTTTTAGGGTTATAGTAGTAGTAGTAGTAATAAATATTTGAAAGTCATGGTTATTAAGTCATAATTATTCCAATTCCATCCCATTAGTCAGCATGTGTGTTTTAGGGTTGTAGTTTATAACGAAACACATATGACGGAGGTTAATAACCAATTTATTCAAATATTGAAATTTCTAGATTTGAAGAGATCTTAATTTTTTTTAAAACAAAACAAGAAAAATAAAAAAAAATTATACTAAGTCATGGTTCTTAAGTCATAATTAATCCAATTCCATCCCATTAGTCGGTACGTGTGTTTTAGGGTTGTAGTAGTAGTAGTAGTAGTAAATATTTGAAAGTCATAGTTATTAAGTCATAATTATTCCAATTCCATCCTATTAGTCAGTACGTGTGTTTTAGGATTGTAGTTTATAACGTAACACATATGACGGAGGTTCATGACATATTTTAATAACCAATTTATTCAAATATTGAAATTTCTAGATTCGAAGAGATCTTAATTTTTTTTAAAACAAAACAAGAAAAAAAATTATACTAAAACATTTTCAGATTGGATCTCCACCACCCATTAATAGCCATGACTTTCAAATATTTATTTGTATTATTATTATTATTAAACAGTAAAAACAATAAAAATAATAATAAATAATAATAATAATAATAATAATAAAAATAAAAATATTAATAAAGATAACTACTATTTTTTTATTGTTATTACTGTTTATTAATTTTACTATTTTCTTTATTAATATTTTTATTGTTATTTATTATTATTATTTATTATTATTATTATTATTATTATTATTATTATTTATTACTATTTTTTTATTGTTATTACTGTTTAATAATAATAATAATACTAATAATAAATTAGGGATATTTAAATAAAAAAGATAATTTAATTATTTAAAAAATTAAATTCAGAATTTTATTATATTTTTTATTTAAATATCCCTAAATATCTAATAATAATAATAATAATAATAATAATAATAATAATAATAATAATAATAATAATAAATATTGATAAAAAAAATAACAATAAAAATATTGATAATAATAATAATAATAATAATAATAATAAATATTTGAAAGTCATGGTTGTTATTGGATGGTGAAGATCCAATCTGAAAATTTGGTAATATAATTTTAATTTTTCTTGTTTTATTTTAAAAAAAAAATTCAGATATCTTTGAATCTAAAAATTTCAATATTTGAATAAATTGGTTATTAAAATATGTCATAAACTTCCGTCACATGTGTTATGTTATAAACTATAATCCTAAAACACACTTACTGACTAATGGGATGGAATAATAATAATAATAATAATAATAAATATTTGAAAGTCATGGTTATTATTGGATGGTGGAGATCCAATCTGAAAATTCGGTAATATAATTTTAATATTTCTTGTTTTATTTAAAAAAAAATCAGATCTCTTTGAATCTAGAAATTTCAATATTTGAATAAATTGGTCATATATGTTACGTTATAAATTACAACCCTAAAACACACTTACTGACTAATGTGATAGAATTGGAATTATTATGACTTAATAACCATGACCTTCACTACAACCACTACTACCACTGTTGTTTCTGCTACAACTACTACCACTGTTGTTGTTGTTGCTACTGTTGCTACTACCACTGATGCCACTATTGTAGCTGCTACCGCCACTGCCACTAATGTCGTCGCCGCTGCTGCTTTTGCTACTACTATTGGTACCACCACTGCTGCTGCTGCGACTGCTAAATGCTGCAGCAGTTGCTGCTGCTACTGCTACTGCTACAACTACTGTCACTATTACCATTGTTGATGATGCTGTTACTACCACCGTCGCTGTTGCTGCTGTTGCTGTCACCGATGTCGCCTCCACAGTCGATGCTGTTGTTGTTGCTACCGCTACTGCTACCGCCACCGTTGCTGCTCCTGCTGTTACCGCCACCGATGTTTCTCCTGCTGCTACCTCTACTACCACTACTGCTACTGGTACCACCACCACTACTGGTACCACCACAACTATTGTTGTTGTTGCTGCTACCATTGCTACCACTACTGCTACTAGTACCACCACTACTGCTATTGCTGCACCACTACTGCTATTGCTGCACCACTACTACAACTAATACCACTACTGCTACTGTTACCACTGTTGTTGCCGCCGCCGATGCTGCCGTCGCTGCCGCTGCTATTGTTAATGTCGTCGCTGTTGTTGTTGATGCTGCCACCGCCACTGTCGCTTCTGCTGCTGCTGCTACCACTACTACCACTACTACCACTACTGCTACTGGTACCACCCACCACTACTGCTACTGGTACCACCACCATTACTGTTATTGCTACTGTTACTACTATTGCTAATACTGTTACTACTCTTCCTCATCCTCCTCCTCTTTCTCCACCTCCTACTATTACTACTGCTAGTACTGCTAATGCTACTGCTAATTCTACTACTACTGCTACTGCTACTGCTACTGCTACTGCTACTACTAGTACTTCTACGAAATGCACGAGTTGTTGCTGCTACAATTGCTGCTACAACTGATGTTGCCTTCGCTACTGCTGCTACCTCTATTACCACTGTTGCTGCCACTACTACCACTGTTGTCGCCGCCGCTGCCGCTGCTGCTACCGTCGCCACAGTTGTTGTTGTCGTCTCGCTGATGCTGCTCTACTGCTGTTGCTGCCGCCGCGACCACTGCTGCTACTACTACTGCCACTGCTACTTCTGTTGCTGCCACTGTTACCGCTGCCATCGTTACAGTTGTCGCAGTTGTCTCTGCTACTGCTACTGTTGCTACTGTTGCTACTGCTACTGCTACTGCTACTACTGCCACTACCACTGCTACTACTGCCACTACCACTACTGCTATTAGTACCACCACTACTGCTAGTACTACCACTACTGCTGCTGCTACCATTACTACCACTACTGGTACTGGTACCCATCAATACTATTGGTACCACCACCACTATTGCTACTACTATTGCTACTACTACTGCTACTACTTCTCCTCATCCTCATCCTCATCCTTCTCTTACTTCTACTACTACTGTTGCTGCTACTACTGCTGCTACTACTGCTGTTGCTGCTACTACTACTACTACAACTAATGTTACTGCTACTATTACTGCTACTGCTACTGCTACTGCTATTATTACTGCTACTGCTACTGCTTTTACTACTATGAAATACACGTGCTACTGCTGCTACAACAGTTGTTGCCGCTGCCGCTGTTGCTGCCACTACTACTGTTGATGCTGCCGTCGTTGCTGCTGCTGTTATTGTCATCGTCGCTGCTGCTGTAGCAGCATCATCGATGACTGATGCTGCTCGCTGCTGCTACTGCAGCAGCAACAGCGACGACTGATGTTGCTCGCTACTACTGTCGCTGCTACTACCATTACTACCACTACCGCTACTGGTACCATCACTACTATTGGTACCACCACCACTACTGCTACTGCTACTGCTACTGCTACTGCTTATCCTCTTTATCCTCATTCTACTCCTACTATTACCACTGCTGTTACTATTGCTTCTACTTCTGCTTCTGCTTTTGCTACTGCTACTGCTACTGCTACTGCTACTGGTATTGATATTATTGTTGATGATGTTGCTACTGCTACTACTGCTACTACTGCTACTAATGCTACTAGTACTGCTGCTACTACTATGAAATACTCATGTTGGTGTTACTACTACTAACTACTACTGTTAGGTTTGTGTGACATGGAGGCTGAACAACTGAATTATTAAGGTGATAGTGAGCAGAATGATGATAAGGATGATGATGGTGGTAGTGAAGAACACAATACACATAATGAGGTCTCAATTATTGATGAAGAATCTATTGAAGTAGATGATGGTATCACACAAGAGTGTATGGATTGCTTTGAGGGGTACCAGTCCAAGACTGATGATGAGTATTTTACTAACTCAGAGCTTGAGCCAGACCAGGTTAGAATAGCAAAGTTAGTAAAAGGTCAGCCTTTCAAGAGAATGGTTAATGGTGTAATTAGGTTTCATATAGGTCAGATATTCAATAGTAAGGAGCACATAAGGGAAATGTTCAAGAAGTATGCCATTTAAGGGATAGAGTTAAAAAGAGTAAAAAGTGAGAAAGTGAGATAGACTTACAAGTGTGGAGCAGATGCGTGTGGATGAAGGGCACATGCATCCTGCATGATTGATGGTGTGAATTTCATGCTTAAAACCGTATCGGACTAGCAGACTAGCATGACTGTCATAGGGTGTACAACAACAAGGTGGCTAAGGTTAAGTTAATTGCTTTTAAGTTTGAGAAGCTGGTTAAGAGCAATCTTAGTATCGATGTGAAAGTGATATGTGATTTATTGATGGAGTGTTATAAGGTGTCCGTTGATATTCGAAGACTTTATAGGGCCAAGAAGAAAGCATTGAAGAAGTTAGCCAAGGATCATGCTAAGTGTTTTGGGTATCTGAGGAGGTATTTATATATGTTGAACTAGAGCAACCCTGGTGTTTCAGTTCATGTTGACGGTGATTTTTGGATTACGTAGGATCAATCACACATCAAATAAGTAAGTATAGATAGACAGTTGAATTACGAATTAAAATAAGTAAAAGTAAATAAGGCACACAATTTTACGTGGTAAAACTCCAAAGTGGGGAAATATCCACGATTGTCGGTGACAGCGAGAATAATTTACTATGAATAGAATGATTACACACTCAGTATCTCCTCCTTTTTCGGCATCTCTCTATTTTTCTGTGTATTTTTTCTACGGGTTGCTATTTCTTTCTAAAATGAGATTATATGTATATTTATATGTGCATAGAACCATAATCCTTGTTCTACAAATAAGGAATGGTGATAGTGTTTAATTTGGACTGGTTACTTGTTGAAGTCGTCTTTGTCTTCTTTTCTATTTTGGAGATCTTGTATATTGAACTAGAGTCTTCATAAGATTCTGGTTGAATGGTCCGTTTAGGACTTATTTCCTGATCGATGTGCAGTCTTTTGAAGAGCATAGTTATTGCTTGATTTGGACTCGTTTCCTGTTTGGTGTTTATCCTTATGAAAGCTTTGAGTTCTTTTCTGAATAGAATTCTTTGACATTGAAGATGAAATATGGATATTTTCTTATTGGAGTATAAATCTAGATTCCTTGTGTAAGTAAGTTCATTCTTCTTCTTATTTGAGATGTAGTTGTCTTTAATTTCTACCACACGTTGTCTAACTGACCAATTGTCTAATGTCGACCAAACTTCTTTTATCCCGATCGTATGGTCCCGACCAAGTTGTCTCTACCCGATCGGCCAGTTTCCCGACCAGGTTATTTATGTCCAATCGGTTAGTTTTCCCGATCATCTTAGGTAATCTTGACTAGGCCTTGAAACCTCCTATTAATTGCCTTGGGTTGATCTTTCCTGACTCTTGTGACGTGGCATATCTAATCACGCTGACTTGTCATGCTATCAAAAAATCCTTATAACAGCTCATATCTGCCCCCACAACCCACAACCCACAACCAACATTTCAAAGGATATTTGTAAGCTTTGAACCTCAAAAAATGGGCTTCTTGGAAGGTTGCAGACTATTTATTAGAGTGGATAGGTGTCACCTAAAAGGGCTATTTGGAGAAGTACTGCTCTCAGTTGTGTCATTGGATAAAATAATGGGTTATTCCCATTGGATGTTTGCATCTGTGAGAAGGAGACTTAGGACAGCTAGGAGTGGTTTCTTAACAACATGAAGATTGTAAAGTCCTCATTTGTTGATTGGCTTATTTCGTGAACAAATCACATTTTTGGGGTATTATGTAAGGGTAGCTTAGGCTCTCAAGACCTCAAGAGGAGAAGCACCAAAGGTAAAATTCTTGTGCTTACTTGCTTTGAAGAGATAATTGCACACACTCACAAATTCATGCATAACTCTTATCCATATATGTTGTGTGTTATTCTTGTGTGCATTTTGGTTTAAATGACTCTTGTTGATATATTTGCATCTTGGAATTAAATATTTTATGTCGTGATTGGCATTAGAATAGGATGCATTTTTCATCACTCTTGAACTTATTGATTGTGTGTGTTTGAGTGTTGAAAATAGGCATTACGCTAGTGGTGCGCTACTCGACCAACGCACCTCATCAGCACAACATTCTAGTGGATTGTCGCATGTGTTGCGCCACTGAGTTGCGCTGCTGCACCCGCGTAAAGATGCAAAAATGGGCAGTGCGCTGGTGGTGCGCTACTTGACTAGCACAGCCTCACCAGCGCAACATTTCAATGGATCATCGCATGTGTTGCGCCACTGAGTTGCGCTAGTCGTCCAGCGCCTATTGTAAAAATAGGATGTGCGCTACTCGACCAGCGCACGTCACGAGCGAACATAGAGGAAACTGGAACGTTTTTTCCAAAACGACCTCACTTTGTTTAGATCTCATATATATATATATATATATATATATATATAACTCCTTGGTTTAAGGTCGTGTATGAGTTCAGAATATCACATATTTTCCTTAGAACACATTTCAAAAGGAAAACTCTTTCAAGAACTCATTTTTAATCACTCAAAGCATTCCCATGTGTATAAAAACTTCATCTTGCATCATCCAAGTTTATTTAGAGTGCATCAATGGATAGGGTTGCTTCATCACATCTTGTTTGGTAAGTTCTTCACTATCTTCTTACAAGTTAAGTGTTTTGCTTGCTAAGCCATCTCTTTAATTATTTGTATGCTCTTAGAACATATTCAAGATACAAATTAGAGATTATTGTGATGACATGATTGAGTGTTGTATTGTGATCGCTAGGATTGTTGTTATTGATAACTTCTAGCTAAATCTATATGCCTTGCATTTAGATATTGTTTAGGACTCATTGATTGCATTTAGTGATTGCATTATAGTCCTTGCCATGCTTAATGACAACATGTGTTGATTTGGCTTTTATGATAGCTTTATAGGATTGCTTGTTCTATGTTTAGCTAAGCTTTATGACATGTCATTTAGCTCTTGATATCTAGGATTGCATTTATTGCCATCTCATAATCCTACATAAGCATATAAGGTACCCTAGCCTTGTTTGTTGTTTGAATATCATCATATATTCACATAGGGTGTTTCTCTCTTTATTTAAGAGAAGTAAGTATTGTGTTGCATCCGGGGAGTAGGTTGCTTCAAGCGTAAGCAAATTGGACTAGGTCCACTTAATACCGGGATTAGGTAGTGGTAGTGGGTTATATACCGGGAGTAGGTTATAACGCCTCTATCATCAGTGGAATCGTTGTTCGAGTGTGGCGCACTTAACAACCCGTGGTTTTTTCCATTTGGAGGGTTTCCATATATATCTCAAGTGTCTTTATTATTTCCGCACTTATTACACTTGTGATATTATTGTGACTAGTTAGGGGTAATTTCATCTAATTGACCATCAACGAAAATTGGGTAAAATTTGATTAAAATCTATTCACCCCCCCCCCCCCCCCCCCCCCCCCCCCCCCCCCCCCCTCCCCTCTAGATTAATATTACACACCATAATATTTGTTTCAATTGGTATCAGAGCGGGTTCCTAGACATACATAAGTGATCCTTGCTCATTTTGGTGTGTGTTGCATTTTGTGTGTGTATTGATCATTCATACATTTGCATTCATATCATTCATTCATTAAACACAATGAGTGGAAACGGTGGCAACGAGGGAGCTTCTAGCACTAGACCTCCACTTCTCACCGGACTGAATTATGCCTCTTGGAAAGGCAAGATGGAATCGTATATTTGCCAAATTCATGACAGGGAATGGATGGCGGTTGAAGATGGCTACACTCCACCCATGATGACTCCTACAGATTGAGTAGATGATGTACTCAAGCCAAAGGCACAGTGGAACGAACAAGAGTTTGAGGCATCAAAGTGGAATAAAAAGGCAATGCAAGCCATCCTATGTGCAATGGATGAGAACCAGTACAAGTTGGTTCAAAATACTATGATAGCTAAGGAGGCATGGGATATCCTAGAAGTTGCACATGAGGGAACCGATATGGTTAAAGAGTCGAAGGTTCAAGTTCTCTAAACACAATTTAAACTGCTCAAGATGGATGAGAACGAGTGCTTCAATGACTTTGAAGTGAGGTTGATGGACATTGTGAATCAAAGTCATCAACTTGATGATCCTTATTCAGATAAGAGAATTAAGCAAAAGATTATGAGATCTCTACCTAAAAGATTTGAGTCTAAGATGACGGCTTTAGAAGAGAACAATGCTTACAAGGATATGAAGCCAAGTGAAGTGATTGGGAGGCTACTAGCTTATGAATCTAGGAAGGGTCTTACCACCATATCTTCTAAAAAGCAAAAGGGAATTGCTTTGAAAGCCTCCAAAGTTGAGAAGGAGGAAAGTGATAACTCGGATGAGGAAATGGCTTTACTGATGAGGAAATGGCTTTACTAATGAGGAAGTTCAAGAAATTCTACAAGTCCAAGAGGAAAGGTTTAGGATCCAAGGGTCAAGACTTGAAGAAAAAGACTCATTTTAAGAAGCTTGAGACTAGGGAAGAAAAGACAGAAAGGAAAGGGGTCTGATGCTATGAATGTGGTGGGATATGTCACTTTGCCCCCGAATGTGCTAACTCGAAGAAGAAGAAGAAAGGAAAGGTGGTGGCCACCTCATCAATTGATAGTGGAAGTGATAACTCCAATGAAGGATATGATTCTTCTAGTGATGAAGAGATTATTCTTAACTACATGGTTTTTGGAGCCTCCTTTATGGAAGATGTAGAAAAAGGTAACAAGGCCTTAGTTTGCAACCTTGAAGAAGGATGTGATAAAAAAGTAGCTAAGAGAGTGATAAGTGAAGCTACTTATATTGATGATGCCATCATGGCAACAAGTGACACTAGTGATGACTCTAGTGATAAGAGTTCTTCATCTCACTTTACAAATGGAAATGTAGAGAGTATGAACCTTAAAGGGTTCATTGAGCATTTTCAAAGCTCAAAGTTGAGTATGAAGAAAGAGGTTCGGAAGCTAAAGGAAGAAAACCTCAAGCTATCAACCGAAGTGACTCACTTAAGTGAGAAAGTGAATAATGGAAGAAAATTGGAAGAAAGCTTGAAGAAAGAGCTTAGAGAAGCTAGAGAGTTGATTGCTAAGATGACTTCAAGTACGGAGAAGCTTGACCATATGTTAGGAGTTGGGAAGAAGCCAAGTGACAAGAGAGGTCTAGGGTTTGAAGATGTCAAGGAGACCTCAACTCCTAGCAAAACAATATTTGTCAAGAGCTTAAACTTCAAAGAACCTCTTCCTCAACTTTATCCTAAGAAGAAAATTGAACTAGGAGAGTGTTCTAGAAATGTCCAAGTCAAGATGGCACCAAGAAGTCAAGCTCAAGCTCAACCAATGAGAGGACTTCAAGCAACTATCCCTCAAACTAAACGTCATCAAGCCAAGAAGCATGTCCTACATGCTCAACAAAGGAAGCAATCTTCTACAACTCAAAAACAAGGGAGAGGAGAATCAATACCACACCAAAGTAAAGCTCAAAGACATGGGAAAGCACTTTTGTCCTCACAAAGGAATGGTATGACCCCTCATTTTATTCCTTCATGTCATTTTTGTGGTGTTGATGGTCATATTAGACCAAATTGCTTCAAGTACATTAACATGTGTAGAACTAAGAGCATGATTGAAAGATAAAGGGGTAGAGCCAATATGCATGTGCCTAGGAAAGCTATTGTTAATGATCCTAGGAGTAATATGATGATCTTGACCACTAGGAATGACAATGTGTCACCTAAGTGGATTAAAAAAGATGAACCCCGCTTGTCATTGTGCTAAGTTTTCACCCATAAGCTCAACTAGGTCCAATGGATTTAGTAGATCTATTGGGATTTGTCACATAGAGTGATGAGTTATGGTCTTTGACCCCATAAGGGGGAATCAAGCAAAAAGAGCTATTGTATACTCGTTGCATCCCTTTCTTTTTTAAAATGTTTATACTTCTTTATTGATTGCTTGAGTAGCTTGGTTGCACTTATTATAGTATATTGTATTTTCTTCAATAAGTGTGAACTTTGCTTTGATTACAATCTATGTCATATTTATGTTCAAACATGCACTTTTGGACTAGGAGATCTACATAGGAAGTACATATTGAATGACCTATAATCTCCATGACATGATGATTCTTTAATGACATGCTAATGAAAAATGATAAAGCATGAATTGTTGATTGCAATTGTTGAATGCAACATATTGTGTGAAAAGAAGCTAGTGAGACTAAAATGTTGCATCAATGTCTCTCTTTCTTTATTAGTTGAACATGGCTACTATCATACGGGTATCCTCCTGAAAAAATCAAATAGGGTACAAAGTTGCTCATGCCATGTTTAGCTTATAAAGTTAGATATAGTGCCATTAAATTTTGATATCTATAAAATCTCTATATCCTTGCTTCTCTCATGACAAATGGTGAAATTTGTTTGAATTATATTGGAAACCTTTGTCATTTGCTTTGCCAAATACCATTGTTTTTGGACTTGAATACAACATGTCTTATATGCAAAGCATTTTTGATTCACACATTTTCTTCAAATAAATCTCCTTGTTTCTCTCATATTAATAGAGTTGCATAAATGTGGCTTATATAATTATGCAACAATCTTGTATGCTCCTTTCTTTGTTTTCCTTGAGTGACCCGGTTAGGGACTTCTCATTTGCCTATATCATGACAAAAAGGGGGAGTAGCATAGCATTGACCTAGCTTTGTGGTGTTATGAGGGTAGCATGTGTTGGCTTTATGGGGAGTAGTACTTGTTTGAGGGGGAGATTACGTGTAGGGGGAGTAACCCGTTGAGAGGGAGCATTGCATGAGAATTTCACGATGTCATACTCATATTATTGAATGCAATTGCTTTTGTTTTATATTCACTTGATCATCTCACATGCACTTGGTTGGAAAGTGTATTTGTGATTGCCTTGTGTGTAGGGTTGATAGTTCTACAAGAGATTGAAGATTTGAAGTTTTTTTTTGTTTATCTCTTTGTAATGTAGAATATCTTCCCGGTGTTTTATTTTGTTTTGTGAGGATCAATGTGAGTGGTGGTTTTGTCACGAAATAGCCAAAGGGGGAGATTGTAAAGTCCTAATTTGTTGATTGGCTTATTTCGTGAACAATTCACATTTTTGGGGTATTATGTAAGGGTAACTTAGGTTTTCAAGACCTCAAGAGGAGAAGCACCAAAGGTAAAATTCTTGTGCTTACTTGCTTTGAAGAGAAAGTTGCACACACTCACAACTTCATGCATAACTCTTATCCATATATATTGTGTGTTTATTCTTGCGTGCATTTTGGTTTAAATGACTCTTGTTGATTTATTTGCATCTTGGAATTAAATGTTTTATGTCATGATTGGCATTAGAATAGGATGTATTTTTTATCACTCTTGAACTTATTGATTGTGTGTGTTTGAGTGTTGAAAATAGACATTGCGCTGGTGGTGCGCTACTCGACCAACGCGCCTCACCAGCGCAACATTCTAGTGGATTGTTGCATGTGTTGCGCCATTGAGTTGCTCTGCTACACCTGCACAAAGATGCAAAAATGGGCAGTGCGCTGGTGGTGCGCTACTCGACTAACATTCTAATGACAACATGTGTTGATTTGGCTTTTATGATAGCTTCATAGGATTACTTGTTCTATGTTTAGCTAAGCTTTATGACATGTCATTTAGCTCTTGATATCTAGGATTGCATTTATTGTCATCTCATATTCCTAGATAAGCATATAAGGTACCCTAGCCTTATTTGTTGTTTGAATATCATCATATATTCACATAGGGTGTTTATCTATTCATTTAAGAGAAGTGTCTTGCATTGCATCCGGGAGTAGGTTGCTTCAAGCGTAAGCAAATTGGACTAGGTCCACTTAATACCGGGATTAGGTACTGGTAGTGGGTTATATACCGGGAGTAGGTTGTAACGCCTCTATCATCAGTGGAATCGTTGTTCGAGTGTTGTGCACTTAACAGCCCGTGGTTTTTCCCATTTGGAGGGTTTCCATGTATATCTCAAGTGTCATTATTATTTTCGCACTTATTACACTTGTGATATTATTGTGACTAGTTAGGGGTATTTTCAAATTGATCATTAACAAAAATTGGGTAAAATTTGATTAAAATCTATTCACTCCCCCCCCCCTCCCCTCAATCTAAATTAATATTACACACATAATATTTGTCTCAAAGATTTATCTAAACTACCCAGAAGTCAGGAATTTGACATTCATGTCTGATAGATAAAAAGGTGTGATTGCTGCTTTGGAGGTCCATTTCCCGTTTGCTCATAGAAGGTATTTTCATATCCTTTTTCGTTTTCCCATTGGATGTGTGTTTTTTTATATGTAATTAACACTTGTCTTTGGTATTGGTAGGTATTGTACAAGGCATATCTATGCCAATTTCAAACTTACATACAAAGGTGACCACTACAAGAAGCTGTTTTGGAGAGCTACTAGAAGCACTAACATATATGACTTCAAAACGGGCATGGAAGAGATATGTACTATTAACCTTGCTGCCAAGAAGTGTTTAATGGACATAGATTCACAACATTGGTCTAGGTATGCATATGATAGAGTCATTAGGTGTGAACATGTCACCAACAATATGATTAAGGCTTTTAATAGCATGCTAAGTATCCATAGAGCTGTATCATACTTAGATTTGCTAGAGTTCATTAGAAGAATGGTGATGAGGAAGTTCAATGACAGAAATGAGAAGTGTAGTAGATGGTGTTCAGTTTTACCACCAAGGGTTCATTCAAAAATCCTGTTGCATAGTAGGAAAAGTAGAACTTTGACAATGATAACAACAGGGAACATGAAATATGAGCTTATAGGTGCAAGTGAAGGATATGTTGTGAAAATGAGAGAATACACTTGTGAATGTGGTAGTTGCCAAGTTAGTGGGATTCCATGTTGTCATACTATGGCTGCAATACGCCATTATTGTGGTAGAGTAGTGAAAGATAAGGTGGTTGAATTTGTCCACATCAGCCTCACCAAGAGTGCCTATATGCAGACATATGTAGGCATGATCCATCCTATTCCAGATCAAAAAAGGTGTCCAGAAGTTCTAGCATGCATAATAAATCCAGGAGTTACAGAACTTATGAATCCACCACCTCACAGTGTCCAACTTGGCAGGCTTAAGAAGCAGAGAAAGAGGGAACCAGATGAGGCACCTAAAGTTATGAGGTCTGGCACTGTAATATGCAAACTATGTCATCAAGCTGACCACAACAAAAGGTCTTGCCGACATAGGCATGATAAGGAGGTAGTCCTGTTATTGTTTTCATTTTTTTTTATTAGGGTTTTCCTTTACTAACATCACCTTCTAATTCATGGTCAATATAATGCACTTGGAGCCTCGTCTTCAAATCAACCAAACCAGAGTCCATCTCCCCAATCACAACTCACACAACAGTTTTTTAACTGTTGGAAGAATATTAAGTTTCATACTGAATGTGTTTTTGTAAGGTGGCACAGTTAACTTTTTAACAATTATGACTATTATAATTTTTGTTTATTTGTATGGTATTGTTGTTAGTTGTTTACGTATGGTTATGAAACTTAAGCTTAATATGTTTTTGAAAATGCTAGCACAATAACCATGCCTAGACTATGAATGGTTTTAGAAATGTTTTATGATATGAATGTTGTTAGCCTTTTTGCAATGGAATGAATTTATATAAATGTTGGTGTTAGGCTTAGTAACTACTTTTATTTATTATATGTTGAATGTGTACAATTAACAATTGTTTGTCATGATAAGTAGAAGCATAGCCATGGTTACACAAAGCAAAAGCATGTTAACAACACACATCACCATTAACCCTCATTGTATACATTCTTTCTGATGCATTCTACCATTACTGCTTGTATCCTGATTTTGCATTCTTACGTAAAAGCTTTCCAGCCTTTGTAACCTTACCTTTAAATCTTCCATTTCTTGTTCAAGTATAAGAGTAGCTCTACCATCATACCTATCTTTACCATCACACTTTTGTGTTATGTTTTCGGTGTATTCAGATAGGTTGAATTCTTCAGTATTAGGTGTCTAAAACCTATAGAAATTGCATTTTTCTTTCTCACAAAAAAAATATGTTTTTGGGTTGTTTACAGATTCTAATATCCTTACGCCTGCTTTGATTCCACATGAACATTTTCGGTTCTTGAACTTGATTATCCCTCCTTTGATGTTTCATTATTGTGCTTGATATTGGCTGTGTTTTCAGGATTTTGGTTCTTCGAATTGAAAACTTACTTGATGTTGCTAGCTTGATATTTGAATTATTATGAATGTTTTGTGGTTTGTATGGTTAGGAAAAAAAAGTATGGAGGTTACTAGATGTATGTGTGCAGGTGAAATGAAGTAGGTTTGTATGGTAGGAAAAACAAAGGAAGAAAAGAAAATATGTTTAGAAATGAAGGTGTTTCAATGAAGCCTAGTATGTGTGGAATTTATATAGGTGTTAATGTTTATGTGCAGGTTTGAAGCCTTTCTATAAGGCTTAATATAGACGTTGCTTTGCAACGGTCAAAAGAGGGACATTTTTATCCAATAACCTTCTTTTTTCAATTTCAACAGCTATAAGGGGTAGTAAGGTTATTTTGCCCTCTGATCCTGTCAGGAACCATTTTTTCAATGGAAAAATTAACAAAATGACTTAACAAGGTAATTCTCAAAACAAGAGGACCAATTTGTGTATTAGATCATACTAGAGGTACTAAAAAGGATTTCACCCTAAAATAAAGGGGTATTATCATTTTAGTCCCTAAGTATTGGTGAAAACTTAACTTTTTAAGTGTGTTTGCTTTTTTAGAACCCTTGGTCCCTCGTTTTTCATAAATACATCAATTTGGCCCATCTAACCCTAATTTTAACGGTCAACCCTAACAAAAAATAAAAATGGACCATTTTACCATTTATAATTAATTATTAAATAAAAACTAATTATTAAAAAAATTAAAAACTAAAATGAAAAAGAAAAAGAAAAAATTGAAAAAAAAATATACGATTTAAATCCATCCCCGGTTAATAATCACCAAAAATTCATCCCAGATTATCATCATCATCGATTTCAAACCACACCAGAAAACCAAAAACAAAATTGAAAAACAAATCATCTGATTCAAACCCCACCAGAAAAACCCAAACAAAATCAAACACAGCCACCCCTACCATCAACCACCACCATCTCAAACACAACACCCAATCCACCCCACCAGACATAAATCCAAACAAAATCAAACCCAGCCACCCCTACCATCAACCACCACCACCACAAACATAACACCCAAACCTAGAATCGGACAGCCATCATCACCACCCGATCTAGCCTAGATTGCCAGACCCAAACCTAGAACCTGAACACCGTAAAACCCAGCCCAGAACAAAAACATTACACCACCAGAATCAGAACCCCACAAATGCTGGCCACACAGCCCATAAAATCCTACAACCCCCGCCACCAAACCGAAACTCAGTCACCATTGCCATTTCCAAACCTTAGCCACCAACCCACCTCGAATCTTGACCAAAACAACCACAAACGCCGGCCACACACCTCGTAAAATCCTACAACCCCCTCCACCAAACCGAAACCCAGTCACCATCGCCACTTCCAAACCCTAGCCACCAACCCACCTCGAATCCTCACAAAGTAAAGGACTAAAGGTTCTAAAAAAACAAACACGTTTAAAAAATTGAACTTTCACTGATACTTAAGGACTAAAATGATAATAACCTAAAAAAGATTTCACCCTAAAATAAATATACATTCATACCGGTGCCAACTGGTCATCCCACTTAATATAATTTTATTTATTTATTTTAAAAAAAATCTGTCTAGGATTTTCTCTCTCCGAACAACCTTTCTCTCTCTAAAAATATTATCAGGTGGAGAGAGAGATGCAGACCATCGCGAAAGCATCATCTGCTGCCATGGCCTCCTTCAGTTGTTCAAGGGTCTTCTCTCTTTCCTTTCTGTTTTTTTTCCTTATTTGTGTATACTTGTTGCATTTTTTTTAGTACCCTTTGAAAATATCGGTTCGGGTTGTGATTGTTCTTGGTAGATATGATACTATGTTGGGAAATTCTAGGAAAAAAATGACAATTTTTTTTTTGGTGAACAAAAGTGGAGTAAATGGTTTTTTTTTTAAAAAAAAAAAATCCAAGGTTCTTTTTATTATTTGTTTATTGTGGTGTCTGTTTTTTTAATTGTGTTTCTATGTTTTAAGTGTTTGCTTGTTCTGAACTTGCTGTTTTTCTAGTTTTGCTTTATCAAACTATGATTTTGAGTTTTGTTGTTGTCTTTGTCATTGTTTTTTTTTTCCGTGTAGAAATGATGTAGTTTGGAGACTGAAGATTGCGATGTAATATTGTGAATGTCACTTGATTAATGCATTTATAAGCGAATGGGTTAAAATGGATAGTGTAAATTTGTGGTATTGATGTAAATTTTGATATAGTATAGTCAAATTTGCTTTTTTGATGATACGAAATTATTATAATATAGATTCAAATCGAGGTAAAAATCCATGCAAATTTGTTTTGCATCTATGTCGTATGTTTAGTAGAATTGACTCCTTCAGTGAAAGATAATATGTGATTTCCATTGTTTATGTATGATTTTTACTCTGTAACATGAACTGTACTGCTGAAATCCGTGTATACTACTGGTCATGTTCATATCTATTATTGTGTAATAGTTATGTATGTATGTGAATCATTATTTTCTGTTTTCTTTTATTTTAATTTTTGTAGTTTAGTTTCTTCATTCTATTTTTCTTCCATGTTTACAATCATTTTATTATGACTAATTTTGTAAAACCTTTTCTCATATTTTAGTCAAGGAGTGGCCTTTGCGTATTGCCTGGACCAAGACAACTGTGCATTAGAAAAGGTCTCTTGTATGGTTTAATGCACTTATTATCACTGCCATTCAAGACATTGCGTGGAGCTAGTCGAACTCTTAGAGTTGCTGAGTTTTGCAGTGTCACTAACATGTCTTCTTCATTGCAAATTGAATTGGTAAGTTGATCTTTGTATCTTGAGTCCATAATGAAATTAAAATGGCTACTCCTGGTAATTTTGATCTTTGATTGTTATTCCTTTGGGGCTTTGAGTATCTGCACAATATCTAATGCCATCCTAAATTTTTATTTCGAAATATGCCACTTTGTACTAGTTTGCTTTGGTCTGCATGCTATTTGGCTGCTAAATCTCCGACTCCTTCACCTACTAGCTAAATGATTTTGCTAGTCAGACATTGCATCACCTACAGCATTCCAAAAATAAGAATATACACTATATCTCTCTAGCAAATAAACAATGTAGGAGCATTAAGAAACTTCTAGGATAATGTTACAGTGCATGAGCATTTTTTGAATTTGTCACCATAGATTGTTGGAGTATCTCTGCTCATAGAGCATTATAATAGTGAATGATATTGATTTCATTCTTTCACTGATATTTGACCTTGATTTGTTTGCTCTGCTGCCACCAGGTTAACAATGCAAAATAGTATTGGAACTATCAAATTAATGAAGTTGCTTTTTATTATGATTATTATTTTTTCAGTTCTCTATTTTACTTTATTATTTGTTCCATACCTGTGCAAAGGTACCTCATCGATTTTATGGCCTTATTAGACAAGGATGGGGGGGGGGGGGGGGGGGGGCTCCTTTCAATTTATATAATACAAATACTTAAATACCTTCATTTCACACTTGTGGTTCTTCTAATTAATCTGCCAGGTCTGGTGGAGGGATATGAAAATTAACACCTTCTAATATTCTATATTTGCATCGGTAGTAATTTGATTGTGGGAAATGTCCCATGGTTGGTTGTCAAAATACTTGAAAAAGACAACTGAGATCGTCTTTTGTGCTACTATCAATTTCTTTTCCTTCTCTTCTTTCTTCTTCTCCCTTGGGCTGGTGGAGCGCTTGGGGAGAGTTTACCAACCAATAAGTAAAACGAGGAATGAACTTCTAGGATTAGTGCTAATTATTGCATCTCTGGTAATTGCTTTATTATTTTCAGGTACCATGCCTCAGGGACAACTATGCATATCTTTTGCATGATGTGGACACAGGCACAGTTGGAGTTGTAGATCCTTCTGAATCTGTTCCTATTATAGATGCTTTGAGTAGGAAAAACCGAAATTTGACTTATATTCTAAATACACATCATCATCATGATCACACTGGTGGGAATTTGGAGTTAAAAGCAAGGTATGGTGCAAAGGTATGATTACGCTCTCTCTTGATTTTCCTTCCTGTAGAACTCATATACCAAATGGGATATTGACTCGCAAATCAACATCAAATCATAAACAATCATTTACAAATTGAATGGGTGTGTTTGCGAATATTGCATCTGCTGGCAGGTGCTAATCCTAATTTAGAATCTGTTTTTTTTTTCATAATAATGTGTTTGCAATCCGTGTGAAAATCAAAGCTGAGGGTTTTCTTTTTCTTGCATTTTTTTTTCCTTTTGAAGGAATCCCCACCCATTTTAAGATCCTCTTTTCTGCAAAGTTCACTGATGATAGCATATGCTGTAGCTTCTTAATGTATATGATGGGTAATACAAATTAAATAGACAGTTAATATAGCGAAAGGCATTTTTATTGTGATGGAGTCCTGCTGGTTTACATTTGTGCATCGTGCAACACTTGCTGATCTTAGCCCTATATCTCAACTGAAAATTAGAATTTACACAATTGCAATGTTGCTAAAAGTCTTTGAAGTGCAATAAATTATCCATCCAGATTTCTATTATTAAAATGATCTAGCATTCATTTTTTTGACTGGAAGAAGCATTTCAATGGATAATAAGGATCCTCTTATTTTGTATCCCAAGTTTATGACTGAATGAAAATTTGGTTACTTGCATTATTATAAAGAGAGCTGGTATCTTTATATTAGTTCAGTTCTATGACGAATGTAAGTTTTGTAAATATTTTATTCTTTGTTGCTTCTAGGTGATTGGTTCAGGGAAGGACAGGGACCGGATTCCTGGAATTGATATAGCTCTGAATGATGGGGACAAGTGGATGTTTGCTGGTCATGAAGTACATGTGATTGAAACTCCTGGTCATACCCGAGGTCATATTTTATTTTTTAAGTACATTATGAAATTTTTAAGATTCACTTGAGAAGCATTTTGTTACTTTGTAGTACTGATAAAACAACTTATTTATATATTGGCTTCTGTGTGACTGTTATTGTTGATGTTTATGTTCTTGTCCTTTTCTCTATTGGTTTTGTGATGATCTCCATGATCTTATCTTTTTTTCTCTTTGAATTCCTGCTTTAAATTGGCATGCATGAGGGAGTCTTTACTCATTGTTTTGCTATATCTCAAACCACCTTCTACTGCATAATTGAACCATGAGCATAATCATTGATCATCACGTTTTCAAATTTAACACTGCATTGTGCCAAATCTTTTAGTTGGCATTGTGATGCATGAAGGTTATCTTTTTCGTGAGTTGTTTGGGTATGGAAAGTTTGGACTTGAATGTCAATATCTGCATTGTACTGAAGTACAACGAGTATTATAGATATTTTTAAAATGTTTTTTAGTTTATTTGATCCATTCCTCAATAAAAATCAAAAGAATTTTAAATCCAGTTAAATCTGATCTACAAAATAAGCTTATCCAACTTATATCTAAAATAATGGACTGATATTTTTAAACTGTCAATACAACATTCAATGCACATTATCCCACTTTTGTTCCTGATTTGTATATGATGGGTATCTAAAATCAAGGTGTATTATTGAATGTTGAAATTGACAGTTTAAGGATACCTTGATTGTTGTTTTACATGCAAATGTTATTCATGTAGAATCCTTTCGGATGTGGTCTTACGTTTCATTATACCTCAATGCACATTATCCCACTTTTGTTCCTGATTTTCTGTTTGGGTTTAATTGCAAGCAGGCCATATTAGCTTCCACTTTCCTGGATCAGGAGCGATTTTTACTGGAGACACTTTGTTTAGCTTATCATGCGGCAAGCTTTTTGAAGGAAGTCCTGAGCAGGTATATTTTTTATTTGATTCTCTGTTTATTATGATTTGTATGTCTAACAGTTGATTGCTTATGTTGCAGATGCATTCTTCCCTTGAAAAGATCATGTCTCTGCCAGATGATACAAGTATATATTGTGGTCATGAATATACATTGGTTAGAATTTTTTCTTCTGCTTTTATTTCTCATTAGTAATTTGTGTTCCAATATCCCTTCATATAACATGAGAGCTAACTATGGTGTGATGTATTATGACAGAGTAATTCAAAATTCGCTTTGTCTATAGAACCCAAGAATGAGACACTCAAATCTTATGCGGCCCATGTAGCCCAACTTCGAAGCAAGGGCTTGCCCACGGTAATTTCTAAGATTTTCTTCTTCTTTTAACTAATTCCTAGAATATCTTTAGAGAGTTTATTGAATTATTTCTGAGTTGAAATGGTTGGTGGATGTCTTGGAAATTCTCATAAATTAAACAATAGTTTTTCACCGTATCAGAAGTTTGTCATACAAGCTAGTGCATTTAGTTTATTTGATTTGCAAGTCTTAAGACTGAATTGAAATTTGATACTCTTTTTAGAAGAAAATAATATTTTTTTTCACTAGGTCAAGAAGTCATCAGTCATCACACAAGCGAACATGTGGTTAACGTAGCTAACATGTGGTGACTAGTCATTCACTTGGGGAATATTTTCTCTGAAGCTTGAATATTGTGTACTTTGACATCCGTTGTGTTGCTCCAATTCTTCACTATTTGTCGGAATGTGCATATGATTTATTTCTTCTTCCTTATTACCGTCAAGAACTCTAGTTAATTGAAACTTGAAAGTGGATTTCTTGGATCTAGCATAGGAAACTCTGAACTAATTGAAAATACTCGTTATGGTTTTAGCTTGGTTTCTCTGGTTTAATACAGTTTAGGTAGGTAGTTTAATTTTCATTGTTACGGATCTTGTGTGCCAGACTTAGCTATAGGGTTCCTTGATGGCCCCTGTAAACAACCAGATATTGGACGTTTGACATTGATAAATGCTTCCCAAATTCATTTGATTTTTGCCAGCGATGGAATTTTTTTGTTCAAATGTCAGTCTTTATATCTCAAACTTTTCTTGAATAAGTAGACTGACTTGGGTATTGCCTCAGATTCCAACAACGCTAAAGATGGAGAAATCATGTAACCCATTCCTTCGGACTTCTAGTGTGGAAATCCGGCAGGCATTAGGTATTGCAGACACGGCAAATGATTCAGAAGCCTTGGGTGTTATTCGGCAGGCAAAGGATAATTTTTAAGATTTATTTTTAATCATTCCTGTTGGTGTATAGGAGGGGTGAGTTGATGCATATCACAAGTGCAATAAAATCTTCAATATTTAGAATTCAACTCGATTTTTGTTTTCTTTTCGGATATGTAAAAAATGAAATTGAAAATCTACAGATTTTTTCCGGTTGAAGAGCTCACCTGTTAAATAGCAGAAGATTATTGCATGGTTTTGGCGTAGTTGTTGGAAGAATGTTGAAAAAAGAGCATAGATTTTTAATTCTGGTAAAAAAGTATCATATTGATTTTTTATGTCATTCGTTGTCCCCTATTTTTGGCAAATGGATTGTTAGTTTGTCTACCGTCAGATTTGGCATTCCTGTGCTGTGGGGGAAATGGATCTGTTGTAAGAAGAATCAGTTGAATGTTTGGTACACTAATTTATAAAAGTATTATATGAATTAAAAGCAATTTCAAAATGTTTGGTAAATTATAAATAAAAAGTGTTGTAAATATAAAATTATTAAAAGGAAACAATTGTAATAAAATTTGTCCATCGTAACTTGTTTGTTCACTAAAATTCTTTGATGAACTTTAATACAATTTTTTTAATAGGAATTTTAATAATTGAAAATGAAGGATAATATTTGAAACTAAAATAATAATATTAATATTAATAACAAATTCTCATTTTCTGAAAAATATACCAATAATATAATAAAATTATTATTATTATTTTTCGACATTTATATGAGAAAACATTTAATTTTAATTCAGCCTCTTATGTAAATATTTTTATTGTTTTATATAAATATTATGTTGCAACAAAAAAAAATAGTCAACTTGAAATCCAAGTGCTTTCCAAATGCACCAACCCATTTATGGCTTCATTTTCAACCTCAAATATTCATGAACCAAACCCCCAAATCTTCATCTTCAACCTCTTGCTTGGCAGCCTTGGTCGAACTAGATCAGACCTTCATCTCGCCATGAAACGCCGCCGCCGCGAACCATATTGACGTCGGAGTCATCTCACCACTCATCTCTATTAGATCACGGTCTTCTTTGTCTCGCTGACATCACCAAACCAATCTCCAACTTTCGCCAGCGAAAACTACAGTGAAAATGGGTCTAGTGAGTTTTGCGGTGGTAAATTTCATAAAAGACAAGAATAAAATAGAAAAGTTAGTAAAATTTCATTAAAAAATCACTTTAGCGCGTTTTGAGAAAACTGCTTCCTTAGGAAACGAAAAATGCCAAACTGGGCCCGCATCTCTTATCTTTGCATTTGCAAATCACATTGAGTCTATTTATGGCGACAAAGGGTTTGGTACAATAATGTACAATAGGTACGAAGCTTAGTGTGTATCATATGATATGTTATGAGTGGCTGGATATAAAAGTTCTAGGTTCCCAGCTTGTAGGCTTGTAAACATTGGATGTGCCGTTGGATTATCTATTCTCAGAATTATGTTATGGGCAGTTGGTAATGGTCGATTTTTGTTTTCTAATTGGCTAAATTTTTTTAACGGTTGTTATCAAATAAGTAATAACAAAGTTTATGAGTTGGTGATTATAGGTTCCATATGATAAGCTCGTTTGAGATAATTTTAACTTTTGTCTTTTGACCATGGAAGAGAATTGAAAGTTTGAACTTTTCTATTACTGTTTGAATTGTATATTGTAAACGAGCTTGTATATGAGAAGAACTTTTAAAATTGTTTGGTTGGAACATTTTAAAACCTTTTCTAATTAAATATGGTTTAAATTTAATTTAATTTATTTTTGAATATTGGTATTACCTTAATTGGAGTTACATATGAATAATTTATATTTTAATAATTTTTAATTATAATTAAAAATAATTTTCAATTAAAAAATCAGTAAAAAATTAAAATATAAAAAAAAATATCCTAAACTCTAAAATATTATCATCCAACACCTATTGAACATTTGAACTCTCAATCGGAGTAGTCATATCTAAGAGAATCTTTAATGCTAACGTGAGTTGTGAAAATATTAGATGCAATGTAGGATGAACATCCACTTTGTTAAAAAAAATCATCTCCAATGCAACATCTCTAGTTTAACTTTAAGCTAATGTGATAACTTTTTTTTAGAAACCTCTCTAGTACAATTTTAAGCTGATGTGATAACTTTTTTTTTAGAGACTGTCAATATGAATGCATCTCCAATGGTAATGTGGGTTCTGTAAAAATTAGATGTCATATAGGATGAGCAATTACTTTGTTAAAAAATTCATATCCAATGCAATCTCTCTAGTACAACTTCAAGCTGAGGTGACAACTTTTTTTTAGAGGTTGTCAACATGACTCCCTGATTTCAGAGGGTCAGTTGGACAACCATCTTATTAGCCCAGTCAACAATCACTAATATCATAAACTTTATTTTATTCAACAATTCTAAAGTATATTTATGGAGACCAATAATAAATTGACATGTCATTAAAAACATATATTTTACAAGTGAAGCATTGGCGACTACTTTTTCATTTAGATGTCTATCAAGTTTAGTTACTTGCTACATATGAAGCAATTGGCTTCACAATGTTGGCATATTACTATTTTTTTCAAATGCAAGCCACATTACTGTTGGAGATGCTCTAACTCTCTGACTTCAGAGGGTCTGTTGAAAAACCATCTTGTTTGCCCAATCAACAACCACTATTGTCTTTTACTTTATTTTATTCAACAATTCTAAAGTATATTGAAAGCGACCAATAATAAATTGACATGTCATTAAAACATGTATTTTACAAGTAAAGCATTGGATACAACCTTTTCATTTGGATGTATATCAAGTTTAGTTACATGCCGCATATGAAGCAATTGGCTTGACAATGTTGACATATCACCATTTTTTTCAAATGCAAGCCACATTACTATTAGAAATGCTCTTCAAACATACTCTTTAAATTTTAGCTAAAATTTAGCTAAAAGCTATATTAGCTAACAACACTCAGGGGATCACTCCAGTCATTCTCTCTATTATACTATTATAGCTAGTCATTAATATTTTAATATTTTTGGTTTAACAAATAAACTGATATTATTTTTTAACAAATAATAATACAAAATTGATATCATTTTTTCAATAAAAAATTAGTCTAAAAATATTAAAAAAAATAAAAAAGAAAAGATAGGGAGCTTGAAATGGCTCTCTATATTTGAAGAGTCACTTGGTGGTTTTCTAAAATAAGGAGTCATTTAGAGAGCCCATTGGAGTGCTCTAAAACCAATCCCACTAGCTATTTTAGCTAAGAAGTGGGTTTAGAGAGCCTTGAGGGAATGCTCTGACAGTCTAACACCCACATATTTTTTTTTCCAGCTTTCAAAACATTTTCCAATATATATATACACATACAAGTCTAACTCTCTCTCTCTCATATTTCGTTAGAGAATTAGAGCCATAAACTTCAATCTTCTCTGGGTAAATCGTATTTTAGTCCATGTAGTTTGCCTTAATCTGCGTTTAGTCCATGATTTATTAGAATTGTAATTTTAGTCCATCCTTTCTCTTACAATACGTATTTTAGTCCCTATCGTCCAATTCTGTTAGGGTTCCGTCAAGTCAGTGAGGGTAAAAAAGTAAAATAACATTAGATGTTCTAGAATCTTATATAACCAAAGGGTAAAATAGTAATTTATAAATTAATTTTAAAAAACAAATAAACATCATTAGATTAAATAATAAAATTAAAATATAAAAAATATAATCTCTCTATTCCTTACAAAAAAATCTCTCTCACACCCCACTCACCACCGATATCCACCCATTCCAACCTCTCTCTCTCTCTCTCTCTCTCTCTCTCTCTCTCTCTCTCTCTTTCTTTGATTTCTTCAATCATCTTCTCTACCATCATCTTCACCCATTCAATAATCTTCTTCACTATGTCTCTCTTGGTCTCCTCCGAGTCAAGCTCGGCGCTCGATCTCCTATTTCATGCCACTCAATCTCATCTCACCGCCGAGTCCCATCTCTTTCTCTTCTTCCCCCTTCTTCTTCTTCACATCTCTCTCTTCATAGGGTAGTGGTGATTGTGGTGAATGGGTTTCTTTTTTGGTTTGGATTTGAGGTGGTCACCGGAGATGGGAGAGCTGATCTCATCGGTTGTTGGATTTGAGTGTTAATTTTATTTTTTTACTTTTAATTTGATTTTGTTAAAAAAAAATATTTGTTGGTTACTTTGATTTTTGTTTTAATTAGTTATACAATTTTTTTTAACTACTTAGAATCTATTGTTGAATGGAGTTGCATGTTGGGAATTGGATGGATTCGTTTTTTTTCCGGTGTGGTGTCAGTTCTTGGGTTTCTATTTCTTGTTGGTGTTTATGTTTTTCTGGTTGATGTTGGTCTATGGGAGCTGGTGTGAGAGTTTGGTAATGACTAATAAGGTTTCTGGGTTTCAGAAAATGTCTTTTGGGTTTTAAAAACTGGGTTTTTTGGGGTTCATGATGATGATGATGGTTTGGCTGGGTTTCATTTTCGGGTTGGCTTAAATTAAATCTGATATGTGTTTTTGATTTTTCAATTATTGATTTGGTATTGAACCTGAGTGGAATCTGATGTTGATGGTGGTTTTGTTTTTGCTTTTCAATTTTTGATTTTTCAATTTTTTTCATTTGGGTTTGGATTGATTGAATTGAATGGATTCTAATGTTATTAGTGATTTGTTTTTTTTTTTAATATATAAGAAAAAAATTGAAATTTTTAATCAAATTTTCCCAGATTTTTTTTTTCAGATTTCCATCTTTTTATTTGTTTTTTTTTTGCTTTCTTTTTCTAATATATAAGAAAAAAATTGAAATTTTTAATCAATTTTCCCCAGATATCCAGTTTTTTTTGTTTTTTATTTTTTTATTTTTTTAATTTTGTTTTCTTTTTTTAATATATTTTCATTATATATATTAAATGGTCATTTTAGTTAAATTTTAAATTAAGGGTAAAATGACCTTTCAGTAGCATCAGAATACATCATGGGCATTGTAGTCATTTTACACGTCTATCATGCTAGAATATGTACTTTTGATGGATTTTATCGCAGAAAAACTAAAAGTTACAATTCTAAAAAATTGTGGACTAAACGCAGATTAATATAAACTACGGGACTAAAATACGATTTACCCATCTTCTCTCTATTATTTGAATTTTTGTTTGATCGTTTGGTCTAGTTTAATTTTCACATGGAGTTAATTATTTTTTCTCTTTTCTTTTCTGAGATGATGGTTGGAATTTGGATTGGAATGGAGGAAGAAATCTGGGTTGGAATTCGGATTTGCATATGGATTTAATTGATTTTTCTCTTTTCTTTTATAAGATGGTGGGTGAAATTTGGATTGAGAATTGAGGCGGTAAAGGGAATTTAGGTAGAGATGGAGGAAGAAATCTGGGTGGATAAAGCAAGTGAAAAAGAACAGGACATGGGTGACATTTTTAATTTGGTTTTATTTGAGAAGAGGATAGAATGGTAAATAAAAAAGATTCGTTAAAGGGGAAAAGACAGCTTCTTTGATTTCTTCAAAAGCTCTTCCAAGAGAAGCCAGTCCCACATGGCTTCTCTTGGAAGAGCTTTTAAAAATAAGAATCTCTTTATTAGTTCACCCAAACACTCTAATAAGTGGATTTTAGGCCTCAAAAACCAAAAGTAGACTTTCAAAAGCCATGCCAAACAAGCCCGACATATTTTTGAGGTGATCCCGGTTTCGTTTTGACTTAAAAAAATAATTATCGGAAAAATTAGAAGACATGTTAAATCAGTTTATTGGGTAACAAGAAATTAAAAAAATATATATGAAAAATTAAAATTAAAATTGAATAAAACTAAAAAATTAAAATTGGGCTTGCCTTGCACTTGATTTTTACCACAATTAAGTTGTTTATGTATTCTCTTACAGTATGTTTGGATTGATAGAATATGAGAGAAACGAAAGGAAACGTAAATGAGGAAAGGATAAGAAAAGAAAATGTTTTTAATGACCGCTGTTTGGATGATTATAAATATAAAAGAAAGGAAAAGAAATCAATCTTATTTGGAGGGGAGAAATAAATGAATTCATTTTATTCTATTTACGAAAATACCATTCTTTTAACAATATGAATATCCAATATTAATAGGGTTAGTTTTGGAATAATAATAAAAATCATTAATTCTGGATTCATTTCCCTCATTTTCCTCTCAAATTTGGGTGGAAACCAAATTATGTGAAACAAGAAGAAATTATTCCCTCTTTTTTTTTTTTTCCTTCCATTTACTTTTATTTCTCTCTCATTTAACAATCCAAAAAAGGTATTAGAAATCCATCAAAATTCTTTCCTTTCTTTTCTCTCATATTCTATCAAAGCAAATATGGTGTTATTAGAGGAATCAAATGCCATATAGTTCTCTTATATTTTATTTAAGGTTTGGTGTTAGGGACTATTGGAAGTTGGAATCTTAAGTCCCTAATCAATCCCTGCTAGTGCTTTCAGTTTCCGTGGTTTGGTCATTGTCGAAGAAATCATAAATTAATTCTTGATCGATTTCTTGTTGTCTGTTTTGTGTCTTAGTCTAATCATCAATACAAATTTGGACTTGGATTGATTATGGACTCATAACTGAACGTCTTTAGTCCAAAATATTTCCACCGGTGCTAAACATTTGTTCTACAGCCACAATAGAAACTTGAGTTCCATAGCTAAAATTGGGAAATTACTTTCATGCTCCTTCCACCATTGTTGGATATCAAAATCACCATCTTCCACAAGCTCAAAAAAGGTTTTTAGATAAGTTTCAATCTCGGAATTCGAGCCTGATGAAGAGTCAATTCATAATTTTTGTTTTTGTTTTTTGGGATAACACTTGAGACTGAAACCCGTTTAATGTGGAGGGTGGAGTAGCATTTGTGGAACATCAATATTCAGTGATGGACCGTAAATTATAAGATATTCATCATATAATTGATAAAATAATAACTTAATTTTAGTATAACGACTACCAACATCAACTTCTCCTAATCCTAAACATTCATAATAACATTTTAAATAATCATCCAAATTATCTACTTTACAATGTGGATCAAAACACAATACGATCAAATAAATAGAAGGAAATTCCTTATAATATTCTAATCATTTTGCTTTCATAACATCAATACAAGGACGTAATTGTTTATCGGTTGCACACTCAGAAAATGCACCAACAATATTAATACTTCAATAATAAATAAATGAATAGTAAAATAATAAATACCAGAAAAATTGTTAGTAACCTTATTAAAGACTTTTAACAATTGACAACTTTTTGTAAAAATATTCCAATGTTGTGCATGAAGAATAATGTTAGAAAGATTATATTACATAAAATTAAATAATAATTCATTATATTCATAACTTTCAATAAGCAATTTATAAATAGAATTCCAATGAGTGGATCATCACGAGAAAATCGAATGGAATGTCTATCATTTGATTTACAAAATTTTGTCCATGCTTTCATTACAAAAGCATGTTACCACAAATAATGAAGAGCTTCTAGCATGTTTCCACAAATAGTGAAGAGCTTCTCCAATAGGTTTAATAAAATTTTGAAGAACCTTTAATCCACTTTGAACACATAAAATTAAAACATGTCAATCACATCTTTGATAAAAAAATCTACTACCAAAATAAAAACTACATAAAACATATAAAAAATGATTAGTTACGGTATTGTTGAAAGCATTATCAAAACCAATTGTAAGATTTGCTTTTTCTCAAGTTTATACTTTTCAAAACTAATTTTTAGCATTCTATAAATATTATTAGCAGTATGTGCATCATCAAAAACTCTAAATGCAATATATATTTTTTTTTTGCATTGTTCATGCATTATCCATATAATGGTTAGTGACACCCAAATATGAATGCACCATCCAACGGTCAATGTCGACATATATGAAAACACAATCTTTATAATTTATAATTTATATTTTTTTTGTAAATTCTTTTTTCTTTTTTATAAATCTCATAAAGTGTACGTATGAGGGTGGTTCTAGGATTTAATGCTTATTGACAATAATTAATAAAACCAATTTTTTTTTCACAAAAACTAAACTGTGAGTGTTCTACAACAACTATTCTAACTAATTTTTCTTTATTATTGCATCATTATATTTAAATAATTGAAGGTTATATGTAGTGTACCTAGAAACTTGGCTTTGTAAATGCCCTCTGGCCTCTTCGGTTGGAAGTTTGCTTGTTTTATGCTTTCGATATGTGTCATATCCTCCAGATTTAGACTACTTGAATTATTTGTGGTAGTAATTGCAAACCACTGCAAAGCTTCCATTGTATTTAGTAATTTCTTCATATGAATTACAATGAGATCGGATTTGTGCTGCCTCTCTTCATCTGGTGCTTCAAAAGTTGGAAGGGAGTCGGACATATTTTGTGATTGGCTCTCGTAGCAGGGGGTTGAATTGGGTTCAGAAATTGTTAGAGGGGGATTACGTGGGTTTGTGGATTCAAGATAGGTTTGTTATTGTAGAAACTCATGATAAGCGACGTCGGTATAACCGTCATCGTCTTCAAAACCCTTACCTTTGTTGGAATGTCTTGAACCTTCTCCCCTTTCCATTGGAAAAAAAATGAATTGAAAAATTTGTTGGAAATTAATTTGAAAAAAATGTTGGAAATAAATATAAATTTTTTGTTGGAAATATAATTTTTTAAACTGTTGGAAATAAATTTGAAAATTTGAATTGAGTAAAAAAAATGTAATTGCGATTTATTTGCAATAAAAAAGTATTGAATAATTGTGAGGAGAAATGAAATGGGAGGGAGGGTATTTATATGAATTAGGAAAAGGATTTTAAATTAATAAAAATAGAAAAAAAAATAAAAAAATGTTTTTTTTATATAAAAAAAACTCATTGTTGGGCCTCCTGCCTAACGGTCCAAATAAGATTTTTTTTAAAGAAAAAAAAAATGGTTGAAATTGTCGGGTTGGAATGTCGATTCTAGACTGGATTCACATTTTCAAGAACCGAAATTGAAAAATCTTATTCTGATCCGGTTCTTTTTACCACGGTTCCGGTTCGAACCAAACATTAGCCACCTCTATCGATATCTTCATCATATATTCATAAAATTACAATGGCAAGCTTGTTTTTCACATTATTAAAGAAAATTATAAATGTTCAATAATGGTTAATTCAGAAACCTCTTCATATTACAAAGGCATGCTTGTTTTTCAATGGAAGTGCTTTTTAGAAGTGGATAGGTTTACCAAACACTGCCATAGTGCCATACATGCCGTTCTTATGCATTAATAGGAAAAGTACTTCCTAACTTTCAAGAAACCGACGTCATTTCATCTCATGTTTTCATATTTCGTGATTAAAAGTAGATATTTGACCTTGCTTTTTGATACATTTTACATTTGGATTTATTGTTGTATTTATGGAATTATTAGGTCACCCAACTTAGGTCACCCTACTAAGGGTTCAAAAATTAAATGATACTTTTTTGAGGTGGCTTTTTAACAATGTCATTACTTTAATAAGTTATGTTTAAAATACATCTATTATTGTGAATGAAAAAATACCCCAAATAGTTGTTATACATCAGATTTCTTTCATTCAGTTCACAATGGCAGAGTTGTGAAGTAAAGAGAGAAAGTCACATTAAAACTCAGACAATCACTCGAACGATAATAGAGTGGCGCTACGCAGACGTACTCGGGGGTTGACAGTGCCCCCGTAGCTTTTTTTTTTCGAGTGGGGAAGAGGATGAATAGTACTATAAAATATTTTCATAGATGTTTGAATAAGATGTTAAGAAAAGACTCATGAATTGTTTTCAAAATGCTCTAATTACATTTACAAAGGCTTGGGTTACATGTCAAATGACTCGTGTTAGTACTTAAAAGGCTCGGAGATACAGAGCTGACAAACCTAAGGTTTATACAAAAGGCTCAGAAACACTTACTGAAGGCTCGAAATGTAATTGTAAAGGCTCGGACACACTTACAAAAGGTTCGGAAACACTTTCAAAAGGCTTGAAATGTAATTACAAAGGCTCTAAAACAACACTTACAAAAGACTCGAAAATACTTACTAAAAGCCCGAAAACACTTATAAAGGCTTAGAAACAATTTCACGAAGGCTCGGATAGTGCTTAGAAAGGGTCGGAGATTCAAAATTCACACAACCAGTTTAAGGTTTACAAAAGACTTGAAGAAAAATAAAAATGATTGGATAAAGTGTTGTAAGACTCAGAAACGAAGGTTTAGAAAATAAGTATTTAAGAGATATAATGTTAGAGAGAGAATGAGAGAGAAAGATATTGAGTTGAGACTACTGGGTTGAATGTTAGAAGTGTGAAGATGTTAAATAAGATGGAAGTACAAACAAAATAAAAAATTAATTATCTAAGTGCAATTTTGGTAGTTTACTTTAATAAGTGTAATTTAAACATAACTTATTAAAGCACTCACTTGAGTGCAAAATAAGTTTTAAAAGATGACATTTTAGATCATTTCCACCCTAACTAATCCATTTTTAATTTCTTATACAAGGTTATAATCACTTATTTTAAGAATATATACAGAGAAAATGTTGAGTGAGATTTTTTTTTATCGAATCATACTAAAATATAACAGTCAGCAATTTAGGTTTGAAAAAAACTTTTAGATATTACATCAAACTTAGGATATGAATAATACAAATAGTGTCCTGGTTTTTGAAAATTGTTTATAAATCATGAATCAAATGCCTTGAAATTGGTTTAACCAATCCTATCACAAAATTTTATTATTCCTTGAATTGATAATTACATGAATCACATTTTTCAGGGACGATACGAGGTTGGCCGTTGGCCCTCTCCCTAAACTCCAATTTGTAATAATTATAAAATATAAACCTCCAAATCATTTTACTAGTTCAATATACCATAGTAAAAGTGTCACATCATTTGAAATACATTTGTTAGGATAAAATTGTAGTTATACACCGTTACTCCATTGATAATTGACAATTGTAAAATTTAATCGTTTAACTTTAATCAAATATTAATAGTTAGTAAGAGGTCTCTTGACAATATGAGGTTGGTCCGATAATAAACCCTCTCACATTTACATTAAGAAATTACGGTTTCAAATCTTCATTTTCTAAATAAAATCTCAACTTTAAACAATATTATAATAATTAATTATCGATTCTCTTACTTCTTCTTTTAAAAAAAAAAATCTCAAATTTATATAATAGTATAATAATTAATAATCGATTCTTTTAATATTCAAACAACAATTAATATCAATTCTCACCGTCTCACATTTTAGACTCAATTAAAACAAGTGTCACTACAATATAATTAACCATTTAATTGATATATTAAGTGATAGTTTTTTATTTTTTATAATAACTATTAATCCGAGACAAATTTTTTTTGAAAGCTTTCGTCATCGATAAGATTCGAACCGTTGATATGAGAGCCATTTACCTAAACTCCAAACTCATCGTCCATCTACCACTGAGCAACGTCCCTATTGGTGTGATAGTTTCTTTCAAGTCTACATTAAATTAATATTGAGATACACACTTTTTATATAATTTTTTATTAAAAAAAACATATTTAGATACAAATTGGGATTCAAACAAGATTCCCAGTAACTCAACAAAATTATTGAAATGACAAGGTTTTGAATGAAAGGCCATCAAAGACAATGATAAAGTTGGCCGGTGGTTTATCCATCGTACATATATTAGGATATGGGTTCGATTACTCCTATTTTTCTATTTAAAAACCTTGAATTTATATATTATAATATTAATATAAGGGAGAACTTTAAAACTAACCATAAAATTAGTGGGTTTATTGTTTTTTATCTTAGATTAGCATTTTTATCGTTTCTATCAAAATATCCACTATTTAGACAAATTACCCTTATTTATAAAAAACTATATATATATATATATATGTTTTTCTTCCAAAAAAAAAACAACTTTCTTTCCCTATTTTTTTTCTTTTTCTTCTCCTTCTTCCCTGGTCTGTAGTATTCTTCTTCTTTCCGGATATGCTTAATTATGTTAGATTTGGGGTGTTTAATTTGATGATGCTCTAGTGTGTTTAGTTGATTTTCCGTGGTGTGTTTTATTGTGTTAAGACTTGGTGTGATTAATTTGGTGTTGTTCTGATATGTTTAATTGATTTTCCATGGTATGTTTAATTGAGTTGTTGTAGTGTGTTTAATTGATTTATGACTAGTGTGTTTAATTAGTTTGCATTTGTGTGTTTAATTGGTTTGTCCTTATGTGTTTAATTGGTGGTCTGATGTGTTTAAAGAAATCTGAAAAAAAAAATCCAAATTTGAATAGATTTGAATTTTTTTCCAGATTTCCTCATAATTTTTTTTTTAAAAAAAAACCTTTGAAACACTGAATCTCTAATAAATGTTAATTTTTTAGTAAGGAATTTTTGTTTCAATGGAACAAAATCTGGAAAAAAAAAACATAATTTGAAAAAAAAAATTAACAACCATAATCTGGAAAATTTCAAAATCAACAAAACATGGAATTTTTCTTTAAACAAAATCAATATATGGAAAAAAAAATTAACAAACATAATCTAGATTTAAAAAAAAATATATCTAGAAACATAATCTATAAAAATTCAAAATCAAAAAAACATAATCTAGATTTTTTTAAAATCTAGAAACATAATTCGTAAATTTTTCAAAATAAAAAATACCTAGAATTTGTTAAAATCTAGAATTGTTTTTTAAACAAAACGAAATCTATTTTTTTATTTTTAAACAAACAATACTCAAACTTAAATACAACCACCCTTAAAATCAACATCTAACACTCAAATTCGAACCACAACTCAGATCTACAAACCAAAGTAGAGATAAGAGGAATAAAAAAAATGATTAGATTAAAAAGGAGAGAGACGTGAGAAAAGATTTGGTTGTAAAAAAATAAATTTTGGTGGAGAAGGATTGAAAGCGTGAGAGAGAGAGAATGAAGAGAGAGAACAAAATGAAAAAATAATGATTCTAACCTATGAGAGAGAAGAGGTAAAGAAAATAAGGAGAGATATTTAAGTCTTTACAATCAATTATTAGATAAAAATAATAAAAATACTAATATTCGAAAAAAACAAAAACCCTCCCTATTTTTTGTTTTTTTTTTTACTAAAAATGAGTATTCCCTCTTAATTATAATACCTAAAAATAATATGGTTGGAGTATTTCCAAATTCCCGAATTGTTATAATAATAAAATAAAAATCCAGACGATTCTGTGGGACCTCACTACAGTGCAAAGAAACAAACAGCAGGTTTCCTAGAATGAAATGAAAAATAGTCGTGAATCTGTCTGAATACGCACAGGTTTTCCCCGCCAAACCCAAACCCAAACCCAAAGAGTCGAAAAATGGTTCTAAACGACGTGCCGTTAGGGGAGGCGAAGGCGATCCCGAGGACCTGCGTGGTCCTCAACGGCAGGGGATTCTTGGGGAGATCGCTCGTTTCCAGTCTCTTGAAACTCGATGATTGGATCGTCCGAGTCGCCGATTCCGCTCTCTCCCTCCACCTCGACTCATCTGACTCCGACTCCCTCCTCTCCGAATCTCTCTCCTCCGCTCGTGCCCACTACCACCAAGTCGATGTCCGTGATGTCTCTCAAATCAAGACAGGTATATTAACATTTCATCTTTTATTCTATCTTTATCTATACAAATGCTATTTATGTATCAAAATTATTGGTTGATCAGAGAATGCGTAAAAGAAGACAGATACTATGTATTTTTCTTTTTCTTTTTTTGTTGAATTTTTAGTTCATAGAAACTTTTATTTTTTTTTAGAAGAGTGATTGTAGACCGGAAATAGCAAAAATTAGCTTGAATCTGTAAATGTATGTTGTTTGCATGAGCAGAGGACTGTTCGGTCTTCACTTTTGGAATTAAAACACAGTGGTTTTCAACAAACCTAAACGACAAAAGAGAATGCAATTATGTCTCTAAGTGCTCATCTGTTACAGCCAAAAGAGATTTTTTAATTCCAGAGGCTCGTTTGGTTTCAACCACGTAAGAGCTTTTGGATGATTTAAAAAACCTTTTTATGTGTACAGGGAGAAAGAGCATTTTATTAGCTTTTTTAATAGTGAAAAGTAGGCAGATAATTTCCTTCCAATTCTTGTATCATTTTGTGACTTTATTACTTCTTTTAGAGCCAATGGTGCCTTTGTAACTGCCTCTATTTCTTCTTCAATTACTACGTGCCTGCAATTTGGTGTAAATTTGTGTGAATTTTTTCCACCTTTTGCAGTTTTTGAAGGTGCATCTGTTGTGTTCTACATGGATTTCACTAGTTTGGACACAAATGATTTCTATACTTGCTACATGACCATAGTTCAAGGTAATGCTTTGTGATTTTGATTAGGGCATCTAGATAAAGAGAGTTTAATTGCAGAAGTAGAACATTTTTAATGCTTGCATTTTGACTTTACATCCAGGCTCCAAAAATGTGATAAATGCTTGCCGAGAGTGCCAAGTTAGAAAGCTCATATACAACAGCACTGCAGATGTAGTTTTTGATGGTTCACATGATATTCATAACGGAGATGAATCCTTGATATGCCGCTGGAAGGTGTGATCATTGCTTTGAGGGCTCCTCCTCCATGTGTCTTATAAAACATTCTTTTGGTATATCTCATTAACTAATCATCCTTTGATGTGTTGATGTGTATGATACAGTTTCAGGACATGTGGTGTGACCTTAAGGCTCAAGCAGAAGCTCTAGTCCTGTATGCTAACAATATTGATGGTCTGTTAACTTGTGCTCTTCGTCCTAGCAACATCTTTGGACCAGGGGAAACAGAATTTGTGCCTCTTCTAGTGAATCTAGCCAAATGTGGTTGGACAAAGGTTGATAACAATTTGTACTCATCATTCTATTGAAATTTTGATTGCTGACTGAAATTTAAATACAATAATAGATTTTTGTGGAATCACTTTTTTCTTTCATCCCTATCTCCCTTTTTGTTTTGAAATAACTTATGTAAAATTTATAGTTATAATACAAAATACATTTGTAGTGATTTGTTTGATATGCTTCTTCTACCCCATGTGTAGAAATTGAAATCTCTACGCGGAGTGTCTATTTCTTAGGCACATGAAATATATTTATTTTATCATTTTTGGAGTAACAGGATTTCTCATTTCAGTTTATTATAGGAAGCGGTGAAAATATGTCCGACTTCACCTATTCTGAGAATGTCACTCATGCTCATATCTGCGCAGCTGAAGCTCTAGATTCGCATACGGTCTTTGTTTCTGGAAAGGTATTCCTACACTTTTAATATTATTAGATGCGGATATCTATATGTTTTATATTCACATAGATGCATAAGAAAGATGCCATCTTGATGAACATGCAGGCTTTTTTCATCACCAACTTCGAACCCATGAAATTTTGGGAATTCTTATCTCTTATTCTGGAAGGCTTGGGATATCAAAGGTAAATAAACTTTCTGGTTTTCCTATGCGAGAACTTGCATTCAAATACTGATCGATGTTAATTGACATCCAGTTTGCATTCACAATGGGCGGATTGTGGACCATTGATATTCTGGGAAGATTTAATATAGTTATTTTCTTCTCCCATCGTTTTAGTTAATTGTCTATTGCAAACTCATACTTACACAATCTTCTACTTTTATTCTCATTTTGGCCTATCTTCTAGATGTTTGGTATCCTCGTGCTTTCCTCTTAGTGGTTACATTGTATACTATGGCATGGATGTATTATTTCTTGGATCTTTGTTATTTATGATCTGAACTTGAGTTGCTACTTCATTTAATTGCAGACCATTTATTAAACTTCCTACCTCATTGGTTTGGTATATTCTCTTGCTCGTCAAATGGACATATGAAAAGTTGGGTTTGAGAATAGATAACCATACTCTATCAGCTTGTTACATTTTTCAATTAATCTCACGCACCAGAACCTTTGACTGCACTGCTGCTCGAAAACATATTGGATACTCTCCAATTGTCTCTTTGGAAGTAAGTTATTCATGTCTTTGGCATTTTCTTTACACATTTAATCATTTTTTATTAACTTATTATAGCTTTGCATTTCTTCTCATCTAATATATATATATATATATATATATATTTTATGATAGCTTTTTTAATCTTTCAATTCCTTGATTTCAGCAAATTCACAAAGGGTGAATTTATTATCTGAAGCTTGTATTACATGCTTATCTGTTTTTGTTTATACTGTGAATGTTTCACATTATTTTCTGCTCTTTTTTAGCACTGTCTAAATGAGTCAAGGGAGGCGCTATCCTTAGGTAACAGAACGAAGGCTAAACAGTAGAACTAGATGATCAAAACATATTAGGTTTAAATCCATAGTTGTTGGAAAAGACTAGCAATAGAAGAATGGAGGTACCTGGTAGTAATCAAGCAATAGTAGATAAATAGGCATGTCCAACATGGAAGACTTGTGGGCCTCTGTTTTTATGTTCCCTTTTTTCTGACTAATTTTTTTTTAACAAATCATCGTGACGGAAATAAGATGATTATCCTTGAAGGATGGGAAAACTTACAGTTTCCTTCTTCACATTCAAGGTGTGTGCAGTTAACACCCTCCATTTGAAGCTCTTAAGCAAGTGCTTTATTCTCCCACCTAGCATGATTTTTTGTATGGCCCAGATAGTACCATATTTCTTCTCTGACAAGTTAAAGTTATCATGGTTAGTTAGGCACATCATTTTTAATGCACCTCATCTTTAGCGAGGACATTTTTTGGTAAAAAGATATTAAGAAAAGAAAAGTGATGAAGGAAAAGATGGAAAAATTGCTACTTACCTTGTCCTTTTGGAAGGAATGTGAAAGACGGATTTTTTTTTTCTTCTCTGAGTGGGTCAAATGGGAGAGGAAATGGCTGTAAGGGTAGGGTATTGATTATATACTTCAGCTTAAGTTCAATTTTCATTCTCGTTCTTCCAATTCCTTCTTCAAATTTAACAAATGTATAGAATACTTTATATAGTCCTCTTCTTAAAGTTCTTTTTTCGACCTTTTCCTTTCTCTCTGTCATCTATCCCACATGGCAAATTTGTGTTTTATCTACACTTGGATTAACTGATTCCAGTGTAGCAGAAGCTAATGTGGATTGTGGAGGCTGCTTTTCCTTTTCCTTTTCCTTTCAAAACTTGCCTTTAGTAGCATGTTCTTATTGCGCAATAGTCTGTAACAATGAAATATGGAAATTTGAGGGTATGACATTTTGCTCATGTGTTTTCCCATTATTGATTATGCAGGAAGGTGTCTCATCAACAATTGAATCATTCTCTCATTTAGCCGGGGCTTCGACTTTAATGAATTACTGCAGGTTTAATGAACAATCAAAAGTGGAAAAGCTGCTAGGCGGTGGGAAAGGTTGGAATCACATGATGTTAGATGTGCTTTAAATGTGTTCTAGAGTGAATCTTAAGTGCTGTATGGCTGAAGATATGTTCAGACTGGCGTATTAGTTTTTTCTTGCTTAATGTTGGGCAGCCAATGAAATAGCTGGGATGTCAACAAGATGGGCCCAACAAATTCCCACTCAGCTACTCATACCTTGTTGGCTGGGTTATGCTCAGCCCAAAGCCTAATAATTTGCTACAGCACACTTGTGCTTCATTACTGGCAGGAGCTAGGTGCTTGCTGATGCTTGATATTTAGTTTTATTATGGTCTGACAATCATAGGAAAGATATTTGTTAACTGGTTTGTATAGTTCTTAAAGTGCTGATCAATTAGGCATGTTTCTGTAGGAAACACAATTAAATTTCAGAAAGCAAAATGCAACAATTGATCATCAACAGAAAACCTCACTTCGTAGAAAATCCTTTTCAATTATACATCATCAGTTCAACATTTTCTTAGTAATGCATAAAAGAACTTGTATTTTAATGGGCTCTGTATCATATGGTATTTTGTGTGTGGTTATTACTGTAAATTGATCTTTAATTGTGTTAATGCAGTTGCAGACATTTTACTGTGGAGAGATGAGAAGAAATCATTTACATGCTTCCTTGCTATGTTTTTGTTGTTTCACTGGTTTTTTCTTTGTGGAAGAACTTTTATCTCATCTGCTGCAAAGCTTATGTTCCTGGTTTCAATCATACTCTTTGGCTATGGCATTCTACCATCAAATATGTAAGTTGCACGGTTACAAGGCTTCAGATTTATTTTTCTAATTACCCGTGTTCAGGTCTTAATATATGCTGGAAATCAGCTTTTCCTGACTCCTGTTAGAGTCTTGGTTGTTACTTTTTAACTTTTTTTTTTTAATGAACATGCACTATTGAATTCTTGTTCTTGATTTTCACTGTTTTTTCCCTTCTCTTGCTTGTTCTTGTGTTTACTTTGGTTTTGTGTCCCTTCCCTTTAACCCTACCTTCTGGAGCTACAGAAGAGAAGTTCTTTCAAAGTGAATATATCATTGGTTTACTAATAAGCCTCTCCGTGTTTCTTTGGGTATTTCTAGAACTCAACATATATACTATGATACAGCACTTGGTGCATGCAACTTTATGATGTTAGTCTATGATATTGTAGCATTAACGTTCATGTCTATAAGATTTGCATCTGAGATAGGCAATCACTCACCTTAACTAATCTGTTAATTTTTATGTTATTATGTAGTCAATACCAATTTTTTTGTAAGATTTTTTCATGTCTGTTGACTCTGTTCGTTGCTTTTTCTACAGATTTGGTTTCAAGGTACAGAGGATATCTTTGTCTTGTTTTGAAATCTCAGAATCAGTAACGAAAGATTCAATTGCAACAGTAGCATTACTGTGGAACAAGGGCGTACATTATATAGAATCATTGGCCAAAGGAGATGACTGGAATAATTTCTTCAAGGTATATTTTGACACTGATTCTTCTATGATGCATATTACACAAAGTTGTGTGATCTCATTTTCTGTATGAATTTATGGTAGTAGCATTCAAGTATGCACTTGAACATTATGGGTATATTGTCTCAAAGCAGGTACCTTAAGCCATGATTTGTTTAACGACTTAAGGAAGTGCTGGTCTATAGTAGCGTTTTTAGTTAGTATGCATCATGGCCTGTCAAGGACTCAAGGTGGGAATGCAGGCCCAAAGGACACATGGTTTGTTAGAGGACATTTATACAAAAAATTTAAGTGATGGATCCTGGGAGGAAACTAACATCTCACTGGGTGATAGAGTAGGGCAGATGCCTAAGACCTAAGTTGGTGTTCCTACCTTTTTCCAGTTGATTTTTACCAACAAAAAAAAATGAAAAAAATGGAAATCTTGTCCTTGACTTTTGTTTAGAATATAGAGGCACACTTTTGAAAGCATATCAGGTTTTTTTTTTTTTTTTTTTTGGGATGATATGGGATGATATAACTACCCATACTTCACTATATTGTGCCTTGGACTGGGAAGTCAGATGTCATCGAGTATGATATATTTTTGATATGTATTTCTAATGAACTTTGTGAAAGCAGGACTTCTGTGTCTGTTTAATAATCTTAAGTAGAATCAACGTAATGTTGTCGTCTCTATATGCATCTTGACTTAGGGGTAGTTTGTTTTTTCCATTTAAAAGTTAATGGGTCTAAATCATAATTATTAAGTTGTTTTGTTTGTTTTTTTTTAAACGGTCAACAAACTTAAAAATTATAAAAATCAACTTAAAATAAAAAGTAAAAAATCATGACTTTTCACTTAATTGTAAATCACTGAATTGCATTAAGTACAATCTAAATTTTTTTCTTCCGATGCTATCCCCCATATATAATATATTTCCAATTTTATCAAAATTACATATGGTATATAAATATTTATTTCAATATATTTCTTATTTTAAATAGTTTTAAAAATAAAAAAGATTTTTAATCACTGTTTATATTGGTATTTAATATCGATATTTATTATGATATTATAGTGATGTATATATATATATATATTTAAAGTGTTTTGTGCGAGTTTTTCTGATGTTCTTTTTATTTTTTGAAAAAAAAAACATTTTTCTTTTCTTAAAAAAATGAAGTTTGTTTGTAATAAAAAAAAAAGATCATGATTATATGTGTTCATATATAATTATTATTTTTAGATTGTTTTTATTTCATATTAGATGTATAATTGTTTAATATAGGTATAAAGATAAAATTACTTATATTCAGATAATTTTACTTTTAAAAAACAAACGTGTTGATAATATATTCAGATATGAGAAAAATAAAATAAATATATCATTCAAGTAAAGATTTCAGTCCCTATTCAGTCATTAGAAAAATTTAGGACTATTCAGTATTCGGATAAAAAAACAAGTCACTTGTTCTTTTCCCGTGGAAGTTTCGCCTTACACTATATTGTAATTTTATTCAGGTGGCAGTTTCACTTTATTTTGTCAAGTTGATTCTGTCATGGTCTTCGACTGCGGCGATAGGTGTAGGTAAGGGACTGTTTTTCACTATACCACAGTGATTTAATAGTTTAATATTTACCTCACACTGACATCATAATCTGAAATTAAATGCAGCTCTGGTTCTTGCATTCACTGTGTTCTTTGTTTATGAGCAATATGAATTGGAAATTGATGGATTAGCAACGTATCTGTTTAACAATATAGAGAAATCTAAGGCATCATTGATGAGAAATCTACCTGCTCCGGTTGCATCATCACTTCATAACTTGGGGATATTGCACGAACATAAAGCAGCTGCTGAGGTTAAAAAGGGGTAATGGCTGGCACGATAACATTTTCAGCTCAGTTTTAAATGCTTGTATATGATATGCTAGCTTGATTAGACTTTTGTACCAAAATCGTTTAGACGGCTGTTTCCCCTGTAAAAGAAGAAAAGCGATGGGGGGTATATTCATACACTGCAAGTTTCGTAGGTCCTTTTTCTCCTTCATTACCACTTAGTTGTCGATGTTAAATCCAGTGAAGCCACAGTTATCAGTGCCTTATTAATGCATCCGTAACATGTTGAGTTTATCGGGACCAAATTTCGACAAATGGGTTGAAGTATGAGGAAGAATTAATTAGCTTCTGCAAGTATTGACTTCTTTATTTCAATTGTTTCCCACCTTTTTATCTATTTGGAAAGGGTAGATCGTATTTTAGTCCCGATAGTTTGTCTTAATCTGCGTTTAGTCTACGGTTTTTTAGAATTGTAATTTTTAGTCCATCATTATTCTGACAATATGGATTGTAGTTTCTACCGTCCAATTCTGTTAGGGTTCCATCAAGTCAACGAGGGTAAAAATATAAAATAACTTTAGATATTTTAGAATATTATATAACTGAAGGGTATAATAGTAATTTATAAATTAATTAAAAATAATAATTATATTAAAAAAGAAAACAAAAAAATAAAAATAAAAAACAAAATCAATAAAAAAATAAAAAACAAAATCAATAAATAAGATATTTTTAATAATCAATAATTAAATCTTCACCAACCTTCAACATTCAACCCTTAACCCTCCATCTTCATCATCATCGATGACCTTCAACCCACAAAAACTTCAACCTAGAAAAAGAAAAGAAAATTTTAAAAACTCACATCGCCATCATCATCTATCCTTACCATAATCGATCATTTTTTTAAAAAAAGAGATCTGAATTTTTTTAAAATAATGTCCACATTCTTTTTCTCTCAACCGTTATCTTCTGAGTTTCTCACCATGGACAACCGTCGCTTGGCCGTCGGCGAGGAGCGGCAATGGGCTTCTTGTCTTTCTCTCTGGCTTCTCTTTCTCTCTCTCTCTCTCTCTCCCTCTCTCTCTCTCTCTCTCTCTCTCTCTCTCTCTTCTTTGATCTGTTCGATTTGAGTCGATTTGGTGGTTTCGATGAGGATTCGAGGTGGGTTGGTGGCTAGGGTTCAGAGGCGGCGAGTGTGATTGATTTTCGATTCGACGGTGGGGTTTGCATGGTTTGATTTTATGGTGGTTGATTTTCGGTGGTGAGAGGTAGAGGTTGGGTTTAGTTTTGGGGTTGTGGTGGTGGTTGGGTGAGGCAACGGTGGATCACCATGGACAACCGTCGTTTGGCAGCCGGCGAGGAGCTGCAATGGGCTTCTTGTCTTTTTCTCTGGCTTCTCTCTCTCTCTCTCTTCTTTGATCTGCTCGATTTGAGCTGATTTGGTGGTTTCAGTGAGGATTCGAGATGGGTTGGTGGCTAGGGTTCAGAGGCGGCGAGTGTGACTGATTTTCGATTCGACAGTGGGGTTTGCATGGTTTGATTTCGTGGTAGTTGATTTTCGGTGGTGAGAGGTAGAGGTTGGGTTTAGTTTTGGGGTTATGGTGGTGGTTGGGTGAGGCAACGGTAGGTGTGGTTTTGGTAGATGGTATCTAGTGTTGGATTTTTTTTTTTTTGATTTGGTGTTTGGTAGATGGTTCTAGTGTTGGAATTTGTTTTGCTCTGGTGTTTGAGACGATGATCTTGTGTGGTTTTGGTAGACGGTTTCTAGTGTCGATCTGGATTTGTTTTTTATTATATGGTGTTGATCTGGTGATTGAGATATGATTTGGTTCTTGGTTTGAGAGAGACTGGGTGTTGATTTGGCTTCTGTTTTCTCCATTCTTGTTTTATCATGTTGATGAGGTTCGTTTGATGCATTTGATGAAATTCTAATTGATTTATGTATCTAGGGTATGATCAAACTATGGATTGCTTTATTATATACATTTATCTATATGAATCTCTTAGAATCTATTGTTGAAAATGATTGTACACGGTTTTGATTCTAGAAACTTGTTTGTTTTTTGTTTTGATTGATTTCATTTTTCTTAGATTTGTTTTTTACTAAGATATTTTTAATTTCTGTTTAATTTTTTTTTTCCAGTTTTTTTAATATATTTTTTATTTAATGAATAATATCTTATAGGGTAAAATTATAATTTCAACAATTTAATCTAAGGGTAAAACAGTCTTTTCAATGGGATCAACGGACATCAGGGGTATTTACGTCATTTAACATGCCAGATGTGTCAGAATCCGTCATTTTAATAGATTCTGTCACAGAAGGACTAAAAGTTACAATTCTAAAAAACCATGGACTAAACGTAGATTAAGGCAAACTATAGGGACTAAAATACGATTTACCCATTTGGAAATGTCAAAATTACTCGATTTGAAAATATCAAAATTACTCATTGGTCTGAGGATCCGTAGGTATCCGCTCCGTTAGGAGTGGGTTTAGTGCTTACTATTTATATTATGGGATGGGTTTGGTATTTTTTTCAATATCCAAACCACCAAAAACATTAGCATTCTTTTCCGACTAGATACTTCACGTAATGACATAAAAAGGTTCAAAATAAAACAAAAGATCAATGGCAAGAGTGTCAGGAATACAAAAGATGCCAATGTCTCCACCTAATACAAATATCCTGAAATTCGTCACAGACAAACAGAGCATGGAAAGTGCTCAACAATCAACATCCTCATTATAGCGAATCAGACACATTTTGCTATCCATGAAAATATTAACTTTTGGAGGAATTTGAAATAGCCATAAGGGTGTGTTTGGTACACAGAAGAGACGCGACATGACAATTGTTATATATTGTGATCAAACAATTGTTATATATTATGACCTGTTATCTGTTTTGTCTATGTATTTGGTATGATTGGGATTGGATGGGACAAGAGGTTCAAATAATCAGAATAACCCTCTTGTCCTATCTTATGTATGTGTTTATGTTTGTTAACACATAATAGTGATCAATGAGACAAGATGAATCAGTATTTATTTGAATTATTAAATATGTATGTTATATTTAACAAAAATAATAATATTGTGATTGAAAAAATTTGAGTGGAGAATAATAAAATCAATTATTAAAGCTCACTAACCAATAAATAAAATGAAGAGGGAATTGCAAGAAATGATCAAAAAAATTATTGAGTTACTGTTTTTAGCCAAAACTTTATTTTTACTTATAGTTAGCATCTTTAACCCTGAACTTCCAACTATACTCTCATTTTTGTTTTATGTGACTCAATTTTTCCCACCCGAACTTTTCATTTATCAGTGGCCTTCAACTTCAATTTTTTTTATAACCAGATTTCTCACGCTCTCTCTCTGTGTATGCTCTGATTTTTTTGGCTTTTTCTCTCTCAAACAGTGTTCTCTCTCTCAAAATCGATTTGCTTTTTCTCTCTAAAAACTGATTTGCTTCTTCTCTCTCTAAACCGAGTCTACAAATCAGTTCTGAAACTCGTGGGTCTTCATCTCTACAGGTAAATCATGTCTCTAAACTGATTTCGGTCACCACATTCTTGAAGGTAGATCCAGATCCGAAACCTAGCATTCAATTCTGTCTTGAAGTAGCTGAAGGTATGTATCCCTTTCCTACTTGTTTTTTATAAGAATGAACAAGTTTAATTTGAAGAAAAAGAGGATGGTTTCGATTTTGAGTGAAACCCATGTAATGTCAATTTTTGTTCCCAGGTTACATGCCAGACCATTTTAATGTTACATGCCAGTTCAATTGAATGTTACATGTCAGTTTATTTCTAAGTATCATGTGTTTTTGTAATTTCGATTTGGAGTGAATCCCAACTATTATAAGTTTTTGTACCCAAGTTACATGACAGTATTTTTTAAAGTTACATGCATGTTTATTTTTTGTACCCAAGTTACATGCTATGTTATTTTTGAAGTTACATGCTAGGTTATTTTTGAAGTCACATGCTCGGTTATTTTTGAAGTTACATGCTCGGTTATTTATGAAGTTACATGTTAAGTGATTTGTAAAGTTACATGCTAGGGGGTTTGTGAAGTTACATTCCATCCAAGTCCTAATTTGTTACATGTAAGTTCATTTTAAAGCTAATATGATATTTTGTTCCCAGAATTATTAAATTCCAGTTTATGTTAAAGTTACATGTCAGTTGATAATGAAGTTATATGCTAGTGTATTTGTAAGTTACATGTCAGTTGGAAATTTCAATTTAAAGTGAAACCCAACTACTGTAATTTTTTGTACTGATGTTACATGGTAGTTTATTCCTAAGTTACGTGTCATTTTGTTACTTTTGAAGTTACATGCCATCAGCTATTGTTTTGTTACATGCCAGTTCATTCTAAACTTACATGCTGGTTATTTTAAATTTTGTATATCAGTTCCCAGACACTTTAAATGTTTCAAGTCAAATACTTTACATACATGAATATGAGTGCAAAGAAATTGATCATCTATCATTGTGGAACTTGGGTGGCCAATTGTTACGAGGGTGGTATGACAAAGTGGGTCTATGTTTCTAACGGGTTGACTTATGATGGCTTGGTGAAGTTGGTACATGATGTTGCCAAAGTTGATGCTGATAGGTACACCCTTGAATTATGCTCGTTGGCCTTTACGAAAAGTGGTGCTGATATGAGTACAAGATGTTGCCAGAAATTGTAGGATTTGTAAAAAGTTTGGTCACAACCGATATAATTGTAAGAATGCTCAACCATGTCAGGCTCCTCAATCATTCCTATATGCACCATCGAAGCGACCACGTAGACCTTACAGGTGCAGGAACTGTGGAGAAGAATACCACAATTCACAGAAATGCCAATTGGCACTGGAAGTTGGTAGTACAACGTAGGTTTTACTGTATTAGTAATAATATTTTCATTCTTATATGTATGGGTGAAATACTATATTGTAGACTTTATTAAGTTAGATTTCATTATTGAATGAATTTATTTTGAAGACCAAATCCAATATTGAATAAATTTACAAGTAGATCGATCAATAATGTTACATGCCCGAAGTTGCATGCCAGTATAATTTGAAGTTACATGCCAGTTGAACATGACTTACAGAGTTGATATTGAAGTTATATGCTACAAATTACATGACAGTTGATACTGAAGTTGCATGCTAGTTAATAATGAAGTTACATGCCAGTTCATTTAATCACCATATTCGGAAGAGTGTTTTCATACACAATTCCAGTAGTGTTACATGATAGAAGTTACATGCCAGTTCATTAAATCAATATATTTGGAATACTGATTTCATTCACTATTCCAGTAATGTTATATGTTAGAAGTTACATTTCAGTTGATACTGAAGTTACATGCTAGTTAAAAATGAAGTTACATGCCAGCGTATTTAATCAACTCATTATGAAGAGTGTTTTCATACACAATTTTAGTAATGTTACATGCTAAAAGTTACATGTCAGTTGATACTAATGTTACATGCTAGTTAAAAATGAAGTTACATGCCAGCATATTTAATCAACTCATTATGAAGAGTGTTTTCATACACAATTTCAATAATGTTACATGCTAGTTGATACTAATGTTACATGTTGGTTAAAAATGAAGTTACATGCCAGCTCATTTAATCGTCATAATTGGAAGACTGATTTGATACACTTCAAAGAACAAAATTCAAGTATCGTTCATTTCATACACTTCAAAAACAACGATGATGCATTTTTTGGACTTGCTTTTGTTTTGAAACTGTATTGTTTAACAAGTGTAGCTTTTGGGCATTTTTTGCCATAACAAGTTTTTTATCGGTTGAAGATCGTTGCAAGTTTTTTATCAACTTGACTAACACTAATGACAAACCATGTTCATTCAATTATATCACACCCACCATTCATTCTAAAAGAAAGAAAAATAACAAATAGATAAATAAAGTTTTTGATTGATTTGGGTTGCAATAACAAGTCAATCGTTACATTGTACTACATAATAGTTATCGATTTGTTGGCACACAATTTTAAAAGAAATATCAAGTGTCATATCTTTCCTAGAAAGGGGTATGATTCTTTACCCTATCCTTAATTACAGTTTTCAAACAACAAACATGTCGTATGAAACATCACAACTTGCATTGTCTTTTTGAGGTGGACACTTCTTCTTCGGGCCGAATCGTGCCACATGAAATATTTTTTAGGAGCCTGAGAGGTATTCGAAATATCCAGACTTATGCAATATGGTTGGAATGAATCAATGAAGTACATTGTAAGAAAACAATTAAAATCGAAAAATCGGAAACAAAATAGAATTGTGAGAATATTGTTCTTTACAGTCTCAAGAACAATCAGAATTTTTGTTACCAAATAATTACCAACCATAAAAGTAAAATATTAATAGAAAAAGTTTAACATCAATATATAGCACTAGCATTGCTGTTACCAAATAACTAAGATGAACTTCTAATAATCAAAACTCCACTATTATTTGAATCACGAGAATGCAACCAATTAATACAACCAAATTTATTAACTGAAAATGACAAACTACTTTAAAAAAATGGCAAACTAAATTGTTTTTATTTAAAACATAACCATTGTCCATAAACATTCACAAATCTCAGGTTTTTATAAAAAGAAAATTCATGTCAACAAGAGGAAATCAAAACTACTTTAATTGAGGCATTAAATGGTACTTCATACTTGACATAAGGTTGCATTTCGTATAAACATTTTATCAAACAACTTAAATGCATTAGCTCTCTAGATAAGTTTTAATATGCATCTATAAGAACATTCTGATCATCAAAGGGCTCTCACGAGGTGTTCAAATTCCCATACTTAGTTGTATTCTAGAAATATAAAACAGATTCAACTTAAATTTCAAGAAGATAAATAAAAACAAATATATCACAACTCTGTTTTTTAATAATAGTATTAATGCGATTGTTAACAATCAAGCACACTTGAAACATGTCCAATTACAAATATAAAAATCTGTGTTCATGAGAGCAAAACACAAATTTCAGTAGGGTTTAATTCCCTTATTTTGAGCAAAACATATATTTGAGCAAAACACATTTTAAACTCCTCATTTTTCTATCTACATTTCTTCACAAACCAAGGGTTCACAAGAGAAAACTCAAACCTAAGGCAAAACACGAACCCAAGAGCAGAGGATTAAATTCCATGATACAAACCAAATTTGAAGATCGACGAGCGAGGGTGACGGTGACAGTGTCAACGACTAAGAGCAGCTGATTTGGTGAGAGGTCTGGTAGAGTCGACGACCTAAAATGCTGGATTTGACGATCTAAAGCAGCAGATTCGATGACCAACAATGGCAGATTCGGCATATATCACTGATAGCAGCGGCATCGACGATAACGGCGGCACCGATGAGAGGTTCGACGTACTGATCGTTTGTTTTCTATTTGTCTCTTCCTTTCTCTCTCTTTCTTTTGTTTTGCGATTAAACTTAACCCTAACAAATAAACAAAAACAGAAAGGTTGAACCCCATTTTTTTTTTCAAATTTCAAATTTAGGGGTATTTTTATCTAAATATGATCAAAAGTGATAAAAACAATAAAATATATATTGATTGTTAAAAATAATAAACTGATAAATTTTTTGGCTACTTATGAATTCACCCCTAAAATTAATGTTTATTTATACATAGACATTGACATCCTAGATAGAGAAAACCTATGATTTTTATACATGTATAAGTAATTGAGTCATACTCGTGTGTGTGTGTATATATATATATATGAAACTTTTCACGTAAGTGCGCACTGCTGGATATATATAAGGACATTGAATGCGGGTCACTCATTTTACATACTTTGACTTGACATGTGTGTACTTGTCAAAGCTCTTTATAAAGAGTGGCTCTCAGTCAATGTCCTTCTATAATTCCATCAGTGTGCATTGATAGGAAAATGACTATTATATATATATATATATATATATATATATATATATATATAGCTAATGATTCTCTTTTAAAGATCCTTTATTTTAATTTCGGTACGGACTTTGATGAAATCATATCCATTTTTATGAATTTTGATCTGAATTTTTGTGTGGATGATAAGTTCAACGAAATCTACCTATCAATAAACTTTAAGAATTTTCAAATTCTATAACTATTTATTCCGAATTTTTTTAATATGAAGGTATCGAATTTTAATAGATTAAAATTCAAAGAAATCGATATAATTTCATCAAGGTCTTTACCGAATTTAAAATGAGTAATCCCTTATTAGAGAAACAATATATATATGATGTCTCCAATCTCCATATATATGTCTGTATTATCGTTGAAACAACTATTAAAGAAATATATCATGTATTAGCCGATTGGTTATTTGAAAACACATTCTTGTGTTTGGTGTGGTAAAATAACAATAATTTTTTTTGTTCCTTCATTTTTTTTCGTCGTGATCATGTATTTTAATATACATTTTATAAGATGAATTTCATTAAAAAAAAATCCCAATTTTTTTTTTTTACAAAGTATTATCATAAAAGGTAACATCTAAATATCACAAAACATGTTTAAATATAATTTATACATGTTCACAATTCCAACAAAACATATGATTGGAAGGAATCCGCCAAACTTTTTGAAATGGAATTCTCTGGAGAATGAACTCTGGGAAGGTAGAGGAGAAATTAATATGGTAAAACCTGATAATATGATAAAGTCGTCAAAATGAGCGAACACGTTCGATATTTTTTTTTTATTCCTCTTCCCTGATTCTTTTTTTTTCTTACGACATGAATGATTGTATGAAATCTGTTTTTGAGTTCGAATTAGAATTTTGATTCAATTGAAAAGTAAGCATTTTTTTTTTGTTCCTAAAACCAGAAATTCATACGTTCTCATAAAATCATTTATAAAATTGTTCACTCCTCCAAAATTGGTTTCACGAAATCTGGCTTGTAGGAGTCATTCAAGCCATTCCAATGGCTCAACTGGTGTGGCTTATTTCAAAAATACACCGTAACTTGTATCACTTGCATACGATCAAGACCCATACCCTTTAGCTCAACACCTAAACGGGTCATTACACCTTATCCCGTAATAGCCTCAGTCAACTTAGCAATATCCGCAGATGCCATTTCCATGCTTTTTTCAAAGACATTCGTGATGTCTGCTACTTCTGAACTGACATTCCTCTTTCTCTTCCGCTTTGGTATGTGTTTTATATTTGGGGCAAAGGAAACAAAGGCAACATTTGAGTGGGTAAGCAAATACTGGGTGAATCCAGCCGTGTATGAGTCATCATTTTCCTGTCCCATGTGATCCAAAGGATTTGTTACGGATTCATCCATACTGCATGTTGCTCGATCTTTCCCAAACTCCAGTTGCAGTCGTTCATAGTGTGAGAATGATCTATTAGCCGTATAATTCTTGTTGGGATATTTCTATCACAATAAACAAATATATGTTAGATCACTAAACTATTATATATATATATATATATATATATATGTTATAAAAATAAAATTATTAATTGATTAAATATATAAATAGAATTAATATAGCCACTAACCTTTAAGAATTCTTGTAGGATTTCAGGACTGTCGACAGTAACACATTTGTGAGTGTCATCCCAACCGAACCCACTTGTATTAAGAATATTATAAGCCATTGAATATTTATCTTTCATTCGCTTCATTTTGTTTTGCAAATGTTTTACCGTTATGTTAATTTTTTAATATTTCCACAAATCTTTGAAGCTACCTGTTCATAGGTATTAGACCAAAAAATACTATTATTACATCTACCACCAACAACAACCCCTTCAAGAATGCTAATAATTACATCTTTTTCTTCAAGTGTTCAATTACGTCTATCAGACATACCGAATTTTCAATCATTTAATACAATTTAGAACATATAAGAAAGTTAATTAGAAAATTAATAGAATTAATACAAATGCATGAATTTAGGCAACAAAAATAACAAATTATTTAATCAACAAAGTTCAACAATAGATTTTATCAGGCCACAATCCAAAAAAACGTCACAATTTATCTATAGACAATAATGAAAGAAAAAAACATAAATGTTTCAAGTTCTCCTTGACATCCAAGCATCAAACATCTTTCTTGCTAGGTCATCTTTCAATTGACTCCATTCGTCACTTCCTTCAACGACATCAATATATTATAACTCATTTGGATATTCTTCCTCAATAAGCAAATCATCAAGTGTGACTGACGTGTATTCCTTAGGATCAACATCCATGTCCATCCTGATAAAATTATACAGTAAAGCACAAACTATGATCATTCGCCATTGAAATTTAATTGGATAGAAAGAAGGACTTCACAGTAGATATGCACATTTGAGGAATAAGGATGGATATAGATCCCCCATCCCCATCCCCACATCCTATAACAAAACACCTCTCAATAATGTTCCTAACTTGTGAATGTTTCATATTAAAATATTCCTCGTGATTCCTAGGTGCACGAGCCAAGTCTGCCCATTCTTATAAATGATACATTGTCCATCTATATGGTGCAAGAAAACCTTGACCATTGGTATACCCCGCATTGGTCAAAAAATAATTACCTGTAATAACTGTAAATATTAGTTGTCACCGACAAAATAATAAGAGTAAAGTGTTATAGTTTTAAATACTATCTTACCAAATGAGACCTTCAATCTATTATGTCAAGTAATGACATCTTGAAGAACTCTAGAATCATTAGCTAAGCCCTCCAAACTAGATAAGATATATGCAAACTTCAAATCAGTGCATGCACCTAATACATTAGTTGATATATGTCCCTTTCTTGTTTAGTACCTTGGTTTATCAGACTCAGGTACACGCGCTTTTATGTATGTTCCATCTAGTGCTCTGAGACAACTCTAAAAATAAAAGACAAATCGTGTTTTATATGGGTAATACAAATTATTAGATAATGTATATAATGGTAATGTTACAATTGTTACCTTAAACCATCTCCACATCGAGTCCATACAATCATCGGGGACGGGAGTTGCTTTGACAAATAGCACTTTTTCCAAACACGTAAAACTCGATGGACATACCAACTAATTGTTTCACCATATCTATAGAATCTAACCTGAATACTTCTATTTTTGTTATGATGTGCCAATATATTTACAAAACTAGCAATTTGCTCTTCTATGGTGATATTACCATCATCTAACAACCCACCACGAGTTTTTAGCAAATTGCACAACACTACAATGGTATTCCTATCCATTCTCAATTTCCATACACAATTTATACCACTTATACTTGTGACATGTTATATTCTAGAAAATGCCCTTTGACCTAGATTTCTCCGTTCAAATTGCCTTCTCTCGTATTCAAATAAATAAATATGAATTACAGCAAAACACATCAGTATGTGTACGTAAAGCCTTCATGTTTTAATTAGTAAAATTAGGTGATTGTCATGTTCATCCATAACTTCATATTACATAAATCAAACAAAATAAGCATATATTCAGTCAAATCAATCCATGTATCTTGCTAAAACTAAATTAAGAATGCAATGAGAGTGTCATAATTTCAAACAAATAAAATTGTAACTAATTACATTTAATAAAGTACCTAGTATCTAAGCACTATACAATTTCGTATAATTAGTTGAAATAGAAAATTAAATCCACAGTAAAAACTTGACATTAATAGGATATGCACCTTACACCAAGCTATTTTAATCACTACAACTACTTGATTTTTCTATAAAAAAAAACCTTAATGAATCATATAAACTCAACTTTTAAAGTTAAAATTTTATCTATTATAGGAATATAATATTACTGATAAATCATAATATATCACGCCATGTATGCTCTACCTAATTGTCTCAATCAAATCTATTCTATACAAATACAACTTCATAAAGCAACTCTTTACTCTTATCTCTACAAGCTTGCCCACACATGCTTATGCTACCCGATGTGTTTCCACTTCACACTAGTAATTCCTTCAAGCTACACTAGACAAAAGATCCATATTTTACCTCTACAATATTTATACAATAAATTAACAAAAATTTAGCTAATTACCACTCTACTTTATATGAATCTAGTCTCTATGCCTTGGTCGATTTGAACAATAAAGTGATGTTGGATTTTTTATCCCATTCTCAGATCAAAGAAATCAATTGCTTGTACAAATACAAATATATTGTGGCTGGGTTAACCAAGCTTTGGAGGTGCTATTGCTGCGGTAGTTAGAATTGTAATATTAACAACTCATTAACGGCAAGTGCATGAACAACAACGGCAAAGAAGAACAACTACTATTAGTACTACACATTGGTGGTGGGTTTGATGGAAAACAATAACTATTACTACTATAACCAAGCTATTTTAATCACTACAACTACTTGATTTTTCTTTTTAAAAAAACTTCAAACTGATAAACCTGGAAAAAATGACACATTCATGAAATATATCATACCTAGAAAAAAAGAAAAACAAACACAAATGGAAATGTAAAAACTAAAAAAAAGGAAATTAGAAAGCATTTCTATGTTTTTTTCTGTACATGAATTGAAACATCTAAATCATAAAAAACATGGATCATGAAACATAATTTTTATTTCCTTTTATTCCACTCAAAACATACTTGCATTTCATATTTAAAATCCTCACAAGTATTCATCCTCTTTCTATTACAATAAACAAACAAAACTCTAGAAACCAAAGAAAGAATTGAAGAACTCACCGAAGATGAGCGAGAACAAGAATCAGACTACGAAGATGATAGAGAAGACATTGGTCATTTGATGAGAGATGGATGATTAGATTACATCAACAGAATGTGATTCGATCCCCTTGTTTGGCTTGGGTTGTCTGATTACACGAAGGCGCAACAAAACAGAGATAAGGAGAAATGGCTTGTGTTTTGATTAGAGTTTCTTTTTAAGTTAGATATTTTTATAATATTTGGAATTATTAAGGGTAAAAATAATCATTTTAAGACTTGTCCAATGCATGGGACAAGTCTGGCCGAGGGTTTTTGGTGGGATATTTTTTTGTGTTTTTTGTCCCACCTTGTCTCATCTGTTCCATGTTAGGATGCGTCAAACATGGGACATGAGAAAATTGTCCCACCTTGTCTCATCTCATCCCGCATACCAAACACACCCTAAGAACTTCCACATACACAAAACATTATAAGAGTTAGTAGAAGCCACATTAGACCTCTCTAGAGTCGCTACCCTGTTATAACCAGTTCTCACAATATGATTAATGAACTTATCATGATCGAAAACCAACTAGAAAAGATACTACATTGAATTTCGCACACAGAACTTAAAGAGATCACGTACGACATACGAATGGATCACGTAAGAGGCATGGAATGCATAGATGGTCACGTACGACACATGGAATGCACAGATGGACACATACAACGCATGGAATGAATGAATGGATCACATATATGCTTTATGGAATGTACGAATGGAAAAGTACGACACACGGAACACACGAATGGACAGGTACGAAGCATGAAATGCATGAATGGATCACGTAAAATGGATGCATGAAGTGCAAGAATGTATATAGGTCTTCACAATTCACAAATAACATTTTGAGTTAGACTTGATGTCTGATTGTAAAAAATAACTCATTTTCATCCTACAAATAAAAGAAAATGATAAGGCCCAAATGAGAAGGAAATATGGAGATGGTGAGAGCAGAACTTTATACCAATTTTGAAGTGATTACAATACAACATAACATGAATGAGACATAACAATCTTTCAAGTGAAAAGTAGTTCACACTTTACATTATTCACTAATTGACATGATATATAGCCATAAATTAGAAGAAATCGAAACTGGGCAACACACCATGGTTTATATCAATAATCAAATTCTGTATATTAAGACTTTAACTGTTACGTGCAAGTCAAGAATAAAAGATAATATTTAGTTTTTTAGTTTTTTCTAGGAATATTTTCTTAATAATTGTTAAAGTTAAATAAGATTAGATTGCAGTTAGCCAATCTAATCAAATGTCTTTTAGTTTTTTCATGTTTATCAACCTTGATGTACATCATAACTTGTAGTAATGGAATTTTATCATAATTTAGTTAATCAAATAGTTTGTTAGAATATTCTAACTTTGAAGTCTCGGTTTTTCTCGAATTAAACTAGTTCTAAACGCTTGTTCATTTTTATTCACAATCTGTAAACGTAAGAATTATTTTGTTAAACGAGACCTAACATCTCACATTTGTCCAATTACTTGACTAGTTACTGTTGCACGTAAAACATTGGTATCTAAGCCTAGCATGGATGTTTAAAGGTTGGGTTGTTTGAAGAAGACTCATGACACACTATGGATGGAGATAAAAGAAATGTTTGCAACCATGAATGAACATGACAAAGCCGTTTTAGGTATGGAAAATTGCTTGTCAAACGATATTTGTAATACCTCGAAATGTGCTAAAAAATATATTCAAAGAACAAGTATGATGGCAAATGAGGTATCGTTCAGCGGGGATCGAATGGTAGTAATGATCAAATTTAAGTTCTAATACATGAAGTGCTTAAAAGTGAAATGAGATGTTTGGTTTTTGTATTTATCAATTATAATGCAATTAAAAATTAAGCTAAACTAGAATGCAATTAAATTATCAAAAAATGTATGAAAATATATATGAGATCAAAAGTGGGAGTCAATGTAATCAAAACACAAATAGTGGGTAATCTATTTATCAATTTGAGAACTGATTTGATATTTTAAAGCTAAACCTACTTAGATGTGATATTGAAATCACTCAGCTCTCACTACACTTCAATGATGGGTATGCTTCGGTTGAGTGTAGATATTGTTTCTAATTAGGCATAGACAGATTTAAGGTAGTCGGAGTGGCTTGGATTGGTATGCTCACAATCCACCCTTTCCATTCTTTAGCTGGATATATTGGATTGGTATGCCCACAACACATCTCTTCCATTCAAGATAGCTAGTTTTAATTACTAAAATGTAGGTATCTCACGTTGAATAGAGAGTTGGTATGCTTACTCAATCCAAGAAGATATTTAATCCAATGTTAAAAACATTTAATCAATTTAACATCAAACAATGATTCAAGATTTGGTATGCCTACTTAATCTAAAGAGATGTTAAATACATTAAGAACAATGAATGGAACTAAGAGATCAAATTCTAGATAAATGGTGGATTACCCACAACTCTTGTCAAATTACATCAAATCCCACAAAGGGGTTTAGTTACTCATAATTAAGATACAAAGAAGAATAAAAGCAGCAAGAGAGAAGAGGAAACCTATTGGTATGTTAAAATTTCCTTAGTCTTCAAGCTTCTCTCTCTCTCCTAAGTGTATAATTCGAGCTCCTTGAGTGGTGTTTGGTTTAGAATGAAGTTAGAGTGACATGAGAGATGTGGGAAGTGATTTGGTAAGGAATTTGGGTAGGATGGTTTGGATATGTGGGAGATGATTCCTAAATCTAGATGAGGTAAGAGAGGGTGTGAGTTCATATGAAGCCTTGTCAAGGAGTATGTACAAAATCAGAAGAGAATATATTTATAGTGTTGCCAAAAATATGTCTAGAATTGATGACATCACTGAATCTGGGTAACTTCGCGGCCCAAAGTTTGCGGGTAGTGACCCACGAAGTGGACTAGCGAATTGGGAAATTAGGCTTTATGTATCTCGGTCTGCGGATACTTTACAGGTGAATCATGGGAAGGGACTCATGAACTAGGCGATTATTTACTTATTCTTTACGGATGTGGACTAACGAAATGAAGGCTCAAAGTCATCTTGGAGGAATGTTGGCTCTCGGGTCGCTGGTACTTCGCTTGTGTAGACCAACAAAGTTTTCATGGTGAAGTCAGCTTGGGTAGAAATTGGTGCCATTTTGCTGCTGACTTTGCGCTGGTGTGGACCAACGGAGTGTGCCATGAGTTCTTCTAGAGAAACTTCACAGATGGTCTTATGCAGGTGTAGACCAACATAGTACCAACGAATTAGGCACTTGGTCTCTTCTAGTGGTGATATGCTCTCGGTCCGCTTTCAGTTTTGCTAGTGTAAACCCTCAAAGAGACCAACGAATTGGGCACTTCTCTTGAAAACATGTCTTGTTCTGCACCCAAAAGCTGAGTTTGAACCTCCTGCATCTAAAATACATTGATTGCCTGCATTGAATAAATTAGAGCCAATAGACACACGAATCTACTTGAAAACAAGCAAAATGATTAGAAAATGTGGGCCAAAATGTAAGACAATTTTGGCACGATTTGCACATCTTGAACAATTTTCCAATTCATGGATTAAAAACCAAGGCGAAGGCTCACATACTCTAAATGGTTGGAGCCAAGCAAGCGATAATGGAGGAAACATTCACGATAACTTAACTTATTCCTATCTTCCGAAAATGGTGAAACTCAATTTTCCTAGCTACAATGGAACAGAAGATCCCACAAGTTGGATTTGCTGAGTAGAATAATTCTTTGAATTCCATCACTCTATTGAAGAAGAACAAGTGCCTTTAACCTCATTCACTTTGAGGGTGATGCTCAATTATGGTTCCAATTGATGAAATAGTAGACTTCTACAGCAACTCGGGATGTTATCATAATATGTATGGTCCTACCCAAGTTCAAGATTATTTTAGTGATCTAACAAAATTACAACAAACGAGTTCAATGAGAGATTACCGGACAAAGTTTGAAAGGTTAATGATTAGAGCAGGAAAACTTATACCGGCTCAACATGTTAGTTGTTTTGTAAGCGGATTAAAAGAAAGTATTAAAACCGATGTACAAGCTTGCAAGCCAATAACACTTTTTGCTGCAATTAGGTTGACAAGACTTTATGAATCATGTGATTTCTCTATAGAGTGTAAAAATTCTTTCTAAAGTAACTTGGCCAAATCAGTGGGGGCTGAAGGGGTCTACTTCCTATATGAAAAAATTGAACCTAATTGGATTGAAAAATGACTAAGTTTTAATTATAATGAAAAATTTATTCTTGGTCGCAAATGTAAGAAAGTATTCCCTATTGAAGGAATATGGTTACATGAAGAAGATAAAAATTTAACATATGACAGGTGGGCTGATTGAGTGGGATGATCAAAAATTCTCCATCAGTCAGTATACTTAAGGACAATGATGTTTCAAAGGGGAGGAAATGTTACGTGCAAGTCAAGAATAAAATATAATTTTTAGTTTTTAGTTTTTTAGGAATATTTCTTGATAATTGTTAAAACTAATTAAGATTACACAATCTAATCATGTCTTTTAAGTATTTCATGTTTTTCAACTTAGCTAATAAAGCATGATTTGCAACAATGGAATTTTGTCGTAATTTAGTCAATCAAATTGTTATTCAAATTACTCTAACTTTGAAGGCCCGACTTTCATGGACGCTTGTTCACGTCTATTAACAATAGGTAAGTGTAAGAATTATTCTATTAAACGAGAACTAACATATGACATTTGTCCAATTACTCGATCAATTACTATATTGCATGTAACATCAACATATATTAATCAAACTTTTGCAACCTAAGAGATAATTTATGGATTTCAGTTTTATTCTAGTAGAAAAACTTGCATGTCCTTAGTAGTCTACAACACAATTGGTAATTACATATGACATACACAAATCGAGGAATTATTTTTTACTCAGACAATAATCCATTCAATCTACAAATTTGTACCAGATTATCATATCCACTTGACAGTAATTAAGTTGATTATGGGGGGCAAGCTACAGTTATGATATTAGCACCAAGTTAAACTAACATATTCAACTTCGTGGTCGAAATTATTTAAGGGGTAAGAGGACGGAGGGTTGGGATTTTGAAACCTTGTGATCTTTTAATCAAACTGTGTTGGTTAAACATGGGTGGAGATTGGAACATAATCCCAATTCTTTGGCTACCCACATTCTTAAAAGCTGTTATTTTCCTTTTAGTACCTTTATTAAGGCGAAAGTTTCAAGTGGCGAGTCTATGGTTTGGCAAAGATTTTGCTGGGGTCGTGAGTTGCTTGATGTTGGCTCTCGGTAGGGGATTGGTACTAGTACTGCTGTTTCGATCTTTAAGGATAAATGGTTGCCTCACCCAATTAGTTTCAAGGTTTTAACTCCAACGACTTAAAATGTTATGGTTTTGGTGAGCCAATTATAGACGGTGTCGAGAAGTTGGAATGAAACTTTTAGAGGGCAGGATCTACTTGTTGTTGATGGTGATGTTATTATTTCAATTTCAACTAGTAACAGGCTAAGAGTGGACTCCCTTGGTTGGCATTACACATTAGATGAAGGCTATATTGTTAAGTGTGGTTATAAGGTTGCTATGTCTTTGAAAAATAAAGTTGGTGTTTATAGAGTCCAAGGGTTCAGGTTTTCTTGGATATTAATTGGAATTTAAATATGCCAATGAAAATGAAAGTTTTTAGGTGGAGGGCCTGTCATGAATGGTTGTCGACTATGGTGAACCTTGCTAGAAGGAATGTTTAAGTGGCTGATTTGTACCAAGTGTGTTCCAAACCAAACGAAAATTCTTTTCATGCGATATGGGTATGTCAAGCATTAAAGATCGTTCGCTATAGGTATGACCGGTTTAATGAATTCAATTGTGATAACACAGTTAGTTCAAAGATTTTTTTTAGTTCTTGTGTTAACATTCTTGATATCAATGAGCTAGATTTGTTTTATTTACTTTTATGGTGTGTGTGGTTTTAGAGAAACCAGGTTGTCCATGGTTTTGGGAGACACGGGTTGGAGAGTGTTGTTGATTGGTCTAAGGAGTAATTTATAGACTTTTTGAAAGCAAATAAGGTTGATAATGGTCAGGTAAGGCATAGTAGCCCAGTTCTCGCTCACTGGCAGCAACCGACGAAGGGCTACTACAAGCTTAACACTGATGCAATGCTTGATGTGTGAAATCATCGAGTAGGTTTGGGTATGGTAATTCAGAACCATTAGGGTTGGGTGATGGCTGCTAGTGCCTAAATAGTGGTGGTAATGTATTCTCCTAAAGTGGCAGAGGCTATGGCCATTTTAAAGGGCCTGGATTTCGTAATAGATAAAGGGTTGATGTCGTTTGTTATTGAGTCATATGCCCTCGGTGTGGTGAAGATGGTTAATGCAGAAACTCTGATTTCAGTGGAAATTGGCTTATTTATTTGGGATATCAAATACCGGGTTCTTTGCCATTCGGGCACTAAAGTTCGATTAGTGCCAAGATTGGTTAATGCAGTCCCTCATAAGCGTTCTAAACTAGCTTTGCCAATTGTCGAAGATTTTTTTTTGGATGGAATCCTACACTCCATATGTGGAGAGGTTTGTCAAGGATGATTATCCTTTGTAGTTTTCTTTGTTATGCCTTTTTAATATATTTTCCCTTAAAAAAATAAAAATAAACTAACATGTCCAATTTAATAATGAGAACAAAATCTAAACTGATACAAAGTACCCAATTAATACTGTCTCTGTTGATTGAAAGAAAAAATCAATAAACAATGTGAAGTTTATTTTTGACGAATCGAATGAGATGAATCACGGGTCAAGAGAAAAATCACATAAAGAAGGATTTTTCACTCAATTCATAGTATCAGTTTCTATACTCTGATACTCTCTATGTTCTTTAAACTCTGGGTTTTCTTGTTGAAAACAAAAAAAAAAGAAAGAAATTTTGCACACACACCAATTTCAAAATTATGCCACATCAAAATGAAAATACGTTGAATTTGACTACTTGAGCAGTTTTCTTCAGACAATGCTCATGCAGTTACTTTAATTAGTGCATGGGCTTGTGTTATTGGCCCTACTTAGGTGTATGATGGGTCTACAACCCAATATATACCAACATCTCTCATTCATACAAGTGGGTCCAACACGATTTCACAGAAAGAACACTACTATGATATCATCAAAATGCATCAAAGTATTCAAACAAATAAATATATTGTGTGACCTATGAACAATTAATGTAAATGAAGATAGCTAACATTTTGAAATCTCAATTGTAATTTTTTACAATAGATATTGTTAACAACCTTCTTTGATGAGGGACCAAAGAAGAATTTTCCACCTACCCGGTACCTATATTGAACCTGATATTTAGGTACCAAGAGGGATTCACTCCACCATATGGGAAGATCAGTACCACATCACACCTATTGCCAGATATCGAGCAGAACCGGTACCACGATACCTCCCACCTGGTACCTAGGTACCACGATATCTACTCGGTACCCAAGTACAACGATATCAGTCCAGGATTCAATCGAGATATGTATCCTGCCCGCCAGAGAAGAAGAATGTCGCCATGAAGATACTAGCATAATAATACAAGCACCACGCCAACAAGAGCAGGTCGGTACATCAATGTACCACGCTATGAAGGTACAAAATCAACATTCTCCACCAAGCAAGTGAAAGGAAAGGGTTGACCCCTTTGTTATGCTAAAATTTTAAAATATTTTACTCTCAAGCACACGAGTCTATTGTATAATAGCTTATGCAAGTACGAGGTTGTTCCCATAATAATTGTGAAAAACTAATCGAATCTAAATTTAATCTAATCCTAACCTAGTTAACCGAATGTGATGAATTAGAATTAAAATTAAATTAATCTAATAGAAAATAAGATCGAAAACAATCAATTAAAGAATACTAAGGTATCAGAATCTACCACTGTGTAATTTCATATCTTCCTGATACTTTATTAATTCTCCAAAATTAGAGTGACAATTAAAAATCAATTTATTGTCTACCCGTAAATTTAACAATAAGCACATTTAATAAAAACTTAAGTTGGTTTTTCTTCACTAAACATTCTAGAGTTCACTTTTGCTTATCCCCCTTGAAGGGGGTGAGTATTACCCTCATCCCGTATGGATGATATGTGTCTATGAAGGAGGTAAATTTGTCCAAAATATATGGAGGGGGTAAATTTGTCCAAACATTTTAGATAAATTTACCCCCTCCATAGACACATGTCATCCATACGGGAGGGGGGTAATGCTCACCCATCCTAAGAGGATGAGCAAAAATGAACTCAACATTCTATGTATCCAAATTAATGAAAAATAAAGAATCTAAGGAATTATAATTAATGTTACAAAACCAATCATCGATTAATATATATACATAACTATTAATGATACATGATATAAAATATGAAAGGGTTTAATATTTTCTAATCAATTGAAGCAAAAACCATAAACATTAAAGAACAATATTTGGGAATTAATAAATATATTTGAAAATTATTCCATAACACATTATCAGTAAGGCAAATGCCTATCAGAAACCTTAGACGCTAGAAAACAATATAATCAAACAATATAAACAATTTTAAAATTTCCAAATGAATTGGGTCTTTCTCTCAATATCTATATAATATATAATTGTGGCTCTATTGTCACCCATAAAATATCTTGTTACACGTATTAAAATATTAAAATTATTAATTTTACTTTCTACACCCTTCAAAAGACCAAACTTATCCTGTAAGTATTTTTGGTAAATTCAAAAAAAAAAATCTCATTACACTCATTCCCTACACGTTTAAATTCAACTCCAGTTTCTTCATATCCATTAACAATATTATTGAATTTACTCAAATAAAAAAATATCATGTTCAAATGAAAGACCACAACTAAGATTTTACTTGGGCAAAAATAAAATACAAATTCAACTCTAAAACTAATTATATATAGGGCACGAAAAATAAATAGCACTATTTGAGAGGGGTATTGTGCAAATATCACCAGTTTAGTAATGTAAGTTTAAAAGGTATCATTTAACGTAAAGATACGAGAATACCCCGATAAAATTGAAAAAGAGAGAAAAGTTGTCGTTTTGTGAGTCTGAGAAAAGCAACAGTGAGAAAGAAGCCGACGACAACGAAATCGACGGCAAGAAAATCGACAGCTTAATGACCGGAACGGCAATACAGTACATTTCACAACGATGACAGAGGTAAGCTCAGTTTGTTTTATTTATCGATTTATTGTTCATAACTTATCATTGCATTTTAGACTTGTTCTGTTGATTGAAATTGTAGATTATGGCTGACATTGGTTGTGGTTTTGGTTTGGGTTTGAAATGAGGTTCAATATTCTGGTATCAAGCAATTTTTTTTAAATAAAAATAAATCGAGAATATTTCAAGCGAGATTGAGGAAATTTTTTAGAAAGATTCAAGGAATTTTATCATTCGATCGAGGTTATTTGTGAAAGGGTCGAGAATATTTTAAAAGCATCGAGAACATTTTAAAAGCATCGAGAATATTTTTAAAGGATCGAGAAATTGTTTGGAACGATCGAGAATATTTTCCTAACGATCGAGAATGTTTTTCAAAGTGATTGAGCTTTTGTTAAATGATCGAGAATATTTTTCAAAGAATCGAGAGGTTTTTCAAAGGATCGAGACTATTTTGAAAGGATCGAGAATTTTTTAAAACTATTGAGAATATTTTTATAACGATCAAGAATGTTTTTCAAAGGATCGAGATTTTTTAAAATGATCGAATCGAGAAGATTTGTCATCGAATCGAGAAGATTTGTCATCGAATCGAGAAGATTTTTCAAAGAATCGAGAGGTTTGTTAAAGTATCGAGACTATTTTCAAAGGATCGAGAATGTTTTCAAACGATGGAGAATGTTTTTCAAAGGGTCGAGATTTTTTAAATTGATTAAGAAGATTTTTCAAAGAATCGAGAGGTTTTTCAAAGGATCGAGACTATTTTCAAAGGATAGAGAATATTTTCTAACGATCGAGAATGTTTTTCAAAGGGTCGAGAACTTTTTCAAATGATCGAGAAGATTTTTCAATGAATCAAAAGGTTTTTCAAAGGATCGAGACTATTTTCATAGGATCGAGACTATTTGCAAAGGATCGATAACTTTTTAAACAAATCGAGAACTTTTTCAAAAGATCGAGAATATTTTAAAAGTATCGAGAATTTGTTTCAAACGATCAAGAATATTTTCTATTTTTTTTTGCAGTTTACTGATGTACTGTTTCTGTGACATTGCAGATGACGAGCAGGTTGAAGGAATTGCTTAAAGCTGCAGAGGGAGATTGGTTCAAGGGAAAATTGACCCGACACGACCATTTTGAAGCCCTCTATCACGGGCTTAGAGTTTGCGCAGCACACCCATGCGGCACTTAGGCAAATTCTATGAGAATGTTGCTAAGTAAGCCTTACAAGAGAGATTTGAGAGAAAAGAGTAGAAGAGCTTGAATGGAAACAAAGATTGTATTGCTATGAAGGAAGCTTTACAATGCTTTGGATACTAGAATGCTTGAGTTTCTAGGATGATTTACAAATGAGGGGGGTTGGCTATTTATAGGTGAGCCACCTCCTTAAGGAATATTCTAGATTAATCTAGTCTAATAAAGGAGATTAAGTCTCCAGAATATTCTACACCTAGCTAGAATACTCTACATGTATTTACATGCCTTTACAAGGTTCTAGATTATTCTACAACTATCTAGCTAAATACAAAAATGGTGTAGAGAGGGTTGGGTTGCTAGAGACTTCCAGAAGCTTGACCAATGCTGAAATTGTGGAGAAGTCTCTAGAATCTTCCAAGAGCTTGGCATAGTTGTGGCCTTTGTTGGGCTTCTGGGCTTGATAGCTTGCAGCCCGTGACATCCTCCCCCACCTAAGTTCGCAACGTCCTCGTTGCGTGGGCGCTGAGTATGTTGGAGTTGGCCACAAGTTGTTTCATTCATGCGGAAGGTCTTCGGCTTGGGAAGCCTCCCTTGAGAGACCGAATTCGAGTCTCGCATCCTTAGCTCGACACAAGTGGGCTGGCTAGGTTTCGAAGGTGATCCATCATCTTGGGTGCCTTCTCTCGGTGCCTTCGATCACTTCCCATGGCTTGTGCGCTTCTTACTCCTTCAAATGCCTACAATCGACTGGTTCTGTGGAGAAGTGGGAGAAATTGGTGTCTCCTCGAGCCGTACGGTGGATAGCATCCTACATGGCTGGGGTATGCGTCCCACCGGGATGGTGAGTGCCTTGCCCCCGTTAAGAATGCTAAGTGAGTTCACAGCGGGTAGGGGGAAAGCGTTGGCTTACTCAAAGAACGCCATGCCTAGCACCACTTGGTAGTCATCTAAGGGAACCACCGAGAAGTCGAGCTTTCCACTCCATGGGCCTAGGTGGACAATGACGTCTTTTGCTGTGCCATCAATTTGCTTGGCCGGAGAGTTGGCAGCTTTAATGACAGCGTATTCACCATTGGTGATGCGAAGGCCAAGTCGTTTGGCTTCGTCTGTTGAGATAAAGTTGTGTGTTGCCCCGGTGTCTAGCATTGCACGAACTGGTTTGCCTTTGATGGTGGCGTTCACGAACATGAGGCCTTTGGTAAGTGTAGGAGGCAAGGGTTGCCCTTTGAGTGCATAAAGTTGTTGAGAGAACTCATGCTTGCTTGGGGCTCAATTGCCTTAGTTTCTTCTAGTTGGGTAACCATGGCATTGAGCATCTTTCGCTTTGGGCAGTCACGTACCCAATGTGGCCCATCACAAATGAAGCATGGATTCTTCGGCTTGATCAAAACGGGTTTGCCTCCATTGGCGTTGTCACGCCGGTTATCGCCATTGGGAGTTCTGTTTGGTCCTTCGCTCTTGCGATTGTGGTCTTTAGACTCGTCTCCCCCACCTTTTTCATGGTTGTCGGTCATTTCCTTTGTCTTTATGAGGTCGGCAAGGGATTCTGCGGCGGCGATGGCTGCATCAATGTCTTGCACGTTCCGCCTTTCTAGCTCCACTCTCGCCCATTCCTTGAGACCGTCCATGAAGAGGAATAGTTTGTCTTTATCGGACATATCTTCGATCTCGAGGATTAAGGTAGAGAACTCCTTGATGTAGTCATGGATGGATCCAGACTGCTTAAGGCGACGAAGGTGGCTACGGGCCTCCTTATCGGCGTTGGTTGGCGAGAACTGCCTCTTGAGTTCTCATTTGAAGTCTTCCCATGTGCGGATGGGATGGATAGTATCGCCATGCTTGCGTCGCCACCATAGTTGAGCAGAATCCCGAAGGAAGGTGAGAGCATTGGTGATCCGTGTAGCGTCATCCCTAACTCCTTTGGCCTCAAAGTACTGTTCTAGGACGAAGAGGAAGTTTTCCACTTCCATGGCGTTACAGTTGCAGTTGAATATGGATGGCTTAGGGATTTGGATGGCGCCCCATGTGCTCGTGCTAGCGGTGGCACCATTGCCAAAAGTTGGGTTGTTTTTGAACGAAGTCCATTCGGTGCGAACTTCATCCATCTCGGCTCGAATGGCCCACAACTCTTGCTCGACGAAGGTGCGAGTGTTGTGGATTTCTTGAGTAAATTGGCAGATTTCCTCCCAAATGCCCTTCTGGAACTCTTGTAGCATTGCCTTGGTCACCTGAGCTATTATGGCGTAATTGGTTTCTAGGCCATCGAGACGGTCGACCACGGTGTTCAAGGTGGTTTTCATTTCGGAGAGGACTTCATCGTGGACATCCACACGAGATTCCAAAGCATCCATGGATGGACCCTTGGACTTGCTACGCTTGGTGTGGGTGCGTTGCTCGCCACGACCATGCGCTTGCTCTTCCACTATAGCAGCAACTTCGCTATCGGAGGCCATGACTCGTGCTAGCTGTGGTTGCTTAACCAGGCTCTGATACCAACTGTCACGGGCTTAGAGTTTACGCAGCACACCCGTGCGGCACTTAGGCAAATTCTATGAGAATGTTGCTAAGTAAGCCTTACAAGAGAGATTTGAGAGAAAAGAGTAGAAGAGCTTGAATGGAAACAAAGATTGTATTGCTATGAAGGAAGCTTTACAATGCTTTGGTTACTAGAATGCTTGAGTTTCTAGGATGATTTACAAATGAGGGGGGGTTGGCTATTTATAGGTGAGCCACCTCCTTAAGGAATGTTCTAGATTAATCTAGTCTAATAAATGAGATTAAGTCTCCAGAATATTCTACACCTTGCTAGAATACTCTACATGTATTTACATGCCTTTACAAGGTTCTAGATTATTCTACAACTATCTAGCTAAATACAAGAATGGTGTAGAGAGGGTTTTGGTTGCTAGAGACTTCCAGAAGGTTGACCAATGCTGGAATTGTGGAAAAGTCTCTAGAATCTTCCAAGAGCTTGGCATAGTTGTGGCCTTTGTTGGGCTTCTGGGCTTGACAACTTGCGGCCCGTGACACCTCGCCCGTATAGATGATGCACTTAATCGGGTCTCTGAAGAGTTTGCTGTTGAGGATCGACGTCGGTTCATGGCTTCCAGTTTTGGGCATTTCATGTCGATGCACTTTTCAACATGTTTGAGGATCACAAGATGTGATGCGTCGGTCAACTGATGATGCATGGATTATGCAGCCCTATGACGATCGTGAAACCAACGTTGTAGCATATTCCTAATAAACTCTGCCAAAGTCAACATAGGCAGTTGCCGAGCAAATTTAAGGCATGGGTTTATGCATTCTGCAACATTTGTTAGCATGACCCTATACCTTCTGTTGGGACAGTGAACACGGGACCACTTGTATGGATAGGCATCAATTACATATTCATATGCATTCGGGTGCAAGTTGTGTAACTCTTCCATGTGCCGGTTATATTGCAACTCGGTGTACGCTCGGGCTGCTTTATCCATTATTGTGGCAACATCCTTTCTATGATATCTCTTCTTAATATTTTCATAAAAGTGCCAACAACATATGTTATGAGTGGCATAAGGGAACACTTTAGAAATCCATGCTTCAATGCTTGCATGTCAATCAGAAATGAAAACCAAATCATCTATATGGCCAATGGCACCTTTCAAGCAATCCAAAAACCACTCCCATGATAGGTTGTTTTCCGAGTCACCGTACCCAAAAGCAATTGAATAAACCTGCTCATTCCCATCTTGTGCAGTTGCAACAAACATTGTGCCCCTGAATCTACCCTTTAAATGGGTACCATCAACGACAATAACTGAACGCATACACCTCTGGAATCCTCTGAGTGAGGCACCCAACGACATGAAAAAGTATAGGAATTTACCATTTTCATCGCACTGTAAGTCAATAATCGTTCCGGGATTTTGTTGTTCCAACACGTAACCGAATGATGGCAGCAGTTTGAAGCTTTCCTCATGCGTTCCATAGGTGAGTGACAATGCATAATCAAGGGCTTGATGTGCCTTACTGTACATTATTTGGATGCCATACATTGTTTTCATGTCGGCGATTATGTCCTTCTGACGCATTAGTCGACCATCATGTTGCTGCAATCTAGGTGTAACCACTTCTCCAATTATGACTGCACTAGCTTGTCGATGGCGGCTGTGAATCTCCTCCAATGGACAAGTGTGTTCGTTGATAAAACTTCGTACTTGAAAGTATGTCGCTTCATTTCTCCTAACCGCTCTTAACTTCCATGTACAGTTGTTCATCAAACAAACCAGATGTAATGTTGTCTTATTCGACCTTTTCACCTTCCACTCGAAGTTGTACCGCATTGCAAAATGGCCAGCCAATCTCTTCAAATCCTTTTTAGTAGGAAAAAATTGACCTTTATATATCATGCTGGTAGGTTCATCTTTTACCAAGTTCCTGCTTCCACCCATACCAAACGAGTATGATTCTGCTCCTAGAATAACCCACGTTCTGGCATTCTCAGAATCAGCTGGAGTTACATCAGACCGGACCTCAGATGTCCTAGCTATATCTACTACAGTGGAACTACATTTGTGGACACGTCTTGCACGTCTTTCCATTTTGAACCGTTCTTCATCTTCCTCATTGTTCGGTACATTATGTACCGGATGAAAATTTACCTCATTAGCCACCTCATGGATTGGTAGGTTATAAGGTTCATTGTTCCACTCATTTGTATTGGTGGTTGTACTGCCAAGCGTTCATTTCAATTTGACAACCAAAATCATCGTCCAATTGAGCTCCAACTATATCACCATGGTCGGCTACTTCCGATGGGACACCACATAGGTTTTTCCTACCGTCAATCCCACTTCTTTCTGTGAACAACTGGTTGCTTCCGCCTGAAGATCGAAATTGTTGGGTGTTATCATGACGAGGGATTTCTTCACCGATGACACCTCCTACAGCCCTCTCAATTAAACTGACACATACTTGAGGGATTACCCTTACTTCCCCTAGCATAAACAAAACATCATCGTCATTTCTTATAAATGTGCGACATGTTGTCCAGGGAACGATTGATATAGATTGTAGATCAGTAATGTATTTGTTCACATTGTACTTCACAACTGTTTGTACGATTGACACCAGCTCTTCGTAAGTCATATTTCTGGACACATACATTCCTTGGTTATCGGAACCAAGAAACCTCTGACTTCCATCAGGTAGTTGCTCCCATCGATCGTTGTAAGATATTACTAATCTAACCCGATCCATTGTCCTGTGAAAATCATCATCACAATCAATTATTAACAGATAAAAAAAATTACTTTTACAATTACTAACAATTACAAAAATATCAAATGGATCGAGTACTTTTTATAAGGGATCGAGAACTTTTTTAAGGGTTCGAGAATAATTTACAAAAGATCGAGAACTTTTAAAAAGGTTCGATTTGAGAATTTTTATCGAGAATATTTATCAAATTATCGATAACTTTTTATAACGGTTCGAGAACTTTTAACAAGGGAACAAGAACTTTTTCTAAGGGATCGAGAACATTTCTAACGGTTCGAGAACTTTTTAAAGGGATCGAGAATATTTGTCATATTATCCAGAACTTTTATCAAGGGATCGAGAACTTTTAATAAGTGAACGAGAACTTTTTCTAAGGGATCGAGAACTTTTAACAACGCAACGAGAACTTTTTTAACTGTTCGAGAACTTTTTAAAGGGATCGAGAATATTTTTCAAATTATCGAGAACTTTTATCAAGGGATCAAGAACTATTAACAAGGGAACGAGAACTTTTTCTAAGGGATCGAGAACTTTTAACAAGGGAACGAGAACTTTTTCTAAGGGATCGAGAACATTTCTAACTGTTCGAGAACTTTTTTAAATGATCAAAAATATTTTTCAAATTATCGAGAAATTTATCAAGGGATCGAGATCTTTTCTCAAGGGATCGAGCACATTTTCGAAGGGACCGATAACTTTTTCTAAGGGACCGAGAACTTTTTCTAAGGGATCGAGAAAGTTTTTAAAGGATCGAGAACTTTTTTAAGGGATCGAGATTATTTATCAAATTATCGAGAACTTTTATAACGGTTCGAGAACCTATGTCCAGGGATCGAGAACTTTTCCTAAGGGATCGAGCATTTTTTTCAAATAATCGAGCTTTTTTCAAACTAAACAAGAGCTCATTCTAATATAAAATAAGTTCGATTCATCTTTAAATATTATCGATCACATAAGAAAAAAGCATTCTAATTCAGAATCTGAAATGGATACATTGATATTGAGGAATTGATGCATTGTTAACCCACACAAAAATGAATGCAAAATATCTGAAATGCATAAAAGAAATTTAAGTGAAGATCATAAATATTTGTTACCTTCTACTGCAGAATCTGGAGAGAGAGTCAAGTTTTTCAGACAACTTTTTTGGGGAGATACCAACGAGTTCAGAAAGGGGCTTTTAAAAAATTAAAGTTTATTGGCAATTTGGACAGTTCACCATAATATGTGCATTTTAAACTTAAGTTATTAAAAGGGTGACATCATCACAACACACCTTAAAAAATGTGATATATCTCACTATTTCCACTATATATATATTGTCGTTACTAGCGGAATCATTGTATTGAAATAATCTAAAACACTTTGAAATCATAATGGGTTACACACTTTATGATCATCAGAGAAACAACAATAATAATTAAACAAAGAACAATAACTTCTGACAAGTTGATGATCAGCTCAACAATTGATCATTTACTTGATTATCATTGCATATAGACTTGATCATCGTAGTTTACATACAAATACTGATAGAAGTTTGTTAAGCATGTTTTTTTTACCAAGCATGCTCTGTTTTTGGATGTCATAGCATTGTATATACAATTTGAGACTTACAGTACCAGAAGTTAAAAAAAGGATTTGTTGTACTTGAAAGAAAATAAAATACAATGATAACATCGCAATGTCTATGTTATCCGTAAGACAGGGAAAGTACCTGTAGTATCAGTTGTAATATTTTTGTAAAATTGTGAGTAAAATATTACGTTATATTTTGAGTTTATAAAAAAACAAATTGATTAGAATGTTAAATTAAGTGACAGTTGACCGAATAAGGTCCGTTATTAATGTGATCAATATTTGATGGGTTCGGTGCACCTTAACTACATTAAATATATGTAGGATATGATATGGGCTATTATTTATGTGTGAGTCTAGTATTTCTATTAGGACTAGTCATCCTATTAGGGTTTTAGGAATCCTTTATGGGTTAGGATTCTAAGAAGTTATACTATACATATGAGGTCCATATTCTCACTCACAATGAACGTATAACAAAATTGTTTCCCCATTAGACAATCTGAGGAAGGTAAGAAGAGAGTAGAAGACTCTCCATTGTTTTAATTATTTTCCTTGTTTTATTTTCAGGATATTGGGTTATTATGGATTCGGGGATTAAGTCTCTACAAATTGGATGTTTTCTGTTGCGCTTCAAGATACGCGTCTATTCATACTTATGCATATAATACGAGATCAAATTATATTCATATATATAATCTTTACAGTGGTATCAGAGCGACTCGTATTGTTACATAAATTGAATATTCTTGATATCGTATATGTGTTTCTTTTTACACACCGTATTGAATTATTGCTCCCATGAAAAATATATGTTTGTATGTTATTATATTTGAGATTAGTCTCATATAAGTTGAACAACAAAAAATTAAAATATGTGTTTTATTTTGGGTTGCTTTGACTAATCTGTTGGTATGAATTCGGTGTGGAAGGTTTTATTTATATATATAAGTTTTTTTTTTTTAATATGTGTTGGCTGTATATGTAATCCGGTGGTTATGATTTATTAACGGAATCAAGTCGGTGGCTGATTTCATCGTACTTAGGATCCGTCACACCAGATGAAGATCGATATACCCATCGAGATACGGGTCAAAAGATCCAGACCCGCGCATCAGAGGCAGATCGTCTGCATCAGAGGCAGATCGTCTGTATCAGACCCATCAAGATATGGGTCGTTCTTCGCTGGCCCACGCATTGGTGGGCGTCCCGACTTCGTCACCGACGGTGTTGGTCGTCTTTTCTGGTGATGGCGTGGATCGCCGTCGATCAAAAGATCCACTAAATTGCAGATCTGTTTGGGTTTTATAGATCCTCATGGATCAAACGATTCAGGTCGATGGGTTTCATACCCAGATCCGTTACCGATCTCGGCCTGGTGCTTCGCCGGTCGTCACTGATCCAGATCGAGTGACCCACGGTGTGCGGTGCCGCTGTCAGTTCGATCCAGAGTGGATCGATGTTCATCGATCGCTGCTTCGTTCTATCGTTCGGTCCAGATCGATCGCCGACCGTGCGGTTCGTGCACCGCTGCTTGGCCTTCGGTTATCGTCTTTTCAGGAGGCGGCAGCATGAAGGTCTAGGGTTTCCACTGGTTTGATTTTGTTGGGGCCACCTGTTTAGAATTAGATAAAATATAAGGACTGTTTTGTTATTTGTCTAGGTTCCTTTTTAAATTAGTTAGAATATTGGTCTGTTATGCAATTTTTCCTGGGCCTTTTACAATTAATAAAACATCAAGGTATCAATGTGTAATTGTTCATGAATTGGGGCTGATTTATAATTTCAAAAATATTTAGGGCCAATTAATATTTTGATAAATATAGGAGCCAATTTGAAATATACCAAAATCATGAGGCAATTTTAAAATTTTTCAAATTATTTTATGAAAAATAACTGCAGTTCATAAACAATTATTATGATTTCGGATGTTTATGTTTTACGTAATGACTAATCATTTAGTTTTCATAATAATTATTAGTTTGTTTAAAATTAATAATTGATAGAATTTTCTCGTGAATCGGATGATTATGTTTCACGTAGTGACTAATCATTATGATTTTAAGAAATTCATCGGTTATCAATTATTAATGATTTTGATTCAATAATTGATAGATTTTTCTCGTGAATTGAATGATTATTTTGAGAAATTCGTAATTCATTGATGAGGTTAAAATTAATAATCTGCTTTGAATATTCTCGTGACTCGAGTGATTATGTTTCACGTAGTGACTAGTCATTTCGTTTTTGAGAATATAGTTGGTTAACGATTATTAATTTGGAAAGTTTTACTAATTGATAGAATATTCTCGTGAATTGGATGATTATGTTTCATGTAATGACTAATCATTAAGATTTTGAGATGTTCGTTGGTTATCAATTATTAAATTTGAACCGTAAAGATGGAAATGCATGTGTTAATCATGTCCATAGAAGGGTTATCACATGTGATAGGTGATGTTCTTCTCCGTATGAGGTTTATCATCTTAAGGTATTCATCTATAGAACTGAATTACATGCATGTGATGAGTGATGTTCTTCTCCGTAGGAGGTTCATTATCTCGAGGTATTCATTTATACAATATGTTGTGAATGTTAGACACATGTGATGGGTGATGTTCTTCTCCGTAGGAGGTTCATCATCTTGAGGTATTTATTTATATAATGTGATATAAATATTAGAAATTTTGGAAGTTGCTTCTAATATATTTTTATTTAATTGAATAAAAGTGTCCAACACTTAACGATGCCTACATATTCTATATGCTTACAAATAATATCTACTCAACATAAATTTAAGAAGGTTATATATTTCTCATTAGTTTGCATAATTTAAAATAAAAATTATATGTGACCGTGTCGGATTGATTAAGAGAAATATATAAATTTATGTTGGGTGAAATGATATTAGATTTGTAGTTCATGTTTTACGAATGTATAACCTATGAAATTATTATGGAATTATATGGTTACGTTTCTACGTAGTAGACTAACTATTAATATTTCATTATGATTTGTTTATTTCATTGAGGACATTAATTGATTATATTCAAAATTATTATAAAGTTGGATGGTTATGTTTCTACGTAGTGGACTGACCATTAGGATTTTATAATTATATAATCAATTGTGTTTGAAATATTTATGGGGTTGGATGGCTATGCATTTACGTAGTGAACTAGTTGTTAAAATTCCATAATATTTGTTGGATTATCAATGATTCAGGTTTTGAACTGCATTGAGGTAAAACTATACATGTGTTGATCATCTGCCTAAGAGAGTCATCACTTGTGTAAGTTTTGTGAGCATTGAAGAATAAAGAGTGATGTTCATTTTCCAAAGAGGTTAATCACTTGTAGGAAAGTTTTAACACGTGCGTTGTGGTCTTTGTCCAAAAGACAGATCATGATGTTGTGGTGGATTTCTATGAAGGTTAAATCATTATTTATAATGATTATGGAAATCGGTGTGAGCATGAATATACTGTGATTTAATTCATTTTAAACACCTCTACTAGTTTTAAATACATGTTATTAAGATATTGGTTGATGGACCTTTTGGTGGATTATATGAGACGTTCCAATTGGTTTTTACCTTAATGAGGATTAAATGATAAATAAAGTTTAATGAACCCACTGTCGAAAGTTTGTTAAGGCCTAGTGCCTTATAAATAAATGGAGATTAATCTATTATGGAGTTATGTCTTTTGTTTGTTATTTTGATAAAGATGATAGGGTACAAACACCATAGGAAGTAGTCTGGAAATTTTGGCAATTCAACATAGCAAGTCAAAGAAAATACTAAGGAAATAAAATAATTTGCTATCGCAAGAAAAGGTATCCATTTATTTATGTTTTGAATTATTTGATTAATTATCAATTAAGCTCTTAGTGGGTTATTTCTTGTGATACATTTTATATTATAAATTCTTCTAAGGATCTCAGTATTTAATAGGGACCAATTGGTTAAGAGGTTTTATTTGAATTCATTTGAATTAATGGTAATATTTAAATTATCTTTAACCTCTAAATGTTTTATTGGAAGATATTTCTGATTCTGGTCCTGTAATGTATAGTACAGTTTCATAATAGGATTGAGAATTTAAAGTAATATCTTAAATTTTACTTAAGATAATAGATTATTGTTTATGATTTTCACGTACTGAGTTATATGGTGATTTCTGTAAATAATAATCTTTATGGATCTTCAAACTCTTCTCGTATTCTAAGTTCTACTTTTAGGTTTTAGAATCAGATTGATGATTGTTCTTGTAGTTTAGATATAATCTTTTTAATCATATGACCAAATGTAGAATGAAGATAATTGATTCGTAAAACATTTTGATTATTTTAAATTCTCGTTGTTAAGTCTTTTGATTAAATGAATTAAAAGTGATCTCATAAAATATAAGGATAGAACTGCAAAGATTAGAAACTATTGGGAATAGTTCATAGAACTTGTTTTGTTTTATTTATAAGAATAATTGTATCTAGGCATTATACACTCATAGGGGGAGAGAGTGATGTTGTTAAAAATGTATAATTTCAAAGACTTGCATTTATGGAAAAAAGCTTGTGTTTAGGATATTTATGTTAAATAAATGTCAAGTTTGTTAAATTGTAATTTTGGATATCTTTGGAGTTAGAGTTTTGACTCAGTTGTCAAATAGTTGCAAACTAATTGGTTGAAAGTCATATGGTCAGATTTATGGCTTGAAGGTTTTACTTGGGAAATGAGTATTAAGTTTGTATACTTTAAAACTTCGTTGACATAGTTAATCAAGTTTCCAGATAATGGTGTTTAGTTTAATAATATTGTAACAATTTAAGACTTTGTTAAAAGTTTTATTTTACCATTAGACATAACTGAGGGTCAGTGGGAGTAAGTTTATTTTCTATGTGCTCTATGTTGTCATTTGTGTGTGACATTAAGAATATTTTCTCTAGTATTTCGAGTTGAAAAATCTCGAACAAGCATATTTTGATAACGCTATTGAGAAAATATATTAATAGAGCACTTAAAGGGTTACTATGATTACAACTTTACTTGTTTGAGGTATCTATTGGTGAAAGTGATAAACTTACATAGTTTTAATTTCTCAAAGTAAATTGGAGCGTTCTCATAAGAAAAAGGTCATGTATGTTTCCGAAAATGATAGTTTGATGTAAGCTTAATATATATGTATATATTCTATTATTACATTAGCAAATTTTGTGGATTTCAAACCAATTTGGCATGCATGTATTGTTGGATTGTCATAAAAAAAAAGGTTTCATAGTATTTATAGAGGTTAATTGTTTCGTGCTCACGTGTATGTATGGATAAAGAAATATGTGGCTTTATATATTGCAACTCTAAAGAATTTTGATTGGGAAATCATATTTTGAGATAGATTGTGATAATTTCACTGTATTTATCTTCTCTGAATATGCTAAGAGATTTCAGAGGTTTAACCATATGAATATTTTGATCAGAGAAGATTTAAGAGTTGCGATTTTCTAATAGCCATAAGTAAAATAACTCTTGATACACTAACCAAGATATTTGACTCTGGAAATATTGTGGAGCAAGTTGTATCCTGCATTGGATTGAAATTTTTTATGTGTTTGGTTAGTGGGAGTTGTCTTTTATTAGATAACTGCATTTATTTTATGCATGTTTGTTTCATATTCTCTAAAATGTATTGTATATGTATGTTAAGATGTTTGCCATACTTGTTATTGTGTGCACATTGATGGTTGGTTATGGTGAGAAATATCAAGCTTTAGCTTGAAGAGGGCAATTCACTCATAAGGTATAAAGTTTCCATCGATTAGTGAATATTGTTTAAGAGAGAAGGATTTGCCCGTCTTAAGGGAGGTTGAACTCTTGGTCAAAGTGTTTGGTCAATGAGTGTAAAATGCTTAGGACATTAAGTTCACTCGTCTTAAGCTGATTCGTATAATGCGAAGTTGGACCTATATGGAAATAGACATGATGATCACATCTGCATGTAATTTCCATACCATACATACATACCATTTCACCCGGGTAAGTAGAGCTAATGGAAAATAAAATAAAAGAAGTAAGATGTGTCTTTGTCTAGGAACCAAACATTTAAGCCTAATAAGAACATTTTGGATCTAATTTAACTTGAGAAAATTTGGGGATCCACGGGTTATTTTAATTACAAGCTTCAACATATTTGACCCAGGTACCAATTAACTCTTAATTAATTGAGTCCTAATATATTATTTCTATTAAGTCTACTAAAAAACTGAAATTGCACTCTTGAATTAAAATAAAATATATTAAATATTTTTACCCTACGCAATTGTATGAAATATGTATCCTCGTGAAAAATACTAATAAATAAAATGCCTTTTGACAATTGTATTATTAATTATTTTATTCCTTAGGACCGTCCTTACATCTAATGGATAATTTGATTTATCATAAATCATAATTAAATAACTCCTTATTGAATACTCGGTATCAAGATTTATTATCTGAATCTTCATAAGACCCACATGTGGCTTTTACTCTTATTTGATTATAAGAGACTTGATGTCCACATCCATAAATATATGTCCGCTAAGACATATGAATCAATAACGTCAAACTATCAGGATTAAACCGTTATTTTATGGTCATACCCATTGATAGCTCAAATGTTACAACTCATAATACATATGGTACGTTATTTACCTCAAGATTAAGATAGATATTTCAGTTGCTATAATTTGAATGTATTATTCCATTAACAGTAAATTCGATATATAATATTCACTTGATCCGTTCAATACATCATATGTATTAGGTCTTTGGTTCAAAGTCTTTCACTTGATGATTCTAGACTCACCACTTCCCAATTGAAAACAAAAAACCTACAACTTTAATGAAGATAAGGCGTCCAACTTGTAATTTAAGTAGTGAACAATTTTAGACTAAATAAAGAATTATATCTACAACATATAAACTTCTTTATATGGACAATTCTTTATGTCTCATTTAGTCATGGATTCTTACAATTCTTTATGTCTCATTGCTACGCTGACATGGTTCATTCATCCTATGATTTTCCCATAAACTGCACACTATATTTGTTGTGCAAACGTGACGATTCACTATAAGTTTGTTTGCAATTTACAGGTTTTTATTGGTTAGATGACGTGGTGTACTAGTCCTAATATTTTCCCATTGGCTGCATATAGAGATGTATATTTATCCCCGGGGTCCCAAATCCTCGCACCCCCGTCCCTATTTGGGGATTTTTTTTTTTTATTAGAGAATTGGGGAAATGGGAGGGGGAGGGGGGAATGGGGATGATTTGCATCCCCAAATTAAAATAGGGATGGGGATGGGGATGGGGAGGGCCCCTATCCCCATTTCCCCCATAATTAAATTGAAATGGGGTTGGGGATGGAGATCCTCCATCCCCATTTCCCAATTTTCCCCAAAAGTATATAAATATAATTATAATATATATTTGAATTATTTGAAACATTTTATGTTGAATTTGTAATGTATTGATATTTTTTATTAGTAATGAAATGTTTGTTTTTTTTTTAATTTAATTTATAATTTTTAATTAAATAGGGAAATTGAAAAATGGGGAAACGGGGGATACGAGAAACGGGAAAAATGGGAAAATAGGGAATTGGGGAATTGGGGATGGGGATGGGGGGACCTCCCCCCAAACATCCCCATCCCCATCCCCATTTTCCCCAAATGGGGGGGGGGGGGGGGGGGGGATGGGGGAAGGGTTTAGGAAGTGGGAATGGGGATGTGGGGACCTATATCCATCCTTATTCCCCAAACGTGCATCCCTAGCTACATACCAACTTGGTTATGGCGACGAGCATTTTATTATTAGTGATTGTATATGAGAAAGGCTTCAGTACCTTTGGTGCAAAGTATGATCTGGCATGCCTAGCCAGTAACATTCCATCACGTCATTAAAGTATCTCCAATGCTATTATATATTTGGAGAAAATTGAGCGTCACATAGGACAGTTAGATAGTCAGGTAGAAAAAACATCTCCAATGTAATTATCTAACTTGATTATGGCGGAGATGTAATAATTTAAAAAAATATATATGGAGTTAAGTTTCTAACTTTAGAGCATCTCCAATGCAAATATGCATTTAGAGAAAATTGACTGCCATATAGGATAGATAATTAAAAAGTTAAAAAAACTCTCTCAAATTCAATTATTTAACTTCAATATAGAGATGATGTGCCAAATAAAAAGTCAGAGAATATAGAGTTGGGTTTCTAATTCTAGAAACTCTCCTAGAAATCCTGACTAGGATTTCTAGCTCTTTCCACCAATAATATTAAAGCTCATTTAATTGTAAAATAAAAGAAGAGAGAGTATAATAATTATTTTATTATGATTGATCGTAAAGTGAATGCATATTTGACTTTAGATAATTGCATTAGAGATGTAAATATATATTTATCTATTTTTTTTCCAAAAGTGGGCACATAATGAATAGAAATGATGATAAGATACTATTTAAAAACTCAAAAATTTATATTTGTATTAGAGATGCTCTAACTTAGAAACCCTCGTAAAAAAGCTGACTAGGATTTTTAATTTTTTCCTACCAATAATATTACATATCATTTAAATGAAAATAAAATATGAGAGAGAATGAGATAAATGTTATAAGATGATTAATAAAAAATGGATATCTATTTGATTTAAAATAAAATAGGAGAGAGAGTGAAATAAATGTTTTCAAATAATTGGTAAAAAATGGATACCTATTTAATTTAAAATTGAAGATGAGATAGAGTGAAATAAATGTTTTAAGATGATTAATCAAGAATAAATACATATTTGATTTTAGATAATTGTATTGGAGATGAGATTATACATTTCTTAAACCTTTTTGACAAAGTAGATTCATATTCAATATATGTGTCATTGGTTAGAAACTAAAAAATGTATATTTAAATTAAAATGCTCTTATATTTTATAACACGATACCAACATTGCTATAGATAAATATATATACGCTGCAATGACCATATTGAATTTGTATTAGTATAACTTACATCAGTACGTTGCATGTGGACCACTGATTATGGAGAAATTTTGATAAGTGTATATACTTTGAGTTAAAGTATGTAAATCTAATGGTTCACATCCAATGCACTGATAAATTTATATCTTTACGGACTTGAAAATTTAGATATATATCAAATAATGCAATTTAAATCTTTTGTTATAAACAGAGTTAAAATATATATATAATTAAAAAAAATCAATTTCATATAAAAATAATTTTTTAATTAAATTTTATAGTGAAGTCATTGCTTTGCTATAATATATTTTTGGGATTTTAGCAAAAATGCCTGGTTTTAAGGAACCATTTGCAAATCTGCCCTAAAAAGTATTTCAATTGCAAAAATGGCCTAAAATGACGCTCTTACCCTTGTCTTAAATGAAAAAGAATGGCTTTATGCCCTAACATCCAAATCATCAGGCCACCTAAATCATCTGGTCGCCCTGTCCCGATCTGCCCACCCTATCACGTCGTCGTTCAAGTCATCGTCGCCACCGTCTCCTTCAAGCCAGCGTCGTCGATCCCACTCCATCTCGTTCCAGCCAGTGTCTCCAATCCAGTCATCATCGAGCCATCATCGTCGATCCCAGTCGTCGCCATTCTAGCCACCGTTTCCATTGTAGGCACCGTCACCTTCGAGCCATCGTCGTCGATCCCAATCGTCACCATTCTAGCCACTGTCTCCATTCCAGCTGCCGTCTCGTTCGAGTCATCGTCGTCTATCCCAATCGTCGTCATTCCAGCCACCATCTCCATTCCAGCCGCCATAGCCTTCGAGCCATCGTCGTCAATCCCACTCCATCCCATTCCAGTCATCATCGCCATTCCAGCCATCGTCGACATTCCAGCCACCGTCTTCATTCCAACCACCATCGATTTCTAGGTAATTTTATTTTCGAACCCTAATCTGATTTTGAGTTGAAATTGTGATTTGGGTTTTCAATTTTCTAGTTTGATTGGTTTGATTTAGTGGATTGATTTAGGATTTTTTTTTGTTTTTAAATACAAGTTATTTGGTTTTCAATTTTCGAATCCTAACAAAAGATTCGAAAAACTGTTGAATTATATGGGATTGATTTTATTTTGATTAAAATTAGGTCGTTTGTGGTTTCTAGCTTTGATTTGGTGGTTTTCCAATAGTTTGATATTAAATGGGATTGCTCGAAAACGAGTCTCTGGTCTTCACATACACCTGCCAGAATAGTTTCCAATAGTTTTGATTTAGAGTTAGAGAGAATATTTAAGAATTGAATTTAAATATAAATGTAAAATTGTGGAAACTGTCTATAACACACGGTGATGAACCTGGAAACTTGAACTCCCTATATTTGTTTCAACTAGAACACCTAACTGGATTTACTTCACTCTGTTTCGTCTTGTCATGCTACTGTTGTGTTGAGGTCTGTATTCTGATAAAAACATAGTAAATGGTTTGTTTTTGGTTTATGGCTTGTAAAATGGTGAATGCTTGGTGGTTTCCAATTGCATTTTTGTAAGCTTGTTTTTGGCTTTTGGCTTTTGGCCTTTAATACTACTATTTAAAAATGTATTTTTGATTAAATTGTCATTTATATTAGTTTTGTTTTAATAATTAAAATTGTTTGAATATAATTATGAAATGTGTTTAGGTCGATACACATGGGTGGAGACAAATTACTTGAATCACTCAAGATTAAGGAGTGTGATCGTTTTCCCTCTCGAGTTACTGGGTATTGTAACTGGGAAAGTATCAGACTTACTAAGTCGCTTCTGACACCAAAACAACTCGAGTTGTTTGGAGTGACATGTTTCGGCCATTTTTTGAATGTGGGTGATATGGTGTTGTCCGGGCAATTTTGTCACCATATCTTGCTTAGGGAGTGTCATGTTAAGAATGCCAATGAGAATACATTCTTTGTGGTACCATGTTGGCAACGGGGTGATACGGTTCAGCCCAGTGGAGTTTTGTTTGGTTAGTGGGTTAACCTTTGGTGCATACTCTGAATCCACATTAGAGATTTTCAAACGAAAGGACAGTAGACTTCGTCGATCCTACTTCCAAGATAGTAAAGTTCATGTTAAAATGATTATTGATTGGTTTAGGAATTTGGGTCCCAATAATAAATATAGTGATGATGATATTGTGAAGTTGGCTTTAATACTTATATTGGAGATGACTTTGGTTGGAAAAGATGATAGGACTAGCATTTTGTATTGGGCATTACAATTAGTGAATGACCTGGATGCATTTAACAAGTGTCCGTGGGGATCATTCTTATATGATAGGACATTTAACTCTCTTTCTACTTGTCTTCTTGGCCGTGATGATAAATTCAAGAATAAGTTAAATGATAAGTTGAAGGAGAAGGTCGATGGTCCAATGAAACGGAAAGTGGAGAGGTACAATGTTTATGGGTTTGTGACGGCTTTCCAGGTAATGTGTAATTGATGAATTTTATTAAAATACATTTAAGGGAACATGTATGTTTCCATACACTAACCTAAATATCATTTGTTTTGTTTCGTTTTCAGGTTTGGGCAATCGAAGCAATACCAAAATAGGTCACACTTGGCTATGCCGTTAGGGTGAACAATGTCGCCCCCAGAATTTTGAATTGGCAATGCACGAAAACTCCCACGTTTGTAGAAATTCAAAAATCCATATTTAAGTTCAAAAACGTAAGTTTTATTTAAGTTAAATATTTTAATTTGTTTTTTTTTAGGGATAATATTATAACGTTGTGTTTTAAAATAATTTTAGCTTACCATTTATAAAAAACTTGTCCCCTCTGATGAAGAAGCAAGGAAACCGTATTGGACAGGTATGGATCAACTCCAGTATGTATCACCCAATGTGGATGGTTATGGCGATGAGGAGGATGATGATGAGGATGATGATGAGGATGATGTTGAGGATGATGTTGGGGATGACTTGGATGATACTAATCATGATGATATTGATCGAGATCATTCAACCAAAATATTTACACAAGTTGAAGTCGGGGGAAAGAAGAAAAAATTGATAAAACTTGAACAGCTCCAAAAAAGAATGGATGCTATACAACTACAACAAAATGCTTTACAAGATCAGGTGACTTCTATGCAGAATTCACTGATGGATGAGATGCGAATGAGATTCCTTCGTTTGACGGAGCTTATTTGTTTGAACAAAGTGGCTGAAAAGGTACATTTTGGTTTAATCTGTAAATTCCTGTAATTCGTAAATGGTTCTAACAAATATGCCTTATATTTGATGCAGTTAAATGAAGAAAATACCATCGATATTAGCCAAAAAGAGAACATCCAGGACTATCAACCTTCAGTTTCCCGTGTTGTGAAGTCTCCAGAATTTGTTGTCGTGTCCGAGACAAGTGAAGATGTCAAACAATTGACAAGACCACCGAAGTTGACCATAAAAGTACCTAGGGATCGCAAACGGGCGGCCGTTACCGTGAGCCCGTACATTGATCCCATGGCGGAGAGGCCTAGGAAACCGAAAATGCCAGAATTTGGAAGCATTAGCCAAGTGGATGATGACATTGTACGTTCAATGCAATCATGGATAAACAACAACAAGAACATATGGTATGTTGACTTATGTATTTTTATTGTAATCCCCACTCACATTTCTTTAATAAGTTTTTATTGTTGAATCTCTACAGCATGTTCACAGGATTACTCGAAGCAAAACCTGCTTGGTTTGAGCTACTGCTATCTAAAAATGGGTGGTTAGAGGGAGATGTAAGTTATATACCTTGTACTACAGTTCTTTACTATGTATGTATTTTTTGGTAACACGCATTTATTTCATGACAGCATATAGAGACATATTGTCGTTTAATGAGGCGGCGTGACTATTACTATCATCAGTTATACAAACAGGACAGTGTGTTATTGGATTACTCTTTTATGGTATTGAAATATATTTTCCAAAATAACATTTATCATTTTTTATTTCTTTAACAAAGTCAATCCATATTTCGAAATATATATGTTTTGTAGACTCAAATTCAAGGAAGGTGGTCAACTGTAACCAAGGGTAAAAAACAATTTAAGCATGAAACCTACCAATGGGATAATACAATGTTAGATTACGTGACTGGAAAATCCCCTATGCATGCGAATGTATATTGGTGGACAGTCAATAGAGTAAGCAATTTTCAGATTAATATTAGAAGTGATTCAACTTTTGTATATACATTCATCCGTCTGTTTCTTGATTTCTCAGATTTTGTTTCTTGCGAATGTGAATGGAAATCATTGGGTTGCGGTAGAGGTGGACTTGAAGGAACGGGTCATCAAAGTATTTGACTCAATGCCGGACGCCTATAGTGTTGATGAAATACTAAAGTGGGCAACTTGTCTTAGACAGATGTTTCCTTCGTTATTGATGCATGCGATGCCGGATACGTATACTGATCCTTCGTCATTTATGGTCGAACGACCCGGTGAAGGCGTTCCACATCAAGGAAATCAGTATGTGTTTGTTTATGTCTTGATGTTAATAGTTTGTCTTACATGATGGTTATTAGTAATGACGGTTGTTATTGACAACAGGTCCGATTGTGGGGTTTTTACTCTCAAATTCTTGGAGTACCTATGGGCACGAAAACAATTTGACTTCAAAGACAAAGACGGAGAACCCTTTAGAGTTCAAATAGCAACAGTAATATTTCGGAATTCAAAAGAAGTTTCTTGTGTAAATGATAAACCTTTATGCGTAAATAATATAACTTGATGTGTAAATGATATTTGTATGCACTATCAGTTGTAAACAAAATTAGGTGTAAATAATGCAACTTGCTATATGTTGTGGTTGATACTTGTGACATGTGTGAACGGTGTAGAGATTGTTGTGTGACTATTAGAAGTGTTATCTTTGTAGGTACCCAAAGAAGATATGGATTTGTTAAAATTTCAAACGAAACTCTGTCAAAATTTCGTAAATAATAATACAAGTTCACATTACATGTTCAAATAAAGTGGGTAATATTACATGTTCATAACACATGTTCAAATAAAAGATAATTAAAATACATTAGTTATGCGATCCGCTTGCCTTACCAATTTCACTAATATTTCCCATAGCACTTGATAGTAAACTTGACTTTGGGTACGTGCATGTATGGCTATTGTGACCAATACGATGACAAGTGGTGCAACTCCTTTTAGTTACTTCCTCTCCAAATGACGGAGTGCGATTCTGTTTAGGCCTTCCAGGACCACGACGACATACTGGTGAGTGAACAATTTGTGATGCAATATCCTCAGGAACCAACCATTCACTGGGTTGTCCAACGGGATGTATTTCCCCACTGTATGCTGTAACCAGGAATGCACTGGAGTAATAAGGAGAACAATAATCAACAAATGAAAATCCCCGTAACCTAATGCAAGTTAATGCATGTGCACATGGGAGTTGGTCGACATCAAATTCTTTACAGGTACAAGTTTTTGTTGTCAAATCCACATTTCCATCTAAACCTCCATCTTTAACGTGGAACATGTAAAATGTGATGGGGTAGACCCGTATATATCGTGCTTCCTCATCCTTGACACCGATGGCTACATCCGCGGCTGTAGTCAATTGAGTTGTAAGTTTAAGTGCAGCTGAGTGTCGATCATGGAACCAACGCTGAAGGATCCCTCTGATGTAATCAATCACTCCAGTAATAGGAAATTCCTTGCATTTTTTAATTGCATTATTCATTGCCTCTGCAATATTGGTTGACATTATGTTGTACCTTTTTCTTGGACTGTATGCTCTTGCCCATCGCTCAATCCCAACATCCGTTACATACTGAACTGCTTCGGGATTAATATGTTCCAACTGTTCCATACGCTGTCGGAATTGACTTTCCCGATACACCTTGGCTGCCCTTCGAAAGTACTGTTTCACTGCATTATTCCTACCATAGTGACCAACCATGTTCCATTCTAAATGTACCGCACATGCACCGTGGAATGAATTTGGGAACACTTTTTCTACACAGGTTGTGATACTGCCTTTTCTGTCGGAAACGATAACCAAATCATCAACTTCGCCAACAGCTTTATGCAACCTACTTAAAAACCATTCCCAAGCCTCGTTTGTCTCCGAATCACCAACACCAAAAGCTAGAGGAAATATTTGATCATTACCATCCATACACACAGCAACAAATAGAACACCTTTATGAGGACCTTTCAAAAATGTCCCGTCGATAGCAATGACCGGTCTAATAGAAGATAAAAAACCATATATACAAACTTTCAAGCAAAAGAACATATACATGAATCTGTTAGACGAATATGTGTGGAGGTCTGTAACAGTCCCAAGATTTGCTTGCTCCAACATGTATAAGTATGATGGTAAAATACTGTATGACTCAACTGGTGTTCCTTGAACCTCTTCTAAGGAAATATGTCTAGATCGGTACCCTTTGTGGTAGTTACAAGATATGCCAAACTCTCTTTGCATGTCGTGTATAATTTCCTTGGGCTTGTATGAACGATGATCACGAAATTTCTCTTGTATGTGTTCCCCTATAACCCGTGCACTTGCTTGCCTCTGATGCGGAAATCGTGCTTTAGTAGAGCATGTGTGCTGATTGTCAAATTTTCTAATATGAAAATAATCTGAATCCTGAACTTTAGCTGCACGCAATCGCCAATTGCAATCCTCAACAATGCACCTCACTTGATATCGTGTTGTATCAGACTTGAACACCCTAATCTGGAACCGGTTGGCAAGTGCATACTTACATAATTGCGATTTTAGCTGTTTTTTGCTTGGAAACAATTCACCAACTTCAAGACGCATAGTAACAGGTCTAGGTGCAACTTCACCAGAATTAATATAATAAAATGTACATGGAGGTGGAACAAGCCTCTGAACATGGGCAAACTGCTCGTCATACCGATTGGAAACTCGTTCAGGAATGTAATTAAATTGTGTTTCTGTTTCTTCATCCCTATGACCCGATAGGTTACCCATCGTATCTTCAAAACTAAAATGACGAGAAGAAGATTGTAATCCCTCTCGAATATCATCCAAATGGGTAACCATGTTAGGTACATCCGGCCTTTCAAACTCATCCATAGTACTGACTTGTATATTTCTTTTATGTGTATAATGAAATTCATGATGAGGAGTTACATGGTGTAGGCTGTGAGAGGAATCTGGTTGTTGATGTTTCATTTCTGGAGTCTCATGGCCGATTTCCTCAACACTTATACAAACTAATGGGTTAACATTCTCTCGACGAAGCAACAATGCAACGTCCTCATCATCTATAATCTCAATTGGCATGCTAGGACGAAACGTTTGTGGAAGAGTCGTCATACTAACCCGATAATGATCTCTGTCAATTCCTGTGACGTTGTATACCTTACCTAACAATTGATCATAATTTGAATCCTTGGAAAATTTAACGCATTCGCTCTTTGACCTTCATACCAATACTTACCATGATGATTTTTCCATTCTCCACCCCAATTCAAAACCAAATGCACGTTTTTCATTGTCAATTCTGAAAAATAATACAACAAAGATTTAAAACCATAATAATAATACTTATTTCAAAGAGCATAACTCGGTGTGACCCGATAAGTGTTTTCATCGGGTCGTGGTGACCCGATGTCGGGTCAGGATGACCCGACAATAATTTTGTTTCAGGTCGTGGTGACCCGACATCGGGTCACCACGACCTGAGGAAAAATACAATCGGGTCGTGGTGACCCAATAGCGGGTCACTATGACCCAATAGCGGGTCACTATGACCCGACAAAAATTCCTGTCAGGTCAGGCTGACCCGACATCGTGACCCGATGAAAACGCTTATCGGGTCACAATGACCCGACAGTATTTTTCACTGGTTTCAACCTTTCTAAAAAATATCGAGTCACCATGACCTGATGGAAAAACTTCTCAGGTCAAATCGACCTGATAGTTTTTCCCATCGAGTCACCATGACCCGATGTAAAAACCTCTCGGGTCATACTGACCAGATACTTTTTTCCATCGGGTCACCATGACCAGATATTTTTAAGAAAGTTTGAAATAAATGAAAAATACGGTCGGATCATGGTGACCCGACATCGGGTCAGCATGACCCGACAGTTCTTTTCATTGCTTTCACCCTTTCGATTTTATGAAAAAATATTAAAACTCTAATCATATGTCAATGCCATTATCAAAATAATGATTATATGGTTGGAAAACAATTAATAATGTAATACTTACCTTTCAAATAACCTTATTTCCCTAATGTTTTTGAAACCTAAAATATTAAAATGAAGAGAAAATCTAATTGTTAGATGTTTAGTTATTGGTTTTATGAGTTTGTTAGTAAATTTTAGTTGATGGTTGGTGAATTGTTAGTTGAAGTTAGGTATATATAATAAATTATGTAATAAATTGAGTGAAGTTATAAGTGAGGGTATTTAGGAAATTTTAGGGCATTTTTGCAATTGTTTTAGGTTTTAGGGCAAATTTGCTATTCAGTCCTTCAAATATGGTAGTTTTGCTAAAGTCACTATATTTTTATATATTTAATTTTTATTAAAATAAATTTTTAATTTTTAATTTTCTAAAATATGTTTGGTATATTTTTTCATTATTATTTTTAACTTAATTATAAAAAAACTACTTAAATAATTGTATTTTATTAGATATAATTAGAATCAGCTAGTGGTGAACCGATGGTAGATGATTTTTTGCCGATTGTTCACACCAAAGTTTTGATTTGGCATCTGATGAAAAGTAGAGGTTATTTAAGATTTTCCATTTTTTTATTATACATTTCTGTATTTTTAAAACCCTGCAGCTAATCGTAAAAAAAAGAAAAAAAAAAAGAAAAGAAAAAAAGTTAATGATTTCATATATTTGGTCATTAAAATTGTTTATACAGCCGATCTGCTTCCTCCAGCAATAGGAGTCCGTGAATGGGAGGAGGCCCGGTCCTCCCTAATTTTTATTTTTATTTTTATTTTTGAATATTTTTTATTTCAAAATTGGAAATAAAGGGATTCAGAGGAAGAAGAGAATACAAGGAGAGACAATTTATTGAAAAAAAAAGGGAAGAGTAGCAGTGGACGGAGGAGAGATTTGCAGATGAGAAGTCGTGAAGAATGAGAAAGAAGTCATTTTGATTTTTGTGTTTTTAAAAAAAAAAATATAATGACGTGGCGAAATGGCACTGGCTAGGTGTGCCACATCAGCTTAAAGGAGCAAACCCTATCTGGCTCAATTCCATATATATAAAAAAAAAAAGAAAAACAAACTCTTCGCTCTTATCACCTCTCTCTGGTTTAAATCTCTAGGGTCTCTCTCTTTCTCTTAAAAACTTATATTGTTACTGGGGGTGGTTCCATTTCTGTTTCATATAGATCTTTAGACCTTCGTGAAGTGTAATTGCAGTTTTGTTTACATTTCACAAACACATTCGGTTTCTCAAAAACCCAAATTTACTCGCTAACAATGCCACCGCCGAGTAAATTCAACAGAGGGGACGGGTCGTCAGACGAGCGCGTGGCTCCGTCCAATAACCTGTGGGTCGGAAACTTGACGCCGGAGACGACGGACTCGGATCTGATGCAGGCGTTCGCTAGATACGGAGCTCTGGACAGCGTGACGACTTACTCGTCGAGGAGCTTCGCTTTCGTGTTCTTCAAGCGAGTGGAGGACGCCAAGGCCGCCAAGGACGCTCTACAGGGGTTCCCCATCCGTGGTACCCCCATCAAAATCGAGTTTGCTCGACCGGTTTGTTCTAATTTCTGCGATTTAATTAACATAGTAGGTTTAATTTATTTTTTATTTTGCGGATTATTGTACGTATTTTATTATTTGCTTGACATTGTTGTTCTGCGTGATTGTGATTTTTTCATTTTTGACAAGGAAACGTTTTATGTGCGCGAAGAACTTTCTTCCGATATTGGTTTAGGAATCATTATACGACATACAAAATTATTATACGACATACAAATCCAACCAGTCGATAGATTTAGGAATCGATTAACGTTCAAATTCACACCGATATGGTATTTTACCCGTTTTTATTAGGGTTTTTTGAAATTGGGGATTTGAGGATAATCAAAACAATATTGGAGGAATTACTTTGATTCGATGTGAGACGATCTGGTCCAATCCTCAAGAACAAATTCAACGCTCCGTTAGGATTTAGAACGTTTTGATTAAATTCACGAACAAAATCAAAATCCATTAAGGAAGAAAGTTTCTTCACAAACTTTTTCAACCCAGTTACATTTTGGGTGGTTTTTTTTTTTTCCATTTCAAACTTGACAAATATTTTGTTTGTTTCAAAAAAATTAGGGTTTTTTTTTTATTTGAAATTTGGCAAAAAAAAATTTTGGGTTGTCGGGACTACGAAACCTCCTGGATTTGATGAAATTTTGTATTTGATAAAGGGTTACTAAGGATGCCAAGAATACGGGTGCGCATATGTCAAAGTTGAATACGATCGGTTGATTTTGGCGAAGATTCTTGTCTGAACCTGCTATCCTAAACTCATTAAAATCCTTTCATATACATGTCTGGTTACCTCGTGTCAAAAATCTTAACCCGTTAAAAGCACTTCATACAAGTGTCAAGTTCGCCTCGTGTCAAAAATTGTGGCTTCTGGTTAAAACATTACCATCTCTAGTTAAGGGTCGTTTTGCTATTGCTACATTATTCAATAAAAAACAAATAATCCTTTTATTTTGAAGTTCATATGCAGCCCAAAAATAAATAATCTCAACTCTCGGTTCTTTTGTTTGAAGTCCATGAGACGCTGAAAGTGCTGCGTTTACTCAGTTTGTCTGCAGGTATGTCGTGAGCACATTTCCTACAAGCATGGATAGCCTAAAACCACAATAACTTCTTTTGACAAATCAGTTTCAATAAATATTTGGATAGTATAAGAAAACAATAACATTTTTTTTTTGTTTAATAAAATCAGACCGAATATATGTAAAGATTTGATGTTACAACTGAGAATATCTGAAAGATACATTTTTAGTTTTCCAGCACAAAATATTTAGAGACAGCCATATAAATCACTATATATGACATAATATGCACAAATATTATATAATTTTAAACTAATCAGTTAAATATCCCAAATAATAATATTTCAAAAAGGATAAAAAAAAAAGCCAAATGAAGTTATCTAAGTAGGTATATGTATGTGGAATTTTATTTTGAAAATTTTAATTTTATAAATTAAGATAAGAAACAATGACATAGTATTATAAGTTTTTTTTTTTTTTTTGCTGTATCCTTGGTCATGTTTTAGTTTTAGATCATACATATTAAGTTATTATGTTTTTCAACAAAGTAAACTTTCATTAACCTCCCCGAGGTTTGACTTAAATATATCCAAACTCCATTTGGTTTGAAATTCATTGTAAATGAGTTTGATGTTGTGCAAATTGTCACAAACCTCATTAAAAAAATGATAAAATTTATCTCAAGTTTTATGAAACTCCCAAGTTTGATCAAAACCAGAAAATAAACTTGCAGATTCCTAATTATACAAAAACCCCATGTCATGTATCAGCAATTCCACTCTCTGTGTACCCCCTAAACCTCCCTTTGTCTTTGTGAAATTTCATAATCAAAAGGATTTTTTCAAAAGAGGTCAAACCTTGTGCTTCATCATCTTATTATTATAATTTTTTTCGAAATTTCCATTATAAAAATTTAACAGACACCTCAACTGCACACAAGTTTACTTGTAGTTAGCCAAGAGCTGCAAGAAATACACCTGCCAACAATAACAACAATAATGATGTTATGAATTTTTTGTTTCTACAACTATTATGTTCCTACAACTATTATGTTCAAGTTTCATATCTATTCATATTGTCACTTATTAAAATCAATTAAACTTTAATCTAAAATAAAGAAATTTAAGATAGTTTTAGTGAGAAAATTAACTTTTAACTTCTGCAAATAAAGATAATGTTACTTTTTTATATAAACACTATTCCTTGATAAGACAGGTTTTATGCATAGGCTTAGTTGAACTGTAGGGACCAAGGACATATTTGGTTTATTAAAGGGGGAAATTGAATCTATTGTTAGGTTTTTGAAATCTGCTATGGGTTGGGAATGATTTTACCCCCAAAGTAATTTTAGACATATTTTCCAAACGCGAAGGTTGAATTTAGTGTTAAAACGACCTATAGACTTCCAAATGCCAATTTCTAAAGGGGCCTAAAATTTTCAATTCTAAGTAACTGAATCTATGGAAAGAAATTTTGAAGAAATAAAATCTGATTACAGTACAACCGGTAATTACTTAAAACTTTCCACTGTTTGTAGCATACCTTCTCTACCTTGAAAATCTAGCTGAGAGATGAAGGATTTGGGCAGAATGTTTGATTTGCATGCCAAGATCAGTAAATAACTTTCTATGCTAGAATTTTCAGGTTTCTAGTTAATTAATCTATTAAGTCTTTAGTTGTTTATGAAAGTTGATTTAGAACTTTTGCTGATTTTGTAATCGTTAGAGATTCGTCTCAATAGAGGATATGCTTCAACATTTTTGTTTGGTTTGAAGCAGCAGAATTAAACATTATGTATTATAATTTGATTTTTTTTTTTTTTTGTGCATAAGACTTTCTAAAATCATTAATATTCAACATAGGATTTTTGTTGTTGATTGGGGGTTCAATCCCTAGGAAATCTCAAACTGAAAGGATGGCTGCAAGAGCCTAAACGACCCCATTAGCCTCACTTGCAGAATAAGTTTGGCTAATTAATATATATATATATATATATATATATATATATATGCAATTATAATTTTGTTTCTGTGATTTGCCGTTGCAGCTAATTCTGGAGTAAGAATTCCAGAAGGTTTGATGAAACCTTCGGAACAAGTATTTTCTTGTACAATCATAATATTTATTTAGCATATTACGATATTTTTTTGTATCATTCAGCGACAGTTCTTGCTGTCAGGATAACTGATAACAAATATCCTCCATGAGTCATTTGAGTTGTGTCATTTGATATTTTCGGTTGCCAGAGGCATCATGTGTCTATGCCATTGCATGTTGATATAGGCTTCATTGCTGTGATGATAATATCACAATGATTGTTGTTAGGGATTGTTGTTTTCTTTTCAAAATCATGTAATTTGTTTCTACTTTAGTACATTTCGAATGGCAGTATGAAATTTTGACTAGCAAATTAGATGTTTCTGATTGTATTTCTTAACTTCGTTTCGGAGTTAGGCGTATTAAATTTAAGGATTGACTAGATTTTCAAAAGATACAAGCATCACCAAATTTGTGTTGATATGAGTACTTATTATTCAGTTGTTTTATTGTTCTGTCCGCTTATATGACTTCCTTTTCAAATAATTTATATGTTTTTCAATATTAAGCTTGCAATAGCACTTCTAGGCGTTCTTACAAGTTTTTGTTCCAGGCCAAACCTTGTAAGCAACTATGGGTTGGTGGAATTGGCCCAAATGTTTCAAAGGAAGAACTGGAAGAGGAATTTCATAAGTTTGGTAAATTTGAGGAATTCAAGTTTGTTAGAGACCGCGGTACTGCTTATGTTGACTATTTCAGATTGGAAGATGCTTCTCAGGCTATGAGAAATATGAATGGTAAGCAATTAGGCGGTGACCAGATACGTGTGGACTTCCTTCGGTCTCAATCCTCAAGAAGGGTAAGTGTATATGTTCAGATCTCAAAGTGTGTTTTCTTAAGATAGCTTTCTTAACAAGATTTATGTTGATAGCTAAACCATGTGAGTTCTCTTGGTTTGGTACAAACTGGAAAAGTGGGAAGTTGTGCATAAAAAGCCTGGAAATTTTCCACTCTTTATTCTCAAGCAATAGCATTTTTATACCATTGAATTCTGAAAACATGTGAATAACTTGGGGTCATGTCAAAATTAAGATGCTTGGTGTGGGCTTTGCCTTGAGTGAACTCCTTTTTTTCACCCCCAAACTTTTGTCAGGTTCATTGTAGTAGAAAGGAGTTTAGCATGAATTTTGCATGTCCTCTATGTATCGCACAATATCTTTGAGATCCTTTCGACAGTTTGTTTTAGTATTGCTTTTGATGTCTATTGAATGTGCGTGTAGATGTTTATTTATATGTTTTCTCATTGTCAAAAGGGTTTATATTTTCTTTTGTTCTCTTGATTAGGAACCATGGCCTGTTTTCCATGACTCGAAGGATGGATCATTTCTTGGCAGGAATACTGGTTTTTCTGATACTCATTCAGCGTATAAAAGACCGGTGAGTCTGAGCCTTCAACTTGCTTACTAGATTTAACAAAACGTACCATCATTGTGGAATAATTTATTGGCCATTTGCATTGTTTGACATTCACCATGCAATGCATGTTTTGGGCTGAATCACTGGTGTGCAGATTAACTACTTTAGTTGGTCTTGTTTTAGATGAAGAAATGAATGTAGCATTAGTTTAATTCTTTCATTTTTCTTAATAAATACTCTTAATTTATAATATTTTGCAGCATCCTCAATCTTCAATGGGGCGAAAAGATGATGGTCAACCTAGTAACGTTTTGTGGGTAGGTTACCCACCTTCTATTCAGATTGATGAGCAAATGCTTCACAATGCAATGATATTATTTGGGGAGATTGAGAGAATTAAGAGTTTTCCATCAAGGAATTACTCTTTTGTGGAATTTAGAAGCGTAGATGAAGCCCGGCGTGCTAAAGAGGGTTTGCAGGGTCGGTTGTTTAATGATCCTAGAATCACAATTATGTATTCAAACAGTGATCTGGCACCGGGGAAAGATTACCCTGGGTCTTATCCTGGAATGAAAGGGCCGAGGCCAGAGATTTTTTTCAGTGATCCATTTAGACCTCAGATGGATGTGCTTGGTCATAATCATCCAATGCTGCCAAATAATTTGTCAGGGCCGTTGCAAACTGGTGGTGCTCTTGGACAAAATTTGCCAATGAGACCTTTAGGTGCACAAGGTAGTTTTGACACACTGCATTCAGGTCCGGAATTCAAGGATTTTCATGGTATTCAAGATGCTAATCCTAAACCTCTGGAGCCACACTGGAGAAGGCTGTCACCTTCACCTGGGATGAGTACTTCTCCTGCACCAGGTATTAGGCAACCCATGAGGCCTGGATCTGGTTCATGGGATGTAGGTGATGCAAGCCATTTCCAAAGAGATCTTAAACGATCAAGGCTAGATAATTCTTTGTCCATCGATGATACTACTTTTCCTCCGAAGAAGATTGATGAATCTGGGTTGGGGTTGGAGCAGCCATATGGGATTGGTTCAGTAACTGGTCGAGGTGCTTCGGGTGCATTTTTGAATGTTGAAGGGAGGAATCGTCCGGGTTCTGGTTTGGGTCATGTTGACAGTGATTGCATATGGCGTGGTCTTATTGCCAAGGGTGGTACACCAGTTTGTCATGCTCGATGTGTGCCCATTGGGAAAGGGATAGGGACCGAACTGTGAGTATAGTTTCATGTCTCTTGAGTTTCTTCTTTTGTTGGTTTACTATGAGGCTGCCTCTGACACGTATTATGAGATTGAATTGAATTAAAATTTGAATTGTACTTAAGTAATGGTAACTTTTTTTTTTCTCATTTTTGTAAAAAAAGGATGACAAAATAAGTTTTTATAAATACTGTCATTTCCCATTCCAAAAAATATATAATAATCAGATCCTATTCTGACCAATATGTAAATGTATTATATCCAATCCTGTGCTCTTTCCATAAAAAATATCCTACCTTCACATGTTGCATTATAATTTAGCTAGGCCATTGGTTTACTTTCGGTGTTGGTTCTTTATGTATAATATCATGTCATGGTTTAATAGATCTTTTTCTGTGAAATAACAATTGTCACATATTTATCATTTGCACTATTTTATTTGATGTTATTACAAACTATTTTTTTTTTCATTTTTATATATATATTAATTTAGCATTTTAAAGAATTGTACTTGTATGCTCCTTTCCATTGGTTTCCAAATGTATTTTTTTTTTTTACCATAATTGAGATTTTCCAGTTTATTGATTTCTTGTTCATAGGAAGAAGATAGTGTTTTTCCCCTATGGTTTCACTGGAATGTTATTATTGTTTTTCATTCCATGTTGGGTTTTCTGGTTTTCCAGACCTGGAGTTGTTAATTGCTCAGCCAGGACAGGATTGGATATGCTCACAAAGCACTATGCTGAGGCTATTGGATTCGAGATTGTTTTTTTTTTGCCAGACAGTGAAGATGATTTTGCTTCCTATACAGAATTTTTACGCTACCTGGGTTCAAAGGACCGTGCAGGTGTTGCAAAATTCGATGATGGAACAACCTTATTCTTGGTGCCTCCATCAGATTTCTTAACCAAGGTTTTGAAAGTTGTCGGCCCAGAGCGTTTATATGGTGTTGTCCTCAAGTTGCCTCAACAATCAATGCATCCATCACAGATCGTTGATAGACAGACGATTCTGCCGCCTCATCCTGATTACAGTTTAACCTATCCTAAGGACCAACAAGTTTTTCCAGTCAACTACGGCAGGTTTTCACATGATGACTCAAAGGTTCCAGCAAAACAACATTTTCTGCCTGCCAGTGAGTCCTTTTCGGTGCAGTCAAGTTCCCTGGATTGTGGGTCAAATAATACTGCTGTTGTTTCTCAAGCTGGAGTCGCTTTAACTCCAGAATTGATCGCAACTTTAGCTTCATTCTTGCCTTCAGCTACTCAGTCATCTGCTGGAGAAGGAGCTCTGTCAACATTGGGCTCCTCCACAATCAGACCCCAATTTCAGCAATCTTTTACTCCAAGTGGTGATGTTTCTCATGGACTGTATCCATCTGACCCTGCTGGTCATTCAGTTGAACGGTTGGGAAATCCATTAAATCCTTTGACCCAACCTCAAGTTCAACAGTACTCATCTTTTGGGAGTACTTCGAACCAGTCCGCTCAAGTGGTCCATGGAAGTGCTCAATTTCAAGAGTCAACTGTTAGCTTGCAACATCAAGGCATACTGTCTTCTAGGCCATTGACTAATTTCTCAATTCCTTCTCAAAGTGCACACATTGCTGTTTCCCCTTCAGTCAGTCATCAGTATCAGTTTGATGTTCCACCTGATAATCAAAAGGTTGGAATGGTGCATGCAACAGATGCCTCCACAGTATCTGGTTCCCAAGCTTATCATCAACCTATCAATGCTACTTCCATGTCAAATCAGGTTAATTTTTCAAAACCGCAAAACGTCATGTCATTGTCAACTGAAAAAGTGAATCTAGATCACCCAAATCAGGTACAGCAGCTTCAGTCTGTGTTCTCTGGAGCTGGTCAGGGCACATCTGAGGATGAGGTTGATAAGAATCACCGATACCATTCAACACTACAATTTGCAGCTAATCTCCTCCTCCAGATACAAAATGAGCAGCAGACAAACACTACTGCAGGGCAAGGGACTGGAAATCACTTATGAGATTTCACTAATCTAGGTAATTATTTCTTGAATGAATAATACTCATTTAAAAGAAAATTATCTCTTTGCTAAGAGTGATGATTTAGCTAATTTAGGGAGTACAGCTTTTGGTGTTTTGTATTTGCATATGATGAAGCACATCAGATTTGTCCTGTTTGTCATTTGTTTATAGTTTTATCACAGTTTTAATTCAGTATCTTCTTTAGGGTGACTGAAATGCATTTAGTATGATGTCTGCCTGTCTGGCTGTACATGGGTTCTGAAAGGTACAAAATTTGAATTATCTCTGGAATTTAAGGTTTGCTTCCATTTGAAGTACTCTAAATATGCTGTGGTGTTGAGTTCTTAGATGTATCCCAAAGTATGTGTACATAGTTTTCAGGAGCAACACAGCATATGAAAATATCAAAATAATATTCCTCATATAGTGTTGTTTCGTGCTGAATTGCATAAGGGGAACAACTTCACCAGTATGTTCGTGTTTGTTTAATTTATCTTTAGGCATGAGATATATATATATATATATATATATATATATATATATATATATATATAATTATATATTTAGAGAAAAATATTTGGGCATGATTTTACCGCTTGTCTGGTGTTGCTCCTTTTCATATATCAATTATTAAGCCTTGAATATAGGAGACTTTAGCCTTAGTATGTGTTTGTCCTTAACCCTACGTCACCATTTTGCATTATTTTTCCTAAACTATTCACATTTTTGGAAGCTATGATGAATGGTTGATTTGTGGCTTTATTATGGAAATGTTACCTTGGTAGTTATTTTTAGGGACGTTTTATGCGAGTCGGATGTCTATGTTGACAATATCACTGGCAATATTGAAAATAAAGGTTTGGTGTTGCAAGAAAAGTAGTCAAGGTTTATTTTCTTTTATTTGATAGGAAGGATTCAAAGGTTTTTTTGATATACTAAGTATAGATTTGCCTTGCAGTGAAGTTTATTCTTGGTGACATTAAGGATCACAAAAACCTGCATAATTCAATTTTGGAGTAGCCTTTTATAGGCTGATGGTTGTATAAGGTTTTTTTCTTTTTCAACAAAAAAAAGAAAGGTTCTTTATCTGTTTGGATTTTTGCTACTTTCAGTGATTGAGATAAACAATAAACTTTTGCATCATCTCTATCAATTGGAAATTTTGTCTCTAGTCTGTCGAGTTTGCTGTGTTGTTTTGGAATTTTAGATGATAGGCATTTGCCTATTTTGTTTTGGTAACTTCTTTGGATTATTGACCTGATTGCTTTCGATTTTGGTACTCCGGACTTCTTCTGGTCTCATGGTGGGTGAATAGATTATATGTTTATCGCTGCATTTACTATTGACCTGTCCAAATTTGCTTCTTTATATATATCCTATACCTATGATCGATTGTTCTCTGTGAATGTCATTCAGCATTTTGTGTTCTGCGTTTTGCCTAAAATTGTGTTAATAGGTTTTTTGATATATTTGTCTAACACTTGTATTACAGCTTAATTATTTTCTTGTCTGTGGAGCTTTCTCTTCTTAGAGTTACGTTTACTTATTATGCTAACCGTTAGGTTCTTAATTATTGTCATATTGTAACTATTGTGAGTTGTAATTGAACTTTGTATTAGTTTTACAAAATGTGAAAAAAAAAATGAAGTTATTATGTCTCTTAACTTTGTAAATCAAACAGCTCTACGCATGTTGAGTCTCTAACTTGTCAAAAGTAACTTCAAAAAATTAGTTAGTTCTGAAATCTAAGTCCAGTAATTTTTGACTGGTTTCTAATAATACTATTTTGTTTGGTTTCTGCTACCCAAAAATGACAGGATTATTGACTTAATCCACTTGGTTAGGGATATACTTCATAGGCAGTGAATGCATTAACAAAATCAACTATGCCTTCAATTCTTGGAGGAACCCAAGTGCTACACATTATTAGTAGAATGAGTGGGTAGAATTTAAACGACACATAAACCCACTGAGAGCCATTTCGTTTTTTTTTTATTGTTTTTTTTTTTATTGATCGTCGTGTGATGTCTTAATAGGCGAATATTTTGGTAAGAATGAATGTTTTAAAATCAATCTTAAATCATTTTGTTAACCAAATTTTAACCTTGATGTTACTGTTTTTAAAAGCTAATAAACATTTATAATCTGCTGTTGGTATGGTTGAAAACAATGAAATTTTAGTTTCTTGAAGCATATTCAAATGACAGTTGGAGGATCTAGATGAAGGATACACATACTGAAATACTTAACTAGGAATTGACGACACTTTGTACAAGCAAAAATAAAAAAATGTATAAAAACTTAACATGTCACATTTGCCGTGTTGCATCTTTGTAGATTTTGTGCGTTGATATACTATACAGACATAATATAGTTGATGGGTTAGTTTATTGTCATTAGGTTTCAATACAACGGTCGCCAAAAATTACAGATTTGAATTATTATTATTTTAAAAAAAAAAAATTAAGCTAAAAGAAACCAACTCTGCTCAACTTCCCTAACTTCCACGATTATCAGTTTTCCTTGATGACTCTTTACAAAACCTACTATGCATTACTTCCGACAGAGTGGCTGCCACTGAATTTATGTCATGTGTGGTTGGATATCTGCCATATGGCATATTGGCATGATTCGATGTATTGAATTTTTTCTCTAAATTTTGGGGTGGAAAAATTCTATTAATTGGGTTAATTTAATCTAACTGGCCAATCTTGATTTCAATTTTCCAGTGCATAGATGTGAAAATGCTGATTTGTTGTGTAATCTATATAAATCATGATTATTTGTTGCTCTTTTTTCTTTAAAGGCTAAGATAACGAATAAGAAACACTTTCGTCTTTTTGTTAAGGGTGAAACCTAACAATCCTGTTCCATTTTTGTAGGTAGTTTGGGCCAATACGGTTCTCACGTTTCTTCAAAAGGGGCACAGCATAAAGGGTGATTTTGTTTTGATTAGATTGGATTGTCAGGGATTAGATTTTGTAGAAAGACTTTTCATTTTGGGGTTTTTTTTTCCTTCTATTTAAATCAATCCAAAAAGAAAAAAAGAAACCATCTCAATTAATTATTCACGCGTTAATTGGCCATTTGGTCTCATTCTATACGACTATACGGCTATCTAAATATTAGTCCATTTTTTGCCTTGTGGTTGGATGGGCATTACTCCCCTCTGTATAGATAATATATGTTTATGGAGGGGGTAAATGTATCCAAACACTATCATCTTTAGAGACAAATTTAATCCTCCCTAGACATCCATACGGGGAGGAGGTAATGCTCGTTCACCCTCAAAGGGTGAGTAAAAGTGAACTCTCTAAATATTGTGTAAAATTCTACTTGTGTGAATAGTTCTTTGTAATTTTTAAGGGACAAATTAGGTTTTTCCTTCTTATTGTTGTTATTAAGACGATACACCATTACACTTTGCGTCCCTACCTCACAAAACATACATGAATATCAACTAGGGGTGTGTAAAAAACTGTCAAACCGACCAACCCAACCCATAAAGTTTGGGTTGGTTCGATTACAAATATAAAAATTGGGTGGGTCGGTTTGTCTTTTGGGCAAACCGATTAAAGGTGGTTTGGTTTGGGTTGAATGAAATAATTCACCAAACCACATATTTTAGAAAGTAAAACTAAAACATAAAATTCACTTACGTTTTCTATTCAGTGTATGTTTTATAACTTTTACCGATTACTTTAAGTTTTTATAGTTTATTTATTTGTTTTGATACAATTTTTCTGATTAATTGATGTAATAGGGTTTCAAAAGCAGAGACGATGTCAAACATGTCTTTAATTGGTAATTATTGATTTGACTTTTATGTACTTCCTATATATATAATTAATATTTCATATTATGTTTATTTAATTTAAATATTTTTTATAATATAATACCTGAAAATAAAAGATTTTTGAGTTAAAATCTAAAAGGATAAATCAATCCAAACAAACCTGACCGTTTTTGGCTTGGTTTGAATCGGTTTGAAAAATCAAATTGGTTTGGATTGGGTTGAAATATAGCAAAACCGATCCATATTGGTTTGGTTTGATATTGAGCTTCAACTCGAACCAAACCGAAAACGTACACCCATAATATCAACATTTTCTATTTATTCTTTGAAGGGCAAATTGCACAAGCATTACCCAAAGTTAGTTATGATTACAAGCATATGGCACTTTGGGGTTATTAGCGAAATATCTACCCGACATTTGATAAATGTCGTACGGACATATAATACTGTTAATCCGTAACGTTTTTGGATAATATGATATTTTTATACCAAAATAAAATCAAATTGAAAAAAGAAGAAGTTAAGGTCTTGTCCTGCAATTGTTTTTCAGTGCGTTTTTGTTTTTATTTTTTAAAAACAATTTCGAATTCATGTTCGTTAACCCTTTATCATTTTATTTTCAAAAAATTAAAAATATAATCGTGTTAACAGTGAAATATTTGAAAAATGTAAAATCCTTATTTATATTTATGTTTTTGTTTTTTTTTTGTCTTTCATTTTTTTTAATAAAAAAATTACTTTTTCTTTAAACTATTAATTATATTGTTATGTGTTTAGTATGGTTAGGTCAGGACGAGACAAGAGTGTCAAATGACAAAAGTGTCTTTCTTATATATATATATATATATATTCTAGAATAATTTATTTTCAATTAGAGCTAAAAGCATTCATGCAATAATATATATATATATATAATATTATAATTATTACATATGTATATATTATAATATTATATATATATATATTATAATTATAGAGATAATATATATAAAATATATCACAACTATATATTATAATATTTATATATTAATGATGTATATTTTTCCGATCCTGGAAAATACACGAAAGAATTTGGAGAGGAGGAAGAAGAATTAAGCAGAGAAAAATGAAGGAGATAATTTGCTTCAATATATTCAAAACTTTAATTAATTGAAACAATGCTATATATAGCATGCTACAAAGAAGCTAAATAACTAATAACAAAATAATACCAAATAACAAGGAAACAATTAAACAACAGTTACATATTTTAAGGAGCCCACTAAAAATAACTAGCATCCACTAAATATGAGCAATCAGTGCCAGTTTTAGGGATGTACATATATCTTCGGGGTTCCAAATCCCCGCATCTCCATCCCCATTTGAGGATTTTTTTTTGGGAAAAAATAGAGAAATGAGGGGGAGGGGGGGATGATTTTCATCCCCAAATTAAGATAGGGATGGGGATGGGGATGGGGATGGGGATGGGGATGGGGAGGGGTTCCCCATCCCCATTTCCCCATTTCCCCATTTCCCCATTTCCCCTACAATAAAATTGAAATGAGGATGGGGATGGAGATCCTCATTTCTCCATTTCTCCCAAAAGTATATAAATATAATTATAATATATATTTAAATTATTTGAAACATTTTATGTTGAATTTGTATTGCATTGATATTTTTTATTTGTAATGAAAGACTTGTTTTTTTTAATTTAATTTATAATTTTTAGTTAAATAGGGAAATGAGAAAATGGGGGAACAGATAATACGAGAAAATAGAAAAAAAAATGAGAAAAATGGGGAATTGGGGATGGGGATGGGGATGGGGGGACCTCCCCCCAAACATCTCCATTCCCATTTTCCCCAAATGGGGAAATGGGGGGGGGGGGAGATGGGGGAAGGGTATAGGAAGTGGGGATGGGGATGGGGATGGGGATGGGGGGGACCTATATCCATCCTCATTCCCCAAACGTGCATCCCTAGGTGCCGCTAAGGCAACTAATGCATCAATCAAAGGAAACAATGAGAAGGGTTTGCAATAATGAAAAAGATATAATGGGTAATGGGTCAACATTGCACATATCATTCCATCTTTCCCAAATCATCATTGTCCTCAAGGATGGAACCTTAGAATAATAGCCCAAACGCAAAATTAATTGCAAATGGCGCAATTTGCCCATGTCGCCAAAATGCCAAATCAATTCATCAGAACAAATTCAAAATTTCTCTTTTGACTTTATGATTCTTTTATCAAACACTAAACTTTGACTTCTCTCTTCCTAAAATTGTCGCCTAGAAACTACACCAAACAAATTTCCCAAATCTTCTTCTTCTTCTTCTTCGACAAACCAAAGCCGAAATCCATAATTCCTCTTCTGAAACCCCTAATCTCTTTTTCAATAAAACCCCAAATCAAATCATTCGAAATCCTAATAAATTCTTTTCTTCTTCAATTCACCCTCAATCCCTAATTCCTTTCTTCTTCCAACCCTCGTGGGAGTCTTGGGCTATCCAGCAGCGGGGCAAGCGCTGAGGAGGCGGCAAGGCAACACGTGATAGTGATGGTCACGGTAGCGAGAGAAACATCACCCAAATTGTAACCTAAAGCTTCTACTTCTTCAATTGATCCATTTCCTCCCGGATTAAACACCGGCAATGGAACCACGGCGTACCTTCGGTTTCAGATCATTTCCAGAGCATGGTTGCCCACCGGTGAGTCTAGAAGCGATCTTTCTAGTCTTGTACGGAGTCAATCTCCATCCGGCAACGTCGTGGTGGGTGTTGTAACTGCTATCGAGGAGATGCAGTGGACGATGTGGAGTAGCTTGAAGGCGACAGTTGCAGAGGCGTCTATGGCAGTAGGCAGGTTCTAGTAAGGTTTCCCTTTCGTGGCTTGCTTCAATTTTTGGCCCATAGCCTCTATTGTTTGTGCTGTTGAGTTAGTTTTTGGTTTTTGGTTTTTGGTCAGTGTCTTTAGGTGGTTTATCTGGCAATGGTTTTTGGAATGGTGGTTCCAGTTGTAGACATATATGTGGTGGTGGAAGTGGCATGGCGATTGTGGACGGTTTCTATCGGGATAAATAGGTTGAGCTCTTCCTCTACAAGGTTACTGTTACAATTAACCTATAGGGCTCGGAGTTCAGTCAGGATGGAATGAATGGCGACATGGATTTGGTTGATTTTGTTGTTGAGGAGGTCAAATCTGGACTCATGACGAGCCATAATTTGATAGACTTTATTACGGAACTCAGTATCCATGAACCGAACAGCTCCGATACCAATTGATGTGTATTTTTCCGATCTTGAAAAAAAATACACAGAAGAATTTAGAGGAGATTAGAACAATTAGAGAGATAGATAGATATAGAGGATTTCATTTCTTTATATTTCGTCCCCTTTAATTGAATTCAAATTAAGTCTTATATAGGCTTTACAATTAACAACCGACTCTGAATACAGCCTGAAAATAAGGGAGCCAATATCCCACTAACAACAGATAAATAAATAGATAATGATCAGTAACAATCACGTCTAATGACCATTAGCATTAAGGTCCTAACAAAAGGGAACGACCAACCACTAACTTACTTAACTAATTCAATAACAAAGATAAATAACAACAAACAACCCAAAACAAACTAATCAGTGTTTATACGTCCCCTACTTGCAACCCATGTCTTCTTATGCTCCACGTACAACGAGTATCTATATATATATATATATATATATATATATATATATATATAGTGATTTTTTAGTCAGTGCGTACTGATATAAGTTATATTAATGCATTGCATGTGGACCATTGACTATGAAGAAGTTTTGACAAGTGCATACACTTGGAGTCAAAGTATGTAAATCTAATGGTCCACATCCAACGCACTGACGAATTTATATCAATGCGCACTTACTTGATTTTTTTTTTATATATATACTATATTATATATATATATATATATATATATATATTATAGTGTATTTAAATAAATGAATATGTATAATAATATATATTATGAATTATATAAGATATATTGTAATATATTATGTATAATTATATATAAAAATCTAAAATATTATAAAAAAATATAATAATATAATAATATATATTATTATAATATACATTACAATATAGGTAATAATATTTAATATATATTTAATATATTATATATATATATATATATATATATATATATATTAGTAATATATATATATTATAATTATTTATTTATAATTTAAGAGTTTAGTTTTAATTAATTGATTTTTTTTCTATGTTTTTTTGAAGTAATTTGTGAAGTGTTACTTTTATTTAATTTATAAATTACAATACAAAAATCATATTGGTTAATTATTTAATCAATCAATTTATAATTGTTATAATATTAAACAAACTGTAAAAATTGATATTTCAATTTTTGATAGTTTTCGGATAACCTACCAGACGTGTTTTTTCTATTTTTATTTTTAAAATATAGCTCTTAGTGTATGTTATCAGACACATTTTTAGATTTCAAAACTGAAACCAGAAACACTGTTTTCATTTTCATTTTCATTTTCCTTTTCTAAAAACAGTAAACCAAAAACGCTTACAAGACGGACTCTAATATTCAATTTATTAGTTTAATATATTTTAATTAACTAAAAAAATAAAATAAAATTGAAGAAGGAGATAGAGATCGTCCCCAACTAATCATAGACGGAGTGATCTCCGATCTCTTTCTCCAAAAAAAAAGAAAGGGAAATCCCCATCCCATTTCTATCTCTCTTTTCTATATTATTTCTCTCTTTTACTATTGGTTGATGTTTGGGTTGGATTTTGATGGTGGTGGTTGAAGTTTGGGTTTAAATTTGGATTTGGTGGTTGATTTTCAGTTTGGGTTTGATTGTGTTTTTGTTTGTTGAGAAAATTAAAGAAAATGTATGTGACTTGGAAAATGATAAGTGTTCGGACAATGAGAAAGAGAGAAAAAAAAATGGGAGGATTCTAGAAAAGTAAAGGCTATGAGGCTATCCGATAAAGATTTTTTGTCATGTTTTCGTTTTTGGTTTTTGAAAACAATTTTGAATCCCCGTTCATTAACGATTTTTCATTTTATATTAAAAAAAAACAATGTTAAAATTAAAAAACATGAAAAACATGAAAAACACATTAAACATGTTTTTCATGTTTTTCATTTTTTTTTAAAACACTGATCTTAAACATGTTTTCAAGTTTTAGATTGGAAACTATTTTACGCATTGGGTTTGGGCTGTTAAATGTAGGGGTTTTTGTAATTAGGGCTCTGTATAATTTGAAAACGTTACTTATTCATTTATCTTTACATTTTTCATCAAACCGATTCTTATATAATTAAAAATAGCTCATTCTAGTCATACCGTTTGTCAAACTTGACAATATCAAGGGTGCTTTAGTATTCTCATATGCCATAATTGATAAAAAAGGAAAAAAAGAACAGGAGATATGGATTTCCACCGTCTATCTTTAAGATGAACGATAGAGAGATAAAAAACATAATTTTAAATATTTTGGCAGGAAAACATTTTACTCATAACACATTCACTCTTATTCTAAAAGTAAAATAGACTTTTAGTTAATTATGTAATCATTCTCCGTCCAAAATTTAGTCAAATTGGTCTAAATGAGTTATTTTTAATTATTTAAGGATCAGTTGGATGAAAATGTAAAGATAAGTAATTTCCAAATTAAATAGGGATTCAATTGTAAAAACCCCTAAAATGTAATATTCCGGTTAATAGAAACTTGACATTTGACAGGATGTTATCCGTGCCGATTGCACGTGTCAAAGCCCCTGCAATCGATACATTTCACGTGCGAAAGCTAGTCGCTCTCTGCCTGTGTAAATGCGTGTCTTTGGGTTTTTGGGTCGGCAGAAGAAGAGAAGAGAAGAGAGCACCCTGAACTCAGCAGAAGATGTGGTTGGAGAGTCTTGGTGATCTAGCATTGCACATCGTATTATCTAAACTGGGGCCACAAGACACGGCTCTAGTGTCTTGTGTCAGCAAGAGGTTCAAAATCACTGCCTCTGAAGACTGTCTCTGGTCTAAATTCTGCTCGCTAGATCTCGATCTTCATGCCCCTCTTGACCCAAATGGAAATCTCGCTCCTTCTTTTAAGGTATTGATTTTTTTTTTTAATGTGTATGTGGGTTTATCGAGTGTGTTTTTATTGTGGGTTCGTTTCAATTTGTGTATGTGTGTGTGTGTTTTTTTTTTTGGATTAGAAGAAGAAAGAGGACATTTTGGTGCAAGTATTTATGTGGGGTGTCTGTTTTTCAATATATTTTGGCGTGTGTTTCCAAATATTGAATCTTTATGGAACCAAATTTTTTATTCTCCTTTTGTGTTGTGAATACCATGAGAGATGTATTTGACTGATATAGAAGCAATGACTGAAAAAAGAAAGCAAGAAAATCTGGATTAATATTTAAGCGTGAAACATTGTGACTAAAGTTCAAACAAGTTCAATTTCAATTTTGCTTGTGTTGATTTGTTTACTGCAAGTGTAAGAATATCCTCTGTATGAATAACATAAATAATTTGATATTCTTATATTAAATAGACATGACTGGCAACTTAGTAAAACTGCTTACAAGTTGTTGTGTAATGATCTTGAGCAGAGTAACAGTATACATTGGGATTGTGTCATTGAACAGGGTTAAGAGCCTTTACAGATAAAGGCTTTAAAAGGTTTAATCTTGATGGCTATTTAGTTAGCTATGGTCTAAGTCTTAACATACCCAGATTTTTTACCTGATAGATTGTATAAAAGGTATTGAGGGCTTGAGGCTAATCTTAATAGGTGAATTGGTAGCAAAAGGTTAAGGAATATGAGGGTTAAGGAATATGAGGCACTGCCTGTAAGCAAAGGGTATAACAAATAGGGCTGAGATGGAGTACAGATTGAATTGACAAGTTTAACAATTGTTCAAGACGGCCATTAATTTTTCATACTGTATATTGAAGAATTTTGCTTATAAGATTTAATGATTTATAATTGAGGACTGGGAGGGTTAAGGTGGCTGTGTGAGGGTTTGCAAAGTGGACAATTCGATGATATTGCTGTGTGATAAGAGAATACAAATGCGATTTTGCTATGCAAATATGGTTCGACGGTCTTTTTTTAGGAGATTTTTTCTCCTAAATTTTGAAGAATCAATGCATTTTTACTAACTGCTCCATTTCCTTTATCTTTCCAGGCAGTTTATCAGATGTGGCGAGAAGCGTTTGGTATGTATCCTTGGCCTCTAGTTAAAAGAGTTAAAAGATGTTGGGATGGACTTAAAAACTGGTTGACCATAAATTTTCCAGAGGCCAAGGCTACACTTCGAAGGGGTGCATCAGAAGCAGAGCTTCAGGAGTTAGAAAACGTATTAAAAGTGAGACTGCCTATCCCTACGAGGATTCTCTATCGTTTCTGTGATGGCCAAGAATCCATGGGCAACGATTTTGATAGTGTAGTTGGCAGTTCGTTGGGCATTATTGGTGGCTACTCTTTTTATGGTCATCTGATTAATGTGTATTTGTTACCTTTGAGTCAGATAATCCAGTACACAAAGGAGATAACGCGTCAATTAAGTTTTCCCAGCAGATCGAAGTATATTTTAGTGGCTGCTTCTTCAACATCTAGTCAGAAATATTTCTTCCTCAGCTGTGCCAGTGGCCAACTCTATGTTGGTACCAGAAATCTTGTTTTAGTTGAAATGATTCCGTGCGTACCAAATGCACTTATAAGTTTGAGGAATGGAGTTAACAATGCTCAACAGCAGGATGGAATGCTGCTATGGTTGGAAGAACATGGCCATCGCCTACAAAATGGAATTATCAAACTTCTTGAAGATAAAATCCGAAGTATTAATCTGTTTCCTGAGGAACCTCCCCTTTGTTGTTCTGCGGTAACCAACGGTGTGAAGGTAAGTTACTGTATTGAGTTGTGTATTACCTTTTTTTTGTGCATCCCTTATATCACTTTTTCCTTTATAATTTAGGGTTTGGGGTTGTTGGAGGTAGAGTGGGGTGTTCCCTTTGGTGAGTTAATTAGTTGGGTTAGAGTTTTTCGTTTTTGTTGAGGATGTTGGGGATGGGTTGTCTGTGCTGTAATACCTACTTGGGTCTTAATAATTTCATTTGTAAGAGAATCATCAATACTACTGTGGTTATAAATGATCCAGGCAAATCATATCCAAACACTCTATTCCTTTTTAAACTTGCAGAATATTTTGCATCTCATATAATATTTAGTAGGCTAGACCTATATCATATAATATTAAGTGTTACAAGTTACCTTTATTCATCTTTGATTTCGACTAGCTTTCTTTGTGCCCTAAGAGTTTTCTTGTTGATGCTCTTTGTCTTTATATACAGCTTTGTTAGAATGCGTGTATACTATTGTTAGGTCATTTCTAACTGCGGTTATTGATAGGGTATAAGATTTTGGTTTTACCAAGAGTGCCTATTTTCGAGCCCCCCCATGTTATTTAGAATTTGTTAAGTATTTGTGTTTGGGCTTGAGCCATGTGGCAATCCCCGTTGGTCTTGCTCATGAGAGGGTGTGTTAAAGTTATAAATTCTATTGTTGGGTTCTTTCCTAACAACTTAAGCTTTTGGGTCTAATAGTTACAGATAAGTTTCTCTTGTCTAAATGTATTATGTACATATGTATATTCTATCATGAAATTTTATCCATACTGACATCAGTTTTTATAAACCTTTCATGTATAAGAGAATGTATTTCTTGATGCACAGGTCATTTTTGCAGCTATAAATTTATCAAGTTTTGCATGTAATACTGTCATTTTCTTATTGTTATCAAAAAAAAAAAAAAAAAAAAGGAAAAAGAAAAAAAAGAAAAGAGATAAAAATGATTTTCTACTGCAGGTTCGTGCTTCTGCTGTATTTATACCGGAGTTAGCTGATCTTCAAGATGATTCTGAGAAATACTTATTCGCTTATTCAATCCGAATGTCCCTTCTGCCTGAAGGATGCATCTTAAATGGAATGACATTCAGCTCGTGCCAACTGCAATTGAGGCACTGGATCATCCGTGCTAATAATGTTGTAGTATCTGATATTAATGGAGAGGCTGTGATTGGACAGGTACGACGTTATTTGACCAGTTACTTTTTCTTGTTGCATATCTCCCTGTAGAAATTTTAAGTGGACTCAAGTTTTTAAAGAATTTCTGTGTTATTTAGGTTTTCTCATAAGGAACCTTACTTGTTCAGAGACCTGTCGTTACCAATGAGTTATTGGTTCTGTCTGTCCGTGTGAGGAGATTTTTACAAACTTTAAAAGGATATTTAGTCTCCTTAATTTTTTTCTTGCTACAAAAAATTATAAATTGTTAGATGCACTGTGAAGTAATATCATGTCTTTCATTTATGCCTCCGATAATGTATGCCCTTATTAGGTTGGGTAAGACAAAAAAGGTGGTAGAAAAATAAAGTGGGTGGCTTAAGTAGGGATTAAAAATATATTAAAATCAGACGAGTATGTTTCTCCTCCCACATGTTAATGAAAACAATTAAAACAATTACTATCTACGCCAGAATTAGGAATCTTGAGTTGGAAAAGATTGATTAATTTGAAGGTTTCTCTACTTGTTTCATGCACAGCAAACTAAGAGAGCCATGTGATATTCTTTTTTTGAGTACGTTGGAGAGGTAAACTCCTGAAGAATTCTGATTTGAGACTCTTAGTGGAGATAATGCACATAGCTTGATTCATATTAAGAGCGAAAATCCCCTTAATATGTAAACATGTTCCAATTACCTTGTTGTTTTCAAATGTTCTATTTCATGGCTGTGTAAAAACCTTATGTTAGGGTTTGAATATAATTTTTCTAGAAAAGATAAAATAAGAAAGAAAAATGTTATAATGGTCCCTAATGTCTCTCTGACCTGTAGTTGAAGCATATAACTGCCTTTGGCTCGGATTTAACTCCCTTCAACCATGTTTGCAGTGACATTGTTACTCTGGGTAAAGCTTTATCTACTTGGAAACCAGATTCTATGATATTTCCCCTGTTACACAGAATTTTTTTAATTTGAAGAATCCAATTTAGGATAATGAAACATAGAGTAAGGAAAAGAGAAGTTGTTTTAGTTTATACAGAAAAAGCCTTGTCAGATATTTTCATTTTATCATTATGCATTGTTTCATAAAATTGCTGGATTAGATCTTAAGCAAACTGCTATCTTTGCGTAAAAAGTTAAAGTTGGGAAGCAGTTGAAAATTGAAATATGAATCTGGAGCAACCTAAATGGGTTTGGCATTTAGAGACTTAAAATAAATTTTGAGTTGGATATGTGCTTATGAGAGCAGTGTGGCATGTGCATGGTATGGAAAGATTTTAAGGATTTTAATGTTCTGTCAATGTCTTACCCTGTAAAAGGACCAGTATGCCTTTACGGAGTTGAGACTTGAGAAGAAAAAAGAAAGAACTGAAGATTTGATACACCATGGTTCTTTTAGAATTATGTAGTTGAAGTTCATTTAATGATTGTAATTAGTGGTTGTTTTGGTGGGTGTAAATAGCTGTAGTTAGGTGGGATGGTTACTGTTAAGTGTAATTACTATCTCTCTTCTTTGTAGGTCTCCTACTTGTATTTAACCCTTTCTTCTTTATGTCAGAATCAAGAAAGCATATATATTTTTTATTCTTCATGGTATTAGAGCCCCTTCTTTTCTAGGGTTTCCTTCTTGACCTTCATTGTCAATTTTTTTTTTGCTTTTACCTAGCCTCATTGCCGTTGTTTTGAATCAACCCGCATTATTGATTAATCTTTAAAGTTCTTTCATGTCGTTTCAAACTACTACCGAAATCATGTTTGATACACCCAAATCCATCACCCTTGCAAACCCTGTTCATATTGAAAAACCCAACACTTCAGCTTACTACTTCCAAACTTGATGGGCAGAATTTTATGGAATGGAGTCGATTCGTAAAAATTTCCCTGAAAAGTAAGGGGAAGTTTAAGTATGTTAGTGGAGCTGCTCAACCACCTGATAGAAAGTATGAGAGTTGGGATATAGAAAACTAAATGGTAATGCCTTGCTGCTTCACCCATGGAACTTAGGATCAGAAAAACCTACATGCTACTGTCAAATGCCAAAGATATTTGGGATGGTGTAAACAAGACATATACCAAAGTTGAGTTCGTCACTCAGATTTTTCAGGTCAAGAGGTAGATTTACAACACTAAGCAGGGATCTATGAGTGTTACTGATTACTACAACACTCTCCAAGGACTGCTGACAGAGCTTGACCTATACCAGAATGTTGAACCAAAATCGTCTGAAAATGCAAAAACTACAAAAGATCTTATGGAAAGGGAATGAGTCATACAATTCCTAGTAGGACTCAAGTCACTCAAGTCAGATTATGATGAAGCTAGAGACAGAGTGCTTGGAAGAGATCCGTTGCCCGACCTTGATGGAGCTTTTGCAATCATTAGAGGAGAGGAGAAGAGAGCAATAAAGAACTAATTAGCACCAAAAACATGGAGGAAGGTGACATAACTGCTGAAAATTCTACAATTGCATCAAGAAGAGTTGTTGATAACAAGAAGTCTCAAGACAAGGAGAATTTGTGGTGTGACTACTACCACAAACAGAGGCACACATGGGCTATGTGATGGAAGCTTCATGGGAAGCCATAGGATCTTAAACAGTTTGACACAAGGAGGACCTCCTCCCAACCAGTCAGGTCATGCGAATCAAATAACAACCGTGACTGGTAATCATGGACAAGGAACTGACATGTTGAATCAATTGGATATAGAGAGACTTAAGCAACTCCTGAATCAACTGGACATTCCCGACACCAACACCAGTTTCAGCACCTCTGTTACAGGTTCTTGTTCAATGGCCTATTTAGGTACACATGTACCTTTAATATCTAGTAAAACCCACTCATGCGCCTGGATCATTGATTCAGGTGCATTTGACCACATGACCAATTTACAGAATATCTTTTCTAATTATTCACTATGTACTGGTAAGCAAAAAATTAAGGTTGCTGATGGTACATTTTCCTTGGTTGCTGGCCAAGGGACTGTAAAAATCTCAGACAAAATCATTTTACATCCCGTCTTACATGTTCCAAACCTTAACCATAGTTTGTTATCTATTGGGAAGCTCACAAAAGACCTAAATTGCTTAGTTAATTTTTTCAACACCTAACACCAGTTTCAGCACCTCTGTTACATGTTCTTGCTCAATGGCCTCTTCAGGTACACACTACACAGACACCTTTAATGTCTAGTGAAACCCACTCTTGCATTTAGATCATTAATTCAGGTGCATTTGACCACATGACTAATTTACCTAATATCTTCTCTAATTAATCACCATGTTCTGGCAAGCAAAAAATTAGGGTTTGCTGATGGTATGTTTTCCTCGGTTGTTGGTCAAGGGATTGTAAAAACAAAATTATTTTACATTTCGTTTTACATGTTCTAAACCTGAACCATAATTTGTTATCTACTAGGAAGCTCACATAAGACCTAAATTGCTCAGTTAATTTTTTCAACACCAACACCAGTTTTTGCACCTCAATTGTTGGTTCTTGCTCAATGGCCTCTTCAGGTACACAAGCACCTTTAATATCTAGCAAAACCCACTCTTGCACCTAGATCATTGATTCAAGTGTATCTGACCACATGACCAATTTACCTAATATCTTCTCTAATTATTCACCATGTTCTGGTAAGCAAAAAATTAGGGTTGCTGATGGTACGTTTTCATCGGTTGCTGGTCAAGGGACTGTAAAAATTTCAGACAAAATTATTTTACATTCCGTATTACATGTTCCAAACCTTAACCATAATTTGTTGTCTATTGGGAAGCTCACAAAAGACCTAAATTGCTCAGTTAATTTTTTCCTCTTGGCTATTATTTTCAGGATCAATCAGGGAAGATGATTGGGCTCGGTAAGCTGAGAGATGGACTTTACTAATTGGATACTGACTGGAGTGGAGAAGGAGAGTCGCAATGTTTAGTTTCCCATAGTACTTGTGTTAACTAGATTTATCTTTAGCATAGACGTTTAGGACACCCAGCATTCACCCTACTGGGAAAATTGTTTCCAAAGTTATTTCAAGGATTAATTGTCAGCAGTTTACAGTGTGAGTCCTTATTTTGGCTAAAAGTCATCGTACTACTTTTTCCAATAAAAGTTCATTTTTCAACTCCTTTCAAACTAATTCATCCTGATGTATTGGGGCCATCCCGTGTTACTAATGTGTCCGGTACTCATTGGTTTGCCACCTTTATTGATGACTGTACTAGACTTACATGGGTTTACCTAATGAAGAATAAGTATGAAGTTCCTTTTATTTCCTCCAAATTTCACAAGTTCATAAGAAATCAGTTTGTGGTGAATATAGGAACTCTGAGGTCTGATAATGGGAGGGAGTATTTTAAAAAGGAACTTATGTCATATCTATCTAATGAGGGCGTATTACACCAGTCAACATGCATTGACACACCTCAGCAGAATGGTGTGGTTGAGAGGAAGAACCGACACCTTCTTAAAGTTGCCCGTTCTCTTCTATATCAAACTAGGGTACCAAAGAATTTTTGGGGAGATGATGTCCTTACAGGAGCCTACCTTATCAACCTAATGCCTATAGTAGTTCTAGTAAACCAGAGTCCTGTTAAGAAGTTGATGGAATTTTTTCCAGGTGGTTAGGGAATTGGGTTTTTACCACCAAAGGTATTCGGTTGTGTGGCATATGTCCATATTTAATCTCCCATACGCAGCAAGCTTGATCCTAGAGCTCTAAAATGCATATTTTTAGGATATTCCCCAACAAAAAAAGGGATATAAGTGCTATTGTCCCACTAATAAAAAAACATATATCACTATGGATGTGCTTTTTGTTGAAGATCAGTGTTACTACAACAACACTTATCTTCAAGGGAAGAGTAATGCAAACAAAGAAGAAGTGAAATGGGAATGGGATGTAGAAGAGGGTGCCTATCCTAATCTGAACATTCAATCGGAGTCAAAAGAGGATTCCGTGGTAGAGTTACAATTGGAAGACAAGTCTGGGGAAGAGTTGGAACCAATAGGAAACACAGAAAAACCCATCCAACCTGTTGTCCAAAACCAACCAACCAACCAACCAACCAACCATAATCAGACAATGAGACTCACATCCACTTTGAAAGTTTATTCTCAGGTCCCAATCCTACTTCTCAGGTCCCAATCATCATTCTTGAATTAGGTACTGAAGATAATACTCTAAATTCAATTCCTAATTCAGTTCCTTATATTTTTGATGATATTGAGATTCCTGTTGCTCCAAGAAAGGGGTTTCGTAGTTGTACACAACATCCTATGTCATATTTTGTATCTCTGTAGAATCTATCTCCACAGTATAAAGCTTTTCTCTCATCTGCTATGTTCAAAAGATCCCTACCTCTGTTCAAGAAGCTCTAACATCAAGGCCATGGAAGGAGGCCATAAATGCCGAATTGATGGCACTAGAAAAGAACCAAACATGGAGATTGTGGACCTACCAAAATCTTAGAGGATTGTTGGTTGCAAGTGGATTTTCTCCATAAAATAGCAACCAAATAGGACACTAAACAGGTACAAAGCTAGACTCGTTGTGAAAGGATACACCCAAACTCATGGTAGTGACTACTGTGAGACTTTCGCACCGGTGGCAAAGATGAATACCATTCGGATTCTTCTATCTCTAGCAGCAACAAAAGAATGGTCTTTACATCAATTGGATGTGAAGAATGCATTCCTTTACGGAGAATCAGAATAAGTATATATGGAAATGCCACCAGGGTACCAGAAAGAATTGAGAGGGAACAAAGTTTGAGAAGATCCCTCTATGGACTGAAACAGTCACCACGGGCATGGTTTGGGAGGTTTACTAGAGCTATGAGAAGCCAAGGTTATTTCCAAAGCCAAGGCGACCACGTTTTTCATAAAGAATTCCATGGAGGAATTACAATCCTAATTGTGTATGTCGATGACATTATCTTGACTAACGATAATCATGAAGAAATAGCTAATTTGAAGACCTCTCTTGCAACAAAATTTGAGATGAAAGACCTAGTAGGACTGAGATATTTCTTAGGAATTGAGGTTGTTAGGTCAAAACATGGGATATTCATTTCCCAGCAAAAATATACTCGATACCTAGTGTAAGAGGTTGGAATGATCGGCTATAAACCAATTGATACACCAATTGAGGCGAATCATAGGCTTGGAGAACTAAAAGGAGAAGAACCAGTAGAAAGAGAAGAGTATCAGAAATGGTGGGTAAACTCATCTATTTGTCCCACACAATGCTTGACATTGCTTATACTGTAAGCGTTGTCAGTCAGTTCATGCACTCTCCTCTAAAGTCCCATAGTGAAACTGCTTATAGGATACTAAAGTATTTGAAAGGAACACCAGTCAAAGGGCTGTTATTTCGAAAAGGGGAAGGTTTTAAGCATTTGAAAGGAACACCAGTCAAAGGGCTGTTATTTCGAAAAGGGGAAGGTTTTAAGCTTGAAGCCTATACTGATGCAGACTGGGTAGGTCAACCACAGGGTACTGCACGTTCCTAAGTGGGAACCTGGTCACTTGGGGAAGCAAAAAACAATCTGTTGTAGCACGCTCTAGTGCAGAAGCAGAATTCATGCCATGGTTCTTGGCATATATGAGCTGCTATGGATCAAAATTATTCTATCTGACCTACAAGTTAGAATCGATGGTCCAATGATGTACCATGACAACAAAGCACCAATAAACATTGCACACAACCCTGTTCAGCATGACCGAACCAAACATGTTGAAATTGACACACTTTATCAAGGTTAAACTTGACTTTGGATATATTTGTGTCCCCTATGTTCCCTCTTCTGGTCAAATTGCAGATGTCCTTACAAAAGGACTTCCAACTACATTTCAGAACCTAATCAGCAAGCTTGGGATGCTAAGTATATTTGCATCCGCTTGAAGGGGAGTGTTAGAATTATCTAGTTGAAGTTCATATAATGATTGTAATTAGTGGTTGTTTGCTGGGTGTAATTAGCTGTAGTTAGGTGGGATGGTTATTGTTAGACCATCTCCAATGCATGTCTTATTGACAATACCAAATTTGGCACAAAGTGTAAAATGCTATATTTGACATAACAATTCAGCATTGTGCTCCAATGCATAGTTATATTTAACATTCTATTTTTATTATTTTATTAATTAAAATTATAAAAGTCAACATTTACCATTAATGCATTCATTAAAATGCTGAAGAATGGATGGATGAAATATATTTTGATTGAAATATCATTAATGTACATTAAATTTAAGTTATTTTAAATATTTTTTTTAAAAAATATAATGGTATTTTTATAATTAAAAAAGGTGCATTTATTGTTGCGTCAAATTTAACATATGCTATATTGTGTGCCAAATAGCACGTGCCAAATTTGGCACAGTATTTGACACTGCATTGGAGGAAGACTTTGCACTCTATGTTAAATTTTAGCATTGAAACACTAATTTGGCACAACATTGGAGATGCTCTTAATTGTAATTATTATCTCACTTCTTTCTAGGTCTCCTGCTACTAGTATTTAACCCCTTCTTCTTTATGTCAGAATCAATAAAGAATATTATTTTTGTTATTCTTCTGTTCTCTTAGCAATCTATTCTGGAGTCTGTCTTTCTTGAAATCTACATTTGTAAGCTTATGATGACTACAGAATATTTGCTTCTTGGAAGTCTTGGAAATCTCATTCTTCTCTTTTATCATTGTAGTTTCCACTCTTGCTTCCAGGTGAGAAAGAATTTGTTTATCAGAGTTGCACACCTCTACAAGCTACTACAGGTTCCGTTAAAGGTTCTTTTACGTTTGTCCCCGGAAGGTAATCCATACAAATCTTTATATGCTAAAGGAATGTTCTTTAGTTCACGCTTTCAAAACTTGTAAATACCAAGTCCTATTGATATATAAGTAATGCTGTCTTTCAGTAGAAATAAATAAAAATTGTCTCATATCTTATTCACTGAAAAACTTTCTGAAGAGGGTTCTGTTCGGAAGGGAATAGCTTCATAAAATGTCAATCCGAGAACTTGTCCAGGCTTTCACTTATCAAGCCAGCAGATTGAAGCTTTCATTTATTGCCTAGGGAGGGGTGTAAAAGTACACCTGCATCTATTGGGAAATGGCAGAGATTGTCCGGTTAAACTCTGCTTTCTTTCAATCTTCATACTAGAAGACTAGAAGTCGTATCATCTTTCCAGTTCTCAATGTACTGGCATTGCCATTATTGTTTTTGTGAGAGTGGGTTGCATATTGCCTGACTACTTCAGATTACATGAATTGATTAAGGGTTGTGAAATCTATTGTTTCGATATGGCTTTATTAACCTGTCAATGCTACTTACTAACATAAAAAATATGCTCTTCTTCCAGATTGGTAGACCCCAAGGGCAGTCCATTCGAAGTTGAAGTGCCAGAGTTCCCCCTCCAGTGGCCAGACTACATCTTCTGAGTTCTGAGAACCATTTATATGGTTACTATATGTTCATTGCTAAATAACACTGAAATAAATAAATTATGGTGCTTGTGAATGACTTGGTTTGGCTGATGAGGCATTGAGTCACGGGTCTGGCCTTAGTGACCATGATCGTCTTGACCTCCAACTTGTCTCGACGGCTCACGCATAAGATGGTAGGAGACTAGGAGTTGGAAGGTCCAGGATAGAGAGGTCTTTGCAGCTGTGAATATGGGCGTGAGCATGCTGTCTAAAATGTGCATTTTGTAGGTGGGCTAGGGGTTACATTCTCCTGTTCGGTTCATTCACTTTTAAGCCTTGAGCTGCTTCTTTACAAAATTACAAGCCTCTTCATAAGATGTTGCAACAATTTCTGATTGCTATATAGCTTGTTGCAAAATGTCGTTTATGTTTTTCTGCCTGTCATTATATGATTAGCTCTTGGGTTTTATTCAAATGATTGTTGTGCATTAACAGCTTGTTCGGTAATGTTTTATGTATTTATTAATTTTCATTTGAAAACAATAAATTGATTTTTATATTTTAGAATTTAAAAACGTGTACGATAATAATAACCGAAAACAATATTAATAGAGCAGATTACACAATACATCCTTGAGGGTTTTTTTTTTTTTTTTTTATAATTTTGTTTTACACATTAAAATAACTTTATTGAAAATTGTCATTGTTTAAATTTGCTCAAACCTAACCGTTGAGCATCGCCAACATATCAAAGGTCTTTGAAGTTCTTAAAATCAATTTATTTTCTATGTATATATTTTTTTTAAAAAAAAGAAAGAGAAAAAAAGAACTGGATTGGTGGAGGTCTAAATCTCTTTGCTAGGATATCTTTCGAGGGAGATGACTCTATCTTTGTCACATAAGTCTATCTTGAGCAATGGAGATGGTTGCATCTCTATTGAAGGAGATCGGAGATTAATCTCTATATTTTTTTTTTCTTCATTTTTTTATTTTAATTTTTAGTTAATCTCTACCATCCATCTCGAGATAGTTTTTTTTTTTTTTTCTCTCTCCTCCTCGTACGTAACAGAGCAAATCTTTATGATTTTTGGTGTAATTTGCACTATGTCAAAATATTAGGGCAATTACCATTTTGGTCTTGAATTTAAAAAAAAAATTAAGTTGTTTATAACCGTTATAAAAGTGACTAAATTGGTCATCATATTTATTTCAAGTGCCAAATTAGTCTCTCTTTTTAGAAGTGATCAAATTACTCCCATTAATGGTTTAGCGGTGTTAAATATAACAATTAACTTTAACAGTTTTAGTTAATGTATGTAAATACCCTTTATTTGATATATTAAGCAAAATTATTTTGTATTTTGTACATTAAATTCACCATTATAATTACAACAAAATCCAAAAATATTATTAGTTAAATACCATTTGTACCTTTTTTAATTAAAACTTTCTAAAAAAATCTAAAAATATTGTAATAAGACAATGTCAATTATACCCTTACTCAAAATTTATTCTAGTTTAGTTTTTTACTATTTTTATATAATTGTTTTTTTTTGTTAATATTATACAAGAACTGTTGTCAAAATTATTCAAAAATCAAAACCTACAAATAAAATAAATAACAATATATGTGTTAAAAAAAACTAAACACGTGTCACTTTTTAGAAGTAAAGTACAATTTTATCCCTGCATAGTTAAAGTTGACTGACATAACTTAGTTAGAGGGATTAATTTGACACTTGAAAAATATAAGGATCAATTTGATCACTTTTGTAAAAGTCGTAAACAAATTGGAATTTAAAAACAAAGTTCAGAACCTAGTTGGTAATTGTCCAAAATATTATAATATACATTCAATGTAATTGTTTTTACATTGAATTTGAAAAAATGAATTTAAATTAATTTAAATTCATTGATGTAAGTTTTTTGTAAACTGTGTTAAAAAATATATATTCTATTTACCTTAAGAAAAATATTTTTATTATTAATACTAAAAAAGGGCAATCCATTTACACTGATGTTAGAAAATCTAAAAACCAATCAAAATGATGTGACAAGTGAAACTATGATTACTATATCATTCACCATATTATCTCATAATTTATAAGATAAAGACGACTTTAATATTACTCATCCATATAATAGGTTTCAAAGCAAAGGCACGTTTTCTTTATAGGCTGCATGCAGACATTCAAAGTAAAGTACATGTTCTCAAGTTGAATAGATATATAGATATTGTTCTCAAGTTGTGTGATACTCACAAATGGGCATAATCTTAATGGGGGTAGTTCTAACTTCTAATAGACAAAGTAAGCCGCTCTGAACATGACTAATCAAAGAGATATGGTGATTCATTCAAGAGGAATCTTTCTCTTTGTGTACATAGTGGCAAATTGCATCCAAGCGAATGTTATTGAATTAGGGAGCTTGTTGAATAAGGATTGCCCAAACAAACGTACCACGACTACCAAGTAGAAAGAGTCGTTTCGGTTTAATAAAGGGGTATTTATCTCTCGGGATGAAGAACGGTACCTCTTCCCAAGAGGCAGGTGATAAGTCAAATGAGATTTCCCCATTTCCATGTAGGATAAGTCGATGGCCAATCAACAACTCTTATTTCCAAACCCAAAAGGGATCTGGGTGCCTCTTTGGGCCATAAGAATCAGGTAAACTGAGGCCCAAAGAAGAAGGCCACAAATTTGTAGAAAGATTCGGCTCAACTCAAGGCCCATAGTCGTTATTAGCTAAAGGCCTCAAGTTTCAGTTGCTGGTGGCCCTCAGGACAAAAAATGGCCCATTTGGGTAGTTTGGCGGAAAGTTGGCAATTAAAGAGATGTGGTTTAAACAGGGCCGTAGAAGCTTGGGTATTGAGCTTCTCTAGTGTCTTAGAGCTGCAGGTCACAAAGACACGCAACAGACAGGCATAGAAAAACCCAAACCGACACTCAAAGGTATCTTCTGAACCTATGCCAGTAATAGCCAGTCGCTGAGGTCCACATAACCCATGACCAATAGTAATCGAGTACTACTACTTAAGCTAACACAATCTTAATCCGCCTTACCTATAAATAAGGTGAGAGCCCTCATAAATGGGTTAGGTTTTTTCTTACCACATTAATAAACCTCTCTCTCCCCCTAAAATTACAAACTCCATAGACTTTTCAACATATTAGGCTCAGTTTGGAATTGTTTTCCCAGTTGCTTTTGGGACAAAAAGTTATTCTGGACCTAAGACAGGATGTTTGGTAAAATCACGGGGAAGTACTTTTGGTCACTTTTAGCTTCTCCCAACTGAGTTTTTGAGAAGCTACAAATACATGCTTTTGGATTTTGGCTTCTACTTTTAGAAAACGTGTTACAGTGATATTAAATGAAATTTTACTAACTTTCCAACTTTGTCCTTGCTTTTAACGAAATTTAACAAAAAAAATTAGACTTATATTTCTGTAAAAAAAAAATGTTGTCATAACTGCATAAAAAAATTTGGGATAATTAATTCAATAAAGTAGAATAAAAATGAAATAAAAAAATAAAGTAGAATAAAATAAATAAATAAATAAATAAAGAAAGAAATAAGGTTAATTAATTAAATAAAGTAGAATAAAAAATGGGGCTAATTAATTCAATAAAGTACCATAATTATATAACACTTAACACTAAACACAAATAAACAAGAAAAATGTAAAGTATATCACATTAGTACCATTTAGATGTCTATATCTTTTTAGTAATTTTACACATTCACAACACTTTTTATTTCAGTTTACCAAACACATTGAAATTGCTTTTAGTTCTCACAACACTTTTGAAAATCAGTTTACCAAACACTCAGCTGATTCTTCCCACAGCAATTCCAAAAGCAATTCCCCCCACAACAATTTCAAAAACATTTCTCCCCACAACATAGCAATGCCAAACTGAGCCTTAGTATAGTGGAGTATAAACGTGGGTAAAGCCGACGCTCTGATGCTCCTAATCCTTACATCCTGACAATCATGACAATTACCTAATATTCACCATTTCAATCCAAAGAGGCGATGTTTTATGCCAAGAAGAACATAGCTATAGAGGAAGAAGTGAAGAAACTTCACATTGCCAAATCCATCCGAGAAGCTACTTACCCGAAGTGGATTACCAATGTAGTACTCATAAAGAAGAAGAATAGAATTTGGAGGATATGTGTCGACTTCACGGACCTAAACAAAACTTGCCCGAAAGATAACTTTCCCTTACCAAGGATAGATCGTCTAGTAGATGCTACTGCGGGCCATGAATTACTCGCTTCATGAATGCTTACTCCAAGTATAATCATATTAAAATACACAGTCTGGACGTGGAAAAGATAACATTCATTATCGATCAAGGACTATATTGTTACACGGTCATGTCGTTCGGCTAAAAAATATAGGAGCAACGTATAAAAGGTTGGTAAATCGTATCTTGCTGACCAGATTGGTAAGACAATGGAGGTGTATGTAGACGATATGTTAACCAAAAGCCTTATTGCCGAAGGACATACAGAAGCTTTAAGAGAGACATCCATAATGCTCCGGAGATATGAGATGAAACTGAAACTGATCAAATGTGTTTTCGGGGTAGCATCTGAAAATTTTCTTGTCTTTTTCGTTCAACATCGCATGATTAAAGCTAGCCTGAGGAGATAAATGCTATCGTCAAAATGACAACCTCTTTGACGTTGAAAGAATTCTAAAGGCTGATCGATTGTCTTGCTGCTGTGAACAATTTTATTTCAGAATCCACTGATAAATGTTTTCATTTCTCTAAAGCTTTATAAAATAAAAGAGGTAGAATGAAATGAGGAATTTGAAATAGCATTCTAGTAGCTGAAATAGTGTTTTGGGAGTACATAGGTTCTTTCAAAAACAAATGTAGGTGATGTGTTATATATTTATCTTTCAGTTTCTACGGAGCTACAAGTTTGGTTTAGGTATGAGATGATGACAAAAGTAAAAAATCAGTATACTACACAAGCATGGCCTAACTCGATTCTGAGACCTGATACCCCGAAGCAGAAAAAAAGGGCCCTAGTATTGATTGCCTCAGCACGTAAGCTACACCCATATTTACAAGCTCATAACATCTTCGTCTTAACAAACTGTCCTCTTTATAAAACTAGAATTATCGGGGAGGCTAACCAAATGGGCAATATAGTTTGGTGAATTCGACATAGAGTTCAAGCCTGATCAACAATTAAGGGACAAGCAGTTGTAGATTTTATAATAGAATTCTCGGAGCCATCAGTACAAATAGAAGATTAGGAGATCAACAGAAGCAAACGAAGTATGAATGGAAGTTTCATGTCGACATGGCATCTAATAACAATAAAAGATGAGTCAGGATCATTATTAGTACCTCTAAGGATGACAAGATTGAATGCACACTTAGGTTCAATTTTCACACTATCAACTACCAAGCCGAGTATGAAGCCTTTCTAGCATGTTTAAGGGTAGGCACGACACTCAGGGCTGACGCCATTAAAATTTATAGTGATTCACAGTTAGTTGTAAACAAAGTGGTAGGAGAATAAGAGGCAAAGGAAGAATCAATTATGGCTTACTTAGTTAAGATAAGGAAAATTTTTCATTTGCAGCATTTCAAAACCTTTAGGAATACTAAAATCCACGGGACCAGAACAACCACCCCAATGCATTGTCTAAATTGCATTTGTTAACTGAAAATTCGTTGGGATAGAAAATTCTGATCAACACCCTCAAACTGCAACCTGGTAGATTGCAGCGGGGTTGGTACCTCTAGGTATCGGGGTTTTATACGAGTAACAAGTAAGGTGTAGTAGGTAGAAGTAAAATCATCCTACCCATAGAGGCTTCGAGGATAAGGAGGAGACATGGCGCTTGAGGTTTCCATACTAGTATGACGGGCTGGTCCCAGTACTTGGTCTTTTTTCTAGGTCTCATCTGTAGTTCCCTAACCTAAATAGCAAGCAAGGAGGATGACTCCTCTAGCTACAGTGTCGGATCCTCAAGAAGGCTGCTCGTTCCCATAGAGAGGGTATTGGTGATCTCCCCAACTCCTTGATTTGTCGATTCCTTTCTAACGGATCCAGATGGTTTTTTCCATTTTATATATGACTTGGCATGCAGATAAGCGGATAAGAGAGCTATGACTAGTGAGGTCAGAATCTAACTCATATACATGCATAATAAAAGTGATAGATTGGAGAATGACAATTCTTTTGGTAGAAGTGGAATGACCTAGTGGGAAAAAGTATCACGAATGATCATATGCTAAAAAACCCCCTGACAGTATCTAGAGGAAGGAGGGAACCCTTCTTAATATATATCATAAGAAGCGCTCCTAAGAGCTTACACAAATAGCATACTAGTACAATGTATGTGCTCTTGAGAGCTTACAATAGTAGTCGAGAGTTAACCGGTACCTGTACGTTCCTGGTAAAGGTGAACATGTGTCGATCTCATCCTTTGATCTCGATTCGTGGATACCTAGCTCTCTCTTAATAGGCGATGGTCTCTCTCGTTTTTAGTCAATTTCTGGATCCCTTGCTTAGAGAGAGCTGTGTCATATTTATCGGTTCTAATTCTTGTTAACCGCTCCATTAATTTAGTTAATCAATTTACAATCATAGGAATGCTGATTTGGCATTGATGGAGTTGATCATATTCTCATTAATGGCGTTGTGAATGACCATTGAAGAGTTGACTAATTTCTCATTAATGATGTTGTGAATGACCATTAAACAATTGACTATCTTCATTAATGGGGTTGATTATCTCCATTAATAGGGTTGAATATCTCCATTAATGGTGTTGGAGGGTACTGCAGTCTTCATTCCTTTGGATGCAATATTATTCTAGGTTGGCTCCCTAGCGCGCTGGTTCCTTCTTCTTGGGTGGTCTTTCCCTTGACTTGTTAGAGCCTTCCTGTCGTTTTTCCCCATTCTGAATGGATGGTAGGTGCCAGCTGGATTATTCTAGGATAGGTACCGCGGTACTAGGGTATCGAGTAATTGATACCGTGGTACCGGGTAGCTAGTAAAGTGGTACTGGTACTCTTCGATACCCAAGAAATGGCATGCTGTGGCTTCGAGAATCTCTAGATCATGACATAAGTGTCTCTAAGTATCGGGGAAGCAGGATGGTCACGATCCAGGTTCTATTAGAAATCAGCCTGATGGAGAATTCTTCTTTGGACCCCTACTAAAAAGGTCTGTTAACAACATTCATGTGCAGATCCCGGTAACACACTTAATGAGGCATAACATCCTATAGACAGAAGAAGTAAAACTGAGAGTAAGTGAGATTAATCTCACAGAGAATACATAGATGACACACTTTCAGAAGTATCTTAAGACGTGGCTGTTGCCAAGAGATCGAATTGAAGCAAAAAAGATAAAGTATCGGGCATCATAATATTCAATGTAGTAGAGGATTATCAATGATATTACAATGTTGCGTCGGTCCTTATGAAGAAAGAAGGTATTAACTGAGGTTTATGCGGCGGTGTGCTTGAACCACCAGGCTTACGGAGTCTTGCCCACAAAGTACTCTGATAGGGATACTATTGGCCTGACATAATCAAAGATGCGAAAAACATTGCCAACAGGTGCAAAAAACAATGCCGACGACTACCAAGGGACAAGAAAAGTTTGCTATTGTATTAATGGGTTCATTAAGTTCATTGAGGCAAAACCACTTAAATGTACCACAAAAGAGAATACAACCAACTTTGTAAAGAATTTTATTATTTACAGGTTTGGAGTTATGAATATGATTGTCACCGATAATGGCACCTAGTTCAACAATGCAAGTTTTAGAAAATTATGTGCGAGATGACACATCACAAGCGTCTTCGCTACCCCAGCGCACCTGTAGACAAATGGATAAGAAGAATCAGTGAATAAAATCATAAAACATAACATCAATGAAAAATTAGATATAAAGAAGGGGCATTAGGCCGACTCACTACTATAAGTGCTTTGGTCGTACCACACAATAGCTCGAGGATAAACTAGTGAGAGCCCGTTCATAATGGCTTTCGGAGAAGAAGTAGTAGTCGGGATCATGGGTCATGCCAGAAACAGTAGTCGGGATTGGGATCGTGAGTAACACGATATTACAATAGCAAGGTTTGACATAAGAGATTCCAGGTGAATGACTTAGTTCTACATAGGGTCATGCCAAATACAAGTGGTCAGGCCACTGGAACTTTCAGGGACAAATGGGAGGGACCTTATGTAGTGGTCGGGATCGTGGGTCATGGGGCTTATCGGATTGCACGACCTAATGGAGGCAATGTAATCCGGCCATGGATTGTACAACACTTGAAGAACCCCCAAAAATAGAGGGCTATGAGATCATTTGAATCCCTTTTTAAAGGCAATATGTGATCGAGCCAATTTTGTGTTACATTTTGGCCAAAATTTCCTCACCTTTGGCTCGATTCCGAGTGAATTCTTCTATTTAATGGCTCTATTCTAGTCAATACAGGCATTCAGTGCATTTCAGGCACATGAGATCAAAACTGAGACTTTCGAGCACAAGACAAGTCAAAGTTTCAAGCAAGAGTGCCCAGTTTGCTGGTCCATACCTATGATATGCTACCCTCGAACTGGGACCCATTTTGGCCTAGGATGTCTTTGCCTAGAAGAGTTCGTTGGCCTGCATCAGCAATATGTTACCTGCGAAGCCACTCTAGTTTGCCAACCAGAGTTTGTTGGTCCACACCAGCAAGGTGTTACCCACGAACTAGCAACAAGTCCTACCCAAATTGACTTCACTAAGAAAATTTCATGGATGCACACCCACGCCGCCACCTGCGGACTGAGAGCTTAAAATCCCTCAATCAGACTTCATTGGTCTACTTCGCCAGCCAACACCAGTGAACCCACCCATGGATCGAGAGTCAAAAATCCACAATTTATAGTTCACTGGTGCATTTCGTGGGTCCTTACCCATGCATTACGGGCCACAAAGTTGCTCAGATTTGGTGTCGTTAACAGTTTCAGACCTATTTTTAGCAACACTATAAATACATTCTTTTCTGATTTTGTACACACGCCTAGACAAGGCTAGACACGAACACATACCCTTTCTTACCTCATATAGATCCATGAATTATCTCCCATAAATCCAAACCACCATACACCATTTCTTACCCATTTCCTCACCAAATCACTTCTCGCATCCCATTTTTCACTCTAATTTCACTCTAAACAAATACTACTCAACAAGGCAACTAGGAGTTTGGATTAAAGCTTTAAGAAGGACTCACTTTAAGGGTTTACTCTCACTTTCTTCTCTTAGTTTTTATTTTGTAATAGAAATGAGTAGCTAAATTACCCACTAAAGGTTTGATGTGTTACACTTGTGAATGTTGGGTGTTGTATTTTGAACTCTATCTTTAATAATCTTTCAAGTATGTTTTATCCTTTGTTTTAATTATTTTCTAAAATCAAATTGTCTTAGATTAAAAACTACTCTATTTGCAAATTGTGTGAGAAATATTTTAGGTTATTAACTTGGTATATGCTCTACTAAGTTTTCTAAAGACTCAATTTTATGGAAGGATCAGACATGGGTACACTTCTAGAGTGAAATCTGGTCCCTATAATATCGACTCTTAACAAACCCCAAATGAGTGAACAATACTATACACCCTAGGTTGGTCACTTATGAAGGATTAACAAACAATACTATACACCCTAGGTTGATTATATTATAAAGAGATTGGACCCTTATTTGATAGATGTTCATTAATGAGAGTTATTGATACAACCATTATTTGCTTGTTGGATCCATCATTTCCTTAGTTCTCATTCATATATATTCACAAACATTTCTTGATAACTTAGTTTAATTTTAGTTTAGCTTAATTGTTAGTTCCATTGTAGTTGTTAATTATCAAAACCATACATCTTATTTTACTTTTAAGCATTTCTAGTATTAGAACTTAATTTGATAATCACTACCATTCGATCCCTGTGGAACGATACCTCCTTGCCATTGTACTTGTTTTGAAAATATTTTGAGGCATTGATAAGGTTTTATAAATATCTTTTGATGGACAATTTTCCATGCTAAAAATGACTCTGTCAAAAAATGGCATTGCTGCCGGAGATCAATGAGCATAGTAGTGATTAGATGTTTTAGTATTAGTTTCATTGTTGTTTTAGTTTTCTTAGTGTCTTTTATTTTGTTTGGTATCTGTGTTTTTAACCTTTTAGGTTATTAGGTATATACCCGATCGACATTCGTTGGGAGCTGCATTGTTTCTAGCAAACGACATCATTCACTGTGTGGGTAGATTAGTTTGGAAATTTGAAAGAATTCAATTGGAAGAAGATATTGCAACCTTACCTGAGCCAGGTTCTTCAAGGCATGAATCGCCAGTACCGGTGGCTTCAAAATAAGAAGACTTAAGACTGTCAATAGGAGAGTCCACACTCCCATCCATTGGCAACCAGCCCACTGCAATTGTACTCGATGATATTGCTAGGCAATACGAGCTCAATGGAATGCACATCCACATGTTACAGTCTTTCTACAGATTGCTTTCTAAAGACTGTCTACAATTCATGAATGAGTACAATGCAGTACATGAGACCTTTTCTATTGTAGCCCGAAATGCAGTTCTGACTAATGCGTAACTTCACCTGAGATATTTCGAATACTACTTGAAGGATAGAGCAAAGCAGTGGTCTATGGCTTTGAGAGCCAGATCATTTTCCATATGGGCCCAAGTATACAAGACTTCTTACAACAAGTTTTTCCCGACAGCAATAGCAAAGGACCCGAGGATAAAGATTGCGACATTCTGTGAGGAAGATGGTGAACATTTTCACAAGGCGTGGGAGAGTTCCAGATTCCACCTCACATCTATCTTGAGTAGCTGAAGATTTCTTCATTCTACAGTGGCCAGACTCTTATTACTCTGATGATTGTTGATAATGCATGCGGGGGCACCATTGTAAACAATAGAGTAGCTGAGGCACATAATATTTTAGAGAAGCTAGCTCAGAACTCAAAGCAGAGAACTATGAGTAAAAGAATAGGGGGGAAGATAGAGATTGGTACAGACACAGACATGGCCATTGAGATGTCCTGAATGGAAAATGAGTTATAGTCAATAAAGGAATACATGAAGACAATGAGCAAGCCAAACCCTAGTGCAAATCAAGTTACTGGAGTGGGAATGATTTGACGAGAAGGATTTTTGGGACAGCAAGAAGAAGCCCAAGTTCTAGGAGGTTTTCAAAGATAGAGGAATGACCCGTTCTCTAACTCCTTAAATCCCGGGTAAAGGAATCACCCGAATTTCTCATGGTCAATCAACACCAACAACACCTAAAGATTTCCTAACCAAGGTTACAACAATCGGAACTACAAAAATTAAGCAAGTGAAAGTGGAAGCAACAATCAGTCAGGAAATAACAACAACACTCAATCAAATGCTTATTAATTGAGAAGCAAGACCTTTGAAGAAGAGATAAGAGAGTTCATTCAAACTGCTTAACAAGCATCTCATGCCATCATGAATCTCAAAGGTCAACAGAGCAGATGTTGAACAACTATATCCAATTCAATGGCCAGAGGTCAAATGGATTGGATGCATCCATTGAGAAGCTCGAGACCTAGTTTGGACAGATTACTGATGCTTTCCATAAGCAAGACAAGGGGAAGTTTCCAAGAAACAATGAACAAGCAAATGTGGTTGATGTTATCTATGAAGAGGAGTGTGAGAGTTTGGAGGAAGAAGAAATCTCATCGGAATCGGTTGGTGTGGTGAGAAAGGAGAAGAATGAAGACAACCGAAGCATGGAGAAAGTAGTAAAGCAACTAAAGAGAGTTGATCAAATGGTGAGGGAAAGTGTTCCCCTCAAGCTTGAAGATACCGGTAGCTTTATTATTACCGTCACAGTGGGCGATTCTATGAAAATAGGAACAATGCTAGATATGGGAGAAAACATCAACATGATGCCTTTCCAATTGTACAAGCAGTTGAAGATTAGCTCAATCAAGCCAACAAATATGACTCTCCAGATGGCGGGCAATTCTCCAAAACTTCCACATGGAATAGTGGAAAACATTTATTTAAATGTTAATGGTTTTGAAGTTTCAACAAATTTTATGGTTATGTATGTGGAGGGAGAGGCACTTTATGAAAGAGGTTGGAAGTTACTCCTAGGAAGATCCTTCATGGCTACAAATAGCATGAAGGTAGATGTTGTTACAAAGAGGATATCTTTTAGCTATCTTAACAAGAGTGTGAAGTTCTATGTCCACAAGCCGGATGAAATAATTGATAAAGAAGGATGCTTTGTGATTGAGGTTCAAAGGTAAAGAAAGAATAAGAACTGAGTTGGTGACCTTGTCAAAGCCTTTTAGAATGACACTAAGAAAGAGGATAAACAACGAAAGATCCAACAATTACAAGAGAATGTGAAGAGTGTTGAGCTAGACATGGAACTACTTCAAGGTGAAGTATTAAAGATTGAAAATATTATGTTTAACCAACAAATTCTAGAAGAGGTTGATGGATTTGAAAAGGAAAACAAGAAGCTCGTGCTTGAGGTGAGACTACTCAAAGCCAAGAATGGTTTACTTAGAAAGAAGGTACAAGAGTTGTCATGTATAAATAAGGAGTTGGGATGTCAAATCGAGAACCTTACAAGGTAAAAAATTATACAACAAAGTATTTGGAAGAGCTTGTAAAACTATCTGTTGATGGTGATTTTTGGATCGATCACACGTCGCACAGAGTATATATGAGATCACACAATTGCTAGTTATGAATGATTAAAGATTTAAAGAAAACACAAAGATCTTACGTGGTAAAACCCCAAGGTGGAGACACATCCACGGTTGCCGGAAATTGGCAAAGAAAGAATTTGACTATGAATAATAGATTACACTCTCAATCTCTTACGCTCTCTCTCTCTCTCTCTCTCTCTCTCTCTCTCTCTTTTCGTTAACTTTTTATGGGTGCTATTAGGGTCTATTTATACATGCATAAAACCCTAATTTGTGCCACACAAGTAAGTGGAATTGAGGTGTTTGATTCGTTTTATCCTTCTTTCCTGTTTCATATTCTTCACGTATTGGACTTCTCACCTAATTTGGACTCTGGCATCAACAAGGAAATTCGTTTCCATGTCAAAATATGTTTTGAGACACCTTATTAGAGTAAGACTCATTCGGTATGTATTTGATAATATCCACGTGTCGATCTGTTGACCATTTACTAAAACCAGACCAGACCAAACCTTACCTATCTCGACCAATGATTCAGTCCCAACCAGGGGCTTTATCCCGACCATCTTGATAGCCCCGACTGGGTGTTATGAAACCATCGTTGGTCAGCTTAGGAAGGTTGAATCTTGATGATGCGACATCTATAATTCCTATATCTTCGGGTAATTATGCTGACTCATCATTCTTTAGATTTTACCAATAACAACACCCCCTTAAACATACGAGGTCGGATAACTATCGCAAGTAGGATGCGTCCGGCTGCGTGTGTTTAATTCATTCTATCCTTTTTGTATTGTAGTCCATTAATGTTCTTTAATGCACTACAATTATCAACCTCGTACATTTTGGCTGATGAAATCATTGTGCATCTTTTTCGAAATTCAAATGGCCCGTATTTTTCTATTCTGATGCACCTACCCCCACTTTCGGCTGAAGATGCATGTCTTACTTGGTGACGTCATTTGCTAGTATATATAGCTTTGAGGCATTTTATTTCTCTTTTTGCAACTCGATATTCCATTTTTATCAGAAGACAATCCCTAACCCTTTTTTCCTTTGAACCTCTACTCTTCCCAAATCTTTCATCCTCTAAGGCGTTTTTCAAGGTATGGATCCTGTTCTTCGCCATCGATATTTTGAGCTTCTTCTTCGTGCCATCGAGGCTGGTGTTAATGAGAATATCGCTAGGCTTGAGTCCATTCTTTAGGGGCATCTTCCTTCTTCTTATCAACTCACTACATTAAATGTGGATTACTCTATAGCTTGCCCAGAGTTTGCCCCTTCCCCTCTGATCTCTCTAACTCCAATCCGGTTGATGTTTGTGTAGATATGTCTAAGCAAGGCAGCTCCAGGTGGACTACTAGAGCCTCTCTCAAAGAGTCTACGCGTGCAGCGATCGATTTGAAGATACCTTCACAACTTCTTAAAATGAAAGACGTACCACGAGAGTGACAATCTTGGATGCTAAGGTTCAGTGCCGATCACCCCTATTCGTTCGATTTGGAGAAAAACGTCGTGGCTGAGGCTGAGCTAGCAAAATTAGAGGACCGATTCGATCTGACCAGTGCATAAAAACTGTACTGTAGCAGCTATCGGGCTGTTTGAAACCTTACCCTGGTACAGTTGCTATATACGGGGCTATGTTATCCTCAAGGGTTACTCTCCCCCTTCAACCTTTCATCCCTCTATTCCTGGTGGAGGCTGGTATTGCTCCTGCCCAACTGACCTCCAATTCTTACCGGGTGTTGGTCAGTTTGGGGCATCTATGGAAAAATTTTAGGGAAAACAACCATTGAACCCTCAAGAGATCCACATCTTTTATACGCTGAACCGATCTGATGGTGGAGGCATTTTTTACCTTCAATCCACACCTCAAAGCCTGTGGATTCCTCATGGGTATAAGGGGAAACCTGTACCCCCTTTGGATAAAGATCACAAGGGATTTATCTGGGGTTTCCCCTTCTCAAACTAGTACTAGAAGAACAGTTGGTTCTTCGTTAGAGGTGATTGGGGTGAAATAGTTGTTGCTGACCCCACACAAGGGTTGATACGGAATAGAGTTCCAAGACACTTTTGCAACCCCGAGCATTGGAACAAAACTTCCCCCTCTTAGACAAAGAGTCAGGCCGACATGGTAGTCAAGGCGGTTGAGACTTCTTAGAAAGAGAGGGATCGCCGTGTCCTTTATGTTGAGGTAGATTTAATCAAGGCGGGGCTTTTTCTAGCGATTTCTGTCCATCGTAAACGATGTGAGTCATCCTTTCTTTATTATTATTTATTTTTATATTTTTAGCATAAAACATCATGCTTACTTTTCCCTATACTGACTGTTGATTATCGTGTGGCATTTTTTCCTTTTAGTATTCGATGTGGACATCATCGCTGGTAATTAGGTTGAGAAGGCCAAGCACATCGTTTGGGTCAGTAGAAAGGCCGCAACCTATCAGGTTGCTCAGGGAATTGCTTCATCTGAACATGATCTGGTAGAGCATGTGTATGAATCTGATCGCCATTCTTTTGACATCCCCTCTAAACAGGTTGGTACGAGCGATCGTGCCGATCAGGTTGCTCATGGAATTGCTCAATCTTAACATGATATGGTAGAGCATGTGTATGAATTTGATCGCCATTCTTTTGACATCCCCTCTAAAGAGGTTGGTACGATCGATCGTCATCCTCCCCGATCTCAAAGTGATTGTCAGGGCCGTTCTAAAGAAAGGGTCGGTCGGGTTAGGTATAGTTCTGAAACATCTGACTGTGGAAGACGTGATCATGACAGGTCTGAAAGGGAGCATCGGGGAAGGGAAGGTTCACGAAGGGAGAAGTCACATGATGTAGACATAACAGTCAAGGCTCAGAGCCATAAGGTTGCTAAGATCGCTGAAGGGTCATTTTCTCCCGATGCCCTTCGCATGAGAGCAAGTCTTGCATCTGAGGTTGATTCGGTATTGTCTACCCCGGTGGTCGATCCAATCAACTTGGAGGAGGATGAGGAAGACCAAGAGACTGTTTCTGATCTGATGTCATGAGAATTATGATCCAAGGGAAGGATTGATCGAGGTACATTAAATCCGTCTTCCGTTTCATCTGAATCAGTCAAGATTACGGACCAGACACTCCCCTAAACGAGTCTCCAGAGGTTCCAGCTGTGCCACCCCCCTGCTGCCCTAAGGATGCTCCTATACAGTTTACTGTAAGGCATCGAATCATTTTCACTGATTCTAAAGATGATGACGGTGGTTACGACGAGGGATAGAAGATGGCTAACGAAAGCTTCCTTGATCTGTCTGAGGAGCAGGTCCTCCATTCTGTTTTGGGACTAAGGGAAGTAGCAGCTACGCAGTGTGAGGGGGATACCAGGATAAGTGAGCCTATTGGTGCCCCTTCCATTATGCCTGTTGGGTCTCTTCATCCTAAGGGTGCTCTCGAAGGTCAAATTCCTTAGGGCTAAGGCCCCTAGGTTTTTTACACCTGATAATCTTCCTGGGAAAGACGTTGGGATCTCGAAGACTCCAACCCCTGCTGATCGTATTATTCCCTATTATCTTCAGGATCAATATGCTCTCGCTGTTTCTACTGTTGAGCTTTCTCACTTCCCATTATCCAGTAATTCTCAGACCTACCCCGTTTCCATGCTTTGCTCAATGTCATCTGGGGTCGGATTTGTTGGTGAAGAGTACTGGAATGATGCCCAAGATGCTGTAGATTTTAAGCGGATACGCATGATATTTAATAATGGTGTTTTTGTAAGTCTCTCCACCATTTTTGTTGTTTTTCTTCCGATCCTTCTATCTATCTAGCCTACCTTTCGTTGATCTTTTGTAAGCGGTAGAAGCATTGACTCGGGCAATTTCTAAGAAAAATAAACAAGCTGCTGAGATTTCTCAGTTGAAGCTGGCTCTTGCAGAGAAAGATGAGGCTTTAAAGTCCTCTGCTGCATGCTTTTTCAAAGCTAGCCATTATGCAGAGAAGCTGATGACGCATATAGAACCGAGATGGCTCTGAGAAAAACACTCATGAATGTTCAGAATAGAGTCGCTGCATCTGATGAAGCTCTTAAGGAACTCACTACAAGAAATGCTGGGCTGGAGAAGAGAGTTGCTAAGGCTGAGCTACGGAGCGCTGAACTCTAATCAAGGGGCATTTTGGCTGAAACATCAGAAGAAGGCTCGAGAAGAGACTCAGGTTGCCCAGGATTCCCTTGCCATGGCCCAATAGAAGATGTTGAAGGTGCATCAGGCGTTTGAGGAGGCTAGATTTCACTATGAGCATCTCGCCAAAGACTTGGAGCAACAACAAGTCAGTATGAAAGTTCTTTCGCACGAAGCCAGGTTAGACCTCGAAGTTCAAAATATTGACCAGTACAAGAGGTCCCCTGCTGGCAACTGCTAGGACGTTCTTTGAAGCTAGCTCTTGTAGAGAAAGATGAGGCTTTAAAGTCCTCTGCTGCTAGTTTTTTCAAAGCTAGCCAGTATGCAGAGAAGCTGATGACGCATATAGAACCGAGATGGCTCTGAGAAAAACACTCATGAATGTTCAGAATAGAGTCGCTGCATCTGATGAAGCTCTTAAGGAACTCACTACAAGGAATGCTGGGCTGGAGAAGAGAGTTGTTAAGGCTGAGCTACAGAGCGCTGAACTCTAATCAAGGGGAATTTTGGCTGAAACATCAGAAGAAGGCTCGAGAAGAGACTCAGGTTGCCCGGGATTCCCTTGCCATGGCCCAATAGAAGATGTTGAAGGTGCAGCAGGCGTTTGAGGAAGCTAGATTTCACTATGAGCATCTCGCCAAAGACTTGGAGCAACAACAAGTCAGTATGAAAGTTCTTTCGCATGAAGCCAGGTTAGACCTCGAAGTTCAAAATATTGACCGGTACAAGAGGTCCCCTACTGGCAACTGCTAGGACGTTCTTTGGTGCAAATGAGAGGTCTTCAAAAGAGGCCAGCTTGAAATGGGACCGGACAATATTGCCAAGAGCTTATAGACTGCCTATAGCTTTCCAAGTTACCATATTTACTCATATGAGCACATTTTGAACCTGAATATTTTGACTTATCTAGAAGCCATGTTTCAATAGATACTGTTGAAAACTTAACGTTAAGATTTAATATCTAATACCTCAAAATATCCATATGATGGTATTATACTCACATTTAATAAATGGAACCACGATGTCCATATCTATAAATGAAGTCCTCTATCGTTTAACAAATGAATACCACCAAACTATCAAGGATAGACTATGCTATATAATCGTACTTATTGATAGCTCAAATGATAACACTTGCAACCATAATTTCATCATTTATCTCAGAATTGAGATAGATTCTCCGATTGTCTTCAAGTGAAAACTTTTATCCATTGACGGTTTTAGATAAAGTATTTCACAGTGATCCTATTCAATACACCTAGTGCACTAGATTCATTTGCCCAAAGACACCACACTTTGATGATTTTAGACTCATCATAACACATTTGATCCCACTAAAATACTAGCAAAAGAATCTACAACTTTGACAAGATAAAGAAGCCCAACCCTTATCTTAAGTTGTGAATATTATTCAAGACTAACTAAAGAATAGTGTTTACCTCATACATATCTAGATGTATGAACAATTCTTCTTTTCTCATAGTCTTTTGACCTTATGATTATTTACTTTTGACAATTATAATAATTAAACTATAAATGCTATAAGATTTGTTAAACTAGAAATCACTTTATTTCATATGAAAAGATTGTCAAATACATTATTACTCTAGCTATCTAGCATAATCCTAACAATCTCTCACTTGCTCTATAGCCAATGTGTCATATCTCTCATCCCCATATTCTCTAGATGCCCATCAAAACCATTTTGTGAAAGAGCCTTTGTAAAGGGATCTGCTAGATTATTTAATGATGCTATCTTGGTAATCGTCACGTCACCCCTATGCACAATTTCCATTAGAAGGTGATACTTTCTTTCAATGTGTTTCCCTCTTTTATGACTTCTTGGTTTTCTCGAATTAGCCACTGTTCCACAATTGTCACAATAGATAATGATTTTCTTATTCGCATCAGGAACCACTTTCAAGTCAATCAAGAATTGTAGAAGCCAGACAACCTCTTTAGCAGCCTTGCATGCGGCAACATACTCGGATTTCATAGTGGAATCAGCAATACAAGATTGCTTGATACTCCTCCATATGACTACCCCTCATCCAATAGTAATCATAGATTCAGATGTTAATCTCCTGGAGTCAGAATCTGACTGAAAATCTAAATCTGTATACCCAACGGGAATTAATTCCCCCTCAGAGATACAAGCATATAATCTCTCGTTCTCCTGAGATATTTGAAAATATGCTTGACTGTCGTCTAGTGATCAAGACCAGGTTTCGATTGAAACCTGCTAACTATGCACACAACAAACCAAATATCTGGTCCAGTGCAGAGCAATGCATACATGAGACTTCCAAATGCCTAAGCATATGGAACACTACTCATGAATTGCTCTTCATGCTCATTCTTAGGAACTTGTTTCTTAGAAAGTTTGATTCCATGTCTGAAAGGTAACATACCTTTCTTGGTGTCTTACATGGAAAACCTAGACAAGATTTTATCTATGTATGAAGCTTGGGATAATGCAGTCGTTCTATTCTTTCTATCCCTTATGACTTGGATACCAAGAATGTAACTTACTTCTCCTAAGTCCTTTATATCAAATTGTTTGGCTAACCATTCTCTTACTGATGTCAATACATCTACATCATTTCCGATGAGTAGTATATCATCAACGTAAAGAACTAGGAAAACTAACCTGTTGCCTTTAATCATTTTGTATACACAAGGTTCGTCAAAGTTTTGAATAAATCCAAAACTTTTCATGGCTTGATAGAACCTTATGTTCCAGGATCTGGATGCTTGCTTCAATCCATATATGGATCTTTGCAACTTGCATACCTTTTCCTCTTGGCCTTTTTCAATGAATCATTCTAGTTGTATCATATATGAAAGTTCACTAAAAACGTGTGTGTCTATAACCTAGAGGGGGGCATGGGGGGGGGGGGGGGTGAATAGGTTTTAATCGAATCAATTACCGATTTTTCAATTAATCAACATTAACACAAATTATCCTGAATAAACAAGCATTTAATAAAATTAAGTACGCTTAAAACAATAACAACACACAATATTTACGTGGAAACCCTCCAAATGGGAAAAACCACAGGCTGATATGTGCGCCACACTAGATCCTCAAATCCACTATTGAATGAAAGTTTACAACCTAGGTTGACCTCCTGTCACACCCTCCAGTTACTAACCCTTTCACTCTACCCAACGGATCTTAATAGTGATTCTTGATCTATTTGCTTGTGCACTAACCACTTAGTCACATGACTTAACCTCAATGAAGAGTCAAACACAACCTAAGTGAATATGCAGAAATATTCAATATGCAAAAATGCTAGGTCAAGACATTAATGCTTATCTATGATTAATAATGACAATTAAAGCAACTCCTAGATATCAATGGTCTAAATGCAAAGGCAAGAAGAATTAGCTAGAAGGGTAAAATCGTCCTAAATGCTAGCTATCATGAAAGCATTCATCTCAACCAACAAACAACTACTCAAGCATGTTATAAATGCAATAAAACTTAAAAGCATACAATCAATGAGTAATTAATGCTATTTCTAGGTAAACATAGCCTAGTAAAGAAACAATTAATTCTAGGTCATATAGAGATTACCTAGTCAGTGAAAACAAGAAGAATCCATGCTTGGAAGATGCAAGAAGATGTTAGATGCTCATGGATTGATGGTTGGATGAGCCAAGATGAGTTCTTGGAAGCTCTCTCTCTCTAGAAGTTACTTTCCCTCTCAAAGATGTGATTTTTGGCTCATGAGCTCGAATGAAAGAGAAGATGATACATAAATATGAGCCCTAAATGAGACTATGTCGTTTGACAAAAAGGCCTGGAAAATTGCATTGTGCGCTAGTGATGGCACTGGTCGAGTAGCGCACCACCAGCGCACAACCTAATTTTTGTGTTGGGCGCTAGTGGAGTAACGCAGGGCAGTGGCGCACAACCAGTGACAAACCACTGGACAAGTAGCGCTGGTGTGGTGCGCATGACGACCAACGTACCACCAACGGCAGACCACTGGAAATCTACGCTGGTGTTGGCACTGGTGATGGCGCTACTCGAGTAGTGCACCGCTAACTTCCTTCACACTCATACACAAATTATGCAAGAGAAAAGAGGTGAAGGGAATGTATCCTAATGTCTAACATGACATGACATTTAAATCACAAGATGCAATCAATTCAAACAAGCAAAAGATAACAACATTAGGCACACAATCAAGACAATTTAGCACAAATGCTAAGTGATCAAAAACATGCATGAGAGTGAGTGTGTGCACTAAATCTCTTCAATGAAGTTAAGCAAGTGATTTTACCTTCGATGCTTGAACTAGGTCTTGAGCAGTGATGGCCTAAACTACCCTTACACATTAATCCCCAAATGTGGTTGTCAACGAAATGAGCCAATCAAAAACCGAGGAATTTACAATCTCCCCCTTTTGCTATTTCGTGACAAAACCACCACTCACAATTCAACCTCATCAATATACAAAAAAAAAAAAAAACAGGGATCAACAAAGTTTTTCTACATTACAAAGAGATGTCTAATATACTAGATCTTCAAGTCATCCATCTCTTGTAGAATCAACATCCCTACAAAACAAAATAACTACACTTTCCAAGACAAGTGTATGTGAGGTGATCAAAGACATAAAAACAAGAGCAATTTGCATACAATAGAAACAAGCAACATACATCACAATACAAATGCAAATGCTCCCCCTAAATAAGTTAACTCCCCCTCAATGAGTCAAACTCAACTCCCCCTAAATCCACACTACTCCCCCTTTTTGTCATGAGATAGACAAAGGAGTATCCCCTTACGAAGGCAGTAGCAAGGAGAGCTTATGGCACAAGACATATGCATAATCATATAACCAAATTTATGCAACTTAATTAAGGAGAGAGAATCAAGGAGTTTTATAAAAAAAATATGTGAACGAATGCTTTGCATACAAGACAAGTTGTACATAAGATCAAAACATGGTATTTGGCAAAACAAAATAACAAGGGTTTCCACGAGAAATTCAAACCAATTTCACCCTTTGTCATGGAGTAAGCAAGATATAGACTGTAAAAAAAAATTCATTTTAAGAACAACTATATCAAACTTTACGAGCAAAACAAGACATGAGCGACTATTGTGCCCTTTTCGATTTTTCCGGGTGGAATGCCCGAATGATAGTAGCTTTGTTTGACAAGTAAAGAGAGGGAGACTTTTGGATTGTAAAATCCTCGAATTGGATACAAGATCCTTATTGATTGAAGTCTCATAATTGCTTTCAAACATAAATTTTGCATTCATTTTAGAGCATTCAAAAAATCTCATCATGTATATCAATTTAAGGCATGTCATAGGAATAATCAACATGTCATGGAGATCAATTCTACGTCATTCAAAATGTACTTCCCAATCAATTCTCCTATTCCAAAAATGTATGTTTGGTCATAAATAAGACATGGATTGCATGTAAAGCAAAGTTGCACACTTATTAAAAAAAATATGAACAACCAATCATCGCAAGCAATTAATAAAGAAGCATAAATATTATCAATGAGCACAATGCAATGCCAATATGCTCTCTTTGCTTGAGCTCCCCATATGGGGTCAATCAAAACAAGTCAAGAGGGGATATGAGTCCCTATAGACTTACCAAGTCCATTTGACCTAGTTGCACCTATGGGTGAAACCTTAGCACAATGGCATGTGGGTTCATATTTTCTAATCCACTTAGGTGACACATTGTCATTCCTAGTGGTCAAGATCATCATATTACTCCTAGGATCATTAACACTAGCTTTCCTAGGCACATGCATATTGGCTCTACCCATTTTTCTTTCAATCATGCTCTTATTTTTACACATGTTAAGTACTTGAAGCAATTTGGTCTAATATGACCATCAACACCACAAAAATGACATAAAGGAATAAAATGAGGGGTCATACCATTCCTTTGTGAGGACAAAGGTGCTTTCCTATGTCTTTGAGCTTTCCTTTGGTGTGGTATTGGTTCTCTTCTCCCTTGTTGTTGAGTTGGAGAAGATTGCTTCCTTTGTTGATCATGCGAGAAATGCTTCTTGGCTTGATGACTTTTGGTTTGAGGGATAGTTGCTTGAAGTGCTCTCATTGGTTGAGCTTGTGCTTGACTTCTTGGTGACATCTTGAATTGGACATTTCTAGAACACTCTCCTAGTTCATTTTTCTTCTTTGGATGAAGTAGAGGAAGAGGTTCTTTGAAGTCCAAGCTCTTGACAAATATCGTCTTGCTAGGAGTTGAGGTCTCCTTGTCATCTTCAAACCCTAGACCTCTCTTGTTACTTGGCTTCTTGCCAACTCCCAACATATGGTCAAGCTTCTCCGTACTCGAAGTCATCTTAGCAATCAACTCTCTAGCTTCTCTAAGCTCCCCCTTCAAGCTTTCTTCCACTTTTCTTCCTTTCTTCACTTTCTCACTTAAGTGAGTCACTTCGGTTGATAGCTTGAGGTTCTCTTACTTTAGATTTCTAACCTCTTTCTTCATATTCAACCTTGAGCTTTGAAAATGCTCAATGAACCCTTCAAGGTTCACACTCTCTATATTTCCATTTGTAGAGTAAGATGAGGAACTCTTATCACTAGAGTAATCACTAGTGTCACTTGTTGCCATGATGACATCATCAACAGAAGTAGCTTCACTTATCACTCTCTTAGCTATTTTTTCATCTACTTCATTTTCAAGGTCACTACTTAAGGCTTTGTTGCCTTTTTCTACATCTTCCACAGAGGAGGCTCCAAAAGCTATGTAGTTAAGAATAACCTCTTCATCACTTGAGGAATCTTCTTCACTTCCACTCTCACTTGATGAGGCAACCACCACTTTTCCTTTCTTCTTCTTCTTCAAATTAGCACACTCAGTGGCTATATGACCAAACCCACTACATTCATAGCATTGAATGCCTTTTCTTGTAGGCTTCTCTTGCCTTGGCTCAATCTTCTTCTTTGAGTTATTCTTGTGAAGTTTCATAAACTTCTTGAATTTCTTCACCATAAGAGCCATCTCCTCATCTGAGTCATCCTCCTACATCTTTACTTTGGATGTCTTCAAAGCTATGTTCTTTTTCATCTTAGGAGATGTAAGTGTAGAGGTCCACCTAGACTCATAGGCTAGAAGCCTTCCAATCACTTCACTCGGCTTTATAGTCTTGTAGTTGTTATTTTCTTCCAGTGCCGTCACCTTGGACTCGAATCTCTTGGGGAGTGACCTCATGATCTTTTGCTTGATCTTTCCATCTGAATATGGGTCACCTAGTTGATGGCTTTGATTTGCGATGTCCATCAACTTCACTTGGAAGTCATTAAAGCACTTGTCATCTTCCATCCGAATTGTCTCAAATTGCATTTGAAGGACTTGAAGCTTGGAGTCCTTGACCACTTCGGTTCCTTCATGAGCCATTTGTAGAATCTCCCAAGCCTCCTTTGCATGCCTAGTATTTTGAACCAACTTGTATTGATTGTCATCCATGGCATATAAGATGGCATGCATTGCCTTGTTGTTCCATTTGGAAGCTTCAAATTCTTGTGTGTTCCATTGAGACTTGGGCTTTGGAACCTCATCTCCTTCTTCTGTGGTCATTGTTGGAGAAGTGTAGCCATCTTCACTTGCCATCCATGCATGGTCATCTATTTGGCAAATATAAGCCTCCCTCTTGCCTTTCCATGAGGCGTAATTATCACCCTTAAGAAAATGTGGTCTTAAGCTTGAAGCTCCCTCTTTACTCATCCCAAGCTCACTCATAGTGTTTGGGTTATAGATGGGATGCAAAATCAAACAATAAAAATGCACCAAGCAAGACACACACAGAGCACGGATCACCTATGTATATCTAGGCACCGGCTCTGATACCAATTGAAAGTTCCCTAAAACGTGTGTGTCTATAACCTAGAGGGGAGGGGGGGGGGGGGGGGGGGGGGTGAATAGGTTTTAGTCGAATCAATTACCGATTTTTCGATTATCAACATTAACACAAATTACTGTGAATAAACAAGCATTCAATAAAATCAATTATGCTTAAAACAATAACAACACACAATATTTACGTGGAAACCCTGCAAATGGAAAAAACCACGGGCTGATATGTGCGCCACACTAGATCCTCAAATCCACTATTGATTGAAAGTTTACAACCTAGATTGACCTCCTGTCACACCCTCCAGTTACTAACCCTTTCATTCTACCCAATGGACCTTAATAGTGATTCTTGATCTACTTGCTTGTGCACTAACCACTTAGTCGCAAGACTTAACCTCAATGAAGAGTCAAACACAACCTAAGTGAATATACAGAAATATTCAATATGCAAAAATGCTAGGTCAAAACATTCATGCTTATCTAGGATTAATAATGATAATTAAAGCAACTTCTAAATATCAATGTTCTAAATGCAAAGGCAAGAAGAATTAGCTAGAAGGGTAAAATCATCCTAAATGCTAGCTATCATGAAAGCATTCATCTCAACAAAAAAACAACTACTCAAGCATGTTATAAATGCAATAAAAATTAAAAGCATACAATCAATGAGTAATTAATGCTATTTCTAGGTAAACATAGCCTAGTAATGAAACAATTAATTCTAGGTCATGTAGAGATTACCTAGTTAATGAAAACAAGAAGAATCCATGCTTGGAAGATGCAAGAAGATGTTAGATGCTTATGGATTGATGGTTGGATGAGCCAAGATGAGTTCTTGGAAGCTCTCTCTCTAGGAGTTACTTTCCCTCTCAAAGATGTGATTTTTGGCTCATGAGCTTGAATGAAGGAGAAGATGAAAATATGAGCCCTAAATGAAACAAGTCGTTTTGACAAAAACGCCTAGAAAATTGCATTGTGCGCTAGAGGTGGCGCTGGTCGAGTAGTGCACCACCAGCGCATAGCCTAATTTTTGTGCTGGGCGCTAGTGGAGTAGCGTAGGGCAGTGGCGCACAACCAGCGACAAACCACTAGACAAGTAGCACTGGTGTGGTGCGCATGACGACCAACGCACCACCAGCGATAGACCACTGGAAAGCTACGCAGGTGTTGGCGCTACTCGAGTAGCGCACCGCTCACTTCCTTCACACTCATACATAAATTATGCAAGAGAAAAGAGGTGAAGGGAATGCATCCTAATGCCTAACATGACATGACATTTAAATCACAAGATGCAATCAATTCAAACAAGCAAGAGATAACAACATTAGGCACACAATCAAGACAATTAAGCATAAATGGAAAGTGATCAAAAACATGCATGAGAGTGAGTGTGTGCACTAAATCTCTTCAATGAAGTTAAGCAAGTGATTTTACCTTTGATGCTTGAACTAGGTCTTGAGCAGTGATGGCCTAAACTACCCTTACACATTAATCCCCAAATGTGGTTGTCAACGAAATGAGCCAATCAAAAACTGAGGAACTTACAATATAGATGCTTTCGTAAAGACTTCCATTAAGGAAAGTTGTCTTGACGTCCATTTGCCAAATCTCTACCAAATCTCTAGGTCTAGAGATGCTGCAATGGATAAGAGAATCCTAATGGTTTTAAGCATGACCACAAGAGAGAAGGTTTCTTCATAATTGATACATTCCTTCTGTGTATAACCCTTAACTACCAATCTAGCTTTAAAGGTTTCCACTTTTCAATCCCTTCCTATTTTCCTCTTGTATGCCCACTTGCACCCGATGGGTTTTATCCCTTTAGGCAAGTCTACAGGAGACCAGACTTTGTTTTTGAATATAGATTCGATTTCGGATTGCATTTCCTTTTGCAATGGCGACAATCAACATCTTTCATTGCTTCCTTATACGTATAGGGATCATTGTAATCTGGAAGATTCTCTACAGATTCTCCTAGACTGATGTATCTTTCTGGTTATCTAACAACCCTCCCATTACGACGAGGTATGGTAGATTATTGATCTTGTGTTGGTACAGAACTTACAATTGGGTTGCAAAACCTCTTGTGGAATTGTATCTCCTAAAAGCTCATTCTGGACAATTATACTTTTAGGCACAAAATTATTCATATAATCCTTTTCTAGAAATTTAGCATTTGTCGAAACAAATACTTTAATATCTGAAGGACTATAAAAATAATATCCTTTTGTTCCTTTTTGATACCCTATAAATATGCATGTTTCTGAATGGGACTCCATCTTTTCTGTCTTTCCTTTTAACACGTGCGTAGGACATCCAAATATCCTTAAGTGTTGTAAACTAGGCTTTTGCCCGGTCCACAACTCATGTGGTGTTTTAGGAACCGACTTAGATGGTACATCATTTAGAATGTACATTGCGGTTTGTAAAGCATATCCCCAAAAAGAATTAGGGAGCGCTGAATAACTCAACATAGACCTAACCATGTCCAAAAAAGTTATATTTCTCCTTTCTGCAACCCCATTTTGTTGAGGTGTGCCTATTGTAGAAAACTGAGAAATTATCCCATTATCAATAAGATATCGCTGAAACTCACCAGATAGATATTCTCCACCATGATCAGACCTCCAGATTTTTATGCGTTTCTCAAGCTGATTTTCCACTTCAGCTTTAAAAGCTTTGAACATGTCAAAAGCATCTGACTTATGTCTCATGACATACACATAACCAAATCTTGAGTGATCATCCGTGAAAGTGATGAAGTACTCATATCCACCTCTAGCTTGAATGCTCATAGGTCCACAAACATTAGTGTGTATCAATCCTAAACATTCGATGGCTCTTGTGCCTTTGGTCATAAATGACCTTTTGGTCATTTTACCTTCCAAACAGGATTTCACAAGTTGGTAGATCATCAACCTTTAAGTCACTTAGAGGTCCGTCACTTACCAATATTTTAATCCTATTAAGGTTAATATGACATAGGCGCAAATGCCATAGGTAGGTTTCATCTTTTGATAATTTTACTCTTTTATGATTAGGTTCCGTTGATTCCGTGTCTAACAAGTGAGAGATATTTCTATGCAAATAAAATAAACCATTTTCCAATGTACCTTTGCAAATAATTTTGTTATGCTTACTAATAATAAAACCTTTTATTAAAAGTAACCGAATATCCAAATTTATTTAGACAAGAGACCGAAATGAAATTCCTCTTGAATTGTGGTACATAATAAACGTTTATTAAATCTAAATGCCTATAAAATTCTAAATTGATTCTAATATCTCCCACTACACTAGTAGACACCAACACTCCATTGCCTAAATGCAAGTTGAATTCATTATTATCCAGTCTATTCCATTGACCCTTTCCACCACAAAGGAAACACTTCCCTTTGATCTTGGTTACTTTTTTGGTCTCCTTCTAAGAAGGCCCAATTTGCTTTTTCTTATGTTGTCTCTACCAGTAGCAACTTACTAAGCATATGAATCTCTTGATCCTTGCTTTTCACAAGGCTTTTCTTGGTGCTTGCAGGTGTAGTCCTTATTGTTCAAGGTGTAGTCCAACTTAAACCAATCAAAGGAATCTGACAGCGAGTTGACGATCATGTCAATTTTCGTCTCATGATCTATCTCAACACCATTTAGTTCAACAATGTTAAGATGTGCTATGAATTTCATCATTTGATCTTTCATAGCCTGTCCAGGTTTCATCCTAAGATTCATAAAGGCAGTCACTGCCTCTCTCTTAGTCGTCCTAGACCTCATAACCATTATCTCCTATAGAGACATCATTATATCGGCAACAGTCTTCATTCCTTTATGTTGCTGTTGAAACACGTCGGAGATGATGGCCATAATGTAACGTACATTTAGCCATCTCATATGAAGACTTCCACTACTGATACTCATCTCTTTGCTCCTGAGTAGATTCATTAGTTTGGTGGTTAAGAAATAGACATAACGAATTTATGTTTTTCAGCTTGCAATAACAACCCAATTTTCCTTTTCCATATGACATAATTATCATCAGTTAAAGTATTATCTTTTAGGATGTTGATTATGGATGGAGTCATGATTTGTTTTCATATAAAAAATTATATAAGTAAATAATCATGATAAAGCACTTTTGAATATTTATCTTGAATTAAATAAAATAATTCAACAGTGATTCAACACCCACAAATGTCACGCCTCCTTTGGGATTTCACACCATTTACTAGTTAGACAAGGTCCCACATAATTGTTAACATAACAACCAGCGTTTTCAATTTTAGCCTTGCAATTTTATTAACAAGAACTCTTGGTAGGATATTAATAAAATCACATTGAGTGTGTTACCAAGTTATCGACCTTCAATATATTCCCTCACGATTATCTCTCCTTTAGGAGTAGATATCGTTTGGGTTAATTATCTAGTATATCCTTGTAAGGAAGTATCTTGTTAAATTCCATTCATGAATACCTCTTGGGAGGTTATTACACGAAACATAAAGCTCAACTAAACTTGGAGACCGTAGGTGTTCCAAAACACCTTCTCCCACTCAATTATTTAAGGCGTGTGATCGAATTCCAAAGAATGATTTACCAAGTTATCTAGATGCCAACTAGATACCTAAACCATTCAATACATGTTCAAACCAAAAGAGATATATGAGTGGCACTCCAATTCTATCTGACATGTTATCAAACAATGACAAACATTACAATATTTACAAAAATATAAATAGCTACAATTTTGGTCCATCCTAGAAAAGCAAGTAAATTACATGTCTTGGAATACAAAATACTCCTTTCTTGGCGAGCAAGTCTTCACGTAATCTTCGTTGTTTTGACTCCCTTGGCTGCCTTCTATAGGCGTGCGCACCCTTGGCCTCTTCCCATGGTCGTGCACACCCTTGACTCTTTCCCATGGGCGTGCACATGCCACAACCCCATAAAGGGCTGCCGTGCGCTGCCCATGCCACAACAATCGTGGCCGCGTGCTCTTCGGACACACGTTTGTTGCTATGACTCATACGGTCCCAAACTTGTTTCGTTTGCTTCCAATTCTTTCATCCTTTGAGTCTTCGATACTTGAATGTATTACATAGGAATTTAAAATAAAAAAAATACTGTAGTCTTTTTTAATTACGATATAGTGCAATTTTTTTATATATATTACAACAACAAAATAAATAAAAAACTTAACAACTACCAAGAAGGAAATTATGACGATGATAGACCACCCTTCTTGTTACAATCCCAAAACAAAAATACATTGAAATTGTAGGACCAAAATTGAGCAATAACAAACCACATATAAAACACACACACACACACACACACACACACACACACACACACACACACACACACACACACACATATATATATATATCCATACATTCCAATGTAAATATAGATATGTGAATACCTAGAGCGCTATATCTTTCTAAAACATGCATATTTACAATAAAAAGAAAAAGATTCACGTACACATACATCAATTAATCAAGGGTACAACTAGGCTCTGATACCAATTGTAGGGAAAATTACACAATGGAAGCGTAAAAAATAAAAATCAGGGTTTGATATATTTTAATTTTTTTCCCTTTATAATAACAAGAACCTTAACCCTAGAATAATTGATGTATATAAAAAGTATCGTACCTTTTTTTTCTCGTGACGATTGAACTAGCATCGAATTGAATCCGTAAAATCTTCCAATCCAATCACGAACGTGAATCTGTTAGGTTTTAGTTTGTGTTGGCGTTAATTCCATATCAAAATGATGTTTACTTGTAATGATTTAGTTGTTTAGATTCATGATGATTCAAGCTTCAAGGAAGAAGAAACAACAAGTCAAAGCAAGTTTAGGTCTTCAAGAGAAAGGATGCAATATGGTTCTACAAAGGTATACTAAGACCTTATCTTTCTCTTACAAGGCTTAGGCACACACACACATATCATACATTTGTGCCCCTACATCATTGTGCACCATGTATAACAAATTCACACACTTGAAGATAAATGCTCATGCATTGGTATGTAAATAACATGTTTTGGAAAATGCATGATTGGAAACTATCTCTATGTAGTTTGCATTCTAGTGTGAATTGTGTTTGAGTGTGTATATGTTTGTATAACATGGATATTGAACTTGGATTTAGTCTTAAATCATTCTTAATTGAGTTCAGTTCATTTCGGTTACTCAAACTATTGATTTCAAGTTCTAAGTCAAAAGATACTACACTTTCAACTCATGTTTCATACATTGTCTTCGTCTTCGTATATTGAGTCGAATTATTATTTTCTGGGTTGAGTATCTTATATTTCCATGTCCGTGTGAGAGTTACGGTTTGTAATCCACAAACGGATTTAAATTCTGGGTTTGGAGGCCGGAGAACGATAGAAGAACGCGAAGGAAGGTCGAAGGTGAAAGAAGCAAGCAATGTCTTCTTTCCCGAGATGGTGCGTGGCCATCTCGAGGCAGAAGGCTTGCTGCCCCGAGATGCCCACATGCCATCTCGGGCAGCAAGCTTTCTTGGATTCTTCTTGCCCCTCTTGGTCATTTCACATGTCCAAATTTCCCACTCCTTTATAAACTCTTTCCCTATCACATTTCATTCTAAGAAGAAATTTAAAACAAGTGTGCAGAAATTTTCTCTCTAAATTTTCTCACCTTCCAAACACCATAACTTCTTCATTTATACTATGATTTGAGTGATTCGAAGTTGAGAGTGTTCATCTATTCATCCTCCATCTTTTCTCTGAAGGTTTGAGTTAGTTTTGCTGCTGTTTTTGGTGTCTAATCATACAAAAACGGGACTGCATCTAAATCAACTAAGGTATTGATTTTCTCTCAAAGTTTTCTCTTAAAACTTGGTCAATTGCCTTGGGTTTTCTTCTTCTACATATATTTGTATATTGTGAGTGTTTTGATTTGTGTTTTGAACACTTTCAAAGCTAGATTGAGTTTCAATTGAAATCATACATGTTGAGTTAGGTTTTGATTTTGCCTATGTTTCACATGTTTGGGATTGTATTATGCTAGCTTTGATTCTAGGACTATTTTATAATCTTTGATTGATTGATTTTATGAAAAATAGTTCTTCACATGTATTAGGCTCTCTTGGCCGAAATTCTCACATAATACATGTGCTTATGTTCTTTTGAGCTATTCATGTGATTTGTTGAATCTATGATTAGTAATACGCTCTAGAACTATAGCTTAAATCATATTGACATTGTCATATGATTTTAGCATGTTTTTGGTTTGTGTGATTTAAACCTGATCTTGTGATTTATTGAACATATCTTGTGATTTAAGTTTAGATCTATGCATGTATGTAGGTTGTGATTAATATTGAACATATCTTGCATAATCTAGATTGATTACACATGCATGATAAACTAGACTATATGTGATTTGTGCATTCATACTCATGTCTAGTATTTTCCATAGGATGTGTTGATCATAGCATTCTATGTTGCGTGCATGTTTGCATTTTGCATTCATGATCACCTAGATGCCTTGTGAGAAGGAAGTCTTGACAATAGGTGTGAGAACTATGGTGTTGAGCAAGAAGTCTTGGCAAGAGGTGTGAGGCCTTGGATTGTCGAGCAAGGAAGTCTTGGCTAGGGTCGGGAGGATCCGGATAGTCGAGCAAGAAGTCTTGCCTAGATTTGGGAGAACTCAGATAGGTGAGCATGGAAGTCTTGACAAGAGGTGTGAAGCCTCAGATTGTTGAGCTTAGGGCGGCAACTTCTAGAGTAGGATATGAGGGTAGTTTCTAGGTGAAGAGGTCACTTGAGAGATTGTACTTGTCTTATCTACTAGTGGATTTTGTTTGCCGGTGGCTGCTAGCCCGTGGATGTTTCCTCTTCGAAGGTTTACCACATTATATCTTGTGTCAACTTTTCTCTATCCCTATCACTCTAATATTTGTATTGTGGATAGAAATCTCTATGTATATTGACTTCCTTTCTATAAAATTGATTGTGTATGTGTTACAATTACTTATTTGTATCACACTTTACTTGTGTTTATATATTGATTACTTGTCTTTAATTAATATATATATTGTGATACAAGCAATCTAGAGGAACAAACTTTTGTTTGTTTCTAAGGGAGTCGAAAAAGGTGTCTAACCTATTCACCCCCCTCTAGGTTAGCCTTGAGCATTTAACCGTGTTTGTATTTTCAATTGGTATCAGAGCAAGACACTAGATTGCACTTAGTGTGAGTTCGGGGTGATACTTTCACGGTTTTTACAAGGCGTTTGAAGTCATGGGTTTACAAGATGATGTAATGGCAGAAAGAGCCTCAAATACTAGGCCACCATTACTTCGTGGAAGTAATTATGGGTATTGTAAGTTGAGGATGAAAGCCTACATCCGCTCTATTGATGAAAGGGCTTGGATGGTAGTGGAAGAAGGTTATAGTCCTCCTACCAAGGTTTTAGAGGATGGAACCATGATACTCAAGCCAATGAGTGAATGTATAACAAATGAGTTTGAGGTTGCTAAATGGCACCATCGTGCTATGAATGTCATCTTTGGAGGAGTTGATGGGCATCAATTCTCCTACGTTCAAAATTTTGAATCTGCAAAGGAAGCTTGGGATACTCTCCAAGTTACTAATGAAGGAACCTTAGCGGTGAAGAAATCAAGGCTTCAAATGTTGGCATCACAATTTGAAGGTTTAAGTATAGGTGAGGAAGAAAAGTTTAAAGACTTCCAATTCCGGCTTCTTAACATAGTTAACCAATGTCAAGCACTTAGAGTATCTATCTCAAAAGAGCGTTTAAATTGGAAAATCCTTAGGTCTCTTTCTAAGAGATTCAAATCAAAGGTGACGGCTATTGAGGAAAGCAAGGATGTGGATAGTATGAATATTGATGAGTTGCTTGGGTCTCTCCAAACTTATGAGATATGCTTGAAGCCAAAGATAAAGAGTAAAGGAATCACTCTCAATGCTATAGAGGAGGAGAATGATGATGAAAATGATGAAATGGCACTCTTGGTTAGAAGGTTCAAGAAGTTTCTAAAGAAGAATGCCAAGCCTAAAGGCAAGTCTTCTGAGGAAAAAGGAGTCAAGAGAATATCATCTCCAAGGATTGTGAAGAATAGTCAAGCCATGAACAAGAAAGAGATTCAATGCTATAATTGTTAAGGTTTTGGTCATTTTGCTAGTGAGTGCACCAAGAAGCCATCTAAGAAAGACAAGAAATGCAAAGTGTTGGCGGCTACTTGGAGTGATGATAATTCTAGTGACAATGAGAGCTATAGTAGTGAGTCTTCAAGTGATGAAGAGTTGGTGAGCAACTTTGTAGCTCTAATGGCTTCTCATTCTCCACTAGATGTTGATAGTACAATATCTTTGAACAAGAACTTTGATGCAAATCATGATGGAAGCTCTAGTTCCATTCCTGCTAATCTTGAGTTGTTGAAAAAGATAGAAAAGCTTGAAGAAGCTAGAGATAATGCTCAAAGAGAAGTAGTTGAGAATGATGATTTGATCAAGAAGCAACTAGATGAGTTTGTGGTTGTTACTCGTAGACGTCTTGGTGAAAAAGGTGATATTATGAAGAAGTTTAGAAAACTTGAAATGATAAACCTTGAGAAGGATAATGTGATATCTTCTTTGAAGAAGAGAGAATAAGAATTGATGGAAGAAATAGACACGGCTAAGGAGGCTATCAAGGATTTAGTAAATGATTCGGTTAGTGTGTCTAGTGTTAGGAATCTTGTTAACTCTCATAGTGGTGAAAATGACATGGTAGTTCCTACACATTTTGATGAAGTCGTGATTGATAAGAAACCACACAAGAAGAGAAGTTCAAAAGCCAAGAAGAAGTTGGCAAACAAGGTATCTTTGCAAACTCCTAGTGAAGCTAGTTCAACTCCAAAAGGTACAATCTCATCTTTTATTCCAATTTGCCATTATTGCAACACAATAGGTTACATTAAGCCTAGGTGTTATAAATATATTGAAAACTGCAAATTAGGAAATGAATCTAGGGATAAGGAGATTAAACTTCAACTTGAACATGCTAAGGCCTTGAAAGTTGAGAAACATGATAATATTGCTAAGCATGAGAAAAAGTTATGGAGTAGAAAGAATTCTAATCTTGTTCAACTTGACAAAGCTTGTGTTGAAAATGTTAAGGAAGAGTGTGTTAATGATATTCTTGTTAATCAAGTCATTGAAAGACTTTACTCTAGATTTAACATTGTTGTCAAGGATGATATTGGAAATGTTTGTGTAGGTATACCTAAGAATAAGTGGTTCAATGGTGAGTGCTCTTATCACTAAAATAAGAAGCACATGTGGGATAGCTTTGAGGCTAATTATGTTTAGAATTCTTGCTTGCTAGCTTTGAATACTCTATGTATTGATATGAACTTGGTTATCTCACATCATGATTGTTATGATGGTCAAAATTTGTTGAACAACTTTGAAGAAGTTCTTTTGTTATATGTGTTGATTGAGTTGAGATATTATGCTTTTTATTCTCTTGTTGTGAAACATCGTCAACTTGGTGTCATGAGGACATTCAAGGCAAGAGTGCTCATAAAAAGGGCGGAAGTATGATATTTGGTGAATATAATGTGCAAAAAGGTGTCTCTATACTCTACTGCATATTCTCTTAGATATTCATCTTTTAACTCAATTTTTGATACACATCTCATAGCATGTCATATTACAGAATTTTGTATAGCATACATATGGTTCTCATTGACATTTGCTATTTTAGGATCTAATAATGATTTTGTTCACATTGATCTTAACTTTGATGATTGTTTGTGTATAGTATATTGAGTGGTATTACTAGTGAAAATATGAGCTTCATATTATTTGAAAGCTACTCATTAGAGAAGTAATGATCTTGAATAAGTATCTACTTATTGCTCTTAGATCATGTGCTTATGGGCCATAAAATCTTGGTTTTCTTAAAATTGCACATTGCTTCTCTTATATGTTTTGCTAGTAGGTTGAGTTTACTAATATGTAAACATTGGATACACCTTGAAGTTTTTGTGCTTAAGTACATTTAAAATGACCTATGGTTAGTATCCATTTTACTTCGACAATTACATAGAACTCAACGAGCACCTTTATGAAAAGGGTAACACACATTGGTTGTGAAAGCTACCCAATGTTGGAAAGAGCTACACCATTGTGATGAGTGAAAGCCATCATGACGTGAATTTTGTTTATGTAAAAATATATGGAAAAATCAAAGAAGTGTTGAAAGGAATTCATAAAAAAAAATCTTTGATTCAAAGCCTAAAAAGAAAAGGAGGAAGGCTTAAAAAGAAGTTTAGTTGAAAATCAAATGAGCTCGGGTTGAAAAACAGAAATGGGATGACGAGCCACATGCACACACACGCTCATGTGTTGAAATCTATTCTCTTAAAAGCAAAAAATTCAGGATGATAATCGGTTTGACTTTTTATGGAAAAAGCTTAAGATGATAATCGGTTTGATTATCAAACTACTTCTTGATATATATTTGAAGCATATCTCTCTCTCACACACACTTTGTTTATGAGTATGATGATATCTTTGAAATTGTTGAAGAATTATGAGAGAACTTGAAAAATTATGAGAGAACTTGAAAAATCTTTGTGTATCTCTCTTAGCATATGAAGCTTATTTTGTTGATATTTCTTCAAATTGCTTGAATGTGTGATTGTGTGAACATCTTTGTGAATCTTATGCTATCATGTATTTTAGTTATAGCATTTATCAAGGGGGAGCCTTGTATGCTAGACATTGTTCTCTTTTATGATATGTTCACATGCTTTATTTTGTTACATGTTGGCATATTTTGACTTAATTATACTTGTAAGATATTACTCACTATTTTTGTCTTGCATGATGATTCATTCTTAAGTCATATGTCATTGTGTTTATATATTTGTGACTAATATGTTTGTTTTGTCTTTCACTCACTTTTGTTGTATGTATATAACATCTTATTTCACAAGAACAAATGGGAAGAACTAAGGTTACCGGAAGTGGAAATCAATCGAATCCCATTGTGAAAGCCAAGTCTACCTCAAAGGGATCCAAAGCTTCAAGGTCAAAGGATTTAAGGATCTTTGCAACTAAAAAGATATTTCAAGAGAGAGGCATTGACTTAGGTAAATGTAAAGATTCTTATGTTCTTAAATGCATTAAGGATAAAAATTGGGAATCTTGGGTGAGCATGCTAGGAATAGTGAATGACACTATTGTTAGAGAATTTTATCATGAATATAGAGAGAGTGCCACCTTATTGGATGCTTTGATGGAGATTAGGGGTGTTGTGTTTAGAGTTAACCCAGTAAACATTAACAAGTTTCTTGGCCTATATAGTGATATTGATTCAAACTTTCTAGATGTTGATATCATTGAGAATCTTAATATCATGGGTAGAACTCTATGTGACAATGCTTCTTTTGAGTGGAAAGGTAGAGCATATATTAGTCAACATGAGTTAACTAAGGCAAGTGCATTTTGACATCTTTTTATTTGCACAAATATTATTGGATCTTCGAATTCAACCGAGTTGAATAAAGACAAGATCAAAATAGTATATGCCTTGGTGACTAATCAACCTATAAACCTTGGGGATTTGCTTATGTTTTACTTAGATAATGCTACTTTCTAAACTAGAGGAGATAAGAAGCTTGCATTACCGGGGTTTATAACTTCTTTGTGTTTAGCTCATGGTGTTCAAAGTGGTGGAGATGATATGTTGGTACAACCCTTGGAAAAGTATAGTGATAAACGTGTGTCATACATGTCATATAAGGATAAGGGTAAGACATGTGATACTTTTGAACTATTTAGTAGTTCACAAGTTGATTGTCAAGAGACTAGCATAAACATTCTTCCGGATTGGGCTTTACATTTGAAGAAGAAGGTTGATGAGCTTAGTGCTATAGTTGAAAAACAAGATGCTAGAATAAAAGAGTTGGATGAGTGTATTACCTCAAGTTCAAGACCACCTCTCAAGCATTATGTTAGGTCAACTACAAGCACATCTTTCTTTGGTGGATCTAGTAGCTAGTATTTGAGTCTCATGGTATGTTTCTTACCTTTTGGCATCATTTCATGTCAAAAGTGGGAGAAAGAGTTGTTAAGAGTTGCTAGTTAATTAGTTTCATTTTCTATGTTGTTTTTGTGAACTTTTGAACTTTCAATGGCTTGTAATAATTAGTCTTAAGATTTGGTTAAGAATTCTTGTATTTGGCATGTATTGAGGGGGAGATACATGTATTTGTGGACTTAATTTTATATTCTTATCCATATTATATGTTGCCATTTGTTGTTTTTTCTCTTGTATATGCATTGTGCTATGAGATGATTTGTAGGTTGCTTCAAGAGAAGATCAAGATGAAGTTCAAGAGTTGGTGAAGATTAGTTATAGGAATCTTACTCATTGTAATGTGAGGGAGTGATTTTGTGACCTATCTTCATTTTTTTATTTGTAGTAAATGTATAGGTGTTTTGACATGGAATTTGCCAAAGGGGGAGATTGTTAGGTTTTAGTTTGTGTTGGCATTAATTCCATATCAAAATGATGTTTACTTGTAATGATTTAGTTGTTTAGATTCATGATGATTCAAGCTTCAAGGAAGAAGAAACAACAAGTCAAAGCAAGTTCTAAGTCTTCAAGAGAAAGGATGCAATATGGTTCTACAAAGGTTTACTAAGACCTTATCTTTCTCTTATAAGGCTTAAGCACACACACACATATCATACATTTGTGTCCCTACATCATTGTGCACCATTATAGGCACACATATGCAATTCTTTCATATGTGTCCTTGCATCGTTGTGCACCATGTATAACACATTCACACACTTAAAGATGAATGCTCATGCATTGGTATGGAAATAACATGTTTTGGAAAATGCATGATTGAAAACTATCTCTATGTAGTTTGCATTCTAGTGTGAATTGTGTTTGCATGTGTATATGTTTGTATAACATGGATATTGAACTTGGATTTAGTCTTAAATCATTCTTAATTGAGTTCCGGTCATTTCGGTTACTCATACTATTGATTTCAAGTTCTAAGTCAAAAGATACTACACTTTCAACTCATGTTTCATACATTGTCTTCGTCTTCATATATCGAGTCGAATTATTATTTTTTGGGCTGAGTATCTTATATTTCCATGTCCGTATGAGAGTAACGGTTTGTAATCCATAAACGGATTCGAATTTCGAGTTCGGAGGCAGGAGAACGGTCGAAGAACGCGAATGCAGGTCGAAGGAGAAAGAAGCAAGCAATGTCTTCTTTCCCGAGATGGCGCGTGGCCATCTCGAGGCAGAAGGCTTGCTGCCCTGAGATGCCCACGTGCCATCTTGGGCAGCAAGCTTGCTTGGCTTCTTCTTGCCCTTCTTGGTCATTTCACATGTCCAAGTTTTCCCACTCCTTTATAAACTCTTTCCCTCTCACATTTCATTCTAAGAAGAAATTTAAAACAAGTGTGCAGAAATTTTCTCTCTAAATTTTCTCACCTTCCAAACATCATAACTTCTTCATTTGAACTCTGATTTGAGTGATTCAAAGTTGAGAGTGTTCATCTATTCATCCTTCATCTTTTATTTGAATGTTTGAGTTAGTTTTACTGCTGTTTTTGGTGTCTAATCATACAAAATCGGGACTGCACCTAAATCAATTAAGGTATTGATCCCGATGATAACATTTCCTGGCCAGATTTTGGAGATTTCAATGAAGATGATAATGTTCCTCCCTCCGGTCCCGAGGGTTCCTCCATTGCTGGGAACAACTGATGCATCTCTGCTTTTGTGGATCTTTCTTTATGTGTATTTACATTTGTAATACTTGACCGATCATGACAGTTAATGTATATTCTTTCCTTATTTGCGCATCTTCGAGATGTTTACCATTTTTGGCGTGTGGTTTCTTATGCTTGCATTCTTCATATTTTATCTCAATCTGAACAATGCATGCTGACCCATGCCAGGTTGATGATTACGAGTTAGGCTAAGCATAACCACTTGTATACCGATCGTTTGGGATTGATAACCTAATTTTCTTAGCCTGCGTCATTATGTAATGATCGACTTATTTGCCTCATTTTTGGTGATTAACCACCCTTGGGGAACTCAACCGTGTTCTGCGACGATTTCAGGTTTTCCTCAGGTAGATTTATTGCATTTTCCAACTCAGGTTCTGGCTGCTCCTGACCATTTTCTGTATAACTTTTCGTTGAGCAGTGTTCGTTTGTAAACCAATTGTGTAGTTTATATTTATAGACTTTCATCTTTTATCTGTCAACTAGGTCGTTGGAACATCTCCCGACAGTCTGTTGATCAAGATACTTACGATAAGGTGTAACTTGTCCCACCATCTTTATAAGCATCTATGACTGTGTCTGCCTTATCTTATAGGTATGATTCTCACCTTATTCAACTCTTGGCGCATCCCAACAGGTTTTTGTACCCGAAGGTGCCCTAATAGTTCTTTATATACACCCAGTTAGTTTCGGTGAGTGTGCATTGTCTTGACGACTAATGCTTTCTCCCCCCTCACTAGGCCTCCCGGGATTCCTATCGGTCTTGACCGATTATCTGAGGTATCTTGTAAATGCTCTTATGAGCAGATGTTTGGTTTCGAACGTTGTTCTTGGTATTTATAATCGCTCCTCCTAAGGACTTTTATTGATTTCTCAAAGGATAAAAGACATTAACAAATAATAATTTAAAGCTTACACTATGGAAATAAATAATAAAAACAAACATACTTCTCATGGATATAAGATCTTTAAATACTGTGCATTGCATGGCCTAGGAAGCTCGGTTCCCTTTGGTCAGGAAAGTCGATATGCTCCATGTCCTGCTATCCCGACCACTTGGTATGGTCCTTCCCATTTTTCAGCTAACGAGTCTACAGACTTATCCTTTGTATTGAGCATCACCCTCCTTAGAACTAGGTCTCCGAGCTGGAATCTCCTTATCTTGACATGTGAATTATAATACCTTGCTACCCTCTGTTGGTAGGCGGCATTTCTTACCCTGGACATATCTCTTATCTCTTCCAACTCGTCCAAATCTTGTTTTAAAATCTCCACATTCCCTTCGGGGATCGAAGAGCTGTACCCTAAGAGACTTGTGAATTATCTCAACTGGAATCACTGTTTCCATCCCGAATGCCAACGAGTAGGGTGTTTCCCCTGTTGAAGTTCTTTCTGTAGTCCGATAGGCCCATAAGACTTTGTGTAATTTTTTTGCCCAATTTCCTTTCCTTCTCTCTAGCTTCGCCTTCTGAGTATGCTTGATTATTTTATTCACCGCCTCTGTTTGACTGTTAGTCTGAGGGTGAGCTGGTGTAGTATAATAGTTCTTTATCCCAAAGTCTTGACACATATTTTTGAAGTTGTCACTATCGAATTGAGTTCCATTGTCTGTGATTATAGTTTTCGGGATTCCAAACCGATAAATGATATTTTTCTTTACAAAATTGGTCGTGTTAGCCTCAGAGATATGTACTAGTGCTTCAGTTTCAATCCATTTTGTGAAGTAGTCGACGACTACTATAACATGCTTTGCCACTCTTTTAGTCGCAGTTGGCATCAGACCAATCAGATCTATTCCCCACATGGAGAACAACCATGGTGATGTCAAAATTTTCAACTGTTCGGGTGGTCTCCGGATGTCATTAGCTGCTTTCTGACATCCACCGCACTGATTTGCAACACCTTGTGCATCCCCAAATAGAGTCGACCAATAAAAGCCTTGCCTGAGCGTTTTATGTGCCAGGCTTTTGCCACCCGAGTGATTTCCACAGACTCCTCTGTGGATACTTTCTAATATTTGCTTACCCTTGATCGGCTCTATGCATTTTTGAAGGGATTTAGAGAACCCTTTTCTGTATAGCTCTTCTTCTACCATCGAATATCTTGTGGCTCTATATCTGAGACGCTTCGCCTCAGCTGTCTCCATCGGGAGCACCATCTTCTCTAAATATTCTCTGATCGGGGTCATCCAGGTAGTTTTTTCCTCTTCGATTACTTCTACCCTCGACGCTTTGGCTTGATTTTCATTCTCGATACTCAGCTTTTACATGTGGACGATCAAGATTGTTTTTGACCATACACTGGTAGCTGATGCCAATTTTGACAGCGCATCCACTTTCTTATTTTCCTACCTGAAGATCTGGGTGATTCTGTATGCTTTGAACATTTCAAGGAGTGTCTTGGTTATGGTTAAATACGAGGCCATGTTGTTGTCCTTAGCTTGGTATTCATTTAGAACTTGATTGACTACTACCTGTGAGTCATTGATTATTTCTAGCTCATCTACTCCTAATGTCGTGCACACCCTAAGGCCTGTCAGAAGCGCCTCATACTTTGCCATATTATTGATGGCTTTGAAGTCAAATCACAAGGCATATTCCACATGGTCACCTTCTGGTGTGGATATAACTATACCTGCCCCGTTGCCATGCGTGTTTGACGATCCATCCACATGTAGTTTCCAAGCAAACAGGTCCTCTTCTCGTAACATTCTGATCATTTCGTTGTAAGGCTCTGCGAACTCTGCGAACTCTGCGAACTCTGCGACCAGATCCGCTACCACTTGTCCCTTGATCACCGGTCTTGGAGAGTATACTATGTCAAACTCACTTAGTTCTACTGCCCACTTAGTTAGCCCTCCAAACAACTTGGATTTTGATAAAATCTATTTCAATAGACAGTTAGTGTATACTTTAATTTTGTGAGCTTAAATGTAGGGTCTTAATTTTCTCGCTGCTGTTACTAAGGCCAAATCCATTTGCTCAACTGGAGAGTATATTGTTTCCGCAAGTAACAGAGCTTTGCTGGTGTATTATACAGGTTTCTGCGTTCCTTCTTCCAATCTTAGCAGTACCGACCCTGTTGCTACGTTTGTAACGGACAGGTAAAGATAGAGTACTTCCCTTTCAAGTGGTTTAGATAGTATCAGAGCTTTTCCTAAATATTCTTTGATTTTTTCTGAATGCTTGTTCACACTCATCGTTCCACTCTACTCTTTTGTCTCGCTTAATTGCTTTGAAAAAGGGTAGGCATTTGTCCATGGATTTACTTATAAACCGGCTCAGGGACGCTAGGAAACCCCGTCAACCTTTGGATTTCCTTCAATGTCTTGGGAGACCTTATTTCTTTTAGAGCTCTTATTTTCTCCAGGTTTACTTCGTTCCTTCTTAGGTGAACTTGAAATCCTAGGAACCTGCCTGATAGTACTATGAATACGCATTTCTTTGGGTTTAGCTTCATCCCATACTTTCGCAGTACCTTAAACGTTTCCCTTAGGTAGGCTGGATAGCCTCCGGATGTTACACTTTTGGTTAGCATATCGTCCACGTATACCTCTATATTCCTGCCAATCTGTCGAGCGAACATTTTATTCACAAGCCTTTGGTAAGTCGCCCCAACATTCTTTAATCCAAACGGCATGACCTTATAACAATACATTCCCTAGTCAGTTGTAAATGAAGTTTTTTCCTCATCTAGTTCGAATATTCTAATCTGGTTGTAACCTGAATGTGCATCCATGAAACTTAACAGTTCATGTTCAGCCGTTGCATCTACCAACTGGTCGATTCGAGGTAAAGGGAAGCTATCTTTCTGACATGCTTTGTTCAGGTCGGTGAAATCCGCACACATCCTCGACTGGCCATTTTTCTTTTTTACCAGGACTACGTTGGCGACCCAGTCAGGATATTTCACTTCCCGAATAGATCCCGCGGCTAATAGCTTGTCCATATTTTCCTTGATCACCTTGCTTCTTTCTGAGTTGAAACGTCTCTTCTTCTGGATAACCGGTTTCTGATCAGGATTTACTACTAAGTATTGTGAAATCGTTCTTGGATCAATCTCTGACATGTTCGCATGCTCCCAAGCGAACACGTTCTTGTATTCTTTTAGTAGTCGACCATTTTACCTTCATCGAGCTTTCGTCAGTTGAGACCCCAGTCTAACAGTCTTCTTCGGATCATCGTTGCTAATGGAAACTTCTATAGTTGGTTCCTTTGGGCCTTTGTCACTCTCTAGTGCTGCCGCTCTCAGGTCTAGGTCGAACCCGGTCGGGGTTTCATCCTTCACCTTTGTTGGATCTACTTTTAGGTCTTCACCTTTTTCTTAATAGCCTCCACCTGCATTACCCCTGACTCTGCCTATTCCTGTGAGCTTTTCATGATCCCTATCCCAGCTTCGGTAAAATTTTTTACCTTGAGCGCATAGGTTGCAGTTACTATATTTATTTTGTTCAGGAAGGGTTGGCCTAACAGAGCGTTATATGACTAATTCTTAACATTTACGACCATGAAGTCCAGCAATACTGCCTTCGTACGGGGGAAACTTCCAGCTTCTACTGGTAGTTTAACAGTTCCCAACGCCCTGACTTCGGTTCCTTCAAAACCCCTCAATGAGATCTTTATTGGTTGCAGATCATTCCTCTGTTGCCCGAGCTGGTCAAACGCCTCTACGCTCAAAATGTCTGCCGAGCTACCATTGTCAATCAGGATTCGTCTTACTTGTCCGTGCCCAATGCGAGCTGACACAACAATTGCGCCGTTTGGTCTGACCTCAACTCTTGTGCATCTGCTTTAGTGAAAGTTATTGGGCCCCATCCTTGCTTTACGTTTTTCCGATCGGGACCTAAATGATTCACCTCCATACTTCTTTGTCTATTCATGGCTTCCCTAACTTCAGACATCCTTTCTCAGCTACTGCTTTCGGTATAGGGGCCACCAAAAATGGTATTGATTGCCCCGCTATCCGAGTATTTCTTTGGGCTTTTATAACTCCTATCTTGATCCCCTGCGTGGGTATCCTTTTGTCGATCCTCCATTCCTATGAGGATGACGTCAGCGAGGTGACCTTCCTGGATTAGCTTCTCAATGTAATCTCTAAGTTGGTAACATTTAGAGGTTTCATGGCCATTTTCTTGGTGGAATTGGCAGTACTTTGTAGTATCTCTTCTGGAAAAATTTGATTGCCTCAGGGGTTTTTTATATAAGTTTTTGTCTTCTATTATATTTAGGATTTCCTCATGCTTTTTGGCTAACGGGGTATAATTAGTGTATGGGCACCTCGGATTCCTCCCTGCTCTATCATCATCTTTTTGCCCATCTTTTTCTTTCCCTCCGTTGCTCTTTGGATCGTTCTTACCATTGTTTTTCGAACCACATTCTTGGTCTTTTGAATGTGGAAGGATGACCTCCATGTATGAACTCTCCCCCGTGGGCAATTTGTTTTTCTTCTGCCATGGCGTATCCCCTGACATAATCTACCATGCTCGCATATATGGTCGGTCCCCGCTGCCTTAGGTTCAAGGTTAGGTAACTGTGTTGCAAGCTATTTATGAATACGGATACCACTTCGTCATCGTTGGGATCCTGAACTTCCGATACCTCTTGCGAAAAACTTGGTTAAATAATCTTTTAGCTTTTCATCTTTTCTTTACCTCAAGGTAGAAAGAGCTGACACCGATTTCCTTTGCTGGATATTTCCCATAAATTCTCTGGTGAATGCTCGTGTCAATCCTTCAAAACTCCTGATGGACCCTGAAGTTAATCCTCCGAACCACCCAGATCCCTGATCTCCTAGTGTCAGAGGGAGCATACGACACATGAGGGCATCATCATAATCGCACTGAGCTATAGCGCTCTGGTATCTTCTAATATGTTCTTGTGGATCGATATTGGCTTTGAATTGCTCCACATACGACATCTAAAATTTAGTTAAAAACCGAGCCTGCCTTATGGTATCGGTAAACAGACTCCCAAAATTCCCGACCAGAGGGTTTTCTTGACTTTGCTTTTTCTCCAAGGCTTCTATCCTCCTAGGAAGAACTTCACGCTCTCATTCGGGTTTGCTATGCCTATCTAACCTTTGGTGGATTGCGAGCATATACGGGTCCCTTCGCCTTCGGGGGGCACGTTCGTCTTCACTTAAATTCGATCGAGGGTTCTTTCCCCATCCATCATACCTATTTTCTTGCTCATAGTATTGTTTTGCATAGTCGTACCTCACGGTATCCTCGTGTGAGCTTTACCCCTCACGTTCCTTCGCTCTTCTATCCTGATATGGGCTGTTTCTCCGCTCTATCTCTTCCTGATTTTTGGGGTGCGCCTGTAGCAGTTGTCATGATCTCAGAGCGCACATTGGGTCCTTGAGCCACCACGGGTGTAGAGAGCTGGTATGGTGAACTTAGATTTGCAGTTGCAGTTATGCTAATTCCCTATCTAGTTACATCATCAATGACTCTTCGTAAGGATTCTTGAACTTGCCTAAACACATCTAGAGATATTTCTGCAGTCAAGCTCGTGGTTGTGATGGCGTCCTGTCTGTTTGATGGTGGAGTTCTTGGAGGTGGATCTGTTTTCGGTGCATTGACGTCATGACGTTTTCCTCTTGCAAACCACCAACGTTGTGTGGGGATGAATCTCTATCAGTGCTGGAAACCATAATTTTGCCTTATCTGACTAAATCCCTGGCTAGTCAAAGCGTCGAAGGTTCGCAAGACCCTCCTTCTAGCGCCAGTTGTTGACTGTGATTTTTGGATCGATCACACGTCGAACAGAGTATATATGAGATCACACAATTGCTAGTTATGAATGATTAAAGAATTAAAGAGAACACAAAGATTTTACGTGGTAAAGCCCCAAGGTGGGGAAACATCCACGGTTGCTAGAAATCGGCGAAGAAAGAATTTCACTATGAATAATAGATTACACGCTCAATCTCTTAGGCTCTCTCTCTCTTGTTCTTAACTTTTTGTGGGTGCTATTAGGGTCTATTTATACATGCATAGAACCCTAATTTGTGCTATACAAGTAAGTAGAATTGACGTGTTTGAGTCGTTTTATCCTTCTTTCCTGTTTCATATTCTTCACGTATTGGACTTCTTGCCTAATTTGGACTCTGGCATCAATAAGGAAATTCGCTTCCTTGTCAAAGTGTGTTTCGAGACACCTTATTAAAGTAAGACTCATTCAGCATGTATTTGATAATATCCACATGTCAATCTGCTGACCATTTACTAAAACCCGACCAAACCTTACCCATCCCGACCAATGATTTAGTCCCAACCAGAGACTTTATCCCGACCATCTTGATATCCCTGACCGGGTGTAATAAAATTATCCTTGGTCAGCTTAGGAAGGTTGACTCTTGGTGATGCGACATCTATAATTCCTGTATCTTTGGGTAATTATGCTGACTCATTATTCTTTAAATTTTAGCAATAACACTATCGAAGGACTTTGATGAGGAGCATGCAAGGAAAACAAGGAAGATATTAATGGATGTGGAACGAAAAACTAATGCTTTGGAAGAAACAAAGGAAGCACTTAATAGGAAAAATGAGTCCCTAAAGATCGCAAAGATCAAGGAATGTGACTGCATTATTGAATTGGACAAATTCGAGAAAGTGGTCAACCCATTTCATGTGAGGCGACACCAAAAGCCATATAGTCACTCACAAAGAGGGAGTTCTCTTTATCATCCTTATATTTACTACTTTTGCTCATAAAAAGGGCACATCAAAGCTCATTGTTTTAAGTTGCAAAAGCATATAAAAATGAAACAAGCTAGGACTAGGAAGAACCCTACAAAAGTCAAACAAGTTTGGGTAAGAAAAGATCTAGTGAGTGAGGTTAGAGACAATAAGAAGACATCTATACCTATTTGGGTTGTTAAGGGGAGTGAGTTTCCAAATTTGGTAAAACCACCTTTAGTTGAACCAAGTCCCATTTTGGATGCATGTGTCGAACATGTTTTAGCATGTTAGATTGCACAATGCATTTTCTCTATTAAGCTATGTTATTGTCTTCCAATTTGTTATCATGTGCATGTGAATGTACGAGAATAGCTAGGTTTGGAGGAGAAAATTTATTGTAGAATCTTATAAGAATCTCTACTTTACGATTGGCTTATTACATGACAAACCAAATTAGGGATGATTTTGTAATGGGTAGCTTAGGATCTCTAAGACAGGCTTCCAAGCATCTCCGTGACTTCAAAAGCAAGGATGAAATGTATATCAGTGGTGTGGGCTTGTGTTGTGCTCAGTGCTCTTTGTAAAGCCTTTGGTTTAGCTCTTATTAGAGAGTTTGTTGTTTGAACGTTGTTTCTGGGCTTTGTGTCCCTTTCTTCCTGGGGTATGCCCCTTGTATTTGTACATTCCTTCCTTCTTTCTATGATACTATTTATTTACCCAAAAAAAGAAAAGAAAAGAAAATAGGTGCATACACACTATTCATGTATGCGTTTGTTCATCTTGCATTTTTGTTCCAATTGTTTATATGTGTGCATCCATGACACATATCACACGTGCACTTCAGTGTTAGATCTAAATGTGGTTTTGTGTGATGTAATTAATTTTCCAGTTGTGTGATAAAAAATGTCCATGCTTGCACAATGTTGTTCTTGTCTTAGCGCGATGTCTGACCACTAGAAAGGTCCCATTTTCCTCTCTTGGATTGGTCATAGGTTACATGGTCTAATACCATGTGTTAATCTTGTTGTTATCCAAATCTGACATTTGGTCACTCAAATAACTATAACTCTTTCTACAAACACCAAAAATGTTGTTTTTTAAAAAATAATTGAAAGTAGACATCCGTACCTTTCCAACGGTATATTATACGGTAGGTTTTGATGTTGTTTGGTCATGTTTTGGTGTGCTCGAATATTGAGCTGTACGTTGTGGAACAATTTGTGAACACCAACTGTTGTATTTGAACCGCAGAATTTTGACAGTTCCCCACCGCCGATTTTGAATAGTCAAATCCTTCGAGTGGATTCGTTGGCCGAGCATTCGGCGGGCTCCAATCGTTGAATTGCTTGTTTTCTAGGCAAACTTGTAATTTCACCTAACTCGTGTTTTTACCGTATAAATTCATCTTCTTGTCTCTTTGAACCCTAAGAAACACACCTTTAATATACCTTAGATAGATTAATTGTTTTCTAGAGAGAGAAAGCTTCAAGCTTCATTCCTTGACTCTCCAAACCTTAAACCCATGCATCCATAACTTCTTTCATGCCTCAATATTTCATGGGTCTTTATCATTCTTGATTTGGTAAGTAAGAACAAACTTTCATATTTATTCATTGTTCTTAAAGTCCAAGAATTCGTTTTAATGCAAAGGATTTGTAGAAATCTTTTATTGAATGCATATATTGATGAATGATAACAAGATTGAGTTTTGTTTGTATAAGCTTATTTGATTATGTTGATTTTCCCTAGATAGCTAACCCTTGAACATTCTTGGTGAATTGGTTGATGATTAAGTTGATAGATTAATGTTTATTGACCTAGTCAAACTCTATTGAATGTTCATGTGGATTTAATTGACAATTAGGTTGATAGAATTCTCTACAAATCTAATTGAGATCTCGTGTTTGTGCATGTAGGCTTGTTTGATAATTAGGTTGTTGGATTTGCATCTTAATATCTAATTAAGCATATAGTGTGTAATCCAACACTCTCTGCATTTGAGCATCATTTATATATTCCCACCTAGACTTTAATTCTCTTCAAAAAGTCAAAGTCTTGTGGCTTATAGGTTAAGTTGCACAAGCAAGTGAAGTCTTACAACCAAGGGTTGGTTGGCAAGCATTTGTCAAGTGCCACTGTAAAATTCAGTAGATTATGAGGTGCTCACTCCAAGAGTAGTGAATTAGGGGATATCACTAGGGATTGAACCAAGAGTGTCGAGTGGTAGTGTCCATAGCCTGTGGTTAACGAGAGTGAGAGTCCGTGTATCACTTGAGGGTGTAATATTCTTTACATATAGTGGATTTCTGTGGCTCAAGTGGCTAGCATAGCTAGTCTCATGGTTATTCCCAGTTGGAGGGTTTCTATGTAAAAATCAAGTGTCTTTTAATTTCTACACTTTACTTGATTTTTTTAATGTTGTTTGATTTGGGGTTTTGTATGTTAATCTTGACTAATCGAAAAGTTGGTAATTAATCGATTAACAACCCATTCACCCCTTTCTAGGTTGTATCAACACACCATAGTTTATTTTGAAATCTCTTTTTAGTGTTTGTTAAGATTTTCAATTTTGTTTAGTGTTAATAATGAAGTAAATAAAGCAGGGTTAGTTGATATTTGAGTGGATTTTATGCAGTTCAAATCTGGTCAAAGTCAACATGCAAGCAAATTCACCGATGAGGACGCGTACAAACAAAGGAATCAATTGCCCTTTCAAATTCGCGGGTGACATGTCGCTGGTAAAAATAATGTCATGTCGCTGGTCGTGGGTGACATTTTATTATCACAATTTCGTGAGTGATGAAGACATTTGACATATTATTTTTATACGGTAAAACCTCTGAAGAAGAAACATCAATGGGTTGTATTTACAACAACCGATAAATTATCTATCACTAGATGATAATATAGGGAAAAATCGGTTCAAAACGTGGCAGAAGCATAAAATTAAGGTTTGGTATATTTTATAATTTTTCCCCTTTAATAGAAAGAACCTTAACCCTAGATTAATTGATGTATATTAAAAGTATCGTACCTTATTTTCGTGACGATTGAACTAGTGTCGAATTGAATCCGTAAGATCTTCCATTCAAATCACGAACGTGAATCACCTAGGAGTGTGGGCTCCCTTTCTTTTAATTGTAAACCTGAGGATGGAAACAAACAAAATCTTCTTCTTTGTTAGTCACAATAATCCTCCAAGAGAAAACCCAAGAACGTCCGGTCACTTGTGAATTATCAATCTACTTGATTGAAGATTGTGTGAACCTTGATTCGATGTTGTACACAAAACCTTTTGATGTAAAGACTACTAATGTACTATCGAAAACAAAACGTTCCTCTTCTCTCTTCTCCTTGGCCGAATTCAATACACAATTTCTATTGGTTGGACGATTTTTTTTATATAATTATAAAAAACAAATAAAAACAACTTCTCACACCAAAAATTAGGTCTAGGTCGAAATTCTATATAGGAGTATATTTAGGTGACCGAAAATCCTCCTAGAAAGAGGATTTCTACTTCACCAAGATTCCTATCAAAATTTGGATTCAATCATCTTAAAAATAGGATTTCTTTTACCGCCAAGACTCCTAATCCAACTAAAATAGTGTATTTATTCAGTAACCCTTTATTGAATATAAATTAAGTTGTGAATAAATCAAAAACTTCATAATTTGACAAATTGTCAATTAGAGTTCTAATAGAAATCAAATACTTCATAATTTGACTAGATAAATAAAATCCTGTTATTTATCTACTTATTAAATATAGTATTTGATACTTATCATATTATCAACAATAATATGACTCTGGGAGACCTTCTCCTACTAAGAAAAAGATTTTGACATTTAATTAAATAGTTAATTAATTAACAAATTATTTAATTTCCATTTAATTAAATAATAAAATAAAAAACAATATAATAAGCTATATATAGCCTTAGCCGCCCAAGCAAATATTGTTTTTCCTATTTTGTTAAATACATTGGACTTAAAAAAAATATCCATATGTGAACTAGACCCATTTTTACTAATAGAAACAAGTCCACATGCCTTAATACAATTCTAGATGGACCTATAAATTGGTCCGGTAGAATATATCAAGTGGTCCATGCAAGTTCATTTGGATTGGGGATCTTGACGGGCTATCTAAATTTAAGCTCTAATAGACATAACCTAATAACTATCAACAAATGATTCACTTAGGTCCAATCTATTAATTTTAGTTCATTCCGAATGAACTAAAATTGAACTCTTAAATAAAGATAGAATAAGTTAATATTGCTCATTCATACCCTAAACAATCTTAATGGAGAAAGTGTATCCTCGTGAAGAATACCAGTAATCGTCAAGAGCTCATAGACCGCCTATAGCTCTCCAAGTTACTATATTTACTCATATGACCACATTTTGAACTTGGATATTTTGACATGTCTAGAAGCCATATTTCAATAGACACTATTGAAAACTTAGCGTTAAGATTTAAGGGTCGTTTGTTTTTTCCACTTATAACTTAATGGGTCAAAATCAAAATTATTAAGTTGTTATGTTTGTTTTTTTAAGTGGTCAAACAACTTAAAAATACCAAAAAACAACTTAAAATAAAAAGTAAAAAATCATGACTTTTCACTTAATTGCAAATCACTGAATTGCATTAAATGCAATCCAAAATCTTTACTTCCGATACTATCCCCCATATATAATATATTTTCAATTTCATCATAATTATATATGGCATTGAAATCTTTATTTTAAAATATTTCTTATTTTAAACAGCTTTAAAAATAAAAAAGAACCCTAATAACTTCTCATATTGGTGTTTAATATCAATACTATTTTATGATATTAGGGTGATGTATATATATATATATATATATATATATATATATACATATATATATATATAGTGTTTTGTGTTAGTTTTCCTATTGTCCATTTTATTTTTTGAATTTTTCTTTTCTTTTCTTAGTAAAAATGAAGTTTGTTTGTAATAAAAAAAAATCATGATCATATATGTTCATATATAGTTATTATTTTTGGATTTTTTTATTCCATATTATATGTATAATTGTTTAATATGGGTATAAGTGTAAAATTACTTATTTTCAGATAATTTTACTTTTAAAAAACAAACGTGTTGACGATACATTCAGATGTGAGGAAAAAACAAACAAACATGTCATTTAAGTTCAGATTTCAGTCCCTATTCAATCTTAAGAAAAATTCAGGACTGTTCAGTCTTCAGACAAAAAAACAAACGACCCTTAATATCCAATACCTTAAAACATCTATATGATGATATTCTACTCTCATTAAATAAATGGATCTATGATGTCCATATCTATAAATGAAGTCCTCTATCGATTAACAAATGAATACTACCAAACTATCGAGGATAGACTATGCTATATAATCGTACTCATTGATAGCTCAAATGAATACACTTGCAACCATAAGTCCATCATTTATTTCAGGATTGAGATAGACTCTCCGATTGTCTTCAAGTGAAAACTTTTATCCATTAACGGTTCTAGATAAAGTATTTCAACGTGATCCAATTCAATGCACCAAGTGCAATAGATTCTTTTGTTCAAAGACACCATACTTTGATGATTTTAGACTCATCATAACACATTTGAGCCCCACTCAAATGCTAGCTAAAGAATCTACAACTTTGACAAGATAAAGGCGCCCAACCTTTATCTTAAGTTGTGATTATTATTCAAGACTAACTAAAGAATTGTGTCTACCCCATACATATCCAGATGTATGAACAATTCTTATTTTCTCAGTCTTTTAACCTTATGATTATTTACTTTTGACAATTATAATAATTAAACTATAAATTCTATAAGATTTCTTAAATTATAAATCACTTTATTAATATGAAAAGATTGTCAAATACATTATTACACTCTTGCTATCGAGCATATTCCCAAGAATCTCTCACTTGCTCTATAGCAAAGGTGTTATATCTTTTATCCCCATATTCTCCAGGTGCCCATCAAAACTCTTTTGTGGAAGAGCCTTTGTGAAGGGATCCAATAGACGCAATCTTGGTTATCGTCATGTTTCCCCTATGCACAATTTCCCTTAAAAGATGATACTTTCTTTCAATGTGTTTCCCTTTCTTATGACTTCTTGGTTCTCTCGAATTAGCCACTGCTTAACTATTGTCACAATAGATAGTGATATGCTTATTCACATCAGGAACTACTTCCAAGTCAATCAAGAATTGGAAGAGCCAGACAACCTCTTTAGTAGCCTCTTCCATGGTGGAGTCAACAATACAAGATTGCTTGATACTCTTCCATATGACTACCCCTCCTCCAAGTGTAAACACAGATCCTGATATTGATCTTCTGGAGTTAGAATCCGATTGGAAATCGAAATCTACATACCCAACGAGAATTAAATCCCCTCCATAGTATACAAGCATATAATCTCTCGTTCTGCTGAGATACTTAAAAATATGCTCGACTACCGTCTAGTGATCATGACCAGGTTTCGATTGAAACCTGCTAACTATGCCCACAACAAAACAAATATCTAGTCTAGTGCAGAGCAATGCATACATGAGACTTCCAAATGCCTAAGCATATGGAACACTACTCATGAATTGCTCTTCAAGCTCATTCTTAGGAACTTGTTCCGTAGAAAGTTTGATTCCATGTCTGAAAGGTAACATACCTTTCTTGGTGTCTTACATGGAAAACCTAGACAAGATTTTATCTATGTATAAAACTTGGGATAATGCAATCGTTCTATTCTTTCTATCCCTTATGACTTGGATACCAAGAATATAACTTGTTTCTCCTAAGTCCTTCATATCAAATTGTTTTGCTAACCATTCTTTTACTGATGTCAATACACCTACATCGTTTTCGATGAGTAGTATATCATCAACGTAAAGAACTAGGAAAACTAACTTGTCGCCTTTAATCCTTTTGTATACATAAGGTTCGTTAAGGTTTTGAATAAATCCAAAACTTTTCATGGCTTGATCGAACCTTATGGTCCAGGATCTGGATGCTTGCTTCAATCCATATATGGATCTTTGTAACTTGCATACCTTTTCCTCTTGGCCTTTTACAATGAATCCTTTTGGTTGTATCATATAGATGATTTCGTAAAGACTTCCATTAAGAAAAGCTGTCTTGACGTCCATTTGCCAAATCTCTAGGTCTAGAGATGTTGCAATGGATAAGAGAATCCTAATGGTTTTAGGCATGGCCACAAGAGAGAATGTTTCTTTATAATTGATACCTTCCTTCTGTGTATAACCCTTAACTACCAATCTAGATTTAAATTTTCCACTTTTGAATCCATTCCTCTTTTCCTCTAGTATGCCCACTTGCACTCGATGTGTTTTATCCCTTTAGGCAAGTCTACATGAGACCAGACTTTGTTTTTGAACATAGATTCAATTTTGGATTGCATTGCCTTTTACCAATGGCGACAACCAATATCTTCCATTGCTTCCTTTTATGTATAGGGATCATCATCGTCTGGGAGATTCTCTACAGATTCTCCTAGACCAATGTATCTCTCGGGGTTGTCTATTAACCCTCCCACTACTAGAGGTATGGTAGATTGTTGATCTTGTGTTAGTGCGAAACTTACAATTAGGCAAGATTGTAAAACCTCTTGTTGAATTGCATCTTTTGAAAGCTCATTCAGAACAATTCTACTTTTAGGCATAAAATTATTCATATAGTCCTCTTCTAGAAATTTAGTATTTGTCGAAACAAATACTTTAAGATCTGAAGGATTATAGAAATAATATCCTTTGGTTCCTTTAGGATACCCTACAAATATTTACGTTTCTGAACGAGACTTCATCTTTTGTCTTTCCTATTAACACGTGCGTAGGACATCCAAATATCCTTAAATGTTGTAAATTAGGCTTTCACCCGGTCCACAACTCATGCAGTATTTTAGGAAACGACTTAGATGGTACATCGTTTAGAATGTACATAGTAGTTTGTAAAGCATATCCTCAAAAAGAAGTAGGAAGCGTTGAATAACTCAACATAGACCTAACCATGTCTAAAAGAGTTCTATTTCTCCTTTCTGCCACCCCAATTTGTTGAGGTGTACCTGGTGTAGAAAACTGAGAAATTATCCCATTATCAATAAGATATTACTGAAACTCACCAGATAAATATTCTTCACCACGATCAGACCTCAAGATTTTTATGTGTTTCTCAAACTGATTTTCTACTTCAGCTTTAAATGCTTTGAACATGTCAAAATTCTGACTTATGTCTCATGAGATACACATAGCCAAATATTGAGTAATCATCCGTGAAAGTGATGAAGTACTCATATCCATCTCTAGCTTGAATGCTCATAGGACCACATACATTAGTGTGTACTAATCCTAAACATTCAGTGGCTCCTGTGTCTTTGGTCGTGAACGACCTTTTGGCCGTGAACGACCTTTTGGCCGTGAACGACCTTTTGGTCATTTTACCTTCCAAACAAGATTCACAAGTTGGTAGATCATCAACTTTTAAGTCACTTAGAGGTCCATCACTTACCAATTTTTTAATCCTATCAAGGTTAATATGACCTAGACGCAAATGCCATAGGTAAGTTTAATCTTTTGATAATTTTACTCTTTTATGATTATGTTCTGTTGATTCCGTGTCTAACAAGAGAGAGATATTTCTATGCAAGTAGAATAAAACGTTTAATGTACCTTTGTAAACAAATTTGTTATTCTTACTAATAATAAAAGTATTATTAAAAGTAACCGAATATCCAAATTTATTAAAACAAGAAACTGAAATTAAATTCCTCTTGAATTGAGGTACATAATAAACGTCTATTAAATCTAAATGCATGTAAGAATCTAAACTAACTCTAATATCCCCCACTACACTAGAAGACACCAACGCTCCGTTGACTAAACGCAAGTTGAATTCATTATTATTCAGTCTATTCCTTTGACCCTATTCAACACAAAGGAAACATTTCCCTTTGATCTTGGTTAGTTTCTTGGTCTCCTTCTAGGTAGGCCCAACTTTTTTTTTTCCTGTTCTCTCTTGACCATCTTATGGGTCTTAATAGTAGCAACTTACCAACCATATGAATCTCTTGACCCTTGTCTTTCACAAGGATTTTCTCGACGCAATGAACATCTTGCATCAGGCCTTGTAAGGTGTATTCCTTATTGTTCAAGGTGTAGTCCAACTTGAACTGATCAAAGGATTCCGATTGTGAGTTGGCGATCATGTCAATTTTCGTCTCACCATCAATCTCAGCACCATTGAGTTCAACAATGTTGAGATGTGCTATGACTTTCATCATGTCATCTTTCACAGCCTATCCAGGTTTCATCCTAAGATTCATGAAAGCAGTCATTGCCTCTCTCTTAGTCATCCTAGACTTTATAGCAAACATCTCTTCCAGAGATATCAGTATATCGGCAGTAGTCTTCATTCCTTCATGTTGTTGCTGTAACACGTCGGAGATGGTGGCCATAATGAAACATTTAGCCATCTCATCTGAAGACTTCCACTGCTGATACTCATCTATTTGCTCCTCAGTAGATTCATTAGTAGGAGTAGGTGGTTTAGGAGTACACAGAATGAACTTATACTTTTCAGCTTGCAACAACAACCCAATATTCCTTTTCCATGTGACATAATTATCATTAGTTAAAAGTATTATCTTTTAGGATGTTGATTAGGGATGGGGTCATGATTTCTGAACAATAAAAAAAATTAGATAAGTAAATAATCATGATAAAACAATTTTGAATATTTATCTTGAATTATTTAAATTAATTCAATCGTAAAATTCAACGGTGATCCAACATCCATAAATGTCACACCCGCTTTAGGAGTTCGCACCATTTACTAGTTGGACTAGATCCCACCTAATTGTTAACATAACAACCAACATTTTCAATTTTAGCCTTGCAATTTTATTAACAAGAACTCTTGGGAGGATATTAATAAAATCACATTGAGTGTGTTACCAAGTTATCGACCTTCAATATAATCCCTCACAAATATCCCTCATTTGAGAGTAGATATCGTTTGGGCTAATTGTCTAGTCTATCCTTGTAAGTAAGTATCTTGCTAAATTCCATTCATGAATGCCCCTTGGAGGGTTATTACACGAAACATAAAGCTCAACTAAACTTGGAGGCTGCAGGTGTTCCAAAACACTTTCTCCCACTCAATTATTTAAGGCATGAGATCGAATTTCATATAATGATTTACCAAGTTATCTAGATGCCAATTAGATACCTAAACCATTCAATGCATGCTCATATCAAAAGAGATATATGAGTGGCACTCCTATTCTATATGATATGTTATCAAACAATGATAAACATTGCAATATTTACGAAAATATAAATAGCTTCAATTTTTGTCCATCCTAGAAAAATAAGTAAATTACATATGTCGTGGAATACAAAAACTTCTTTCTTGGTGAACAAGTTTTAACGCTATCATCGTCCGTTTGGACACCCCTCGGCTGCCTCCCATGGGCGTGCACACCTCTTGGCTGCCTCCCATGGGTGTGTGCAATCCACAACCCCATAAAGGGCTGCCATGCACATCCCATGGCTTCCATAGGGCTGCCATGCGCAACCCCTGCAACAACAATCGTGGCCGCGTGCTCATTTGCATGAACGTTTGTTGCTATGGCTCGCACGATCCCAAACTTGTTTCGGTTGTTCCTAATTCTTCAAACATTCGAGTCTTTAATACTAGAATGTATTACAGAAGAATTTTAGATAATAAAATATTGCAGTTTTTAATTTATTACAACAATAAAATTTTAAAAAACTTAGTAACTACCAAGAAGGAAATTATGGCGATGATAGGCCACCCTTGTTACAATTCCAAAACAAAAATACATTGAAATTCTATGATCAAAATTGAGCAATAACAATCCACATATAAAACATATATATATCCATACATTCCAATGTAAATATATATGCGAATACCTATAGTGCCATCTCTTTCTAAAATATGCATCTTTACAATAAAAAGAAATATATTCACGTATATATACATCAATTAATCAAGGGTATAACCTGACTCTGATACCAATTGTAGGGAAAAATCAGTTCCAAACGCGGCGGAAACATAAAATTAGGGTTTGGTATATTTTAAATTTTTTCCCCTTTAATAGAAAGAACATTAACCCTAGATTAATTGACGTATATTAAAAGTATCGTACCTTTTTTTTCATAACGATTGAACTAGCGTTGATCTTTCAATCCAATCGCGAACGTGAATCATGTAGGAGTGTGGGCTCCATTTCTTTTAATTGTATACCTGAGGATGGAAACAAACAAAATCTTCTTCTTTGTTAGTCATAATAATCATCCAAGAGAAAACCCAAGAACATCCGGTCACTTGTGAATTATCAATCTATTTGATTGAAACTCGCGTGAACTTTGATTCGATATTGTACATAAAATCTTATGATGTAAAGGCTACTAGTGCACTATCGAAAACAAAACGTTCCTCTTTTCTCTTCTCCTTGGCCGAATTCAATACACAATATCTATGAGTTGGACGAAGTTTTTTTTTATAGTTATAAATAAACAAATAAAAAACAACTTATCACACCAAAAATTAGGTCTAGGTCGAAATTCTATATATGAGTATATATAAGTGGCCGAAAATCCTCCTAGAAAGAGGATTTCTACTTTTTTTTTTTTGGGTAAATAAATAGTATCAAGACTTCTATCAAAATTTGGATTTATTCCTCTTAAAACTAAGATTTCTTTTACACACCAAGACTCCTAATCCAACTCAAATAGTGTATTTATTCAATAACCAATTATTGAAAATAAATTAAATTGTGACAAAATCAAAAACTTCCTAATTTGACTAATTGTCAATTAGAGTCCTAATAGAAATCAAATATTTTCTAATTTGACTAGATAAATAAATTCCTTTTATTTATCTATTTAACAAATATAGTATTTGATACTTATTATATTAACAAAAATAATATGACTCTAGGAGACCTTCTCCTACTAGGATTTTTTTTTTACTTTTAATTAAATAATCAATTAATTAATTTTTATTTAATTAAATAATTAATTAAAATAATAATTTAATAAGCTAATATATATAGCCTTAGCCGCCCAAGTCAATATATATGGGCCAAATATTGTTTTTCCTATTTTATTAAATCCATTGGACTTAAATAAAAAGTCCACATGTGAATTAGACCCATTCTTACTAATAGAATCAATTCCACATGCCTTAATACAATTCTAGATGGACCCATAAATTGGTCCGATAGAATATATCAAGTGGTCCATACAAGTTCGTGTGGATTAGGGATCTTGGCAGACAATCTAAATTTAAGCTCCAATAGACATAACCTAATCACAATCACTAAATGATTCACTTCGGTCTGATCTATTAATTTTAGTTCATTCCAGTAAAGAACTAAAATTGAACTCTTAAATAAAGATAGAATAAGTTAATATTGATCATTCATACCCTAGACAATCTTCATGGAGAAAGTGTATCCTCATGAAGAATACCAGCAATCGCCAAGAGCTCATAGACCGACCGCCTATAGCTCTCCAAGTTACCATATTTACTCATATGACCATATTTTGAACATGGATATTTTGACTTATCCATGAAAATACAAACACGGTTAAATGCTCAAGGCTAACCTAGAGGGGGGGGGGGGGGGGGGGGGGGGGGGGGGGGGGTGAATAGTTTAGACACCTTTTTCAACTCCCTTAAAAAAAAAACAAAAGTTTATCCCTCTAGATTGCTTATATCACAATATATATATATATATATATATATATATATATATATCAATTAAAGACAATTAATCAATATATAAAGCATGTAAAGTGTGATACAAACAAGCAACCATAACACATACACAATTGATATTATAGTGAGGAAGTCAACTTACATATAAAGTTCGATCCATAGTATTAAAATAACAAATACAAATATAAGAGAGATAAGGATAGAGAAAAGTTGACACAAGATATAACGTGGTAAATCTCCGAAGAGGAAACATCCACAGGTTAGCAACCACCGACAAACAAAATCCACTAGTAGATAAGACAAGTACAATTTCTCAAGTGACCCCTTCACCTAGAAACTACCCTCCTATCCTACCAATGAATATGTCACCCTCTTGCTCAACATTCTGAGACTTCACACCTCTTGTCAAGACTTCCTTGCTCACCCTTCCAGATCCTCACGACCCTAGGCAAGACTTCCTTGCTCACCCTTCCAAGGTCTCCCACCTTTTGCCAAGACTTTCATGCTCAACAACATAGGTCTCACACATATTGTCAAGACTTCCTTCTCACAAGGCATCTAAGTGATCATGAGTGTAAAATGCAAACAAGCAAACAACATAGAATTTTATGATCAACACATCCTATGGAAAATACTAGACATGGATAAATGCACATAACAAATGTAGTCTAGTCAATCATGCATGCTTAATTCATCTAGATCATGTAAAAGATGTTCAACATTAATTACAACCTAGATACATGCATAGATCTAAAACTTGAATCATAAAATATGTTCAATTAATACATGATCAAGTTTTAATCATATAAACCAAACATGTTCTAGAGCATATTATCTATTCATGAAATCAACTAAGCACAAGAATAGCTCAAAAGAACACAAACACATGTATCATAGTAAGATTTCGACCAAAGAGAGCTTAATACATGTGAGGAACTATTTTTCACAAATCAATCAATTAAAGATCATTAAATAGTTCTAGAATCAAAGCCATCAATCCCAAACATGTGAAAACATATACAAAATCAAAACCTAACTCAACATGTGAGATTTCAATTGAAACTCAATCTAGCTTTAAATAAGTTCAAAACTCAAATCAAAACTATCACAAGACACACATACACAAACATATGTATATATATATTGAAGAAAACCTAAGGCAATTGACCGAGTTAAAAAAAAAAAACTTTGAAAGAAAATCAATACCTTAGTTGATTTGGTGTAGTCCCATTTTTATGAGGTTACACTCCAAAAAAAGCAATAAAACTAACTCAAACCTTCAGAGAAAAGATGGAGGATGAATAGACAAACACTCTCAACTTTGAATCACTCAGATCAGAGTTCAAATGAAGAAGTTATGGTGCTTGGAAGGTGAGAAAATTTGGAAAAAAATTCTGCACTCAAATTTTGAATCTCTTATTAGAACGAAAAGTAAGAGGTAAGGGATATATTAAGGAGAGGGAAAGAATACATGTGAAATGACCAAAAGGGACAAGAAGACACCAAGCACACTTGCTGCCCGAGATGGTGCATGGGCATCTCAGGGCAGCAAGACTTCTTTCCCGAGATGGCCACGTGCCATCTTGGGAAAGAAGAGCTTGGTGTTGTCTTCTTTTTCCCTCGAACTCCCTTCGTGTTCTTCGACCGTTCTCCAACCTCGAAACTTAGAATTCGAATCCATTTATGGATTACAAACCATAACTCTCTCACGGACACGGACATATAAGATACTCAACCCAGAACATAAGAATTTGACTCGATATACGAAGACGAAGATAAGGTATGCAACATGCCTGGAAAGTATCATATCTTTTGACTTAGAACTTGAAATTGAAAGTGTGAGTAACCAAAGTGTTTGGAACTCAATCAAGAATGATTTAAGACTAAAATCTAGTTCAATATCCATGATTTACAAATATATACACATACAAACGCATTTCACACTAGAGTGTAAACTACATAGAGATAGTCTCAATTCATGCATTTTTCAAAACATGTTATATTCATACCAATGCATGAGCATTCATCTTCAAGTGTGTGAATGTGTTATAAATTGTGCACAATGATGCACGGACACATATGAATGAATTGTGTGCGTGTGCCTATAATGGTGCACAACTATACAGGGACATATATGTATGATTTGTGTGTGAGTGTGTGCCTATAATGGTGCACAACTATGCAGGGGCACATATGTATGATTTGTGTGTATGTGCCTAAGCTTGTAAGAGAAATATAAGGTCTTAAAATACCTTTGTAGAACCATATAACATTCTTACTCTTTGAAGACTTTGAACTTGCTTTGACTAGTTGTTCCTTTTTCTTTGAAGCTTGAATCATCAGGAATCTAGACAATTAAATCATTACAAGTAAACATCATTTTGATATGGAATTAATGCCAACATAATCTAAAACCTAATAGTCCGAAAACCATATTTCAATAGACACTATTAAAAACTTAATGTTAAGATTTAATATCCAATACTTCAAAACATCCATATGATGATATTATACTCTAATTAAATAAATGAAGCCACGATGTCCATATCTATAAAATAAAGTCCTCTATTTAACAAATGAATACCATCAAACTATCGAGGATAAACTATGCTATATAATTGTTCTCATTGATAGCTCAAATGATAACACTTGCAACCATAAGTCCATCATTTATCTTAGGATTGAGATAAACTCTCCGATTGTCTTCAAATGAAATTTTTTATCCATTAACGGTTCTAGATAAAGTATTTTACTGTGATCCAATTCAATGCACCCAGTGCACTAGATTCTTTTACTCAAAGACACCACACTTTGATAATTTTATATTCATCATAACACATTTGATCCCATTCAAATGCTAGCAAAAGAATCTACAACTTTGACAAGATAAAGGCACCCAACGTTTATCTTAAGTTGTGAATATTATTCAAGACTAACTAAAGAATTGTGTCTACCTCATAGACTAACTAAAGAATTGTGTCTACCTCATACATATCCAGATGTATGAACAATTCTTATTTTCTCGTAGTCTTTTGACCTTATGATTATTTACTTTTGACAATTATAATAATTAAACTATAAATGCTATAAGATTTGTTAAACTAGAAATCACTTTATTAATATGAAAAAATTATCAAATACATTATTACACTCTTGCTATCGAGCATAATCCCAACAGATAAAAGTATACCCTCAAAAGTGACCAATCAACATGATACACTCTATATTGGACATCACTTCTACCCAACCCTAGAGGCTTCTAATGAAAGAGACATTGCCAACTTTATATCCAAGATACATCCCATGTCTCTAGATAGTTTCATTGCTTGATTATCTGGATTATCCCAATCCAATGCAAGACTTCTTGCTTACCTTGCTGAACTATCTGGATTATCCCAATCCTATCCAAGACTTCTTGCTTAACTATCTGGATAACCCCGATCCTAGCTAAGACTTCCTTGCTTAACTCTTCGGATCATCCAGATCCTAGATAAGACTTCCTTGCTTGACTATTCGGATCCTCCCGATCCTAGACAAGACTTCATGTTGGAACCCCGTTTACCGGTCACGCAACCGAATTGGGTTCTTAAAATTTTTATACATATTGTAATCTGTATCTGGGACCAGTGAACTTGCGATCGTATTTATTTTCGGAACTAATATATACAAAATTATTATAAAAATAAAATATATGTATATATACAGGAAATTGAAATCAATATCAAGAAGAAGAAGAAGAAAATAGAACCATACCAACGTTTGAAGGCATCTACACTTTTCGATATGCTCATGGTCTGTACCAATGATCTTCCTCGCTATATTCCGAGATTGGTAACTGTGTGTGGACGTATCATGGACTCAGGATCTTAGAATGGAGGATGTAGAGAAAATAAGAAACTTTTTCTTTTGTATCGGTGCACAACACTTACACACAAAATCTCATACACATGTGTCTCATGCACACACAAATATAAATTGCATTTTATGCAAAAATAATTGACTGATGCGTTTTCGATCTTTTGTCACTACACTTGCACAAAAGAACAAAAGAACAAAAACATAGTGTATTGACCTATGCGTGTCACACATATGCACTCAAGCTAAAAAGAATTAGCTGCTTGCGTTTTCCTTTTAAAGTGAAAAAGATCAGTTTTTTTTTTTTAAATTTATTTAAAAGCCAAACACACCTTTTTTTTTTAAACCTGATGTGTGTATTTTACCTTTTTTTGTTTGAACTATTTATCGATCACCTTGATTTTTTTTTCTCAAATAATATATATCATATATATATATATTAAAAAAACTGATCATATCTTTATTTAAAAAAATAAAATCTATATTTTATTTATCAAATAAGATATTATATATATGTATATATTTAAATTTAAACAATTCAAATTCAAATATATATAATTTATTTTATTTAATAAATGAGATAATCATATTATCTCATCATTCAAAAATAAATAACAATTGAAACCCTCCATTTATGACTATTTACACTATTAAATAATCTTATTATTTAATTGTCATAATTGTCATTTTAATCAATTGAATAATCTAATTACTCAATCAACTCTTGACACGTGTCACTTTTGTAATACAATTAATTGGATAATCCAATTAATTAACCGTGACCCTTGTTACCTGAATCGATTGGGCTAGTAAGGGGACCTAATGGACCCATAATATTTTGAGCTCCAATAATCATCGGAATCATTAATTAAACTCTTTAATTAATATTCCTTGATTATTAACTCCGGTGTTATTCCACTAAAAATCCGAAACTGCACTCTCTCAACTGCAGACGTTTTTACACAGACCGATACAATTCGTGTCCATTGATATAGCTATTACATATGGTGTGATCCTCCACAGTAGTTTATAATTAGAGTTGGATCATAATGTCCATTATACCCATTTAATTACATATATCCTTTAAGTACCATTGATTCTCTAATAGACAATAAATTCTATTTCCTCACGGAATTAGGAGAGCAATCATATTGTCCAAGCCCCGAATCAACCCTTAAGGGAACTACCATCTACTTCTCACAAGAAAGAGTGGATTCCACTATTGTGTATAAACCATCCCAGCCACAAGCCAAACCGTAATCCCAACATACAGAGTATATTGATCAAGAATTGCATCTGACCTCACCCATGGTATATCAAAGACCACGATCTAACCTGAAGGAGTCGATAAAACACTCAGGATTAAAATCACCCACATATAGCCATCATTAGTTGATATATATATGAATCTCATCGGTAAATGGATCTTGGCATTAATTCCATATCAAAATGATGTTTACTTGTAATGATTTAGTTGTTTAGATTCATGATGATTCAAGCTTCAAAGAAGAAGGAACAACTAGTCAAAGCAAGTTCAAAGTCTTCAAATAGAAAGGATGCAATATGGTTCTACAAAGGTATACTAAGACCTTATCTTTCTCTTACAAGGCTTAGGCACACACACACAATTCATACATTTGTGTCCCTGCATCGTTGTGCACCATTACAGGCACACACATAATTCATTTATATGTGTCCCTGCATTGTTGTGCACCATGTATAACACATTCACATACTTGAAGATGAATGCTCATGCATTGGTATGGAAATAACATGTTTTGGAAAATGCATGATTGGAGACTATCTCTATGTAGTTTGCATTCTAGTGTGAGTTGTATTTGTATGTATATATGTTTGTATAACATGGATATTGAACTTGAATTTAGTCTTAAAGCATTCTTGATTGTGTTCTGGTCATTTTGGTTACTCATACTATTGATTTCAAGTTCTGAGTCAAAAGATACTACACTTTCAACTCATGTTGCATACATTGTCTTTGTCTTCGTAAATCGAGTTGAATTATTATTTTAAGGGTTGAGTATCTTATATGTCCTTGTCCGTTAGAGAGTTACAATTCATAATCCGTAAACGGATTTGAATTCCGAGTTTGAAGGCTGGAGAACGGTCGAAGAATGCAAGAGGAGTGCAAGGGAGTTACACCATGGCCAAAGGCCATCATTTGGTGCAAGCAAGAGATGGCGCAAGGCCATCTCGGCTGCAACTCCTTGCTGCCCCGAGATGCCCACGCACCATCTCGGGAAAGCATTAACAAAGAAGGGCATTTTGATCCTTTTGCTTCATTCTTTCCCTCTCCTTTATATATCCATTCCCCTCTCACATTTCATTCTAAGAAGAAATTTAAAACTTGAGTGTAGAAATTTTCTCTCTACATTTTCTCACCTTCCAAACACCATAACGTTTTCATTTGAACTCCGATTTGAGTGATTCAAAGTTGAGAGTGTTTGTATATTCATCCTCCATCTTTTCTCTGAAGGTTTGAGTGAGTTTTATTGCTGTTTTTAGAGTCTAAACTCACAAAAACGGGACTGCACCAAAATCAACTAAGGTATTGATTTTCTCTCAAAGTTTTCTTTAAAAACTTGGTCAATTGCCTTGGGTTTTCTTCTTCAACATATATATGTGTCTTGTGATTGTTTTGATTTAAGTTTTGAACTCATTTAAACCTAGGTTGAGTTTCAATTGAAATCTCACGTGTTGAGTTAGGTTTTGATTTTGCCTATGTTTTCACATGTTTGGGATTGTATTGTGCTAGCTTTGATTCTAGGACTATTTGATGATCTTTGATTGATTGATTTTGTGAAAAATAGTTCCTCACATGCATTAGGCTCTCTTTGGCCGATTTCTCACAATGCTACATGTGCTTATGTTCTTTTGAGCTATTCATGTGTTTTGTTGAATCTATGAATAGGAATATGCTCTAGAACTTTAGCATTAATCTAAATGACTTTGTCATATGATTTTAGCATGTTTTTGATTTATGAGATTTAAACTTGATTATGTGATTAATTGAACATATGTTGTGATTCAAGTTTTAGATCTATGCATGAATCTAGGTTGTAATTAATGTTGAACATATCTTACATGATCTAGATGGATTAAACATGCATGATTGACTAGACTACATTTGATTTGTGCATTCATGCTCATGTTTAGTATTTTCCATAGGATGTGTTGATCATAACATTCTATGTTGCGTGCTTATTTGCGTTTTGCATTCATGATCACCTAGATGCCTTGTGAGAAGGAAGTCTTGACAATTGGTGTGAGACCTATGTTGTTGAGCAAGAAAGTCTTGGCAAGAGGTGTGCGACCTTGGATTGTCAAGCAAGGAAGTCTTGACTAGAGTCGGAAGGACTCGGATAGTCAAGCAAGAAGTCTTTCCTAGGGTCGTGAGGATCCGGAAGGGTGAGCGAGGAAGTCTTGACTAGAGTCGGGAGGACTCGGATAGTTGAGCAAGAAGTCTTGCCTAGGGTCATGAGGATCCTGAAGGGTGAGCAAGGAAGTCTTGACAAGATGTGTGAGTCCTCAAATTGTTGAGCATGAGGGCGACATCTTCATGAGTAAGATATGAGGGTAGTTTTTAGGTGAAGGGGTCAATTGAGAGATTGTACTTGTCTTATCTACTAGTGGATTTTGTTTGTCGGTGGTTGCTAAATCGTGGATGTTTCCTCTTCAGAGGTTTACCACGTTATATCTTGTGTCAGCTTTTCTCTATCCTTATCTCTCTTATATTTTTATTTTGTTATTTGAATACTATGGATAGAACTCTTTATGTAAGTTGACTTTCTTTCTATAATATAGTTTGTGTATGTGTTACAATTACTTATTTGTATCACACTTTACTTGTTTTTATATATTGATTAAGTATCTTTAATTGATATATATATATATATATATATATATATATTGTGATACAAGCAATCTAGAGGGACAAACTTTTGTTTGTTTCTAATGGAGTCGAAAAAGGTGTCCCCCCTCTAGGTTAGCCTTTAGCATTTAACCGTGTTTGTATTTTCAATTGGTATCAAAGCAGAACACTAATTTGTACTTAGTGAGAGTCCAGGTGATATATTCATGGTTTTTGCAAAGCTTTTAAAGTCATGGGTTTACAAGATGATGTAATGGCGGAAGGAGCCTCAAATACTAGGCCACCATTACTTCGAGGCACTAACTATGGGTATTGGAAGTTAAGGATGAAAGCCTACATCCGCTCTATTGATGAAAGGGCTTGGATGGTAGTGGAAGAAGGTTATAGTCCTCCTACCAAGGTTCAAGAGGATGGAACCATGATACTCAAGCCAAGGAGTGGATGGCCAATGAATGAGTCTGAGGTTGCTAAATGGAACCATCATGCTACGAATGCCATATTTTGAGGAGTTGATGGGCATCAATTCTCCTACATTCAAAATCTTGAATCCGCAAAGGAAGCTTGAGATAGTTACTAATGAAGGAACTTTAACAGTGAAGAACTCGAGGCTTTAAAAGTTAGCATCACAATTTGAAGGTTTAAGTATGGGTGAATAAGAAAAGTTTGATGACTTCCAATTCCGGCTTCTTAACATTGCTAACCAAAGTCAAGCACTTGAAGTACCTATCTCAAAAGAGCATTTAAATTGGAAAATCCTTAGGTCTCTTCCTAAGAGATTCAAATCAAAGGTGACGGCCATTGAAGAAAGCAAGGATGTGGATAGTATGAACATTGATGAGTTGCTTGGGTCTCTCTAAACTTATGAGATGTGCTTGAAGCCAAAGATTAAGAGTAAGCGAATCATTCTCAATGCTTTAGAGAAGGAGAGTGATGATGAAAATGAAGAGATGACTCTTTTGGTTAGAAAGTTCAAGAAGTTTCTAAAGAATAATGTCAAGCCTAAAGGCAAGTCTTCTAAGGAAAAGGGAGTTAAGAAAACATCATCTCCAAGGAATGAGAATAATAGTCAAGCCATGCACAAGAAAGATGTTCAATGCTATAATTGTCATGGTTTCGGTCACTTTGCTAGTGAGTGCACCAAGAAGCCATCTAAGAAAGACAAAAAAGCCAAAGTGTTGGCGGCTACTTGGAGTGATGATAACTCTAGTGACAATGAGAGCTCTAGTAGTGAGTCTTCAAGTGATGAAGAGTTAATGAGCAACTTTGTAGCTCTAACGGCTTCTCATTCTCCACTAGATGTTGATGGTACAATATCTTTGAACAAGAACTTTGATGCAAATCATCATGGAAGCTCTAGTTCCATTCCTACTAATCTTGAGTTGTTGGACAAGATAGAAAAGCTTGAAGAAGCTAGAGATAATGCTCTAAGAGAGGTAGTTGAGAAGGATGATTTGATCAAGAAACAACTAGATGAGTTTGTGATTGTCACTCGTAGACTTCTTGGTGAGAAAGGTGATATTATGAAGAAGTTTAGAGAACTTGAAAAGATAAACCTTGAGAAGGATAATGTGATATCTTCTTTGAAGAAGAGAGAACAAGAATTAATGGAAGAGATAGACACGGCTAAGGAGGCCATCAAAGACTTAGTGAATGATTCGGTAAGTGTGTCTAGTGTTAGGAATCTTGTTAACTCTCATAGTGGTGAAGACTACTTGGTAGTTAAAGAGGAGCTCTTAGAAGCACCACTTTCTACTCACTTGGATGAAGTCGTGATTGATAAGAAACCATACAAGAAGAGAAGATCAAAAGCCAAGAAGAAGTTGGCGAACAAGGTATCTTTGCAAACTCCTAGTGAAGCTAGTTCAACTCTAAAAGGTATAATCTCATCTTTTATTTCAATTTGCCATTATTGCAACACAATAGGTCACATTAAGCCTAGGTGTTATAAATATATTTAAAAATGCAAATTAGGGAATGAATCTAGAGATAAGGAGATTAAACTTCAACTTGAACATGCTAAGGATTTGAAAGTTGAAAAACATGATAATTTTGCTAAGCATGAAAAGAAGTTTTAGAGTAGAAAGAATACTAATCTTGTTCAACTTGACAAAGCTTGTATTGAAAATGTTAAGGAAGAGTGTGTTAATGACATTCTTGTTAATCAAGTCATTGAAGGACTTTACTCTAGATTTAACATTGTTGTTAAGGATGATATTGGAAATGTTTGTGTAGGTACACCCTAGAACAAGTGGTTCAAGAGTGAGTGCTCTTATCACTAATATAAGAAGCACATGTGAGATAGCTTTGAGGCAATATATCAATTGTGTTGAGAATTCTTGCTTGCTAGCTTTGAATACTACATGTATTGATATGAACTTGGTTATCTCACATCATGTTTGTTATGATGGTCAAAATTTGTTGATTAACTTTAGAGAAGTTCTTTTGATATATGTGTTGAATGAGTTGAGATATTATGCTTTTTATACTCCTGTTGTTAGGGGTGGGCACGGTTCGGTTCGGTTCGATTTTGGGTAAAACCGAACTGAACCAAAAATATTTTGGTTTTCCTAAAATTGAACCGGTTTAAACCGAATAAGAAATGGTAACCGAACTGAATTGACCTGATTTTAATCGGTTCGGTTCGGTTCATTTCGGTTATGGGCCTAATGGGCCTTTTTGCTTAATAGGCTAAATAAGTCTTTTTAATATATTTTTAAATCTAATGGATTGTTGCTGCCTTATTGGATTTCATAAATTTTAATATCCCAAGCCCAAATCAAGCATAACTAATAATATTTAATTTATAATTTATTCGAAAAAATCATAAATTGAATAAACATAAAATTTAATTTTCAAAGACATAATACAATTCTACAAACATACTAGACATACAGGCGTAAAACACTTCTCAAATGACATATAGTTAAATTTTCCAACATAAAAACTCTAAATCACAAATTCAAACTCCAAATAAAAATTATAATTCAAATAGAAACTCCAAATAAATATTACAATCCCAATCCAAATCCAAACTTCAAATCAAAATTACAATCCAAATCAAACAAATAAAAGCAGTAAAATAATTCCAACTTCTTGCTCAAAAATCTGCTCAATGACTTTCATTGTACTGTGAAAATTTGCTCAGTGACTCTCAGTCTCTCAGTGATTCTCACTATGAAAATCTGCTCAAAAAGAAATTAAGGATAAACATTCCACTCTACTCAAACATTTCAAGCTACCACCATTAGTCATCACTGCCTTCATATCCACATCCCACAACACATATATATCAACAACTCAATAAGTTATCCACAACCCAATTTACACAGTATATCAGTATATGATATTGACATTCCACTGTACTCAATTTTTTTTTAATAAGAATAAATAACAATATAACATTGTTACAAGTTATAACTTATAGCAGCTTGTTAGTTGTTACAGTCTACACTCTACAGATATTGAATCTTTTTTTTTCAACAATAATATAATTGTTAAATTGTATATCAGTATAAGTTTATAATAAACAAGTAAAAGAGACCAAAGGAAGAGGAAAAGATCAAGAAGCATCGCCACATTTAATAACAAATAGCCTAGGCAACAAACAACACATCAGAGAAATGAAAGAACCAAAACAACAAGTCTATAACAAAAAGCTTCGGCAGAAGCCTGAAGAAATAAAGAAAGAAGAAGACAACAACTAACCAAAGAAGCAAATCAGCAATAAGACGATTCAGACGAGTTGAAGAAGAGTAGAATGGAGGAGCTGACGTTGAAGCTTTGGCTGGAGATGAAGGAGAGCAAATCAGTTGAGCAGAGATCAGATCGGTGGTCATCGAAACAAAAAAAAAAGAGACAAAAACAAATTTAGGAAAAGAAGAAGAAAATTAGCAAAATAAGAATACTAGAAAAGAGTGAGTCGAGTGACAAACCTTATTTGAGGAACGGAGTTGAGACGATCAGAGGAGATGAGTAGATCGTGTGTTGAAAAATGGAGATGAGCAGTTGAGATGATTGAGGAAGATAAGCAGATCAGAGATGAGCGGTGGAGATAAGCGACAGAGATGGGTAGCAGAGGAGTTGAGGAACAGAAATAGTCACGGAGATGAAAGCCAAGCAGCGGTCCATCAGAGGAGAACTGAGAGGTGAGAGGTGAGAGGTGAGAGGTAGAGCTTGAAAAGTTTATTTGGCCAAAGAATGAGAAGTCAAGGAAATGAAACAATGTTAGGGATTTAGGGTTTTTTTACCTTATATATATGGTTTCAGCTGTTCAATTCGGTTTTTAAAAACCCAAACCGGTTTGAACCAATTTTTTTTCGGTTTTCAAAATTTTAAACCGGTTTGAATTGAATTAATTCGACGAACCGAACCGAACACCCATTTTTTGGTTCGATTCGAATCGGTTCGGTTCGGTTTCAAACTTAGTGCCCACCCCTACCTGTTGTGAAACATCATCAACTTGGTGTTCTGAGGACATTCAAGGCAAGAGTGCTAATATAAAGGGCGGAAGTATGATATTTGGTGAATGTAATGTGCAAAAAGGTATCTCTATACTCTAATGCATGTTCTCTTAGATATTCATCTTTTGACTCAATTTTTGATAAACATCTCATAACATGTCATATTAGAGAATTTTGTATAGCATACATATGGTTCTCATTGACATTTGCTATTTTAGGATCTAATAGTGATATTGTTCACATTGATCTTAACTTTGATGATTGTTTATGTATAGTATATTGAGTGGCATTACTTTTGAAAGTATGAGCTTCATATTCTTTGAAAGCTACTCATTAGAGAAGTAATGATCTTGAATAAGTCCTTACTTATTGCTCTTAGATCATGTGTTTATGAGCTATAAAATCTTGGTTTTCTAAAATTGTACCTTGATTCTCTTATATGTTTTGCTAGTAGGTTGAGTTTACTAATATGTAAACTTTGGATACACCTTGAAGTTTTTGTGCTTAAGTACATTTAAAATGACCTATAGTATCCATTTTGCTTCGGCAAATACATAGAACTCAACGAGCACCTTCTTGGAAAGGGCTACACACATTGATTGTGAAAGCTACCCAATGTTTGAAAGTGCTACACCATTGTGATGAGTGAAAGCCGTCATGAAGTGAATTTTGTTTATGTTTTAAAAAATGGAAAAACAAAGAAGTGTTGAAATGGAATCATAAAAAAATTATTTGATTCAAAGCCTAAAAAGAAAAGGAGGAAGGATTAAAAATGAGTATATTTAAAAATCAAATGAGCTCGGGTTGAAAAATAGAAATGGGATGACGAGGCACATGCACACACACACACACTCATATGTTGAAATCTATTCTCTTAAAAGCAAAAATTCTGGATGATAATCGGTTTGACTTTTTATGGTAAAAGCTTAAGATGAATAGTTGTTGGAAATTGTTTGCATGTTCACATGCTTCATTTTGTTACATGTTGGCATAATTTGACTTAATGATACTTGTAAGATATTACTCACTATCTTTGTCTTGCATGATGATTCATTCTTAAGTCATATGTCTTTGTTTTTATATATTTGTGACTAATATGCTTGTTTTATCTTTCACTCACTTTTGTTGTATGTATATAGCATCTTATAACACAAGAACAAATGGGAAGAACTAAGATTACCGGAAGTGGAAATCAATTGAATCCTGTTGTGTCTACATCAAAAGGATCCAAAGCTTCAAGGATAAAATATTTAGGGATATTTGGAACTAAGAAGATATTTCAAGAGAGAGGCATTGACTTTGGTAAGTGTAAAGATAATTATGTTCTTAAGTGCTTAAAGGATAGAAATTGGGAATCTTAGGTGAGCATGTTAGGAATTGTGAATGATATTCTTGTTAGAGAGTTTTATCTTGAATATTGAGAGTGTGCCACCTTATTGGATGCTTTGATGGAGATTAGGGGTGTTTTGTTTAGAGTTAACCCGGAAAACATTAACAAGTTTATTGGGCTATCTAATGATATAGATTATAGTTTTCTAGATGTGGATGTCATTGAGAATCTTAATATCATGGGTAGAACTGTTTGTGACAATGCTTCTTTTGAGTGGAAAGGTAGAGCATATATTAGTCAACATGAGTTAACCAAGGCTAGTGCATTTTGGTATCTATTTATTTGCACTAACATTATTGGATCTTCGAATTCAATCGAGTTGAATAAGGACAAGATCAAAATAGTGTATGCCTTGGTGACTAATCAACTTATAAACCTTGGAGATCTTCTCATGTATTACATTGATAGTGCGGCTTTCTCTACTAGAGGTGATAAAAAGCTTGCATTACCGGGGTTTATAACTTCAATGTGTTTAGCTCGTGGGGTTAAGAGTAACTAAGATGATGTGTTAGTACAACCCTTGGAAAAGTATTGTGATAAACGTGTGTCATACATGTTATATAAGAATAAGGGTAATACTTGTGATACTTTTGGACTATTTAGTAGTTCTCAAGTTGATAGTCATGTGATTAGCATAAATATTCTTCCAAATTGGGCTTTACAATTGAAGAAGAAGGTTGATGAGCTTAGTGCTGTAGTTGTTCAACAAGATGCTAGGATAAAAAAGTTGGAGGAATGTATTGCTTCAAGTTCAAGACCACCTCTCAAGTATTATGTTAGATCCACTACTCGCACGACTTTATTTGGTGGAAAAAGTAGCTAGTATTTGAGTCTCGTGGTATATTTCTTAACTTTTGGCATCATTTCATGTTAAAAAGGGGGAGAAAGAGATGCTAGTTACTTAGTTTCTTTTTATGTTTTTTTTTGTGAACTTTTGAACTTTTAATAGCATGTAATAATTAGTCTTAAGATTTGGTTAAGAATTCTTGTGTTTTGGCATGTATTAAAGGGGAGATACATGTATTTATGGACTTAATTGTATATTCTTATCCATATTATATGTTACCATTTGTTGTTGTTCTCTTGTATATGCATTGTGCTTTGAGATGATTTGTAGGTTGCTTCAAGAGAAGATCAAGATGAAGTTCAATAGTTAATGAAGATTAGTTATAGGAATCTTACTCATTGTAATGTGAGGGAGTGACTTTGTGACCTATCTTCATTTTTATATTTGTAGTAAATGTATAGGTGTTTTGACATGAAATTTGCCAAAGGGGGAGATTGTTAGGTTTTAGCTTGTGTTGGCATTAATTCCATATCAAAATGATGTTTACTTGTAATGATTTAGTTGTTTAGATTCACGATGATTCAAGCTTCAAAGAAGAAGGAACAACTAGTCAAACCAAGTTCAAAGTCTTCAAAGAGAAAGGATGCAATATGGTTCTACAAAGGTATACTAAAACCTTATCTTTCTTTTACAAGGCTTATGCACACACACACAATTCATACATTTGTGTCCCTGCATCGTTGTGCACCATTATAGGCACACACATACAATTCATTCATATGTGTCCCTGCATCATTGTGCACCATGCATAACACATTCACACACTTGAAGATGAATGCCCATGCATTGGTATGGAAATAACATGTTTTGGAAAATGCATGATTGGAGACTATCTCTATGAAGTTTGCATTCTAGTGTGAATTGTGTTTGTATGTATATATGTTTGTATAACATGGATATTGAACTTGAATTTAGTCTTAAATCATTCTTGATTGAGTTCTGGTCATTTCGGTTACTCATACTATTGATTTCAAGTTCTAAGTCAAAAGACACTACACTTTCAACTCATGTTGCATACATTATCTTCGTCTTCGTATATCGAGTCAAATTATTATTTTTTGGGTTGAGTATCTTATATTTCCATGTCCGTGAGAGAGTTATGGTTCGTAATACATAAATGGATTTGAATTCTGAGTTCGGAGGCCGGAGAAAGGTAGAAGAACGAGAAGGAAGGTCGAGGGAAAAAGAAGACAGCAAAGCTATTCTTTCCCAAGATGGCGCGTGGCCATCTCGGGGCAGAAGGCTTGCTGCCCCGAGATGCCTACATGACATCTTGGGCAGCAAGAATGCTTGGCTGCTTCTTGTCATTTTTGGTCATTTCATATGCCCATTTTCCCTCTCCTTTATATATCCATTCCCCTCTCACATTTCATTCTAAGAAGAAATTTAAAACTTGAGTGCAGAAATTTTCTCTCTACATTTTCTCACCTTCCAAACACCATAACGTTTTCATTTGAACTCCGATTTGAGTGATTCAAAGTTGAGAGTGTTTGTATATTCATCCTCCATCTTTTCTCTGAAGGTTTGAGTGAGTTTTATTGCTTTTTTTAGAGTCTAAACTCACAAAAACGGGACTGCACCAAAATCAACTAAGGTATTGATTTTCTCTCAAAGTTTTCTTTAAAAACTTGGTCAATTGCCTTGGGTTTTCTTCTTCAACATATATATGTGTCTTGTGATTGTTTTGATTTAAGTTTTGAACTCATTTAAACCTAGGTTGAGTTTCAATTGAAATCTCACATGTTGAGTTAGGTTTTGATTTTGCCTATGTTTTCACATGTTTGGGATTGTATTGTGCTAGCTTTGATTCTAGGACTATTTGATGATCTTTGATTGATTGATTTTGTGAAAAATAGTTCCTCACATGCATTAGGCTCTCTTTGGCCGATTTCTCACAATGATACATGTGCTTATGTTCTTTTGAGCTATTCATGTGTTTTGTTGAATCTATGAATAGGAATATGCTCTAGAACTTTAGCATTAATCTAAATGACTTTGTCATATGATTTTAGCTTGTTTTTGATTTATGAGATTTAAACTTGATTATGTGATTAATTGAACATATGTTGTGATTCAAGTTTTAGATCTATGCATGAATCTAGGTTGTAATTAATGTTGAACATATCTTACATGATCTAGATGGATTAAACATGCATGATTGACTAGACTACATTTGATTTGTGCATTCATGCTCATGTTTAGTATTTTCCATAGGATGTGTTGATCATAACATTCTATGTTGCGTGCTTATTTGCATTTTGCATTCATGATCACCTAGATGCCTTGTGAGAAGGAAGTCTTGACAATTGGTGTGAGACCTATGTTGTTGAGCAAGAAAGTCTTGGCAAGAGGTGTGCGACCTTGGATTGTCAAGCAAGGAAGTCTTGACTAGAGTTGGAAGGACTCGGATAGTCAAGCAAGAAGTCTTGCCTAGGGTTGTGAGGATCCAGAAGGGTGAGCGAGAAAGTCTTAACTAGAGTCGGGAGGACTCGGATAGTTGAGCAAGAAGTCTTGCCTAGGGTCGTAAGGATCCAGAAGGGTTAGCGAGGAAGTCTTGACAAGAGGTGTGAGGCCTCAGATTGTTGAGCAAGAGGGCGACATCTTCATGAGTAGGATAGGAGGGTAGTTTCTAGGTGAATGGGTCACTTGAGAGATTGTACTTGTCTTATCTACTAGTGTATTTTTTTTGCCGGTGGTTGCTAACCCGTGGATGTTTCCTCTTTGGAGGTTTACCAAGTTATATCTTGTGTTAACTTTTCTCTATCCTTATCTCTCTTATATTTGTATTTGTTATTTGAATACTATGGATAGAACTTTTTTGTAAGTTGACTTCCTTTCTATAATATAGATTGTGTATGTGTTACGATTACTTGTTTTATATATTGATTAAGTATCTTTAATTGATATATATATATTATGATACATGCAATCTAGAGGGACAAACTATTTGTGTGTAAGTTGCATCGACTCCCATATTTCTCATCATATTCTAAATATCACATTTTTACTATCTTAATCTAGTTTTAGTTTTAGTTTTGTCGTAGTTGCACTTTTAATTTCTAAATCGCTCATCAAAACTCGTATCAGTTGGGATTATCCTCAATAGCAAAAGTGTAATAATGTATTTGACAATATTTTCATATTAATAAGGTTATTTCTAGTTTAACAAATCTTATAGCATTTATAGTTTAATTATTATAATTGTCAAAAGTAAATAATCTTAAGGTCAAAAGACTATGATAAAATAAGAATTGTTCATACATCTGGATATGTATGAGGTAGAGACAATTCTTTAGTTAGTCTTGAACAATATTCACAACTTAAGATAAAGTTTGGGTACCTTTACCTTGTTAAATTTGTATATTCTTTTGCTAGCATTTGAGTGGGATCAAATGTGTTATGATGAGTCTAAAATAGTTAAAGTGTGGTGTCTTTGGGCAAAAGAATCTAGTGCACTAGGTGAACTGAATAGGATCACAATGAAATATTTTATCCAGAACCAACAATAGATAAAACTGTTCACTCGAAGACAATAGGAGAGTCTATCTTAATCCTTGTTGGGGTTTATGCCCTAAGCATGTAATTTGTAAATGGATTTATGAAGTAAATAAAAAGAAATGTTCAATTCATTTTTTGTTATGTTATTTATTTTATAAACTTGTGTACATATTAACATCCTAGATTGCCGGATGTAATCTCGAACTGTGTATATGAGTGTCATATACGGATGGATACAGTAAGAGACGTGCAATCTAAAAAGTCCATAGATAGCAAATAAAGCTGGGTACTTTATTTGTGATTAATCTATAGCTGCGGTCCATTCCGTAATGTACAGTGATTCTATCCTGAATCATTCATATGAGATATGTGAATGGAGGCATCTTGTATGATGTGATCATATAGGACTGGGCCATGGTCTATATGAATCTCACACGAAGATCTGTTTACCGATGAGATTCATATATATCAACAAATGATGGCTATATATGGGTGATCTTAATCCTGAGTGTCTTATCGACTCCTTCAGGTTAGATCGTGGTCTTTGATATACCATGGGTGAGGTCTGATGCATTTCCTGATCAATATACTCTGTATGTTGGGATTACGGTTTGGCTTGTGGCTGGGAAGGTTTGTACACAGTAGTGGAATCCACTCCTTCTTGTGAGAAGTAAATGGTAGTTCCCTTAAGGGTTGATTCGGGGCTTGGATAATATGAGCGTTCTCCTAATTCCTTGAGGAAATGGGATTTATTGTCCATTAGAAAATCGATGGTACTTAAAGGATATATGTAATTAGGGGGGTATAACAGACATTATTACCCAACTCTAATTATGAACTACTGTAGAGGATCAAACCATATGTAATAGCTATATCGATGGACACCGAGTTGTTTCGGTGTGTGTAAAAGCATCTACAGTTGAGAGAGTACAGCTTCTGGTTTTTAGTGGAATAACACCGGAGTTAATAATCAAGGAATATTAATTAAAGAGTTTAATTAATGATTCCGAGGATTATTGGAGTTCAAAATACTGTGGGTCTATTAGGTCCCCTTGCTAACCGGTTTGATTTAGGTAACAAGGGTCACGGTTAATTAATTGGATTGTCCAATTAATTGTGTTACAAAAGTGACACGTGTTTATTCAGGAAGTAATTGAATAACGAGATTATTTAATTAATGAATATTAATAGTCAAATTAATTAAGTAATTAGATTATTTAATTATATTGATAATTATGAATTATTAATTAACTATTAATTGGAGGGTGTTAGTTGATATATGGATTTAGGTGAAGATAAAATAATGAGATTATTTTATTTTACTAAATCATTTATCTAAGTATTTGAATTTAAGTTTAAATTTAAAATACTTATTATCATTTTTAATATATGAGATATATTTGAAAATGATAATTAAAAGATATGTAATTAATAACACAAGAGATTGTATTTGATGCAAATTGGTATATACACATGAAACATTAGTCAAAAGAAGAATTTGTATATGATACATATACTTAATACACATAATATATGTATATATATATAAATATATTAAGCAAGGAGGGAGACGTGATTTTTTGGGTGAAAAAAGGAAGCAATGCGTTGTATATAAGATATATTGAGAGCAACATATAAATATAAATATAAATAAATATATATATATATATACATATATATATATATATATATATATATATATATATATAAAGCAGCTGTGGGTGCAACGTTACATAGATATATAAAGCAAGCAGTGGCGTGAGATATATATATATATATATTGTTTCTTGTTTTATGTGTTTTTGAAGCACATAGAAGAAAAAGTTTCTTCAATTCTCTCTACATCCTCCATTCAAGTTCCTGAGATCGTGACGCGCCCACACGCAGTTATCAGTCCCGGGGGGATAACGAGGAAGATCAAGTGGTTCAGACAGGATCATATCGAAAAGTGAAGGAGCCTCCAAACGTTGGTAAGATTTTCTTCTTCTGATTTTTGTTGATTACAATTTCCTGTATTTACATGTTGTATGTATTAGTTCCGAAAAATAATTATGATCCAAAGTTCACTGGTCCCAGATACAGATATGATCTGTATTAAAATTTTTAAAACCTAGTTCCGCTGCGTAACCGGTGAACGAGGTTCTAACAATTGGTATCAGAGACTGGTTATTTTTCAGAACAGGGAATTGTTTTCGATGCTCCTGTATGTATGAATTGTGTAGGCACAATTTAAATTGACTGTATGATGTTTTTGTATGTATATTTTTTTTTTCAAATTTAAAAAAACATGATTGATCGTCAATTATATGGTACTGTGGATTTAGGGTTTATGAGTTGTATTATTATTATTATTATTATTTTATTTATATTTTTTTTTCTGTTATTGTATTGTAAAAAAAAATAAAAATATGTAACCTATATTGAAGACCTGGAAAAATCACGAAGAAGGATTCATGAGATGAATCGGAGTGACCTAAAGAGACTGGAAGATATCTGAAGTTACTAGAAGACCAAGGAATGCCTTGGGAAATTTTTTTAATTTTAGATTCCATTTTTTTTAGGTTAAATAATCTACAGTACTCGGTCAATCCCTGTATGCTATATATTATGTGATGATAAAAGTATTATCATGCATACGTATGTCATTTAGATTAGATGTGCCTACACAAATATATTTGATAATATATGCATCATAGCCTGATATTTCATGTATTTTTTTTAATGTGATTAAAATGGTAATATACATAATTGGCTATGAATAATGAGATTAGTTTTTAATGGTTAGAAAACTTGATAATTCTCATTAATATTAATCTAGTTATTAAAAAATTTAATAAGTTAGATTAATAGGGTCATTTATTGTAATTAGGATTAATATGATTAATTACCTAATAATAAATGAACGGAATAAAGTGTTAGAGTTTTAATAGTAAAAATTCGGTAAATACTATCATAATAGTCTGACCTTAGTAAATAGTTTACAAAAACTTAGATTATTCACTAATAGATTAGATTTTTAATTGTTAAAAATCATTAATAATTTATTAGTTAATTAGAATTTGTTTCTAATTAGTTAATGCGCTAGATAACTTGATTAAAATTAGTCGTTTAATCCTGTAGAATCTAGGTACATTAACGATTAATAGAAAACCCTAATTTTAAAATAGTGAGTGGGAGAGGGACATATGACATATATATCCCGCGGTCTCCATCATTAGTTCAACACCGTGAGATCCGAGTGGGGCATCGTGACGGCTTTGCTTTCGTCCTCCCTAAGGAGAGTTTCCACAAAGGTCAATACCAAGGTTAACTTCCTAACGGATAGGATTTCTGAGGGTATTTCGGGATTGACTGACCCTAAGGCGGCAATTCTCGAGTTAAGCTCGTGAAATCTGAAATGGTGGGTTATACTCACGAAGGTTTTGATTAAGTTTGTTAATTAAAAACCTGACTGAATGAACGATGGTCGAATGATATGGAATAAGAGTTATTCTAGAATATCATTTGATTAAGAATGTCTCGGTCCAACATGCAAAGACTTGACCGACCCTAAGGCGGAACTTCTTTGTGGTATGTTGGATTGTCGTGGTATAGTAACTAGTTTTAGTGTAGTTCTAGTTCGTTAAACATGTGCATGCATCATGTTTAAATTTATGCCAAAGCACTCGCACTTGTTTCAAATAAATGACTGAATGAATGTTTTATTTATTTCAGCAATAATGTCTTCTGCATTACTTCAAATTCTCGCAAACGACAAATTAACTTGTGATAACTACGCTAAGTGGAAACTTAACATTAATGCAATATTGATCACCAAAGACCTCAAGTTTGTGCTTACGGAGGAATGTCCTCTGACACCTGCTGCCAATGCCACACGAACTGTTCGTGAGACATACAAGCGATGGGTTTCATATGATGAGAAGGCCCGAACATATCTGTTCGCTTCTATGACAAACGTGCTTGTCACAAAGCATGAAGCAATGACTTTAGCATTCGAAATCATGGAGTCATTGTAAGCTATGTTCGGGCAACCCTCCGAGCAAAAGCGACACGAAGCCATTCGTTCTGTTATGCCCACTCGGATGAAGGAAGGTACGTCAGCTCGGGAACATGTCCTGAGCATGATGTCCTACTTCAACACGGCAGAAGTCAATAGAGGGGCCATTGACGAACCCAGTTAAGTGAGCATCATACTGACGACTCTTCTAAAGAGTTTTGATCAGTTTAAGAGCAACTACGGGATGACCAAGTTAAGATTCAATCTCACACAGTTGCTCAACGAGCTCACTATCTTTGAGTCCTTTACTAAGGACTGCAAGGGCAAGACCGGTGAGGCAAATGTTGCCGAACCATCTTCCTACTCAAATAATAAGAAGAGAAAGAGGTCTACTGGGAAAGTGAAGGATAAGCCCAAACCCAAGAAAGCCCAAAGCAAGAAGAAGTCCAAGAAAAGTAAATATGATTTACTTGTTCTTGAGTCGTGTTTAGTGGAAGATGATTCTTCACACTGGATAGTTGATTCGGGGGCCACTAACCATGTTTGTTCTTCTTTACAATGGACTGATTCTTGGACACAGCTAAATAAGCAAGCCTTCTCAATGCGTGTGGGGTCAGGGGATGTCGTGTCGGCACGAGCAGTGGGCGTAATTAGATTATGTTTTTGTAATAATTATATATTGTTGGACAATGTATTTTATATTCCTGAATTTACACGGAATTTGATTTCCGTTTTTAAGTTGTTAGAACAAAAATATTCTATTTTTTTTAATAATAAGTCTGTTATTATTGGAAAGAATGGTCTGAATATTTGTTCAGGAATTAATGAAAATAATTTGCATGTGTTAAGACCGTTAATATATACTACATTGCTCAACACCGAAATGTTTAAGGTTGAAAAACCAAAAACTAAACGACATAAGATTTCTCCAGATAATGACACGTATCTCTGGCTTCTAAAGCTTGGTCATATCAACCTTGACCGGATAGACAGATTAGTAAAAAGTGGACCTTTAAGTGAGTTAAAGGTTGACGCCTTACCTGTCTACGAATCTTGTCTGGAAGGTAAGATGACTAAGAGATCTTTTAATGGAAAAGGGCTTAGAGCTAAAGAACCGCTAGAGCTTATACATATAGACGTCTGTGGACTGATGAATGTTAAAGCTAGAGGTGGTTATAAGTATTATGTCACCTTTATATATGACTACTCAAGATACAGATATGTCTACCTAATGCAACGGAAGTCGGAAACATTTGAAATGTTCAAAGAATTTCGAGCTGAAGTTGAGAATCAATTAGGTAGGACAATCAAGTCACTGCGATCGGATCATGGAGGTGAGTACCTTGACCAAGAGTTTGAAGACTTTATGGTCGAGCATGGGATAGTTTCCCAAATCACAGCTCCCGGTACACCTCAGTAAAATTTTGTAGCGGAGAGGAGAAGTAGAACCCTAATGGAAATGGTGAGATCTATGATTAGTTTCTCATCTATACCTAATTCCTTCTAGGGATATAAGTTACAAACAACAGCATACATTTTGAATATGGTGCCATCCAAATATGTTCCTAAGACTCCCCTAGAGTTGTGGAATGATCGTAAAGCTAGTTTACAACATTTTTACAGAAGAACATAACTGGAAAGCTACACTCCAAGTCTGTTGTCTGCCTTTTTATAGAATACTCCAAGGAGACCAGAGGTGGACACTTCTATAGTCTCGAAGATAACAAAGTATTTGTATCAACAAATGCAACGTTTCTTGAGGACAGTTATATTAGTGACCATAAACCTCGTTCTAAGATTGTATTGAATGAGTTAGAGCCTAGTAAGACTAGTGCTTCATCAACAAGAGTTATTGATCCACAAACATTTGAGAGTCAGATGGTTCCTGATCAGGATACACTACTACCTAGACGTAGTGAAAGGGTTATGAGACAACTTGAACGCTATTTAGCTATAGGTGAGGGACAAGGTGTTATCTCTGCTGATAGTGTGGATGATCCATTGACATTTAGGAATGCAATGGAAGATCCTGATAAAGAGGAATGGCTTAAAGCCATGAATCTCGAGATAAAGTCCATGTACTCTAACTCAGTCTGGGATCTTATAGACTTACCAGATGGGGTAAAACCCATAGGGTGTAAGTGGATCTACAAGAGAAAGAGAGGAGTAGATGGGAAGGTAGAGACCTTCAAGGCAAGGCTAGTGGCCAAGGGTTATACCCAGAAAGAGGGGGTCGATTATGAAGATACCTTCTCGCCAGTAGTCATGTTTAAGTCTATTAGGATTCTCTTATCTATTGCTGCCTATTTCGATTATGAAATTTGGAAAATGGACGTCAAGACTGCATTCTTGAATGGAAATCTTGATGAGAGCATCTATATGATGCAACCAGAGGGATTCGTGTCTCCAGATCAAGAGCAAAAGATTTACAAGCTGTAAAGGTCTATCTATGGACTTAAGCAAGCATCTAGATCTTGGAACATTAGGTTTGATGATGTGATACAAATCTATGGCTTCGAGCAGAACATCGATGAGCCTTGTGTCTACAAGCGCATCATTGATAAGAAAGTAGTTTTCTTGGTCCTATACGTAGATGATATCCTACTCATTGGGAACGATGTGGGAGTGTTGTCTGATGTAAAGGGCTGGCTGGCTAGCCAATTCCAAATGAAAGATTTGGGAGAGGCAAGTTATGTTCTGGGAATTCAACTTATAAGGGATCGTAAGAACAAACTTATAGAACTGTCTCAGGCATCATATATCGACAAGATTCTTTTGTGATTTTCGATGCAGAACTCCAAGAAAGGTAATTTATCTTCCAGGCAAGGAGTTCACTTGTCTAAGGAACAGTGTCCTAAGACACCTCAAGAAGTTATGGATATGAGACGTGTTCCCTATGCATCAGCAGCAGGTAGTCTCATGTATGCTATGTTATGCACGAGACCGGACATCTACTATGCAGTGGGAGTAGTTAGCAGATACCAATCCAACCCAGGATTGGATCATTGGGTTGCTGTCAAGACAATTCTCAAGTATCTTCGGAGAACGAGAGACTATATGCTAGTGTATTCCGGGCAGGATTTGAACCCGTTAGGATACATGGATTCTGATTTTCAGTCAGACAGGGATTCTAGAAAATCCACGTCTAGATCAGTATTCACCCTGAGTGGTTGAGCCATTGTGTGGAGAAGTATCAAGCAATCTTGCATTGCTGACTCTACCATAGAAGCCGAATATGTAGCTGCTTGTGAAGCTGCTAAAGAGGTTGTTTGGCTCGGTAAGTTCTTGAGTGATATGGAAGTTGTTCCAGACCTGGATAAGCCCACACACTTTATTGTGATAACAGTGGTGCTGTGGTAAATTCCAAAGAACCAAGAAGCCACAAGAGAGGGAAGCATATAGAGAGAAAGTATCATCTCATCTAAGAGATAGTGTAGAGAGAAGATGTGATTGTCACCAAGATAGCCTCACAAGAATATCATGCTGATCCATTTACGAAGACCTTACCGACTAAAGTGTTTTCGGGTCAGCGAGATGGTCTAGGGTTACGAGACATGCCTCATATGCTTTAGTGCAAGTGGGAGATTGTTGGGGTTTATGCTCTAAGCATGTAATTTGTAAATGGATTTATGAAGTAAATAAAAAGAAAGGTTCAATTCATTTTTTGTTATGTTATTTATTTTATAAACTTGTGTACATATTAACATCCTGGATTGCCGGATGTAATCTCGAACTATGTATATGAGTGTCATATACGGATGGATACAGTACGAGACGTGCAATCTAAAAAGTCCATAGATAACGAATAAAGCTGGGTACTTTAATTGTGTTTAATCTATAGTTGCGGTCCATTCCGTAATGTACAGTGATTCTATCCTGAATCATTCATATGAGATATGGGAATAGAGGCACCTTGTATGATGTGATCATATAGGACTGGGTCATGATCTATATGAATCTCACACCAAGATCCATTTACCGATGAGATTCATATATATCAACTAATGATAGCTATATATGCAGGATCTTAATCCTGAGTGTCTTATCGACTACTTCAGGTTAGATCGTGGTCTTTGATATACCATGGGTGAGGTCAGATGCATTTTCTGATCAATATACTATGTATGTTGAGATTACGGCTTGGCTTGTGGCTGGGAAGGTTTGTACACAATAGTGGAATTCACTCCTTCTTGTGAGAAGTAGACGGTAATTCCCTTAAGGGTTAATTCGGGGCTTGGACAATATGAGCGCTCTCTTAATTCCGTGAGGAAATAAGATTTATTGTCCATTAGAGAATCAATGGTACTTAAAGGATATATGTAATTAGAGGGGTATAACGGACATTATGACCCAACTCTAATTATGAACTACTGTGGAGGATCACATAATATGTAATAGCTATATCAATGGACACCGAGTTGTATCGGTTTGTGTAAAAGCATCTACAGTTGATAGAGTACAGCTTCGGGTTTTTAGTGGATAACACTAGAGTTAATAATCAAGGAATATTAATTAAAGAGTTTAATTAATGATTTCGAGGATTATTGGAGCTCAAAATACTGTGGGTCCATTAGGTCCCCTTGCTAGCCCGATTGATTTAGGTAACAAGGGTCACGGTTAATTGATTGGATTGTCCAATTAACTGTGTTACAAAAGTGACACGTGTTTATTCAGGAATTAATTGAATAATGAGATTATTTAATTAATGAATATTAATAGTCAAATTAATTAAGTAATTAGATTATTTAATTATATTGATAATTATGAATTATTAATTAACTATTAATCGGAGGGTGTTAGTTGATATATGGATTTAGGTGACGATAAAATAATGGGATTATTTTATTTTACTAAATCATTTATCTAAGTATTTGAATTTAAGTTTAAATTTAAAATACTTATTATCATTTTTAATATATGAGATATATTTGAAAAGGATAATTAAAAGATATATATCAATTAATAACACAAGAGATTGCATTTGATGCAAATTGGTGTATACACATGAAACATTAGTCAAAAGAAGAATTTGTATATGATACAAATACTTAATACACACAATATATGTATATATATATATATATAAATATATTAAGCAAGGAGGGAGACGTGATTTTTTGGGTGAAAAAAGGATGCAGTGCGTTGTATATAAGATATATTGAGAGCAACATATATATATATATATATATATATATATATATATATAAAGCACCAGTGGGTGCAACGTTACATAGATATATAAAGCAAGCAGTGGCGTGAGATATATATATATATATATATATATATTGTTTCATGTTTTTTGTGTTTTTGAAACACATAGAAGAAAAAGTTTCTTCAATTCTCTCTACATCCTCCATTCAAGTTCCTGAGATCGTGACGCGCCCACATGTATTTACCAGTCCAGGGAGATAGCGAGGAAGATTAAGTGGTTCAGACAGGATCATATCGAAAAGTATGGAGCCTCCAAACGTTAGTAAGATTTTCTTCTTCTGATTTTTGTTGATTACAATTTCCTGTATTTACATGTTGTATGTATTAGTTTCGAAAAATAATTATGATCCAAAGTTCACTGGTCCTAGAAACAGATATGATATGTATTAAAAATTTTAAAACCTAGTTTCACTGCTTAACTGGTGAACGGGGTTCTAACCATCCTGAGATAAAAGATGGACCGGGTTGCAAGTGTTTTCAATTGTGCTATCAATGAGTATGATTATACGGTATAGTCTATCCTCGATAGTTTGGTGGTATTCATTTTTTAATCGATAGAGGACTTCATTTATAGATATAGACATCGTGGCTCCATTTATTTAATCAGAGTAGAAAATAATCATATGGATGTTTGAGGTATTGGATATTAAATCTTAACGTTAAGTTTTCAATAGTGTCTATTGAAATATGGCTTCGGGACAAATCAAAATATCCAAGTTCAAAATATGGTCATATGAGTAAATATGGTAACTAGTAGATCTATAGACAGTCTATGAGCTCTTAACGATTACTGGTATTCTTCATGAGAATAAATTATCTCCATTAAGATTGTCTAGGGTACGAATGAGGAACATTAACTTATTCTGTCTTTATTTAAGAGTTTAATTTTTGTTCTTTAGTGGAATGAACTAAAATTAATATATCAGACCTAAGTGAATCATTTGTTGATTGTGATTAGGTTGTGTCTGTTCGATCTTAAATTTAGATAGCCTACCAAGATACCAAATTCATACAAACTTGCATGGATCACTTGATATATTCTGCCAGACCAATTTCTGGGTCCATTTAGAATTGTTTTGGATTTCAAAATCCAAAAGCTTTGAAGAGTTGCGGCCATGTGTGATCAAGACACTCGGGAACTCTTCAAGATACCCGAATTGGGCGGCCAAGGATGTGGGATTCCTTGGGCGGCCCTTATGAGGTGCGCTTAACATTCCATTAATACATTAAGAATACAATTTGCACATTTTAATTAAATGAGTTGTTTAAATTATATTAATGTATTAATTTATGGCATGTGGACTTGTTTCTTTTTTAGTGAGTGTGGGTCTAGTTCACATGTAGATTTCTTATTAAAGTCCAATGGATTTAATAAAATGGAAAAAATAATATTTGGCTCATGTATAGGCTTGGGCGGCTAGGGCTTATAAAATAACCTTATATATTGTTTTTATTTTATTATTTAATGAAATGGAAATTAATTTATTTATCAATTAATTAATTATTTAATTAAAAGTTAAAATCTTTTTCCTAATAGGAGAAGGTCTCCTAGTGTCATACTATTGCTAGTAGTATGATAAGTATCAAATAATTTTTTTGATAAATAGATAAATAATATGAATTTATTTATATAGTCAAATAATGAAGTATTTGATATTTATCAAAACTCTAATTGACTATTGGTCAAATTAGGAAGTTTTTGATAAATTCAAAATTTAATTTTTATTTGATAATTAGTTATTGGATAAATTCACTAATGAGTTAGAATAAGAGTATTGGTATGAAAAAGAATTCTTCTTTGAGTTCTTTGAGTGAGGATTCTTGGCCGCCAAGTAAATCCTCCTAGAGAGAGGATTCTTGCCCGCCAAGTAAATTCTTTTTAGGAGAGGATTTGGCCACACACACACACACAGACACACACACACACACACACACACACACACACACACACACACACCCACACACACACACACACACACATATATATATATATATATATATATATATATGTGCTTGTAGATTCCGTCCAAGGCATAAGAAATCCAAGAGAGGTTTTGGAACCTTAGAATTTTAAGTGAAGAAAATTCAGTTCTTGCTCCAAATAAATTCATCCAACTCTAAGATAAGTGTATGTAGAATTTGGCCAAACATATAGAAAAGAGGGAACATTTTTGTTTTCGATTATGCACTAGTATCCTTTACATCAAAAGAGTTTTGTGTACAAAAATCGAATCGGGTTCATTTGAGTTTCAATCAAATAGATTGATAATTCACAAGTGACCAAACGTTCTTGGGTTTTCTCTAGAAGGACTATTGTGACTAACAAAGGAAAAAGATTTTGTTTGTTTCCATCCTTAGGTATACAATTCAAAGAAGGGAGCCCACGCTCATAGGTGATTCACGTTCGTGATTGGATTGGAAGATCTTACGGATTCAATTCGGTGCAACTTGAATCGTCACTAGAAAAAGGTATGATACTTTTATTATATGTTAATTAATCCAGGGTTAAGGCTCTTTCTTTTAAAGGAAAATTTTTAAAATATACCAAACCCCTTTTCCGCTTTCGTTGTGCATTTTTTTTCCTACAATATCATTTACTTTTATTGCATTTTTTGTTCTAGAGTTTGATTTGGTCATTGCTATTTTGATCGATCCCTGTGGAACGATACCCAACTTGCCACCATACTTGTTTTCATACATTTTTTTAGTGCATTTTGGGATTTATAAATTTTGTTTGACGAGTACATTTTAACATTCAAAACAACAACCCGTCAAAATGGCGTGGACGTCGGGGATCGGGATATATAATAGTGATTAAGTTTAACTTTAGTTTAGTTTTTTATCGTTTTAGCTTCTTTTACTTTTTTTTTGTGTTTGTGGTGGTGCAAATTATAGGATCTTAGGTACATGCATGGTAGACCTTTGTTGAGAAACTTACTTTTTCTAGCATAAGAGTATATCCAACAGATTAGAAGGTTGATCAGACAATTTGAGGACAATCACTTTGAATTAGAAATGGTAGAAGGAAAACCACCACCAGTACCAGTTGGAGAATAAAAGACCAATTTTGAGGAACAATTAGGGCTCACAATAGGATAGTACACTCTCCCTTCTTTAGGGAATCAACCAACGACCATCGTGTTTGATGACAAGACGAGGTAGTATGAACTGAAAGGGGCGCACATCAACCTATTGCCATCGTTCTATGGACTGCCCATAGAAGATTTCCTATAATTCATGAAGGAATATAATACAGTGCTTGAGACCTTTCCTGCAATAGCTCAGAATGTCATGCTCACAAGTGAGTAACTACATCATCGGTGCATTCAGTTCTGTTTGAAGGAGAGTGCCAAGCAAGGGTAAATGGAATTGAGGTCGGGGTCGCTCACTACTTGGGGCCAAGTATGTAAGACATTATACAATATGTTCTTCCCTATGATATAAGAAAGAAACTTGAAGATAAAAATTGCAACTTTTAGTGAAGAAGAGTATGAGTCCTTCCATAAGGCTTAAGAGAGGTTCCACATCCTCACATTCCACTGTACATCTACCTGACAAGTTGAAGGTCACATCCTTCTACAGTAGTCTCTCCTCGATCACCCAAATGTTAGTGGACAATGCATGTAGAGGAACCATCGCAGATAAGGGGGCATTAGAGGCATACTAGATTCTTGAGAAATTGGCCAAAAACTCTCAATAGAGGACTTTGAACACAAAGAGAGACGGAAGGCTAGAGATTGATGGGGGCACAGGCACATCAATAGAAATGTCTAAAATGGCTAAGGAGATGCAGTCAGTGAAGGATCTTATGAAGAACATATTCAAGCCTAATGCCCAAGTTAGACAAATTTGAGATGACACAATGGATAGAGAAGAAGGACATATGGAACAAGATGAAGTTCTTACCCTAGGAGGTTTCCAAAGGCAACAAAATGACCCTTTCGTCGACTCCTATAACCCAGGTTAGAGAAACCACCCTAACTTCTCCTGAAGCAACAACAACAATTCAAACATCAACTAAGGGTACCATAATCAGGGGAATAACAAGTACAACAATCAAGGAGGTTCAAGCAACAACAATCAATGGCAAAGCTCAAACAACAATCCATGGAATAACTTTAACTTTCAGACAAACCCATACTAGCCAAAGACCAAGTCACTTGGGGAAGAATTGAGGAACTTTATTAAGGCAATTGAGGAGACTTCCATAGCCATCAGAAATTCACAAAGTACAAATGAACAATTGTTGAAGAACTACATGCAGTTAAACGACCAAAGGCCCAATGGAATTGATGCCTCCATTAAAATATTGAAGACTCAAACGACCCAATTTACAGATGCTTTACATAAGGAAGACAAGGGAAAATCTTCAAGTAACAATGAACATATCAAGGTGTAAGAGGTAGTTAAGGGTAAGAGTGAGAGGTTGGTAAAGGAAGAAGCTATACCAAATTCAGAGAAGGTTTTTGAAGATTCTAAGTATGAGGAGTTAGATGAGTTAGCGATGGCTACAAATAGAAATGTACAGATAGAGAGGTAGACCATTCCCTTGAAACTTGGTGATCCTGGTAGTTTCATCATTCTAGTCACTGTAAGAGATTCAAAAAGTATAAGAGCAGTGCTTGACATGGGTGCTTACATCAATATGATGCCATTGCAAGTATGTAAGCAGTTGAAGATTCAGTCCATCAAGCCCACCACCATAATTCTCAAGATGGCAAACAACTCTCCAAAGACTCCATATAAGGAGTTGAGGATGTACAATTGGATATACATGGTTGAAGGTCCTAGTAGACTTTGTTATCTTAGAGATTAAGGAGGATGAATCCCATGAGAGGGATTGAAAGCTGCTCTTAGGAATGTCATTCATGGCCACAGTAGGAATGGTGGTAGATGTGGTTTCAAGGCGTTTATCTTTCAGTTGTGGCGGAAGAGGTGTTTAAGTTTATGTGGATAGACTGGAAGAAAGAGTGAATAAAGGAGGGTGCTTCGTGTTCAAAGTACCAAAGAGCCGGAAGAAGAAAAACAAGGTTTGTGACCTAGTGAATGCTTTTGAGTTAGCTTTAGAGATACAAGAAGGCCATCAAGAGAGTGTTAACGAGAAAGAAGAAATGAAGATGGAATAAGTAATATTTGACGATCAAATTCTAGAAGAGGTAGCTAGAGACTATGAACTTGAAGAAGAGAACAAGAAAATATAACTTGAAGTCAAGCTTCTCAAGGCGGAGAATAGGATTTCGAGGAAGAAAGTTCAGGAGTTCTCCACTATCAACAAATAATTGAGAGAGCAATTTAAGAGCCTTTAGGAAAAAAAGAAATAAAAATCAAAGGACCTAGTGGAACTTTCCAAGCTTTTAAAAGAGTTCGAAGAAGAATATGTAAGGAAAACTAGAAAGTTGTTAATGGAAATGGAACAAAAAGCAAGTGCATTGGAGGAAGCCAAGGAACAACTGCAAAGTCAAGGAATGTGACTTCATAGTCCAACTTGAAAAAGTGGAAAGGGAGGTGAAAACATTTTAAATGAGGTAACATTAAAGGCCTTATGGAAACTAACATGTAGGGAGTTTTCCTTACCACCCTTTTACTTGTTATTTTTATTCCAAGAAAGGGCACATTAAGGCCCATTGTTTTATTTTCCAAAGGTTTAAATAAAATCAAGATAGGTAAAAAAAAAATCAAACAATATCCAAGAAAATTTGGGTTATGAAGGACCTAGTGGATCAATTGAGGACAAATGGAAGGGAATGTTAGAAGAGTCTTTGGTACCCATTTGGCTGGTCAAAAAGAATGGACCTCCCCATCCAATCACCACCTTCGGTTGACCCATGTCCCATTTTGTATGCATTATAATCACTGATCAATTTTTAGGAGTGATTATGTTTCACAATTCATTTTCTCTTATATCTATGAGTTGCCCATCTTTAATTAATATCATGTGGTTGTTTGTGTTTGGGCAAAACTTAGTATGGAGAAAATTTCTTGTGAATTATTTTTTTAGATTTATTGATGAATTTCATTTTATGTTTTTAGTTGTTTACTGGTTACTTTAGTGAATAAGGCAAGGATAATTAATGGTTGAAATGGTTCTATGCAGGGAAAGAGGTCAATCTTCAAAGTATGCAGGGGGTTTTTGGGTGAAGGACCAGTGCAACAAGGCAACAAAGACCAACTGTGCAAGTTCTCTATGAGGGTACAGACCCATGGAATACTAGTTTACCCATGAACTAGGAAGGAACAATCAGGGAAAATGATGCATGTGCGCGGGTCACACCGTAGGTAAGCACTCGAGCATATCTAGACCACCTACCCACACACTGCATATCATATAAATACCACATCACATTCGTGGTAGGGTTCCACCATACCCAAATCAAAAATGAAATTTCTTTTCCCTCTCCTTCAAGAACAAAAGTACTCTGTGTCTCACACGCTTTCAATTTTTAAGCAACAAGGATTAAATTCTTGCTCTAAACTTTGTTTATATTGTGTTAATCCTTGATATCTCCCTTTTTCTCTCTCTACAAATTCTCTCAAATGCATGAACTTGTGTTTCTTGATAAACCCATGAAATTTTGCATAAATTTTGAATGATTCTTAAAGAATCTATGTTTGGTTTAATGGATTAAAGCATGGTGTTTCATTTTGAAGTGATTAGGAATGAAATTAGAGATAGGTATGAATGAAATTGAATTCTAGGCTTAGAGATTGAATTAATTGACAAAATTGCATGTTAGCTTGTGTTTTAATTGTTGCATGAGAGATAGAGATATTGATTGGGAATGGTATGTGTATGGGTGTATGCTTAAAAGGGATGATTTGGCATGAAGTATGTTGGATGAGCACGTTTTTCACGCTGTTTATGGGAAATTGTGCGGGTGGCACTGGGCGGGTAACCTTAAACATGTAACACCCGCAAACTGGGCAGTTTTTATTGTAAAAAAAGCAACAAAGAGGGTGCTCAACATGACTTAACACGCTTATACATGCTTATATTTAATTGTGGTTTGTGCCTAAATTACTTTCTTTTCTTATGCATGTTTTTTTATATATTATGCATTTTAAACACATGGGAAAGAAACTCGGTTTGGGATCGAAGAAGTCCATGAAGTTCGACAAGAAGGTGCCTCCACGGAAATGTACTTTGCATACAGATTTTACAGACCGCCTGAATTCTTTTAGAGGATGATTGATGATCATCGAAAAGGGAATTTGGGTGCAAGAGTTGGTTCTAGCCCTGTACCAGAGGGTGGAGTACTTACACAAGTTCTCCTCCCAAATATTGTAGGAGAATCGTAGAAGAGTTCTACACTAGATTGCACCCAAATGAGTATTATAGGGGTGCAACAGTTATGGTCAGGACAGTAGAATTGCAAGTAGATATTGTAGGGAAAATCGGTTCAAAATGCAATGGAAGCGTGAGAAAATTAGAAAATTTAATAAAATTAGGGTTTGCGTATAAATAAAAAATTTCCCTTTTAATAACAAGAACCTTAACCCTAGATTAATTGATGTATATAAAAGTGTCGTACCTTTTTTTTAAGTGACGATTGAACAAGCGCCGAATTGAATCCGTAAGATTTTCCAATCCAATCAAGAACATGAATTACCTAGGGGTATGGGCTCCCTTTCTTTAATTGTATACCTGAGGATGGAAATAAACAAAATCTTTTTCTTTGTTAGTTACAATTATCCTCCAAGAGATAAATCCAAGAACGTCCGGTCACTTGTGAATTATCAATCTAATTGATTGAAACTCGCGTGAACCCGATTTAATTTTGTACACAAAACCTTTTTGATGTAAAGGATACTAGTGTACTATCAAAAACAAAAACGTTCTCTTTTTCTCTTTTCTCCTTGGCCGAATTCTACACCCTTTATCTATGACTTGATCGAATTTTGTCTAGAGCAAAAACTAAATTTTTCTACCTCAAAATTCTCTTTGCTATTCCAAATTCTTTCTTGAAAATTACCTAGCATGGCCAAAATTTTCATCATAGAATTCTTAGGGCTGGCCGAAATTCACAAGGGGATATATATAGGATCACAAATCCTTTCATAAGAAGGATTTACTTGGTTGGCAATAATCCTTTCCTTAGGTGGATTTACTTGGTTGTTAAGAGTTCTTTTCAAAGAAGAATTCTACCCTTAGGTAGATTTACTTGGTGACCAAGAATCCTTTTCCAAAAAGAATTCTTTCCTACACCAAGACTCCTAATCCAATTCATTAGTGTATTTGTAACCATATTAAAGACTTCTTAATTTGATTAGATAAATAATTCCTTTTATTTATCTGCTTATCAAATATAGTCTTTAATTTTAATTGTACTACCGATAATAGTATAATTTTAGGCAACTAACTCCTACTAGGAAAAAGATTTCAACTTTTAATTAAATAATTAATTAATTACCAAATTAATTAATTTCCATTTAATTAAATAATAAAATAAAAATAATATAATTAAGCTATTCTAAATAGCCTTGCCATCCAACACATATATATGGGCAAATATATTATTTTCTTATTTTATTAAATCCATTTGACCTTTATAAAAAGTCCACATGTGAACTAGACCCATTCTTACAAAAAGAAACAAGTCAACATGCCTCAATACAATTCTAGATGTACCCCTAAATTGGTCCGGTAGAATATATTAAGTGATCCATGCAAGTTTGTGTGGATTGGGGATCTTGGTGGGCTATATAAATTTAAGCTCCAATAGACACAACACAATCACAATCAACAAATGATTCACTTAGGTTTGATCTATTTAATTTTAGTTCATTCCACTAAAGAACTAAAATTGAACTTTTAAATAAAGATAAAATAAGTTGATGTTACTCATTCATACCCTAGACAATCTTATTGGAGAAAGTGTATTCTCATGAAGAATACAAGTAATCGTCAAGAGCTCATACACCGCCTATAGCTCTCTAAGTTACCATATGAACACATTTTGAACTTGGATATTGTGACTTGTCCAGAAGTCATGTTTCAATACACTATTGAAAACTTAACATTAAGATTTAATATCCAATACCTCAAAACATCCATATGATGGTATTCTACTCTCATTAAATAAATGGAGTCATGATACCATATCTATAAATGAAGTCCTCTATCGATTAACAAATGAATACCACCAAACTATCGAGGATAAACTATGCTATATAATCGTATTCATTGATAGCTCAAATGATAACACTTGCAACCATAAGTCCATCATTTATCTCAGGATTGAGATAGACTCTTTGATTGTCTTCAAATGAAAACTTTTATCCATTGACGATTCTGGATAAAGTATTTCATTGTGATCCAATTCAATGCACCCAGTGCACTAGATTATTTTGGTCAAAGACACCACACTTGATGATTTTAGACTCATCATAACACATTTGATCCCACTCAAATGCTAGAAAAATAATCTACAACTTTAACAAGATAAAGGTGCCTAACCTTTATCTTAAGTTGTGAATATTATTCAAGACAAACTAAGGAATTGTGTCTACCTCATACATATCTAGATGTATGAACAATTCTTCTTTTCTTATAGTCTTTTGACCTCATGATTATTTACTTTTGATAATTATAATAATTAAACTATAAATGCTATAAGATTTGTTAAACTAGAAATCACTTTATTAATATGAAAAGATTGTCAAATACATTATTACACTCTTGCTATCGAGCATAATCCCAACAGATACAGCTGAAGTCAATAGGTATTTCAAGACAGAATTACCAAATGATTCAACATTATTGGGAATATAGAAATAGAAAGTGACCTGGAATGAGTTGTTTGTCAAGCAGAACGTGGACATGGCTAATAAGCTAGTCATATAGCATATGGACTTCTGGGTGCCTCCAAAATACCCTCTCAGGCATGCGAAGTTGAGGATAGAACTGGGCCTGTGACTTGTCATCGTCACTCACTCATTAAGGCTACAGACTCACTAGACAACAATAGCATTTGATACTGTCATGCTTCTATACTATATTCTGAACAGGTAGTACATTAATGTTAGCTACTGGGTGAAGGATGATATCCTGAAAGTAGTGAATATGAGGGGTGAGACCCAACCCTTACTTTTTCCATGTCTCATAACTACACATTGCAGATAGGCATGGGTAGATATGACAGATGAACCATATAACTGGTCGTTGCAGGACAATGGGCTTCTAACCTGGAACTCATGATGTTTGCCAGTATGAGGAGTGAAACCCCTTGCTTTTAAAGAAGAAAACATGCAAAAAGAAGACAAGAGCTGACGGAAGCACCATCAGGTAACCATAGGTTGATCCAGAGATAGACTATGATCAAAAGGGAATGGATTTCGACCGGATGCCCCTATTCAAGATTCTGGTAGTGACCAAGTGTCATGACAGAAGCTCATTTCAAGAATGGCAAGCCTGTAGACATCCATGAACACTATAAACTTGAACTTCTTTGACTTTCACACAGATGACATTGAAAGCATTAAGGAGTTGAGGACTAACATCGTAGGGATGCGAGAGGAACTCATACCGGTCCCCTACTCAAGGAAGAAAAAGAGACCTGCTCCATCATCATGCTAGACATGACACTGGTTTCGGTTTTAGTTTCAGTTCAGTTTTGATTCAAAATTGGCGGTTCTGACAGGGAAAAGAGGAACCAGAATCGAAACCGGCCCTAAGAGGTTTCGTTTCCGTTTTCGGTTTAATTCTCAAGGTGGTTCGGTTCATAATTTTTTTTTAAAAAAAAAACCATTCAGAGTATCAGAATCACAAATATACATAAAACACTAACTTATTCACAAACAAAATCACACAGATTTCATCTCTCTCTCAACAATCTCCATCACTCTCTCTCCCAAATCAACCCAAATATGTATAGAAAAACGGGTTCAAAACGCAACGGAAGCGTGATAAAAATGAAATTAGGGTTTGCATTTATAAAAAAAAATTCCCTTTATACAACGAGAACCTTAACCCTAGATTAATTGACATATATAAAAGTATCGTACCTTTTATTCGTGACGATTGAACAAGTGCAAAATTTATTCCCCAAGATCTTCCAATCCAATCACGAACGTGAATCACCTTGGAGTGTGGGCTCCCTTTCTTTAAATTGTATTCCTAAGAATAGAGACAAACCAAAAATCTTTTCTTTGTTAGTTACAAATATCCTCTAAGAGAAAAATCCAAGAACGTTCGGTCACTTGTGAATTATCAATCAATTTGATTGAAACTCACATGAACCTTGATTCGATGTTGTACACAAAACCCTTTTAATGTAAAGGATAGTAGTATACTATCGAATACAAAAACGTTCCCCTTTTTTCTCTACTTGGCCGAATTCCCACACTAATGCTTAGAGATGATCGAATTTTACCTAGAGTAAAATAAAATTTTTCTCCCTCAAAATTCCTAAGATGACCAAATTCTTCTCTTAGAAAAATTAGCTTGGCTGAAATTCACCTCTAGTTTCCTTAGTCATGACCGAAATTCTCTTGCACATATATATAGGATGATAAATCCTTTCATAAGAAGGATTTGCTTGGTTGTCAAGAATCCTTTCATTAGGTGGATTTATTTGGTAGTTAAGAGTCCTTATCTAAAAGGAAATCTAACTTCTCCTATAACCATATGTTGTTGGCCGAATTTTACTCTTTGATTTAGAATAGGAGAGTTTATTCTTTCCTAATGATGATTACTTGATGGACAAGAATCCTATCCTTAGGTAGATTAACTTGGTGGTTATGAATCCTTTTCATAGAAGAATTCTACCACTAAGTAGTTTTACTTGGTGACTAAGAATCCTTTTCCAATAAGAATTCTTTTCTACACCAAGACTCCTAATCCAACTCAATAATATATTTGTAACCATATTAAAGACTTCCTAATTTGATTAGATAAATAATTCCTTTTATTTATCTACTTATCAAATATAGTCTTTAACATTAACTATACTACCAACAATAGTATAGTTTTAGGAGACCATCTCCTACTAGGAAAAAGATTTTGACTTTTAATTAAATAATTAATTAATTAACAAATTAATTAATTTCCATTTAATTAAATAATAAAATAAAAATAACACAAGATGTATACGTGGAAAACCCTCCAAACGGGAAAAAACCACGAGCTTTTAAATGTGCCACACTCGATCGCAGAAATCCACTATATGAGCAGAGGTTACACCCTTAAATGATTCTCGGAGAGCACTCTCGACAACCTCAGGCTATGGACACCGCCACTCACCACTCTTGGTTCAGTCCCTAGTGATATCCCCTGATACACTACTCTTGGCGTGAACACCTCTTACTCTACCCACTTGGGCCTTTTACAGTGGCACCCTACTTGCCAACCTTTCCTTTAGTTGCAAGACTTGAATTGCTTGTGCACTACACACTGATAGCCATAAGACTTAATTCTCAATGAAGAGATCAACAACCTATATGAATATGTAAAAATATTCTAAATGCAAATAATGTTAGGCAACACTAAATGCTTATCTAGGAATTAAAGAATGTTATTAAGTGCAATTCCTAGATATCAATGTCTAAATGAATGCTCATAAAGACTTAACTAGATATGGATATTAAATATTATAATCTAGTTATCAAACAAAGTTATTTCAACACATGTTGTCATTAAGCAAGGCATGGTCAATAAATGCAATCAATATGACCTAATTAGCTAGAGGCTAATATGACCTATATGCTAGCTATTACAATACAGCAACCCAAACATCAACAACAATCTCTACTTGTAATAAGAATCCTAATCTAGAGACATACAAGTCATACTAGAGATATATTGTTAAGCTAGAACACAAGAATGATGAAGATGGTGTTCTATTTACCAAGTTACATATGTTGATGAAGACCCATACTTAGAAACATCCTAGATGAAGCTAGATGATGTTTGTTTCATGAAAGAATGATAGGTATTTGGGTTTTGAGAGTTAAATAAGCAATCTTGGTGCTTTCTCTTACTAGGGAACTCTTTCTCTCACTAAGATCTGAAAATTTGGAGTTCTAGGTCTAAATGGGGAAGAAGATGATGTATATATTGTCATTTTAGGAGAGAAAATAAAATGATTTATGGGCGTCAAGAGCGACCTTAGAGCGATCTGGATGATAGGTCGCTTCAAGGTCAATTTGCTCTCGGGTTTGGGAGCCAAAATATGCTTGAAAAAGTGATTTGGAAGTCAGGTCACCGTGAGGTCGCCCTAGGGTCGCCCTGAGGTCGCTTTGCTCTTGGGAAAAACGCTACTACACAATAGCTCCAGATTCGAGCTACCCAAAATATAACCAAATGACATCCAAACCTTTCTTAAAATATACCGTTGGAAAGGTATGGAAGTCTACTTTCTACAATTTAGAAAACATTATTTGGATGACTGTAGAAAGAGTTATGGTCAAATGAGTGACCAAAGGTCAAATTTGGACTTTAACAAGAATGCCCAAACTCATGGAATAAAACCATGTGACCAAAGGCCAAACTAAGAGAAGAGTGGGACCTTCTCAAATGGTCACTCAATGCGCTAAAACAAGCACACCATTGTGTAAGTGCGGATATATCCGATCAAACAACTGAATACGAATTAAACACACAACAACCACATTTAAAACTAAGAAAGAAATGCATGATGACACATGCAACAACTCAAATACATGTAAGTGTGTGTCTATATATTGTATAAAATCATGTTATAAAAACAATATTAGCAAGTGCACGAATCATGAAGATATCGTACAGCAGCAAGTAAGGATCGTTCCCACGAGGAAAAGAGATTTATTGATTGAAAACTAGTTCTAATTAAAGTTAAATTAAAGTAACCAAATATTGATGATGATTGATTTAAAACTAAAACTAAATTAAATTAAACTAAGAAAGCAATTGAAAAGATTCATTTTGTGATCAAGGGTGAGAAAGCACTAGGTCATCAATGATCCCCAATTATGAACACTTAATGTTTGGAATTAATTTGTAAAAAGATTCAATCAATTCAAGGGTTCATTCTTTATCTTTAATAAGACTATTACCGTATGATCGCGGGATGAGTCACATATTTCCAACCACTATTCACCCTTGATCTATGGTGTGAACAATGATCGGAAACCCGTTAAGCGTAAGAAATAAGAACCAAATTCTATACTTTGCTTGGTTTATGCTAAAGATAAAATTCATTCATTCAAAATAGCATTAATCAAGGTTAGGTTTGGTCTATATTTTAACCCTAATTCTCAGATAGTCTTAACCCTAAAATCATGCCAAATAATTATCCACCCTTGGTCTATGGTGTGAATAAATATTGAAACTAATGAGGATTAAGCAATTAAGAACAATGAACAAATCAAGAATTGAGTTGATGAAATAATATTATTAATCCAAACATGAGCATTCACAAAAGGTTAACATTGATTTCCTAGTTATGGAATTAGTTACACATCATGAAAACAAGAGAAGAGAAAGAAAAGATAAAACCCATTGAGGCCTCAAACGGATTCTTCAAATCTTCAATGTTGAAATCTTCTAGTCTTCAAATCTTCAGATGCACAACGATGAATGAAAGAATTGCTATGTGTTTTGAAAGATATGGAGAGGTGATATTGGTTGATGTCTCCCTTAAAAAAATAATAGATGTATATATATGTTCTCTCCAAAAATAGGGTTTCAGAACTCCCTAGAAAATGAGGAAACACACGACCTCTCCCAAGACCACGGCACAGACAGCTTGCTCAGGCAACAGTACCCAAAGCTTGTGTTCTTCTGGACACTTCCGCAGCGTTGATCGCTGTCTAGTCATGACCCGCACCGTGGTACATACCGTGGCGGGAAAAATTGGAACACCTGTACTTCTTCGCTCGATATACCGTTGTGGATGCTCTACTTGGGTAGCAACCTCCATAACGGTAGTTGACAGATTTGTCCTCTTTTTGCCAATAATTCTACAAACACAACACTTTGAACCAATGTCCTGAAAATGCTCAAGTAAACAAATTAAACATCTAAAAAAAAGGCTCAAGAAACAAGCTATTCATAGGAGGAAAGGGATTAAAAATATATACAAATAATGACCGATCAAATACCCTCAACCCTATCTTTTGCTAGTCCTCGAGCAAAACTAAGAAAGCAAAAATTAAAAACTAAACCTAAAAATAAAAATCCTGACTAACTAAGCCACTTTCATAAGGAACACGATAGCATTGAGTGTATGCTTCAAGCCTTTAAAGTACCAATCATCTAAAATGCATTTGAAATGTGCCCATATTGAAAAAATGCATTTAAAAGTCAATAAGTAAAGACTAAAGTTAAGTCACAAAACTGAATGCATTGATCAATTTTTAACGAAATGCCCATTCTCAAGATGTTCAAGTTTCAAAGTACATTCGCTAAATGGCATAGATGTTATTCGCCTTGACTCTAATTTTCACAGAATGTCACTCATAATTTCTCACAGAACCTAGGCAAATACACTCAACAATAATATACGAAAGAAGTTATGCACAAGAAATTTCAAGATGTAATCGCATATGAATAACTAATAGAAAGAACGCTTGATTTTATATGCAAAAGATCTCATGAAAGAATCGAGCATTATGAACAAGATAGTCACATTATTCACTTCTACTTTCATAGTAAGGATAACCAACAGATCAGTTAGACTTTCATTAAGGTTGTAATGGGGCAATTGGGTGAAGGTTAAGAAAGAATGGGAAATTAGGAATTCAAAAACCTAGGACCATACCATGGGAGTCTTCAATAACCTTTAAGGCTTCGCACAAATTTATCTCACTTTATTGTGATTGAAATAACAAGTCTCCCTATCATCCTAATCTTCAAAAATTCACCATTCTCTTCATGTCAACAACTCCTCTTGAGTAGATACAACTTTGTATTTTAATGATTTAAGTCTCATAAACATCTATTCTCTGATTCCCTTATTAATTTTTTTTTTAAAAGTGAATCAGGAGATTACATGGAAATCATAATTATCAAACTTACTTTTTGGATTGAATGCAGCTATTTTCCTTTATTGGCCTCTGATCGAAATATACAAGAAAATCACGTGCAAGAATATAACATCTTCTTCACCTTCTCAAAATATGATCTCAAGCTATAAGGTATGGCTAAATTATGGCTCATTGGGTTACAGTTAATGTGGTGAAGAAAGAAAAAGGCTAATTCAGTGTTTGGCTTCAAACAGGGCTATGGAGCACATAACACACAGGTAGGAAATATTTACGGCCTTTTAAGTAGTTCAAGCACACATTGCCTAATCATCACTTCCACTGGTTCGACTTACTCAATATCAAAATAAACATATGACTTCTTTAAAAGATTAAAGTTCTATAATGCTCAATGTATAGCCTATAGAGATCAAATCTAAAGCTAAGAAACTATTTAGTGTTTAGGAGTAGAAACCAAATATCCCTCATAATGTATCATATATGTACTCTTTTTGGTTTGGTGAACTCACAAAGGTAGTCTCAACTACTAATCATGGCAATTCAACTAAGCTTTCTATCCACTATCACATCAAGAGTATGTCATAAAAGTTTTGAAAAAAAATGCAATGCACTACTCTAAGTGGCACGAAGTTAGTGTAAACTCAGTGATTAATGCATATTATCTCTAGGGCACAAATCAAAACATAATATCTGTTAGGATTATGCTCGATAGCAAGAGTATAATAATTTATTTGATAATCTTTTCATATTAATAAAGTGATTTCTAGTACAACAAATCTTACAGCATTTATAGTTTAATAATTGTCAAAAGTAAATAATCATAAGGTCAAAAGACTATGAGACAAGAAGAATTGGTTCATACATCTAGATATGTATGAGGTAGACACAATTCTTTAGCAAGTCTTGAATAATATTTACAACTTAAGATAAAGGTTGGGCACATATATCTTGTCAAAGTTGTAGATTCTTTTGCAAGCATTTGAGTGGGATCAAATGTGTTATGATGAGTCTAAAATCATCAAAGTGTGGTATCTTTGGGCAAAAGAATCTAGTGCACCGGGTGCATTGAATTGGATCACAGTGAAATACTTTATCTAAAACCGTCAATGGATAAAAGTATTCACTTGAAGACAATCGGAGAATCTATCTCAATCCTGAGATAAATGATGGACTTATGGTTGCAAGCGTTATCATTTGAGCTATCAATGAGTACGATTATATAGCATAGTCTATCCTCGATAGTTTGGTGGTATTCTTTTGTTAATCAATAGAGGACTTCATTTATAGATATGGACATCATTGCTCCATTTATTAAATGTGAGTATAATACCATCATATGGATATTTTGAGGTATTTGATATTAAATCTTAACGTTAAGTTTTCATAAGTGTCTATTGAAACACGGCTTCTAGACAAGTCAAAATATCCAAGTTCAAAATGTGGTCATATGAGTAAATATGGTAATTTGGAGAGCTATAGGCGGTCTATGAGCTCTTGGCGGTTAGCGGTATTCTTCACGAGGATACACTATCTCCATAAAGATTGTTTAGGGTATGAATGAGCAATATTAACTTATTCTATCTGTATTTAAGAGTTCAATTTTAGTTCTTTAGTGGAATGAACTAAAATTAATAGATCGGACCTAAGTGAATCATTTGTTGATTGTGATTGGGTTGTGTCTATTGAAGCTTAAATTTAGATAGCTCGCCAAGATCCTCAATCCACACGAACTTGCATGGATCACTTGATATATTCTACCAGACCAATTTAAGGGTCCATCTAGAATTGTATTAAGGCATGTGGACTTGTTTCCTTTTGTAAGAATGGGTCTAGTTCACATGTGGACTTTTTATAATGGTCCAATGGATTTTTTTTAAAAAGAAAAATAATATATATGCTTATATATTGTCATGGGCGGCAAGGCTAATATATAAAAGCCTAAATATATATATATATATATATATATATATATATATATATATATATATATATATATATATTATTACTATTATTATTTAATTAATTAGAAATTAATTAATTTGTTGATTAATTAATTATTTAATTAAAAGTCAAAATCTTTTCCTCATAGGAGAAGGTCTCCTAATATTATACTATTGTTGGTAGTATAATTAATATTAATGATTATATTTGATAAGTAGATAAATAAAAGGAATTATTTATCTAGTTAAATTTGGAAATCTTTAATATGGTCACAAATACACTATTTGAGTTGGATTAGGAGTCTTGGTGTAGGAAAGAATTCTTTTTGGAAAAGTATTCTTGGTCACCAAGTAAATCCACCTAAGGATAGGATTCTTGCCCACCAAGTAAATCCTTCTTAGGAAATGATTAAGTCTCCTAAACTAAATACATGTAAAATTCGGCCAACCCTAAATAGATTAGCGTAAGGAATTCGGCCATTATATATGTCTTATATTTCGGCCAAAGCATAGAAAATTCTACTTGGAGAGAATTCGGCCATTATAGAATTTTTGAGAGAAAAAATTATTTTTACTCCAGACAAAATTCGATCAACTCTAAGAAATAGTGTGAAATTAGGTAAGACGAAAATGAAGAAAGAAAGTTTAGTTTTCGATAGTACACTAGTAGCCTTTACGTTAAAAGGTTTGTGTACAACATCGAATCAAGGTTCACACAAGTTTCAATCAAATTGATTGATAATTCACAAGTGATCTAGCGTTCTTTGTTTTTCTTCTTGGAGGATTATTGTGACTAACAAAGAAAGAGATTTTGTTTGTTTCTATCCTCAGATATACAATTTAAAGGAAGAGAGCCCACACTCCTAGGTGATTCACGTTCGTGATTGGATTGGAAGATCTTACGGATTCAATTCGGCGCTAGTTCAATCGTCAATAGAAAAAGGTACGATACTTTTTATATATACATCAATTAATCTAGGGTTAAGGTTGTTGTTATTAAAAAGGGAAAAATATTTATACCAAACCCTAATTTATAATTTTTCACGCTTCCGTTGTGCGATTTTCCCTACATACTTAGCAAAAATTGCAATGCAAAGACATCCACACCCAACATATCCAAGCCCGGGAGGAATGTTGTAGGCTTGGGAACCATTCTTAGGCTCAAAATTGTTTTCTCTAGGCTCTGAACTAAATTGAATTACAGTAATTGTTATACGGTTATTGACTGATTTTTTTATTTTCAGTTTCTAAGGATACCATGTCTTGGTTGTTAGTTCAGTGTGGTGAGCATTGGAAGGGTAACTTGTTTACTAGTCCTATTTCGTTTCCAGTACGACTAACAAAAAAGACAATGGAGTGTACAATGAATTAGTGGAAATCATATTCCAGCGGACAGGGGTTAGTAGAGACCAAATTAAGTTGAAGCTAACCTTGCATGTGGAAACAGGGGTTAAAAAAGTTATATTGTTTGTAATGAGTAACGACGATGTAGAGTTTGTGATTATTCATAAGGGAAGAGGTTGGGCCGTAATTGATGTTGAATTTGTCAACAAACCTGAATTTCGACCACCACCAAATCCAATCCAATCAACATGTATGGTCTCTCCTATTAAACCTATCGATATTCCACAGTCTCCGGTGGGTACTCCAAACTATAAATCAGTAAGTGGCAGAATTAATCCGCTTGCTTCTTAGGTTTCACCCGGATTTACGTCAGCTTGCAATGACCAAGCGACATCAGCAACTACTACCAAGCATACAGTAATGGGCGACAATGATATTTTCGAAAGCATCGATACTTCCAGAAGGGCCGTTAGTTTAAAAACCAATGATACATAAGATGAGAGTTGTGGCGATGTTGTTGGTGGGCAAGCGGAAACAGTTCTTGGAACAGAAGAATGAGGGGTAAGTGGAACACCCAACAATTCTTCACCTTCCATGAACACACGGTGGACAATATCAGGGTCAGAGCTTTACTCAATTAAAGTCGTTCGATCAGTGGATGTGTTTGACGATTCAGCAAATCAAGGTTCCTTATACAAAGGACAGATGTTCAAGGACAAGCCTACATTGAAGCAAGTTGTAGGGTCGTATGCTTTTGGAAAGAAGTTTGAGTACAGAGTTTCTTGATCTTCCAATACACGATTCACTGCGCAATGTAGTCAAAGAAGTTGTGGATGGGTTCTTCGTGCATGGAAGTCGAATAGGGGGACTTATTGGCATGTGAAGACTTTCATTAATGAGCACACATGTGAAATAAATGACAACTACAATGTTGAATTTAAAAGTGTAAGCATTGCGGTGAAAAGGGATTTGTTTGCAAGTAAATATCACGATACCGGGTGCATCATCCGTCCTAAGGATATTGTTTCCAAGATAAGGGAGTAGCATGGCATACACCTCTCATACAAAAAAGTCTACAGGTCAAAGGGGCACGCTTTGATTCAGGTATTTAGCTGTCCGTGGTAATCCTTTCAGAGGTTGTTGTCTTATTTTTATGTTTTGGAACATGCCAACCCTAGGACTGTGACAAAAATCAAGACCGACTCGCAAAATCGGTTTAAATATAGATTCATGGCAATTAGAGCCTCTATAGAGGGGTTCAATTCTGTTATTAGGCTGGTTATGTGCATCGATGCTACCTATTTGAAGGCTACGACCAGGGGTGTTTTGTTAGTTGCAGTGTGCAAAGATGGAAACGAGATGATAGACCCTTTGGCATTTGGGTTTGCAAACTCTGAATGCACATAGTCTTGGACTTGGTTTTAAAAAAAAATCCATAAATTGATCCAATATCCTGACCGTGTGATGTTAGTTTTGAATCGACACAACGGTATATTCAATACAATAGAAGCCATATTCCCAGATGCAGCACATAGGATTTGTGCATACCACCTAGCATAAAATCTCAAAAGATTTTGCAAGCAGAGGGATGATGCCATTTTGCTTTACTACCATGCTACGTATGCATACCGTATCGAGGATTTTGACCGGTTAATAGCTGAGTTGAAAAAACCTACCGTAAGGTTTACGATGAGTTACAGATGGGATAAAGAAATTTTCACATTCACATAGTCCTAGAAATAGGTACTTTTTTATGACCACCAACATTGTTGAATCAATGAATTCTTGTCTAGTTGCAGTCCGAAAATTGCCTATCACAGCAATGGCGGAATGTATCAGAGATTTGTTACAAAGGTGGTTCTACGATCGTTGGACAAATGCATATGAAATGTCTACATACTTGACAACGTTTTTAGACGAACACGTCAAAGATAGGACAGATACAACAAAATGGTGCCTTAATAAATTTAAGGTAGGCGACAAATGGAAGGAAACAACCGTCAATCTTGATGAACGTTCTTGCTCATGCAATGAATGGGATTTAGATGACTTGTCGTGTTCTCATGCAATGGCGGTTGCTAGGTATGTTTCCCAATCTTTTAACTCTGCCCATTTATCTGTTGTGGTTGATTTTACAAACTTAAATTTCTGTTTGTTAGTGTGTTATGGTCTAGGTTTAAAGGAGTGTCCATCAACTCACTTGTTTCCGACTTTTACACAACAGGATTTCCTAAACATGCTTATGAAATGGGTTTCAACCCTGTTCCAGATACCGAATTTTAGGACATTACTGATGCAATCCGAAACCATATTATATTGTCATGAGAGAAAAAAATCTACCGGGAAGACCAAAGAAGTTGAGGATAGTGTCTGCTAGGGCGAAAAGAAAGTTACATACTTGTTCAAAGTTTGGAAAAAAAATGACAAGAAAACAACTTGCCCGGAACCATCATCTAGCACAAACAAACCAGCCAAAAAAGCTCGATCATGTAGCAATTGTAAGAAAGAAGGACACAATATGCTGAAGTGCCTGGACAAACCACATAAACCTATCTTGATTGACATGGACGAAGAGAAAGTCGGTGGACTTCCAGTCATCTAAGTGTCTTGGTTGTGACCTGGAGCTGTGAACATTGGATCCTATTTTATGGAACCTGTAAACCTCAAGTTTATGGTGTATGTATATTTGTTTGTGTTAAACACTGCTGAATCAACTTCAACAGGTTTATATATCAATTGTGTTCATTGGAAATGTTATTTTGTATGACTTTTTGTGATGGTTTATGGTGTATGTATATTTGTTTGTGTTTGTGTTGATGGCTGCTGAACAAAAATAGGATAAGGATTATTGGTTGTTGATATTGCTATTGTTATTGGGTAAGGATGTTGTTTCTAATCTTGAAAACAAAGGATGGGTTAAGCCCGAGAGTAATGTTTTAGGCCTGGGAGAATATTCTGGGCCCAAACTAATTTCTCCTAGTTTTAGGCCTGCAAGAATATTCTAGGACCAAACTAATTGCTCCTAGGCCTGTAAAATCTTTCCTAGGCTCTGGTGTATTTATGTGCCACGTGGTCAGTATTAAGGCTGATAAAAAGGGACTAAGCCTAGTAATTTTAAAGCCTACGAATCTAGATTTTAAGCCTAGGAATTGTTGCTACGCCTATGTTGGATTTAATGTCAATTTAATTATATATTTTTTAAGTTTTATAATTTTTTTCCGGTTGCACGGGGAGTTATTAAAAAGTAGTGTGCACTCACCGGAATCAAGTTTGGATATGTAAATCGAGTATAAGAGATCGATTCAATCTCAGCGAGTACAATTGACAAGTTTTGAAACAACTCATAGGCATTTAGGGGTTCATATGTACAAATTGGAATGTTTACGAAGTATTTTTGGCCTAGGAAAATTGTGGTATGCCTAGGAACAAGCCTTATAGGCATTAGAGACTTGTTCTCAGGCTTAGGAGAGTTGTAGTCAACAGCATTGGTTCCAGACGCTTGTTTATGATATATTTTTTACCTAAGAAAATTTTGTTAGGCCTTGGAACACGTCTTCTTGGCCTTGGAGATTTCTTCTCAGGCCTTGGAGATTTCTTCCCAATATTAATGATTTCACGTTTGGAATTATTACATTCCATATTGTAAACATGATTACACGTTACATTTATGTAGCGTGTAAACATGATTACACGTTACATAATGTAGCTTGTAATCATGTGTACAATGCAATGCAAATACATCCACACCAAACATATCCAATCACGTTACATCAAGCGTGTAATCTTTACCCATATGGCATCGTGTAAGCTTTCATAGTGAAACAGTAAAATCTGTTACACGTTACACGTTACATTTATATAGCGTGTAAATATGATTACACGCTACATATATAGTGTGTAATCATGATTATAAACTGGCGTGTAATTGTTCCCATAATGTATAATATGTAATCTTTGACGGTGCACCAATGTAACTGATTACACATTAAATTATGTAGCATGTAATCATGATTTTAAACAGGCATGTAATCACCATATTTTCAAACGTGTAAGCTTTACCCATTTAATCACTCATTAAGTAGTGTGTAATCATGTTTACAATACGGCATGTAATCATTCTGAGCGTGGAATCATTTTTATAAATTGGCGTGTAATCATATTGTTATAAACATGGACCTCGTATGACTACTTAGCACAGACCGCAATGCAAACATATACACACCCAACATATCCAAACAATTATATATTCATAAAGAAATTGCAATGGAAATATATATAATTATAAACAAAATTCACTATCCAATTTGTGCATATTAATCAAAATGTAACCAGTTGGCAAAGATATCCCTAGCCATTTGTTTTCTAAACTCAGGGATGTTATCTTGGTTGAAATTGAAGTTGACATTTTTGTTCATCATTACATACTCTATGCCCTTAACCATGAAAACACCACAACTGTTACCGTCATGTTGGCATGGGAATAGAGTAGGAGCCAATCTCACGGCTTTCATACAATTGAGCTTTTGGGCCTTTCGCTTACTTGCTACGAAGTAATTAGACGCGTTGCAAATGAGTGGGAACAAACGCCGTAGAGGCAAAACCTGTTGTTCTTTATACTTCGGGTTGTCTAGCAGTTTATATACAGTTGAGTCATAAATTGTAATTACCCACTTGTGGAGACGAACAACACAAAATACCCAATGGTTGTCTCCCACATTGTAAGGGACAATAACATGTTCCAAATAACAATCAATATGTATAGCAGTATGTAACATATGTAATCAAGTGTATTGGGAGTTATATAGCATACGTCATCAACACTAACCTATGGCTTCCCCCTATCAGGTTTCTCCCCGATAGCATATGTAATCAACTCTACTGGGACTTCAAACTCTTTCAAGTAGAATGTTTTAGACAACGCTTTATAGAAATCCGACTGATTTTTTTTTTACAAATCATGCTTAGTGAATCCTACAATGAAGTTATGGAACGGGGTTAGCAGATATGACAAAACTATAACAAAACTATAAACTGTCAAATAACATCTACTTACAAAGAAAGCAATGTCAAGTACTGCTACTTTGTGTGGGAATTTTTGACATTCAACTGGGTCTCGTTTCTGCTTGCAAACCAAATGTAAGTAGACATCCACATGCTCATTGCCTAACCATTCTGTAGGATCTTCAATTTCTTTGAAAAAAGATTGTGAAACAGAAGCGTCGATGCCGATGTTACAACTGTATTCAGAAACAGTTAAACTAAGATTAGTTGCTCAGTATTTCACCAAACAACTCAAATCAATTGCCACCAAACAAGTTGTGACAACACTTACAATTGTAAGCCTGGATCAGTCAGAAAGGTGGTATATTGCAATGCAATGTCCTGCTTCTTTTATGCTCTAAAGGGATTCGTGTATGGGCTTCTTAACCACTTTGACAGAGCTTGTTCCCTAGCGACTTTCGTCATGTGAACTGGCGGTAATGGTATAGAGGTATGTATGTCATGTGGTGGTGGTTGACTTATGGAAGGGGGTTGTGAAAGTGGTGGTGAGGGTTGTTTGGGTCGTGGTTGGGGCTGTCTCAGTGGTAGGGGTAGCCTTGGTAAGGGGGGGGGGGGTGTTGTGATGATAGGGTCCACAAACATCTCACTCTGAAAATTATATACAGGATCTGTATCACTGTTATCGGGTACTGCAGCATTTTTCGCGCTCGAATAAGTGGCTCTATGCCATAAAGAAAACAGTAACTTTAACTCGCGGGATAATATCACCAAGTTTTTGGAAATAAAAAAAGAACTTATACATACCATAGAATAAAACAATTGTAACAATGTGTCCTACAACTTTCCAAATTCAGATTGCATCGCATCTTGGACCTCTTCACGTACGATGATGCGCAGTTGGTCTAGTAATGCCTGTGGAATTGCAGTAGAGGTTGATCCCTAATAAAAACTTTTTCAAATTAATTGATAATGCTGAAAATGTTCTGTATTTTACAAATATTAAAGTTAACAAACCACTCACCTCTGATCTTCTAGATGACTATCGACAGTGATGATATGGAGGATGATAACGAAGAGTATGAAATGGAGCTCTATACCGAGTAGGAGATGGAGGACCATGCCGACTAGAAGATGGAGTCATCTGAAAAGAGCCAGCCGAGTGCACACAGTGATGTTCAGGTGACTGTGGGTCACCGTCATTCCCAGTCCCAATGATGCGCTGATTAACACTGAAAAGTGTATATTTACTAAGGGATAATATCATCATTTTACACTTCTAACATGATTAATTCCCCAATTTAGACATAATTTCGTTCGCTCGCTTAAATAAATGTGTTGTGTAGTAATCAGTGTATTTTTCTGTATTTCAGAGGTAATTCGATTAATTCAGAATCATGGAGAAGTCAAATGGCAAAACAAATATCATTTTCAAGTTTAGAACGTCACAAACCTTAGGAAGGCCATGAAGGGCATTTTTGTAATTTTGAACTGTTCACAGTTGATTCTCACTGTTCACAGTTGACTCTCACTGTTCACAGTTGACTTTCACTGTTCCTGATGATGTGGCACATTCCTATTAGCCCAAACTGCGAGTGCACCATACACGCGGCTGCAGAGAATCATATTCTAAAAGCCGGTGCACTGTTCACTATTCACTTCACGGATGTGTTACTATTCACTGTCACTGTTTACTGTACACTATTCACTTCACGGATGCGTTACTGTTCACTATTCATTGTTCACTGTTCACTATATCACTGTTCACTATATCACTATTCACTGTTCACTGTTCACTGTTCACTTTTCACGGATGTGTTACTATTCACTGTCACTGTTCACTAATGACGTGGCGAAATCTAGACGGTCTATTCTAAATTCATCTGATGGTCAATTTTCATCCGTATTTTGTATAAATAGGGGGCCTCTCCCCCCTAATTTTCATATTCTGAATCCAAATATGATATTAGATTTGTGAAATTCTCTCTCTTTTGTTCTCAAATTCTTAGTTTAAATAAAATAGCTATTTTCTAGTTAAATTATGTCTGGCTAATTTTATATAGCTGGGGTAAAAGGTGATACTGTTGGTATGGAAAATATGATCCAATTATGGTAACTTTATTATTTTTATGCTTTCTCCTCTCTGATCTTTGTGGAGTTTTTGACTCACTGAGATAGGCAGAAATTGTCTAGCACAATGGGTACTTTTACCCATATTTATCAGAGAGTGGTTTTTCCCCTCTGATCTTTGTGGAGTTTTTGACTCACTGTAGACAGACAAATATTGTCTAACACAGTGAGTACTTTTACCCATATCTATCAGAGAGTGGTTTATCCCCTCTAATCTTTATGGAGTTTTGACTCACTGTAGACAGACAGATGTTGTCTAGCACAGTGAGTACTTTTACCCACATCTATCAGAGAGTGGTCAGTGGAGTGGAATATCATCCCATTAATCTGGACTAAATATTAATAATTGGATCATAATCGAATTACCAACAGTGGATCCCTTAGCCCCAGTATTAATTTTAATTGATTTACATTTTTATAACAAGCTTATTAATTAATCTAGATAATTAATTCTACAATGACAAGTGAACAACCTCCCTATGGTTCGACCCGATTTTACCGGTTAATTTATTACTATGACACTCTTATACTTGGGAGTACGAACACTTCTTTAGGACGTGTCAAGTTTTTAGCACCACTGTTGGAGAGGTAAGTCCGCCTTTTCTTTGTATAAGTAATTTCTTTTTAATTTTATTTTAGTTTTGCTATTTTTTTCTATCTTCTTTGTTCTTATTTTTTATTCAGTTTTGTATCACTCATCTTAATCATAAACTTCATCCACTTAAAAAAAAAAAAACACTTGTAATCATTTATCATATTTTTGCATTTTAGTCATTCAACTTTTTATTTGCATTTTAGCTTAGATCTAGTTTGTATTTGTATATAGGTTATCTTATTTTTCATTTTTGTATATCAGTCTCTGTAATTATCGTATTTTCACTTTAGTCCCTATATTTATAATTATTTACACTTTTGCCCCCAACACTTGTGTATATTTACATTTACACCCCTAGAATTTTGCATCTTGTTATTTTTATCACTTTTTCTTTTATTTTCTTCATTTTTAAGTATTTCACCTCCATGAACCCTCATTAAATTTGTATGAGACGTTGGTCTCGAACATCTAGTGGTAGATTAATTAGGAGATCACAATCACCCACATTCACTAACAACATGGCTGAAAACATGCACAATATAGTCTTGGGAATCTGACTTTAAAAGACCCTGTTTGCCAATTTATAAGAAAATTGGATGGAAAGCATATCCCGGACCCATAGAGGGCGTTGAAGTCGTTTCTGGATGTAAAACTAGAGAAAGATGTGAGCCACAATCACAACTACCAGTAAATATCCTTTTGTTTTTATTATTTTTTTCCTTCCGCATTTAATGTCTTTTGTAATTATTGTTGTTTACTTTTGATTTTTGAAGAGAACAAGTAATGCAGAAGTGATCTGAATCTCAATTTGTGATTGTCCCATGGTTTTTATGCATTTTATTTTCATATATTTTGTATTTCTTTTGTTGTTTTGTAGGATTTTGTTGTCTTTCAAGTTGTTCATGTGATATCTTCTAAACCTTACCTCTTTCTAATGATATTGGGAACAATGTCTCGTTCTGGTTGGGGGAGATAGTTGATTCAATAACTTTTGTTTTTCAAAAAAAAAAAACTAAAAAAAAAAACTAACTTCTGACCATTTTTTTTAAGTCCTTATGGTCGAGTAAGGAGATCTTTTAGATACTTCTGAGACGCATCTTTGTAGTTCTGATGCATTTTTCCTCTCTTCTGACTATTCAAATTTATAAAATCTCCATTGTGATATCATTGACTAATCCTTTTGTTCATTAAGTCATCTTGAGAAATTTTTCAAACTATTCTAGACACACACGCACATTGACATGTGATTATGTGCAGTAAGATGAGATTTTACGATATTTAGTTCTGAAACATCATTAAAGAGTAACAATCGAAGGCAGTGGTCTTATTTAAATATATATATAGTAATAATAATAATAATAATTTTGTGTGTTGTGACCAAAACTCTTACTTAGTAGCCGGGTCTCGTGCCTCAGTAAGCATAGAGTGTTCGCGTAAAACGGTGGAGTCTAGATAAGAATAAAGTACAGTTCCGTAGCCTTTTTAACTCGAGCAATTAAGTCTGAGGGGTGCTTTAACACCTAATGCCGTAAGACCAACTGGTTTGGGAGTCATTGACCCAAAGATCGTTACACGGGTTAAAGAGAAAGCATAAGGGAATTGTACTAAAAAAACATCTGAAATCCTAGTAATTAAGCCCGTAGGAGTGTTTTAACACTTAATGCCCTAAAGCCAACTGGTTTGGGAGTCATTGGCCTAAAGCTCGCTACATGGATTAAAGATAGAATGTTTGTTTCCAATTTTGTTATATTAAAGGCATGCCAAACTGATAAATTAAGTCAATTAAGATAACAAACAGAAATACTATGTACCTTTCCTTCAGCCTCTTTCTTTAACCATGACTCACTCATATTGGATCCCTGTTTGATAAATTCCCATTTTTTAAAACGGGGGCGTCCATGAAAAGCAAATCTGTTACCTAATTTCTTCCACATCGATTTGATGGCCACCATTGCCCAAAACTACCATAAACCCAAAACAGTAAAATAGTTATATTAATATAACAATAAAATGAAAACCTCATAATTATAACAATACGTTCGCAAAATTGTCAAGGTACCTGAACTCCCCAAATAAAACCGTAAAGGTTGTACCTCCTAGCAAGACCCATTGGCTCATGCACCTTAAAGCTGATTCGGATGTAGTGAAATGACATCTTGAGCACGTAATATCCCCATAGGAAGGAATTGAAAGCATGTATGTCCTCAACCAACGATATTAGCCAGTACGTGACTTGTCTCCGATAATCCTGGTCAAATAGGATGTTGTTTGCAAACAGTACAAGTGCCATCTTCAAACCATCACTTTTCTAGTTAAACCCACCCTTTAAGAATCTGTTCAATAGCTCATCAAGTAATAAGTATCCGTCTCCACCAAAATATCACATGTGGATGTCATCCTTCACCGGGACGTAATCTTTCAAAAAAATATCTGGTAAAACACCAAACTTCAACCCAGTACACAAACAAAACTATCTATTTCCCAGTCTAACCTTCGTGTTCCCCATAGCAAACCACATCTCGTCGTCATTGGCACCCGGGACTGAATTTGGCAGAGCAATAGGTTATGTATGTATTGCACTTGAAATAAACCCCTCACGTAATGTGGTAGATCCAAGTAATGCCCGAAACAACTTTTCTTGAATTCTTCCAACTCACCGCAGCTACCCAACACCTCCTTAATGTCATAGATCAATTTCAGTTTGCAATGTATTGGTATCGTTATGTCATACGCCCATGTATTCCTCAGGTGTAACAAATACCGATCTAGGTCTTCATTCTCTGATGTCTCTTCAATCACTCCTACATTATCATTTTGTGTTACGTTCCTAGTCTCTGGTACATTCACATTCTCTGGTAGGTTCTCAGCCTCTGCTACATTCCCAATCTCTGCCCGATCTTCATGCTCTACCATCTGAATTCTTTGGTTCTTTCTATGGCTCTTTCTCAGTCTTTTGTACATTATCATTCTCTGGTTACAACATGAAATTAAAATCCATGACAATTAGGTGACATAATGACAACATAATGGCGTGTAACAATTCTTTACACCTTGTGCATTAAACATTGTTACATGCTAATTTGTATAATAGTTAACACACTACAATGTAAGCCTTTTTAGCGTGTAACGATTCTGGATCAAGTTCACTAAAATGACCCCCAAAATCTTTACACACTGTACAATATAACATCTTTACACGCCACCTTATAAAAGGGTTTACACACAACAATGTAAACCCATTTAGTGTGTAACGAATCTAGGTCAAGTTTAATAAAATCTTTACACACTGTACATAACAACATCGTTACACGTTAACATATAAAAGGGTTTACACGCTACAATGTAAGCCCATTTAACATGTAATGATTCTGGATCAAGTTGACTAAAATGACCCCAAAAATCTTTACAGGCTAACTTATAATAGGGTTTGCATGCTGCAAGCTAAACCTATTTAGCGTGTACCGATTCTGGGTCAAGTTCACACAAATAACGCTCAAAATCTTTACATGCTTATTTGTAAACTCATTTTGACGTGTAACAAATCCCAGATTCTTTACACGCTAATGAATAAACGACGTTACATGCTCACTTGTACTAATGTTTACATGCTAGATTGTAAAGTGATTGTAACATGTAACGATTCTGGGTATTTTTACAAGTTGTCAAACCCCACTCTCTTTACACGTTATTTAACAACCATTAAGATTTCTACTATGTTTACATGCTCGATTGTAGAGACAGTTTAGCATGTAACCATTCTGGGTAATTTAAACACGAAATTAAATCATTCATTCATAACACAGACATTGTTCACAAAATTAAAATCCAAAGTTTAACAATCTTTAATCCATATAAGGCACATGACATCATCTATCTCTCTTCACAACGATACTCTTTATTGATGAATAGTTCATCGGCGACGAACAGATCCCATTTCTGCTCTTTAAAAAATCTTCTCACTTGCACTCTATTCTCTCTCTGAAAACCTGTTTCGTTTCCCAAGTTGACACGCCAAAATATTTTTAATTTCATTTAATATGTTATATTTATTTTAAGCATTATTTTTGCTTTTCAAATTTCAAACGAACACCATGCCTTGAATGCCACATCAGAAATGCAAAAGGGCATACTTGTCCAAAAAAAAATCTCTTGTATAAAAAAAAGAAAAGTTATTGAAAATGTACAGTCTTGTAGGCCTTGGAGAGTTGTTCATAGGCATAGTAGAGTTGTAGTCATAAACAAGATATCCAACAGATGTATATATCCAAAAATGTGAATTTTTTTAAAAATTAAGGCACAATGAATTTGACTTTACCCCAAACTGACTCACAGTAGATTATATATATATATATATAATGAAGTAAAATAGTGAAAAATTGTGTTATGCCTAGGAACAACTGTTGTAAGCCTTGGATATTTGTTTCCAGGCTTAGGATAGTTGTAGTCATAAACAATGGTCCCAATCTCGGACTTCATTCTTACTTCATGTATATATCCAATAACTGTGAAAATTTAATATTAAGGCACAACGGTTCATTTAAGGCACAATGGTTCATTTCAAATGTAAAGGTTACAATGGTTCAATATTGGGAGTTATGGGTCATCCCCTTGTTCCACTATAAAACCATTATGGGTTACTTAGTGGTCACAAAAGTCTTGAGTTGAGTCATTTGTTTGATCACTTCATTCTAACAAGTGGAGATGGAAGCAAACGGTCACAGGAGCAGTCACAAGAGAAGTGCCATTTTTGAACCGATGCATGAAAGGGTTGCAATCACAGAGGAGGCCATCATCAAGGAGCGTGACAATGTAAAATGGCTACGTGATTATTATACTGTATAGGGAGATTTCAAAATCTGAAAGCTGAAATCATCAACTTAAACGTTGAGATTAAAGCAAGGGACAACGAACTCAGTAGACTCTACCAACTTGTCGAAAAGATGCAAAAGAAGTTGATAGAATTCAATATTCCAACATCACCCTAAACAAAAACACACCGAAAATGCCAACTATACAAGAACACATTTCAATCTAACGTTTCGTTTATTTTTTCACATGTTGTACCGTCTAACAAGGTAATGAAATGTATTGGTTTTGTTGTCACATGCATATGCTAATTTACATGTTGTCATTATATTCCTTCATTAATCGTTCCAGAATACAAAGCAGAACAAATAAATACATTACTTTATTAATCATACCAGTAGAACAGAACAAACAAGATCTTTCAAACAATCGTGTCAACTATAATTCCCAAAATAAACACCAATAAAAATAAAAACAACATCACACCACTGATTTCACCTTGCTTAGATACCTTCTCAGAACATTCACAGAAGATTGAGGCCAAGAATGGCTTGGATGTACAGAAGGGCTACTTATCGTCTTATATGCTTCATCGGTAGAGTTAAACTTCTTGTAAGATGCCCCTGGAAAATCATCTACTTGTTCATGACATTCAGGCTAAGAACTGAACACACCTTTTTCCCTTCCTTTAAAAACCACATAAACAGAATTCTTCCCGATTAGTGTTCTCATAGTTTACAGATCTCTGTAAATCGAAGAGAAGTAAGGAAGGAAATCAGGTTCCAAGAAAAAAATGGGTTTATGTCGTGGCTTTAATGTACGGAACCTTCTGAAGGATGCTGTCAACGAGAGTATTGCAATGCGAAATATATTGAAGAACCCTAAGTTATCTTCTTTTAGAACACGTGAAGAAGAATCAAAGAAAAAGAAGATGTGTTTGCATGTTTGACCAAGGAAGAAGATTAAGGATTTGTGGCAGTGGGATTCATCCTGTAAACCATCTGTATTTCACTACCAACTGACCATGTGGAGAGTAAACATGATGGATAGTGCGTGATATCTGTACATGAGCCTAGGAAAGGTTATACAAGCCTAGGAACAAATTATTTTTGGCCTAAGAACTGTTTCCGGGCCTTAAAGTTTTCCACCAAAGACGGAAATGTGGGGGCCAGACACTATTCTCAACGATTGGCATCGTCCAACAATGACGGGGAATCAACGAAAATCTATACGTTAATTTTCAAGATCATCTGATGTTGTAACAAGTACGTCCCTACCTACTACACTAGATATAGCAAAAAACCTTTTCAACTATGAACCCCCTAAATGCCTAAGAGTCATTTCAAAACTTGTCGAGATTGAATCGATCTCCCGTATTCGATTTACACATCCAAACTTGATTTCGGTGGGTGCACACTACTTTTTAATAACACCTCGTGCAAATGGAAAAAAAAATTAAAAAACTTCAAAAAAAATATAATTAAATCCAACATGGGCCTAAGAAACATTCTTAGGCTTAAAATCTAGATTCTTAGGCTTTAAACTTTATAGGCTTTGTCTCTTATTATCAGCCACAATATTGACCACGTGGTGAGTAAACATGTGGGATCGTGCGTGATACGTGTACATGAGCCTAGGAAAGGTTATACAGGCCTAGGAAAAAATTATTTTGGGCCTAGGAACTGTTCCCATGCCTTAAAGTTTTCCACCAAAGACGGAAATGTAGGGGTCAGGCACTGTTCTCAACGATCAGCACCGTCCAACGATGATGGGGAATTCAACAAAAATCTATACATTAATTTTCAAGGTCATCTGACGGTGGAACAAGTATGTCCATACCCACTACACTAGATATTGCAAAAAACCTTTTCAACTATGAAACCCTAAATGTCTAAAAGTTGTTTCAAAACATGTTAATGGTACTCATTGAGATTGAATCGATCTCCCGTATTCGATTTACTCATCCAACTCGATTCCGGTGGGTGCACACTATTTTTTAATAACACCCCGTGCAATCGGAAAAAAAAACTTCAAAAAAATATAATTGAATCGACATTAAATCCAACATGGGCCTAGGAAACACTCATAGGCTTAAAATCTAGATTCTTAGACTTTAAACTTCCTAGGCTTAGTCCCTTCTTATTAGCCCTAATACTGACCACATGGCGAGTAAACATGTGGGATCTTGCGTGACACATGTACATGAGCCTAGGAAAGATTATATAAGCCTAGGAACAAAATTTTTTGGGCCTAGGAACTGTATCCGGGCATTACAGTTTTCCACCAAAGACGAAAATATGGGGCTAGGCACTGTTCTCAACGATCGGCACCATCCAACGATGACGGGGAATCAACGAAAATCTATACGTTAATTTTTTAGATCATCTGACGATGGAGCAAGTACGTCCCTATCCACTAAACTAGATATAGCAAAAAACCTTTTCAACTATGATTACACACCAGTTTATAAAAATGATTACACGTCGTATTGTAAACATGATTACACGTTACTTAGTAAGTGATTAAATGGGTAAAGATTACACGCTTGAAAATATGAGTGATTACACGCCTGTTTATAATCATGATTACACGCTACATAATGTAACGTGTAATCAGTTACATCGGTGCACCGTCAAAGATTACACATTACAGTATGGGAACAATTATATGCCAGATTATAATCATGATTACACGCTATATAATGTAGCATGTAATCATCTTTACACGATATAGAAATGTAATGTGTAACGTGTAATAGATTTTACATTTTCACTGTGAAAGCTTACACGATGCCACATGGGTAAAGATTACACGTTTGATGTAAGGTGATTGGATATGTTGGGTGTGAATGTGTTTGCATTAGAATTTTTGCTAAGTATTCGTAACAGGTCCAACTGCATAATTCTATATAATTACACAACAGTTTATAAGTATGATTACATGCCAGTTTACATCTTGGTTACACGCTTAGTAGGATTACACGAGTAAACAATGGCACACATTACACGCCATAATGTAAACATGATTACACGTTACATTATGTACCGTGTAATCATGATTACACGTTATAGAAATGTAGCATGCAATCATTCTTACAATATGGCATGAGAGGATGCTTAGCGTACCATCAATATTGATACCATACAACATGTAATCGGTTACTTTGGTGCATTGTGAAAGATTACACGATGCAATAATGGGAAATATTACATGTCATACTGTAAACATGATTACACTCTACATTATGTAGCGTGTAATCATGCTTACACGCTACAGAAATGTAACGTGTAATCATGCTTACACTGTGGCAGGTAATGATTCCAAACCTGAAATCATTAATATTAGAAAGAAATCTCCAAGGCCTACTACAATTTTTCTGGGCCAAAAATACATCATAAACATTCCATGCAAAATATTCTCAGCCTAAATAGGGAATACATCATGATACATATAATATAAACATTCAGCCTAAATACATCATCATATTAACATTCCCTGCAAAACATTCTCAGCCTCTTAGCCTATACAAGTCTACTCTATAGGGAATTACGGAGTTGACCATTGCTAAAAATGTCAATTGCAATGGTCTTACGAATGTTTTTTATATTCTTTTGTTCAAATATTGATTTCCACGGAGTTGGTACTCCAACTATAATTAACTCATCATACTTTATTAAAAATACACTACGACTGCTCCTGTAAGATGATGAGAAATGTATTACATAAGTTTCTTTAGGAAAGTAAAAAAAAAAAGTAAATAACAAGTAAATAAATATATCAAACATACCCATCATCTTATTGTGGAATGATATCAGAGTGCAAGCTTTCAGCCTTGAATGGGGTTGCATGATGTTCCATTTTCATTTCTTGGTAATAACCAGCATGCTTCAACATTGATGGCAACAGGTAAAGCAGGCCACAAATGTCCTTTAGTCGTGGACTAAGTCCGCTCCTCTATTTGTTTAATGAGTTAAAGAGCAAAAGTTTTTCTCCCCTCAGAAGTAGATGACATAACACCCAGTGGTCGGGAAGGTGTCACAGAATGAGCACCTGTATATACAATAGATAAAAATTATTGAAGGAAATAGATAATGACAACGCAAAGTCATTACCAACAACTTAGTAAATCCATTTGCCACCAAGGTTGAGGGTATAGCAGTTCATGCCAAGTTACATGTTTGAGGATGTCGAGACTTGACAAACTCTGGGTAATCTAAAGGGACAAACTCTGGGTAATATTCCTAGACATTGATCTTGTTGTTAACCTTTTTTTTCTTATTTATTTTCTGTTGAGGAGAAAGAGGAGAACTAGTATTTTTTTGGTGACTTCTTTCCTTCTCATCCTTCTCAAATTATGCTATTTCCCTCAAGCTGTTCAACAGTTTCATTTTTGTTGCCCATTTCATGTTAATGCTTGTCTGTCATAAAAAAAACACAATCATTTAACAGAATTCTTAGACTGATGGCAACTGGTCCTATGCTTATATCATTCAATCAAAGACTGAAATATACATGCACTATAACACAATTTCAGATACATGCATAATCTAATTTCCATTTACCATATCACATAACTAGAGTAATACTTACGAAGACAGACATGTTGACCAATCCAATATTTTGCACGTAACTGAGCTCAAGACTCGAATGCCTCATCCATAGGATATCATAGTAACTATGAATGTGCTGTGTAAATAAAGTGATGTGCGTTACGAAATAAGTTACATAAAGCCTTAATTAGCTGGGAGAAATAGACAGTTAATTATGTTACCATATCTAAGATCCACTTTTCAACGTTGACCGAGTTTTGAAAATGTTGACGTGTCATGGGTAGGATTTGACCCGTATAAAAACTAATAAAAAATGAATACATTTCATTATGATAAATAAACTAAATTGAATACATTGAAAATCATGGTAATAAACCAGCTTACGGAGATGGAATATCACCTTACTTGGTCGTCGTTCTTGAGGAAAGATGTGAACTCAACTAACTCTACATCTTCCTCATTTGACTTTGTCTTCTTTGAATTCTTCGTCATCGGATCTGTGTAAGGGCTTTCAAGCCACCTTGACCGCTTTCGACCCCTTTGTTTGTCGACATCTCTGTATTCGACATTGGGGTCGGCCTCACTAAGTGCTATCATACTGCTGGGCAAGATCTGGCCAATAAAATACATGGACGGGGAAGGATATTGTTCCTCACCAATGATATATTTTCCCCCTAGTCCTACATATAAATAAATATGTACTAAGGTACAAATCATTGATAAGAAAAAATATGCATCACAATAACACTATTATTGTATTGTTTTCACGCCTGAGAGAATTGTTCCCAAGCATACATGAATTGTTCCAAGGCCTACCAAATTGATCCCAGGCATAAGGTAATTGTTCTCAAGCCTAGGGGAATTGATTCCAGGCCTAAAGGAATTATTCTCAGGCCTAAGGGAATTGTTCCCGGGGCCTACCAAATTGCTTCTAGACCTACCATATTCTTCCTAGGCCTAACACATTGTTCTCGGGCAGAACCGATTTGTTCACAAGCCCCAACTATATAGATGACATGACCCACTTATAGATATACATGACAAAATCAGTATTATTTATAGAATGTACCTAGTCTATCCGATCACCCTCGATTGCAGTAGACCCAACATCCTTAACACTAGCCTCATCTTCCTCACAACCCTTACCAACAGCCACACCTCATCCTCACCAACAACCTCATCTTCACCAACATCCTCCTTACCAACAAAACCATCTTTACCAACATCCTTATAACTAACAACCTCATCACCATCACCCTTATAACAAACAACATCATCGCCAACAACTTTGTCATCTTTCTCATCATCAGCCTCCTTAGCAACACCCTTATCATCTTGTTCACCAACAACATCCTTACCAATAGCCTCTTTACCAATACCTCTATGACCAACAACCTTATCATCTTGGTCAGCCTCATCATCTTGCTGACCACCATTTTACACATCATCGTCAATAAATAAGTGAAAAACTATTATAATATAAAAGTATTAATAATATAATTTTAGACAACTTTATATCTAACCTTCGTGTCCTTTCTAATTTTTGAAATTTCTTTTGTACAGAAGGTAATGATACGTTTCTCGGATTCAAGCATAGCAGCATATAGTTCTGGGATTGTGGATGGCACCTGAATTATGCAATAATTAATAATATAATGCATACAAGAATAACATACTACAGGTGTCTAAAACCAAAGTGTAGATACAACCATACCTTAGATTTTCCATCAGAGAATAGACTCTTCTTAGAAGGGGGGGGGGATATTCTCCCGAAAATATGCTTCTATCTCTCCCCACAAAGCATCTTATCTTCTTTAGATCAAAAGTCACCGATCTCATCACTGTCGTTTCCGGTCTGATAATCATCAACTGCATCCTCATAACCAAGGTCTTGTTCCTCTCCACTTGTATGTAGACCAATAGCCAATTTCTCTCTCTTCTTTTCAGTTAATGGCACATAAATATATTTCAGGTTCAATGATTTGAAGTATTATGTTCCCTTTTCATAGGTTTCAACTTTCTAAGGGAATAAAGTCATCTGCATATCAGAAACAAACATTTGTTAGCAAATTTTCATAAATAATTAACTAAAAACAAAGGGGGTACACACCGATGCATTGAATTTGGATTCAATATCTGAAATCCTTGCAGTAAATTCCCATCTACTGAACCGAGGATAACCCATACCAATTCTCTTTCCCACGTTATTACAAGACGAATTATCCTCTCCATGGCCCATACCTATACAAATTAAAATTAAAATTATCAATCAATGTTTTTCAATCCAACAAAGTATGAAACGAGAAACACAAAAACAAAGTTTGATAACATGCTCAATTTTTCTACAAACTTACCTGAAGTACTAGAGGGAATCCGGACAAATTGTAGGTGTAATATTTTGATTTCTTTTCCTTATTCTCTTATCTCCCTTTCTCTTTCCCTTTCCCTTTCTTTTTCTTCTTTGCTTCACCTCTCAGTTGGGATAGCCTTTTGGTCAATACACCCTTCAAAAATATAGTGTAAAATTGAAGATGTATGAACCCCATGGAAACTTTTTGAATTCTTCTTCGTTTTCAACTAATGAGAACAACCACTCAGAGATGGCTATGGTCTGTCTGCCATCAGTGCCAAAGAATTGGCTCACCATATAAATACTCAACATCTTGTACGCATCTTCACTTTGTTTGGGCGTCATTTTACTCAATGTGGCATAAAATACCTCTGCAGTTGGCTTTTTCCCTTTGAAAATTCTGTTAAGCATCGAATCCTTTGAAACTTTGTTGTTGTTAGCAAAACCTTCGGACAACTATCCCATTTTCAAGTCGTTGCATAAACAAAATTCTTCTTGGCCAAACCATGCTTTCGACTTCCCAAACCCGAACCACATCTCATCTTCTCTCTGTCTTTTCGGGTGAATGATTTCTCTTTTTAAAATATCATGTATTAGCTGCTCGTATAATGTCAATGGTTCTTTCAACTCCAAATATATGCTGAAGGGGCCCTCCTTGAATTTTTCGTCCAACCCAAATTTGTTTAGCATCAACTTCAAAGCTGTAATCATACACTTTTTGCTTCCGCTGTTAACTCTCATGGGAACCGCCACAAGTCTGCATTCACATTTTTCGGTATCTAAACAATGAAAACAAAATTAAAACATCAGTCTCAGGCTTACTGAAATATCTCTTAGGCTCAAGAACAGTCATAGCCTTATGAAAACATTCATATACTCATAGGCCATGAATGCATCAGTCCCAAGCTTTTATGAAAATAAGTTCTAGGCTTAAAATTAAAAATGTAACATCATTCCCAGGCGCAACATTAGCACTAGGCTAAGGAAAAACATTCATAACCAAAACATCAGTCTTAGCTTGAAAATTATGATTCTATCATCAGTCTTAGGCTCAAAATCAGTACTAGGCTTATCAAAAATATTCATAGAAACATCAGTCTTACACTCTTACATGCATCATCCATCCCTCTCGACCCTACAGTTATGAGAATCGTTCATAGCCTAAACATATGCATTCACCATTACATGCAACATCAGTCATTTGCTCTGAAAATATTTTTCTTTCTTCCCTCCCATTATAAATTTCTAGTGTAGTTCACAACAATCAATCAATCAATGAAAAATTGATTTCCCTTGAAACAGACCACACAACATCCAAATACACTTACAAACACATCAAAAACACAAACAATAACAAACTCCACTATTCATCCTGAAACACAAACAGTAACAAACTCAATATCATCCCAAAACACAAAGAACAAACAAACTCCAATAAAATATGGAAATTTGAAGAAATTAGTACCTTGAAATTGGTTTGCTTTTTTTTTTCCTAGGGTTTGGGTGCTTCGTTAAATGGAGACGGCGACGACGACAACTACGACGAGGATAACGACGAGCTTGTACTTCTCCTTCCTCTCTATATTTCTCGTTTGTTGTTAATGTTGGGTTGCGTATCGTCTAGGATTTGGTTGATTATTTCTATGCTGACGGCGACGACGACGACAATGACAATGATGACGACGACAACGAATACCTTTTGCTTTCTCCTTCTTCTCACTTTTGGCTTTGGTTGTTCCTGTTGTAGGCACAGAGCATGGGACTGTTTGAATTAAAATGGTTTTGGTGTTGTCCTTAATTGAAGTTTTGTTTGAAATAAGAGGGCAATTTGGCCATTTTATGGGAAATTAGAATGGGGAGGGTAATGTAGTCAACTTGGTCATGGTTTTTTAGTTCTAAAATTTAAGGAGGGTATTTAGGGGATTTCATCAACAGGCCCTCTTAAGGGCATACTAATAAATGGGGTTGCTCAAACGGCTATATATGCAATATTTTCTCTTAGGGGCTATTTCCTAGAAAGTCAATGCTGGAAAAGACTATTTCCTTTAATTTTCACTAATTATTTTTATTCGTGATCTTATTATTATGATTTATGATTTACGAATATGTATGTTTGGAAGTTGTTTAGAGATTTTTGCTTCAGTATCATCTTAGTTTTTATGCATCAAATTTGGGTTTTACATAAATATAAACTTATATTAAAATCTATACAGATTTCATGTCAGCTCACAAAATTGGAGTTTATTACACAAATTAACTTGCAATTTGTGAACCTTTTTTTTTTAAGGGAGCAATTTGTGAATTGAACATAAAGTTTGTACAGTTTATTTTTATTATAAAATTTGGACGTCTACACTTGATAATTTAATTAATTATTCTTAGTTTGATTACTAGAAAGAAAAATTTGTTTATAAAAAAAATCTAAATCTTGTCCATTTTCTTATCTTAACAAAAATAAAAGATAATTAAAGAACTTTTTTTTTAAAACAATAATTAGATATATTGACTAATCAACTTGTTAATTATGGTTATATAATTATGATATTACAATATTTGATTTCCATAATAGGTATAACACTAAAATTCTAATACAGAGATTATATCCAGATATTCTTTCCATAATTATCAAAACACAAATAAAAAAGTAACCATTTATGTAATTATTTAAATTAATAAATAAACCTATAATTAGCAGCCACAACTCACAAAGGTGAGAAATGATTCATAGTTACCAAATACAGAGAATTGTTGAATGTTATACCTATTATGGAAATCAAACATTGTAATATTTTAATTATCTAGCCATAATTAACAAGTTGCAAAATTGTAATATCTTGATTATCTAACCATAATTAACAAGTTGATTAGTTTGATTATCTAACCATAATTAACAAGATGATTAGTGAATAGATATATATGGTTAGATAATTAAGATATTACAATGTTTGATTTCCATAATAGGTATTACATTCAACAATTCTCTATATTTGGTAACTATGAATCATTTCTCACCATTGTGAGTTGTGGCTGCTAATTATAGGTTTATTTATTAATATAAATTATTACAAATATGATTACTTTTTTATTTGTGTTTTGAAAATTATGGAAAGAATATCTGGAATTCTGGATATAATCTTTGTATTAGATTTTTAGTGTTATGAATTACTTTCCTTATAATACTTGATTGTACCAAATCCTACACGTTAAATCATTGAAATAAAATAAATAAAATAAGAGTAAGAGTAAATTACACTCTCTTGATTTTTTTTGATGTAATTAAAAACGGTGAGAAGATTTTGATTTTATTACAATGAACCATAATTCCGGTACCATTTCCATTTCATTCATATATTATCACTCTATTATCGATTGTCATTTTATTAAAATAACAAAAAAAAATATACAGAAATTTTCAAGTCAGTGCGTACTGATATAAATTCATCAGTGCGTTGAATTTAGACCATTAGATTTACAAAATTTGACCCAAAGTGTATACACTTGTCAAAAATTCTCCATAATCAATGGTCCACATGCAACTTACTGATATAAATTATATTAGTACACACTGATAGGAAAACTACTGATAGGAGTGGCCGTCTCACAGCAGCCGTGACCGTCGTTGTTGCCAGAGCAACCGGAAGATAGTGTCATCATCGTCGCCAGAGCAACCGGAAGATAGCGTCGTCGCCATCACATACCGGAGACAACCCTGCCAATCGCCAGACCTCGCCTTTCTCGGTTTATAGGTATGATTTTCTCTTCCCAATTAACTTTCATTTTTTATTTCGATTTCTTGTTAAGAAAAATGTGGGAAAAATGTGGACTTCACTATGGCGTTGATTTATGGTTGCTTCATTTGTCGTTTTTTCAAGTAAAAGGCCTCTAATAAATGTGAATCTTGGTCCTCTAAGAAAGAATGCTATATATTTGAGTACTGTAATTTTACTTTATGAAAGTTACCTGATCTAAGCCTCAAAGTCTATGAGATTTGCTACACACTTTTGCTTGAGGAATCAATGGCCTTCATAAGTTCCTACTCACATAGTTAAGATATTTGTGATTTTCTTGAAATGTTTTGCTAAATGTTTGTGGAATTCACAATGGCTTTGAAATGTTTGTAATTTACATGTGTTGTGAACAGTATGTGTTGGCAGTGAACTGTATGTGTTGTAAATTTCTAATGTTAGGCATCAAACTTGAAATCATGTTTAAATTCACAGGCATCAAACTTGAAATCATACTTTAAATCTATAGCATCAAACTTGAAATCATGCTTTAAATGTTTACGGAATTCACAATGGCGTTGAAATGTTTGTGATTTACATGTGTTGTGAACAGTATGTCTGGCAATGAACTGTATGTGTTGTGAACTGTAAGTGTTGTGAACTGTATGTGTTGTGAATTGTATGTTTTGTAAATTTCTAATGTTAGACATCAAACTTGAAATCATATTGAAATTCGCAGGCATCAAACTTGAAATCATGCTTTAAATTTGTAGCATCAAACTTGAAATCTTGCTTTACATTCAGTAATTTTTGAAAGTTAATGTAAATGGCTAATGGTGGAGACAATTTGGTTTACAAGCATTTAGAGGATACTTGGTTTGATGCTCGAATGAACATTTATCGTAAATTGTCTCATTTGATAATTATTAGAGATGTTATCCTAGGAGTGGCATGTTACGATGGTGGAAGCAGAGTGTTTTCAGACAGTTTTTTAGTACGAGCAAGGAGTTGTTTAGTTAAATTTAGTATTCTGAATTGTATTTTATGAGTTGGACTGTATGTGTTGGCAATTAATTCATTATTGTATTGCTAAATTTTGTGAGTTGGTAGGGTGTGTCAACTTAAGTCAGTATTGTGAAATTGTATTTTGCTGAATTTCTAATATCAGACATCAAACTTGAAATCATATTTAAAATCACATGCATCAAACTTGAAATTATGTTTTAATTCGTAGGCATCAAACTTGAAACCATGGTTTAATTCGTAGGCATTAAACTATTAAGAAATTATATCGTGCTGGTGTCAGACATTTTGAATTGGATTTACTAAAATTTGAAATCATGCCATAAATCTATATCATAAAACTTGAAATCATACTTTACATCGCAACCATCAAACTTGAAATCATACTTTGAATCTCTAGCACCAAACTAAAACAACATTTTTGGTATACCAACCGTGGAGATACAACTTATAATTTTTTCAAACAAGCTTCTGGTAAAACCAAATTAGTCAATACTTATACTTAAACTTAAACTTACAATAATGAGTTCATATATGATATAAGTTCATACTAAAACACAAAAACGTACAACAAAAAGTTCGTACTTGACTTAAGTTAATAATAGAACCTAAACGTAAATTGTAATCGGTACTTTCTTCGACCACTCTCTGTCTTAACCAAACTGCTTATGATTACATCATACAATGTTCTATCAAAATTGGTGAATTGGTATACAAAGTTCTCTAACTCTAAATATTTTAAATGAATCGACACCACATCAACAAACGTATCACCACCAACATATCGTAAATCATGTTGATTACTAGCCTGTAATCCATTTACCTGAAAAAAAAATTGATTTTAAAATAAAATTGTAAGATTTTAAGTTTTTCAGAATAATTCCAGATTTTCTAAACATTTCACGTTTTCTATGGTATAAAACTTGAAATCGTGCTTTAAATCTCTGTAAATATCTCAAGATTTCAAGTTTTGTCAACATTTCAAATTCTTATAACGGATTTCAAGTTTTGTTTTGAGTTTTTATAGAAGATTTCAAGTTTGCGAACCGATGAAACTTAAAATCTTCTGGAAAAACGTGAAACTTTAATTCATTCGTTTCTTCACAAAAACAGAAAAAAGTAATGCAATAACGTTAAAATCATGTTAAACTAATTGTTTCGAACTTAATTAATTCACAAATGGAAGATATTTACACACCTTAAACCAATTTAGAGTAAATCCAAAAACCTTCGAACCTTCAAACCTTCAATCCTTCGAACCTTCAAATCTTCACCTCGACATGCAGGAATAACAGTGGAGTGATTGAGTTCGATTTGCAGGATATGATAGTGTTCTAGAAGTATGAAGAATTCACAGAGAAGAGAAGAAGACGGTAAGAAAAAAAAAAGTAAACAAATTAGAAACATTGTTTTAGGGGTATTTTGGTAATTTATGGATATATATTAAAAAAATTCAAAAAAAGTGGTTATTAACAATTAAATTTTCGTATGTGGTTACAAACGAAATTCTCATATTAGATGTGGCCATTTTCAGCCATTTTCACTATATATATGTTGGGTTTTCTATCATTGTGCACTAATATAAATTATATCAATGCGTTGCATGTGGACTACTGATTATGGAGAAGACAAGTGTATACACTTTAAGTCAAAGTATGTAAATCTAATGGTCCATATCCAACGTACTGATAACGTTATATCAGTGCGTACTAACTTGAAATTTTTTATATATATAATCACAATCAATTGCAAATAAAAATCATACAAATATTGTTTTTTTTAATTAGTATATAATTGTATTCAAGGGTTTAAAATATCCAAATCATTATATATATCGGTATTACGATTTGGTGGAAATATTGATATCGATGAATATTGATGTAAAATTTACAGAAAGTATGGAAATTTGGACAAAAACATTAATTTTTTTAATGAAACTTAAATAAAAGTTTTTTTTTAAAAAATCAACAATCTAACAAAAAAACACACATTTGTTTCACATACATATAATATCTAACGACTATATGGTATAAATATGAATAAAATGCACAGAAATAGCATACAATTAAAAATATTCCATTAAATTATATTTTATATTCATTATGTATTCAATTTTCATATTATAGAAATATATTGCATAAAAAATTTAAAAACAAAACAAAAAAAGTAGATAAAAATAATAGGAAATATCATCAATTTTTCACCTTACATTATCGAAATATTATCGACATTTTACGAAAATATCGAAAATGTCGATAATATTTTATAGATAAATTCATAGTATTATGTAAAAATACATGGTTCACCGATATGAATATTTTACTGATATATTGTAGATATTTACAGATATATTAAGGATATTTTATAGAAAAGATACTACATCCCATATCTATATCGATATTCTTAAATTAAGGAAAAATAACAGAAAATGTTGACATTTTAAAGTATGATTATATTATTTTATTATTTTATTATTATTATTATTATTATTATTATTATGCTTTATGTGTGCTGTGGTAAGCTGTTTTGACTATAATGTAAAAGAGGTTTTTGTAATAAAATCTCAAGCATTTCTCTTTCCGTTATTAAGTCAAACATCAGGTGGCCAACTGTAAGTTACCAATAAAATAGAAATATTTTTTTTATATAAAAAAAAAAACAGAAACTAACTCAGACAAACACATTAGATATACACCGGTATGCCTCACCTTGCTTATGATTTAGGATAGTTTAGGGTCCGTCCTGTAAGCGTTTTTCAGTTTCTGTTTTTTAAAAATAAAAATGAAAATGAAAACAGTATTTTTGGTTTCATTTTCGAATTCTGAAAACGTATCTGGTAGCAAATACTGAAAGCTGTATTTTAAAAATGAAAACGGAAAAAACGCATCTGGTAGGTTAACCGAAAACTATCAAAAATTGAAATATCAATTTTAGTATTTTGTTTAATATTATTACAACTATAAACAAACTGATTAAATAATTAACCAATATAATTTGTGTATTATAATTTTTAAATTAAACAAAAGTAATACATCAAAAATTAATTCAAAACAAAATATCAAAAAAATGAATTAATCAAAACTAAACTCTTAAATTATAAATAAATAATTATAATTTATATATATTATTATATAATAAAAATATAATTGTATAATATATATACATATTATAATAATATATAAAATAAATTAAAATATATGTAATAATATTTAATATATTAAAAATGATTATATTTTTAATATATGAAATATTATTATATTTTTTATATTATATAATATATATAAAATATATTACATATTATTATTTTAATAATTATTATTATAATATATAAGAGGGGCACTTTGATAATTTAAAAATCTTGTTCCGTCTTGTTATAGTCATATCAAACGTATAACAGTATAATTAATAGTTTAAGATTTTTTTTAATATAAAAAAAATGAAAAACAAAAACGAAAAACGAAAAACGAAAAACAAGTATTTTGTGTTTTTCAAATCTTTCACTTTTAACACTGGTTTTGTTTTTCATTTTTTTTTTCGAAAATAAAATGAAAAACGGTTAACGAACGCGTTTTCGAAATCGTTTTTGAAAAATAAAAACGAAAACGGACTGAAAAACAGCTGCAGGACAGGGCCTTATTTTTTCTACTTAAAATTTAATGGATTTTTAGATGGTCAAATAACTTAAAAATATTAAAAATTAACTTAAAATAAAAACTAAAAAATCTCAATTTTTTACTTACTTACAAATCACTTAATTGCATTAAATATAATCCAAAATCTTTACCGATATTATTCCCCATATATAATATATTTTCAATTTCATCATAATTATATATGGTATTAAAATCTTTATTTTAATATATTCCTTATTTTAAACAGCTTTAAAAATAAAATAATAAACTTAATCACTTTTTATATTGGTATTTAATATCAATACTATTTTATGAGATTTGTTTGTAATCGAAAAAAAATCATAATCATATATGTTCATATATAATTATTATTTTTAGATTTTTTTATTCTATATTATATATATAATTATTTAATACGGATATAAGTATAAAATTACATATTTATATATAATTTTATTTTTAAAAAATAAATATATTGACAATAAATTCAGATATAAAACATAAATATTATTTAAATTCAAATTTAAATACATTCGGTTTTCAGAAAAAAAAAAAAAAAATGACGCCTTACAAAGTTACAAGCCCGCGCTAATATCGTGTGCTGCGGTATACTTGTACCTAACAAGATGGTACAACACATAAACAGCGTAATTTTTATATGCGTGGGTCCTACTTACTCATTTTGGACACTGAAGTATATTGTATATATATATATATATATATATATATATATATATATATATATTAAGAATAAAATGAAGAAAAAAAAAACCAGTGATTCCAGTGGAGGTGTCTTTTGTGCAATATGGTTGTGTAAAAAAGAAGCTTCTTCTTTCTCTGTGAGTCGCTCTCTAGCAGATCTCTCTTAAACACTATTTATATTTATCTTGTAAATACGAGGTCTGCGAAAATACTGATTTTTTTCTTTTTTTATTTATTCGATTATTCGCTTTTGTTGAAAAAGCCTGTGGGCTTTCTTTCTCCGGTGTTATTGGTTTTATGTTATGTTTTTTAGAAAAAAAATTGTTTTTATATTTCTGAGAAGATCTTGTTTATAATTGAGTTCTGATTTTCTCGGATACTGCTTGAATTTTCCTGGAAAAGTTTTGTGCGTCTGGCATTGGGCGTAGGAGGAGGAAGGAGCTCAGTTGGGTCACTTTTCGATAGAGTTTGCTTCCTTGAATCTCTCTGTTTGTTTGTTTGTTTCTGTAGCTTCTTCACTGTGTTGAATTTGTTATCTGATCTGTGGTTGCAGCTGAATTGTCTTTGTAGTGTTCTCTCTCAATTTTGACTTCTCCTTTTTCACATGCTCGATTTTTCTGTTTTGTTTGTTTAGGGTTTTCAATTTTTATGTTATATCTTTGTTTTTAGGGTTTGGTTTTTTGTCTCGAATTCTTCATTTTGATAGGTTGGGAAACTTTATCTGCTTATCTCGGGCTGTCTCTCTATTGCTGAGCTTTCCTGATTAGGATTTTGCTTATTGTAGGGATTTGGGAAGTTCAATAATAGTTGTCTTACTAGGAGGGTTTGGAGAATTTTTTTTTTCTAGATGGATAAGGATAAACAGTCAAGCCATGGTGGTGGTTTTCTGCCTCCATCCGGCCGTTTCTCAAGCTTTTCGCCTACTGGAAACCCTAATTTCAATGTGAAACCGGATCTTTCCCCGTCATTTCTGTTGGCTCCAGGTGGTTCTAGCTCGGATGGGCCCCATTTTGGTCATCAGTCTGATTCTAGCCGCTTTAGCCATGATATCAGCCAAATGCCTGATAACCCGCGGAAGAATATGGGCCATCGTCGCCACCATTCTGAAATTCTCACACTTCCTGATGACATCAGCTTTGATAGTGATCTTGGCGTGGTTGGTGGTGCAGATGGGCCGTCTTTCTCAGATGAGACTGACGAAGACCTGTTCTCAATGTACCTTGATATGGATAAGTTCAATTCTTCTACAGCGACTTCGGGTTTTCAAATGGGTGAGGGATCGGCAACTGCAGCTCAAGCTAGAGCACCAGCACCAGCAGTTACTGGTGGTGGGGGGTTTTCTGTAGAGAATGTGGGTGTTGGGTCTACTGAGAGGCCCAGGATTAGGCATCAGCATAGTCAGTCAATGGATGGTTCAACTAGTCTTAAGTCAGAGATGCTCATTGGGGGTTCAGAAGAGATGCCTTCAGCTGATGCTAAGAAAGCTATGTCTGCTGCGAAGCTTGCTGAGCTTGCTCTTGTTGATCCAAAGCGTGCAAAGAGGTATACTTCTTATGAGCTGATATCGGGAATGAATTGAATGATATTTTGTTTCGTTATTAACTTTGAATTCATGTAAAAGAGTAGGTTTAGAAGCATTTCAAGTGTTGGTTCAAATTAACGTGTAATTTTTTTTTAATCGTATATTTGTCGAATTAGGATGTGATGTTAGGTTTTCTCTTTGCTTTTTAATTTTTAATAAAGTTTGAATTTTGATTAAAAAATAAGGATGTGATGTTAGTTTTGAACATCTATCAAGTCTTGGTTTAGTTTTATACTTTTTCTATAAACTCTTCTCTTCAATTTTACTGGAATAATACTGTACTCAAAATCTATTATCAGAGATATTTGGGCAGAACAAAGTGCCTGATACTATTCTTCCGTATTGAAATGATTTGTACTCCTGTTGCAAAGGTTTTGATATCCGCTGCAGTCATTTTCTGTTCTGGTAGATGATTATTGGGAAGTGGGTCATCAACCTCTTTTGTTTACTCATGCTCTAATCTTATACTAGTTTTTGCTATTTCACTTTATGAATCCATGCCATTGACCAGGGATTGTGTGCTTCAAAATGAAATAAAGGTTGATAGTGGCATGTATATCTTCCCTTACTGTCTATGCATTAACATGACCTCTAAGATGTGCTATTTTTATTGTGTGCTTTTTGTACCTCTCTAATAGTCTCTATCCTTTTACTTGTTTTACCTTTGCACTTTTAATTATAGGAGAGAGTAATATACTGCCATCTTATTTATTTATGTCATGGTGAAACCCCAAACTCTCTTCTCCGCAATGTGATAGGATCTGGGCAAATAGGCAGTCAGCTGCAAGGTCGAAGGAAAGGAAGATGCGGTATATAGCTGAGCTTGAAAGGAAAGTACAGACACTACAAACTGAAGCTACCTCATTGTCTGCGCAATTGACTTTATTGCAGGTAAGTTACATCAACTTAGCAGATGGTTATTTTTTTAATAGGAAATGAAACAAAACTATATTAAAAGGAAAAAAAAAAGACGATCAACTTAATGAACTAGCTGTCCTCATAACCAAAAGCAAAAGAAAAAGAAAAGAGAATATAGTCATTGTTATTATCAGAGAAAAGTCATTCTGTCTCAATGAATTGACATTTTGTTGTTTATGACTTGTCTGCTTCGTTTGTTATATGCTATTTTAATAATGACAATTCTATGAAGAATTTACGTAGCTTATACAATAAAAATAATGATTATGAATGCTTATGTTGTGGTTTTCTTTTTCTTTTTCTTTCTTTTTTTTTTTTTTTTTTTTTTTTTTTGCTTCTTTCTTTTTGAGCAGAGAGATACAAATGGGCTGACTGCTGAAAATAGTGAATTGAAACTGCGGTTGCAAACCATGGAGCAACAGGTCCACTTGCAAGACGGTGAGGGTCTCTTGGGAACTTTTTTCTTAAAACAAACATCCCATTCCAATTGCTTGTTCTTAATATTGCTTTCATCTTCTAGATAGTTCGAATGGAGAGACATAATGGAAACCTAGTTTCTGCTTTAATATTTTGTATTATTTTCTACGAACATGCCTCACTCATGTTAATAGAAACTGCTAGAGATTTATATTGTGTTAAGTCAATTATGTGTTTATATATGTCAAATATGATATAGATGAGAGATAGAGAGGAATTCATTGTTCTTCCTCTGTTGAGGAAGACAGTATCCTCATATAATTGAATTTTATTTTCTACGGTGTGATATATTCCATAATGCCTAATAATTCTATTGTTTTGTTTCAACACAATAATTCCTATTATTTTAAGTAGTGGGATGATATTTCAGCTAGATATCTGTTTATTGCTCAGGAAATTATTCCGATTGTTCAATATCAATTATTGTACTAACATTGCTAGAGATATTTGTTGTTGCTCCTATCACAAGTTAGCGTAATGATTTATTTGTTGAGCATCCCCTCTGCTATTCTTCAGTCCTGTACTGCTTCTGTGAGTAATATATATATATATTATTTACCTACTTGTGGAGAGTATCTACCATCCAGTGGGATACACATGCATCCCACGTTACAATTGCAACGAGGGATGCATGGCACATCCCGCTGCACCCAAGGTTTTCCCTTTAAGCTATACATATTTGACATGTGGCCTTGCATATCTTGTGTTTGACAGACATTATTCCCCTTTAGGTGTGTTGGTTTAGGATAAGTCTTTGGTATGTTGGCAATATGTATGATTAATATGATAAACAATATCTGATAATGACAATCAACCATTGAGAGAATTATTAACCTCATTGGTGCATGTTTATTAATTTGATATTCTTATTCAGTTAACTAAAGTTGGATGCAGATACCGTTAGATGCTTCTAATACACATGACAATTTTTAACTATACCCTAAAATTCCAAAGAAATCAGATTTTTTTTTTAAATAACCTAAGAAATTATAGTTTAGATAAAAAAAACATATTGCAAATTTTTCTTGGATACTTTAGGGTGTTATTTATGAATTTAAATATTAGGAATTTTCAACCTTTTCAGTAGTACATATGAATATAATTATAATGCAATACTACACAGTAGAAATTTTGCGACATAAATTTTAATTATACATAGCACCAAATGCATGTTAAATTTAAATAATTTAAATTTCAAGAAAATATTAACTTGAATATGTATGATTCAATCTATTTTCATTTTTCTTCTCCGATTCGGTACGTACCTGATTCATCTCAGTTCAAGAGGTATCAACGTTTTTGCAAACATCATTGGAGTATTGGACTGAAGAAATGATCAGTTTTAACCAAACCTCACTTTTCCTTATATCCACATTGCATCGTTTCTTGTTTGTGTGCATATTAGGGTGAACTTTGGTTGATAGTAGAATATTTTATATTACACTGGTTGAATACTTTCAAAATTTTCAGCCAAAGATCCAGCAATAGATTTTTTGTCTTGCCAAGTTTGGCATTGATTGGAGATTCGGTTGAAAATCAAAGGAACAAACCTAAAGCTTCATTATACAAGGAAATATATGTGCATAGTATTTCATATCTAATTAGAAGGCGTTAATATACATAAACATTTAGAATATTATGATCTATTGGGTTTCACCTTCTTAATCACTTTGTTAGTTGTTGTTAATTGTTTGGCTGTTTTGGATAATATAGTCAGTAGACTGAATCTCTAAATGTGAACGGATTAATAACATTGTTTAGTGTTTGAAAGTTCTCCTATTCTCTCAGTTTTATTTAGTTTTTTTTTTCAAGAGAACTATTCTTTCAGTTAACATGAAATTTTATTTTATCATATTATATCTGTCCTCATTTTTTACTAGGTTGCGATGTGACTACCCGTTGACGTTTTGCAATAGATTTGTAGGTCATATATTTTGACACGTATTTGTGTAGCCTTTGTTTTTTTGACACGTGTTTTGGTTCTAGGGTTGTAGATATTTGTGCAGTTGTTAATAATGAGAATTGATATGTTAGGTAATACTTTTCTAGTTTGCTTAACAATTAACTGATTACCATAGATGGAGAAATAATTTATCAATGCTGTTAATAGTTCAATAGTTTTGCAGCTTGTTATTAGTAATGATTATTGATGTTTCCGTCGTATTGTATTCTTATATGACAAGAGGACAAGCATTCACGCCGTTGGTTTAGGCATGTTAGTTGAGAAGTCATTTTGTTGGAAATGCTCCTTATGAATAGATGCATGCCTCTTCTCTCTTCAATATTCACTTTGTATAACTAGCTGGCAATTAGTTGAAGCTGAGTTTTTGAGTTCTATGTATCTAGTAGTCATTGAATGTCTCTAAAGACATGTAGCAAAATTTCATCAGGAATTAGCTTAGTTCTTGTTGACTGCTCTAGAAGTCTAAAATGGTAGTAGCGTTAAATTATGAGCGCCGGATAGGACTATAATAGTGTTCCTTTCTTCTTATGCAAACTGCAATTATTAAGATATTGACTTTTATTAATTATTATATTTCAGAATGGTGTTAGTAATTTTTTTTTCTGGCAGCCCTAAATGATGCACTGAAAGAGGAAATTCAGCATCTGAAGTTATTGACTGGCCAAGCTATGTCAAATGGTGGACCCATGATGAACTTCACTTCTTTTGGAGGTGGCCAGCAATTTTACCCAAATAATCAAGCTATGCATAATACTCTTCTGACTGCGCAACAGTTCCAGCAGCTTCAGATTCACTCTCAGAAGCAGCAGCAGCAGCAGCAACAACAGCAGCAGCAGTTCCAGCAGCATCAACTGCATCAGCATCAGCAGGAACAGCAACATCAACAAACTGCTGACTTGAGAGGATTGGTTTCATCTCAGAACCAGAACGATAATGCTTCAGATATGAAAACCCCAGCTACAAAGATTGAGTAATCAGTCAGGCAGTTGCCTGAACCTTAGTTTCATTTTGTATTCAGATAGGACAATATTACCTTGTTCCTTTTAGTTTGTTTAGTTACACCTATAACATTCATTTTAGGTAGCAATTGGATTCTAGTTGGAGGTTAAATTAATGGGAGATATATATATTACATGGTGTAGTTTATTTAGAAAAGTTTTTTAAAATAATTGTCTTTGATGATCTGTTAATTTAAATCTTGCAGGTTTTGCTTCTCTCACTTTCTCTCACTAACACATGTCTGCTTCAACTATGGTCACCATGTTATAATTATCTCTTGTGGCTGACCTTTAGAAAAAGGGGAGTTATTTTATTACATGCTTTCTTAAAGAATTTTGTGTGTTTTTGTAGGTAATTGATTGTAAGTATATATGGTCTCTTTTCGAGCTCATTGTAAGCATTTGACTCATTCGCATTTCAACGATTCTGCCGGTTTGTGTTTTATGAAGCAGAATTACAATAGATTGTGACTGTTTCTGCCTTACAGATAGGACATTTTCTAGTAATAGAGGGTGTTATTCCTACCTTGGCATTTCAAAATTTGGTAGTTTTAGCTGGCAGGAGAAACTGTCAATAGATCATTGATGAATAGGGTACAGAATGGATGAGTGATACTTGGTTTCATTTTTTGAATCCATTATTACATGTTTCCTGAAGCTTTTGATGTTGAAACGGTTTTTCTTTATCGATTGATGATGTGTTTTAATGTAGTGGGTTCAAGGTTCATACTTTTTTGCTGTCTCAGCATTTGGTACTTGCAAGCTTTCTTTGGGTTGATTCTGTCCTGGCAATTTCCCAGGCAATCTTTATGTTGCCATGGCTTTACAAGTCTCTGGTAAAATTTTGTGGAGACACGGAATTTTTAAGATTTATGCATATTGTGACTTGTGAGGGAGCATCATTAAGTTTGATTGTAAAATTTGTAATCCATTAGAAGCATGATCGTTCAAAGATGGATCATGTGTTGCCATGGCTTTACAAATACCAGAGTGAAACGTTAGTGGCACCACAGGCTCTCTGCCCTTCAAGTCCAATAATCCCTTAAAATTCAAAACAAGAGAGAAGGGTAAACTTGGACATTACCAGAAACTACCAAGAAAATATCCATAACTAATTGGGGTAATTGGACTTTAGTTCCTATAGTTTAGGGAATCGTCATTTTTTTTGCCCGATATATGGGAATTATATTCTTTCATCCTCAACTTTTTAAAAATATATTTTGGCAACAAGACTTGAACTCTATGATCACATCTACCTGTAAAAGTTATATTAAATGCTGGACAAGACAATCTATACTTAACTAAATGATCTGAACACTATCTAACGCTAACTCTCGTACAATCTCCAATATCTTCAAATACATACAAAATGAAGTCTATTAAATGGAAATGAAACTTGTACTTACATGAACAATAAAGATCAATGGAGACCCATTCAAGATGATGACATGTAAGACTGGGTTCAGGGATGGAGAGTGAGAGGAATGGAGTTGAGAACATCTCTATTCATATATTCTAAGAATCTAATAAATGTAAGGACCCGTCCTTTAAGCGTTTTTCAGCTATTGTTATTTGAAAATAAAAACATTATTTTTTGTTTCAGTTTCAAATTCTGAAAACGTGTCTGGTAGCATATACTGAAAGCTGTATTTTAAAAATGAAAATGAAAAAAACGTGTCTGGTAAGTTAACCGAAAACTATTAAAAATTGAAATATCAATTTTGACATTTTGTTTAATATTATTACAACTATAAACAAATTGATTACATAATTAACCAATATAATTTTTGTATTATAATTTTTAAATTAAATAAAAGTAACACATCATAAATTAATTCAAAAAAACATATCAAAAAATGAATTATTAAAACTAAACTTTTAAATTATAATAAATATATATTATATAATAAGAATATTATTGTATATATTATATTATTAATATATATATATATATATATTATAGTTATATATTATAATTTATATTATAATAATATATTATAATATTATATTTTTATATATAATTATACATAATATATTACATTATATCCTATATAAATATATAATATTTGATATTATATATATATAGTATTAATATATATATATATTATATATAATAATAAATTATGTATATTTTTTATAATATATATATATATTAATATATATTATAATATTATATATATGATATATTATATAAAATATATTATTTTATAATATATAATATTATAATATATATATAAGAAGGGCACTTTGATCATTTGAAAATCTTGTCCCGTCTTGTCCTAACCATATCAAACGTATAACAGTACAATTAATAGTTTATAAAAAAAAAATTAGATAAAAAAGTGAAAAACAAAAAACGAAAACAAAAAACAAGTATTTTAGGGCCCGCTCTGGAAGCATTTTTCAGTTGCTATTTTTCGAAAATAAAAATGAAAATGAAAACAGTATTTTTGGTTTCATTTTCAATTTCTGAAAACGCATCTGGTAGCAAATACTGAAGCTGTATTTTGAAAATGAAAACGAAAAACACGCGTCTGGTAGGTTAACGGAAAACTATCAAAAATTGAAATATCAATTTTAGTATTTTGTTTAATATTATTACAACTATAAACAAATTGATTAAATAATTAACCAATATAATTTTTGTATTGTAATTTTTAAATTAAACAAAGTAACACATCAAAAATTAATTCAAAAAAACATATCAAAAAAATGATTTAATCAAAACTAAACTCTTAAATTTTAAAACAATAATTATAATATATATATATATATATATTATTATATAATAAAAATATAATTGTATATATTATATTAATATATATATATATACATATTATAATAATATTACATATATATTATAATAATATATATTATTTTATATATTAAAAATTATTATATTTTTTATATTATTATATTTTTTATATTATTATATTTTTTATATTATATTTTTATATATAATAATACATAATATATGACATTATATCCTATGTAAATATATAATATTTGATATTATATATATATATATAATATTATTATATAAATATATATATATATATAGGATTAATCATAATATTTACAGAATTATAAAATATTATATATTATAATATATAAAATATATTATATATCAATATTATATATTATTATATATTATAATATATATAATTTATATTATAATATTATATATATATATGAAATATTAATATTATGTCATATTATATATATTATATATATATATATATATATGATATATTAATATAACAAATATAATATCATATGATATATATATATATATATATATATTAATATATATTATATATTATTATTTTACAATATTATATATTAATTTACTAATTATGTAAATATTATAATATATAATATTTTATATAATATTTATATATAAACTATATTATAATATTATATATATACATATGAGGCACTTTGGTAATTTAAAAATCTTGTTACATCTTGTTCTAGTTATATCAAACGTATAACAGTACAATTAATTGTTTAAGATTTTTTTTAATAAAAAACAAAATAAAAAACAAAATGAAAAACAAAAACGAAAAACGAAAAACGAAAAACAAGTATTTTATGTTTTTCAAATCTTTCACTTTTAACACTGGTTTTGTTTTTCGTTTTTTTTTTTTGTTTTTCGAAAATAAAATGAAAAACGGTTAACGAACGCGTTTTTGAAAAATAAAAATGAAAACGGATTGAAAAACAGCTGCTGGACGGAACCTTATGTTTTTCAATCTTTCACTTTTAACAATTGTTTTGTTTCATTTTTCATTTTTCATTTTTCATTTTTCATTTTATTTTTGTTTTTCAAAAGTAAAATGAAAAGCGGTTAACGAACGCATTTTCGAAATTGTTTATGAAAAATAAAAACAAAAACGGACTGAAAAACTACTGTAGGACGGGACCTAAGTGTTACCAAAATAATGAGAGAGGAGTTTTTATACGGCATCAGGAAAAACCGCATCCGAAAAAACCGCATCCGAAGAGCGCATATAGATAGATACCTGAACCAAAGGTGCGACGTCGCACTAAGGAAACATAGCATCACGTGACTGCACTCCATGACGACCCATGTCATGCTACCTCATTGCGACCACCACATCACAGTAATACGTTGTGATGCTTGACAAAAGTTATTCCCAAGATTTGGCAACTTCCACGATCAAGCATCGCAACCTCCAACTTGCATTAAACATATATATTCGTATTAAATATAGAAACATAAATTTATACTTGAATTTTTCGAATATATTGAATAATCCAAGAAAACCAACCTGAAAATAAAATAAAATAAATAGTTAAAACAATAGAGAGTTTTCTACTCTCTACTCACATTTCTCTGATTGTCTAATAGGGAGACAATTTTGTAATCCGTTATATGAGTGAGACTAGCGACCCCCTATATATAGTATAACTTTCTAGAATCCTAACCCATAAAGGATTCTCAACCCTAATAGGATGACTAGTCCTAAAATGAATACTAGGCCCACACATATATAATAGCTCATACCATATCCTATATCTATTTAATGTAGCTAAGGTGCACCGAGCCCAACAAATATTGATCACAATCAAACTGGCTTTTCCGGTCAACTCTCACTTACTTAAACATTCCAATCAATTCGGTTTTTCATAAACATAAAATATAATGGCATATGTTGCTCACAATTTTATAAGAACCTTACATTCTCCCACTTGAGCTACATAGACATTATTATTTTAGATTTAAAAATTCATTTTAGAAAACGACTCTCCAAATTGACAAACAATTATATGTGGCCACAAGGAATGTTAAAGAGAGTAACATATTCTTTCCCCTTAGTTCAATAGAACCTCAATTATCCAACTACATAGATCATTACATCTTTAATCAACATAAGACCATATGTAATCAAAATTCCCTTAGCTCTACCTACCTGGGTAAAATGGTATGCATGTGTGGTATGGAAATTACATGTAAATATGATCATCATGCCTATTTCCATATAGGTCCAACTTCGCATAATACGAAGCAGCTTAAGACGAACAAACTTAATGTCTTAAGCATTTTACACTCATTGACCAAAAACTTTGACCATGAGTTCAACCTCCCTTAAGATGGGCAAATCCTTATGTCTTAAGTAATATTCACTCGTCGGTGGAAACTTTATACCTTATGAGTGAAGTGCCCCCTCAAAGCCAAAAGCTTTGAGATATCCCGCCACAATAAAAAACATACATGTGCATATCATGGCAAATAACATACATATACAATGTACAAATATATTCTCTAGAATAAATAAATTTTTTATTAAACAGAAAACTGCAGTTAATTTAAAAACAAAACATAACTCCCACTAACCAAGCATATCATAACTATCTACTAACCCCATACGGGTAACATGCTCTTTAAAAACCTTCGGAGATAGTCCCTTGGTTAGGGGATCATCTATCATCTCTTTTGTGGCAATATGAATAATAGAAGTTTGCAACTCTTGAACTTTCTCTCTAACCACAAGATACTTGATCTTCGTATGTTTAGACCCTAGAGACCTTTTATTGTTCATAGAGAAAGAAACTGTTGCGGAGTTGTCACAATAGATTGTCAATGGCTTAGAAATGGAATCGACAATCTGTAACCCTGAAATGAAATTCCGTAACCAAACTGCTTGGATTGTTACCTCATAACATGCCATAAACTCAGCTTGTATAGTAGATGAAGTTGTAAGTGTCTGCTTGACACTCTTCCACGATATAGCTCCACCAGCCAACATAAACACAAAACCTGAAGTAGATTTTAGACCATCTATACAACCAGTAAAATCCGCATCTGCATAGCCAACAACTTCCAATAGGTCTGAACGCCTATAAGTGAGCATGAGATCCTTTGTTCGCTGCAGATAACGCATAACTTTCTTTGCTGTTGTCCAATGATGCATGTCGAGATTACTTTGAAATCTGCCAAGTATGCTAATTGTAAAAGCAATATCAGGACGTGTACAAACCTGTGCATACATCAAACTGCCAACCGCAAATGAATATGAGACATCTTTCATTTGGGAACGATTTAGCTCATTCTGGGGACACTGTAGCTTCGTAAGTTTATCTCCTTTCACGATAGGTACCTCACCTGGGGAACAAGCATTCATGTTAAACCTCTCTAGTACCCTATCAATGTAAGCCTTTTGAGATAATCCAAGCAAACCACGTGACCTATCACGTTGTATCTCAATACCAAGGACATAAGATGCTTCCCCAAGATCCTTCATTTCAAAGCTACGAGATAGAAAATTCTTGGTATCATGCAGCAACCCCAAATTATTGTTGACGAGCAAAATATCATCAACATAAAGTATAAGAAAAATAAAATTGCTCCCACTAACCTTGAGGTATAAGCAATGATCCATCGAATTTGCAACAAAACCATATGATGTAACGACTTCATCAAATTTCAAATACCATTGCCTTGAAGCTTGTTTCAGACCATAAATGGATTTTATGAGCTTACAAACCATATGTTCATTTCCAACCGCTTGAAAACCTTCAGGTTGCACCATGTATACATCCTCTACGAGATCTCCATTTAGGAAAGCAGTTTTCACATCCATTTGATGCAGCTCTAAATCAAAATGAGCAACTAAGGCCATAATAATCCTAAAGGAGATTGACTTGTTGACATGGAGTAACCCATTTAGAGGGAGCATTTGCATTGCATATTGCATGTTGTTTGTTTTTTCGTTTATGCAAATTGCCTTTATCTTTTATTTCTCTTGATCACATCACATACACTTGTATTGGATAAGTGTAATTACATTGTTTTGTAAGGTTGTTTATTATACAAGAGATCGGAGACTTAAAAATCTAGATTTTAGATATCTCTTTGTAATGTAGAATATTCTTTGTTGACCTCTAATTTTTTGTTTGTTTTGTGAGGATGATTTGTGAGCGGTAGTTTTGTCACGAAATAACCAAAAAGGGAGATTGTAAGTCCCTCATATTTTTGATTGGTTTATTTCATTGACAAACCATATTTGGGTTTTATCTTGAAAGGGTAGATTAGGCCTTCATTATGTATGATCAAGCTTCAAAGGCAATCTCAAGTCCTCAAGCTCAAGAGCATATTAAAGGTATATCACTTGCGCTTAACTCTTTGAAGAGATTAGTTGCACACACACACACACACACTTACATACTTTTACATTTGTATTTCCATGATCATGTATTTCATTTCATCATGTGACATCTTGTTGGGTGCATGTTGTTTAATTGTGTTAGATCAAAAAGTTTTGAAAAATCAAACAAATGTTTTAAATGTGGCAAAGGACACTATGCTAACAAATGTCTAGACCAAAAGAAAAGAATTAATAGCCTAGAATTAGATGATCAAACTAAAGATAAAGTTTTACAAGCCTTATACACTGACACAGAACCTTCATCGTCCCCATCATCTACTAATGAAGTCCTAATTGTTGATGAATCAACTTCTGAGTCCAACACTTCATCCTATTCTTCCTCTGAAACTGAACCAGAAACCCAACCTTGCTTTTGCAAAGAAATAAATGTCCTCGACAAACAAGATTATTCTTTAATGATTAGCATGATTGATAGTATTGAAGATCCTACACAAAAGGCTTTATACATCAGACAATTACAACAAAAAATCACTAGTGAACAAACCTCTAGTAGCAACACTCCCATTAATGAAACAAAACCATTCAAAAATGCCCCTTTTGAAACTCCAGATAAATGTTTTTAGTTCTAATTGAAAATAAATTGTTCTGGAATATATATATATATATAAGAGGGGCACTTTGATCATTTGAAAATCTTGTCCCGTCTTGTCCTAGCTTTATCAAACGCATAACAGTACAATTAATAATTTAAAAAATATGATTTTTTTTTATATCAAAAAAATGAAAAACGAAATGAAAAACGAAAACGAAAACGAAAACGAAAACGAAAACGAAAAACAAGTATTTTGTGTTTTTCAAATCTTTAACACTGATTTTGTTTTTCATTTTTTTTTCGAATTTTTTTTTTTTTAAAACGGTTAACGAACGTGTTTTTGAAATCGTTTTTAAAAAATAAAAATAAAAACGGACTAAAAAACAACTATAAAACGGGACCTAACATTACTCGAATGCTATTTGCTCATTCTTCTTTGGCTATCTACTTGACACATTTATGGATGCAACTCAACAAATAAGAAAATTGGAATATGAGAAGATTGTCAGGGGAGCATTGGAATATGGATAGAAAGATGAACATTTCAAATATTTTTGTAGTGATACTGAAACAGATGTCATGTAACTATTGACACTAGGCAGTTAACTATTACATCATACTGATTCAAATAAGATTTGCCCATGAAGTCATGAATGAATTCCAATGTACATGTTAGCAATTTTTGGATGAGAGAAAATCATAAATAGTCATCGGAAATATTAAACTTTTATTTGTAATCATTTTTAAAATTTTATTTGTTAATAACAATTTTTTTAAAAAAAAATTAGTGTATATCCGTAAATTATAAAAATAGAACCCTCGTGAGAAGCATGAAGAAGAACTCTGATGATGATCTCTCTAGGTTTTACAATTATGAACCAAGCTGTCAAAACCTAGAGATATCCATATATTTTATTAATCAATGACACTTACTTCAGTAGATTTGATTTTTTTTTTAAAACTGGAACCAAACTTGAAACTTGAAACTTGAAATCTTGTTTTAAAAAATGAAATTTTGAAACTTGAAATCTTGCTTAAATTGAAATGTTGAAACTTGAAATCTTGACTAAATTGAAAGTTGAAACTTGAAATGTTATAGGTTTTTAAGTTTTTCGTTTTCAAATTTTAAAACTTGAATCTTACCTACATTGAAATGTTGAAACTTGAAATCTTAATTAAATTGAAATGTTTTGGGTTTTTTGTATTTCGTTTTCCTTCTTTTTTTTCAGCAGATCCAATCGACGGCGGATGGGGAGCTCGACGGCGTTGTTGGACGGTTGTGAAATCCAGTCGACGGCACTCCGGTAAGCCGTCGACGACGTGTGAGAGAGAAAGGAAAGAAGAGAGAAAGAGAAGTGAGTGAAAGAGAGAGAGAGAAAGAAGCGAGAGAGGTTGGGTTAGAGAGAGAGAGAGAGGAGGGCAGCGACGGTTCGTCGACCTTCGCAAGGATGTCGGCGAAGGTTCGCCGGCACACCACCGACGGGAGAAAGAGATCGGGGAGAGAAAGGAAAGGAGAGAGAGATCGGGGATAGAGAGAGAAAAAGAGAAAAGAAAAAAAAGAAAAGAGAGAAAATGTTTTAAAGATTGTTTTTATATGGGGACATTAAAGTAATTTCTCAAAAAATTGGCTATTAACAAATAAATTTTCATACGTGGTTAAAAACAAAATTTCCATAATAGTTACGATCATTTTTAACAATTTCCACTTTTTTTATTATTGTTGAATGTGATATCTTTTTGTTGAATACCGTAATTTCTTACGACATTAATAAATCAATTATTTTATTTATTTATTTATTTATATTATATCAAAATGGACGATTTCATTGTTTCCGGATAAAAAAAAAAAAAAAAAAAGAGTAAAGGGCTATTGTTTACCGTAAACAATTTTTACATCATATTTAAGAGATTCATTGGTTCTACCGACGAAGAAATGTCACTTGATCATTATCAAAACGACTGCCACATTTGCTGTCTGTGAGGATCCCACCGCCACCAGAGTACCATCTAGAAATAGACCATGAACTTGATCAGAATCAGGATTGATCCGAATGGAGAGGAAAAAACTGAACTAAAAGTATTTTCTGGGATTTTCTATTTTCCCGGAGAGATGAACAAGATATTCCTGACATATTACCTTTGGTTTGCATTGGCAATGAAAAAAAAAAAGCAAGTGATGTTATCTACATGACTGAGTAGCCTGGGCCACCTCCTCCTTCCGGCACTGTCCATCCAATGTTTTGCCTTGGGTCCTTGATGTCGCAGGCCTGAAAATACAAAAATTATCAGTCAATAGGATGTTGCATTTATATCATAAGAAGAAGTGAAGATACAAACTTAGGAATCTTACAGATAGATACAAACTTCGTAAATGCAGAATTCAAAGCAAATAGAAAAATTCCATTATTCTATATATACTGCTTTTCTGGCTCAAAGAATAACAATGGATAGTGCTTCACACTTATCAATCATGATCATGTTTGTGCATCATAGTTTTTGCAGGAACGATGGTGGCAGGATCATGAGGCGGCATCAAAGCTAGATGTGTTCTGTGGAGATATTATATGCACACAAACAAACAACTTGTGAAGGAGCATCTCCCCTGTCTGATTATTGGAAATAACAAGAGACTTTATTTTATCAATCTAAGCTCAAGACAGGCATGGGTGAAATGCAGGCCATTTACATAGTGTACTCATTTTGCAAACTGGTTCTTGACCAATTAGTATACAAGCTCAGCAATAATCGGTGCCAATGAAAATCAAATTGAATGTGTATATAAGTACAGATGAAAACCAAACTTTTCTCTTTAATTATTACTGGTACATAAAGGCGTGATAATTATTTGACCAATTTTGTTAGATCTTATATGCCTAAAAGTAAGAAGAAAACACATACCACATGAACCAAACCTATTTCCAGGATGCATAGATTTCTTCTCTTTGAAAGCGTTAGTACATTTTTCCTCTATATCTATGCACGTATATGCATACATATCTCGGGAAATTTGGTGTATTCAATAGATACTTCGATTTGCAGAAATGGTTTTGAACATTACCTTGCAATGCAGGCAATTTTGAGCATTGATTTGCAGCTTTAGTTGACTCTTTTCATCTGGGACATACCTTTTTGTTTCAGAGTAATACGAAATAGATTTATCAGCAACGAGTCTTTTAGAGAAGTTTTAAAGCACAAGTGACAGTAGAATGGTGAATACTCATATACACGTGCAGGACAATATCGTGACTCCGGTCCAGCATACTCTGGCAAATTGACAAGTTCAGGAATTTTCGGATCCCTTAAGCGAAGATGAGCAGGTTGATCATGCTCGTGATTTGTGTTGCTCCTAAAAGATGAGAATCATGAGATAAAGATAAACAAAAATTGCTTCAAGACATGGAACAACAAATACGAGATTGGCATCTCTCCTCATCAACTCAGCAATTAATTTTTCTACACAAAAGGCTTTTTTATTTCATAATTTCCTTCCAATTTTCGGGAGTTCAAAGAATAGAGTTAAAATTAAACTTGGAGCTCTTCATTTGCATAAAAACCTAAAGAGTTGACAAACATTTAATCATATGCTCTACTCATATAATATAATTAAGCAATACTGAGGGCAAAGATGCATTGTGACAACAGAAAGCTCCCTAAAATCCCCTAAGAGGCTGTAAGAAATATAGCATCTCTATTTTCGCAATGTTGGACCATCCTCAACTCAATTGAGGTGATGAGGCATAGGTAATGTAAACCATAAAGTTTCATCTCTAACTAAGAAATAAGTGAATTACTAAACGCAGATGGGTTTTTGTATTAAAAAAAAAACCTGTGCAAAGAGGTTGGTACATCAAAAGACAATATTCCATCAGGCTTTGGATACTGAATTGGTGAATGTAGCCGAGCAACCTGCAAAATTGAATTCGCAAAAATTGTGACAATCAGCTATTAGTATATGCTTCAGAACATAAACTATTATATCATATTCAATCAAAGTATTGCAAACTAAGGTATAAAGTATAAGAAAATTTGGATGACCGGTTATTTTGAGAATAACGTCCATTCCCAACAATAGTGGCAAGAATCATGTTTGTCACATCCACCCAACCATAGATTATTTTAGTGGGTAGGAGATATGATTGATATGATAGTACCAAAAAGAAAGGTCAGTTTCTTTCATTGTCCCCTTTTACTTTTTTTTTTCTAATATAATTTTTCTGCCGATCCAAAATCGTTATTGATTTTTATTAAAAGAATTCAACTGCTTTAGCAAACCAAGAAACTCCATCTCTGAAAATTAAAATTATACAGTCTTAAGAGTATTTTGGATTAAATCCATGGTTTCATGAATGGTAGAGTCCATACTTCTGTTGCTTCATGGTCAGGTTTGCCATGCTTCAGCGTGAAGGGGGACCTTCCTTTCAGTATGTAGCTGTGAGGCAGGAAAGAGATCTGAGTGAGGTTTCATTGAAGAAAAACCAAGGAGGAAAATATGAGTAATCTCTACATAGATGAAGATGTAAATTAAAGGCCTACAGGAATTAAAGCCAAATGGAAGGTGAAATCTTACTGTTCTAAAGCACTTATAGCCATACCAGGAACAAGTCCATACTCAAATGCCTACAAGAACAAAAGAGAACTTTAAGATGAGAGACGGCACTCTCATTTTAACTTAAAGAAAAAACATCTCGTAATTCCGTAATTTAAAGGAACTATATACTAACTGAAGTTTTCAAATCCATTAGATGGATGACTCAACCTTTGTGCATCAGAAAAAATAAGTCACCTATAAATAAATAAAAACATACATTCTCTACTTGATCTTCTATAAGTTAGATGAGCAAAGAAAAACATGTTATATACTTATATATCATCCAAAGAATGTAATGGAATTACATAATTATACAATATCAACAAAACAAAAAAAAAGATTTAGATAATTATACTAATGTTTACCATTTAAGAGCTAGCTAATAAATGTGAGATAGTACTTGATATTGGCTTCAACGAGGCTCATGAGACAGTTAAAGAGCTTAGAAAGAAAACATCAAAATAATTTAGATAGCGAAAAGAGATGTATGAATTTCTATACTAACAGGTCGGTAGTTTCGAGCTTTGTGAAGTTCTTCCCATACCCAAGAATTCTGTAAAGTATCCCAATATGTTTCCATATTCAAGCCTTCGTTAAATACACCAAATGCAGCTTCTGCTGCTAGCATTCCTGAAAGAATTAAGAAAAAATTCAAAACCTGTATTAAAGCCTTTGTTAAGTTGTGTTTGAAATCTTCCAAGTGGACGAAAGACATTTATGTTTGTCATTTTATGTTTCTTTCCGATTTATTTGGGAATGAATGAATATAGGGAGACTCTCGATTAAAAAGGAAAAGCTATTGACCAAAAATATCAAGCTCAGATTAAACAATAAAAGTTAGCCATGTTAGCCATATCAGCGGGAGTATGTACCTGATTTCATTGCAGTATGAGTTCCCTTTATTTTTGGTACATTTAAGAAGCCAGCAGAACATCCAATAATTGCTCCTCCAGGGAAAACTGGGTACGGAATAGACTGAAATTTAACCAGCATCATGTTCCTAAATGTATATGACATGTAGTAAACAATAAAAAATGCCTATATATGATATATAATCAAAACTTGAATCATATGGGGAGAATGCAAATAAACGTCCCATACTGTCAACTAACTAAGATGCATGTTCCACGGATGTCAACTCATAGATAACCGTTGGCACTCAATCTAAGGCTAAGGACATTGCAGGACTAGATTCTTTTATCTTCAACCAACAAGTAAAATTTACATCAAAATTGATTATGGCACTCAAACAAGACATTGTCCTTGCATGGTGCAAACAGTATTTTCCTTATTCTCTATGAGCATACACCTCAGGTACTATTCAGAAACAGAGTGCTAATTCACCTGAAAGCCACCTTCATTTAAGGTTCGAGCACCATATTGGAGTACAGTCCCACCTTCCAGAAGTGGTTTGATAGCAGGATGATGTTTGAGTTTCTATGTCATGAAAAAAAAAATGAACTAAATTGAGTCAGATTCCACACAATTGTCCTTCTCAGACAAGAGACTTGGAAGCTTTACAGATAGTTATCGAATTCTAGGAAAATCTGATATTACTAATTAAAGGTAATAGTGGATGCATAAACAAAAAGAATTAGGAAATCCACAAACTGATAACTAAATTTCAAAAGTAAAGGGCATGTCTATTTTCTCATTTTTCATTTTTCCCCTCTCTTTACTCTCTATTTTACACAATTACATTTTAGACACAAGTTACTGAATAATTAGTAAGACATCAAACTTAAGAGAATCCTAAGAAATTAATTATAGTCTCTTCCAGATCAGCAATCACATTTCTTAAAAGGCAATTTTGGTCAATGAAGTAAATATCACTGAAAGCCACACAATCCCATGAAAGACAGGTTTTTGGTAGACCATATATTTTTTACTGGAATAGCTGAAAGGGAATAAAACGAAATAAGTTAGATAAATTATATTCTCGAAGAAACTATGCAAAACCACAGCCATTCAAAAAAAGGCACAAGAAAATAGCATTATGAATATAAATAAAAGATGCTGAGATCTATTTTACCTGGAATTCCTCATAAGGGTTCAAGAATGGATTGTGATAATTCAAAGCAACCACTAGTCCAATTGCAATCTGTATGCTCAACCATGGAAATAGATAACAAATGAGCTTTTCCATGATAATATTCTGAAACTTAAAGAGCCAAGACAGATAGAAAAGCTCAAAAAATAACACGTAATTGGAGCTGAAGACAGTAAATTTTTATTCAATAAAATGGAATGAATGATGATGATGATGATGATGATGATAGAATTGACAGCAACTTCAGTGATAGTGGTAGTGAAATGGTATAAGAATACAAAATTATGTTTTCCAGCAAATTACCGAAAAAGGAAAGCGTTAACAAATACGACAGGATCATTAACTTTTCATCTGTCCTGTAGAACACTTACTTAAGACAGGCATGCAATTTAATGCCCAAACATTGTAAACATCGAGAATAAAAACCATATGCACTTCAGAGATAGGAGGAAGAAGAATTGAGTTGTTTTCAGTCATCTAATAGTACAAGAATTTATAGTGCTAGACCTAGAGAGGAAAAAGGAAGTAAGATCAATTGACAATAAATACTCAATCAATCAACCATCTAATTAAATCAATCTATAGCTAATTGATAGCCTAATTGAATGAATCTATAGCTAATTGACAACTAGCTTTAACAAACATAATTGAAAGTGATAAATTCACTCAACAAAACCATCTTTCCAGTCACCAGCATTGTGAATAAAAGAAAATGAAGAAGTATGTCTAAATAAACCATTCGTTTACAAGATGTCAAGAAGTAAATAATATATGATATAAGTTGGGATACTTTTAAACTAAAATGGAGAAGAAACATGGAGTCCCAATCTACGAAAACATTAGATTATGACTGCTATCTAAAGGATCTCATTAAAGGAATTTTACAACATGTCAGCCTGAATTAATTATCACATTAACTCTGCACAAAAAATAAAATAACAGTTTAAATTTGATGAGGAAAGGAATGAATTCATAACCCAACCAGTCAACCAATTTCAGTCATGGTAAGAGATTCCATGATTCCAACCCAAGCAAATTGTAGAAGTAAAGGCGAGTACAGAAATCTAACACAAGCAGTAACTCCATAATACTACCACTTCCTTTCAGATTAGCAAGCAAAAATGATGACAAAAAATAACTGGATAGAAATAATATTTTGCATAAAATTGTGAGATTCATTTTTGAAACTAACCTGTCTATCTTTCATGTGGTACAGAAATGATCCCCCATACGTCTTGTGATCCAAAGGCCAACCCAATGTGTGAAGAACCACACCAGGTTTATGCTTGCTCTCATCAATTTCCCAAACCTGATCAAACACATCAAAGAGAACGTCTTAAAATTTTCTTGACTTGATGTTGTTTGGTCAAACTTGCCAACTAATAATCAGTACAATTTCTCAAAGTTCAATTATTTAAATTATTTATAATTAAAAAAAAAAAAAAAAAACCTAGAACCAGCAAAAAGAATATGTGTTATGGATAATAAATTTAATGAAAATATATTAAATCCCTATAGAGTCAAACCCCCAAAAACATGTAACTCTTATCAATTCGTTTGTTACCTCTTTAATTCCCAAAGCATAAGTCTGATGTTGTGCAGGCCTCAACTCTCTCAGTTTGTAATTTTTAATTATTTTCTGTTTAAAAGAAAATTCAAGAAAGTACTTTCCATTAGCATAAAGGTTGAGCATCAAAGCTTGCTGGAGTAGCAGCAAAAAATTCTTTTCTGCAAACCTCTGATAATGATCCCCGACATCCTTCAGCAAGAAGAGTTAAGCGCCCTATATTAGCAACACAGTTATTTCAAAAAGTTGACTTGAAGCTAAATTTATCGAGATTAAAACTTGAAAATTTATGTCCAAGTGCACTAATGTGTCATATTTAATTACATACTTGTTCATTCCCACATGATGTACAAGAATGTACACACACTTCCATGAAACATATATTAATTAAGTTTGTAGACGTCTTTAATTGTTACGCCACACAGAAAAAAACATGTATTGTAATGGAATGCACGCAATGGACTAGTATACTTAAGTCATGGTCCATTATATTTCATCCTGATCAAACTGATTGATTAAAGTACCTAAGAATTGCATTCTTGTGATCCAATTTTTAAAGTAGCATGTGACATAAGTTAACTTCCAAAATGACATGCTAGAAAAGTGCCTTCGTAACCATCTATGCAAAGCAACTTAAGTAACGCACTGACCTTTAAAGTGAACACCAAACTAAACTACCTGTCCTTTTATATAAATCTTACTCAGATGGCCGTTGAGGACAGCATGCATTAATATATATATGCACACTCTCTGACACTCACACAATGGAGCAACCGTGTAAATTTAAGCATTCCCTAGATTCAATATGATTCAGGTAGGGTATCACTCTCTAGGTAGACGTGACTCAAGCTAACACTAATAGAAACATGGTCAAGTACTCAAATTTATTCACAAGTTCTAAGGCTAACATCATATAATGACATCATATATAGAGTGTTATTTTTTGGGGACGAAGGGCACAATGCTACACCTTCAAGAAATTTATAAATATGTGACTCTCTATATTGTTGTTTGTAGATGTGCATGAGTTCATGTCTCTGTGTGTATGTGAGAAAGAGAGAGAGAGAGAGAGAGAGAGAGAGAGAGAGAGAGAGAGAGAGAGAGGCCTGCCTCTTAATTCTACACCACGCTGAAATGTATCCTTTTTCGAACCATCTTTAGCAATTCCCATATCATTTGTTCCAATGCCAATAACTTTGTTGTTTGTATCATATAGTACCTGACCAATTACAATAACCTGTCAAGTAAAAATCTAATGAATGTCAAGCGTTCATGGAGAAAAGGAGCACCTCACTTGCAGAAAAGCCCGGATATATTTCTACTCCTAATTCTTCAGCTTTCATTCCCATCCAACGCACTAACTGACTTAAACTGAATAATAAGACACAGAATCAAAGCTTCCAGAAAATAATTTCTGCCATTAAATGAAAAGATAAAAGTTGCAAAATGAACTAAATATTGAATAAAAAGTGAAAGATTATAGCAATGTGAGGAGTAACTCCTGTCCTGATATAACAACAAAAGCAAGAAGCATATTCGAGTTCCTTTTTTTTAAAGGCTGCGAAAGAATGAAAATGACCAAAGCTCTTACTTAAGTTATTGGAATTATACTACAAACCACCATTGGTTGAATAGGTATCAGATTTCAAGTTTTGTTCCGCTTCAGAATCAGATTAACTTACAACATCAGAAGAAGTTACAGTTACTCCAGAATAGTTAGCTACTATGAGTATATGACCCAAATAGTATAGATATAAATTCTAACTGTGATAATTGTACATAAGATATAACCAGTCTACAACATAATCAGCTAGATTATCAAACAAATTTTATGCTTCATACACCACAAAAGCAGCCACATAGTTCAATAAATTTCTTGAGAATGCAAGTTCAAATAATACGTAGAAAGAATAAATGAAAATTTGAAAAGATGCAATATTCATGATGCCTACTAAAATTTTTAGGTCATTTGATAAGTATCAGATTTGGATTAACACACTTTTCTAAATGCATATTCCAGGCATATTAATATGAGCATTACTACCTTATAACATAGTTTCCTCTGTTATGAAAAGGAGATGGAAGTGAAACAGCACGATCCTTGGTTAGGTACCAAAACTTGTCGGAAGAAACTGGGACACTGATGGGTGCCTGCAAAGAAGTTCACAAAGAAGGTATATCGGAATCAAAAAGTAGACAAGTGGTAATAAATTCTACATTTCTCCTTATCGCAAGGTGATGCAACCTCATACCTATTATTTTTCATTATTTTGCTATACTAGAGCAGATTTATGGATGTCAAGTTCAAAAACGAGAAGATCAGATAATCAATTATGTACCTTTTAGTTTGAATCGTGATTAATGTCATAAAGGAGCTACCGAAGAACTTGCCAAAACAAAGTTTGACTGAACTATATGATTGTAAATTTGTAATTAGTGCATATTTCATTATGGACTTTGAAGCAGCTTCCAGAAGTGTGTAAACAAAATTTTATTTAACTTTTGCATTGAATCAATTTCAGAAGGTCGGAGTAGTGGGCCACCACTGCAGCAAACATTATTAAAAAGTCGTTGATTTAATGTTAAGGTCAAACATTTAGTGATTCTCATATGCATAAGCTAGTTTACCATACATGTTACAGCTTTCAAAAAAAATATTATAACGTACAATTAAGACCTGTAAGAATTAGTAGGTAGACAGCAAAAAAGAGAACACCTCTTCCTGTTTCCAGTGAGGCAGTAGTTCATCCAATGCCCGGGGTTCAAAAACATTCCCGGATAGGATGTGAGCACCTATATTGACATCATGGAGGCATTAATCAGCAATATTAAACAACTAACTGAACTTGTAGATTCTGCAACTTGGAAAAAAAAAAACACAAGATGGCTAGCATCAATTTATGAACATACTGTCTCTCAAAAAAAATTATGAACATACTGATACCAAATGCATGGCACAGCGCCAAAAAGCTCTTGACAAATGAAATAATCGTTGAAGACAAGCACATAAAAGTTTTAAAATAAAGCTTTTGATCAAACTTCTTCGTGTAACGAATTGCAGCGATCGTTCAACAGTTAAAACAAATGGAACATAAATGATATCCATAAAACATAACGAGGTATCAGAGTACGACTAACTGAACCCACTTAGCCATCCCACTCTATATAGATCCAATATCTTATGAAATCAGCATGTAAGAAGTGCCTAAATATTTTCAACTCTATGTCTCTATCATTAACTTAGCAGCATTTTCCGCTTGCAGTATATTTCATCCTTGATGATACAGTCAGGACTCAGGTGTTCAGTATCCCGATAACTTCTCACAAATACAGTATTTTAGTTTCCATCCTTTTTTTAATATTTGCTACTCACATGTCTTTATATCTGCACTCCTAGAGTACACATATTGAAGAATTAAGTTTCACAAATCTTCCTTCATGAACTATAGGGGAATGAGACTATGAAATTTTCCCATTAACATCTTAAATTACAACATATCACAACAGAAATACCTGAAGACTCCACTATATGAAACAAACAAATAAAAAAGGTTACTCAAATTCATCTCAAGAAATTAGAAGAAATCTAAATAAAAGCTGAACCAATTCATTCTTGTTTATGATAGAATTTGTCAACATTGCATAACACTGACAAGCACAGTAATGAGAAGAGTGACAAGAAATAAAATGAAGAAACACTTTTTGAGAAAATAAAATCATCTAATAACAGAGTGAAACTAATGCAACAGTTACAACTCAATGACATTAAACTTGAAATTCAATTGAGATGTAACAGGTACTACAAGCCATATATCAGAAACTTTCACACAAGATAAAGTAAAAAGAAGTAGTAAATTCAAACGTAAGAATCACATTCATGAAATGAAGACGGAAACATACCTACTTCTGGACCTTTTTCAACAACACAAACAGATAAATCAACATTGTTTTGACGGCAAAGTTGCTTGAACCTGATTCCAGCCGACAACCCGGCGGGTCCAGCACCAACAATGAGAACATCATACTCCATACTCTCTCTGTCAGTTTCACTACTAAAACTCCGAAAAGGAGGCTTCATAAAGGAAAACCCAGTAGGGTTGCTATAAAATCTGCTCAAAGACGAGTACCCAGAGTAGAAAAACCGGTGAAAACCAAATTGGGAAGTTGGATTTTGATAGAAGTGGTGGTGAGCATATGAGGAGCCATTAGCAGAGTTAAATGGACTAAAGAGATGGGTGTAGAGTGACAAAGAGCTCTGGTGGCGTCTCAGAGAGTTGGATTTCGAAGAGATTGATAGAAACCTGTGCATGATTACACTATTAGTCTATTAGTTTGGTGATCAAGAGAATGTGTGTGAAGAAGAAGAAGTTGTTTATTTATTTGGAGTCGTGGGACTCGTGGGACTCGTGGTGGTTATACTATATATTAATCCATCGAATTTGACTTCAACTGACGTGTCAACCTCATCAAGGTTTGATATTCAGTGTTTTGATCGATTTGATCCATCAAGTTTTCTTATTTTTGTGTTTTTCGTTTTCGGTTTTTTTATACATGATTACTAATTTACTACCTACTTCTAGTTTAGAGTTACTGTCAATCATGACTACGGTTCGGTTCGGTTCGGTTCGGTTCGGTTTCGGTTTCGATTTCAAATTATCGGTTCCAGTTCTGAACTGAGTTAGAATTGGAATCGGAATCGGAACCGTGGACCGACGGTTTCAGTTCCAATTTGGTTCTGGCGGTTAGTCCAGTTCGGTTTACTTTTTTTTTTTTTACAATTTTGCTTAAGAAAAATTAAAAATAAAATAAAAAATATACATATATTTTCTAGAACCGGAACCGAACCGTGGGTTTCAGGACGGTTTTTTTCTGATGAGAACCGAAACCAAACCGAACCTTCAGCTCTACGGTTAAGGTTACGGTTCCAGAACCGGTTCCACGGTTCTGGTTACGGTTATGATTACGGTTACGGTTACGGTTACGGTTACGGTTCATTTCACACGGTTACGGTTCAGTTTCACGGTTCGGTTCGAACCGTGGTCATGTCTAACTAGTATGCCATAATGAATACTATATTTTTCTTATTTATATTTTTTTTTTTTCAAATGTATATATTAATGAATTATTTCATTAGGGGTTTAACCGGTAGATAAATGAGTTTAAAGTTTGGGTAAATAACTCTGAGGTGTAACTCGAATCTTACCGATAGCGAAAGTTTTAAATAAAAAAAAACATATTTAGATATGTAAATAGATAAATATCGTAAAAATAACGTAAAAATAATAATTAATAATAATAATATTTCTTCGATATTCATATATAAGTATATATAATATATATTGCTCTTCCAATTTTATTTCCTCGTGCTAGAGTCTTTATCATAACTAGGAAGTAAAAAAAATTGGAAGAGCAATATTATATATATATATAGTGATTTTCCAGTCAGTACGCACTGATATAATTTATATCAGTGCGTTGTATGTAAACCATTGATTATGGAGAAGTTTTGATAAATTCTAGTTAGTAGTTACAGAAAGGCAGACTTCTACTTACATCTTTGATTTCTTTCAGAAGATTTTTTATGATCTATGTTTTTATTAAGCGTTGCAGTATTAGATGCTCTAATTTATTAATATTATTGTTGATAACTATGATAGCAGTTCACATATTACTGATATTACTTATTATAAGTTTATTAATTGAGAAGTTTGAACAACAACTGAGTTAGGTATATAGGCTGGAATACACAGACATACCTGTATCCAGAGTGGTGTTAGGCAGGGTAAACTTGTGTTTAACAAAGCCACGTACCAACTAGTTAATATTCTACTTTTCTGTTATGATGAATATTGTTGATAGTATAAGTGCTATAGTCGTTAGATTAATAGAATTAGCTATTAATAATCCTGAAAGCTTAGAATCCATGAAGGAACATCATGTTAGTATGGTAGAAAGGATAGATAAAGCTCTGATACCAGTTTTAAGAGAGGGGTTCTGATCACGCAGGTCTTTCTTGTTCTCATGGTTTCTACAGATACAAAATGGATTTTCAAAATCCTCATACACTTGGAGTCAAAGTATGTAAATATAATGGTCCACATCCAACGCACTGACGAATTTATATCAATACGCACTGACTTGAAAATTTATATATATATATATATATATATATATATATATATATATAGTCTATTGAAATGTGGATACACATGATACGGATGTGTTGGAAATCTATTTCCAAACAACATGAGAAAATATATCTACTCCCATAAGTCTACTCGCATGTTACTGTGAATAAACACTATGAGAATTGAAACCCCAAGCATGAAAGAAGACTACTAAGTGCTTTAAACGTTGTAAGACCTTACGAGTTTAACCGGCACTTACAAAACCTCGCACTACAAGATTCTTTCAACGGTTTGTGATTTTACATATAAAAGTGAGCCTCGAACTTTTATCGTGAATGTGAAAGGAAAGTAGAAAAACACTTGAGGGAAGAGTAAGATGTTGTATTTCAATCTTCTTTTTAAACGTTTCATATATTTCTTCAGCTTAGTTAGCTAGTTGTTAAGTAATTATTATTCAAAGGATAACCGAATATCCCTTCTATTCATGTACTTTTATACAAATTTTATATGTTACAATTCATCTCTGAAACTATTAAAAAAATGCGTATGCGAATACATAAAAACTGTCAATTAAGGATGATTGAATTTTAATGTCTCTATTTATTAATCATTTTGTCATTAATCATCAAATGCAATCAATAGATGGAGATTTGTAAATATTTGTGTTCTTATTTTCATATTTTCTTACTTTATTTGTGAAATGTGAATCAGTGATTATGTTAAAATGGCAGCTGAACACACACTAGTGATATTAGATCAAGTACCTATGATATAACTGAGCAAGAAAAAGTTACAAATACAAGTCCACAACATAGAAGAACAGAATTGAAAAGTACAAAAACATGAAGAAATTATTACAAGAAAATGAAGATAGCTTTAAGGGTAAGACAAAGTAGCAATGTGGTTGTGAGCCACGGTTCCAATCCAAAGTTTGCCTTGAGCCTCTCTGACTTCACTCACAAGCTTCATCACATCACCTTTTTGGTCCTCAAGAACTTGCAGAATCTCTCCTTTCTCATTGAAAAGTGAGATAACTGTGTACATTCTCATTCCCATCATCCTAGCCAAGAATCTCATTGGGATTGGTAGCCGAAAATACACGCTCCGAATCCATGGATTATTTGACAGAACCTCTTGTCCTGCTGTCCTGCAACAATCTATTGCCACCCAGAATTCACCTCTCTCGTTCATTCTCACATTGTCCGGGAAACCTGGCAGGTCTGCAACAACTTCCGCACCTCCAGTTTTCGGACCATTTAGCCAGTATTTAACTAGCCTGATGACCTCATATCACACATTAACTGTTGTGAGAAATACATTATCTTAATTCTTATGTTATGCATTCTAGTTGACATGATTGAAAAAAAAAAAACACCTGCAGTTGGTAGTCTCGGTGAAAAGTATGAAGGTTTGGTCCTTGGATAATTGCACTCCGTTCGGAAAAGCCAGTCCATCTAAGACAATGTGAGTTGATTTTGTGGGAGGATCATATCTGAGGAGCCTACCAGTTGCTTCTCCTTCTAACAGAATAAAGAAATGGTTCCTGCAAACAAATTCCCATTAAGCAACTCTAAGTATGCAATTATAGTCTCAAGTGAATTGGTGTGCTAGCTTACACTCTGTTGTATCTCTTGCTGGTGTCTGTGAAGAAAATGGAACCATTTTTGTGGATGTCAAGGTCATTTGCAAACATGATTGAGTTGCCATCCACTTGAGTAGTTAAAGGAATGGCAAGTCCTCCTTCAGGACCAACAACAAGGAGACCATAATATGCATCAGCTATGTACAAATCTCCACTCTCTTTGTTGAATCTCAGCCCAAGGGGACGACCACACCATGTCTCATACTTCCATTGCTTGTATGTCGTTGAATCTACTCCTCTTGCACAAACCTTCTCTGACCTTTTATAATCAGCATATAACAAGGATAACAAAACAATATAATTAAGCGCTCATTCAACCTGACAGTGTGTATAAAAAAATGTACTAACTCACCAATTTGATGTTACTGTAGCAAATGTTTGCCATCCAATAGCCTGACCCATCCATCTTACAATGCGACCATCGGCTAGTCCAGTGTAAGGGCCGCGACCCAACCCATCAAACTCCAAGGATTCAGGACCAAACACTTGATCTACAAACTCCAACTTGCCATCCCCCAACTTGCTGTGATTGTCTCTAGGCCAACTCTGCATGACTTGCTTGTATGGAGCAATGTCATGTTTGACAGGCTTGAATTCATGGCCTCCAATAGGACCCATTTGAAGAGGGTCCATTATCACAAACCCTAATGCTAGAGCAAGAATAACAATGAATGGATGCTGTAAAAATGTTTCATCTTTGAGAAAGATTTTCTTCTCCATCTGGTGTGGTTTTTGGTTTCTAGGTTAGAGAGAAAAAGAGAGAAGAAGAGGGTTATGGTCAAGAAATGTGTGGCTTGGTCATGGAGTTTGTGGAGGAAAGTCTAATTATGGGTAAGGAGTTAAGAGCAGCATGCATTGGTTGTGATATAGAGTTGTGGTTTCAAGTAGGTTGCCTATTGTTTGACATGTGTTTTGTATTTCTGTTTATAATTGAGTGAAGAACCATTTTCTTGGTTGCCTATTGTTTATAATTGTGGTTTGGAGTACGTTGTCTACTTTGATTTCGGTGAAGTACCATTTTCTATGACGTGTAAAATTACTAAAAATCATCTTGTAAAATTGGAAAAAAAACAAACTACAAAATTGAAAATAAACATATATGCATCGTGTTCGAGATGGAGGATTTGGTGGACGATTATTTCCTCGTATTGTTTTTTCTTATTTATTCTATTTTTTATCTTAGTTGCTCGTATTGTTTTTTTCTTTTTCAACATTACTAATAAGATTTGAGGGTTTATATATATATAAGTTAATCTAGAAAACAAAGAAAACACAAAAGTTGTCATAATTTACAACAAATACAAAACAAATATACTTTTTTTATGACCATAGGTTATGATCAAAAGTATTTTCTATTTACATAAATTCTTACACAATTTTCGAACAATTGGATTCATGGACTTTGGATGATTAAGGTTAAAACTTACTAGTCCAAATTTCTACGTACATTATTTATACATGTGTGATCCAATCTCAACTGTTGAGGGAAAACACACTTGAGGATTGAGAAGGTACCAAGAATGAGAATGAGAATGAGAGTTTGAAACTGAGACTTTGGTGGGTTAATATTGGATTGGTTGTTTGGATGAGTAGATTGGGCTAATTAGTAATGGCCCAGAATAAGAAACCAGATCTAAAGCCCAACTTATAAGTTCAATCTTTTATATGCTTTGGCTGTAAATTCATTTGTTTTTTCTTTCATCACAGTATGGACTATTCCTCTTGCACTCTTGCACTCTTGCTGATACCTTTGCAAGAATGAAATTCATTATTATAAATGACTCGAATGAAATACAAAAAAAAAAAAAAAAAAAAAGAAAGCAACTTGGTACATATTTCGGTTTGCTTAGTTACAATAGGGTATTTTTGTGATAAATTTCCTTTTAGTTAAAAAAAAGAATGAAATAACAAATATGGGTCACTTTCAACTATATATATATATATACCACTGATCGATGAAATTTCATAAATTTTGATGAGATATTTGCATGAATGATAAGAAAAATAAAATGTACTGATAAAGTTTTTAAAAAAAAATCGATGATATTAATGGAACCTAGATTTATTGCATGCATTTTAGTAAATATGAATTCGGTGTAACTTTCAAACTCATTCCATATCAATAAGATTATAAAAGAAAAATGAGTGATTTTAACTTGACAAATCTTTCCACTCTTTAAGTGACTTGAGAGATTTTGACAAAGTAAAGAAGCGATTACCCTATAATTAATGATTAATATATATATTAGTTAAAACACATGCAAATGATATGTTCGTATTTTTGTGTTTTCATGGATGCATTTGTATGTATATCATTCATTATTTGTTATATGTAAAGAAATCGATGAACAAATATAACACAAAAAGAAATGTGGGGGGTTGAGTAATAATAGTGAAAAGTCTTATCTAAATGAAAGAAGAGAAAAGTTGTTTTCCACTAAATAATGTTGGAAAAAAGTGAGAAGATGAGTAAGGTATGTGTATGAAAAGGAGAAATATGCTATTCAAATCGATGGACATAAAGGCAAACATGGGATCTAGTTGGTACTCTTATGTTTGCCACCAAAGTCTATTCTTGACCCCATTTTTCTTTATCGTAATTTTTATTTTTTTATACACTTTCTCACAACATTCTCATCCTTCAAACTCTTGTTATAGTATTATTATACAACTTTTTTTTTCTTTATAAAGTTTTTTCTCCTTAATTTATTTTCCATTTACCTATTGATCAATATGACATGTACTTGTAGTACCTGAAACTAATTTGCCACAACCCACTTTTTTTTTAAATCATTAAAAATATACTTAAAATGGTTTCTTAAAATGCATTTGAGAAAAAGTTGAGGTGATTCACTGGAATCATATTTACATTAATGAGATTTTCAGAAAACACTTTAAAAATATATGTTAACTTGAAACACCATTTCTATAAAACACTCCCAAATACAATTTCAAATGCAAAAACTATACCTTCCAACCCAAAGTATAAAAAAAAAAAATTAAAAAAAAAAAAAATGTTATGGTGAAGACAATCCGTATGTTATGATAGAATAATGCTAAATCCCATAAAGTATTTCATGTCAAAATATGCATGTGGCATGTGCATTATAATCACCATGTTAATTTTGAGATGTTTGAGATGATATTATGAATTTAGACAATCTAATGTACCTCCTAATAACAGCAAAGGAAACTTTGAATCTAATAAAAGAAACTTGGATGTAATAGGTGGACATCAGTCATGTAATTTTCTACCCGTCAGCAACTGATCATCATGACAACATGATTTAATTTCCAAAAAATATAATAAAAAATAGACACATCTTCACACATATAGCACCCTTTTACTTGAAAGGTGATCGAGTTTGTAATATATATTAAAGATCACAATAACTAACCTTTCAAATTCTTTTTTTTTTTTTTGAAAGAAAACTTTTCAAATTCTGATGATCCTTATTTGGAAAGTACACCATTTTTTTTTATTGAATGAATATATATGATCACCTCATGCACACTACACTACCAACCATATGCCCCAACATAAACTTTAAATAAATCCCGAGACCTGTTACGTCCATTGCAAGATCAGCTCTGACCAATTGGGCAATCCCTTAGGTTTTATAGTTTATTACCTATTTTCAATTTTTTTTAATCACTTTTTATTTTTTGACCTTCTAATTTATCTGAATTATTATATATCAACCTAATATATATCAAACCTAGTTTTAGGTTTGATATTGTAACATGAGCAGTTAAATAAATAATTTGGTGCACACATTCTCTTCCATGTTTATGGTGGGATTTGAGTTTCATCATATATATTTATCAACATATGTGAGGAGATTTTTCTCTTGATTTGTGGGAGTGGAGATTTCAGCCGATAAAGCTTAATTTTGTCAATGACTCCAACCTGGACAATGACAATCTGAATGAGTGTATTTTAATATCAAATAGATGTGAAATATACCTTATAGATTTATATTATATAATTGATCATCGGCGGTATGCTTCCAAGGCAGTAGGTAAAACCCTAATTTGTGTTTTAGCAAAAATTCCCACATTCTTATATATGCCAATACATTAATTGGATGCAAGATATATTCTTTTATAAATTTTAGGAAATAATGAATCAAAATCAATTAATAGTATTACATAGGTTTTGCTTCAAATAGCCTCCAACCCACTTATACGAATATAAAATATCAAGAAAGATACATACATGAAAATTAAGGAAATGCATATTTGTATAGTTCATATCAGCTTAGGCAATTCACGCCATTTTTTATCTGAATAAGTCGGATCAGAGATCAAATCCTGCAGGTTGTGTAGTCTGCTCTGAAAATGTTGCAGACTACTTGTACTTAAACAAATTTATATATATACAAACATGCGTGTGTGAAAGACTGAAAGAGGGCATGTTCATGGAGGCCTATATATGATGAATATTATCCATATTAATTTCATCTCAATTAAATGCAAATATGAAAAAATAAATCGATACAAAATCTCACTAAGAGATGGGAGGAAAGAAATCGATGAAACAATCCAAGTGGAAAATAATGGGATATGGTATGGAAATAATGATAATAATAATAATAATAATAATAAAAAAGAGTAGTGGCACATACATAAGTTTGCAAACACCTTCAAACAAGAACAATGATCTAAAGCAGAAAAAAAGGCAACACAAACTCCCAAGCATAAAGCTTAGCAAAAAGCTGGACATGATCTTGCAATAAACTAGTACAAATATGCATGAATAAGAAGAAATATTGCAAACTAAAATTCATCTATTTTTCATGGCTTCCAACTTGTATGCATAAATCCCATCATGCCATGCTATATATCTAATAAAGCTTGAACTTTTGAGAACTTGAATGGTTTTTTTGGCCATTAATTTTTTAGGGTTTCCAAGCAGAAGCCCACATAACTGGTTCTTCTTTCCATGTTAAGTAAATTCCTGAAGAGTCAGGATGATGATGATCTCCTTGTGGCAGTACAAGTCCCCACCCACCTCTATACCTCTTTAGCAATGCTTTGACATCATCAAGAACATCATCACTGAACCCAACTGCTGAAAATGACTCCTTGAGCTTCTCACACCATTGGCTTCCTCTTTCCCTTCTCTCACACTCTTGATCTCCACCATTTTCATGTTCATCTTCATCATCATCACAAGCCAAAACCCTAACTATGCTCCTTGAGCACTCCCTCTCCAACATCAACCTTTCATTGCTTGTTGGGACAAAGCTCTCTTCTAGCATCTCAAAGTACAATGTGTAGAATCTAAGGCACTCTTCAAAGCACTTGACATAGTCATAGCTAGAGCTTGTAAGATCAGCTTCTTCCTCAACAACTGTCACAACTTTAGGCCCAAGTGAGTGAAACATCTGGATTAGACTCCTCCTTTCCTCTACTGAAACTCTTCTTAAGGCTCCAATACAATTCACAGCTATTGCTTCATCTTCTCGAACACCTAGTCCTTCCTTGGTGAGCTCTCCTAAGCGATTTATCCCACTTATCACATTGAACTCAAAGGGAACACCCATCAACCTAGCAAACTTCTCCATTCTTTGGCCTATTTCCTTCATGACTGATCTAACTATGTTAGCAGTGACCACAACAGTCAGCTTCAAGTGTGGAGTTTCGTCGTTTCTTGTAGCCAAAGCTTCCAACAAAGTAGGCCATTGAGTGCAAAGTGTGTTACTTATATCAATTATATGAAGTTTGGTTTCTCCATCTAAGGCCTCTAGAATTGCACCATTTGAAGCTACATGACCAAAAGTTGTCCATGGACTCACCTCTTGGAACTTTAGAATCAACTTCCTAGCTGAATCAAAGGAATGGCTCTTCTCAGCAACTGAGGTTAGGGTTTTGTAGCATCTGTGCCCTGATTCTGTAGCCTTACAAAAGAGAGCTTGAAGGAAATAAGAGGCCAATTTCTGATCACAATCTCCATAAGGTGAAGAAAGCTCGTTTAGCTTCCAAAGAAGGAGATGGATTTTGTTAGAGTCCTTGTCGGAGATGGCTCTAGCACATTCCTTGAGAAGTTTTGATGCCCATCTGTCGGCTGTTGTGGTAGAGGGCTCGCCGGAATCCGATGATCGGCTTGTGGAGGTGTTGTGGCTGTTTTGTGGGTGGTGGTGGTGATTGGTGTTATTGGTTTGCATGTTTATGGATATAATCTGATCATGACCATTATTATTGGTGTGGTGGTTGTTGGAAGAAAGGAGGAAGTGATGATCAATTTGAGTTGGGAGATTTAGTTTTGGAGAGAAGAGAGTTATGTCCATGAGTTTGATCAAGGGAGGCCCCCCTTGACTCGTCACTCTTGATGAGTCCAAAACTCATTTTCATTTCAAATGCCCAACTACATAAACTATGGTTTTTAGGAACCCTTACTATTATTCTAGTTTTTATGTCCTTTTCATCTTAATTATATATTATTAGTAATTTTATTAATAGCTTTATGTAGTTTTGAGTCCCCATAGCTATATACTTTCATGTGCAAGTAATATGGACCTACAATGCCTCCTCTATGACAATGATTTCCAAATCCAAAAATTTATGTGGATTCTACTTCGTGTTTTTTGTTTGAAAATAACTATGCATGGAAGATGGAACTATGGAAGAATAGAAGGATATCACTAATAAAGACTTAAAATAAATCGATCAAGTACAAATATAGATTCTTGGAAAATGAGCAATATAATACATTAATACTACTTAATTCTTATAATATATATGGTTCTCAACAGAAAGATATACAGTTCACTTTTAAAACTAAAAAAAAGTACACATGAATAACAAAAGAAAAGAAATATAACAGAATAAATAGTAGCATGGAATTTAAATGCACCCGGAAGTACTCAATAAAGTAACATAAACATAAACATAATATTTTAAATGAGAAAAATAATTGATCAAGTTGATCGATGTTATCATCAACATAGTCACTGGGGTAGTGTAGGGAGTTTTTGGCTGGGAATAAAACATATATTCTCAATTTAAAATAAGTTAATGGGATTCCCATTGTTGAATAGCAACTGCATTCTGCCAAAGGAATGCTAACAAACAACATATTTTTTTTTAGATAATGGAGACAAAGAGATGCTGATAAATGCTATAGTATACAATTGACATAGACAAGATTATTAGTGTGATGATGATTTGGTTTGATTAGAATATTTCACCTCAACTAACAGCTTAATTTATTTGTCAACTTTACCAGTACTTAATGAAGATAATTGATTTTTGTTCTTTCTCCTATTAAAATTACTGTGTTACGTTGTTGGTTGGAGTTTTTTTTTTAAGTTTTGTTTGAGGATGTTGGGGTGATTATATAATGATGAGGAAGAAGACATCCCCTTGGCCTGGCAGTATCTGGTATATATAGTTCCCTACTGAAGTCTACAATTCAACTTATATATGCATGTGTCTCTAAAATCTAGGTTGCTGCTTTGTATATCAACACTAGCTAGCTATATTCCGTTAAAAAAAAAAAAAAGGTCCTTCTATGAAACATATTCGGATGTTTCAGAGGATATATTCTTTGACCATTCTAATATTTAGACTTATCGTAGGTAGAGATTCGAATAGTTTAAAATTTCACATATCATAAATTTCTTAAAAATTTAAAATTCGTTATAAATTGCTCTTGAAACTAATTTGTCAATTGAAAAAGACACAAATTTAATCAACAGGGCTGCTGGCAATGTTTCTCTTATAAGCATACGTATCAGTACACTTTTGTCATGCAGAGACAGATTTGCCCCACTTGATTTTTTTTGTGTATGCTAATAAATTTATTAAAACATACCTTTTATTATTAATTTTACAAAAAAAAAAAAAACTGATTCAATCTAAAAACTATGTATATTTTTATAAATTATATTGCTTTAAATATTATTATTTGTCTTTCAAATTTAAGTTTAATGTAATAATACATGGTACGGCTGTAAAAATTGAGTGCTACATTAAATATGATATCTGATTTATTAAAAATCTCATTGAAGTTTAGGATTTGTCTAAATATTTACCAAAGAGGTATTTAGTTAAATTTCATTTTGTTAGTTAGCTAAAGTTTGATTGGAATTTATATATATATAAAAACTTCTAGTAACTTTTTTTTGGTAAATCAATTAATTTTGTTGAAACTTGAAATTATAAATATTAAATTCGAAAATAACAACAAAATTTGTATATTTAGATGTTAGCTGTAGCTTTGTTTTTTCAATTAATAACATTTCCTTGTTCGGTCTAGACATCAAGGTTCACCTATGAAAAAAAAAAATCTAGCACCCACTAACTTTTAATCATGATTACGTCTATATTACCATGTCAATAACATAATTTCAATCATAATAATATATATGGTTAAAATGTAATAATATATATTAGTATGCTCAAAATATGTTCATAGTATGTGTTCATGGGAGAAAAATCGAGGTTGTCCGAATATAATTCTAAAATTGATGATTTGTTGAATTACTGCATGCCGCCTAAGAGAAAGCCATGCCCTAAGTGAATATCAAATGTATATATTATGTTAATATATAAATCAACCCCAGTCAAACAAGTTTCAATGGAGTGTAAAATTTTCTACTTTTTAATAATAATAATAATACAATAACCATCACCTGGTGGATTAATTATACACTAATCAATTTCCATTCAAAAGGGTTTTGAACTTGACAATTGAGTCTTTTGTTATATTAATACATGGACGGTGATATTTATTGTCAATTCAATCCTTCTCATTACTTGCTTACTCCAATTCAATCCTTCTCATTATTTGCTTACTCCATAATCTAAGCTTTGTAATTAATAATAGAATATCAATTTAAACTAATATATATACTATATCATTGTCACAAAACGTACAAGCGGTGTTCACATTGCTTTTAAGAGGTAAAGAAAGAGTTCGAATAACATAAATATTGATAAATTATAAAAATATATATAGCTTAGATTAAACAATAATATATATATATTAGATTAAACACAAATTTCTCTTTGGAAATCATTTAACTTAGTGAAATATCTTATAATTATACAAGAGGTTTTGAATCTCTCTCATACTTGGTTTTTGTGTGACATAAAATATGTCATTTGTATTCTTAAAAGAAAAACACAGTGTTCCCTACATTTATCTTAATAACACATTTAATAAGAAAAAAATTGGAATCTTATAATGTGAGAACCATGTTAGATGTGTGGACAAATAATATATAAAACAAATTAAATATAATTCTATAGTTATATATATATATTAATATAAGTATATAACATGTAAAAATTTGGCTGTCGAAGGTGAAGTAACCAAAAATCATAAAATGGTATCTTTAATGAAGCTTATTCCTTGCTAATGATTAGACAAAAAGACAAAGTTGAAACTAGTGTTTTTCCAATACAACATTGGAGAAAATGTCTTTGCCTCATCTTTTTTTTTTTTCTCCTTATCATCTTTCTATATAAAAATAATAATATTTTATTTTATTTTATTTATTTTTAAAAAATAAAGATGGCCAAGTAATGTGATTTCATCATGTGGTCCATGACATTTCAGCCTACATTGTCTTCATGCATGTGTGTTTCTCACATAATCACATAATACATTTTGATTGCAATAACTATATATATATATATATATATATATATATATATATATATATATATATATATATTAAAAAAGAAAATAAAACAGAAGTAGAGACTAGAGATATATAATTAAAAAACAAAGTTTAGAATTTAATAAGTACGTATGTTTGCATGATAAAACCATAAAGCTAAATATTTATCGTCAACTATACTCTACCATATGTAATAATATAATTATTAATTAATATCAAGAAGGTTTTTAATGGTAACCACTTTTTTGCATTTTTTTCTGTTTTGCAAAAGTCAGTTAAAAATAAAACAAAATAATCTTTTCGAACCAAACAGAAAATAGTTTTTTCTGTTTCCTTTTCTTTTCTATACACTGCTTAACAAATACTTTTCTTAAAGTGTTTTTCAAATTATTAGAAAAACACTCAAAAAAATTTCTTAATAATTAAGTATAGGATAGTATAGGATATGTATTTATTTTTCGGAAAGCATTTTAATTGCAATAAAGATATTTGATTTTGTTTTTATTTTAATATTGGCCAAAGTATGCATAGTGAAACAAGAAATGGTATTACATACTGCCTAAAACCATGGGAGATGATATTGATAGGTTTAAATTTCTTAATAGTTTGATTGCAATTGTTTGACTGATGAGATGACTTTCATATATAACAAGTGAATGTTAATCCAATTAAAATTTAGGGTTCATTTGATTCATAATTTACTGTAAAATAATGTTTGTTTAAAATTTGAACAAATTATACAAAACTTCCATAAGGATTGTTCTTTTACACGTAGAAACAACTTCACCTTTATTTGACATCTACCTGACCGTTAAACGTGAAAGTTGACTATTAAAAAAATGATAAAAGATAAAAATACCCTTGATTCACCAAAAATCTAAAAGAATTAATTACATCAAACTCCTTTGAGGTTTATTTTTTTACATACAAAAAAAATTATTGATAAATGACACTCACATCCATTACTGTTAGTCAAAGTTGGTCAGATTAAACCGTAGACCAATTTTGACTATCAAAACTAAGGATAGTTTAGTCATTTGAAGCATTATATATATATATATTGAATAAATATTTTAAAATGAAGATTTTTAAAGGTATTTTAAAATGAAGATTTTTAAAGGTATTTTAAAATGAAGATTAAGTGGAAAAAAATGTTTTTAGAATTAAGAATTTTTGTGAAAAGAAAAATATGATTAATTGAAAATTAAGAATTAAAAAAACGGGTTTTCATTAAAAATGAACAGTCCAATCTAATTTAAAAAATATTAAAAAAAAAGAATTAAAAAAAAATCTTAATACCTTTAATAGTTCATCGGTTCCGTCAACAACACAAATCATAATCCCTTCCTAATTTGCTCGATCTCTTCCATGAGAGATTAAACTAGATTTTTTTACCAAAATATAGTCAGTTCGCCAGTTCCATCAACAACACAAATCACAATCCCTTCTTAATTTGGTACAATTTGTTCAAAAAAAAAAATAAAGGCTCAATATCTATTTATAAATAAGAAAAAAATATTTTTTCCCAAAGAAATAAAATTATTTTTTAAAATTTTTTAATAAATAGAAAAAAAATAAAAACAAATTAGAAAAGAATTGTGATTTGTGTTGTTAAAGGCATTACGATTATTTTTTAATTTGAATTTCTTTCATATTAGATTGGTCTGTCCATTTTTTTAATGAAAAATTCTGTTTTTTTAATTTTCAATTAATCTTATTTTTCTTTCCAAAAAAAAACTTAATTTTAAAAACACTTTTTTTTTCACTTAATCTTCATTTTAAAATATCTAAAAAAAAATCTTCATTTCAAAATATTTATTCATTTTTTAATATATATATATATATATATATATATATATATATCATTAATATTAAAATCTTCCCCTCACTTTTGAAATATTATTGGATTTATAGTTATAAATACTTTTATTTTGGAATCCTCCACTATAGATTAACATCGTTAGCATTCCATTTGTGTTGGCTGAGTTTGACCGTTAAAAAGTCTAAAATATCTACATTTAAGCTTCAATTGTATGAATTTACAATTACACCGTCGTACGTTTAACTAAGAAAAATTATTAAAATGATACAAAATGTGGGAATGTACACTTGCAAAGTATAAGTTATTGTGGATAATTTTATCCCAAAAAACTTTACAAATGAACCAAAAGCTTTGAAAAGGAACCAAAATATGTATTTATTTATGTATTTTATGTATTTTTTATAAATCCAAGAAAATACTCATTTTCAATGCTTTTGGTTCATTTGTAATTTTGTTATTTTTAGGGATAAAATTTTCCACAAAATAACTTCTCCTTTGTAAGTTAACATTATCACATTTTGTATTATTTTATTAATTTATTTGGTAAAAGTATGAGGGTATAATGGTCAATTCATAAAATTATTACTTAAATAGAGATATTTTAGACTTTTTAACAGTCAAACTCAATCGACACAAACAGAATGTTAAGGGTGTTAGTTCATATGGGAGGTTTCTAAAATAAAAGCATTTGCAAATATACATCGAATAATAGTTCAATGGTGAGGGGAGGTTTTTAATATATATATATATATATATATATAACTTCTCCTTACAATCCACAAATTATCTATTTATACTCCAATTTAATTATATTTATTAATGACAATTTTAACCCTAATTAAAATTAACAAACAGATAAAAATAAAATAAAGACACTCCAAACTAAAGTAATATATATATTAAAAAGTCAATACAAATACCTTGTTTTATTTATATATATATAATAGATATACGTAAATTTGATTTGTTACATTTAGATTCGATTAAACTCATAATTTCTAAGACTAATGAAATAATTAAAGTTTTATAGGAAATCACATACCTACAAAACTAACAAAAAAATAATTCATTTTTTTTAAACACGGTACTCATTTTTTGAGTTTTTTTTTAATATATACATATATACGGTTCCAAAAAAATAAGCTTATTTGTAAGTATTTTTTCTTAACTAAAAAAATGGTGTTGCTTGAGAAAGAATGAGGATGGAAAATTAGATATGTATATTGGAGGAGATAGTGTTTAATATGTAATATTTAATCTAATGATTTATGAGTGCAAAAAGATGAAAAGGATAATCTTGGAACACTATGAAGTGTCTTTAAAAAAAAAAAATTAAATTTTGATAATGGAGTGTCTTTAAAAAAAATGTAAAAAGAAAAAATTGGACTATTAAAAGAAGCTCTCATATTTAAAATGCTTCAAATGACTAAACTATCCTTAGTTTTGATAGTCAAAATTGCTCAACAGTTTAATTTAACCAACTTTGATTAACGACAGGAGATATGAGTGTCAATTATCAATACAGTTGAATCTATATATAAATGAGCAAACCTTTAGAGAGTTTGGTATAATTAGTTCTTTTAGATTTTTGGTGAATCAAGGTATTTATATATGTTATCGATTTTTAACAGTCAACGAGTGTCAATTAATTGTAAAGTTGAGTGTAAAAGAATAAACCTCAGGGGAGTTTAGTATAATTTGTTCTTTAAATTTTATTAAAATATTCATGACCTAATGATATGACATAAATTCTATGATTAATATTAAAAATCTCCCCTCACCATTGAACTATTATTAGATGTATATTTACAAATGCTTTTATTTAGAAACCTTGCCTACGAACTAACACCCTTAGCATCCCTTTCGTGTTGACCGTTAAAAAGTCTCAAATATCCTTATTTAAGCTTCAATATTATAAACTGACTATACACTCATACTTTTACCAAATAAATTAATAAAATGATACAAAATATAAGAATGTTAACTTACAAAGGAGAAGTTTTTTGTGGATAATTTTATCCCTAAAAATAACAAAATTACAAATGAATCAAAAACATTAAAAATGAGTAGTTGCATGGATTTACTAAAAAAAAAATACATAAATACATACATATTTTGGTTCATTTTCAATGCTTTTGGTTCATTTGTAATTTTGTTATTTTTTGGGATATAACTTCTAATTTGCAAGTTAACATTTTCATATTTTGTATCATTTTATAAATTTTTATTATATAAACGTATGAGGATGTAATAATCAATCCAAACAATTTAAGCTCAAATATAGATATTTTAAACTTTTTAAAGGTCAATTTCAATCAACACAAACGGAATGCTAACGGTATTAGTTTATAGGAAAGATTTTTAAAATAAAAATATTTATAACTGTACATCCAATAATAGTTTCAAAGTGAGAGAAGGTTTTTAATATGAACCTTAAATTATAACTAACACACGCCACGGAATTCTATAAAAAATTTAAGAATACAAAAATTCAACGAAGTATGTGTTTGAATAAATGGCACCTAATTACGATTTTCAAACGCATCTCAAGTTAAACCTAACACTTGATGTTGAACAGTACATTTATGGTCTTGATCGCAATGACAATTTTACGGAAATCATCATAAATTTAATCGCTGAACCAAGTACTTCAAGTAATCAAGTATATTATTGAAATACTGATTTTTAGACCGTTAATTCAACACCCTTTAAAATAAATAATCACCAATATCTTTCAGAGAGCTGAGTGCTCTGTTGAGCACTCTAAATGTACAACCTAAAACATGTTGATTTAATGTGGAAAGTAAAAGGAAAGTAAAAGGAAAGTAACGAGGAAAAGCACTTCACAGAAACTACTTTCTCTCTTTTCTTTCTTTAAAACGTTTTTTATTTTCTATTCTTTTCTCGTCAAGTTATGAAGGCTTCTAGACTTTTGCACTAGAGTCTACAAGTCTTGCCAGAAAAGCCATTCTGGGTTTCAATACATCAAAGGGGCCTGAAACTGACCATAAACACCTGTAGTCAAATTTAGTGGAAATTCAGTAATATTCAGTTTTTTGACTTTTATGAAAGGTAATTGTGATTTTGTATTCCAAAGTTACTTTTATCCTAAATCTCAAGAAAAAAAAAACCTTCTTTTTTCCAATCTCTTTCTTGATGAATCCTTCATTTATATGGTAGAATTGAGTTCATAAAATCGACTGCCTTCAACATTCATCAAAACTCTTTGACTTGTTGAGTTTATAAGAAGTGTTTCCAAAACTTTATCAAAATCCTTTCATGTAGTTATTTTTTTTTCAAAAAGCCTCCCACAAAATTCTGTGATTTCAAAATTCATCAAAAACTCTTTCCTAAATTGGCAAAATCTATTATTAATCTTTACTAATATTTATCAGAAACTTCTTAAGAGCTTTCCAAAAACAAAGAGTATGATTTTTTGTTTGCTGCCTCTTATACATAGCTCAACTGGTAGATTAACGAGTTTAAGACTAGGACAAATGACTCCAAATCAACCGATGGAATCCTACCATTGGCAAAAGCTTTTAAAAAAAATAATATGGTCTAAATAAATGGAAAGACGGATACCGAAAAAAAAGAGCTTTTTTGATAAATTACTAAATCACACGAAATTGATAAGATCGAATTTCTTTTTTCCTTTTCAATGATACTAAAATAGTATTGAACGGAGCAAAATCTAAATAGAAAGTATGCATTCAATGTACACAGATTAAGAAGGGGAAGATACAAGTATGATGTGTGATGGAAAAACCAAAGAGGCACATGATATGTCCCAGCAAAAGTAGAAAGAGGTACAACTTTAGGGGGTGATGTTACACATCTCCACTAATTTTTTGGTCAAAATCAAATGAATAAGCTGCATTTTTCCTGTCTAGATTGTTCTTTCCGAGGAGTTTTTAAGAAACTTCAAAGAACAAGCCTAAATGATCACTGACTGCCACAATATGATAAAAATTAAATAATAATAAAAAAAAAACATTTTGTTTTTGTTAAATGTAAACAAACCTAGTTGATTTCATAATGCTTAAGAAACATTCTTTTGATATTATGGCAACTATTATCTCCTACTGTTGTCACAGATCTCCCTTAAAAGGAAAAGTAGGTAATGGACAAAGAATCGAACCAACCACCAACCAAATCAGCCTAACCTCTGTCGGAGGTAGCCCCCAAATATATCACATTAGAAGTACTCATATCCTTGTTAAGGATTCAAATATATACAAAAACAAACATGTACGACCGTACCAACATAACATTATATTACGGAAATTTGAAGGATAATGAAGAATATTCTATACTTCTACTGTCATTAAGAAAGAAATAAAGGGATAACCACAGAATTCAATGTATGGTAAGCTTTTTTTTTTTAATTTAATGTAAAACCAGAATAACCTATTAGATTTCTAAAGATAAAGCCTCCAGGATTTGGCAAATCATATAAAACAATGGGACCGAAGTGATTTTCAGAGTGGAGTAAGAATCACAAATTCAACAAACGTCACTTTTCCATGAATAAAGTATATGCACACATGTGGGTCAAGGATAGCAAATGTCCAAAAGGGAAAATATAGTCAGCAAAGACAACAGCTAGAAAAATGCGCAACACCAAAAGAAGATTTCTCATACAAGTAAAATGTTCAAGTAACGTTCATTAGCCTAGGGTTATCACAAACTGGATTAAGAATGAACAGCATCTGCAATTACTCAACAACCAGAAGTGGTTTCAAATTTATTCAGTATGCTCAAATGGATGAAACAGTAAAAGCTTTCAGTTTGTTCCTGTGAAAAGTGTGGGCATTTTTCTTGCATATATTTCATAATAGCAAAAACGGAGGTATGATATCACTGTTTCTATATCAAAAGCGCATATGTTATCAGCCTATAACTTCAAATCATAGTTTGATTTTAACCACCAAATTTAGGCAATGCTCCTAATAATTGATGATTTACATCACACTGACAGCTCAAGTAGACACTAGTCACACTACTACCTTAAAAGAAAAGGCAAACCAATAATGACAACATCACATCATAATCTACAAATCTACAATCTCCTCATAATTTGTGTATTTCGGGCCTTCTAGATATCTCGGTAAGTCTTTCAATTAAAACATATGAATCGATAAATTGCATAGTATAACAATAATGCCACCAAAAATTGAAGAGAAAATAACTCCATGTTTATATGTTATGGACAAGACAGGGGACTGACAGATTAAGAACTGAAGCGCCTAAAATGGGGGTAAGCAATAATGCTATGCTGTAGGATCAAATGATTTTATTGTTTGATAATTATTAAAGTGAACGAAACAGAAAATGTCTTTAGCTACTGTATGTTGCATCTCTTCAAGAATCCTTAAAAGATTAAAATTCATATATCAACCGCCCACAAGATAACTACATACACTGCATGCTCATGAAAAGAGGTCACTGATTTTGATGGCTCAAGAAGATATTGTTTTGAAGAACAAGTCAGATAAACCAACTTGAAGACTACATAAACAGCGGTATTTAAAACTTGTCCACCTGAGGGGGCAGCTTGATGCAATATTGACGCAAGCAGATCCATATGAAAGCTCTCGTAACAAAGTGACCTACAAAGAAAATACTTGGCTGTCATATGATAAGAGTAAAGTTGCTCACCATTGTGGTCACCATCATTGCCGTCATCATCAATCAAGATCTATCTACATTATTTTAGCGTCGGCTGCACAGTTTACTACCATCTATCAATTGTTTCTACTTGCAATCATTTTTTTTCCTGTAGTTCATGAGATTGTAAATTGAAACAGTTGCATAAATTACGGAGCTATCATTGCTACCGTCATCATGACCATTATAATTCTTATTACCAAGACAAAGCAAGAACTAGCTACTACTATCCAAACACTATACCATTTACTTACTAAATAAATTGATGGTCACAATATAGATTTAACGGTGTCAAACCTACAAAATTAAGATTTCTTCAGACATACTTCACTCCAACATCATACAGTAACTATTGCCGACCACTTAACTCAAGAATTTTATATTTTCCCCACATGATCCCTTGCCATATACATAGCTGTTGATATTATGAAAGTAAGTAGCAATATCTAGTGAAAAAAAGGAAAGAAAGGGTCAAATTCTAGGACGGAGAAAGCATATAAAGAGAAGCACCAAATACAAAATGCATATGTGTGTTAGTGTGGGCACATGTTCACATTTCGGCACCTAAAATCTAACAACAAAAATGACAAATGATTCCTTAAAAAAAAAAATGACAAGATAAGGGAGATAAGGAAACCAAAAGGTGGAGACAACAAAATCCCAACTTAACAATTGGGATACATGAAATTTTATTTTATTCTATAATAAATATATGGGAGGATTAATTTACTAATTTTTTTATCTTTCCTGCCAATTATTCTAATAAATATTTCATTAATAATTTGGAGTAACTGTCCTTACCAAAACTGTTACACAGTATAGATATTCAATTAACCAATGCCTTGTTTCTTATAATCATAGTTTGTTCAATTATAGACTGTTCATCTGCACTAAAATTATTCATAATCTTTTTCAAAGGAAACAAAAACCACATTAAAAGAAGAAAAACAAAGCTATACATGAACCAGGGCAAATAATTCGTAATCATTTTAAAACCATTTCACTAGTGATTGTATGTAACATCAGTAGAAATTAGTCAATTTCATAAAATTTATTTTCTATTTTCATTGATCTTTCTAGCCAGGTGGCTTTGACATGTTTCTACATGATTCACAAATATGAAACACAAAAGTGTTCAAAAGTAATCTCCATATATCATGGTTATACAATTTTCTTCAATAATTAATGATATAAAAAATTTCTTTAATTATAAAGTATAAGAATAGTTACTTATGCACCAGAATACGGTTTCATCAAATAACCAACAATACAATTTATTAGCCATCAAAATCATTGATAATAAGATTTAATTATATTGACAGTGTAACTTCAAACCACAGTAAATTGTAATATAATCTTGATTGAGGTTAAACCATGTTGGAAGCTGGGGAAACCTAAACATGCCAAACATTTCTAAACTCTCAAATTTTCCCTTTCATAGTAGGATATTTCAAGAAAGTTATCTAAATGCACACCCCCTCGAAAAAGAAAAGAAAAGTTCAACTATTTCTTATATGATCCCTTCAAGCTTAAAATTACTTTTTATTTTCATCCCCTAAAGTTGTTTGTCAAACTATGAATGGACTACAGACATCCTTTTATCATTGTGGTGGTATATCATGCAGAAACAAAGTCTATGTGAAACATTGACATTTGGATAACAATCATGTAAACTGAATCCATTACTTCTCATGTGTGCCTGCAATTTACTATTATATTGTTAGCATTAGACATTTCCTGAAAGCTCCTTAATGTCCCCCTGGCTATGCCATGCACATTTTTGCACATGTTATTTCTTTCATTATCAAGATGAAGCAAGAAAATTGTGGAGGAAAACAAAAGGAGTTCTTTTTGAAGATGCAATCTAACCGGGATATTTCTAAAATAACAGAGATAGTAAGATGCAATGGTTCCTATGAGACATGGAAGAAGCAGGATGCTAAAGTTTCCTAGACATATTGGCTACATAATTCCATATGCAAGCATAATTTATTGTCAAGTAAAAGTACAAGAGTTCATGTTATCCGTTCAATATTCTTACATATCAAAAGATATCAAGTAATTTTTGGTGGAATCTAGTGTTGTATGTCCAGCAGATCCTGGATATTTTGTGTTGGCGTACAAGTGCCATGTTCTCTGTGCTTTAAACTGCATTTGATTAAACAAAAGACGTAAATAAAACCATAATATTTGATTGATTACAATATTTGTTATTTTATATGTCCATATTGGTGTAATTTCCTATGTCAATAAATACCATAATATTTGATTGATTACAATATTTGTTATTTTATATGTCCATATTGGTGTAATTTCCTACGTCAATAAATAGGCCCTCCAATGTAATATAAGAATATAATAAAATCCGCTCTTTGCCTTTTCTATGTCATGTGCTAACTGTAGTAGAATTATTGTAGCTTTTCCCCCCTTTAAATGAGAAATATAAAGAGATATTCTATAAGATGATAAAGAATTAAGTCTTTGTAAAAAAAGACAATTTTGTAAACACAACTTTCGTTATTATACTGTTTAATCACCATTTGTTGTGGAAGAAGGTGGCTACACCAATGATTCTGGACTATCTTAAAAATTCCTCTTTAATTTTCTTATTAGGAAAAAAGAAAAAGATAATAAAGCTACAGTACATGCTATAATACTCGCTACAATATCTATGCCAAAATACCTGCTAAAGTCATTTTACTATAGACTCGATCTCAATCAATCAAGTTGCTTTTCTCAACATCACAATCAAGTTGGCTCCTTGGTATCTCAATTGAGCTGGCTCATCAAGCTCTAAAAACCAACTCCTTTTCTCTAAATCAAATTGGTTTCTCAGTCTCAATCATGCCAATTTCTTAGCCTCTCAATCAATTCAATCCCTCAATCTCTGTCATATGGTCTCTTGATCTCTCTGTCTAGCAGGTCTCTTCATCTCTCTATAATATCATCTAAACCTGGCAAACTCAACCACCCTAACTTGAGTTTGAGGAGGTATATTAGCAAATCCTGATACTATTATTATTATTATATGCATAGTACCATACTGGATATTTCCTATTTCACAATTTGAAATTGGAGGTAATGCTTTAAGCCCATAAAAGACAATTCTTTCTATGTAATACAAGAGCATAATATAATCTCCTTTTTACATGTTAGGTTTAGAATATTACACCAATATAGAAAATATAAACTAGGAAATATCTAATATGGTAATAGATCAAATATTATGGTTTGTATAATATTATCAAGATACACTAGCACAGGGAAAATTGCCTTTAATATCAATGAGTTTCTAAGACACAACATTAAGGGTGCATATTACTATAATGTATGTAAAGTATATTCCAAACCCAAAATTAAATACTACTAATCAAATTGAGCCAATATTTTCCAGTCATAATAATAGGATGAGAAACTCATGCAAGGAGATGAGCAATGAGAGATGAAGAGCTGTATCTATGAATCTAAGACTTTACAAGGCATATTATCATTATGATAAAGTGAAAGAATAAAAAGAGAAGGGAAAAGAGGGTTACGAAGACATACCATCTGAAGATCATAGAAAGAAACAGAAATATGTCTATTCAATGCTTCCAACCCTTTGAGTGGCCATCTTCCATGTATGGCTCAAGAAATCCTATGAACTGCAATGAAACAAGAAGCACATGAAAATTAAATCTTGGGTTCGGCAAAGATCATAATGAAAGAATAAAGCTTCATCTATCTAGGTATAAAATGACTGCCAAAAAAAATAATTAAGAATGGCAGTTTTAGTGCATCAAATGGAAATGACACTAGCGAAGCAAACTGAACACAGAATCTATATTAGAAAATATAGAAGTTGAAAGTCCTGAATGCTTTATGCTAAGGTCAGCAGTAGTTATTTATTTAAACTTTTTTTTTCAAAAGTAGAGACTTAAATTGCTTTTAAGTTAAAGGAAGCAGTCCATAACTCTTGTTGTATACATTAATATACTATATTCCTCTGACTTAGAGGACATTAATTTGAATTGAAGTAGATACATAACAACAGAATTTGTTCTTTATGACGGTCATAGAACTTCTTAACAAGTTAAAGTATAATTTAAATATACAAAATCAAAAGTAGGAAACAAAGAGAAATGAAGTATCAACTTAAAGCTCAAGTCAAACCTCTTTTCCGCCAATGAAATAATTCAATCATCTTTGATTGGTAAAATAATTTAATCAATTTAAAGCTTGAACCATAGAGGTAATTTTCATCAAGGCAGAGGCCTGCCTTGGCTTCTCATACTCATAGAAACGACTCAACCGGTCAACTAACAGACAATATCTATGGGCTTCTCTCTACCTTGAAAGGTAATAGTAATTCTTTCAAGCTCCACACATCTTCATACATGGATATATGAAATCTACAATATATATATATTATATAAATGGTTGCCGACTAATCACAATACAGAAAGATGGAATAGTAAGAAAAAGGGTTAGATTTTGTTGTAACTTGTAACGATGAAACAAATTGAAGGAGCTAGGGATTAAAGAAGATAGACCAAGAAATCTACTTTGTGTCTAAAGGAATCCTACTTCAACGACAATATAAGTTATAACAATTAAGTATTTTGTTTATAATACCTAATTCTTATACAAATTGGCTTTAAGGCATGCAGCAACAACTAAAGCATTAGACACAGAAGGTCGGTGAGGAACCGCTAAAAGAGAGGGAGGGGTGACAGCAACTTGGAGGTGTCCATATCTGTAGAACTTTCAAATGCATTAAATGTTCCGACCCAGACATTCAATATTAATATTTCCAAATCAGGTGCATCTCAACCTTATACATTATTACTTCTGCCTACATGAGAGCAAATAGTACTACTTTTAAGTATCATAATAACCTGTTTTACACAGATATAAGTTGCAAGCACCCTTGTAATACACATATACCTTTTTTCCATCCTTAGACCACCTCATGTGGTGGAACAATATGCACATTCAACCAGCAACAATGAGCTATCAAACGGCCAATTACATCCGTTGCAAGCCTATTTTTATCAGAATCTGAAGATAAAAAAGTTATAGTAATAAAACGATCAGGCACCAGAAAAGTTATCAACAATCTATAAGAGGTATTAATATTATTTATGCTTGTTTAACCATTTTCTTTTTCCAAGGAAAGAAATTCAGCAATTCAGCATCATAGTAATGAAATGATTTTGAACCATGTAATACCAGGATAAAAAAATATATATTCGTCTACCCTAACCTAATCCATTTCATTGAAAATGTAAACTGAAATTTAGATATTTCCTTTGATTATATTTTTCATTTTAACCATAATTGGACCCTAAATCAAATAAAGTGAATTAATTTTCAGATATACAAACTATATTTCTCAATGGATGATCCAGAACTACCTCATAATCCTCAAGCCTATCCAAGAAATACGTAAGCATCGTCAATATGTCCAGAACCATTACAGTACACTCCAAAAAGGAACCCCATTTCTCTCACAGCCTAGTGAAGTTGCAGACAAACTAAGCTGTTAATTAACAGCTTGAGCTCAACTTGATAACATTTACTTAATTTAGTATATTTGAGTTATCAGATAAGCTTAAGCCTTTTAGAGACAAGTTTATGGAACAGCGAGGTTGATCCCGCAGGGAATACTTGAAAATATTGAAAAATCTAACAAAAATCTAAATTAGTTTAAATTATAACCTGTTATCCGAAAAATGCATGAGGACCATAGTTTTAAAACTCGAAAGGCGGTGCGAGGCGGGAAGGCCTTCGTGAGGCGAGGCGGTTGCCTCGAGGCGGCAGCCTCGGTCGGAAAATGGGAAAATAATTTTAAAAAAATTAAAAAAAAAAGTTAAAAATTAAAAAAGTAGAAAATATTCCATAAAATTCATAATAAGTCATATTCAATCTCAAACAAATTAAACATTACTAAAAACAACGTCCTCCTAATAAGAAATGACCACTATATATCCAATGTATCCCATAAACTATCATTAGTGTCAAGTGGTTTGAAATGTGGATCAAAAGAGTAATCTCCTTCATCATCATCATCTGAAATATCTAAAGAGTCGTTCCGGTTTGAAATGTCCTCCCACCCATCTTCATCCACCCGTTGCAAAGTCTTTCCTTTATCTATAAGGAAATATAAAGTAATATTTTAATTAAATATATCATTTTATCTAAGTAAAAATTATTAAATTTAATTGGAGAATTACTTACTTGTATTTCTCTTTCTCTTTCCAGGAACTTGTTGGCTTCCACTCGGTTGACTCATGTCCACATCCGCGGATGGAACATCTTCCATAACCAACCACTCATCATCCGAAGGCACATCTTCACTAATCAATGGATCCTCATCATCCTTTAGTGCCTGTCTCTTAATGAATTTGTGTTGCAACCTTCTATTGTACATTATGTACACTAAGGAATTCAACTTTGTTGTCTTCAATCGATTCCTCTTCTTTGTATGAATCTACAAATTTTTTGTATGAAATTGTTAATTAAGTAATACTAAATTAATTTATATCTAGTATTTAGAATTCTAAGTAAACACATACCAAATTAAATGTACTCCAATTCCTCTCACAAGCCGAGGATGAGCAAGTGAGACTTAAAACTTTCACAGCAAAACCCATAAGTTCTGGAGCATCGTCTCTCTGTGTAGTCCACCAATCGGCTATAGTGAGAATAAAAAACATTGATTAGTTACGACATTACTATAAATTTCATATAGAAATTGATAAATGTAAACAATAGCTTTACACTTTTACATACAAGGGCTAAGTTTGTCAATGACAGTTTGTTGACGTTCATAGGCAAACAACCCTTTCTTATTCTGAAAGAGTTGAAGTTGGATATTAGCCTGTAATCTGTCCTCCTCATTAGGAATAAGTTTTTCCATGCACACCATCAACCCAATCTTTATCTCTCGATGAGTGGAAAAACTATCTGAATATTGGAATCGGGGATTCAAGTAGTATGCAGCTGCGTGTAAATGCCGGTGCAATTGAAACTCCCACTTATCATCAATTATTTTCTAAATTTCCTTGTATGCTCCTTCCTCATTTCCCAAATTTGCGGCTATCTCCTCCTTAGCCTTGTCCATTGAACCATAAATGAACCCCATACCGGGCAATTTTTCAGAATCTGTCATCCTCAACACATTTACTAGCGGTCTAGTTGTCTTTAATGCATAAGACATGCTACTCCAAAAACTACCGTCCCCCAAGATAATCTTCTTGATTTCCCTTCCGTCGGCCTTTTTTGCCTAACTACGATCATCCCATTCCTTAGAAGTGAACATTTGCTCCAAAGGTTGCTTCAGACTTAACATTCTATATAATGTCAAGTATGCAGTAGCAAATCGTGTAGGAGCGGCACGAACCAACTCTTTTTTTGTGTGCTTCCTCATTAAAGCTAACACCCATCCATGATTGTATATGAAGTTACTCACCTACGGCAACACAATCATAAAAACATTAAGTTATTAATAGATTTTAATGATTTATACTAAATAAGTAAATATTAGAGCATTTATGTAATTATTTATACCTTTTTCGCTTTCCTTAGAGCATTTTCGTTTTGAGGAAGAGATCCGATTTTCTCAAGGATTAGATCAATACAATGAGCAGCACATGGCGTCCACCATAGTCGTGTCCTCTTCTTCATCAACATTTCACCCGCTTTCTTGTAGTTTGATGCATTATCCGTCACCACTTGAATCACAAGGTCTTCACCAACTTCTTCAACCACTGAATCCAGTAGCTCAAACAATAATGTAGCATCTTTAACTACATCACTAGCATCAACTGACTTTAAAAACACTGTGCCATAAGGATTGTTTACGAGGAAGTTTAACAACTGCCTTCCTCTCATATCCTTCCACCCATCCGACATAATGGACACACCTGTTTGAATCCATGTTTTCTTTACTTCGGCAACAATTGATTGTGTATTTGCTTCTTCCGCCATCAATAATGTTGTGCTCAACTCATGTGCAGTAGGCCCTTTCAAACCACGCCTGTAATTCCCAACCGAACGCAACATATTGGTGAATGATGGACTATTAGCAACATTGAAGGCTAGTCCATTCTCGTAGAAGAATTTGGCTATGTCCATACACGTGTTTTCACGTGCATCATTGTCAAGTCCTTGTTTGCTTCCCTCCACATCGTCCACCGTATCCTTTTCAAGAAATCTATCCATCGGTCCTCTGATTCCTCTTTGAGTAACGAGCTTGAACCTTTTTGACTGTTGAGGGTGACACACTTGTCGATCATTTCTTCACGCGTCAATTGTGTCCTTTTTTTCGCACTATCATTTTTTTCAAAATATGTTTTTATTTCATCTCTCACCTCTGGGGGTGACTTTTGCACACGGGGTAGCATTACCGTGAATACCCGTAAGGTGTTCTTTCATCCGATACACCTCTCTTCAAAATTTTATCACAAAATTTGCATTGGAGGTACTTGTATCCCTTCTGTCCATCCATTTCAACCTCAACTCCATACTTCCATGCCGGATCTTTTCGATTCGACATCTCTAACACAAGTCTATAACAAAATAACAAATAAAAAATTCAGTAATATTCTCATACAAAACAGTGGTATATAGGGCAAAATGACCAAATATTTAAGGCAAAAAATATAAATATGTCACTGTTTCTAACTCAAGATGTCAGGTAAAATGTTAACATATATATAAGGCAAAACATATAATTTATAACCATAGTTTTAAAATTCATATATGTTTTGATGTGCTGACCAAACAGTGAAATATTTATGTTTTATATTCACTGATTCACTGTTAACATATATATAAGGCAAAACATATAATTTATAAATTATAACACTGATTCACTGGTTGGTCGGCACATCAAAACATATATGAATTATATGAATTGTATAAGGCAACAAACAATGTCACAAAAGTCAATACAGAGGAGGAAGAGATATCGTGCGAAACTGAAGAAGAGATAACAAAAAAGAAGAGTCGAAGAAGAGAGAAAACATACCAGAGGTGAAGAGTGAAGAGTGACGACTGACGAGAACTGTCGAAGCTGAGGAGTCGCCGCCGCCGCCGCTGCCGAAGAGGAGTCGCCGCTGTAGAAGAGTCGTCGACGATGATGAGATGTCGTCGTCGCCGATGATGGAGGAGATTGAAGATTGAAAGGCAATTTAGGTTGGGAAATCTAATTTAATCGATGAATTTGGGTTTTATTTTTTTAGCTCTCATGAAACGGTAGCGTCTTTTTTTTTTTTAATTCAATTTTCACCTCTGTTCACCACTCGGCCGAACCGATTCGAGGCGGCCAGAGGCAGACGCCTCAGGGTGTGGGAGGCGGGATTTTCCCTCTTAAGTGACGGTGTGGTCGCCTCAGCATGAAAATTTAACGAGGCGGGGTGAGGCGGCCGCCTCAGTTCGAATTTTAAAACTATGATGAGGACTTCTCTACAACAGTTGATTGAGGGGTACGAGTGCCCCCAGTGGATTGATGAGGAGAACAAGGGTGGAATGGTCACAAAGAATGCAACCATCGGTAGATGACTCTATTCTTGCTATGCAACCATCAGTAGATGACACTTTCAAGCTATGGATCTTCAAGGTGGGGTCCAAAACATCTCCCGGCTATTCAAGGGGATCTTGAGGTATTCTTTAGGTTTCTGGGATGAATCCTCTTCCGCTCTTCTAGGTGGTATTAGATCCCCAAGGCGACAGATCCCCTTGGATGGGACCTAAGCTCCTCAGGTGGGTCCGACGGTGCTCCCCAGGTTTCTAGGACTGATTCGGCCATGCTCATCTTGATCCGGTGACAACTCCTCAAGGAGGCTGTCAGCTCCCCTTGGATGGGACCTATAGAGCTCCTCGACTCCTCAGGCGGGTCTTAGGGAGCTAGGTTTCTAGGATGGATTTGGCCACGCTCCTCTAGATCCGATATTAGATCCTCAAGAAAGTTGTCGATCCCTCAAAAAGGTCTTATGGGGACTAGGGGTGGCAACGGGTCGAATCGGGGACGGATCAGCCTGCCCCAAACCCGAAACCTGATTCTTACATGTTGCCCTAAACCCGACCCGTGATTGGAACGGGTTTTCGATTTCCACGCCCAAACCTGATCGGATTAGGGCAGGGGTGCCCCAAACTTGACCCGAATGACCCGATTCGCATTATCCATAAAATAAAAAATTCTCAAATCACTAAATATACAAATTATTTTACAATATGATTGAATTTTAGAACATTTACTTAAATTTATTATTATATTAATATATATATATATATATATATACATTTTTTTTCTTTTTTATTGGATATTTAAATATACACTTAACTACAAACTTACACCATAGAAAAACATTTTAACATACACTTAAAATTCATACATAAACTTAAATTTAATAGAACACAGCATCTAAGTTTAATAAACTTTAAATTCAAACATAAAATATGATTAGGTAAAGAGACAAAGAGGTTAGGGATTTGTTTTTCCATTTATTTTTCTATATTTTTAAAATAATTATATAAATACCGGGTCAAACGGAGCGGGTCGAAGCATAAGGGGTTGACCCATACCCGACCCGATAAAAAACCAGGTCAAAAAAGTTTTTGACCCATACCTGACCTGAGTCTCATTTTAAGAGCTCGAAAACCGCCCCAAATGGATTAGAGCTCCACCGGTTTGGGGCAGTGGGGGATTTTTACCACTTCTAATAGGGAATGCACCTCTAGAGCACGGACACGGCAAAAATATGTTCGGGCACGTGTCAGACACGTGCCTGACACGGTTGGACAAAGCAAAAACGTGTCCGCTGACTTTTTCCGACGGTCAACAGTGATGACATAGGAGAAACACGGCGCTGACACGGTAAAGACACAGTTAGGACACGGCGTGGGCATTTTTGCAATTAAGTTTTGAAAAATCAGGGTCAAATTATGAATTTTAAAAAGTTTAGGGTTCAAATCAGAATTTTGAAAAATTGTAATGTTAGGGTTAGATACACTTTTGATTTGTGACTGAAGAGAGAACAAAAATTAGAAACGAGAACTGAAGAAGAGAAAAGAGGAAGAGTAAGAGGAAGAAAAGGAAGAAGAGGAAGAGTAAGAAGAGGAAGAAGAAGAAGAAGGAAATTGAAGAGAAAGTCGACGCCTCGACGGACACCGGCGAATCGAGTCGACGACGAAGAGGAAGTCGACGACGAAGTGACGAGCGTATGTGATCTTCATTCTTCACTTCACTTCAACTGGTATTCTACTCTTCTTCACATCAAGTCTTCATTTTTTCGATCGTCAATCTTCAATCATCATTTTTCGATCTTCATTCTTCGATCTTCATTCTTTAAGATTTGGCTTTTGGTTTGTTGTTTCTCTGGGCTTTTTTTTTTTTTTTTTGTCTTTCTGTTTTGTTGGCTGCTTGTGTGCAGCATGTCAAAAAGAAAAAAACAGAGACATTATTACTTATTAATAATCGACAACAGAGTCGGCGACATTATTACTTCGATAGTGATAGATAATTAGATAGCTAAAATAGTTATTAGTATTACTTATTCATATTTTATATTTGTAAGATTCAACAAAGACATTATATAAGATTATTATTAATTTATTATTACTATATTATTCATACTTGTGTATACTGTAATATTGTATAGACATGAGGCATTTTAAGAATTGTAAAAAATTAAACCATCGTTGTTGATAAATGATAACTGATAAGTGATTGTTGAGTTTTTGTGACAGAATAACAATATGATAAATTATACCTGATTGTTGATATTCAACTGTTTTAGGAAAATGAGTGATGCAATACCAAACTCTTCAGCTTCTATTGGCACTCCCGCTGCTAATAGTAATACCGTTGAAACCGAAAATGATCCAGCTCCACTGTGGAAGTATGTTACAGAGCTTGTGAGAGTTAGGAAAGGTGGGGGGAATATTTCCTTTCAGTGCAACTTTTATCAGACTATTCACAAAGGATCGTATCATAGGGTGAAGTGTAATTTGTTGAAATTTAAAGGAAATGGGATTGCAAGTTGTGCTAAAGTTACGAATGCTAATCTATTGGAAATGCAACGCGTAGTGGAGGAAGCTGATTTAAGGGTGAAACAATCTTTACCTAGGCCAGTTCCTATACCCTCCGGTGTTGGTTCGTCTTTCGCTTCCCCTAGTATTTCGTATGGAATGGATCTAAAGAAGAGGAAGGGAGAGAGTGGGGCAATTGAGAAGGCTTTCAATATTGGTGCTAGAGAACAACTAGACGGAGAAATAGCAAGAATGTTTTACACGGGTGGCTTGTCATTTCACTTTACGAGAAATCCGCATTATGTAAATGCCTTCAAAAGTGCTTGTACCAATCCAATTTCGGGTTATCTCCCTCCAGGTTACGACTCATTAAGAACTACTCTTCTCCAAAAAGAGAAAGCTAACATTGAGCGTTTGTTAAATCCAATTAAGGATTCTTGGGTGTTGAAAGGTGTAAGTGTACGCACTGATGGATGGTCAAATTCTCAACGAAGACCACTTATTAACATTATAGTTGTTTGTGAGATTGGACCAATGTGCTTGAAGGCAATAAATTGTGAAGGAGAGGTGAAGGATAAGCATTTTATTGCTAGCTTGCTTACTGACTCCATTAGAGAGATTGGTCCACAAAATGTGGTGCAAGTAATCACTGATAATGCTGCAAATTGTAAGGCATCCGGACTTCTTGTTAAGGCCAAATTTCCTCACATTTTTTGGACACCCCGTGTAGTCCATACTCTCAATCTTGCTTTGAAGAACATTCGTTCACCATCGACACATCCAAAATATGATGATGTGATGGAAGTTTGTGGTTGGATTCCAAAGGTTTCTAATGATGCTTGATTCATTAAAAAAAATTATGAACCATAGTATGAGATTGGCTATGTTTAATGATCATTCCAAATTGAAGTTGTTAACGGTTGCCGATACACGTTTTGCTTCTACAATTGTGATGCTGAAGTGATTTAAGGAAATAAAGCAAGCCTTACAACAAATGGTTATTAGTGAAAGATGGGATATGCATAAGGAAGATGATGTGGAGAAGGCGGGAACTATTAAGGAAAAGTTATTAAATGATTTATTATGGCATTGACATTGACTATATACTTGACTTCACAGCTTTTATATATGAGATGTTTCGGATGACCGACACGAACACACCTTGTCTTCACTTGGTTTATGAGTGGTGGGATTCTATGATAGAAAAAGTAAAGATCGTCATATTTAGAAAAGAACAAAGACAACTTCATGATGCATCAAGGTTTTTTGATGTGGTGCATGGAATTCTGGTGGATCGATGGACTAAAAGCAGTACACCGCTTCATTGCTTGACACATTCTTTAAATCCTAGGCAGTATTCTTTAACATGTTTAATTTTGATGCTTCAGTAATTTTTTTCTATTTTGCTTTTAACATTATATATTTATGATTTGTTTTTACTCTAATTCTAGGTATTATAGCAAACAATGGCTTCAGGAGGTTCACGGGTGTGTTCCTCCACACCAAGACTTTGAAATTAGTAGGGAAAAAAAAAAGTCTTTTAGAGATATTTCCCTAATGATATGGAAAGAAGACAAGTCAATCTGGAGTATGCTAATTTTTCGATGTTCTTAGGTGATTTTGGAGGATCTAATTCTATGAATGATGAGGTTTTTTATCTCCTGACATTTGGTGGGGTATTCATGGAAGTTCTATAAAAACTGTCCAAACTATAGCTTTGAAGTTACTTGGGCAACCTTGTTCATCCTTGTGTTGTGAACGAAATTGGAGCCCCTATAATTTCATACATTCTATGAGGAGGAACAAGATAGCACCGCAAAGAGCTGAAGATTTGGTATTTGTGCATACTAATCTTCGTCTTTTATCCAGGAGAACCCCAACATACAATGAAGGTGACTCAACTGTGGGATGTTGGAGGGGATGGTTATGATTCTATGGAGATGGAAAATGAAACGATGCTTGAGATTGCAGATCTTTCCCTTGATGAACGACAATTAAAAGCTGTTTTATTTAGTTCTGATTAGTAGTGACAATGTTAATCAAGCGAACTAGGAACTAGGCTTGAAGAATATGTTTTATGATGTTTTATTATGTTTCATTTGGATTTCGGAATATGTAATGTGACAATGTTTATGTTTGTTTTTAAAGTAATTGAATTCTAGAAACTTGTTGCTTGTGTTTTATTGAATCATCTTTTTACATATTATTTTTAAAAAAATATAAAAAATATTTTATTTTAATTATCGTGTCTTGCCGTGTCCGTGTCCGTGTCCGTGCTTTTGGAGATTTGCCATGTCCCCGTGTCGTGCCGTGTCGTGTGGCCGTGGATGTGTCCGTGTCTATGTCCGTGCAAGCTAGGACTCCACGGCTCCTCTCTAGCGGGTCCAGAGGATACGTCCTCTTTTTATGTGTGATTCTTGAAAGACATAACATAAAATGTCAAGGGGAAGAAGGTGTGGAAGCCAACATCCACCCTCCGACAAGGTTTTAAAATGCGGAAAGCGGTGCGAGGCGGGAAGGCCTCCACGAGGCGAGGCGGGCGCCTCAGTAGAAAAATAGAAAAAAAAAATAAAAAAAATTATACAAAATTAGTTAAGTACATAATATTCCAATAAATTTAAAAAATAAATCATATCCAACAATACAAACATAAAATGTGTCATAATAAAATAATTTTATAATTATAGTTATAATCAAACAATGTTATAGTTATATGATATTGTTATATAATTTATAATTTATAATTTATATAGTATATTATAAGTATAAATATACTTTTACAGTAAGCTGTTATAACACTTGTACATTAAAATAAAAAGATAATGTATTATGAGTAAAATAAATAGAAAAAAAATAAAAACACTTATACTGTTATACACCAATTATTGGTGACCAATACAGATAATGCATGAATAAAAAACTGTCGGTAATGGTATACAGATAATGCATGAATAAAAAAAATTATATTCAGTCATCAGTGTTGACTTCAGCCATTTAACAAAAAAAAAAAGCAACCGATGAAGAATGCGAGAAGCAAAGAAGATCCAATGATCGATCGAAGTAGATCGAAGATGAGGATCGATCGAAGAAGAAGATCGATGTAGAGGAAAAACAAAGCAAGAAGAAGCAAAAACTGATGTTGAACAAATCGAAGGATAAAATTTTTGGGGATTTAGGGCGTGGGATTTTGAAACATAAAAACGCTGTGTTTGGTTTTCGTAGTGGCTAGGAGCAGTGCTGAAGTAGAATTTCGTGCTATGGCACATGGAATATGTGAGAGGCTTTGGATCAAGAGATCTGACCATAATTAGGGTGCCTATGGAGAAGCCTATAAACATGTTATGTGATAATCAAGCTACAATAAGCATTGCTAAGAATCCGGTTCATCATGATCGAACCAAACACATCAAAATAGACGAACATTTTATTAAAGAGAAGTTGGAAGCTGAAATTCTAAAACTGTCCTACACTCCAACGGGCCAGCAAGCAACAGACATATTAACTAAGGCACTACCTCGAAACAGATTTGAAGAGTTAAGTGTCAAGCTGGGATTAATCAACATCTACGACCCAGCTTGAGGGGGGTGTTAGTTATTATGCTGATTTCTAGAGATTATAGTTTCTAATTTTATTCTCCTTTATTGTTGCTTTATTGTCTTCCCTATTTTATTTCCTAGATTAATGGGATGTGATTTCATAGATTAGTGGGATGTGATTCCTTGTATAGTAGGATGTGATTTCCTAGATTAGTGGGATGTAATTCCTTGTATAGTCCTTGACAGCTTGTATATATATGTTAGTATACAGACCAATAAAATTAAGGCAATCAAGCCTATTTCTACATTATTGTAAATGATTCCTTATTATAGTTTTTGAGAGTTTTTATATTCATTTAAGTGAGGTCTATGTGAGATATTTTTTGACACATTTTCACAATTTGTGGAAGTTGACTGTATTTAGAACAAAAGTAAGGTCCGTGTGATGTATTTTTAATTTTCGATCTAAGGCATCATCATTGAATATATTACCTACATATATCACACAATGGATGGAAGTGGGGTTTTTTTTTATGAATTTCAAAACCGATTGCAATCGAAACATGAGAAATCCCGGATGTTCATGCCACACACATTGATTAGTCAAATTTTTTACATGCATGTGCAGACAAAGCATAATAGCTTATTCTCAGTTCACCAACCTGATTAGACTAGTTCCCTTTTGTCCATTGTCATGATAGACAAAATTCCATAATCTATGAATTCGATCCCACTTTATATTTTCTTTATTTAAACGGCAATTACCAAATAAGTATAAAACTATTTTCTTAATTCCAAATAATTTGACTATAACAGAATTTTTTAAAATATATTACGATTTAATTAAAATAAAGGAAAAAAAAACTTAATATTATTTAATAATAAAATAATATTAATAATTTGAAAAATAAATTTAAAGTTACAATAAATATAAATTTTTATTTATAATAAATTAATCTAAAATAATAAAATAGCGCGACCCAACTGATCTCCTTAAGCAGTCTCCTCTAGAAAGAGTTGCCAAAGGCCACCTTCACAAACAGTGCTTTTTTTTTTTTGAAAGCCCACCCACAGTTCATTTTAAAAGTTATTTTTGTAGACATCTCAGTCTTGTAATGGATTATTAAAATACAATTTTACCGCTACAATTGTTAACTCATTTGGTACTTTTGAAAAACATGGGATTAGTTTGGTCAGAAACAGAAAAGTCGCAAACCAATTGGAAATTGAGATTAAGAAAAAAAAATTCCATAACTTATTTGATAATTGCCCATATTTAAATGCTAAAAATCAGCTTAATCAGTTCCAACATATTGAGTTGATAAAATGATATGATTCTAGCTAGAGGAAAAAACTCTATGCGTAAAAAGCAATTGATGACAAGTCACTAACTTACATTTGGCTTGAATGGAAACATAAATGATGACAGAAGAGATGATCTTGGAGGGGGGAGTGCATTTGACATTGTTCCAGCAGTATGTGAAAGACCTAGAAGGCTTGGAATACCCCGATAACTCAATCCCTAAATTCAAACATCAAACTTTTAGAACAATTTATCATAACATTGCAATTCTACCAGGCAAACACATATTTTGAATCCAGAGAACAAGACGAAAGCTATAAGCATGGAACAAGTCCCTACCAGATATTCAGTAAGGACATACTAAATTTACCACTTATATACACAACAATAAGTTAATGACACCTAATAAAGACATTCATGGTTCATAGGATTTTAGTCCACCTTTACTACGGAAGTTCTACCATCTAACAGTTCTCGAGTCCTTTTCAATTTTCCCATCCACATCAGTATGTATCCTCACAAATCTGTAGGTATCCTTAATAAATTTATGGACTATAAACACTATTAAAACTTGTCTCCACAAACCTTCAAAACCTAAGAGGTGCACTTGAAGCTCCAGGTAGCTACTACACTTCCTTTGATCTATTGCTTTTAATAGCTAATTGTAATGGAAAAGAGCTATTTCACACTCTATAAGCACTCTGACTGCTTGCTGGAAGCACCTGAAAATGCTTTTTCTAGAAAGCAATGCCATGTGCTTTCAGAAGAAGCTCTGCTGAGACAAGAATTCCTCGTGAAGCTCTCCAAAAACATGCTCTGATTCACTTATATAGCAAGTAATATTTTAAACAGAGATTCCAATAAATGCCTACAGAGAGTTTTATGGTACACAATCAGAGGGTTATTTAACTAAATTTTGAAACTACAAGGTGTTACTGATACACAATAAGGGAGTTTACATCTAAATTCGTAAAAGCCAATCTTAAAGGGGTTTTTGCGATTCTCCCAAATATTAAAAGAATCAGTTGATCATTCATAATTATGGATCAATGCCACCCTCAGTGATATATGCACTAACATAGTTTCCTGAAGAGAAAATTAAGAAAAAAACATAAAGATAAAAATTGTAATCGATAAGCTGAACCATGTTAAATTTTCAAAATTGCTACTTATTAATATTTCTGCCAAAATAAAAATTTCATTCCCAAAACAATCAGAAATTCAATTGGTAATATGTCATTATAATTGAACTTGCAGCATGATTCTACTGCACTGGTAAAAAACTACTAAGCATGATATCTTAATTTTTAAAAACTAGATAGAAATCCGATAAGGAGAACGAAGAAACATTTACATTCAACAATAAATGGAATATAAAGATTAGAATTAAAATAATCCTGCAATGAAACACACAAACCAAAAGAATGCTGCAGTAAGTAAACAACTCACAGACAGTATGCTGGCCAAAGAAATATAGGGCTGAGCTAGCATTTTAGAAACACAGATTGCAAGGACACCATTGGACATTTTGACCTTTCCTTCTCTTCAACATAAAACTTCCTATAAATTTGCATACCTGAGAAATCCATACACTCATTAATTCAATATGATTCAGGCATCAAATACCCTTTTTTTAACGAAAAACAATAAATTTTTTATTAAAAACTAGACATTAAAGACCACAAAACTAACATAATCCCAAACCAAGTGAAAAATGATGAAGTATGTCCAAATAAAATTGAGAACCACCCACAAAGTATATAAAAATTAGCTCTAAAATTTGCCCTTTTGGTCAGAGCCCTGCATATAGAAATTGCTACTTGACATTAACAGAATCAGCATGTCAACATGAAATGCGGTGTTGGAAATATTTAATGATTTTAATCCATGCATAGTATACTTACGAAGTTTGTTTACTAACCATAAGCTAAATGCTCAATATCAGCATTTTCATTTTTCTAAGACTATGTTTGGGATTGCTTTTACTCGAGAAATAAGTGATTATTTCTCAAGTTTTGTACAAATATGTGTTTGGTAAAGTTTCTAAAAGCAACTTATTTTACAATTTGCTCCTCCAATAAGTAGCTTTTGAGAAGTTGCTGGAGGTTGCTTTTTGAAGCAGAAGCTAGATTATTATTTATACAATGTCTAGAATACCCTCATTATTTTGATAAAAGACAATATTACCCTTATATGTAATAATAATATAATAAAAAGGTAAAAAGTAAAAAGCACAAAATTTATTTTTAAGAAAAAAAAAATTATAAAAGTAAAAAAGGAAATGGTGGTTATTGTTGTGGTAGCCACCACCGGAAGTGGATGCCAGCTCTGGCGACAAAGTGATCGGAGGAAACCAGCTCCGGCGACGAAGTGATCGAAGGAAACCAGCTCCTCCGGCTGCGGAGGAGGCAAGGATGGAAGAGTCGTCGCGAAGCCGTCGTGAAGACATGCCATTCCGTCGTGAAGCCGTCGTGAAGACATGCCATTCCGTCGTGAAGCCGTCGCGAAGGCAAGTTCTGCTCCGACGACTTCAACTGATCTGGAAAGGGTCGGAAGCCTTCTCCACGATGCAATGAATTGGCGACTGAATCTTGTGGACGGTGACGACAATTCGCAATTGGAGATTTTGGAGACAAGAAGGAGAAGGAGGGCAACGACGATGGATCTGGAGAAAGATGAGGAATTACGCCGCCACACCGGAGTTTACAGAGGTTGAAGGTTGAGTGGGTTGATGAAGAAAGGGACTGAGTTGACTCGGAGGAAGAGCTTGAGTTGACTCAGTCAGGACCTATTGTTGTGTTTTAAATATGAACTGAGTTGACTCAGTTTTTTTTAATGAGTTTGAATAGTAACTGAGTTGACCCAATCATAATTATTATTTTTTCTATTTAAATTTGTTATTTATTTATTTTTATATGCTTCATATTTTATAATATTTATTGATGTCTATTTTAGTCATTTTGTTCAATACTTTTTCCATCATTTCAAATGTTAAGCAATTTTAAAATTTAGTTTACCAAACACTAACCTATTTTTTTCTTAAATTGATTATTTCTTAAGTTAAGCTATAAGCAGATTATAACTTAAGCAAAGCAATCCCAAACATAAGCTACATAACTTAAGTCATATACAATCTACCACGGTAATGAACCAACTATTTTTACATACAACTGTAGCCCATAGGTTAGCCATATTTCTTTGAATTTTATGATTCTTTTCTTTTTGTACACATTTTGACTACTATGATTTATCCATGCTCTCTATCAAATGAAGTATCATACAACAAATTAGGATTAGTTATTTGTATGATTCAAGGATTATAATTTATCACTTTTTGTTTTTGGGTCTAGAAAAGGAGTTATAATCTTTTATATCAAAGATGACAAATTATCAATCAGAATTTGAGATCTACATGTGGAGGGTGTTCGCTTAGACTCGATCATTCTCTTTGGTCTCTTCCCTATATCTTCTTAGTTTTCGTAGAGTTCAAAGTTGCTTTTTGTTTTTCCATTCTAACATTCATCTGTCATGTAAGCCCCATAAAGAGGATTGGTTGGTCAGCAATAAGTGATGCTTGCTAATCCATTAAAATAGTCATAAACCTCAATATGCTTCCATAAACCCTTTTCCACAACCTCTCAAAATCTAAAATTATTACATAAGATCCCTAACGGGCCTAATCTCAGCATGTATTAATAGTGAAGGTTTGGAGTATTTAGTATGGCCAAAGAGTAATGCACTTGACCAACCAACCATCTATTTATAAATACTAAGGTGATATGTTTTTTTTCTGAGCCTGCTGAATGCCCATTTGATCGCTATACAGCTATACAGTATCAGATCATAGTATTATACCTTCTTCAATGGTTCAGACTCCAGGAAGGACTTTCTCAAGACTCTACTTCCAACATCTCTGAAAACAAAGCATACTGACGAACACACTGCCAACTGATGCAATTAAGAAGGTGTAACTTGAAATATTAAACGAAGAACAAATTGATGTAAATGGTACCACCTGAACTTCAAGCAACATGCATTTGTTTAAAAGAATCGTTGTACCCGATCCAATTCTACAACCAAATAAACATTTAATTCAATAAAAAGTAAGAGAGTACGGTGATAACTGAAAAAGGAAGAACATTGATCCATTGAGATCATAATAATTGAAGGTTTATTTTTTCTTTTTGGTTTTTTTTTTCCCATCATCATTGGAGTTATCATCACTGCTCATCATAACAACAGATGTTGAAGCCTTCAAAATGACACAACAATAAACAAGGTTTCACATCAAACATAAAAAAATCTTTTATCCAGATGGAATGAAGAAAAATCGGCTTCTTGTAGAAAAACTACAGTTCACAAGAGTATTTCAAACGATGTACACAACTACAAAATCAGAGGTAGGGTACTGCTGAGAATAAGCAAAGTCATGGTTGCCCATAGACAGAAACAATACATGCAGTATATCTATCATTTATCAGGAATGATAAATCATAAAAACCAATAATGTCACAAAATATAATACACTACAAACAAAACCAGCCGGAAGAGAGAAAACAGCAAAAGGAACTTCAATTCAGTAAATAAATTGATATTAAACGATACCTATTGTAATCACCGACTGCACACCTTCCCTCCACTGTTTTCACTCTATCTACACCGCATAACAATTTAATTGAAAACATAATCAACTGGATTAAACAATAAAATTCCAAGTGATAAAAAAAATATGATTACCTTTTATCAATGAAAAGAAGTGCTCCTGTACATGAAGTTCAAAGTCTACAGCCTCCAAAATCTACTAAAAATTCATCAATTAGATTAATCACTTAAAAGTCATAACTCGAAATTTTCTAAAGCATAAATAAATAACAAAATGACTTAGGTTGACCAAAAGCAAACCACTCCACTCCTTTTCTCTCTGTTTCGAGAGATCATCTTCGTTAATCAATCCAACCACCTCACACGTCTTGCAAAACGCCCTCTGATTCACCGAACAATGCAATGCCGACGCTAGACGCTTGCATAGCGGATACTGAGGCACTCCTTCGAAAGAACCATAGTCAAAGTCAACACCTGAAACCACAACAAACAGAAAACATTATAGTTCCATTGTTTGATTATAAATAAACACAATCGAATATCTTTCACTTTCTTCGTTCGTCAAGACTCAAGATGATTACCAGCGGAGCGTGAAATGGCGTCATCGTTCGTTTCGGGTTTCAGGAGGCCGGAGCAGAATTCAAGGGAGAGGCCGAGATCGAAATCTAGGGTTTGGTTAATGTGAGAGAGTAGAATGAACTTCACTAGCTCTTCTATACAGTTTTGGAGTCGATTCATTTTCTTTTCTTCTTCCCTGCGTTTTTCTTTTACAGTAAATTACTAGATCGCCAAATTTGACTGGTTTTATTGTAAAATTAAATTCAAAAATGAAATGCTCAGAAGGAGAGAAGCCGGAAGTAGAAAATAAAATTTAAAATTAACTCATATTTAATAATAATATATAAAATCATTTTTATACAAATAAAAAATAAAATAAGAAAATCTAAAAAATAAAAACCAGTAAATTTTATTTTTTATTTTATTTTTTTTTCTGGATTTTTTTCCTTTTAAAAAAATATATTATTTCAATTTGATAAAAAAAAACACAGAAAATCAATACCTAAGAGAAAAAAACAACAACAAAATAAAAATAAAAATAAAAATAATAATAATAATAAACTCATATTTATATGATTTAAAATAAACTCATGTATTATAATAAGATATAAAATATTTACGAAAATAAAAAAGAAAATAAAAAAAAAAACAAAAGGAAATAAATGAAACAAACGTAAAAAATTTTCATTATTTTTCTTTTATTTTTGGTTGATTTTTTCATTTTTTTTAATTTATGGGTTTTGATATTTTGGTTTTTTTATCAAAATGAAATTATATATTTTTTGAAAAAGAAAAAAATCCAAAAAATAATAATAATAATAATTTACGGCCTTTGATTTTTTAGATTTTCTAGGTTTCCTTTTGTTTTCTTATTTTCTTTTTCATTTTCTTAAATATATTTTTATATATTATTATTATGAGTTTAATTTAATTATTTAAATAGATTTAAATTAGTTTAAACAAATTTTATAACCGTATATTTATATATATATACATTTAAATCAATAAAAAAAATCAGGGGTCGACCAGTTATTATTGAAACTAAAGGGACTAAAATAAAAAAATTTAAGAATAACAATAAGGGTAAAATTGTACTTTTACTCATTCTGTTATAGTTGACCGTTAGTTTTTGGTCAAATGGACTAAAGTGACTAAAATGACAAAGACGTTTAAAAATGTGACAAATTGTTAACAGGTATGGACTTTAGTGATAATACCCCAATTCAAAACCGGGAAGTTGAGAGAGAGAGGACAGAAGTAGACCTCGCACCCGGGCAGACATGACAACAGTTCGGTTCAAACGAACCGAACCGTAGGCAAACACTTGAAATTTCGGTATCGGTTCTGGAACCGAACCGGAACCGTAAGGGTTAAGGTTCTAGTTCTGGTTCCAATTCCATTTTCGATTTTGGTTCCTTAAATTAAAAACCCGGACCTGAACCGCCGGTTCCACCCATTTTTTTTAGTTTTTTTATAATTTATTTATTTTAATGTCAGCTTACCCAATCAACTTCATTTACAATTTTGAATCATTACATGTCTAATAATTTTTTTAGTTAGTGTATAATATGTAAAAAAAAAATCAAAACCAAAAAACCAGACCGAAACCGTTGAACGGAACTATAACCACCTAATAGGGCGAGATGGGACGGGACAAAACTGTTGTTTAATATTGTGTTTAGAATGTTTGAGACAACTATTAATTATACCGTTATGAGTTTAGTATAACTAATACATGACGGGACAAAAGGTTCAAATGATTAGAGTGTCACTCTTATATATATATTCTAGAATAATTTACACTCAACTCGAACTCAAAGCATTTAATAAAATGTATATATATATAATATTATAATGAGGTAATCGCATATAATGATACAAAAAATTTATGGTTTTATTGTTTTTAGCCACATTTAAATATTTAATTATTTTTATCATAGTTAGGGTTGAATTGAAAAATTACTCTCCTTTGTATTCACTTCCTCCACTTGATGTTTCTCCTTTAATTCTCTCTCACTCACTTCCAAATCAACGATTTCTTTAATCGTTCTAATTGCCTTATTCACTTCTTTTCAATCTAAACACAGTTGCGTCCAAATCTCACGCCTTCTTCATCGCTCTTCGTCACTCTCTTCAACCAAAACCCATAAGACTGAAAGGCATTTCCTCTCTTGCTTTCTTCACCCGGAATACTTCTCTCTCTTGAAGTAGATCCGGTGCCGAATTACGTTCTTGAAGATATGTAACCCTTTCTCATTCATTTTTTTACAAGAACCATGAAGTTTGGATATGAAGATTGATAGGGTGGATTCAATTTGGTGTGAAATGTTACTATTATCATTTTTGTAGTTACTCCGATGTGGAGGCTTGTATTTGTTTTCTGATTATTTCTAATTATTTTTTATAAGTTTAAATCATAGGATTAGCCTCCAGATTTATAAAAGTAAACAATTTTAATACCCAAGTACAATATATGAAATATTCTTAAGGCAGAAGCAACTAGGGTTGCCACGGTTCGGTTAAATCAACAGTTAAAAACTGAAACCGAATTTCTGAAACCGTAACCAAAACCATTGGTTTGAAAACCGGTTGGAAACTAGTTAAAAACGATTCAGTTACGATTAGCTTCCTTCAAAATCCGACGGTTTAAACCGTCGGTTATTATTTTAAAAAAAATTAAACCAATCAGAGGTTGCCACGTGGCAACCTTTTTGAAAAAAACAACAGTTAAAACTGAAACCGAACCAGAACCGGACAGTTTCAAAACCGAAACCGAAACCGCCTAACCAGCGGTTTCAAAACAGTTCCTAACCGGTTTGGACGGTTTCGGTTACGGTTTCACCCCTAAACGAAACTGTAACCGTCGGTTTCTAACCGAACCGAACCGTGGTCACCCCTAACTGCAACTATTTTAACAGGGTGTCTTTGGATGTGGAAATTACAGAGAAATTATGAACGAATAGATTCTTTTTTTGTTGACATTGCCTTCTAAGGTAACAATGTTGGTTTGAATTAGGGATGACCAATAAGGAAATGAGGGCGGATGTAGGTCCCCCCATCCCCAACCCCATTTTCCAAACCCTCCGTCATTCCTCCTCATTTCCCCATTTGAGGAAAATGGGGTTAGGGTAATTTTAGGGGGAGGTCCACCCATCCCCACCCCCATTTCCCCATTTCCCCATTTTCTCCATTTTTCTCTGTTTTTCCCCTTTCCCATTTTTCTAAAGTCTCCAGTTTTCCCATTCCCCCATTTTTCTTATATCTGTAAAAATTACATATTAAAAAAAACACACAAATTCACAATCCAATAAATTCAAATACAAAATAATATTTCATACAAATTGAAATGAAAGTTAAGTTGTTTAATATGTATATATAGTTAGTAAAATATGTTGATAAATTAAATGGAGCTTGTTTGGTGTGTAATTTAACAAGAAAATCAATATGTATATATAGTTAGTTTGCTTTATGTGTAATTTAAGTTATAGATCTTAAATATGTATATATGGTTAGTAAAATAAAAATAATAAAAATATATTTTTATATAATATTATAATATTTGGGGGAAATGTGGAAATGGGGATGAGGGCACCTAACCCCAACCCCAACCCCATCCCCATCCCCATCCCCATCCCCATCCCCATTTTTAGGAATTCGTGGGGGAAATGGGGATGGGGACGGGTCCCCCCATCCCCAACCCCATTTAAATTTTGGGTTAAAAGTCATCCCCATCCCCTCCCATTTCCCCATTTTCCCTAAAAAAAATCTTCCCAAATGGGGATGGGGGAGCGGGGGTTTGGGGCCCTAGGGTAAAATGGTCATCTATAGTTTGAATAAATCAAAACTTCAATTTTTCATATTAGAAAAATGGGCTCCAAATGAAGTCGGCGACAAGAGAAAAACGACTAGGGTAAAGTGTGGCATTGATAGGCAATTGGCCGATACTGATGGATGTTGGGCAATGGGGCGGCGATGGTCTCTTTTTCTTTTTCTTCTCCTCTTTCTCTCTCTCTCTTTATCTCTTTCTCTCTCGTTCTACCAGAAACCCTAATGTTGACTGCAGTTTCTTGATGGTCAAGAAGTCAACTACTTGTTTGTTCACTACAACCTGCAAAAAATGATGCAAATAAAAGAATATCAATCTAACACGAAGATACCTGGTAAAACTACGATGATCGAAGAAACGTCCACGGGTGGCTGCGTACGCAACCAATCTAAATCCAATAATGAATTTCTAGAATTACAACACTCGATCTCTCTGGTCTTGCTCTTATTGTTCTGTCTTTTACAATATACTTTACAGGTGTATTTATACATGGTTTTGCTAGGGTTTTGTATCTTGACGTGCAAGCTAAAGATTATCAAATCTCTCTTTCATTTTTGGACTCATCTCTTGATTACATAGATCTTCGTTATAGAGTATATCTTGGGGAGAATGTATTTGTTTCCCTTTAAAACTCTTTTTTCTATTGATTGTGTACGCTATAGTATTGCTACAGCCTTGGAAGTCTTGCGTGATTTAAACTGGAGGGAATGAAACCCTAAATAAGACCTTTCCCTTTGTTTACCCTGAGTAAGCCCGAACAGGTAAATGCATTTTATTCGTCCGTACTCAGTTCTACTTGTATTTCACTGAGCGTTACTTCTTCTGAGGCCAATCTGGCAATTTTCCTTTAAGATGTCTTGCTTACGTGGTTCGGCGATGACGTGTTTCTCTGCTGAGATTTATGTATAACACCTAACAACAATAAAACCTTTTTCTTTCTTTCTTTTCTATTCTCAATTAATTTAGGGGCAATTTTGTCCAAAATAAGTCATATGTGATGAAAACAATAAAAAATCTTTTTCATGGCTAGAAATAATAAAACCATAAATTTGTTGACTTTATACATATACATACATATATATATATATATATATATATATATATATATATATATATATATATATATATATATATATATATATAAAGAAGGAGCCTATTTATAGGCATTATATCAAACTGGAAATATAAAATAATATGGAAACAATTCAAATTTAAATATAAAAGGTAATCATATAAATTGATCTCTTATTTTAATTTTGGTAAGGAGCTTGATAAAATCATATCGATTTTTATAAATTTTTATATGATTTTTTTTTTATGATAAGTTTATTGAAATCTACCTATGAATAAAATTTAAGAATTTTTCAAGTACAACTATTTTTCTTAAACTTTTTATATATTTCGAACATTTTTCTAATGCCTTCATATTCAATAAAATCGGGATAAATAGTTCTAATACTTAAATAAAATTTAAATTTTATTCAAAAATACATTTCATTGAACTTATCATAAAAAACAAAATCATAAAAACGATATGAGAGTTTTATGATGGTAGATTCCTTCATCTTTTGTAGCAAATAAATGTAAAGCTCGATAAGATTTCTAGGAAACAGAGACTAAAGGGTGTATTGGGTTGAGATTTTAATATACAATTTTGAGAAGTAAAAGTTTAGTGGTATTGGATTGATAAATTTTAATAAATTAGATAAGTCTAGTGGTATTCATTAGGACATTTAAGATTTAAAAAAAATCTGTAATATCTTGTGGTATTTGATCCAGACTTGTAAGAGACATCAAATTGTCTGGTGATATTGGATTGAGATCAAGATTTGAAGGATTTCATGATAAAATGGATTATCTAGATTGAAACAAATATTATGGTGTGTATAATATTAATTTAGAGGGGGGGGGGGGGGGGGGGGGGGGGGGGGGGGGGGTGAATAGAATTTAAACAAATTTACCCAAATTTCGTTAAAGGTCAAGTTGACGAACATACCCCTAGCTAGTTACAACAAAATCACAAGTGTAAAGATTACGGAAATATTAAAGACAATTGAGATTTATGTGGAAACCCTCCAAATGGAAAAAACCACGGGCTGATGAGTGCGCCACACTAGAACCTCGAATCCACTAATAGCAAAGGAATTACAACCTAATCCCGGTTTAAATCCACCACCACTACCTAATCCCATAGAATTTAAACAAATTTACCCAAATTTCATTAAAGGTCAAGTTGACGAAAATGGCCCTAGCTAGTTACAACAAAATCACAAGTATAAAGATTGCGGAAATATTAAAGACAATTGAGATTTACGTGGAAACCCTCCAAATGGAAAAAACCACGGGCTGATGAGTGCGCCACACTAGAATCTCGAATCCACTAATAGCAAAGGAATTACAACCTAATCCCGGTTTAAATCCACCACCACTACCTAATCCCGGTATAAGTGAACCTAGTCCATCTTGCTTGCGATTTAAACTACCTACTCCTGGAAGCAACACAAGTCTTACTTCTCAATGAAGAGATAAAATTTCCTATGTGAATTTATGATGATATTCAAAGAACAAACAAGGCTAGGAAACCCTATATGCTTATCTAGGATAATGAGATGACAATTAATGCAATCATAGATATCATGAGCTAAATGACATGTTCAAAAAGATTAGCTAAACATAGATCACACAATCCTATGAAGCTATCACAATACAACACTCAATCATGTCATCATAACAATCTCTAATTTGTATCTAGAATATGTTCTAAGAGTATACAAATAATTAAAAAGATGGCTTAGCAAGCAAAACACTTAATTTGTAAGAAGATAGTGAAAAACTTACCAAACAAGATGTGATGAACCAAAACTATCCATAGATGCACTCTAAATGGCTTTAAATGATGCAAGATGAAGTTTTTATGCACATGAGAATGCTTTGAGTGTTTAAAGATGAGTTCTTGGAGGAGTTTTTTCTTTGAAATGTGTTCTAAGGAAAATATATGATGTTCTGAACTCTTACACGGCCTTAATGCAAAGAGTTATATATATATATATATGAGATCCAAACAAAGTGAGGTCGTTTTGGAAAAAACGTTCCAGCTTCCTCTATGTGAGCTGGTGACGTGCGCTGGTCGAGTAGTGCTCCACCAGCGCACAACCTAATTTTTCAATAGGCGTTGACGAGTGGCGCATCACATGCGACAATCCACTGGAATGTTGCGCTGGTGAGGCTGCACTAGTCGAGTAGCGCATCACCAGTGCACTGCCCATCTTTTCAACTTTGCACGAGTGCAGTGGCGTAGCTCAGTGGCACATGAAAAGCGGCGTTCCACTGGAATTTTGCGCTGGTGAGGCTGCGCTAGTCAAGTAGCGCACCACCAGCGCAATGCCCACTTTTTCAACACTCAAACACACAAAATCAACAAGTCCTAGAGTGATGAAAATGCATCCTATTCTAATGCCTAACATGTCATAAAACTTTAATTACAAGATGTAAATAAATCAACAAGAGTCATTTAAACCAAAATGCACACAAGTATAAACACACAACATATATGAATAAGAGTTATGCATGAATTTGTGAGTGTGTGCAACTATCTCTTCAAAGCAAGTAAGCACAAGAATTTTACCTTTGGTGCTTCTCCTCTTGAGGTCTTGAGAGCCTAAGCTACCTATACATTATACCCAAAAAATGTGATTTGTTCTCGAAATAAGCCAATCAATAAATGAGGACTTTACAATCTTCCCCTTTGGCTATTTCGTAACAAAACCACCACTCTTATTGATCCTCACAAAATAAAATAAAACACCGGGAAGATATTCTACATTATAAAGAGATATACATGAAAAAAACTTCAAATCTTCAATCTCTTGTAGAATCATCAACCCTACACACAAAACAAACAACAAGTACACTTTCCAAACCAAGTGCATATGAGATGATCAAGTGGATAGAAAACAAAAGCATTTGCATATAAGAATATGAGTAATGCACCACATCATGCAATGCTCCCCCTCAAAGGGTTACTCCCCCTAAATGTAATCTCCCAAAAAACAAGTACTACTCCCCTTAAAGCCAACACATGCTACCATATGCTACTCCCCTAACACCACAATGCTAGGTCAATGCTACTCCCCATTTTTGTCATGATATAGGCAAAGGAGAAGTCCCCAACAGGGTCACTCAAGGCAAAGAAAGAAAGGAGCATACAAGATTGTTGCATAATTATATAAGCCACATTTATACAACTCAATTAATAGGAGAGAAACAAGGAGATTTATTTGAAGAAAACGTATGAATCAAAAATGCTTTGCATACAAGACATGTTGCATTCAAGTCCAAAAACAATGGTATTTGGCAAAGCAAATGACAAAGGTTTCCAATATAATTCAAACCAATTTCACCATTTGTCATGAGAGAAGCAAGGATATAGAGTTTTTTTTTTTAAGATATCAAATTTTAATGGCACTATATCCAACTTTATAAGCGAAACATGGCATGAGCAACTTTGCACCCTATTTGATTTTTCCGGGTAGGAAACCCGTATGATAGTAGCCATGTTCAACTAATAAAGAAAGAGAGACACTGACGAAACATTTTAGTCTCACTAGCTTTTTTCACACAATATTTTGCATTCAATAATTGCAATCATCAATTCATGCTTTATCATTTTTCATTAGCATGCCACTAAAGAATCATCATGTCATGGAGATAATTATAGGTCCTTCAATATGTACTTTCTATGTAGATCTCCTAGTCCAAAAATGCATGTTTGAATATAAATATGACATGGATTGTAATTAAAGCAAAGTTCACACTTATTGAAGAAAATAATACAATATACTATAGTATAAGTACAACCAAGCTACTTAAGCAATCAATAAAGGAGCATACACATTTTCAAAAAAAATTGCATGCAACAAGTATACAATAGCTCTCTTTGCTTGAGTTCTCCTTATGGGGTCAAAGACCATAACACATCACTTCATTAAACAAATCCCAATAGATCTACTAAGAGTCTTGAATCGAGTAGCATCTAAGGATTTAGTAAATAGATCCGCTAGTTGATCATTAGTACCTATATGCTCAATTAATATGCATTTGCTCTCAACTAGTTCTCTAATGAAATGATGACGGATGTCAATATGCTTAGTTCTAGAATGTTGAACCGAATTCTTGAAAATATTAATTGCACTCATGTTATTACAAAAGAGAGTAAAAGTACCTTGATTGAATCCATAGTCGACTAGCATTTGCTTCATCCAAAGGAGTTGTGTGCATCCACTCCCAGCAGCTATGTATTTGGCCTCAGCCGTGGACAAAGAAATCGAATTTTGCTTCTTGCCAAACCATGAGACAAGGTTGTTCCCAAGAAAAAAGCAACCGCCCGATGTACTTTTCCTATCATCACAATTTCCTGCCCAATCTGCATCACTAAAGCCTACAAGACTAGCATTAGTGTCAAAAGAGTACCAAATTCCATAGTTAGATGTCTCATTCACATAACGAATGATTCTCTTAACGGAAGAGAGATGAGACTCATTAGGATCCGATTGGTACCTAGCATACGCACCCACACTAAAAGAGATATCGGTACTACTTGCGGTCAAATAGAGCAAGCTACCAATCATGTCACGATATAAAGTTTGGTCCACACTTTTACCACTAGCATCTTTGCTTAGCTTTAAAGTGGTATTCATGGGTGTATCACAATGTTTGGCACTTTCAAGGCCAAATTTCTTCACTAGGTTCTTGGCATACTTAGCTTGAGATATGAAAATCCCATCATTCATTTGCTTAATTTGTAAACCTAGAAAGTAACTTAGCTCACTAACAAGACTCATCTCAAACTCATGAGACATGACATCAACAAATTGTTGGACTTTGGTGTTATTAGTGGAGCCAAAAACTATATCATCAACATAGATTTGAGCTATGAAAAGCTCATCTTTGTCTTTCTTGATGAATAAAGTCTTGTCAACACTACCCCTAGTGTAGCCATTGTCTATAAGAAATTGGGTGAGACGCTCATAACAAGCCCTTGGTGCTTGTTTCAACCCATATAAGGCTTTCTTGATATGATAGACATGATTAGGGTGGTGAGGATCCACAAACCCTTTGGGTTGCTCAACAAACATTTCCTCTTGCAAAAAACCACTGAGAAAGACACTCTTAACATCCATTTGATATAATTTGAACTTGTGCAAACAAGAAATGGATAAAAAAAAGCCTAATGGACTCAATCCTAGCAACGGGAGCAAATGTCTCCTCAAAGTCAATACCCTCAATTTGAGAGTACCCTTATGCTACAAGCCTATCCTTGTTTCGCACAATGTTGCCATCCTCATCGGATTTGTTCCTATATGCCCACTTGGTGCCTATCACATTGGTGTTCTTGGGCCTAGGAACTAGAGTCCAAACCTCATTCCTTTCAAAGTGATTAAGCTCTTCTTGCATGGTAAGAACCCAAAATTCATCCTTTAAGGCTTCATCAGCCTTCTTGGGTTCTATTTGAGAGGTGTAGCAAGTGTAGCTAATTAGATTAGCCATTTGATGCCTAGTTCTAACACCCTCACTAACCTCTCCAATGATATCATCTTTGTCATGGAGTTTCCTAACCCATGGAGCAGGTTCTTTTGAGTTCAAGAGAGGAATCCTATCAATAGGTTGTGTTATGTCATCATCAAGGTTAGTCTTTTCAACATTAGAAACATCAACAACCTTCTCCAAAGGGGAGTCATCAACTAGATCTACCTCCTCCTCATGGTCTAATTTAGATTTGAGCCTAATATCATCAATGACAACATTAGATGATTCCATTACAGTCCCAGTTTTTAAATTGAAAACTCTATAGGCTCTACTATTCAAGGCATAGCCAATGAAGATACCCTCATCACTCTTAGCATCAAATTTGCCAAGTTGATCACGGTCATTCAAAATGTAGCATTTGCTTCCAAATGTGTGGAAATAGCTAACATTTGGCTTTCTACCTTTCCATAACTCATAGGAGGTTTGTCTAGTGTGGGGCCTTAGAAAGACTCTATTTCCTATGTAGCACATCGTATTGACAGCTTCGGCCCAAAGATTCCTAGGGACATTGTTGCTAAGCAACATCACACGGGTCATTTCTTGAAAAACCCTATTTTTCCTCTCAACAACTCCATTTGTTGAGGTGTCCTAGGAGTCGAAAACTCATGAGAGATACCTAGACTATTGCAATAGTTTTCAAAATGGGCATTCTCAAATTCCTTCCCATGGTCACTCATAATCCTTTTAATGCTTTTAATCTTGGAGTTCATTTCAATTTGAATTTTGGAACAAAGCATTTTAGACTTGTCAAAGGTTTCAGATTTTTCTCTAAGAAAATAAGTCCAAGTGTACCTAGAGAAGTCATCTACACATACAAAAATGTATCTCTTTCCACCTAACCTCTCGGTTTGCATGGGACCCATAAGATCCATATGAAGAAGCTCTAGAGGTTCCTTGGTGGATAAATACTTGCCCTTTTTGTGCATACTTTTGGTTTGTTTCCCTTGTTGGCAAGGTCCACAAACGTCATTTACCTTTTTCCCAAGTTTGGGAAGGCCTCGCACAACATTGAACTTATCTAAGATTTGTAAATCCCTATAGTTCATGTGACCAAGTCTTTCATGCCACAACTCAATTTGTTCATCCTTGGACACATTACAAGAGACACCTCTAGCCTCAAGACAATAACAATTGTCGCTAGATCTCATATCTTTTAACAAGGTTTGTCCATTTGATAATAGGATAGAACAATCATTTTTCCTAAACAAGATGGAAAGTCCTTCATCTCTAAGATGTGAAATGCTTATCAAATTAGCTTTTAAACCATCAACATACAAAGCATTGGACAAGAAGGGTAATCCGGGAATGGAAATGGTTCCCTTTCCTTTAACCTTCTTTTTGGATCCATCACCAAATGTGACATTTCCTCTCTCCTCCATCATAAGAGTCTCAAAGAAACTCTTATTTCCAGTCATGTGCCTAGAGCACCCACTGTCCAAATACCAAAAATCACAAGAATGAGCTTTCAAAGCAATTTGTGCAACATGGCAAAAGTGTTCATCCTTTCTAATCCACCTAAGTGCAATATTTTTCTTCCTAGTGGTCAATGGTACATGGGCTCTAATTGTCCTAGGATCATGCAAAGATGTTCCATTTTTCCTAGTGACATGCATCATGGCTATAGTCTTTTTCTTCTCTATCATGCTTTCAATTCTACACAATTTAATATATCTAAAGCAATTTGGTCTAATGTGACCATCAATACCACAAAATCGACATGTAGGAATGAAGTTAGGAATCATACCATAACCGTGAGGATGCATTGGAGCCTTCCCATGTCTTTGTGGTTTGCTTGATTGTTGTTGAGGAGCTTTCCTTCTTTGTTGCTAAGCAATACTTGATTGCTTCCTTGGTTGAGCTTGCATGATAGGTATCTTCCATTTATGAGCTTTCGGTTCAGGGAAGTTAACTTGAGGAGCCCTTGTCGGATAGGCTTGAGGTAGGCTTCTTGGTGCCACATTCACTTGAGCAATACTAGAACACTCTCCTAGGTCAAGTTTCTTCCTAGGCGATTGATGAGAAGTGGACCCATTGAAGTTCATGCTTCTTATAAAAATGGTCTTGCTTGGAGTGGAGGACATCTTGTCATCTTCAAACCCAAGCCCCTTCTTGTCACTTGGCCTCTTTCCAACATCTAGCATGTGGTCAAGTTTTTTGGTGCTAGAGTTCATCTTGGCCAACAACTCTCTAGCATCTTTAAGCTCTTTCTTTAACCCTTCTTCACTCCTCTTAGATCTCACAACTCTTCATTTAGTTGGTCAACTTGAGTTGAGAAGTCTAGGGTTTCTTCTTTTAACCTCTTAATTTCATTCTTGTTCTTTAACCTTGAACTCTCAAACCTAGTCATATAATCCTTGAGATCCATCCTTTCTACACTTCCATTTGTGGATTGTGATGAAGATCCATCATCACTTGAGTAGTTTTCCTCGTGACTCTCATTTTCTTCTTCACTAGCATCTTTTCTCCTAAGAGAGGATGTAAAGGCTATGAAGTTGGCCATGAGTTCTTCATCATCCGAAGACTTATCTCTTTCATTGAAGTTATCACTTTCACTCTATGTGACAGCCATCACTTTTCCTTTTTTCTTGACCTTGTGATTTGCACATTCCGGGGCAAAGTGACCTATCCCACCACATTCATAGCATTGGACTCCTTTCTTCTCGGTCTTTTTTTGCCTAGGCTCAAACTTTTTGAAACGAGCATTTTTCTTGAAGTCTTGACCCTTGGATCCAAAACCTTTCCTTTCAGACTTGTAGAGTTTCTTGAACTTCCTCTTTAGTAAGGCCATTTCTTCACCCGAGTCATCACTTTCCTCTTTCTCAACTTTGGAGGCTTTCAAAGCAATATCCTTTTGCTTTTTCGATGGTGTGGGGTTAAGACATTTCCTAGATTCATAAGCTAGAAGCCTCCCAATCACTTTACTTGGCTTCATATCCTTGTAACCACTATTCTCTTCTAAAGCCGTCACCTTAGACTCAAATCTATCGGACAAAGATCTTATAATCTTCTGCTTGATCTTCCTATCCGAATAAGGATCACCAAGTTGATGACTTTGGTTCACAATGTCCATCAACCTCACTTCAAAGTAATTGAAGCATTCGTTCTCATCCATCTTGAGCAATTCAAATTGTGTTTGGAGAACTTGAAGCTTCGATTCCTTAACCACATCGGTTCCCTCATGTGCAACTTCTAAGATATCCCATGTCTCCTTAGCTATCATAGTATTTTGAACCATCTTGTACTGGTTCTCATCCATTGCACATAGGATGGCATGCATTGCCTTCTTATTCCACTTTGAAGCCTCAAACTCTTGTGCGTTCCACTGTGCCTTTGGTTTGAGTACATCATCTCCTCCATCTGTAGGAGTCATCATGGGTGGAGTGTAGCCATCTTCAACCTCCATCCATGCCCTATCATGAATTTGGAAAATATACGACTCCATCTTGCCTTTCCAAGAGGCATAATTCAATCCGGTGAGAAGTGGAGGTCTAGTGCTAGAAGCTCCCTCGTTGCCACCGTTTCCACTTATTGTGTTTAATGAATGAATGATATGAATGCAAGTGTATGAATGATTAATACGCACACACAAAATGCAACACATACCAAAATGAGCAATGATCACCTATGTATGTTTAGGAACATGCTTTGATACCAATTGAAACAAATATTATGGTGTGTATAATATTAATCTAGAGGTGGGTGAATAGATTTTAAACAAATTTACCCAATTTTCGTTAAAGGTCAAGTTGATGAAAATGCCCCTAGCTAGTTACAACAAAACCACAAGTGTAAAGATTACGGAAATATTAAAGACACTTGGGATTTACGTGGAAACCCTCTAAATGGGAAAAACCATGTGCTGATGAGTGCACCACACTAGAACCTCAAATCCACTAATGGCAAAGGAATTACAACTTAATCCCGGTTTAAATCCACTACCACTACCTAATCCCTGTATAAGTGAACCTAGTCCATCTTGCTTCTACCTACTCCCGGAAGCAACACAAGTCTTACTTCTCGATGAAGATATAAAATGTCCTATGTGAATATATGATGATATTCAAAGAACAAACAAGGCTAGGAAACCCTATATGTTTATCTAGGATAATGAGATGACAATTAACGTAATCTTAGATATCATGACCTAAATGATATGTTCAAAAAGCTTAGCTAAACATAGATCAAACAATCCTATGAAGCTATCACAATACAACACTCAATCATGTCATCACAATAATCTCTAATTTGTATCTAGAATATGTTCTAAGAGCATACAAATAATTAAAGAGATGACTTAGCAAGCAAAACACTTAACTTGTAAGAAGATAATGAAGAACTTACCAAACAAGATGTGATGAACCAAAATTATCCATAGATGCACTCTAAATGGCTTTAAATGATGCATGATGAAGTTTTTATGTACATGAGAATGCTTTGAGTGTTTAAATATGAGTTCTTGGAAGAATTTTTCCTTTGAAATGTGTTCTAAGGAAAAGATATGATGTTCTGAACTCTTACATGACCTTAATGCAAAGAGTTATATATATATGAGATCCAAACAAAATGAGGTCGTTTTGGAAAAAATGTTCCAGCTTTCTCTATGTGCGCTAGTGACGTGCGCTGGTCAAGCAACGCACCACCATAGCACAACCTAATTTTTCAATAGGCGATGGACGAGTGGCGCAGCTCAGTGGCGCATCACATGCGACAATCCACTGGAATGTTGAGCTGGTGAGGCTGCGCTAGTCGAGTAGCGCACCACCAGCGCACTGCCCACTTTTTCAACTTTGCGTGGGTGCTGTTCCGCAGCTCAGTGGTGCATGACAAGCGGCGTTCCACGGGAATGTTGCGTTGGTGAGGCTGCGCTAGTCGAGTAGCGCACCACCAGCGCAATGCCCACTTTTCAACACTCAAACACATAAAATCAACAAGTTCTAGAGTGATGAAAATGCATCCTATTCTAATGCCTAACATGACATAAAACTTTAATTACAAGATGCAAATAAATCAACAAGAGTCATTTAAACCAAAATGCACACAAGTATAAACACACAACATCTATGAATAAGAGTTATGCATGAATTTGTGAGTGTGTGCAACCATCTCTTCAAAGCAAGTAAGCACAATAATTTTGCCTTTGATGCTTCTCCTCTTGAGGTCTTGAGAGCCTAAGCTATCCTTACATAATAAATGAGGACTTTACATAGACTTTTAGTGATAACTATAAATACCAAGACCCTAAAATTGTTTTGCCCTCACCCATAAGACTTTCAATACTTTTCACACTCTCAAAAATCATATTCATCTTCCTCAACTTCCATACCCTCGTTAGATCTTCATCCCAAATCTAGCAAAATAAAGAAAAAATAATAATTCTCTTAGATCTGGCTATTGTGAAGCCAAGCTTTCGAAAATATCTTCACCAAAATATGAATTTTTATATAAAAAAAAATCAACCAAAAAATTTATTTTCTGTATGTTTCATCGCCATATAACACAGAGAATACGATAAGATGCAAACATGGACAACAAATTTTTGAAATTGTTGAATTTTCCCATAGATTCTTTCTCTTTCTCATAGATTCCACAAATTTCCCACCTCTCAAAAACTCCAAATAAACCCTTATTCTTCTATGTTAACCACACCGAATAGAAACCAAATCTAGGTTTTAAAGATTTCTTTGATTTAATCCAAGGAAATTGCTACAAACACTATTGTGCTTGGTGAGTGCTTGATGATTATTTGTTGTATAGGTGACAGAGATGTCTCTCTTTCATGAAATTGTGTGTGATTCCTATTTCTTTTATGGGTTTTCATACGTTGTGTGTTTGATGTTTAGTTGTGAATTCTCTATTTTTTAAAGGTAAATTGATGCTAGGTTTTCATTTTTTTATAATGGTGTTCAGTTGGGCTTTCATTTTTTTTAAAGGTGTAAATCCCTTTTTGGATTGTCAAGTAAAAATGTAAAGTTTCAGTCCATAGAGTGGGTTGTGGACTGGTGCGGAAAATGGTACGGGTGAGAAGGTGGAAGACGAAGAGAATGAGACTTGAAGGTAAGAAGATTGTTAAAAAAATTATAATCATGTTATAAATATTATTCAATTACATATGAATGAATGTCCTTCAAGTCATGGGAGTAACTTTCGCCTTTTTATCTTCCCAATAGCTCCATATTCATGATTCATTAAGTTGTAATCCATGTCACTTAATGTAATGTGCAGTTGTGGGGCTATATAAAGAAGTTGTCACCTTTGTATATGGTATACACTTTTTGATGAGAGCAATTGATGAATAAAAGATTTCCCTTTTGATATATTCTTTTTCTCTTCTTTCTCTTCTTTATGTTTATGTTTTATATTATTGTTTATTATTATTCATTTTATAATACTTTATCAGCATGAGTCTCTAACAATTTGTTTGTAGTTTCAGATTTGAAAGTTTCAGATTTGAAAGTTTCTTGTCTTAGAGACAATATGTCATATGATCATAATGCGATACATGATTAAAGTAATTTCTTAATTAGATCGAGCCATTCTAAAAAATTGTAAAGTATTCTTAATTTATTATTATTGAATATTGGTTTCTATTGTTCTTCCTTTGTTTTTTTTTTTACAATTTTTATTTGGGTTGCCAAGAAATAAAATTGTATTGCAAAATAAAGTGAATGAATTGCAATCCAAAAATAATAAAATCAAAGAGCCTGAAGCTTGATGTGATTTGAAAGTTATAGAATCAAAGAGCCTAATGCTTGGTATGATGTCTGAAGATTGCAAAATCAAAAAGCCTGGAGCTTAACATAATCTTATTTGAAAATCATGAATTGCAATCTAATCAAATTATGAAATAATAAATTTACATTGAAACAGAACTTGAAGATCTGAATTCTAATTAAAGTGATTATTATTTTTGGAATTCGAAGTTCTAAAAACTATTATTCTAAAGTATAAACTCGATGTTTATATACACATTTGGAGTCATAATGAAATTTTATTATTCTATCAAATATAAATTTTGTTAAGGACCTGAAATTCCAAAATAGTAAATCATGAACTTAATACTGTGATACAATTATAACCAAATATCTATTTGTTAATAGATATTGTGCAATCACTTTTATGATTTATTTTAGAGGATATGGACCACAAGATAAAGTCCGGAAATTGGAAAAATGGTAAATATATTTTATCGAATTTTGAGCACAATTCAAGTATTTTAATATGTTTGACTTTATTGTTGTTTAAATTTAATTTATTTATACAACTATTTTTTTAAGTATGCTTTATGGTTGCCTCCATATGTTGGATCTTCCATATCAAAAAATAAATGTAGTTTTATTTCGATGATGTGATTAGAATTGATTATTGTATATAGAAGAACCAAAATTTATGTATTCAAATCCAATTAGGAGCTAAAAGTTCCGAATTTGAATCAAATTGAGAACCTAAAGTTCTAAATTTGAAGACGAACTAGGAGTTTCAATATATATTATGATTTTATTAAGAACCCAACATCTTGAAATAATAGATCACGATTTCATGGTGAGACTAGAAGTTCCAACAGATTGTAAAGTATTTTTTTTCTCTATCTCAAAAGATGATTTTCTTTTATTTTGTTCACAATATTTTGGTTTTGGGTTGTAAATAAATGAAAGAAAACTTAGATGATTGTATTGCAATCCGAAGATTGCAAAAATGTAGTGAACGTGTTACAATCTAAAGAATGCATAAATTAAAATGCATAAAACTCAATCAAATGTGAGATTGCAAAATCAAAGAGCTGAAGCTTAATTTGATGTTTATAGTGAAGAGTCAAAAGATCAATCTAATTATAAATTATAATCTTATCAGAACATGAAATTCTGAATTTAAATCAAATTAGAGCTTAAAATTTTGAATTCCAATTTATATGATTATAATTTGGAACATGAAGTTCTAAATTCGTATTTTTAATTATATCCGTATGAAATTTATATATTAACTTAAAGTTCTAATGAACTTCAAACTTTTAATCAAATATGAATTTTGTTCAAAACCTAAAGTTTTGAATTCGTATATCATAATCATAAAGTTATGATATAAATAGTTTCAAAATTAATTTGTTTAGCTTTTTGAGTTTCTTACGGTTATGATATTCCTACCACATATTCATTTTTCATATTTCATATGAAACGACTTCAACAATGTATTGCTCCTTATCAAGGTATGTAAAGTGTAAAAGTTTATATTTTCACATACAATACAATATGAATTTTGATATTTCACACGTCTATTAGTCAAAAACTGTCTCTATTATTCTTTTATTGACATATGAATTCACTGTACGATATTTAGTTGTATGATCCTTGATTTTTTTTTTAGTTTTAAAATTGATGGTTTTATGATAAAGTGGATTTGCATTAATAGGGTCTTATTAATATAATATAATATTTCTTATATTTAAGTTTTCTAAAATTCAGTTTTTGTATTACTTTTTGTATTACTTTTAATAGTTTTGAATTATCGTAACGTGAAGTTACTTTCATGATTTATTTATCTAATACTTGATGTGGATTATTTACGAATTATATTTTACTTTAATTGCTCATCTTTAATTAAAATATTTTATGATAAAATATTATTATTTTTTCTATAATTGTTTCTTTTAATAATGTCTGAAAGGTATAAAAACTTTCATGGAATGATATCTTGCATTTTTATTGAGATCATATATATATATATATATATATATATATATATATATATTGTTTAGATTTTTTATCGTTTAACCAAATCATATTAATTTGTTAAATAATATATTTATTTTTTATTTATGATGAATTGAAATATAAATATTTCACGGTAAAAATCCAGTAGTCCTTTTGATTTAATAAGAATAGTGATTTGATCATCACATGAAAAGACATGATCGAATGAAACATATTAATTCACTTTCAACATGCCTCAAATATTGTTTTAAAAGTAATGATATTAACATTCTATAATTGAATATATTATTAGTTGGTGTCATATCTTTTATGGCCGAACAAATCAAGTAATTTTGGTTAGAATAACATTGTCATTAATCAATTTGATCCATATCATTCCCTAAGGTGACTGTTATATACAATTATTATGGTGATTGTAGATATAATTGTGGCCACTATCGTATAGAGACCATAGTGATCTAATAGGAAATTCAAATCAATCCACTAAAAGTGGAATAATATCAAAACAAAGCATGAAAATTAAAAGAGCGTTGAATACACTATCCAAGAATTAAAAAACTTGTGTTTACTGTCTGTTAAACAGGGGACAAAGTCTATATACAAGATTTATATCTATGATCTTTTGTTGATCTTTACCAAGAATAATGAATGTTCTAGAAGAACTAATATTTTGTTACAAAGTTAAAAATAATTACATAAATATACTTTGTATTTATTAGATCCGGAAGATTTATAACTAGAATTTATTTTTGAGTCAATTAAAAATATTTTTCATGATTTTTATCTCATGCCAGAAGTATACGTGTTTTTATAGTTTACTCTGTCATAAGATCATATTCTTAATATGACAATTATAAACTAGAAGTTCAATTCATAGAAAATGATGAATCGTGATATTGAAATAGTTATATGGATATCCATTTCATAAAACAAAAATTATTTTTGGTATCAAATGTCTCTGAAGGACATAAGACGATATAAGTAAGTACTTAAATGACAAAATGATAGAATAAATAAGATCATATAGAAAATTACGATGATACAAAAGATTTTATCGAAGAATAAGAATTATCATAAATTGATAAACGACGTGAAATTATATGACATGCATCATCTTGTGATTTTCATAGTATGCAAAAAAAAAATAGATGATTAGAAGAAAATAATAAAATTATATTCTGCCAATATACAAACCCGGATGATTGTTCTTGGAAAATAATATCTAAGCCCTGTTTGATTTTTCCACTTAACTCTGAATAACACATAGTGTGATCCATTCAGTTATTTTTTGTGATTTTTTAAGTGTTAAAATCATTTAATAAACCCCTAAAACCACTTGTTTTGAAAATTGAAATTTTTTCACTTTTCACTTAACAAAAATCTAGTGGAATTTAATATAAGATTTTACTTCCAAAACTATCCTTACTAATTTAATTTATTTCCAATTTTATCTTCCGTTAAAACATTAATCGTAATTATTAGTTTCTATACAATTTAAAGTGTGGTACACTTATAGATTTCCGAAGATACAATATTTATTATATATATATATATATATATATATATATATTATATGTGTGTGTTTATATATATATAAGTCAGGCTAAACCAACTTAAATTTGTGACTTAAAACTTTGACTTTAATATCTCAACCACCTATGTGTTTTTAATATAAGAGTTGTATATACATTTAAATCTCATCCATTGGATTAAGAGCACATGAGTGGTTGATATGTTGAAGTCAAAGTTTTAAGTCATAAATTTAAGTTGATTTAGCTTGATTATATATATATATATATATTATCAGTGTTCTAGTAAGTGTTAGGCGCTAGTCGAGCTGAGACCTAACGTCTAGCGCCTAGTCCGATTAGTCAGCGATTAGTCACCGATTAATCAACTGACACAGTTTTTTTTATTAGTTTTTTTTATTTTCTTGCATAAAAATCCAATCACAAACAAATTCCCATGATCAAATCCAAATTAAATTCTTTCAAATCCATAAAAGTCAAATTATCAATCAAAATCCAACCATAAACCAATCCAAATCCACAAACACCTATCCAAATACAATCACAAACCAATCCAAATCCAAGTTTGTTGCTTGTAACAACTCCATCGTGGGGTAAATACATATATTAAAGTTTAAAAAATTCAATGCTTATTTATTTGTAAAAACTAAAAAGAACAAATGCCACTAGCCTACAAATACAACACAACAGAAAACATAGAGCAAAACAAAAGACAAAAAGCAAGTAAAGACTGATCTTCAAAACAGGACAACTACGACAAGGAAATTTATGTCAACAAAATTAACAAATTTGTGTCATATCAGTACTGTAATTCCTATTTTAACTCAACATTGTTTTTTAATTTGGTTCAAATTTCATCAAAATCCAGTGTATCTAATTTGAAATTCTTGAGTTGTGAATATTGCTTTTACATAGACATTCCATATGCACGATTTCAACTTTTAGGCACATTGATTTTTTTTTTAGCTACCACAACAACCCTAGCTTTCTCATATAACTCATTACTGTTATGCTAAGACTCTACAAATCTGAGGAAATAGGGGGTTTTGTCACTTTTTTGGGTTCGATTTTCAACGCTGTCTCTATTTTAATAACTTACGTTTAAAACACATCAAAGTAAGTGACTTCCAAAAATACCCGTACTTTTAGTAATTTTTATTATATCTTTGACTTAACTTTTGCCTACTTTTATGTTGTATGAAATCTACTTCTCTCTCTAACTTTAAATTCTCTGTAAACTGAGATACAAGTTCATATTCTTCTCCAACTAGTGGTCGTTGTTTATCTTCTTCTTCATATCTTGGCCGTTGTTCATCTTTTTTTCCAACTCTTGGTCTGTTTGTCTACAAATCATGCTAAGGTACTTTTATGTCTTATGTTTTTATTTCGTTTTGAATCTTCCATTTGTAAAGTTGTTTGAGGTACTTAGGTTTAGCTACACAGTTTGTGAAACTTTAAATTGTAGAAGTCTCGGATATAAGTCTCGAAATATATTACAAAAGTCTCAAGAAGTAATGGTGGTTCAAAAGTCTCGGAACATGTATAATTTTGATACTTTGGGAAAACTCTCCGAGACTTTTATTAATGGTCTGAGACTTTGGGAAAAGTGTCTGAGACCTATTAACCATATTTTGAGACCTTTCATTTAAATGCTTCAAGACTTTTTCAATTATATGTCCGAGACTTTTCAAACTACTCCGAGACTTTGGTTTAATATGTTTCGAGACTTTTGGATCAGCTATAATTTTGTTCCGAGACTTTAATCTTCATTGGTTGCCTATATCTGTTTTCATGTGCATCTCATTGTGTGAATTTTGTTATTCACTATCCGATATGGTGAGTGAACTTAGAGAAGGTATAACCATATTATACTTTCTCTTAGTTCACTCATATTGTCGGTTTGTGAATGAATAACAAAATTCATTCAATGAGAGGTAACCAAACCGAAGAAAAAGCTTGAGATAACAAGTTCTTCTAAAGGTCTCGGATAGTGTTACAAATGTCTCGGGCCTTGTTTTCAAAAGTCTCGGGCACCATTTTCAAAAGTCTCGAACAATGTTTTAAGAAGTCTCGGACAATATTTTCAGAAGTCTTGGAAAGGCCGGTCCTTCAAGACTTTTGGTTGTTCATCCGAGAATTTCGTCTCATTCTCCAAGACTTTTGGTGGTGTCTGAGACTTTACTTGGCTCCTAGGTCCGAGACTTATTTCATTAATGTCCAAGACAAGGAAGGCATCATCATGGTGACCGTCCCCGTGGTAGTTCACCAGATAGGCCGGGGACATCCGAAGTACCAAAAAATCCTATTCTCACAGCTTTCGATAATTCATCGACTTGGGTTATTGGATTGGAAGCATATTCATTTTGTCAAGTGAACAACACAACAGGTTTACGTGGACCTAACACCATGATTTACAAGGGTCAATTTTTTCCAAAAAAAAAAAGCGATTTAAAGAGGTTAGTAGGTCTTTATGCAATAAGAGAGAACTTTGAATGAAAGGTGAAAATGTCTAACAAGTCGATTCTACATTTAGTGTGCAAGGTTGACACTTCTATATGGAAATTAAGTGCGGTGAGGAGATATGAAAGCACATACTTTCAAGTAAAAAGTTTTGTAAATGAATCACAGTTGTCCCTTAGAGGAGGTCTACCGGCGGCACCAACAGGCTAGTGCGGTTATAATTGGTGAAGTAATAGCCCCTAGACTCCAACAGTACGATGGTCGTCTAATATAGGGACACTACTCGGTGCACCAACATCAGTACTCTGCTGCTCGGATACAAGAGATCTAGTCGATATGCCGATGACTGCCTCTCTCAACTCCTGAACATGTTCGTTAGATGATGGTAGATCCCCCCCAGTATAGCCATTGAAGTATCATCAGGGTACAAATTACCTACCTCGACAATACCCTGGTAGTACCATATACCCTTCTCCACTTCTGTAGGGGTCAGTTCTTCTTCCGTAAACATCTGAAAATTTATCATTAAAACAAATATATTTAGAAGTGTACTAACTAAATTATTACCTTTACGGTGAAAATCTTATCCAATTTCTCTCTTCTCGATCTCCAAGTCAAGTCCCATCTCAGAATACGCGGCAAGGGTTATTCAACTACCCTCAGAGTCCCGAAATACATGGCAAGGGTTGGAATAACTTCAAATATAAAAACCTACAACAAATCCAATGGAAATATGATTAGTTGGTTGAAAAACATAACAACTTAATAATTAAATAAGTAGTGATAAATAAGATTTAGAGGCTCATCGTTATGCTAACCCAAAAATGTTGTATCTCGTCGACCTAGAGAGAATTGCCCTTTTGAACCCAAATATGGAGTATTTATTGACATATGAACCCCACCGGAACACATTGAACATATCCAAGTTATCAATAAGGTGCAAATGCCATATATGAACGGAATTCCTCTCTTTCGCTCTGATCAAAACACAATTCACTATGTAACAGGAGACAAAGCTCCACTGCCTCGAATTGCTTTTTCCATTGACCCTGTTGAATCCTTGCTTCAAGTTCAGCAAGGTGACCGCACCTCGACCATCAAAGTAAGGTGTTTTCCATTCGGGACCATCCTCATATAGTTTCATGTCCGTAATGGCTCCGAACTTTAACCCATTGATCAAACAAAATTCTACCCTAGAAATCCGAACGCTAAGACCTAACATAAACCTCATCTCATCATTGGGTCCGTCATGGTGTAACTCATGTAATAGCAACCGATGCACAATACCATCGAAAAATGCCATTCATCCTGCATGCGTTGGAAATGGCCAAAACATGACTGCTGATACATATCTCACTCTTCAATAACACTTTCCAATACTCCATCAAGTGTCTCATCGATTACTTGCAGGTTTTCCATGTGGTTGTGGTGAGTAATCTTGACGTCATACCAATTGGATTGGGGAGTTTTTAACATGGCCCTCAAATCCCTTATATTTCTCATAGGCAATTCACAAACAAACAGAATTTAGGTCAGAAATTTTTTCCCAGTAAGTCTTGCAACACTATAGCAAAGTCTCAAAACAAGTATAGAAGTCTCGAAAAGCAATACTAAAGTCTCAGAAAAAAGTCTCAGACAGTGTTACCAATAGTCTCGGACAGTGTTACAAAAGTCTCGGACATAAGTCTCAGACAGTGTTACAGAAGTCTCGGGCAAAAGTCTAGGAAAGCATATACAAAAGTCTAGGGTAAAAGTCTCAAACAATATTACAAAATGTTTAAACTGTCCGAGACTTTGGTAACACTGTCCGAGACATTTACCCGAGACTTTTGGATAAGCTTTCTGAGATTTTTATCCGAGACTTCTGTAACACTGTCAAAGACTACTGGCAACACTTTTCGAGACTTTACTACATGGTCCAAGACTTTTACTATCCTATTTATTGGTCATCGTCTTCCCCAATCTAACCATAGAAATCAGAAACCCTGTCTAAAACTAAAAACCCTAGAAACAAGATCTAACAATGCAAAAATACGAAATAACCTAAGAAAACACATTCAAATCCGTATTCAAAATCAAATTGTTGAATTTACATACCTTGTTTTTCGCCGAAACGTTTAAATAGAAATGGAAATGGAAAAAAAAATCCTTGTCGGCTATAGTGGAAATCTGGTTGCTTGGATACTTTGAACCGTTGTGTTACTTCTCTCCGTCGTGTAACTTCTTTCTCTACTATTTCTGTTAAATGAAATGTAAAAAAATAAAGATGAAACATAAGTTTTCAAAATAGTCGACATGGAAGTACTTTTAAGGGTATTTTTGTTCGTTTACCATAATATGTGTTTTTTAAACATAACATATTAAAACGGTGATAGTGTTCGAAACCCACCTTCAAAAAGTACCATTTAATTTTTGGACTCCTACAAATCCAATCAAAACCACTTATAAATAAAAGTTAAGAACATATTTACAAATTTTTACAAATTTACAAAATCCAGTTGTTGACTGTGATTTTTGGATCGTATAGGATTGATCACGCGTCTAACAGGTTCTTGTAGATTATTGAAGATGTTATGAGAAAGATAGAAAAATAAGAAAAACATGCACATGTAAGTTTACGTGGTAAAACCCAAAGGCGGGGAAATGTCCACGATTATCGGTGACGGCGAGAAGAAATTCATTATAATGTAATAATTACACACTCAATCTCTCTTTTTTGGCGTATCTTTCTGCTTTTCTTTTATATTTTCTATGTGTTGTTGTATGTGTTTCCGTTTATATCTTTTTTTACAATAAGATTATGGGTCTATTTATATGTGTATAGAACCCTAATCATTGTTACAAATAAGGAAATGCGACAATGTTTAATTAGAACTGGTTACTTGTTGAAGTCATCTTTGTCTTCTTTCCTGTTTTGGAGATCTTGTGTATTGAATTAGAGTCTTCATAGGATTTTGGTTGTATGGTCCGTTTAGGACTTATTTCCTGATCGGTGTGCAGTTTTCTAGAAAAACTGAGTTATTGCTTGATTTGGACTTGTTTCTTGTTTGGTGTTTATCCTTCTGGAAGCTTTGAGTTCTTTCCTAAATATAATTCTCTGATACTGAAGAGGAGATAAGGATATTTCCTTATTGAAGTGTGATCCTAGACTCCTTGTTTAAGTATGACAATTTTTCTTCGTATTTGAGTCGTTGTTGCCTTTAATGTTTCCCACGTGTTGTCCAACTGATCAATTGTCTAATCTCGACTAGAATTCTTTTATCCCGATCGGATGGTCTCGACCAAGTTGTCTTTACCTGATCGGCTAGTTTCCCCGACCAGGTTATGTGTGCCCGATCAGTTAGTTTTTCTGACAATCTTGGGTAATCTTGACTAGGCCTTGAGATCATCTATTAATTGCCTATGACTAATCTTCCCTGATTGAATTTTACGACGTGGCATATCTAATCATGCTAACTTGTCACGCTATCAAAAAATCCCTCTAACAATACCCCCTCAAATCTACGAGATGAGCTCTTGACGGCTCAACGAAGGGGAATTGAATAGTTTTGATTTTTTGACGCTTCTGAACTTATTGTTCTAACCCGATCAAATGTCTTATTAAACTGATCAGTCTTGGACTCCTTAACTTTTTGCTCCCTTGTAGCTGGACCAGTTGGTGTCCTGGCTTTTTGCTCAGGATTATTCCCGATTGTCTTGATTCGGTCGGTGTCCTGGCCTTTCACTTGGGATGATTTCCAACAGTCTTTTTTTTTTCTTTTTTGGACTAGTCAGTGTCTCGGCTCTTTTCTCAGGATAATTACCGACTGTCTTAATTCGGTCAGTGTCCTGGCTTTTGTTCAAGATCATTTCCGACTCTTTTTTTTGGACTAGTCGGTGTCCCGACTCTTTACTCAGGATAATTTCCGACTGTCTTAATTCGGTCGGTGTCCTGGCTTTTGCTTAGGATAATTCTCGACTCTATTTTTTTGGACTAGTCGGTGTCCCGACTCTTTGTTCAGAATAATTCCTGACTATCTTAATTCAATAAGTGTCCTGGCCTTTCACTTAGGATAATTCTCGACCGTCTTGAGTCTTTAGCCAAAAGGTGTTCTGGGAACCTCGCTCCATTTTTCCTGTTTTTCACATGTAAACAAGTCACCAAAGACGACTCCCAGTTTTGTCTGTTTACAAGGGTTTGGCCGAATCGTTAGTGAAATACTGACACACCCGAACGTATTTCACCAGTTTTCTCCAATAGCATACCCGAGTGTTTTTTCCCAGTAAAACCGGCAACTCGGAGTGGCCGAATTGCTGACAGTGCTCTATATGCACCCAGTCAGTTGGGTAGGCTTGTCAGGTCTCTAACCCCCGACTTCTCAGCCTCTCGAGCACCTTCACCCACCATGGCAGGTGTCGGCGTTACGAGTTTATCTTTGATAACAAAGATGATTATTAAAAAATTAAACACCATTCTTGGTCTCTTTATTTATTGATATGAAAATTAATAACATCAAAATAAAGAATAATTAGAAAAACTAAAAATATAAAACAAACTAAAAATATCTTAAAAATTGAAAGCAATTAAGCTATCTCTCTCAAGAGAAGTTTTTTTTTTTTTTGAAGTCTAAGCTCCGTCATCCTTGAGCTTGTGTAGGGTCCTCAAAAGATAATGCCAACCATCCTTTCACTGTTGTTTCGGCTCGAACCTCACTTTTTTTTCCTGATTTACCATTGGCTGGTTATCCCGATGGGGATCCTTCTGCTGATCATCTGTCCTTTTGAGAATTAAATCGTTGAGGTGACCCTCTTTGATGAGTGTCTCGATGTGGTCTCTTAGTTGGTAGCACTTTGCTTTGTCGTGACCACTTTCCTTGTGGAACCTGCAATATTTTGTCGTGTCTCTTCGGGTGTAGGTTGACAGTCTAGGAGGATATTTGACTAGCTTATGTTCTTCTACGATCGCCAGGATTTCTTTTTGTCTCTTAATAAGGGGTGTATAGTTGGTATATTGACCCTGGAACTTTTTGTCATTCCGATTGTTTCTACGATTGCTCCCGTCACTCTCCTGATGATCACTCTTTTGTTTTTTCATGTAGTTTTCCCTAGGGCGACCCCCGTGCACATAACTACCCCCTGAGCTAGCTCCTATTCTTCAGCCATTGCATAACTGCCTACAACATCCATCAGTTTGGCATACGTTTCTAAGCACTTCCTTCTCAAATCGAAGGAAAGCCGACCCTTCTGTAGGTTATTGGTGAAGGCAACCACCATAGCCTCATCATTAGGATTATGGATCCCCGACACTTCTTGAGAGAACTTTTTCAAGTAATCTTTTAGTGATTCGTTCTTTCCTTATTTGAGGGTGGCGATGTGAGCTATTTTTTTCCTCCTTTGTATATTTCCCAAGAATTGTCGTGAAAAAGCCTACGTCTACTCTCGAAAATTCTTGATTGTTCACTGAGGGAGCCTTCCAAACCACCTAGACCCTATGTCCCCGAGTGTTTGTAGGAACATCAATACAATAATGGGTCATTGTAAGCGTATTGTGCTATCACACTTCGAAAACTCTCACGTGTTCTTTTGGATCCGTGTTTGCTTTAAATTGTTCGACCTGAGGCGTTCTGAATCTTTCCGGGAACTGGGTTTGGAGAATGCTGTTCACGAATGAGCTTTCAGAATCATCATCTAGTAAATCTTTAAGCCCTTAGCGACCTTCTAATGCTTCAACCTTTTGGGTTAATTTTTGTATCAGGATATCTCGCTTATCTCTTGGCTCGTTATCCATTCCCGATCGTTGATGGTCGATGTTCCCATTTTGGAATCTTAACGGGACTTGCCCCTTTGGCGTGTTCTGCGGGGTGGTTGGTCGCTTTCATCTAATGAGCTAGATCGATCCCGCCTCTAAACACCTTTACGGATTTCATCCGACTCAAAGTCCGCTTGATACCGATCTTACCTTCCCAGTCCGATAATTTCTTCATCTCCCATTTGAGGTCACTCCCCCTTTCCATGGTGGTCCGCTCTTTTTCTACTAGTCTTACGGGGAGCGCCTGAGGTCATGTCCACTATTTCAAAACGTACCTTGGGGTCTCGGGCCACCATAGGTGTAGATAATTGATATTATGAGGTCAGATTAGCAGTTGTTGTTATATTGATTCCCTGTCTAGCGGCTTCTTCAATGACTCTCCGTAGGGACTCTTGGACCTGTTGGAATGCATCTGGGGAAATTTCTAGGCTACCGCCCCTCCTTCAAGCGCCAGTTGTTGACGGTGATTTTTGGATCATATATGATTAATCACGCGTCTAATAGGTTTTCATAGATTGTTGAAGATGTCATGAGAAAGATAGAAAAAGAAGAAAAATATGCACATATAAGTTTACGTGGTAAAACCCCAAGGGGGAAACGTCCACGGTTACCGGTGACGGCGAGAAGAAATTCACTATAATGTAATAATTACACACTCAATCTCTTATCTCTCTGTTTTTCTTGTATATTTTATATGTGTTGTTGTATGTGTTTCCGTCTATATCTTTTTTTACAATAAGATTATGGGTCTATTTATATGTGTATAGAACCCTAATCATTGTTACAAATAAGGAAATGTGACACTGTTTAATTAGAACTGGTTACTTGTTGAAGTCATCTTTGTCTTCTTTCCTGTTTTGGAGATCTTGTGTATTGAATTAGAGTCTTCATAGGATTTTGGTTGTATGGTCCGTTTAGGACTTATTTCCTGATCGGTGTGCAGTCTTCTAGAAGAACTGAGTTATTGCTTGATTTGGACTTGTTTCTTGTTTGGTGTTTATCCTTCTGGAAGCTTTGAGTTCTTTCCTAAATATAATTCTCTGATACTGAAGAGGAGATAAGGATATTTCCTTATTGAAGTGTGATCCTAGACTCCTTGTTTAAGTATGACAATTTTTCTTCGTATTTGAGTCGTTGTTGCCTTTAATGTTTCCCACGTGTTGTCCAACTGATCAATTGTCTAATCTCGACTAGAATTCTTTTATCCCGATCGAATGGTCTTGACCAAGTTGTCTCTACCTGATCGGCTAGTTTCCCCAACCAGGTTATTTATGCCCAATCGGTTAGTTTTCCGGACCATCTTGGGTAATCTTAACTAGGCCTTGAGATCATCTATTAATTGCCTTGGACTAATCTTCCCTGATTGACTTTTATGACGTAGCATATCTAATCATGCTAACTTGTCACGCTATCAAAAAATCCTTATAACACCAGTTAATTAATTTACAAATTTGTAAAGGCAACAACAACAAAACCCAACGCATTAAAGGGAAGAAAGTGTCACATTTTAACTACAAAATGGTTAATGCAATTTTAAATAATTAAATTATAATACAAACTCTAGATGGACTTTTGAGTCATGGAGACATGAGGAAGACCGACGAACTGGCGACAACTGACAAAGACTTTTGGCGATCACGGAGACTGAATGGTGGTAGGCGGCGGACAATGAAGAACTGAAGTCTGAATGTTTAGGTTTGGTCGAAGAAGAAGTGAATAACTGAAGTTTGGAGAAGTGAATGAAAATTTGAAAATTGTTTTGCTTCACTTTAATGAAGACCAAAACAATTTTTAAAGAAGGACTAGGCGGAGTCAATGACTTTGACTCTACCTAGCCGATTTGACCGATTAATCGGTCGCTGATAAATATGATCGATTTAGCCTTTTTTCCACAATGAGGAGCCGACTAGAGGAATCCAACCGGTTAATTGGCCACCTAAACCTATTTTTCGAACATTGACACACACACACACACACACACACACACACACACACACACACACACATATATATATACAAATAAAAGTTTTCAATTATCAGTTCGAACTGATATAAGATATATAAGTTCTTTGCATATGGGTCATTGAATTTAAATACTTTGACTTTGCTGCATGCACTTGTCAAAGCATCTTTTAAATCCAATGGCCCTTATACCACCAACTGATATATTTCATATCAGTTCGAACTGACAATAGAAAGACTGTATATATATGGTATCATGGTTTGTCTCATTTAACATCATTGAGTGTAATATATATATATATATGTATGTGTGTATGTGTGGGGGGGGGGGGGGGGGGTTATTATGGTTTGTCTCATTTATGAGTATTTATCAATTAAATAGAATTGGTGGATGTAAATCAGCAACAGTAACCATTACGGTGATAAATTAATCATGTTGTAATTCATTGATAATGATATTCAATGTAGAAAAGAAAACTTGTCCAGAATAATATAAATTTGAAGTATTATTAATAACTAAATAAATTTATTTTAGAATTATTAATTTACATGTTAGAGTTTACCTTAATATATTAAAATGTAAATATATAACAAATAATAGTTAAAAGGGCATAGATGTAAAAGTATTTATATTCAGATATTTATAATTTTAAAAAACAAACAACTTAGCACTTATATTCAGTTTTCAGTGAAAAAATAAACAATTTTTTCAGTTTTCAGTAACATTCAGCACGGTTCAGTCTTCAGACAAAAAATCAAACGTCGCCTTAGTCTTAATTAATGATTGGGTTGAGTGTTTTCAATTAGTATAATAATACATAAATCAACATATATAAGAAATGGTCCAGTAGCACTTTTTTCATGGATAAAACTTATTGGACGGATACCTTGATACGTATTACAGTGATGTATAATCCAATCTCATTCTCTAAAATGATAATGAAGAACCTTTTAGTCTTGAAATACCAAATCTACATTCAAATGGTGTTTTTTTTAATAATAAAACAACATAATGTAATATATAACAAGTTGCACAAATTTGAAAAGTAAATTTAGTAAATATCTTCATATATCAATATATGATCTCCAAAAGGTTGGGATGCGAAAGGCAAAAATATCTTAGCAAAACTATCCATATCAGAACGGGGGGGGGGGGGGGGGGGGGGGGGGGGGCGGGAGGGACGATTTGTAAGAAATATATTGCATTGTACTCTTTTCCTTTCACTAGGTATTTATCCCACTGGTTTTTTCCTAATAAGGTTTTAATGAGGCAGTTTTGCACTTCCATTTTCATTAGAGGTTAATTTGAGATGGAAATTGTTAACAACGTTTTTTGACGAAGGACCAAAGAAGAATTATCCGTCTACCTAGTACCTGGTAGGACCTGGATCGGTATCCAAGTACCAAAAAAAGTCTACACCAGTGAAGAATGGAACCATGAAGGTACCATTATGCTAGAACAATAGCCACAAAAGAAAGAGCAGATCAACACACTAGTGTACCGTGCCCCAATGGTACAAAAACAACGTTTCTCCTCCAGCAACATGGAAGAAAAGGGTTGAACCTTTTGCAATTTAAAGTGCCATAAATGAGACCAAATAGGTCAACAAATTCATAATTCAAATACAAAGGGAAACCATCACGTAATCGGAAGGAGTAATTCCCGTATTAATTGACAGCCTTCATCAGTGTCAATCAATTCCGATAACTTCAAATCAATTGGCCCAAATATAGAGATTTTATTGGAAGGATTGAAGAATATAAATACAATGCTAGAAATCGAATTGAAGAGGGCTGAATCCAGAATATGATAGCCGAGTATTCACCATTATTGATAGAGAGTTATTCGTCATCGCCTTACAGAAAATATCCATTTATCGACTAGAACGAGTTTGCTAATGCCAACTATGAATGAGAGAGAGAGAAGAGAGATTCTCTATTGTTCAATCAGTGAATTTGATATTTAATAAAACAATTATTCTTCCAACACAAATACATTATACCCTCCATTTCCCTCTCTTCCAATTATCACACCTTTATCTTCTACTAAAACCACGGTACCTAGAGGTACCTGCCCCGCTGCAACCTACCAGGTAGCAGTTTAAGGGTGTTAATTAAAATTCCTCATCTATAGTGAATTTTTTGTTAACACTTTTTGACGCTGTGGGGAGATTTCCACAAAGTACTAGCATGAGGCTTCGATCCTCCCAAGGATAGCCCGATCCATCTGGGCACCAATCCTTCGCCTCAACCCGAAAAGGTCAGAAGTGAGAGAAGGGATCGAAGCGTCGCAATCTAACACCAGTCCCTCCATCAAACTTACGGACCGTGCCTCAGGCCTTAGCTGCTCTAGTAGTAGGTTAGACCATTATAGAGCAGTAGAATGTAACGTTCTTGGAGAGTGTTTACCTTTAGATGATTGCAGAAGGAATTACACCTCAGTTTGTAGTACCTGGTACCACGGGCGATACCACCAGAACAGGCACCCGGGTACAGACTCGGGCAGCCACCTCCGATTTCGGTCCTCAATAAACTTGGCCCTTGCCCCTAATTCCAGACGGACCTATAAATTTTCAACCTCGACAGGTGAGATCAGCGTTCGATATCCTACTAAGGGAACCTCACCCTCCGGTTAGGCCGGTATGGAGGGGAGGTAGCCTCGAATCGCAGCTGGAGGTAGCACTAGTAATAGAAGAAACACCCGGGGAAACCTCCCCCAAGAAGAGAACTGGGACAAAGCATCCGTATCGTCGAAAAGGTCTGATAATGAGGGCTTAGAGGTCAAATCCAAGAATAGTGGATCCAAACGCCTTCATGATCAGGTAATCATGATGGATAAGGAAATCCAGGAGTTGAAGAAAGGTAAGCATCAGGAGAACCAGAAGGATCCCCTAAGCGAAATGAATGCACCGTTCTAAATAAAAGCAGAGAGGCGGAGCTGCTCCCTACGTTCAATATGATGGCCGATAAGTTTTCTGGGTCAGAAGATCCACTAAGCCACCTTGAAAGCTTTGTGTAGTAAATAAAGGTCCAGAACGCTACCTGGTCCGCCATGTGTAGGATGCTCCTAACTACACTGACTGACTATGCTAAGACATGGTTCAGAAAGTTACGACTAGGTAGTGTTGACTCCTTTACCCGATTAACTATTAATTTCTATGCTCAGTTTCAGGGTATCAAACCTCGCCTCAATGATCCCATCTACCTCTAATACATGATCCAGAAGCAGGAAGAATCATTAAGATCCTACGTGGAGAAGTTCCATAAAGAAGTGGTTTAGATGGGGGTCTTTATAGAGAAAGAGACCTTGACCGACTTTAGGAGGAACTTGTGGCCGACAGACTATTACAATCCTTTACGAAGCACCCACATGAGACGTATTTGGAGGCCTATGACAAGGCCCTAGAACAAGTGGAGATAGACGAACAACTCAAGTTCAATATAGATCGCATCTCCTAAAAAACATATTTCATCATGGTCAATACCCTGTCGGCATATAACGACATCCTTAAGGGGCGTTTTCTTTCAGCCATCAATGGTGTTCTGTCAATCTACCACAACGTTCTAAAGTTCCCGATAGATGAAAAGGTAGGCGATGTTATGGCCATGGTTGCCCGTCATTTCCTCAAGACCAGGACAACCAAATGGCCCACCTACTGCCTTGGTCGGAACCCAATCTCATCAGGAAGAGTATGATACATTAAAGGCATATTTCCCTACCAGACCAAGATTGCAAAGTTGTGACCCTAGTTGCCCGTTGCTTCCTCAAGACCAGGATAACCAAATGGCCATCCTGCTGCCTTGGCCGAAACCCAATCTCACCAGGAAGGGTCTGGTACATTAAAAATATAGTTGCTTGCTAGACCAAGGTTGTAAAGTTATGGCACTGGTTGGCCGTTACTTCCTTAAGACCAGGATATCCAAATGGCACTCCTGATGCCTTGGCCGGAACCCAATCTCGCCAGAAAGGACCTAGTGCCTAAACGATAAAGTTGCATACCAGGGTCTTTTTCACCTAAGTACCAAGATTCCTGAAACAGAGATGCCGGGTACCGTGATTCACCTATATTGTCAACTAAGTACCAGGATCCCATATATTTAGGAATGCTCGGTACCCAGATTCACTTTTTTATATATATATATATATATATATATATATGTAAATGTCGGTACCTAGACTCTTTTGAAGACTCTTTTGAAAACGATTTCTTCTAAGTACCAGGGTTCCTAAAGTAGGACTACCTGGTACCTTGATTCTCCCATATGACACAATCAGCTATTGAGGATGTTTTTTAGGGAAAATTACTGAGATTAATAACCTAAGTACCAGGAGATCCCGGTACTAGCTATCAGTTGCACTTTATATCTATCCTTATCAAATTTTAATGGTTTTTGTGTTTCCAGGTAATTGTTAAGTCAGGTATATGCAGGGGACTTCTTCTCAAATCAGAACTATATCAGAGTTAGAGGTATACTAATTCAACCAGAGAATCAAAGTAGAAGTTAACCGGGTATGTATAAAATGAAAAAGAATGTTTTATTGCTCAAATCAGAAAGATCACCCCCCAATTCCGTGCTACATACATGTAAGAGGAATAAAAAAAACAAAAATGAAAACTCTAAATCATGTGACCTCCTCCTGGCTAACTCCATATGTTCCTTCTCCAACTCCTTGGTCAACCTCCCTTATAGGAGCAACTTCTTCCTCCATGGTTCTAACTGTCGAATCAATAGGGGTCGCACCTCCTGCCTGCATTGCCACCTCAGGATCAATCTACACCTGGGCTGGATCAACCTGAATGTCTTCCACCTCAGCCTGACCAGTCTGGGTCTCCCCATTCTTAATGGGATCAGCTCAGTCCTCAACCTCCTTAGCATGATCAGATGAAGAGGTATGTAGGGTTGAAGCTTCTTCTTTAGACTGAACCTCTACAGCAAAGGAGGTTTTTGGGCTAGGATCTGCCCAGAATGACTTGGTATAAAGGTAGAGATGGGCACCAAGTCCTCCTCATCTACTGCGGAACCAGCAACCTGAGAAAGACCAATTTCAGTAGGAGCAGACGTAACCAACTTCGCAGCTTTCCCCATGAACTCCTTTCGATTTTATCCTCCAATAATGCTCAGGTCAAAGTGGGGAGGTATGACCTGAACTGATTGGTTAGCAGCATAGAAGTAGCCCTCTGTAAAGGAAGAGTCCATTTTGGCCTCCAAAGCAGCCACTCTACTACGTAGAGTCTTGATTACTTCCTCTAACTGTTCATTATTTTTCTTTAGCTCATTCCTTGCATGGGCACGGTAAATGGCTTCAAGCTTCTCTGTATCATAAGCATGCTGGATTTGCTCCCTATCTAATTACGGCTTAGCCACAGTTTCCTCGGCTTGGTCTAGGGACTTGTTCAAGACAACCGAGCCCCTCAGCCTTAGCAGTATCAGCCTGCTCCCGGAGAAAATCGACTTGGTGGCTCATCACCATGTTAAATTTGAATAACTGCTAGATAGGATATGAATGTTAGATATTTCCCTAATATATATAAAAAGAAATGAAAAAAAAAGCAATAGATCTTAGCTAGAAGAGCAGACCCCTAGTGATCAAGACATCGACAAGCATGAAGGTCATGACCTGCAATCCCCTACCTGGGTAGGAAGTAGCAAACTGGGCCATGACCTCGTCTTGGCTGTTACCTTTGACCCCGATCGAAACCATTCCTGAGGAACAACCGGAGTAACAACGGTAGGATCGGGGTCCCTCTCATCCTTGGTAGATCAATCAGTCACCGCAGTAGAAGGAGGATATGAGACTGGTGGAGTAGGAACAACAGTAGAAGCAGCGGGGATTTAGCTCTATAACTGGTCAGGAGAGCCTCTGATCCTGGCAAGCCTGGATTCCATCTCTACCAGGTTGGATCTAGCTAAAGAAAGAGGAGGTGGAAGAGATCTTCCAGATACCACTATTGGGATCGATACAAGTCTGGCCGGTATTGTTGAGGTACTGGCCCCTATAGTGGATTCGAGGCGAGGTGGTGGCCTATAAGAGGAAGCCTGTTGAGAAGATGATCGGTCCTCAGATTGTATGGGCTCCTTTAGGACTGGTAGAGGCACTGCAAAAACTGTCAAGACAATAAAGTTAGCAACTGCTAATCCTTAGTGGATATAAAAGAGGTAGAGATAATTAATCTATCTACTTGGTGAAGCGTGAGAGATGTGGAGGTAGATGTCAACCCCCTTGGTTTAAAGGGTTGAAGGTATGGTACTTCGTGTTGAGGTAATTTCGGTCAATTATGCTCTTTAAAATTTTCTTCGACTCAGTAGAGATATTGCCCTTCTCCCACTCAGTCCTACCACTGAATCGGCTAGGAACCTTAAACTCGGATCCTTTAATAGGAAATGAGCTCCACCAATCACCTCCTACGACAACCCATTCATCCTGTTAGGAGTTGTCCTAGGTACTGTGAATTTTATGGGATTCTTGGGCCGCACGTAAAACTTAGCCTTTGGACTGTGAGCGTTTGAAACAATATGAAAAAGGAATATGAGCTCGTCTAGCACCGATTCCCTGGTGACCTTATCCATCTTGCACTACTCCCTCCACAACATGAGGAATCCTACCAACTTCCTTTTGTAAGTTCCTTGCTTTTTGATTGGCTTATTTCGATTGACAAACCATATTTTAGGATTAATATGTAAGGGTAGATTAGGCTATCATTGTTCAAGAGCAAGCTCAAGCTTCAAAAGGTAAATTACTTGCTTAACCTTGTTTGAAGAGTTTTTAGTGCACACACACACTCACATGCATGTTTCTGATCATCTTGCATGAATGCTTAATTGCCTTAATTGTGTGTCTTTTTTCCATAACTCTTGCTTGGGAGTTTGATGCATTTAGTTTGCCCTTAGAAGAGGATTGTCCTTTTAACCGCGGTTCAGACGTCTCCCTGTGCATTACCTCCACCGCGGTATGCACAGCGGTGTTATCCAGTGGTTGCACGCTGCCGCTACTGCGGCCTGTGCTTGTTGCATGCACAACGGTCTCCCAAGCGGAGGTTTCCAAACGTTGTACTGCTCTCTGTACCGCGGTCTGGACAATTACCTGTACCGCGGTCCAGCCAGTGCTCATGACGGGATCCAGTTGCCCTTCATCCAAAAACAATGTCGTCTCGTGTAGGGCATAATACATATATGCTCTTTTCTCTTCTCTTTGGCTGGTGAGTCCAAGAAGCCATTTTTATTGACCAAGCCTTTCTTTGGGAGAGATATTGACTCCAAAGGAGAGATATCTCCTAAAAACTCATTTTGACTCAACCAAACTCCAATCCATGAGCATCTAGCATCTTTTTGCATCTTCCAAGCATGGATTTCTCTTGTTTTCATTGACTAGGTAATCTCTACATGACATAGAATTTATTATTACTTAACTAGGCTATGTTTACCTAGAAAAAGCATTAATTACTCATTGAATGTATGCTTTTATGTTATATTGCATTTATAACATGCTACAGTTGTTGTTTGTTGGTTGAGATGTTTGTTTTCATGATAGCTAGCATTTAGAACGATTTTACCCTTCTAGCTAAATCTACTTGCAGTTGCATTTAGATAATTGATATCTAGGATTTGCATTCATTATCGTCTTTAATCCTTAGATAAGCATTAAATGTCTTAACCTAGCATTTGTACATCTAGAATATTTTTATATATTTACTTAGGTTGTTTTGACTCTTCATTGAGGTTAAGTCTTGTGACTACGGTGTGTAGTGCTCAAGCAAGTGAAGTCTTGCAATCAAGGTTGGGTTGGCAAACATTGATCAAGAATCACTATTAAGGCCCATTGGGTAGTAGTTGTGGGTTAGTAACCTTGAAATGTGACTAGGTGGTCAACTTAGGTTGTTAACATCATTACAATAGTGATTTGATGATCAAATGTGGCTAGAAGGATAGCCAGTGGTTTTTCCCTTGTTGAAGGGTTTCCACGTAAATATCGTGTGTTTTTATTGTTTTATGTATAATTAGTTTTAATTGAATGCTTTATGATTTGAAGCAATATTTGGAATATTGATTAATCAAAAAGTTGGTAATTGATTCGATTAAAACCTATTAACCCCCCCTCTAGGTGTACAGACACACACTTTCTAGAGAATTTCAATTGGTATCAGAGCTGGTCCCTAGATATACTTAGGTGATCCGTGCTCTGTGTGTGTCTTGCTAGGTGCATTTTGTTTGTTTGTTTTTTTTGTTGTGTGACATTGCATTTGCATTACATTTTCATATCATTTATAACCCAAACGCAATGAGTGAGATTGGGATGAGTAGAGAGGGAGCATCGAGCATAAGACCTCCTTTACTTTATGGAGTGAACTATGCCGCATGGAAAGGCAAGATGGAGTCCTACATTTTCCAAATAGATGACCGTGCATGGATGACGGTAGAGAATGAATATACTCCTCCAACAATGACCACTGAAGATGGAAATGTTGTCTCCAAGCCTAAGTCCCAATGGAGCACACAAGAATTTGAAGCCTCTAAGTGGAACCACAAGGCAATGCATGCCATCTTGTGTGCTATGGATGATAACCAGTACAAGTTGATTCAAACAACTAAGAGTGCTATGGAGGCTTGGGAGATCTTAGAGACGGCTCGGGAGATCTTAGAGACGGCTCATGAAGGAACCGAGGTAGTCAAAGACTCCAAACTCTAAATTTTTCAAATGCCATTTGAGACAATTAGGATGGAGGATCATGAGTGCTCTAATGACTTCCAAGTGAAGTTGATGGACATAGTGAATCAAATCCATTAACTAGGTAACCCATACTCGGATAGAAGGATCAAGCAAAAGATCATGTCTCAATTGGTTTGAGTCCAATGTGACGACACTTGAAGAAAATAGTGACTACAAGATAATGAAGCCGAGTGAAGTGATTGGAAGGTTTCTAGCCTATGAGTCATACTCGGATATGGACTTCTACACCTACACCTCATAAGAAGCAAAAGAGCATAGCCTTGAATACATCCAAAGTAAAGAAGGAGAATAATGATTCAGATGAAGACATGGCCTTAATAGTGAAGAACTTCAAGAGATTTTTGAAGCTACAAAAGAAAGGTTATAGCTCTAAGGGAGATGACTTCAAGAAGAAGACTCACTTCAAGAAGATTGAGCCAAGTAAAGATAAGCATTCAAGAAAGGGCATTCAATGCTTTGAATGTGGAGGATTCGGGCACATCTCTATAAATTGTGCTAACTTGAAGGATAAAAAGAGAGGAAAGGCAATGGTCACTACTTGGAGTGACAATGATGACACTGAAATAGATGATGACTCTTCTAGTGATGAGGAGGAAATGGCCAACCTTGTAGCATTTGCTACTTCTCACAAGGGGGACAAGAAAGTGAAAGTTATTGAAGAGTGTTCCTCAAACTTGAGTGATTGTGAGAAGAACTACTTTGCCTTTTCGGTCTCCTACAATGAAGAAGATCAAGTTAAGTGTTTCTCACTTGAAGGATTCAAAAATGGTGACTCAAAAAATGGAGATCAAAAGGGAACAACATTAAGAGAAGCTATCTTTAAGGAAACGAGCCATGATAACACAAGTGATAGTAGCATGGACCAAGATAGATCATGTTTCGATAACTCTTGTGGTAATGTAGTAAACTATTAAGAGTTTATTGAATATCTTCAAGCTTGTTTGAAGAAGAAAAAGGATGAAGTTCTTAAGTTGACAAAATCTAATCTTCAATTAAGAACTAAAGTGACTCAGTTGGATGAGGAAATGACACTTGTCAAAGTGAATGAAGTGAGGTTGGAAAAGGACCTTGAGAAGGCAAAGAACAATATTGCTAAGATGACTTCGAGCACGAAGAAGCTTGATCATATGTTAGGAGTTGGCAAGAAGCCAAGTGATAAGAGAGGTTTAGGTTTTGAAGATGATAAAGATACCACAACTACTAACAAGACGTTGCTTGTCAAGAGCATGAACATCAAAGAGTCTCTTCCTCCACAACATCCTATGAAGAAAATTGAACTAGGAAAGTGCTCTAAAAATGCCCAAGTCAATATGGCACCAAGTAGTCAAGCTCAAGCTCAACCAAAGAATGCATATCAAACAAGCCTTCCTTAACACAAATTCCACCAACCATGGAAGCAAACTTCTCTAACTCAAAAACAAAGGAGAAGAGAACCAATACCATACCAAAGGCAAGCTCAAAGACATGGGAAAGCTCCTTTGTTCTCACAACCCCTCATTTTATTCCTACATGTCATTTTCGTGGTGTAGATGGTCATATTAGACCAAATTGTTTCAAGTATATTAACATGTGTAGAACTAGAAGCATGATTGAAAAGAATAGGGCTAGAGCCAATATGCATTTGCCTAGAAAGTCTAGAGTTAATGATCCTAGAAGAAATATGATGACTATGATCACTAGGAATGACATCGTGTCACCTAAATGGATTAGAAGAGATGAACCCACATATCCTTGTGCAAAGATTTCACCCATAGGCTCAACTAGGTCCAATGGACTAGGAAGGTCTATAGGGACTCATATCCCTTTTTGACATGATTTGGATTGACCCCTTATGGGGAACTCAAGCAAAGAGAGCGATCTTGCATTGTAATAAGCAAAAATTTGTTAAATTTTATGCTCTTTAATTAATTGTTTGAGTATCTTGGGTGCATATATTATTATATGACTTTTTATTCAATAAGTGTGCCCTTGCTTTATTTGAAATGCATGCCTCATTTGTGTTCAAACATGCATTTTTGGACTAGAAAAATTAATTGGGAAGTACATTTGATTGACCCAAAGTTTATCTACATGATCATGTGAACTTGTTTGTGATATGCTTAAATATTATACATGAATTGTGTGTGTGAAATTTTATGGAGAAGCAATTGATAAGGCTAAGTCAAATAAGGACCTTGTGTCCATTCAATTAATATGGATGTCTCATCCAACTTAGTCTTGTCTTTCTTCTTAATAGTTGAACAAGACAACAACCAATAAGGATTTCATATCCAATCAATCAATAAGGATTTTATATCCATGTCTTGGTTGATCATTAAGGATTGAAACAATTGCTTATGTGTGCTTAAAATGTTTCTAAAAGCTATATCTTGTTTTTAATGACAAAAGGGTGCAAATTGGTTTGACTTCTTTTGGAACCCCTTTTGATATTTGCTTTGCCAAATACCATGCTTTTGAAAGTTGATGTTGCATGTATTTCTTTAAAGGCAATTATTTCACACATGTTTTTAAAAATCAAACTCACTTGCTCTTCTCTCTCACTTAATTAAATTGAATAAAGTTGTTGTATATGATTATGCATTTAAAGTGTAAATATCTCTCTTTGCTAAAGTGACCCGGTTAGGGAATACTCTCTTGTCTATCTTGTGACAAAAAGGGGGAGTAGTGTTGGATTTAGGGGGAGTTGATATTGGATTTATGGGGAGTTGATATTGACATGATTTAAGGGGAGATTGACCTATTGAGAGGAATTTGACCTTTTTAGGGGGAGCTTTTGTTTTACATTGTTGATGCATGTTGCTTGTTTCTATTGTATGCAAATTGATCTTGTTTTTATATCTTTGATCACCTCACAAACACTTGTCTTAGAATATGTAGTTATTTTGTTTTGTAGGGATGTTGATTCTACTAGAGATGGATGACTTGAAGATCTAGTTTATTAGGCATCTCTTTGTAATGTAGAAAATTTTTATTGACCCCTATCTTTTGTTTTTGTTATTTGTGAGGATGAATTGTTAGTGATGGTTTTGTCACGAAATAGCCAAAGGGGGAGATTGTAAGTTCCTTGTTTTTTTTATTGACTTATTTCGATTGACAAACCATATTTAGGGATTAATATGTAAGGGTAGTTTAGGCCATCATTGTTCAAGAGCGAGCTCAAGCTTCAAAAGGTAAATCACTTGCTTAACCTTGTTTGAAGAGTTTTTAGTGCACACACTCACTCTCATACATGTTTCTGATCATCTTGCATGAATGCTTAATTGCCTTAATTGTGTGTCCTTTTTCCATAACTTTTTCTTGGGAGTTTGATGCATTTAGTTTGCCCTTAGAAGAGGATTTTCCTCTTAACCATGGTTCAGACCGCTCTATGTGCATTACCTCCACCGCGGTGTTCTCCAGTGGTTGCACGCTATTGCTACCGCGGCCTGTGCTTGTTGCATGCACATCGGTCTCCCAAGTGGAGGTTCCCAAGTGTTGTACCGCTCTCTATACTGCGGTCTGGACACTTACCTGTACTGCTGTCCAGCCAGCGGTCATGACGAGATTTAGTTGCCCTTCGTAAAAAAACGTGTTGTCTCGTGTAGGGCACAATCCATATATGCTCTTTTCTTTTCTCTTTGGCTGGTGAGTCCAAGAAGCCATTTTTATTGATCGAGCTTTCTTTGAGAGAGATTTTGACTCCAAGAGAGAGAGAGCTCCCAAGAACTCATTTTGACTCAACCAAACTCCAATCCATGAGCATCAAGCATCTTTTTGCATCTTCCAAGCATGGATTTCTCTTGTTTTCATTGACTAGGTAATCTCTACATGACCTAGAATTTATTATTACTTAACTAGGCTATGTTTACCTAGAAAAAGCATTAATTACTCATTGAATATATGCTTTTATGTTATATTACATTTATCACATGCTACAGTTGTTGTTTGTTGGTTGAGATGTTTGTTTTCATGATAGCTAGCATTTATGACGATTTTACCCTTCTAGCTAAATATACTAGCATCTGCATTTAGATAATTGATATCTAGAATTTGCATTCATTGTCATATTTAATCCTTAGATAAGCATTAAATGTCTTAACCTAGCATTTGTGCATCTAAAATATTTTTATATATTCACTTAGGTTGTTTTGACTCTTCATTGAGGTTAAGTCTTGTGACAATGGTGTGTAGTGCTCAAGCAAGTGAAGTCTTGCAATCAAGGTTGGGTTGGCAAGCATTGATCAAGAATCATTATTAAGGCCCGTTGGGTAGTAGTGGTGGGTTAGTAATCTTGAAGTATGACTAGGTGGTCAACTTAGGTTGTTAACATCTTACAATAGTGGATTTGAGGATCGGATGTGGCTAGAAGGATAGCCCGTGGTTTTTCCCTTATTGAAGGGTTTCCACGTAAATATCGTGTGTTTTTATTGTTTTATGCATAATTAGTTTTAATTGAATGCTTTATGATTTGAAGCAATATTTGGAATATTGATTAATCGAAAATTTGATAATTGATTCGATTAAAACCTATTCACCCCCCTCTAGGTTTATAGACACACACTTTCTAGGGAATTTCACCTTTAGAATCCTGGCATCAGTTGTAGAGGGTGACCTGCAAGGCATGAAGCGCCTGGCGAAGAGTGGGATGGAGAGGTAGTTTGACCCCACACTCGAAGTCCTCGTATGGATTGGAAGTTGGCCAGATGGAGGGGTATACATGTCGTACCCCTGGTACGATCTGGTGAGGGTGATGCCATATGGGATCATGAAATCCCTCATTAAACACCTAATCGTTTCTGTTGGCAGGTTGAGTCAGAAATGCATCGAAAATCACTAGGTAGGGAGAGCACCTCTCTAGTCAAGGTCACCACGTCTCCGGCCTGACCTCCAACTTCCCTGACTTCATCTTACTTCTCATTTTATTTATCATCCATATCAATTAGGGTATCAGGGTCGTTGCTAAAGCCCGACCCGATAACGACGTTTTGATTCGATTGACGACGTTGGGAGGCAGGACAACTTTCTCCACCGTCGCCCCTTGACGGCTCCACTTTCTATGGATAAAGCCTCCACTGGCAGCGATATTGATATCAAAGATCTGTTCTAAGATATCTGAAGAAAACATGGTGAATGGTTTTGAAGTTAAAGATCGAAGAAGGTGAAGGGTTTGAGATTCAAGAAGATTGGGGTTTTCTTTTGTTTTTTCTTTGAACAAGCAAAGGAAACATGAAGAAGATGTGAGAAGTTGGGATTTAAATAGGGAAGGAGACGGTTACCGGTAATCGAGACATCATCTTAAAGGTGAGATGTTCGGGCAGTAGGAAAGGTAATTTTGAGAAACGTGCGGCGTCGAAATCTCATAGTATTTTTTCAAGTAACTGACCTCTCTCAACTCAACACGTGGAATATGCATTTAATGTAGAATTTCCTTCTTGATTCTGGTTACTGGTTAGAAAGGGAAATTCTTCAAGTGTCTCTGGAAACCTAACTCCAACCCAAAACAGTCATCAGTGTTCAAGTCAGAGGGGGGAGGGGCTTCTGGTAACAATGTTTTTTTACGAAGGACCAAAGAAGAATTTTTCATCTATCTAGTACCTAGTAGAACCTGGATCAGTATCCAAGTACCATGAAAAGTCTACACCATAATCTGGGAAGAATCAGTATCATGACACGTATGTCACTTGATATCAATCGGCATCACAATACCTCCTACCTTATACCTAAATACCGCAACATCAACCCGGTACCCAAGTACCGTGATATCAGTCCGGGATAAAATTGGAATATGTATCCTACCTACCAGGCAAGAAGAATGGAACCATGAAGGTACCATCATGCTAGAATAAGCGCCACGATAACAAGAGCAGACTACACACCAAGGTACTGCTCCCCGAAGATACAAAATTAGTGTTTCTCCTTCATCTACGTGGAAGAAAAGGGTTGACCCCTTTGCCATTTAAGGCGCCATAAATGAGACCAAACCGGTCAACAAATTTATAATTCAAATACAAATGGAAACCATCACGAAAGTCGTAGGATTGACAACCTCCATCAGTGCCATTCAATTCCAATAATTGTAAATCAATTGGCCTAATTTATGGGGATTTTATTGAAAGGATCGAAGGAGATAAATTCGGCAGTCGAGTATTCACCATTATTGACAGAGAGTTATACGCCATGGCCTTACAGAAAATATCCACTTATCGACTAAAAAGAGTTCGCCAACGCCAATTGTGAATGAGAGAGAGAGAGAGAAAAAGGAGAGTCTCCATTGTTGCATCTGTGACTTCAATATTTAATAAAATAGTTATTCATCCAACACACATATATTGCACCCTCAATTTCTCTCTCTTCCAATTATCACACCTTTATTTTCTACTAAAAGCACAGTACCTAAATGATGTAGAACAGTTGGCTGCTGATTATATGAAAGGGTATGATGGGAAAAAGGCGTCAAAAACAAAGATATCATAGAAGAAGTTGCATATTTCTGCCAGAATTCAGTTCCAGGCAGTTCCAGGGAGTTACCAAAAGTAGTTATTGTCTTTTATTTGTAAAATACAATATGTAATAGGTTGCCAAGTGTTCCCTAATCAGTTATAGCTGTAGAAAGTGTCTAAGTTTATAAGACATTCATTGTATTAATGTTGGGAATTATTATTATCAATTTAAAAAATTGCAGAATTGTTTTTCATTGTTCTTGTGGATTCAAGACTACTAAATCCTTGGAGTTTCTAAGGTAAATTTGAATTGTGAGACTTTGATCGACAATTCAACACTTCCGCTACGCCAAGTGGTATCAGAGCTTGTTTTTTTCCTGGTTTGATGGCTACTAATGGTGGTAATGGTGGTGAGAGGGATGATTTTGACGTTGCTCAAATAACCCTCAACATGTTTGAACGGCTTGTAGAGTCTCAAACGCAAACCCATCGTCAAATTAAGGCCTTAGTTGCAGGTTTAACCAACCTTATGACACCAACAAACCAACCTACATATGGAAATCTTGGTGGTCGTATGAATAATCTTTCGGAAAACCAGCGGAATGCTGTGGATGAAGTCTTTAGGATGAGAAACATGAGTAATATGATGCATAATAGTAATGATAGTGATGAAGACTTGGAGAATTTTGCTGAAAATCCAAGGAATCATCGCAGAAGACATAATTTCCATATGAGTGACAATTGTAAAGATACACGTGGTGTTTTTAAGGTGAAACTGGATTTGCCATCTTTTAATGGTTAACTTCATATGGAGGACTTCTTAGATTGGTTGTCTAAAGTGGAGAGGTTCTTTGAATTCATGGAGATTCCTGAAGAGAAGCAGGTTAAATATGTTGCCTATAAATTGAAGGGTGGTGCTTCCGCTTGGTGGGAACAGGTGCAACTCTCTCGTACTCGTGTAGGAAAACCTCCATTCAAAACTTGGATGAAGATGAAACGACTGTTACGGGGTAGATTCTTACTGCTTGATTACGATCAAGTATTATTTCGGCAATACCATAATTACAAAAAAGGTAATCGTTCAGTTAATGACTATACAACGGAGTTTTATCGGTTGGCTTCACGCAATGATCTTACTGAATCTGATTTGCAACAAGCAGCAAAGTTCACTAGCGGGCTGAAGTATAATTCAAGATTGAATTGCCTTAGAGACTACTCATACTTTGAGTGATGCTGTACGTTTGGCCTTAAGGGTAGAAAACATGTTAGAGAAGCCTCAAACTAGAAATTCGGGACCTGGGAGAAATTTAACCAATCCATTCAATCAAATGTTGAAACCTTCACCAATTCATCCACAACCTACCAACAACGACCTGGAAAAGAACCTATGCAGCAAAACAATACCCAACCTAATCAAACTACCCAAAATTCCCAACCCAAAACCACGATGGTGGGGGTAATCAAAAACCCACCAACACCAACCCATATGTTTCCCCTAGCAGCGATAAATGTTATAAGTGTGGACTACCAGGACACAAATCAAACAGTTGTCCCCAAAGGGCCCAAGTAACACCAACCCATATGAGGTAGTTTATGGTGATGATGAGGTTTCTCTTGTAGTTAGGAAGTTACTTTATACTCTGCATCAAGAATTACAGCCACAACATCACAATATTTTTCGAACCAGGTGTACAGTAAATGGGCGTGTTTGTGATTTGATTATTGATGGTGGAAGTAGTGAGAACATTGTATCAAAGGTCATGGTTGATAAGTTACAATTGCCTACTGAAAAGCATCCTTCACCATATTCAATTGGTTGGATTAAAGATGTTGGCAAAACAAAGGTACACTCTCGTTGTAAGATTTCCTTTACGATTGGTAATCGTTACAAAGATGTGGTTTTGTGTGATGTCGTGGACATGAATGCATGCCATATATTATTGGGAAGACCTTGACAATATGATGTTGATTCTACTCATAGGGGAAAAGACAACACTTTCATGTTCTATAAAGATGGTGTTCGAATTGTGCTTGCTCCTTTGGAAAAATCAGCTTTCCCTAAAGCTCATCGAGTGGAAGGGCATAATTTTCTGATTTCTCGCAACATACTGAAGGACTCTAAAGAAACTGGTGAAATTTATGCTCTTGTTATTAAGGGGAATAACAAACCGACAATAGAAGTTCCTTCCCAAGTGCAGTCCATTTTGGAAGAGTTTAAAGATTTAGTGCCAGAATGAGTTACCAAATGTTCTGCCTCCAATGCAGAACATCCAGCACAACATTAATTTGGTACCAAGTGTTAGCTTGCCAAACTTGCCTCACTACAGAATGAGTCTGAAAGAGCATGCAATCCTTCAAGAACAAGTCGATGATTTGTTATCCAAAGGGCTAATTCGACCTAGTATAAGTCCATGTGCAGTGCCAACTTTATTGACTCCTTAGCAAGATAGGAGTTGGAGGATGTGTATAGACAGTCGTGCTATTAATAAGATCACTATTCGTTATCGGTTTCCCATACCAACGTTGGATGATATGTTGGATGAGTTAGAAGGTTCCAAGGTTTTCTCCAAAATTGATTTGAAGAGTGGATACCACCAAATCCGTATTCGACCTGGCGATGAGTGGAAGACTGCCTTTAAGACTAAATAGGGTTTATATGAATGGACGGTCATGCCATTTGGTCTTTCCAATGCTCCAAGCACATTTATGCGCCTTATGAATCAGGTATTGAAACCTTTTATTGGTCGATTTGTGGTCATGTATTTTGATGATATATTGATTTACAGTCGTACAAAAGAAGACCACTTGTGGGAAGTTTTCAATGTGTTACGGGAAAATACTTTGTATGTCAATCTTAAAAAGTGCGGTTTTTTTACTGATAGCCTAGTCTTCTTAGGCTATGTGGTGTCATCTAATGGCATTCATGTGGATTATGAGAAAGTCAAAGCAATTAAGGAGTGGCCTACTCCAAAGTTCATCAATGAAGTCAAAAGTTTTCATGGACTTGCTACTTTCTATAGACGATTTGTGCAAAATTTTAGTATTATTGTAGCCCCGCTCATGGATTGCATGAAAGGAAAACACTTTGTGTGGACAAATGAAGCTGAGAAGAGTTTTGAATTGCTCAAAGAAAAGCTTACCACAAGTCAAGTTCTTACTTTGCCAAGTTTTGATAAGTTATTTCAAGTGGACTGTGATGCGTCTACCATTGGTATAAGAGCAGTATTATCTCAAGAAGGCAAGCCAATTGCTTATTATAGTGAGAAGCTTAGTGATGCTCGAAAGAAGAGGACTACTTATGAATTAGAGTTTTACGCTGTAGTTCAAGCTCTCAGGTATTGGGAATGTTATTTGATTCAGCGGGAGTTCATTCTTTTCACCCATCACCAAGCATTGAGAACCATCAAATCCAATTCTAATTCTTGCAGAATGCATGTTAGATGGATTGAGACTATTAAGAAGTTCACTTTCATTATCAAACATAAATCTGGACAACAAAATACAGTGGTAGATGCACTTTGCCATAGATCCTCTTTGCTCGTTACCATGAGAAATGAAGTGGTTGGTTTCAACTATATTAAGGATCTTTATAAGGAAGATGATGACTTTGGTGAAATTTGGAATAAAATCACTAACAGTGAATCTGGTACCGTTGATTTCCATCTACAAGAAGGTTTTCTCTTCAAAGGGAAAAAGTTGTGTATCCCCAAAAGTTCTCTTCGTGAGCACATTGTCAAGGATTTGCATGGTGGTGGTCTTAGTGGACATTTGGGGAAAGATAAAAGCATTTCTTTGGTGGAGGAAAGGTTTTATTGGCCTCAAATTAAACGGGATATGATCTGATATGTGTAGAGATGTTACATTTGTCAAATTTCTAAAGGTGGTTCAAACAACACAGGTCTTTATATTCCTCTTCCCATTCCAGAGACGCCTTGGGTGGATATCTCGATGGACTTTGTGTTGGGTCTTCCACGGACTCAATGAGGTATGGATTCCATTTTCGTAGTAGTTGATCGTTTCTCTAAAATGGCTCATTTTATACCTTGTAAGAAGACTTTGGATGCATCACAAGTTGCACATTTATTCTTCAAGGAGATCGTCCGTTTGCATGGAATTCCTAAGTCTATTATTTCTGACCGGGACAGTAAGTTTTTGAGTCATTTCTGGTAGACTTTATGGAAAAGGTTTGATACTACTTTGAAATTTAGCACAACCTACCACCCATTTGGCGTAGCGAAAGTGTTGAATTGTCGATCAACGTCTCACAATTCAAATTTACCTTAGAAACTCCAAGGATTTAGTAGTCTTGAATCCACAAGAACAATGAAAAACAAGTCTGCAATTTTTAAATTGATAATAATAATTCCCAACATTAATACAATGAATGTCTTATAAACTTAGACACTTTCTACAACAATAATTGATTAGGGAACACTTGGAAACCTATTACAGATTGTATTTTACAAATAAAAGACAATAACTACTCCTGGTAACTCCTTGGAACTGCCTGGAACTGAATTATGGTAGAAATATGCAACTTCTTCTATGATTTCTTTGTTTTTGACGCCTTCTTCCCATCATACCCTTTCATATAATCAGCAACCAACTGTTCTACATCACTAAAGGTACCTACCTCGCTGCAACCTACCAAGTTGAGAGTGTTAATTGAAATTCCTCATCCAAAAACAAATTTTTGGTTAACAAAGATAAATAATATACTCTGTTTCTTCTGCTAGAGTTTTTTCCATTGGGTTTTACTAGCAAAGGTTTTAACAAAGCATATTCACCATATGATTGATAGACATTCAAGGGTGAGTGTTATAAATATTATTCAATTACATATGAATGAATGTCCTTCAACTCATGGGAGTAACTCTCTTATTTTTATCTTCCCACTAGCTCCATATTTATGATTCATTACGTTGTAATTTGTCACCTAATGTAATGTGCAGTTATGGAGTTGTGGGGCTATATAAAGAGGCTCTCACCTTTGTATTTGGTACACACTGTTTGATAAGAACAATTAAGGATTAAAAGACTTCCCTCTTGAAATATTCTTTCTCTATTCTTCTTCTTTATGTTTATGTTTTATATTATTGTTTATTATTATTCATTTTATAATAAATCATAGTTTTGTTTAAAATGTAAAAAAAAAATCATGTGAAACCCAAAACAGTTTTCTGACACAATATTCCTATGAACAAATCCTAATACTTTATAAATAAAGTCTAGAGAATCCTATAGTCTATAAATAAAGTCTAAAAATTCTTGTATAATCCTAAAAGTCTAATCCATATATCCTAATACTCTTTAAAATTATACAAATCCATAAAATTAACACCCTAAAATTATCTATTAAAATCACAATTCAGTACAACCCTAGATTCTTATGAGAAAAAGAATTGGATGAGAGTCTAGAGGTAGAATAGAAGGGAGCTAGAGAGCGAGAGAGAGAGAGAGAGATATGAGAGAGAGAATTTTGTTAACATCTGATAAAATTCCTTTTGAATTAGTGATAATCGCGGTCCCTTTTTTTTTTTTTTCGAGAGAGATATGAGAGATAGAGAATTTTGTTAACATCTGATAAAATTCCTCTTGAATTAGTGATAATCGCGGTCCTTTTTTTTTAAAAAAAAAACCCACTCACCCCACCACTCACCCATTAGTAGTTTAGTACCCATACCCATTACATTTTTTTTTATTCAACAACCAGCAATCTACGACCCAATCAATTAACCAAACTAAATTCCTGGTATCACTTTATCTATTCCTTCTCTCTCATCAAACAGTCGATTCAAAACCTATTCAAAACATATGACCTCTCTCCTCCAAGATGTCACCCATAACATTTATTTCTCTTTTTTATTTTTTTTAATCTCGATCTACACACTACAATTCGTAATTCTATCTTCTCCTTCACAAAAGTCCTCAATACTTCATTGATTGGAATCCTTCGACCTATTTTTTTTTACCAACAAAAATCACACCCAAAAGCAAACCGATTCATCTCTCTTTCGTCCAAAAGCGACCGTCCATCGATCTTCGCGACGAGATGAAGAAGAGATCGATGAGAAGTGCAGTATTCTCCTCTGTTTCAAGAATAGGTTTTGTGAGTTTTGTGACCTCAATTTTGTGGTCTGTGCCTTTATGGGCTCGATTTTCTACGTCTGGAGATTTAAAGACATTTTAAATCACAGATTTTCATGGATTCCTATGGACTTTTATAAATCCATATGGACTTTCATTAACTTGTTTAGACATTTATCTCATACTTTTATGAATTTATTTAGACATCTGTCTCAGACTTTCATGAATTTGTTTTCTTAGACTTCTATTATAGATGGACTGATTGAGACATTCAAATACAATTTATAATAAGCACATAAGAAAATCAACTAACCATCTAATAGATATCTTCACGGAACTACTTAAAACAAACTGAAATATGAACTAAAAAATATGAATTAAAATGAAGTAAATTTCTTATTCTATAAATAGATATATGAACAAAAAAAAACAAATCTTTCATTCACACTATAGTATATAGAACATTAAATAATATAACGATGAAAGAATATGAACAAACAATAATGGACTAATCGAATAACAAATCAAACAATAATAAGACATTTGTATATTCAACTAATCATATAAACAACAAACTAATTGAATAACCAAGCAATGCTACAATTAAAATATTGAAAGAAAAAAAAAACATAACCCTAAACCAAACCTTGTCATAACTGACCACCCATTGATCCACGAGTTTTAATTAATTCTTTACAACTTCAAATATTATAAAATTTGACATGGATAATCTAGACATATAGGATATACTACAATAAAATTATCAATTTAATCCATGATCATTTGTATATGAAAACATTCATTTTTTTCTTGTTTCTCGAATCTGTCAAGAAGAAATCAATATTGACTTTTGTCCACTCCAAAATTTATAACAATTTTTATACTTATTTATAAATCACCAAATTTGCATATTAAATGGGCAAATTTATATGATGATGCCTATTTGATTTTGTATAAACTGGCACAGTAATGCAATTGATATGTATTAAACTATTAATATTACTTATTGATACCAGATTACCTGAAAAAAACAAACAAAAAAACCAGTCAATGACAGCAGTATGAAACTACAGCTTATTGAAGTTAACAGTAGAATTTAGGTTTTATCAACATTTTAAGTACATAATGCAGTATATATAGGAGCAGTATGGAACTACAACAATTTGTACATATAGTACCGGAACAAAGTAGTTTTTTTTTTTTTTACATAACATTCTATCTAAATATAAATTTTCATAATTTTCTAGATAGAAAAACTCACTCAAATAAATTTACGAATTCTGGTCATTTGTTAAAATAGAAGGGTTCTAGTAAGCTTTTGTATATTTCGAAGCTAAAGTCCACCAAAATCCTTAGGGAGAAGGCTGGACTTGTTAAGGCTTTTGATATTCATATTTCTCACCATCAAGTCCACCAAAATCCATGACTTAAAAAAATCCTTTAATATGATGATTCCTATTTGATTTTGTATAAACTGGCACAGTAATGCAATTGATATGTATTAAACTATTAATATTACTTATTGATACTAGATTACTTGAATAAAACAAACAAAAAAACCAGTCAATGACAGCAGTATGGAACTACAACTTATCGAAGTTAATAGTAGAATTTAGGTTTTATCAACATTTTAATTACATAATGCAGTATATATAGTAGCAGTATGGAACTACAGCAATTTGTACATATGGTATCAGAAAAAAGTAATTTGTTTTTTTTTTTACATAACATTCTATCTAAATATAAATTTTCATAATTTTCTAGATAGAAAAACCCACTCAAATAAATTTACGAATTCTGGTCATTTGTTAAAATAGAAGGGTTCTAGCAAGCTTTTGTATATTTCGAAGCTAAAGTCCACCAAAATCCTTGGGGAGAAGGCTGGACTTGTTATGGCTTTTGATATTTATATTTCTCACTATCAAGTCCACCAAAATCCATGACTTAAAAAAATCCTTTAAAATCTTATCTCAATTGAATACACCTTAATTTTTGTAAACATTTTTAATGTCTCAATTCAATACACCTGAATTTGGAAAGACTCTTTAAAAGTCTATAGAAATCTAAATTGAATACCATTGTATTAATATAGACTCTTTTAAAGTCTTTAAATGTACAGATTGAATACACCCGATTTATAAAGTCTTTAAATGTCATTGAGAATCCTAATTCAATACACCCCCCTTAAGACATGTTATATTCAAACATAAATTTGTAACTGAGTCAGTTTGTGCAGAGAATTAAAGATGATGAAACGAAGATTATGAAAAAACTAAGAACTATGAATCTGTGAAATGAGGATTTTTATAATTAAAAAAACAATAGTTGGAACCTGAACCGAACTGCCGGTTTGAACTGCCAATTCCGGTTAGTTTTTTTTTAAGAAACCGAAAACTTGAAGGCTCACTCTGGTTCCAGAACTATTCCGGTTTCGGAACCAAAATATCCGGTTTCAATTCTAATTTTTTTCTATAATTACGGTCAAATTTTACGGTTTGAACCGAACCGCGGTCGACTATCCTAAAGCCCACTTATTCAAATACATTCGTTGGCACTGTTGCGCACTTCGACGAACCAGAGCATTACAGAATTTGTTGTGTTTGAGCTTACATCAGCTAACAGACTCTTCAATACATAACGGACTCTAACGGTGCCGTGAGGAACAACTTAACAGACACAACTAAACAGAACTCTCTCTAATCTTCACTTTACTCTTCTTGTTCTTCGAATTCTTGACAATAAACCTCATAAAACTAAACATGGATTAAAATAATTTATAAACGAGAAATTCAAAGTACGATTGATTATCCGATATAAATTTGACAACCCACTAGTATCAGCATCTCCAACAATGTTCTCTATCTTCAAGACTTCAAGATTGTCTTTCTATGCTAAAACCTCACAAATATCCAAAACCCTCCAACTCAAATCCTTGTTTTTCTCTCTTAAACCTCAAACTCGTCCTTTCCACCCCAAAAATGCCGGAATTGTCCACCTGCTTAACACCCAAAACACCGATTCTCTCCCCTCTCAATCTCGAAATTCGTATTTAATTGAGCTTTGTCTTAGTGGGTCTCTAGAACAGGCTTTGAATTATCTGGACTCGATGCAAAAACTGGATATTTGTGTTGACCAAGATGCTTTTATTGCTTTGGTTAACTTGTGTGAGAGGGAGAGAGCTCACGATGAGGGGTTGCGTTTGCATTCCATTGCATCGGAAAAGATGGCCCCTTATAGTGTTAGACTCGGTAATGCGTTCTTGAGTATGTTTGTGAGGTTTGGCGATATGGGTCGTGCCTGGTATGTGTTCGGCAATTTTTTTGAGAGAGACTTGTTTTCTTGGAATGTGTTGATTGGTGGTTATGCCAAAGCGGGGATTTTTGGCAAGGCGTTGTGTTTGTACCAGAAGTTGTTGTGGGTTGGTGGTATGAAACCTGATGTGTATACATTTCCATGTGTTTTGAGGACTTGTGGAGGCGTACCGGATTTGAAAAGAGGGAAGGAGGTTCACGTTCATGTGATTAGGTTCGGGTTTGAGGCTGATGTTGATATTGTAAATGCTTTGATAACTATGTATGTGAAGTGTGGCGATTTGGGGAGTGCAAGGTTGGTATTTGATGGAATGCGTAGGAGAGATAGGATCTCTTGGAATGCAATGATTTCAGGCTATTTTGAGAATGAAGAGTGTATGGAAGGGTTGAGGTTGTTTATCACTATGAGGGAAGTATTGATGGACCCAGATTTCATTACTTTGAGTAGCGTAATCTCTGCGTGTGAGCTTCTTGGTGACAAGACACTAGGAAGGGAGATTCATGGGTATGTAACGAAAATTGGGTTTTTAAATGATGTTTCAGTGTGCAATTTCTTGATGAAAATGTATTCAAGCTTTGGGAAATGGGAGGAAGCAGAATTTATATTTAGGAAAATGGGTTCTAAAGATGTGGTGTCATGGAATATAATGATTTCGGTTTATGACAATAACTCGCTGCCTGAAAAAGCTGTAGAAACTTACAAAATGATAGAGGAAGATGGTATCAGGCCTGATGAGATCACTATAGCTAGTGTTATATCCGCTTGTGCTTGTTTAGGTGAATTGGAGTTGGGAATTAAGCTCCATGAGCTCGCTAAAAGAACGGGATTCATATCAGATGTAATTGTTGTGAATACGCTCATTGATATGTATTCCAGATGCAAAAGCATCGACAAGGCTTTGGAAGTGTTCCGCCAGATACCTGTCAAGGATGTGATATCTTGGAATGCTATTATCCTTGGGCTTCAGCTTAACAATCGGTACTTTGAGACCTTGTTTTTCTTTCGGCAAATGAAGCTGAATTTGAAACCAAACTCTGTTACGTTATTTTCTGTCTTATCTGCTTGTACTACTGCATGTGCTAGAATAGGAGCTTTAATGCGCGGTAAAGAGATTCATGCCCATGCGTTAAGGACTGGGGTTGTGTTTGATGGTTTTCTACCAAAGATACTTCTGGACATGTATGTAAGGTGTGGAAGGATGAAATCTGCATGGAACCAATTTTACTCAAACAAAAGAGATGTTTCAGCTTGGACTATTTTGCTGACTGGGTATGCCGAGCAAAGACAAGGGGTACTAGCGGTAGAGCTTTTCAATAGAATGGTAGATTCCAAGGTAAATCCAGATGAAGTTACATTTATTGCACTGTTATGTGCTTGTAGTAGATCTGGAATGGTGACTGAAGGTTTAGAGTATTTTAATAGCATGCAACAGAAGTACTTGATCATTCCAAATCTGAAACATTATGCATGTATAGTCGACTTACTTGGCCGTGCGGGCAAATTGAAGGAAGCTTATGAGTTTATACAGAAAATTCCTATGAAGCCAGATGCAGCCATATGGGGAGCCTTATTAAATGCATGCAGGATCCATCAATCGGTTGAGCTTGGAGAACTTGCGGCTGAGCATATATTTGCAACTGATAGAAAACATGTTGGATATTATATTCTCTTGTGTAAACTCTATGCTGACAGTGGGAAATGGGATAGAGTTGCTAAGGTAAGTAAGATGATGAGAGAGGAAGGGGTAACTGTTGATCCTGGGTGCAGTTGGATGGAAGTTAAGCGTGAAGTTCACACTTTCGTTGGTGGTGATAATTTCCATCCTCGAATAAAGGAAATAAATGCAGTTTTGGAGGAATTTTATGAGAAAATGAATGCAGTTGGTTTTAGCAATCCGGAATGTGGTTCTGTAGATGATGTTGAAGCTTCAAAGGATGAGATATTCTGCGGGCACAGTGAGAGACTGGCCATTGCATATGGCCTCATAAATACCGCACGAGGGATGCCTATTTGGGTTCAGAAGAATCTCTACATGTGCCAAAGCTGCCACAATACTATCAAATTCATCTCCAAGATTGTGTGCCGAGACTTCTTTGTTAGGGATACTGAACAGAGCCACCATTTTACGGATGGCATTTGCTCTTGTAATGATGAGGGTTATTTGTTAAGATTGAACCGCTTAAAGAGTTATAATATTGGATAGCATGTAAGAAATTCAGGAATGACGTTCTCAAGGTTGTGTGGCTTTGCATTGAGTGCACGTGAATTCCAAGTCATGTTTGTTACAAGTATTTAGCTGGGGTTGTGCTACCACACTGATGGAAAACTGGTTTGTGTCATACAAACCATTTCATCAATTAACTACAATTGGCTCATGAAAGAAAGGAAGAAATTAAAAGCAATGGAAGCAAGGAACCAGTTGCTTAATGGAACCGAGTAAAAGCAGAAAAAATTACTCTCCCCTCTCTCACTTCACCATCCACTCTTTGTTCACTCTCACTCTCTTTTATCTCATCCATTCCGAATGAATGCAAACCCGCAAATTCTAGGGTTTTTTTTCTTTACATCAAGTCAGTTTGCAGGGGATTGGGTCCTGCAGTTGGAATTATTTGGAGTGTAGGGTCTATCCCATGGTTAAGAAGCTTCCTTCTACTGCTAAGGGTGGTACAAAGTTTTTATTATTAGGGTTTGAGGTTGGTTACTGATGCTGTGTTATTCCTGGTTTGTGCTTGTACCGGCTTCTCTTTCTCATTGTCTGTGTTGTTTTAGGCACAAAAGCTGAGATACAAAGAAGATAAAGAAATGCCAAGCAGTCTACTTCAAAAGATGGTTCAAAATGTAGATATGTTTGAGGTGATAAAAGGTCAAAAGTTGGTTAGGCAGAAGTAGATGTGTCAACAAGCAGGGCAGCGTCTGTTAGTAATTCTACCAACTTGGCTGATGAACACACTTCTGACGTGGAAAGTAAACTGGAGATCCAGAATAAAGAACCGTGGGCTCTAAAGGATGATCTTAAAAGCACCTGACAACACTAGAGTTGCGTGAAATACTAGAAGCCAATGGTCAAGATTCAACGGGATTAGAATTTAGAACTTGATTTGCTTGACTGTTGGTAATTCTTAAGGTTGGTAATTCATCGCAATCAAGCTTTCTTGTGAGTGTTTTATAAAATGGGTTTATGGACTCTTCAATTAATGTCATACCTGTTGTGAGTATCAGCTTATCATTACTAGATAGATAGTCTTAGTAATGAATATCAGTAGGTGTGCCATAGGATTAGAAATTCCTTTTGTATAACACAAACCGTCTCAACTTATGGACTACTAGAATAATAGACTTTAAATGGCCAGAATTGTGTGCGTTCAATTTTATTTTTGAATTAATTAGTCAATCAACATTGTCTTGACACCACCATTGTATCTCTAACACTTCAACCCATACTTCAAAAGTTGAAATAGGTTTTGTTATTCTGGTGACATGTATTGGTGCCATGGCTACCAGTGCATGGAGCAAATGTTCTTATTCTACTCGTGAGGCAGAGCATACTAGAGGGAAGTGGAAAGTCTAAGCAAGGTATTTAACTTTTATGACAGGAAAGGTAGCCAAAATCTGTTGTAAGGTATTTAACATAACTTGATTTTATTGTTCAGTTGCAGTGGTTTAAATCACAGAAAAAAATCACAGAAAGGTGAAAACCTGTTCAAATCCTGCCTCCACCGTCATCCAACTACAACCCTTCAAGTCCAGCTGCAAGAGGCGTATCTTAGTCCTCAAAGGGTGAAGTTTTTGGGATCTCAAAATCTCCATGTCCAGATTTCCTAAGGAATCCATTGCATAATATTTTTCTCCTTTGTTATACGTCACTGCTCAAGTCATAGCTGAAAATATATCTTATTAAGAGTTATTACAATTTCAGAATTGGGTGTAACCAATTTTGTGTTTGAGTTTGTTTCTTGATGCCCCTGCAGGAAGAATGGAAGTGAAAAATCGAAGATGCAGGTGGATTGGTTCATGCAAAGATCAAGAAAGGTATTTTACCTGCTGGATTTTGGATTTAATTTATTTTATTTCCTCTTCATAATGTAAATGGCGTAATCCAGTAAAGCTAAGATACATTATGGTAGTTATTAATTAACAAAACAAATTGCAGACACTAATTGATTAGTTGTGGGTGGGGTGCTGGATGATGAAGATGCTGAGATGAGAAAGGCAAGCTAAAGCTGCTTTCCTTATTTATTTACTTTTATTTCAGATTGAGTGGGAATGGTTTCATTGGCAGGAGGATGGAAAATACCTACAACTGACTGTTTTAAAAGACAAAAAGAAGATTCCATTTGATATGTACAAAGTTGAGGCCATTGGTGAGACTTCTAGCATAAGGGGCAAGTGCTGTGCATGAAGCTTCCGGTATGCAAGATACAGGCCACATTCTGGTATCCATTACTATAATCAATGTATGGAACTATTAATTTAAGGGCCAATTTGGTATTGCTCACTGTTAGCTATGTTGAAGAAATAATATGCTGTTAAGTTAATCAGACAATTGTTTGGTTAATGTTGCTGTTGAAATTACGGTGGATTAAAAAACAGTATTCATGCGTTTGGTAAATTTTACCTTTAATTGCGGTGATATTATATAATGACTAAAATAGACATGAAATTGAATTATCAAGCTAAGCAAAAATTTTCTTTTCACATCTTTCAATCTCAAACTCTCATGGCAACCGAAAAATCTAGGGTTTGATATCACCAATTCGAAAAAATAAAAAATAAAATAAAAAATTGGGTGCTTCTTTCTTTACTCATTTATTTTATTTTCACCTTAATATTCTTTGATTTCTTTTACTTGACATACGGATACCTGTACCAACAACATTTCAATCTTTATCAATTTTTTTTAATATAATTTTTATTGATTTTATTTTTGGGTGAGTTTGTGATGGTAAAAAAGAAGAATGGTAGAGAAGAAGTACATAACCAAAAAGATAAGTTTTAGGGTTTTGTTCTAAATTCTAAGTTTGAGTGTTTGTTTCGGAATTTGGTTGAGAAGATGAATAAATTATTTTTAAAAATATTTTGATTAATATTATATTTAATTAAAGATGAATAGATAAAATTGAATCATTTAAAAATATACATACAATATTTTTGTATTTAAGTTAAGTCAATAAAGATAATTTTATCTTTAAAAAGATTCACTAAATCAAACAGTAGATTCTATTATAATCACTTTGTAAAAATAATCTCCATCTGCTTCTTAAAATTGCTGTTAAATCAATCAATATTCTCAAATAATCACTTTTGAAAATTTTACCAAACATTTATTTTATATCAAAATTATTAATAGGGAGGGATCAGAAGACACAATTTTTGACACCACATTTGACAAAAGTTTTTAACCATGAGATTTGGATGATTTAGATTTAATTGATTGATTTTTTTTTCTTCTCTTTTATGTATCATTAATTTATTTTATTTCCTCCCTCTATATAAACTCTATTTTCTATCACTCCAACAACAAGGCTGCAATAACTCTTTCAATCTCATCGCACTGTTTCATCACACCAATCCAAAAGCTAGTTCTTACCTTCTCCAACTTTGTAATACTTAGAAAATAAAATTACATTAGATTAATATTTCATAATTTCAATTAAAACTCAAGTCAACACTGATTGCAACTTTAGTTAATCTTTTGTGTTTCCTCAATTTTTTTTATAATTTAGAGACAAAAATGATATTAACTTAAATAAAAGGAGTTCAATACAGTAAGATATTTTTCAAAAATTTAACTTAAAACAGTGAAAGAAAAAACGTAAGAGAGAGGTAAATGTAATATTAATTAGATTTAATTAGGAAAGTGAATCTGCGAGAGAGGAGGGAGAAAAGAAAAGAAAAGAATAATAAATAAAGGAGAAGAAATAAATCAATTAAATCTAAGATATCAAAACCCCTTAGATCTAATGGCTAAGAAATCGTGTCAAATGTTGTGTCAAAAATTGTGTCTCTCGATCCCTCCCGATTATTAAATAATCAGATTTTAACCTCTCAAAAGCAATACCAAACAGAACCTAAAACAATTCAGAAACTAAATGAGGAATTTCATGTTGAAGAAAAAAATTTAGAATGTGTGTACCTTATATCAAGTGTTGTTGAATTGAACTGAAAACTGCTTCGAACTATAGTTTGTATTGAACTAAATATTGCTGCAACCTACAAAAATAGAAATTGTGTGCTTCAAGACACGTTATTATTGACGCTTTCCTTAAGACACTATGTGCCCCCACCAATCGGATGTTGCATCGGGTTATACAAGTATGCCTCCAAGATACAATAAAATATCGGTGTCTAACTTTGTTGTGCACTAACAATATTATACCGTGAACACATTTGACTTTTACAGGCTTACCAAGATATAAAATTTTATCATTACGCGGCTGATAAAATATCGGTAATTTTAATGCAGAAAAAAATGTGACAACATGTGTTTATTTTAAAGTGAGAAAATAAGGAGGAGAGATCACATGTCAAACTCTCTAAGTTAGCCAAATTTTGGTCTTTTTCAAATGGTGTAGGAATGTGCATTTTATAGAGTGGTTTGCATCCATTCATGAATCAATGCAACCTTTGTTGCTTTGTACCTATTCATGAAATGATACAACCTTTAAACATAAAGTTGTATCATTTCACTCAATAAGACAAACATACACCATTTGGAATAATTGTGACTTTTTGTCAACAACTTCTGCAAAGTTGTGTCCTTTCCATTGCAATTCAATTTATTTAAAAATGTTCCAACATTTTAGAGGAAATTTCCCAACATTTCAGAGGAAATGTCATCTAAACGGTCTCCAGAAGACCTAGTAGATTGAGGAGTTGAATAAAGAGTCGGTGTAGTAACCTACAATATGGCTAGAAATAGCATATTGACAACCTCATCATCAATTTTCAGGCTATGAATTCTTGAATGTGAACCTTAGAATTTAGCATAAGTGTTGAAAAATTTAGTACATTGATCACCATCTTCAAGCCACTTAACACGAGCTTTTTCTCTCTGTAAAAGATATTGATTCAGCTTCAAACAAATTATTAAGCATATCATTAGAAGAGATACGGTCCAGAATAAAAGCCAAATTATTAAGGGTTAGATCAACAACCTCATCCACATTATCTAAAGTAACCAAGACAACAAGTTCTTAGAGGCAAAGCTAACCATGTTCAAACATTTAAAAGGTTTTTTTTTTTTTTTAAAGGAACAAATTAGATAAATTTAACTGTATCTTTTAAAAATCATTTGGGCCTTCAGGCCCCCTAGTGGCTTCACTCTCAAATAGCATTCTTAAGATCTTAAAGCTTTAGAGTGAGAATGAACATGGGACAAACATAATACATACTAGGGAAAATTGTACAAATTTATCACGAGTTTAGATATTGTTAATAGCAAAATTTGGCTAGGGGACCAAAGATAAAATTTCCAATCTTCTAACTCGAATCGAAACCCAAGTTCACCATTCATTGAACCCCGGGTTCTAAGGGCAAGCCATAGAGCTACCCTGCAGAAGCGAGGAAGGGTCATCGAGCTTCAGAACTATCAGGAATAAAGCCCGACACGACCAGGTCGAACCCCTCACGCCAACACTAGAATTTGGACAAAGCCCGATGCGTGGTTATCCGGGCTTCCTGAGATCACTTATCTTGGAATCTCAGTTTCTGGGGTCTGGCTTCGGAACCACTCCGTGAAAGCAAGGAAAGGTTGCCAAGCTCAGGAAGCCTTCCACCAAATCAAGTCTCCCCCGATATCGAAACTACCTTGCAGCCCCTCTAGAAGCTAGCCATCCTCCCCAAGCACAGAGAGAGACCCATTAAGTGCTTATCTTGCACTACAGTATTACTTCGTCTTTCCAAAGGAAGTTCGCCTAATCCATACTACCCCCAATGAGTGACCAAAAAGCAGTCTCAAGCCCTGAGGGTCCAGGAGAGGTCAGGCAGAGCTTATGGTACCAAAACTTAGGTAGGGATCTACCTTGCCCTACAAAATAATGAACAACTAACCCGACGACCTCCATGAAGAATCATGCCATGGATAAACATAAGATCGAATCTACAACGAACATTAAAGCTCTGCGTAAAGCGCAAGGCACGAGATTGAGTCCAAAAAGGAAACAAACTTATCTCCACCAAAGATATTCTCGAATCCGTTATTAATTCTGTTAACAGGAAATTTACTCTGGATGAGAAATTCCGTCTAACACCCTCGAGGCCACTACCATGGAAGTGGTGGCCAGGGTCGGTACCTTTGATACCTAACTTGTTTAGAGGTAAAAGAGAGTCTGGATTATAATAATAATAAATGAGAGCTTTTATTATTGATTACTCGCTTTGGTATAAAGAATTCTCTCTCATATCCTCACAATCTCTCTAGGACCTAGGAAGGTGGTAACTTTATGCTTGTCGAATAGTAGAAACAACGGTGGCCGTGTTATGAATACAGAATTTATGCCCTCATATCCTCTTTTTCTTATCGTCTATATGTCGCTATTTTTCTCCCCTTTTCCTCAACGATGCTTGGCCTTATTTATATTTGGTCCAAGTAGGTTTTAAGTTCACAAATATCTAGCGGGATTCGTCATTTGAATTTGAATTGTTACTGGATTCGATGATATCATTGACGGAGATAAGTTTGTTTCCTTTTTGGAACCAAACTCTTGGCTTACACGTACGTGGAATTAATGTTTTACGTGGATATGATCCTGTGTGTACTCATGGTACTTTCTTCATGGAGGTCGTAGAATTAACTAGTCGTTGTCTTATAGAGCGAGGTAGATCCATGCTTTGGCTCTATTCAGAGGAGCTTGGGATAGACTCATGGGCACTTACTAGAGGTAGTATAGACTAGGCGAGATTCTTCTCTTCATGCCCAAAGGGAACAACGGGCTTCTGGAGAGGTTGGTGGGCTTTTATCTTAGACAACGAATCAAACCTGGCTTCGGGAAGTGCCCACGAGTGAAAGAAACTTACTTTTGCTCTCGTCGGGCTTCGCTTCCTGAGTTTAGTGATCTTTTCTTGCTTTTGCGGGGCAATTTTGGAGCCCGATCTCGGGAGCCAAAGTTCCTGGTTAGGTAGCCTCGAGAAGCCCAGACTCCTATGTTCGCGTTTAGGCTCGACCTGGTCGTGCCCAGCTTCATCCCTGATAGCTCTGAAGCCTGGCCGACCTTTCCTGCTCTTGTGGGGAAACTTTATGGTCTGCCCGGGGTCTCACGAATGTCGACTATAGGCTTCAACTCGAGCCGAGAGAGTGAAAAATTTCTCTTTGACCCCTGACCAAATTTTACTATTAACAAATTCAAAGTTAATGATTTTTAAAATAAAAATCCTGCCCGACAAGGAGGGAACGGATTCAGAGAATCATGGCAGGAGATTCACTGGTTCGAACTAACTGGACCATGTATAAATATTCCTATCGTAAACAGAGTGAAGGGGGAAGAAAAAAGAAAAAATCAACAGTGAAGAGCGACATAGGGAAAAGAGGAAACAAAGAGAGATTTGAAGTCTTCGACCTAAATTTTGTATTCAGAACACGACCTTCACCATTATCTACTATTCAACAGACACGAGGTTGCCACCCTACTATATCCTGGGGAGATTATGAGTGTTTAAGAGTCTTTTTGTACGATATTTATAGTCGACAATAGAGTAATCATATTCCTATCTTCATTGAACTCACGTTGAAACAACCATATTTGTTCGAATAGGTTAGGTACCCAATGTATCAACCCTTGCCACCGCCTACGTGGTAGTGGTCTCGAGGGTGTTAACTGAAATTTTTCACTTTAAGCAAATTCTCCATTAACACTTTCTGGCGCCGTCTGTAGGAAGACCCATACCGTAATTTCTACATTTACAAGTTTATTGTTTTGCAGCAACCATGAGGCTTCGTTCCTCACAAGGACAACCCGAAACCTCGAAGCATCCGTCTGCCCTTTCAACCCAAAAAGGTAGAAAAAGGGAAAGAAATCCAAGCACCATAAGCCAGCCTCTCATCAGCCAGGTGTGGAGCGGGCTCTCACTCCTCTAACGATAAACCCGGCTGTGATCAATCAGCATGCAGCAACCATTGTGGAAAATTTCCCCCTCCGTCTAGTTGTAGAAGAAATTGATCTCAACTGGAAGATCTGGGAATCTGAGGAGAAGCAAGCCGACCCGCTTCTAAGCAGCCTACTTTTGATTGGCTGGGACCCCCTACCGATCCCTGCCTACCATAGGATAAGGCCTACAACTTCCATCCGGTAAAGGCTTAGGCCCATGCCCCTAGTCTCGGATAGGCCGAACAACTATCGACCTAGGTAGGTTAAGTCAGCAGCCGACGTTCCGGCAAAAGCACCTCACAGCCCTCCTCGACCGGCTGCTTCCAGAGGGGAACCTCAGGCTGAAGCCGGGGAGAGCTGGCAAACTGCACGAACAGAGCCCATCCCTGAGGATGAAAAATAAAATATCCATCTTATCGGGGGGATCTGATAGCGAGAGCTTCGAGGTCGACTCTAAGAAGCACGGGAATAAGCATCTGAGGAACCAGCTAGCCAAGATGCAAAAAGAGATTCAGCAGTTGAAAAGAGAGAAGGGTAAGGAGGTCAAAAAGGACCCCCTGAGCGAGATGAAATCCCCTTTTACCAGAAGAACCAGGGAAGCGGAGCTCCCACCAAAGTTTAAGATGCCATCAAACAAGTTCTTTGGTACGGAGGATCCTTTGAGCCACCTGGAGAGCTTCGTTCAACAGATGGAAGTCCAGAACATAACCAAGGCCGCTATGTGCTGGATGTTCCCAACTACGCTAACCGACTACGCCAATACCTGGTTCAGAAAGCTACCCGCTGGCAGTGTGGACTCTTTCGTAAAGCTGTTAACTGATTTCTGCTCACAATTCTAGGGAATCAAACCCCATATGAAGGATGCCATCCATTTACAGTACGTGATCTAGAAGAGGGGGGAAACCCTCCATGCTTACGTGGAGCGGTTCCATAAGGAAGTCATCCAGATGGGGGTCTTCACTGAGAAAGAGACCCTTGCCAATTTCAGGCGGAACCTGTGTACGGGTAAGCTATTCAGATCCTTTGCCAAACGACCACCAGAGACTTATCAAGATGCCTATGATCGAGCTCTAGAGCAAGTTGAAGTCGACGAGCAGCTCAAGGTCAAAATGAAGCATGATGACATGAGGATGGCAAAATGACAGAAAAAGGAGACTCTCAGACCTAAACCAGTTCAGAAAAGTCAGAAAAAACCTCCCAATAGGCCAACCTTCTATTTTCCCGTTTCTCAACCCAAGCAGGAAAGGTTTCCAGCAAGGCGAACCCTTCCACGGGTTTCACCTCCTCCCAGGACAATAACCCCTATAACCTGAGATGAGAGAGGATACGATCACTACACCCCTCTAAATACATCCCGTGAAATGATCTACCTTGCCATCCGGGATAAGGGGATACTACAGAAGCCCGCACCCATGAAAGCCCTATCGATATGAGGAACCGGTATAAGTACTGTGACTTTCAGGTCACAACACGTCAGAGTGCTATAACCTACGCAACCAAATCGAGGCTCTGATAAGGGGAGGATGCTTGATAGAGTTCTTACAGCAAGTTAGGGACAACATTCAGACTGAGAGGGAAGTACACGTTGAGATCCTCGGGCACACCGATAAGAGAAAAAGAGGAGCATACGGATCTAATGCAACAAATCCAGGTGATTCATACCATTAGCGGAGGTCTTACATTGGCTGGCACCTTCAATAATTCTAAGAAAAACCATGCGAGGAAGGTCTCTCGTGTAGATGAAGGGTGAGGTATCTTCAGGATCGACCAGGGCCTAGCTGACCCCTCCCAATCTGCAAAGATTATCTTTACCAAAGCGAATGTCTACAACACCCTGCAGCCTTATGACGATCCCATGGTGGTCACGGTACAAATTGCCAACTGCATGGTCTATCACGTGCTTGTTGACATAGGCAGTAACGTCGACATCCTCTTCAAAGATACCTTGGAAAAATTAAATCTAAAACAATGGTGTTACAACAGTTGCACTACCCCGCTATATGGATTCATTGGGGACTCGATCATACCTGTGGGGTTGAAGATTCTTCCGGTAATCGCCGGAATAACCCCCCTCCAGTAAAATATCATGACGAACTTCGTGGTGGTAGATACCCTATCGGCCTATAATACTATATTAGGAAGACCTTTCTTGTCATCCTTGAAAGGGGTCTTATCCATTTACCACAATGTCATAAAGTTTCCAGTAGGAGACAAGGTGGAAGAAATACGTGATGACCAGTAAGCAACTAGGAAGTGCTATGCAGTATCTGTCAGCCCGACAGCTCTAGCGAAACAGGTTATGATGATACAGAATGGGGTAACCCACTGGATGACCTTGGAGGATGTAGAGTTTGCAAATCACCCAAAGATAATCCCGAGACTCCAGAAGGAGAGGAGCAGAACAGGGGATGGACAGGCGGGCATCCAGTGGATGAGCTAGAAGAGATATCCATCCTGATGAATGACTCCTCAAAGGTCGTCAAGGTTGGAGCCACCCTCTATCCGGGAGTGAAAGAGGGTCTGATTGGCCTCCTTAAAGAATTTAATGACATATTCGCTTGGAGTCACGATGAGATGCCCGAGATCCCGATATCATTGGCCGCTCACCATTTGGTAGTAGATCAAACCTTCAAGCTTGTCAAGCAAAAAAGGAGTCACTTTAACGCTTAAAGAAATGCTGTGATTCAAGAAGAAGTGGACAAGTTGATCAGAGCGGGCTTCATCAGAGAGGCGCGCTACCCTGAATGGATCGCCAACGTGGTCATGGTCACGAAGGCGAATGGGAAGTGGCGAATGTTTGTAGACTATACCGACCTCAACTGGGCATGCCCAAAGGATAGTTTCCCTCTACCAAAGATCGATCAGTTGGTTGACTCCACGTCCAGAAACAAGATCCTAAGCTTCATGGATGCATTCTCGGGTTACAACCATATTATGATACACCCCGTTGACCAAGACAAGACCAGCTTCATCACCGAGCAAGGTCTGTACTGCTACAAGGTGATGCCATTTGGGCTTAAGAATGTAGGAGCTACATATCAAAGGCTGGTCAATTGACTATTCAAGCCCGAGATTGGAAGGTCAATGGAAGTGTACATTGACGACATGATTACCAAGTCACTGACCATACAAGGATATCATGACGACCTTCGTAGAACTTTCATGATCCTAAGAGAAAACCAGATGAGATTGAACCCCTCTAAATATGCCTTCTGGGCAACTACAGGAAATTTTCTAGGTTTTATGGTCCATGAGAGAGGAATATACGGCGGGAGCTTCGCCTCCCAGATCCTTCTAGTGAATGGAGCATTTATCTCGCTCAAAGGGTCTTTCTTGTCCTCCTTGAACTTTCCCTTCTTTATCTACTGGATCTTCTTCTGTTGCTTTACCAGCTGGTCTCTCAGACGCTTGTTCCCTGGTTTTTTTGAGTTGACCTCGGACTTCTCACTGTCAGATCCCTTTGAGGAACTGGTGATCTCTACCTGGTCCTGTCTATGAATAGGATCTGCCTGCTGGCTTCCTTCTACTCTAGCTCGGGCTTCCCTCCTTGAAATTGCTGGGGTAGGAGCCTCTCGTTGTTCCTAAAGTAGGGCGTCTGCTGCAGATTTAACTCACCTGGGCTGGTAATGTGATGGTCTTCCAAGAACTGGGGCATATGCTCTAGCCTATCCTGGATCGAAGGTTGGAGTTTGGTCCTATCTCAGGCTGGCTCTGGAGAAAGAGGTTCTAGACGATCAAAGGCAGGATGTCTGGCTCCGTGTTTGTTCGACTCTCCATGATTATGGGATTTACTGGCTGGACTGCAATGCCTTCAACGAGCAGGCGAAGGCCGACGTTCTCCATGAAGGTTGCCGCTTACTGGTCGATCGAGGCCTAACTTACCATAGGGGGACCAAAAACCCGCACATTGGTTGGCTTGTCCGGAACTTGGCTGTGGCGTCCAGATTTTCTCCCCTTCTTTGGGGCTTTTCGCGTCGATGCCCTGGGAGGAGCGGAGCCTTATAATTAGTTAAAAACAATAAACACATAACTTTTGATTTGATTAACTGCGTGTGGATGTTTCCTACAGATGGCGCTAGAAAGTGTTAACAGAAAATTTACTCGAGGTGAGAAATCCCAGTTAACACCTTCGAGACCATTACCACGGAGGTGACAGCAGGAGTCGGTACCTTTGATACCTAACTTGTTCGAACGAAGGTGGGTGTTTAAATGTGAATACAATAAAAATAAGAATATAGCTCTTTATTATAGATAATGTATGCCATACAAAAATCTCTTAAACACTCAATCTTGCTGGGGTACAGTAGGGTGGCAACCTCGTGCCTGTCAAATAGTAGAATACAATGACGGCCGTGTTTTGATTACAGAATTTAGGCCAAGAATCGACTCTTACTCAGCCTTTTGTTTTCCTCTATTCTTCCTCAATCCTCCTCCTTTTTAGTGCCTACTTGGGTGTATTTATACGCAGTCCAAAAAGGTTAAATTTGTGATTCTCCATCTATGATTCTCTGAATCCCATCCCTTCTTATCGGGCGAGATCTTTTATTTTGAATATTGTTGACTTCTATCTAATGACGGAGGTGAGAATATCTTTGAGATAAGTTTTTTTCCTCTTTGGACTCAAACACTTGCCATGCGTGTATACGGTGTTTCAACGTTCGATAGGGTGTGGATATGATCCTGTGTGTCTTCATGGTGTGATTTCTCATGGAGGTCATCGAGCATAACGTTCACTGTTTCGTAGAGCGAGGTAGATCCGTTCCCTGGTCTTGGTACTAGGAGTTTGGCAAGACCTTTCCAAGTCCCTCAGAACTTGAGGTGGCCGTGCGGGTGCTCTTTGGCGGTAACGGAGCTTTAGCGAGCTTCGTCACACTAATCCAGATGGGTTTGAATCTTCTTTCGGAGAGACGAAGCAATACTGTAGAGCTGGCTGGATGCTTAATGGGTCTCTCTTTGTACTTGGAGAGGATGGCTGGCTTCTGGAGAGGTTATGAGGTAGCTTCGACCTATGGGGAGCTTGGGTTGTCGCACATCGGGCTTCCTCTTAATTCTTGTATCTGTGTAAGGAGCTCGATACTATCATGTCGGGCTCCACGTCGGGTGTCCTAGAGCTCGACGATATTTCCTCACATCTACGGTGCGGTCTCCCCAACTTGACCCCAGGATTCTTGGTTCCATGGTGGGTAATCTCGGACTTGGATCCAGGCTAGAAAAGTAGAGAATTTCCCTTTTGGTCCCTAGCCAAATTTTTTCTATTTACAGTAACCATTGAAAATTCGAACCATATCCAACACTTACTTGAACTGATATATAATTAGTGTGTCGATTGAAATTAAGTTATTATTAGATAATTACGCCTCACTCAATCTTCTTAAAATTAAACAATATCAATTAAAATGTCTTGTGACAATACCAAACATTCAGGAATCGGGTCCCCACTTTATGCAGTAATATACGAAGTGGTAACATTATGATCTGTTACCCTATTAGTTGTTGAGATAAGTCAAAACAAAAAGCAACCTTCGGAAATTATGAAGTTTGTAGCAGAATGCACAATTTACATAAAATATTTTTGTTTTTTGTTTTTCCTTTGCATTGTCTTTGTATTCGATATTTTACTCTTTCGTATTTAATATTTTTTTTACCAAATAACTAAAAAAAAACAGAGTAGAATATATAAATTATTTGGCTTAAAATAATAAGTAGTTTAAGTTATGAAAATATTACTGTATATGCCATTATGCTTAGGTCGTTATCGAGTTATTTGTAATTAGCAAGAAAAATTATTCGCTAGGGAACACCCTTTCTTATTTTTGAAAACTAATTATTTTGAGAAAAGTTGTCGAGACCAATTACGTAAAATTATATTGTAAAAAGATTTTTTTTATATATTGAAATTGTTACTTTCACTTATTTGTTCTAACAAAGTAATTTAATTAATAAACATGATGTATGTCATTTATTCTAGAATGATTCCATGACACCGTAAATGTTACGAGTTTTGTTTAGAAAATAATATTCTCGAGACAACAAAAACTTTCTTAACTTCATGAAACAACTTTATCTAACTTTCTATTTCTACGAATAAAATTTACAAAATTTCTGTCTTTAGAAATTTTATTCTCTCATATAAAAAATGATTGCCAATGAAATGCAAAAACTTACCAGGATGTAAATATACTTTTGATAAAAGTAATAAGTCATATTAGTTTTGATTTATCATTATTTTGAATGTTACATATAAGAAATAATGAGTAACAAATTGTATGTTGAATCTTCAAATTATTGATATCTTCGTACCATATAATTTAAAGAAGAGAGTTCATAGTACTGTTTGTTTTTCGATTTACGAACACGATTAAACTTCACGTATATAACTATGACGGTTTACTCATCATTTGTAGCAGCCGTTTTATTAAATTTTACTACTAATTTACTGCATCACATTGTTTATTAAATAAAACAATTTACTATGCTCAAGCAGAGAGTTTAACTATTGCACAATCGTTCCAAACCTTTTTACTCTTAGCAATATCTTTGGCTGCATCAACTTTTTTGTGGTAAGGAAGAGTTACAACCAAAAACTCGTCATAGCAAGGTCGTCCGAAGGTAGCAAGGTCGTCCGAAGGTAGCAAGGTTACGACAACAAGCAAGTGAGTCTGTTCCAGCTCTGAATAGGCTTGCTACGAGCTGATTGCCACACCCTTGTTGCAATTTTGCCACACATTGCTCCAAGAAATTATGAGTGCCCTTTGGCTATAGGGGAAGAACAACAACTTGTCCCAGATCATAAGCAGCAAGCATGGGTGATAGAATGACTATCTTACAGAACAAGAAAAAACGATTAAGCAAGAGTAGCTATCGAAACCTGCCTTAACTTAAAAGATTAAACTGTTATATATTCTAGAACAATTCCATAACACTGTAAATGTTACGAGTTTTGTTTAGAAAATAATATTTTTGAGACAACAAAAACTTTTGTTAATAGAAAAATTTGGCTAGGGGACCAAAGAGAAATTTTCCACTCTCCTAGCTCGAATCAAAGCCCGAGTTCACCATTCATTGAAACCTAGGCGAGCCGTTAAGCTACCCCACAGAAGCGAGGAAGGGTCATCGGGCTTCAGAACTATCAGGAATGGAGCTGGACACGATCAGGTCGAGCCCCTCACACCAACATTGGAATTCGGGCAAAGCCCGATGCGTGGTTATCCAGGCTTCCTAAGGTCACCTATCCTAGAACCTCGGTTCCTAGGGTCTGGCTCCAAAACCACCCTGTGAAAGTAAGGAATGGTTTCCGAGCTTAGAAAGCATTTGAGGTGAAGCCCGACACAAGAAAATTGAGCTTCTTCCAAATTAAGGCTTCTCGAGGTCAAAATTAACTCGTAGCCTGACCAGAAGCCTGCTATCCTCTCCAGACATAAAAAAAGGGGCCTTTAAGGGGATCAGATTCACTCTTTAGCTATGCTCCAATTCGCTAAGGAAAACTTGAACCTATCTAGACAAGAAAGAGGAAGCTCGCCTAATTTGTGCTACCCTTAATAAGGGCCCGCAAGGCCGTCTCAAGCTTTAAAGGACCAGGGAGGGTTAGTCCAAAGCTTCTGGGACCAAAACTAAGGTAAGAGTCTACCTCGCTCAATGAAAAAATGAACAACTAACTCGATGAACTCCATAAAGAATCATGACATGAATACACACAAGATCATATCTACACTCCAATGAACATTAAAACTTTGCGTATGTGTAAGGCATGAGATTGAGTCTAAAAAGGAAACAAACTTATCTCCACCAAAGATATTCTTGAATCCGTTATTAATTCAAAGTCAATGACTTTTAAATAAAAGAACCCACCCGATAAAGAGGGAAGGGATTCAGAGAATGAGGGCGGGAGATCCACAAGTTTAAACCATTTGGGCCATGTATAAATATGTCCAAGCATGATCAACGAAAGAAAAAGAGGGAAAAGGAGAAAACATCGACAGTGAAGAGGGACACAGGGAGAAGAGGAAACATATAAAGTTTTGGAGTCTTCAATCTAAATTCTGTAACCAGAACACGACCTTCACCATTATCTACTATTCAACAGGCATTAGATCGTCACTCAATTGTTTCCTGGGGAGATTAAGAGTGTTTAAGAGTCTTTTTGTACGATATTTATTGTTGATAATAAAGCAATCACATTCCTATCTTCATTGCATTCATATTCATACATCCAACTTTATTCGATCAGGTTAGGTACCTAAGGTACCAACCCTGGCCACCACCTATGTGGTAGTGGTCTCGAGGGTGTTAATCAAAATTACTCACCTCGAGTAAATTCCCGGTTAACACTTTCTGGCACCGTCCGTGGGAACGAACTCACGACCACATTTTTACACTTACAAGTTTGTTGTTTTGCAGTAATCATGAGGCTTCGATCCTCTCAAGGACAGCCTGAAACCTCGGGGACATCCATTGCCTCCTCCACCTAGAAAGGGTTGAAAAAGGGAAAAAAATCCAAGCACCATAAGCCAACCTCTCATCTGCCGAACAAAGAGCGGGCTCCAACCCCCTCTAGCGGTGAGTCGAGCTGTGATCAATCAGCATCCAGCAACCATTATGGAAAATGTCCGCCTCCATCTAGCTACGGAAGGAATTGATCCTCAGTTGGCAGACCTGGGAATCTAAAGAGAGGCGAGCCAAGCCGACCTGAGGCCATGGAGCCAGCCTTTGATCGATTGGGACCCCTCCTCCCCCCCACCGATCCCTGATTACCATAAGACAGGGCCTGTAACTTCCATCTGGGACAGGCTAGAGCCAATTCCCAAGTGCCTGATAGGCCAACCAATTATCGACCTAGGCAGGTTAAGTTGACAGCCGACTTTCCGCCAATGTTAACTCACAACCTGACCGGTGATCTCTAGAAGGAAACCTCATGCTAAAGCCAGGGATAGCTGGCAAACTACAAGAATAGAGCTCGTCCCTGAGGACGACAAAGTGGAAGTACCCAGCACGTCGGGGTGATCTAACAGCGAGAGATCCGAGGTCGACTTTAAGAAGTAAGGGAATAAGCGCCTGAGGAACCAGCTGGCCAAGATACAGAAGAAGATCCATCAGTTGAAAAGAGGGAAGGGTAAAGAGGTCAAAAAGGACCCCCTGAGTAAGATGAACACCTTCTTTACTAGAAGAATCCGGGAGGCGGAGCTCCCACCAAAGTTTAAGATGCCATCAGACAAGTTCTCCGGTATGGAGAATCCTTTGAGCCACTTGGAGAGCTTCATCCAACAGATGGAAGTCCAGAACACAACCAAGGACGCTATGTGTCAGAAATTCAAAACTACGCTAACCGACTACGCCAAGACCTGGTTCAGAAAACTACCCGCTGGCAGTGTGGACTCTTTCGTAAAGCTGTCAACTGATTTCTGCTCACAATTCTAGGGAATCAAACCCCATATGAAGGATGCCATCCATTTACAGTACGTGATCTAGAAGAGGGGGGAAACCCTCCATGCTTACGTGGAGCGGTTCCATAAGGAAGTCATCCAGATGGGGGTCTTCATTGAGAAAGAGACCCTTGCCAATTTCAGGCGGAACCTGTGTACGGGTAAGCTATTCAGATCCTTTGCCAAACGACCACCAGAGACTTATCAAGATGCCTATGATCGAGCTCTAGAGCAAGTTGAAGTTGACGAGCAGCTCAAGGTCAAAATGAAGCATGATGACATGAGAAGAATGATCCTCTAAGTGAGATGAATGTTCCCTTTACTAGAAGGATCCGGGACATGGAGCTCCCGCTAAAATTTAAAATGCCGACTTACAGCTTCTTCGGGACTGAGGATCCCGTGAGCCATTTGGAGAGCTTTGTTCAACAGATGGAGGTCATAACACGACCAGGGCCGCAATGTGTCGAATGTTTCCAACTACGGTGACAGATTATGCTAAGACCTGGTTTAGAAATCTACCCGCTTGTAGTGTGGATTCCTTCAAGAAGCTGTCAACTTATTTCTGCTCTTAATTCCAAGGAGTTAAGCCCCGATTGAAGGATCCAATCCATTTACAGTACATGATCCATGAGAAAGAGGAAAACCTCCGGGCTTATATCGAGCGTTTCTATAAGGAAGTTATCCAGATGGGAGTCTTCATCGAGAAAAAAGCCTTCACCAACTTCAGAAGGAATTTGTGGGCAGGCAAGCTTTCTGGTCTTTTGCCAAGAAACCTCCAGAGACCTACCAAGAAGCCTATGTTCTGGCTTTGCAGCAAATTGAAGTTGATGAACAACTCAAGGTCAAGATGGAACACGACGATATGAGAGCTGTAAAGCGACAGCAGAAGGAAGCTCCCAAAACTGAGCAAGCTCAGAAAAGCTAGAACAAACCCCCTAATAGGTCGACGTATCTCTTCCTAATTTCTCAACCAAGATCCGAAAGACATCCAACAAAACGAACTCCTCCGCGGGCTTCACTTCCTCCCATGACAGTAGTCCCAATAGCTCGAGATGAGAGAAAATATGATCATTACACCCCCTTAAATGCATCACGTGAAAAAATCTATCTCGTAATTCAAGACAATGGGTTTCTATAGAAGCTCGCACCCATGAAATCCTCTATCGATAAGGGGAATCGTTATAAGTATTGTGATTTTCATGAAGACATGGGGCATTACACCTCAGAGTGCTATAACTTACGGAATCAGATTGAGGCTTTGACAAGGGAAGGATGTTTGGTAGAGTTCTTACAGCAAATCAGGGATAGTATTCAGACTGGAAAAGAAGTACAAGTCGAGATCCGTGAGCATGTTGCTCACCAAAAAGGGGAGCAGACGGATCTGATGTAACAAATCCTGATAATACATACCATCAACGGAGGGCCTACTCTAGCTGGGACCTCCAATAATTCCAGGAAAAACCACGCAAGGAAAGTCCCTCGCATGGATGAAGGGCGGGGTATCTTCAAGGTCGCATAGAGCCCGACCAACCCTTCCCAGTTGTCACAAATCATTTTCACCGAAGTGAATGTCTACAACACCGTGCAGCCTCGTGATGATCCCATGGTGATCACAGTACAGATTGCCAATTGCATGGTACACCGTGTGCTCGTCGAGACTAGCAGCAACGTCAACGTTCTATTTAAATACACACTGGAAAAACTGAACTTGAAACAGTAGTGTTACAATAGTTGCACTACCCCGCTGTATGGGTTCACTGGGACTCGATCATACCCGTGGGATAAAAAATCCTGTCAGTAATTATTGGAGCCACACCTCTCTAGCAGAATATCCTGACAGACTTTGTGGTGGTGGATACCCCGTCGACCTACAATGCAATATTAGAAAAGCCGTTTTTATCATCCTTGAAAGGGGTCCTATCCATCTACCACAACGTTATGAAGTTCTCAGTAGGAGACAAGGTAGGGGAAGTTTGGGGTGACCAGCAAACAGTCAGGAGAAGCTATGCAATGTCTGCCAACCCAACAGCTCTAGCAAAACAACTTACCCAGGTGACAACAATCCAAGATAGAGTAACCCTTGTATTGACCCTAGATAATGTAGGATCCACAAATCACCCCGATAATGACCCCGTGATGCCAGATAAAGGGGAGTAGAGATTGGAATGGGCTAGTGGCCATCCAGTGGATAATCTAGAAGATATTCCTATCCGAATGGGTGATCCCTCGAAGGTCGTCAAAGTTGGAGCCACTCTTGAGCCGGGAGTGAAAGAGGGTTTGATCGGGCTCCTCAAAGAGTTTAACTACATCTTCACTTGGAGTCACGATGAGATACCTAGGCTCTCGATGACTTTGGCTGCTCACTGATTGGCAGTGGATCCGACCTTCAAGCCCATCAAACAAAAAAGGAGTCACTTCAACACCGAAAGAAATACCGCGGTTCAGGAAGAAGTGGACAAACTGACCCATGTAGGCTTCATCAGGGAAGTGCGCTACCCTAAATGGATTGCCAACGTAGTTATGGTCACAAAGGCAAATGGAAAGTGGCGCATGTGCATCGATTATACCGACTTTAACCGGGCATGCCCGAAAGACAGTTTCCCTCTACAAAAAATTGATCAGTTAGTTGACTCTACCTCTGGAAAAAAGCTGCTGAGCTTCATGGATGTGTTTTCCTACAATCAAATTATGATGCACCTCACCGACCAGGAAAAGACCAGTTTCATCATAGGGCGAGGTTTGTACTGCTACAAGGTGATGCCTTTCGGGCTTAAGAACTCAGGAGCCACATACCAATGGTTAGTCAATCAGCAGTTTAACCCCAAAATTTGAAGATCAATGGAGGTGTACATCGACGACATGATCACCAAGTCATCAAACTCTGAAGGCCATATAGGTGATCTTCGCCGGACCTTCATGATCTTAAGGGAGAACCATATGAGATTGAACCTTTTCAAATGCACTTTTGGGGTGACTAGGGAAGTTTCTAGGCTTCATGGTCCATGAGAGAGGCATAGAGGCTAACCCAGAAAAGATTAAGGCTATCCTGGATCTAGAGTCCCCCACATCGCTTAAACAGGTTCAAGTCTTGACCGGGCAGGTAGCAGCGCTCAACAGGTTCATTTCTCGGTCTACCGATAAGTGTCGCCCATTCTTCAAAGCCATTAAGCAAGGAGGAAACATTAAATGGGACAAAGAGAGTGAACAAGCTTGTCAAGCCTTGAAAAAAATACCTGTCAAGCCCTTCGCTACTGGTTAAGCCAAGCCCCAGAGAAGAACTGCAAATCTACTTGGCCGTCTTAGAAACTGCGGTAAGTGGGGACTTGGTCAAGAAATGTGGAGATAGGATCCATCAGCTTATCTACTACGTGAGCAATGCTCTTACCAAGCCTGAGAAGAACTATAACCTTTTGGAGAAGCTCACTTATGCCTTGGTAACCTTGGCAAGGAAGCTCCGTCCCTACTTCTAAGCTCTTTCAATATCAGTAGTCACGGACCAACCTCTCTGTCAATTCTTACAAAGGCCAGATGTTTTCGGAAGGTTGGTTTTATGGGCTCTGGAGCTCACCCAGTTTGATTTATGGTATAAGCCTTAGACCAAAATTAAAGCCCAGGCTTTGGCTGACTTTGTAGCAGAGCTCTCAATGCCCTCAGGCTAAGCGACCTCCGTAGCAACGAAAGTAGCACCTGAGAGGAGTCCAGAATTTGACAGCTGGCCAGAAGGTTACAAGCCTTTTAATCCTCTACACTGATAGAGCTTCTAGGTAAGATGGGGGAGGAGCGGGCGTAGTTCTAATCGACCCAGAAGGGACTGAGTGCTGCCATTGCTTCAGATTTGAATTTAAAGCCACTAACAATGAGGCAGAGTATGAAACCCTTTTAGCCGGAATAAAGGCAACCGTACAACTCAGAGTCGATTACATGCAGGCCAGGAGTTACTCGTTGCTCATAGTCAACAAAGTCTTTGGGGATTACCAGGCAAAAGTGGATAACTTGATTGCCTACCTGAATCTAGTTCAACAACTTAGGAGCAAATTCCTTACCAAACATAACAGCAGGTAACGAGACTTATACCCTAGATCGGCGGCTATATTGGATGGACCCAATAGTAGATTATCTCTAAGAAGGAAGACTCCCCGGGGAGCCCGACCAGGCTAGGAGGATCAACAGACTATCGGTTTGTTATTTCTTGGTGGATGGGTACTTGTACATGAGGGGAAAATCCCTTCCTTTGCTTCGATGTTTGCATCCTGAAAATGCCAAATGGGCATTGAGGGAGGTTCACTCCGAGGAATGTGGGAACCATATTTGTGGGGAGGCTCTGACATATCAGGTACTCCACATGGGGTACTAATGGCCAACCATCCATCAAGATGCAAAGATCTTGGTATAATCATGCGAAGCTTGCCAGAAGACCGCAAACTTGAGTCATCTACCACCAGAGCGATTATCACCCCTTAGCTCACCATACCCCTTTGCTATGTGGGGATTCGACTTGATCGAACTGCTTCCAACTTCTCTTGGTCAAGCTAAGCATGCTATCGTGGCAATCGACTATTTCACAAGATGGGTTAAAGCTGGACCACTCTTCCAGATATCGAAAGAAAATACAACAAGATTCACCAAAAATAATGTGGTTTGCAGGTTTGGAACCCATCTTGCCATTATAGCTGACCTCTGTAAGCAGTTTGATAATGATCGATTCAAAGACTTTTGATAATGACCGATTCAAAGACTTTTGCGAGGGCTTGGGAATCAACCTTATTTTCGCTTCAGTAGCATAACCCTAGACTAACGGGCTGGTGGAATCCACCAATAAGACTATTAAGAAGCTGTTGAAAAAGAAACTGCAACTGAAAAAGGGTTGATAATCTGAAGAGCTTCCCGAGGTCCTATGGACTTATCGCACTACAAGGAGAACAGCTACCGGGGAAACGCCCTACTCCCTAGCCTTCGGGATTGAAGCAGTGCTTCCTATTGAGCACAAACTAACCTTCTTTAGAGTCCAACATTTTGAACTGGGGAGCAATGAGGACAAGCTCCGAGCTATATTGGATCTCTTGGAAGAAAAACAAGATCGAGTAGCTGAGAAGGTAGCAGTTTACCAGAGCAGGATTGCTAGATACTTTAACCGGAAGGTTAAAGCCCCAAACTTAAAGGAAGGGGACCTAGTACCCAGGAAGGTGACGTTGAATACCAGGAAGAGGTCAGACGGGATCCTGGGGCCAAAATGGGAAGGGCTATACTTGGTAAAGGTGGTGGCCCGCAATAGGGCGTACAAACTCGAAGACATGAATGGCCGACTCATCGATCATACTTGGAATGCAGATCAGTTGAGAAAATTCTACCTCTGAACAGAGGACTCATGAATAGGCTACCTCCTCCTAGATTTTAATCTCTAGCAATAATGTACTCATTTCTTTTTATCAATAAAGCCTATTTTTTCTCCATCTTCAACTATGTTCTACAAAGATTTGGGTCTACATGGGAAATTTGACATTTCCGTCACAAGACCAGGGATTGGCCGGGGAATCCCCCTCGCTATCCCTGATGCCTCGGTCGAACACTACCCCCTACCAAGAAAGGTCTGAGTTTAAGAGCATAATTACCATCCAGATCTTGAGACCAGGAAATAAGTTAGATGACCCTCATGATGCCTTGGTCAGGCTACCACCCCCAATAAGGGTCTGAGTGTAAGAGCATAGTTGCCATCCAGATCTCGAGACCAGGAAATAAGCTAGATGACCATTCTGATGCCTCGGTCAGGCTACCACCCCCAAGAAGGGTCTGAGTGTCAGAGCATAGTTTCCATCCAGATCTCGTGACCAGGAAATAGCTAGATAGCCCTTTTGATGCCTTGGTCGGGCTACCGCCCACACTGAATGTAAGAGTATAGTTGCCATCCAGATCTCGATCCCTGGAAACAGCTAGAGAGCCCTCCTGATGCCTTGGTCAGGCTATCACCCCCAAGAAGTACTCGAGTTTAAAAGCGCGGTAGCACTCCCGATCCCAAGCCTAATAGAGGGCTAGACAGTTCTCGACTTGATATCTCATTCGGGCTATAACCCCTAGTGAGGCTCAAAGATGTATGGCTCTTTTACTTTAACTCTAATGTCCCAGTTATTACTGGTTGCTAATTCTTCGGGTACATGTGTTTGCTTAATGTGACAGGTCTACGACCAAACAAGGGAACTATCGACTAAAGTCACCGAGCTACAAGTTTCTGTCAAGAGTCAAAAAGCTCGAGGTAGCTATCTACTTTAACACTTAAGCAGTTTTCCTATCTTGTTACTTTTCCCAAGATCAGTCAGGTTGCTATAGAGGCTGAACCTATAAATAAAGTACATGCTATTAACAAGAAATTTACTCAAGATAACAAATTCCCATTAATGCCCTCGAGACCACTACCGCGGAGGTGGTGGCCGGGGTTGGTACCTTTGATACCTAACCTGCTTAGATTAAACACGAATGCTCGTATAACAATAACAAGTGGGGACCTTATTATCAATTACTCATGGAATACAAGATTATCTCTCATACGCTCACTATCTCTTTAGAACATAGGAAGGTAGTATCTTCATACTTGTCGAATAGTGGACGTCACGACGGCCGTGTTCTGATCACAGAATTTGGGTCGGACGTACTTTTCTGTCCTTTTTTTTTTCTTTTTAGGTCTATTTATATATGACCAAATCCATTTAAATGGGTGTATCTCCCGCCTTGAATCTCTAAACTCACTCCCCACTTATCGGGCGAGATTCTCTATTTAAAAGTCGTTGATTCCGAGTAAATAAGGAAGCGATGATATTGTTGACAAAGATAAGTTACTTCCTTTATGAAATCAAACTCTTGACTTGCATGTAATTGTTGGTTATTACGTAGATATGTCCCAGTGCGTACTTATGACATGATTCTTCATGGATGTTGCTGAGCTAGCCGTTCGTAATTCGAGGTAGATCTAAGCTTTGGTTCCATTCTCTGAAGCTTGGAATGGACATCCTAGTAGGCATTCCTATGAGGTGACATGGATCTGATTCACTTAGAGGCCTTCTCCCTTTTCGTATCGTGGAGGGGACAACGGGCTCCTGAAGAGGTTGGTGGGCTTCTCGTTCAGGCTATAAATTAAGTCTGACCTCTAAAAGCCTTAACCCTAGGGGGGGGGGAGGGCTTGCTTTACTTGTCGGGCTTCTTTCGAATGTTTCTTGAGCTTGGCGACCCTCCCTGGCTTTCACGAGGTGGTTGAGGAACCCGACCTCAGGAACCGAGGTTCCCATATAGGTGGCCTCGAGAAGCCTTGATTCCAGTGTTTCACGTGGGGGATCGACCTGTTCGTGCCTATCTTCTTCCTTGATAGTACTGACACCCGACGATCCATCTGCGCTTCTATGGGGTAGTTTTATGGTACATCCGGGGTTTCTTGAATGTCGATTTTGGGCTTCGATTTGGGCAAGGAGAGTGTAAAATTTCTCTTTGACCTCTTGGCCAAATTTTACTATTAACAGAAGTCCCCTTTGACTTGAACACCAGAGGTAGAGTTGGGGTTGGAGTCAGATTCCCTATTTAATTGGGAAAATTTCGGTTACGAGATAATTACTGAGAATCTCGAATAAAATCTTCTCATTAATTGCCCAAATGATGTGTTGAACTTGAATTGGTGTGTTCTTCGAGGAAAATCGACTACGTTACAGCTCTCTCCGTGGCTCGAGGTGATCTTCCTGAGGATATCACTGACGTCATTACACCCGTAACCTCTATTTAAATTCAAACTCACTGTCTGTTTTTTCACACATTCTCTCAATTTTGAATTTACAGACTTTTTCTCTCTTGCTACCTTCTGTCGATTTCCTTCTTTTCTCAATCCTTAAGACCTGCTCTACCAAGTGGAAGGCTAGTCGTGACTCCATTGACTCCCTGGTTGAAGGCACAGAGGTTTCAAGTCTCACCCATGGAAAACGGGCTCGATGAGACCTAGGCGAAGACAACTCTCCTCCGTCCCCGCAACGTCGTTGATCGAAACGGAATGTAGGCATCAGGACTGGGTTTTCTAACCAACTGGACAATCCTCTGAACTTGGTTAAGGAGGACTTCGGTAAAGAGAATAGGGTCAGTGTTGCTGTAGTGGACCAGGTCACAGTCATCTTTTCTACCCTGGAGAGGCGTCCTCCATATGACTTTAGAGTCATTCTAGATTCTGCAGTTGACCCAAAATCGATCAGCCACTTGAGGACCAAATACGGCATCCTTGACACCATCTCTCTCACGGTCCCCCATAGAAATTACGACGTCTTTAACCCACCCAAATGCGTATTCCCCATCCATGTTGCAGCCTTTGAGAGTGCTGTAAGGCTCTCTCTTCATCCTACCCTTTGGCGGGCTCTCAACGCCCTTCGACTGGCTCTCCTCCAGCTAACACCCGGGTTTTAGAGGAACCTGGTAGGCTTCCTTGTGCTGTAGAAGGAGCAATGCGAGCTAAGCAAGATAACCAGAGAACCCAGGACAGAGAGGCTTGCTTTCCTTTTTCAGATTGGGAGCCTGGTCGGGGTCCCCCAAGGTCAATTTTACGCCAAGGTCAAGAACAGGTTTAATTTCATCATCCTTGAAGCTTCAAGGAAGGACTCGCCTTGGAAAGAAGAATGGGTATTGGCAGGCAATGATTGGAGGAGCTTGATTTTTATAGGTGGGCATGAGTTCGCGGTTTCGACCACCTTTAATGACAATCACTCGTGGGACCGAGATTCACTGCCTGCCGAATCCGAGATGGTGCAGAAGGCCATCATTGCCAGGTACAACTTGAAACTGAAGTTCTCGACTGCTGGCTCTTTCAAATATCTGACTCTACTCGTAAGTATCTTGAACCGTCAAGCTTTTGGGTTGTTGAATGGTTCAGTTCTAATGGTTTTACTCTCTTTTTGGTTTTAGCAGTTTTTGTTGTTGCTCCAATTTCTCGTGAAGCCCGGTAAGCTCGGACCCCTCCCTCTTCTTCCAGGTCATCTCCAGAAACCTTCTTGGCTAACTCAAAGAAAGAGAGGCCAATCCATATGGCCGCCACTTTGCTTGCTCCTGCTCCTGCTCCTGCTCCGCTCCGCTCAATTGCCTTCCCATATGAGATCTAAGATGGCTATTCTCGCATCTCGGGCAGCTAAAGCTCTAAATCAGGGAGAGCCCGCTCACCAGGCCACTGATACGTCTACCTCTGCTCCTTCACCTGTGGCTCCCATTACAGTTGCTATTTCTCCAGTTAAATTACCCACTCCTTTGGTTGATCGAGCTGTGTCCCGAGCAGTTCAGGCTCTAGGGAATTTTGAGGCTGGAACTCCTGAGATTTCTCCTCACCCCCACCATCAGTCGGGCTCGATCGGTAAGAATAAGGTTTTGAAGTAGTTCGATGCTTCCTGCCCAGGTGACCGGATCTCTAGGATGGCCTTCATGCCCGTGGATATTCTGGTTACCAAGGGGTCTGCCCTTCTGGCCGAGGTAGTCATCGCCTTTATTTTCTATGACTGTGAGCTTTGATTTGCTTTCTAACCTTTGTTTCATACTTTGCAGGCATTCAAGTTCAATGTTGCAATGGGTTATCAGGTGTCTCTTCTCCGAGATCGGGAAGCTAGAGCTGAAGCCAATGCTGAGCGGGCCATGAGACTGCTGGCACAGGCTCAATCCTTGATCCAGGAGATAACTTCCAGCCAGAGGGGAATGGAAACATAACTGGCTGAGCTTCAGTGCGACCATGAGATGCTGAAGCGGTCTTTTAACCAAGAAACTCTTTGGTCTAAGCTACGAGCCAGCCAACGAGATGACTGGAAGGAAGAAGCAAATGTGTTAGATGTTGAGAATCATGTTCTGCAAGCCCAAGTTGCCAAGCTTCAGGCTGAGGTGGATTCCTCCTTCAGCGAGGGATACTTCTACGCCTCCTACCATGTAGCTGAGGCCCTCCCCTCCCCTTTTGACCTGTCAGTTATTGCTAACTGGGATATGGAGGAGATATTGGCCAAGGTCCCAGATATGTCTCCCCGTTTTGGTGATGACCTGAACTCCTCTAATATGGCTGAAGCCAGGAGGCAACTAGCCGGGTCAGACCTTCCTCTTTCTCCTCCTCCTGTCTTCCCAACATCAAGTCCTGGAGAATCCTAGAGGGGGTTCTACCCGTGGTGCTAGAAGGAGATCTTACAGAAGCCCGGGGTCCTTCTAAGGTGCCTTCAAGGGAAGTGCCAGCAACACAGGAAATTATGCCAGAGTCAATGGCCAACCTTCTTGATGCATCCATACCTCATAAGGCCATGGCGGTGGTCAATGAGGTCATGGAGGAGGATCCTGCTGAGCACCAAGCAATCGAGGGGCACTCTTAAAAAGATGTAGTAGAGGAGGCTATCCGGGATGAGCTACCACCCGAAAGAGAAACAGAGGGCGAGGTTCATCCGGAAGGAGGGGAAGCTGAAAGAGACCAAGAAGATGTAGAAGCTTGAATCCTCCATCTTGTGGCCTGCTCTGAATGCCCAGAAAAAGGGGTTGGCATCCCCTCTTACTCATGCTTGATCATCATCGTCACTTTTTTTTATAGCCTGGAACCGGGGGTTGGGCTCCCTATCTGATTGCTGTATCCTTACCGGGGGAGAGCTCTCCAACTCATTAATGGAATTTTAATTTTAGGTCTTGTTCAAATTTTGACTTGCATGTACCTGTTTCATTTTTGATTTCCATCAAGGTTCAGCTCCTATAGCAACCCAACTTAGCTTGGGAAAATTATTAGGATAGGAAAATTGCTTTAGTGTGACTGTAGATAGCTAGCTTGAGCTTTTGACTCTCAATAAAAACCTACAGCTCAGGTGACTTTAGTTGACAATCCCCTTATTTGATCATAGACCTGTCACAGTAAGCAACCACGTGTGCCCAGAGGATTAACAACCAGTAATAACTGGGACATTAGAGTTTAAGTAAAAAATCTCTCAATCCTCGAGCTTCTTTAATGGGTTATAGCCCGAATGAGGTATCAAGGAGAACTATCTAGCCCTCTCTTAGGCTGGGGTGGCTATCGCATTATTAAACTTGAGTCCTTTTTTGGGGGTTGTAACCCGACTAAGGCATCAAGAGGGCTATCTAGCTATTTTCTGGTCTTGAGACCTGGATGGCATCTATGCTTTTATACTCAGACCTTTCTTGGGGGTGGTAGCCCGACCAAGGCATCAAGAGGGCTATCTAGCTATTCTATGGTGTCGAGGTCTGGCTGGCAACTATGTTCTTACACTCAGACTCTTCTTGGGGGTGGTAGCTTGACCAAGGCATCAGGAGGGCTATCTAGCTATTTCCTGGTCTTGAGATCTGGATGACAACTATGCTCTTACACTCAGACCCTTCTTGGGGGTGGTAGCCCGACCAAGGCATCAAGAGAGCTATCTAGCTATTTCTCGGTCTCGAGGTCTGGATGGCAACTATGCTCTTACACTCAGACCCTTCTTGGGGGTGGTAGCCCGACCAAGGCATCAGGAAGGCTATCTAGCTTTTTTCTGGTCTTGAGATCTTGATGGCAGCTTTGCTTTTACACTTAGACCCTTCTTGGTAGGGGGTAGTGCCTGGCCGAGGCATCAGGGATAGCGATGGGGCTTCCTCGGCTAATCCCTGGTCTTGAGACGGAAGTCTCAAATTTCCCATGTGGACCCAAATCTTTGTAGAACATAGCTGAAGATGGAGAAAAACAGGCTTTATTGATAAAAAGAAAAGAGTACATTATTGCTGGAGATTAAGATCTAGGTGGAGTTAGCCTGCTCATGAGTCCCCTGTTCAGGGGTAGAATTTTCTCAAATTATCTGCATTCCAGGTATGATCGATGAGTCGACCATTCATGTCTTCGAGTTTGTATTCCCCATTATGGGCCACCACCTTCACCAAGTATGGTCCTTCCCAGTTTGGCCCCAGGACCTTGTCTGACCTCTTCCTGGTCTTTATCATCACTTTCCTGAGAACTAGGTCCCTCTACTTAAAGTTTCGGGCTTTAAACTTCCGGTTAAAGTATCTAGCAATCCTGCTCTGGTAAACTGCTACCTTCTTAGCTACTCGATCTTGTTTTTTTTCCAAGAGATCCAAGCTAGCTCGGAGCTTGTCCTCATTGCTCCCCGGTTCAAAATGTTGGACTCTAAAAGATGTCAGTTTGTGCTCAATGGGAAGCACTGCTTCAACTCCGAAGGCTAATGAGTAGGGCGTTTCCCCGGTAGTTGTTTTCCTTGTAGTGCGGTAAGCCTAGAGGACCTCTGAAAGCTCATCAGCCCCTCTACCCTTTTTCTGGTGTAGTTTCTTTTTCAACATCTTCTTTATAGTCTTATTGGTGGATTCCACCAGCCCATTAGTCTTGGGGTGGGATACTGAAGTGAACCTAAGGTCGATTCCCAAGCCCTCTTAAAAGTCTTTGAATCGGCCATTATCAAACTGCTTACCGAGGTTAGCTATAATGGCAAGAGGGGTTCCGAACCTGCAAACCACATTATTTTTGATGAATCTTGTTATATTTTCTTCCGATAACTAGAAGAGTGGTCCAGCTTCAACCCATCTTGTGAAATAGTCGATTGCCATGATACCATGCTTGGCTTGACCAAGAGCAGTTGGAAGCGGTCCAATCAAGTCGACTCCCCACATAGCAAATAGGTATGGTGAGTTAAGGGATGATAATCGCTCTGGCGATAGGTGACTCAAGTTTACGGTCTTTTGGCAAGCTTCGCATGATTGTACCAAGATCTTTGCATCATGATGGATGGTTGGCCAGTTGTACCCCATGCGGAGTACCTGATATGCCAGAGCCTCTCCACCAGTATGGTTGCCGCATTCCCCTGAGTGAACCTCTCTTAATGCCCATTTGGCATCTTCAGGATGTAAACATCGGAGCGAAGGAAGGGATATGCCCCTCTTGTATAAGTACCCATCTACCAAGCAATACCAGACCGAGAGCCTCTTGATTTTCTAATATTGGTTTGGCTCCCCGGGAAGTCTTCATTCTTGTAGGTAATCCACTATCAGGTCCATCCATCATGGTTGCCGATCCAGGGTATGAGTCTCGTTACTTGCCACTGTGCTAGATAGAGGGATCACTTGAAGAGGGACCTCTTAGGGTAAGGTCTGGCTATCATTTATAGCTATCTTGGCTAGGACGTCAGCTTGACGATTCTAGTGTCGAGGTATCTGCTCAATCCTGAAACTTTTGAATTTGCTCTTAGCTGTTGAACTAGCTTCAGGTAGGCAATCATGTTATCCTCTTTCAATTGATAATCCCTAGAAACTTGGTTGACTATGAGCAACGAGTCACTCCTAACCTGCAGGTAATCGACCCCGAGCTCTGCGGCTGCCCTTATTCCGGCTAAAAGGGCTTCATACACTACTTCATTGTTAATGGCTTTAAATTCAAATCTGAAGCAGTGACAACACTTAGTTTCTTCTGGGTCAATTAGAACTATGCCCTCTCCTCCCCCAGTTTGGCCGGAGGCTCCATCAGTGTAGAGGATCCACGACTTGTAACCTTCCGGCTAGCTGCCAGATTCTGGAGTCTTTTTAGGGGCTACGTCTGTTGTTGCGGAGGTCGCTTGGCATGGGGGCATTGAGAGCTTTGCTACAAAGTCTGCTAGAGCCTAGGCTTTAATTACGGTCCTAGGCTTATACCTTAAGTCAAACTGGGTGAGTTCCAGGGCCCATAAAACCAGTCTTCCGGAAACATCCGGCCGTTGCAAAAATTGACGGAGGGGTTGATCCATCACTACTACTATCGAATGAGCTTGGAAGTAGGGTCGGAGCTTCCTTACCGAGGTTACTAAGGTATAAGCGAGCTTCTCTAAAAGGGTATAGTTCTTCTCGGGCTTGGTTAAAGCGTGACTCATGTAGTTGATAAGCCGCTGGACCCTATCTCCACATTCCTTGACCAAAGTCCCACTTACCGTAGTTTCTGAAACAGCCAAGTTATTTGTAGCTCTTCTCTAGGGCTTGGATTAACCAGTAGTGGAGGGTTTGACATGTATTTTTTCAGGGCTTGAAAAGCTTGTTCACTCTCCTTATCCCATTTCATGTTTCTTCCATGATTAATGGCTTTGAAGAATGGGAGACACTTGTCGGTAGACCGAGAAATTAACCTGTTGAGCGCTGCTACCTGCCCGATCAAGACTTGAACCTTTTTGAGCGACGTGGGGGAATCCAGGTCCAAAATGGCTTTTATCTTTCCGAGTTAGCCTCTATGCCTCTCTCATGGACCATGAAGCCTAGAAACTTCCCCGCGGTCACCCTAAAGGTGCATTTGGAGGGGTTCAATCTCATTAGGTTCTCCCTTAAGATCATGAAGGTTCTGCGGAGGTAGCCCAGATGTCCTTCAGAGGTTGATGACTTGGTGATCATATCGTCGATGTACACCTCCATTGATCTTCCAATTTCGAGCTTGAAAAGCCGGTTGACCAACCTTTGGTACGTAGCTCATGCATTTTTGAAGCCCGAAAGACATCACTTTGTAGCAATATAGACCCCATCCGGTGATGAAACTGGTCTTTTCCTGATCGGCGGGGTGCATCGTAATTTGATTGTACCCTGAAAACACATCCATGAAGCTCAGAAGCTTGTTTCTAGAGGTGGAGTCAACTAACTGATCAATTTTTGGTAGAGTGAAACTGTCTTTCGGGCTTGTCTGGTTGAGGTCAGTATAATCGATGCACATGCGCCACTTTCTATTTGCCTTTGTGACCATAACCACGTTGGCGATCCATTCGGGGTAACGTGCCTCTCTAATGAAGCCCGCTTGGGACAATTTGTCCACTTATTCCTGGACTGCCACATTTCTTTCAGCATTAAAGTGCCGTCTTTTTTGTTTGATGAGTTTGAAAGTCGGATCCACTACTAGTAATTGAGCAGCCAAAGTCATCGGGATTCCAGGAATCTCGGTGTGACTCTAATAAAAAATGTCATTGAACTTTGTGAGGAGCCTGATCAAACCCTCTTTCACTCTTGGCTCAATGGTGGCTCCGATTTTGAAGACCTTCATCGTCCATTCGAATAAGAATCTCTTATAGCTTATCCACTGGATGGCCGCTGGCCCATTCTTTCTCTACTCCTCCTCGTCTGGCACCACAGGGTCATCCTCGGGGTGATTTATGGGTCCTACATCTTCTGGGGTCAATACAGGGGTTGCCCCATCTTGGATCGTCGTCACCTGGGCAAGTTGTTTTGCTAGAGCTGTTGGGTTGGCAGACACTTCATAGCATCTCCTGGCTGCTTGCTGGTCACCCCGAACTTCCCCCACCTTGTCTCCTACTGGGAACTTTAGAACATTGTGATAAATGGATAGGACCCCTTTCATGGATGATAAAAATGGCCTTCCTAATATTGCATTGTAGGCCAATGAGATATCCACCACCACAAGTCCCTCATGATATTCTGCTAGAGAGGTGTGGCTCTAACGATCACTGGTAGGATTTTTGATCCCATGGGTATGATTGAGTCCCTAGTGAACCCATATACTGGGGTAGTGCAACTATTGTAACACCACTGTTTCAAGTTCAGTTTTTCCAAGATGTCTTTAAATAGGACATCGACGCTGCTGTCTGTGTCGATAAGCACATGATGTACCATGTAGTTGGCAATCTGTACCGTGATCACCATGGGATCATCATGAGGCTGCATGGTGTTGTAGACATTTGCTTCTGTGAAAATGATATGTGACAATTGAGAGGGGTTGGTCAGGTTCTGGTCGACCTTGAAGATACCCCGCCCTTCGTCCAAACGAGGGACTTTTCTTGTGTGGTTTTTCCTGGAATTTTCGGAAGTCCCGGCCAGAGTACGCTCTCCACTGATCATATGTATTATCTAGATTTGTTACATCGGATCTGCCTTTCCCTTTTCGTTTCTCGACATGCTCACGGATCTCAGCTTGTACTTCTCGTTTAGTCTGAATGTTATCCCTGACTTGCTGTAAGAATTATACCAAACATCCTCCCCTTATTAAAGCCTCGATCTGATTTCACAAGTTATAGCACTCTGAAGTGTTGTGTCCCACGTTTTTGTAAAAGTCACAATACTTATAAAGATTCCTCTTATCGATAGGGGATTTCATAGGTGCGGGCTTCTATAGTAAGCTCTTGTCCCAAATGGCGAGATAGATTGTTTCATGAGATGCATTTAAGGGGGTGTAACTATCATACCCTCTCTCATCTCAAGCTATTGGGGCCGTTGTCCTGGAAGAAGGTGAAACTCACGGAGGAGTTTGTTTTGCAGGATATTTTTCTAATCTAGGTTGAGAAGTGGGGAAGTGATACGTCGACTTATTGGGGGGTTTGTTCTGGCTTTTCTGAACTTGCTCGGGTTTGGGAGCTTTCTTCTTCTGTCACTTTACAGCTCTCATATCGTCGTGTTCCATCTTGATCTTGAGTTGTTCGTCGACTTCAATTTGCTCTAGAGCCCGGTCATAGGCTTCTTGGTAGGTCTCTAGAAGTCTCTTGGCAAAAGACCAGAATAGCTTGCTTGCCCACAAGACCCCTATCTGGATGACTTCCTTATGGAAACGCTCGACATAAGCCTGGAGGGTTTCCCCTCTCTTCTGAATCACGTACTGTAGATGGATTGGGTCCTTCAATCAAGGCTTAACTCCTTGGAATTGTGAGCAGAATTGGTTGATAATTTCGTGAAGGAATCCACGCTGCCAGCATGTAGCTTTCTAAACCAGGTCTTAGCTTAATCCGTGAGTGTAGTTGGGATTATTCGACACATAGTGGCCCTAGTCGTGTTCTGGACCTTCATCTGTTGAACGAAACTCTCCAAGTGGCTCAAGGGATCCTCAGTCCCAAAGCATCTGTCAGTCGACATTTTGAATTTTGGAGGGAGCTCTGCCTCCCGGATCCTTCTGGTGAAGGGAGCATTCATCTCACTTAGAGGATCTTTCTTGTCCTCCTTGTACTTCCCTTTCTTCATCAGTTGGACCTCTTTCTGAAGCTCTACCAACTGGTCTCTCAGGCGTTTGCTCTCAGGTTCCCTTGAGTTGATCTCAGTCTCCTTACTATACCCTTCTGAAGAACAAGCAGTCTCTACCCGGTCCCTTCTTCGGAGGGGATCTGCTTGGGGGCTTTGCTGACTTTCTACTTCTCTAACTCAGGCTTCCCTCCTTGAAGTCATTGGGTGGAGAAACTCTCCCCGCTTTCGAGGAAGGATATCTACCGCGGACTTGACTTGCCTGGGTTGGTAGCGTTGCAACGTTTTGGGAACGGGGGCCATGGGCCCTAACCTATCCAGGATCGAGGGTAGGAGTCCCGTTCTGTTACGAGCTGGCTCCAGAAGGGTAGGTCCCAGGTGAAGAAAGGCGGGTTGCCTAGCCCCAGGCCTGCTTGACTCCGCTCTATTGCAGAGGTTTGCTTGTTGGATAGTAATACCCTCAACGAGCAGTCGAAGGTGGACATTTTCCACGAAGGCCGCCGCTTGCTAGTCAAGCTCGACCTGGTTTCCCATAGGGGGATCTAAAGCCCGCACAATGGCTGGCTGGTCTGGAACCTGGCTATGGAGCCCGAATTTTCTTCCTTTCTTCTTGATCTTTTGTGTCGATGCTGCCGAAGGTTGCTTCGATGCGCTTGGCTTTCCTTGGGAGGAACGATGTCTCATGACTCCTTTAAAACAATAAAGTTGTGAATATAAAGATGGTGGTATGGGAGTTTCCCACAGACGGCGCTAGAAAGTGTTTACGAGAAATTTACTCAAGATAACAAATTCCCATTAACGCCCTCGAGACCACTACAATGGAGTTGGTGGCCGGGGTTGGTACCTTTGATACCTAACCTACTTAGATTAAACACGAATGCTCGTATAACAATAATAAGTGAGGACCTTAGTATCAATTACTCATGGAATACATGATTCTCTCTCATAAGCTCACTATCTCTCTAGAACGTAGGAAGGTAGTATCTTCATACTTGTCGAATGATGGACGTCACGACGGCCGTGTTCTGATCACATAATTTGGGTCTGACGTACTTTTCTCTCCTTTTTTTTCCTTTTAGGTCTATTTATTTATGACCGAATCCATTTGAATGGGCGTATCCCCCGTCTTGAATCTCTGAACTCACTCCCCCCTTATGGGGCGAGATTCTCTATTCGAAAGTCATTGACTCCGAGTAAATAACAGAAGTGAAGATATTGTTGACGAAGATAAGTTTGCTTCCATTTTAGAATAAAACTCTTGACTTGCATGTAAATGTTGGTTATTACGTAGATATTTCCCTGTGCGTACTTACCGTATGATTCTTCTTGGAGGTTGTTGAGCTAGCCGTTCGTAGTTCGAGGTAGATCTAAGCTTTGATTCCATTCTCGGAAGCTTGAAATGGACATCCTAGTAGGCATTCCTATGAGGTGACATGGCTTCCTCCTCGTATCGTGGATGGGACAACGAGCTCCTGGAGAGGTTGGTCGGCTTCTCGTTCAGGCTATGAATTAAGTCTGACCTCTAAATGCCTTAACCCTAGGAGGGGCTTGCTTTACTTCTTTCGAATGTTTCTTGAGCTTGGCGACTCTCTCTGGCTTTCACGGGGTGGTTGAGGAGCCCGACCCCAGGAACCGAGGTTCCCAGGTAGGTGGCCTCAAGAAGCCCCGATTCCTGTGTTTCTCTTGGGGGCTCGACCTGGTCGTGCCTATCTTCTTCATTGATAGTTCTGACGCCCGGCGATCCATCTGCACTTCTGCGGGGTAGTTTTACTGTACATCCGGGGTTTCATGAATGTTGATTTTAGGTTGGGAGAGATGAAAATTTCTCTTTGACCAAATTTTACTATTAACACATGCAAATCAAAATTTAAACCAGGTCTAAAGTTAAATTTCATTAATGAATTAGGGAGCCTAACCCCTGGTTTCTAGCTACCAAAGAAAAAAAAAAGAATGATGATGATGATCAAGCATGAGTAAAAATGGGATTCCCACCCGCATTTTCGGGCATTCAGAACAAGTTACAAGAAGTTGGATTCAAACTTCTACATCCTTATGATTTCCTCCATCTTCCCCTTCCTTAGGATGAACCTTACCCCCTGCTCCTCTTTCTGGTGGTCGCTCATTCTGGTTAGCTGCTTCTGCCGCCTCTGCCACCTCTCCCTGAGGATGGCCCTCGACTTCTGGTTGCTTAGCTGGATCCTCCTCCAAGACCTCATTGACCACCGCCATGACCTCAGATGGTATGGCAACATCAAGAAGATTGGCTATTGACTCTTGCATGATCTCTCCTCCTTCTGGCTCCAAGGGTTGAACCCCACTCGAAGATTCTCCGGGACCTGACGTAGAGAATGTCGGGACAAGAGGAGGTAGATCTGGTATTTCAGGCTGCTTTCCAGCTCCGTCTCTAGTAGAAATACCTGCTTCATCATTATTGGGGCAAGACATCTCTGCGACCCGAGACATGATGTCTTCTCTATCCCAGCCGGCGATGCTAGAGAGGTCAAAGGGAAAGGGGATGGCTTCCGTGACCTTGAAGAAGGCATAGAAATATCCCTCACTGAAAGAGGCTTCCACTTCAGCCTGAAGCTTGGCAACTTAGGCATGCAGAGCTTGGTTTTCAACATCCAGTGCCTTTGCCTCTCCCTTCCGATCATCCTCTTGGCTAGCTCGTCACTTAGACCGAAGAGTTTCTTGATCAAAAGACCGCTTCAGCCTCTCGTGGTCGCACTGAAGCTCAGCCAGTTATGTTTTCATTCCTCTCTGGCTGGAAGTCATCTCCTGGATCGAGGATTGAGCCTGAGCCAGCAATCCCATGGCTCGCTCAGCCTCAGCTTCAGCCATAGCTGCTCGATCTTGGAGAAAGGATACCTGGTGACCCATTGCTACATTAAATTTGAAAGCCTGCAAAGTATGAAACAAAGGTTAGGAAGCGATCAAAGATCGCAATCACAGAAAACAAAGGCGATGACTACCTCGGCCAGAAGGGCAGACCCCTTGGTAACCAGAATGTCCACAAGCATGGAAGCCAGCCTAGAAAGCCCACCACCCGGGAAAGATGCAACGAATTGCTTCAAAACTTTGTCCTGACCAAGCGAGCCCAGTTGACGGTGGGGGCGAGTATGAGGAATCTCAGGAATACTAGCCTCGGGATCCCCTGAAGCCTGAACTTCTTGAGACGCAGATGGATCAGCTGAAGAGGAGGGTAATGTAACTGAAGAAGCAGCAGCTGTAGTGGAGGCCACTGACAAGGGGGCGGAGGTGGTGGTATCAGCAGCCTGGAGAGCGGGCCCTCCTCGATTTTAAGCTTTAACAGCCTGCGATGCAATAATAGCCATCTTGGATCTCATCAGGGAAGGCGATGGAGCAGGAGCAAGAGCAGGTGATGAAGCGGAAAAAAGGGCCGGCCCTCCTTTCTTTGAGGTAGCTAAGATTGTTCCTTGGGACGGTCTGGTAGGATGGGGAGAGGTCTAAGCATGCCGGGCTTCACGAGAAACTGAAGCAACAACAAAAACTGTTTTAAAAAGAAAAAGAAATAAAAGGGTGTCAAAAGCAAGTTAGCTAGCAAAACAAAACATAATAACTTAATATTACTCATGAGGGGAAGCATCGGAGATCCGCAGATACTTATTCACCCTGCGGGGATCGAAGGGATCAACAGTGGGAAACCTCAGGTTTAGATAATTCCTGGCGAGGAAGGTCTTCAGCACAACCTTAGACTCGACAGACAAGGAATCCCGGTCCCATGAGGGTTTATCGTTGAAGGTGGTGGGAGCCGTGAACTCATGCCCGCCGATGAATATAGAGCTTTCCCAATCTCCTCCTGTTAATATCCACTATTCCTTCCAAGCTGGGTATTTTCTCGAAGTGCCGAGGATGATAAAGTTGAGCTTGTTCTTAGCCTTCACATAGAACTGTCCCCGGGAACCTCCAGATAAACTCTTGATTTGAAAAAGGTAGGCCAGCTCTTCTGCTCCGGGTTCCAGGGTGACCTTGCCCTGCTTGCACTGTTCCCTCCACAGCACGAGAAAGCCAATTAGATGCCTCCAGAAGCCGGGCGTCAATTGAAGGGGAGCTAGTTGACGGGCGTTAAGAGCCCGCCGAAGAGTAGGGTGAAGGGGGAGTCTGACCCTGTTCTCAAAGGCCACTATGTGAATGGGGAGCACGCCCGTGGGAGGATTAAAAACGTCGTAGTTCATATAGGGTGCGTTTGGCACGAAGATGGGACATGACAAGTTTTGACTGGACTGGACATAACATGTTGTTCTATGTTGTGTTTGGAAGGCCTGAACAGAACTATAAACTGTACCGTTATGCGTTTGGTATGGCTGAGACATGACGAAACAAGATATTAAATGACCAAAGTACCCCTCTTATATATATAACAACATAGACAATAATATAATATATATAATAATATTAATATATAATAATATTAAATATATTATATATATACTATTTGATATTATTATATATTAATATAGAATATTACATTTATTATATATAAAAATATGATATATAATATTAAATATTAGTATATATAGAAAATATAATATTTATATATATTATATAGTGTATAATATATATATATATATATATATATATATTTATACATATATCATATATTAAAGATTATTGCATGTACAATAAATAATATATATATATATATATATATATATATTATTGTATAGGTAGTAATAATATTTGTTAATACTGAAATTTGGCCAAGGGTCAAAGAGAAAATTTTCACCCATAATCGACAATCATGAAGCCCGAAAAGACCGTAAAGCCACCCAGCAGGAGTAGGGAATGCCGGTTCGGCTTCAAAGCTACCAAAAGACAAGCCAGGGGCAACCGGAACAAGCCCACACAAGAGTACTGGAAGCCGGGCTTCTCCAGGCCATTTATCGGGAACCCCGGCTCGGAGTTAGAGCTCTATAACCGCCCCGTAAATACCAGGGGAAGTCTCCAAGCTCAAGAGAACTTCGAAAGAAGCCCGCCAACCTCTTCAGAAGCCCGCAGTCCTTGCTGGACATAAAGGAAGAATCACGCCTAAATCTACACTACCCCAGCTACCTCTCATGAGGGTCTACAAGAGCACCTCAAGCCCCCAAGGGTCAGGGAAAATCCATCTTAAGCTTCTAAGAACAGAGTCAGAGCAGGGATCTACCTCGCTCCATGGGGCAACATGCAGCTGGCAGGGTGACCTCCATGAAGATTCATGGCACAATTTCACACAGGATCGTCTCCACGTAATATTTACATGCACGTCAAGAGTTTGATTCAAATAAGGGATTAAACTTATCTCCGTCAACGATATCATCAAATCCCGTAACAATTCAAATTCAAATAACGAATCCCGCCCGATGAGGAGGAAACGGATTCATGGGATCACGGTAACTTATTTACAGATTAAAAACCTATTTGGACGATATAAATAGGTGAAGCCAAGGAGAGACAAGGGCAGATACACAGAAAAATAGAGAACAATATATACAAAAAGGCAACAACATATAAGATAGAAAGAAGTGGGGAAGTCGTAAATTCAGGATTCAGAACAAGGTCACCTTCATCTCCATTATTCGTCAGGCATGCTTCATTCGAGAAGCCAGCTACTGTATGGGCTCTGGATCCCCCTTTGGGAAGTCAGGTCGAGCTTGACCAACAAGCGGTGACCTTTATAGAGAACGTCCGCCTTCGACTACTCGCTGAGGGTATCACTATCCACAAACGGGTCTCTGCAATAGAGGGAGTCAAGCAGGCCTGGGGCTATGCAACCCGCCTTTGATCTCCTATGACCTGCCCCTAGGGAATCAACTCGTAACATAATGGGCTCCCGACCTCGATCCGGGATAGGCTAGGGCCCATGCCCCATGTTCCCGAAGCGCGGCCACACTACCAACTAAGACAAGTTAGATCCGTTACAGATGTCCTTTTTCGGGGACAGGAAAAGTTCATCCACCCAATGACTATAAGGAGGAAAGCCCGGGTAGAGAAGAAGAAAGTCAACAAAGCCCCCAAGCGTGCCCCCTCAGAAGAAGGAACCGGGTAGAGGTCTCCAGTTCATCAGAGGGATCTGATGGTGAGGAATCCGAGATCGACTTAATTAAATCCGGAAGCAAGCTACTAAGGGACCAGTTGGCAGAGCTAAAGAAAGAGGTCCAATTTATGAAGAAGGGGACATACAAGGAGGACAAGAAAGATCCTTTAAGTGAAATGAACACCCCCTTCACCAGAAGGATCCGGGAGGCAGAGTTCCCGTCTAAGTTCAAAATGCTAGCTGACAGATTCTCCGGGACTGAAGATCCTGTGAGCCACTTCGAAAGCTTCGTTCAACAGATAGAGGTCCATAACACAACCAGAGCCGCTATGTGTCGAATGTTCCCCACTACACTCACTGATTATGCTAAGACGTGCTTTAGGAAACTACCTGCTGGGAGCGTGGATTCCTTTACGAAATTATCAATCAATTTCTGCTCACAATTTCAGGGAGTTAAGCCCTGACTGAAGGACTTGATTTATCTACAAAACGTGATCCAGGATAGTGGGGTAACTCTCCGGGCTTATGTCAAGCGGTTCCAAAAGGAAGTTGTTAATAGGGAAATTTGCCCAGGAGTCAAAGAGAAATTTTCCACCCTCAATCGATAATCATGAAGCCCGGTAAGACCGTAAAGCCACCCCGTAAGAGCAGGGAAGTCCGGTTCGGCTTCAAAGTCACCAGAAGACAAGCTAAACGTGACCTGAACGAGCCCTTACAGGAGTACTGGAGCTCGGGATTCTCTAGGCTATCTATCGGGGAACCTCGGCTCAAAGGTCGAGCTCCACAACCGCCCCGTAAAAGCTAGGGGAAATCTCCAAGCTCAAGGGACATTCGAAAGAAGCCCACCAACCTTTTCAGAAGCCCGCTGTCCTTGCTGGGCATAAGGAAAGAATCACGCATGGATCTACACTACCCCAGCTACCTTCCAGAGAAGTCTACAAGAGCATCTCAAGCCCCCAAAGGTTAAGGAAAATTCATCTTAAGCTTCTAAGAACAGAGCCAGAGCATGGATCCACCTCGCTCTACGGGGCAACGGGCTGCTGACAGATTGACCTCCATGAAGATCGATGGCACGAGTGCACACAGGATCATCTCCGCATGATATCTACATGCATGTCAAGAGTTTAAATTCAAATAAGGGAACAAACTTATCTTCTTCAACGATATCATAAAATCCCGTAACAATTCAAATTCAAATAACGAATCCCGCCCGATAAGGAGGGAATGGATTCATGGGATCATGGTAACATATTTGCGGATTAAAAACTTACTTGGACGATATAAATAGGTGAAGCTAAGGAGAGACAGATATAGACCAAAAAGGAAAAAAGGACAGAGATGAACGACAGAGAAAGAAAATCATAAACAACAGACATACACATAGAAGAAGGGCCTAAATTTTGATTATAGAACACGGTCATCTTCATCTCCACTATTCGACAGGCACCAAGGTGCCACCACCCTACACCTCCGAGAGATTGTGAGCAAATAAGAGAGTTATTTGTATCTTAAAGCAATATATCAATAATATAGCTCCCATTAACTGTTATTGCCACTCGTCTCTCTCTTAAACTGGTCGGGAACCAACGGTACCGACCCCGGCCATTGATTTCTTGGTAGTGGGCTCGAGGGTGTTTACAGAAATTTCTCATCTCGAGCAAATTTCTCGTCAACAGAAGTCATCCAGATGGGGCTCTTCACCGAGAGAGAAACCCTCGCCAACTTCAGAAGAAACTTGTGGGCAGGAAAACTATTCCAGTCTTTTGTCAAGAGACCTCTAGAAACCTACCAAGAAGCCTATGATCGGGATCTAGAACAGATTGAGGTCGACGAACAGCTCAATGTCAAGATGAAGCATGACGACATGAGTGCTGAAAATCGACAAAAGAAGGAAGCTCCTAGACCCGAGCAAGCTCAGAAAAGCTGGAACAAACCCCTTAATAAATCAACATATGGTTTCCCTCTTCCACAGCCTAGATTGGAAAGGTATCTGGATAAACGGGCTCCTCCTCAAGATTTACCATCTCTAAAGACAGTGGCCTCTATAGCCTGTGATGAGAGGGGGTACGACCATTACACTCCCTTAAATGCATTCCGAGAAATAGTCTACCTTGCCATTCGGGACAAGGGTTTGTTACAGAAGCCTGCTCCTTTGAAAGCCCCGATCGATAAAAGAAATCGTTATAAATATTGCGACTTTCACTAGGACGTAGGGCATAAAACTTCAGAATGCTACAACCTGCGGAACCAGATTGAGGCTTTGATAAGGGGAGGATTCTTGATAGAGTTCTTACAACAAGTTAGGGAGAACATTTAGACTGAAAGAGAGGTGCAAATCGAAATCCGAGAGCATGCTGAGAAAAGGAAGGGAGAGCAGACGGACCTGATGCAACAGATTCAGGTAATACATACTATCAGCGGAGGTCCCACTCTGGCCGGTACCTCCAACAATTCCAGGAAGGTCCCTCGTACAGACGAGGGACTGGATATCGTCAAGGGCGACTAGAGACCGACTAACCCCTCCCAGCTATCACAAATCATCTTCACCAAATCAGATGTCTTTAACACCGTGCAGCCACATGATGACCCCATGGTCATCAGAGTTTAAATTGCCAACTTCTTGGTACACAGCGTGCTCGTCGACACAGGTAGCAGCGTCGACGTTCTGTTTAAAGACACTTTTGAAAAACTAAACTTGAAGCAACGGTGCTATAACAGTTGTACTACTCCATTATATGGGTTCACTGGGACTCCATCACTCCCGTAGGATCAAAAATCCTACCGGTGATCATCGGAGCCGCACCTCTCCAGTAAAACATCACGACCGACTTCGTAGTGGTGGACACAACATCAGCCTGCAATGCAATATTAGGGAGGCCATTCCTGTCATCCTTGAAAGGGGTCCTCTCTATTTACCACAATGTTCTGAAGTTCCCAGTAGGAGACAAGGTGGGGGAAGTTCAGGGTGATCAGCAAGCAGCTAGGAAATGCTATGCAGTGTCAGCCAACCCAACAGCTCTAGCCAAACAACTCACTCAAGTGACTACTATCCAAGGTGGGATAACTCCAGCACTAAACCTGGGAGACGCGGGTTTCATCCATTGTCCCGAAGAAAGCCTTGTGGTGCCTGACATGGAAGAACAGAGAAGGGAATGGGCCAGCGGCCATCCAGTCGATAAGTTAAGGGAGATTCCTGTTCGACTAAGCGATCCCTCGAAGGTCGTCAAGATCGGAGCTACCCTTGAGCCAAGAATGAAAGAGGGCTTGATTATGCTTCTCACGGAATTCAACGATATTTTCACCTGGAGTCATGAGGAGATACCGGGGATCCAGATGACATTAGCTACACATCTACTGGCGTGGATCTGACCTTTAAGCTAGTCAAACAGAAAAGGTGCCACTTCAACACTGAAAGAAATGTGGCGGTTCAAAAAGATGTGGATAAACTCACCCAGGCATGCTTCATTCGAGATGCCCGTAACCCTGAATGGCTCGCCCACATGGTCAATGTCACGAAGGCGAATGGGAAGTGGTAAATGTGCGTGGACTGCACCGACCTCAACTGGGCATGCCCAATGGACAGTTTCCTTCTGCCAAAAATTGATCAGATACCTCGACAGCTGAATCATAGGGCTATCGCCCTAGCCAAGCCTATGGTGGCCAGACCCTACCTCACGGAGTCCATCTTCAAGTAATCCCCCTACCTATCATTATGACTGGTAAGAAAGCATATACCGTGGATCGACAGCCATGCAAGATGGATCCAATAGCAGAATATCTACAAGACGGGAAACTCCCCGGGGTGCCAGACTAAGCTAGGAGGGTTAAAAGGCTCTCGGTCCGGTATTGTATGGTGGATGGGCATTTATACCGAAGGGGAAAATCCCTTCCCCTGCTCTAATGTCTACACCCTGAAGATGCCAAGTGGGCTTTGAGAGAGGTCCATTCTGGGGAATGCGGGAACCATATTGATGGATAGGCCTTGGCATATCAGGTTCTCCGCAAGGGGTATTATTGGCCGACCATCCATCAAGATGCTAAGAACTTGGTGCATACCTACGAGGCATGCCAGAAGGCCGCCAACTTGAATCACCTCCCTCCAGAGCGCTTGTCGTCCCTTAGCTCACCATATCCCGTTGCTATGTGGGGAGTTGATTTGATTGGACCGCTTCCTACAGTTCTGGGACATGCCAAGCATGCTATCGTGGCAATTGACTATTTCACAAGAAGGGTTTAAGCCAGACCACTCTCCCAGATATCGGAAGAGAACACAACAAGGTTTATCAAGACCAATATAGTTTGTAGGTTCAGAACCCCTCTTGCCATCATAACCGACCTCAAAAAATAGTTCGATAATGGCCGATTCAGAGATTTCTGCGAAGGTTTGGGAATCGACTTTCGATTTGCTTCGGTAGCCCACCCTTAGACCAATGGTTTGGTGGAATCCACGAACAAAACCATAAAGAAATTGTTGAAGTAAAAGCTACAAAAAAGAAAGGCAGATTGGTAGAGGAGCTTCCCGAGGTCCTCTCGGCTTACCGCACTACAAGGAGAACAACTACCGGGGAAACACCCTACTCGCTGGCCTTCGGGGTTGAAGCAGTCCTACCTATAGAGCATAAGTTGACCTCATTAAGAGTCCAACGATTCAAATTAGGGAGCAATGAAAGCAAGCTCCGAGCTAACTTGTACCTTTTGGAAGAAAAACAGGATCAAATAGCTGAGAAGGTAGCGATCTACCAAGGCAGGATTGCCAGGTATTTTAACAGGAGGGTTAAAGCCCGAAGCTTCAAAGAAGGGGATCTAGTCCTCAGGAAAGTGATGTTGAACACCAGAAAGAGATCAGACGGGGTCCTTGGGCCCAATTGAGAAATACCCTACCTAATAAAGATGGTGATCCGTAATGGGGCGTACAAGCTCGAGGATATGGATGGCCGACTCATCGACCATACTTGGAACGCGGATCACCTAAGGAAATTTTACCCTTGAACTGGGGACTCAGGAGTAGGCGACCTCCAACTAGCTTCTTTTATTATTTCTTCTAACAGTAGTGTACTCCATCTTCCATATCAATAAAGTTTGTTTTTTCTTGTTTACTTATTCTTCAACTATGTCCTACAATGATTTGGGTCTACATGGAAAGTTTTGACATTATCGCCTCAAGACCAGGAGTAAGCCAGGGAAGCCCTCTCGCTACTCCTGATGCCTCGGCCGGGCATTATCCCCCTCCAAGAAGGGTCTGAGTATAAGAGCATAGTTGCCATTCAGATCTTAAGACTAGGAAATAGCTAGATAGCCCTCCTAATGCCTTGGTCGGGCTACCACACCAAGAAGGATCTGAGTGTAAGAGCATAGTTGCCATCCAGATCTCAAGACCAAAAAATAGCCAGATAGCGCTCCTGATGCCTTGGTCAGGCTACCGCCCCCAAGAAGGATCTGAGTGTAAGATCATAGTTGCCATCCAGATCTCAAGACCAGGAAATAGCTAGCTAGCCCTCCTGATGCCTTGGTTGGGCTACCGTTCCCCCCAAGAAGGAATTGAGCTCGAAAGCGAGGAAGCCATCCTGATCTTGAGCCTAAGAAGGGGGCTAAACATGTCTTTACTTAATGTTCTACTCGGGCTACAGCCCCCCAAAGGAGCTCGGGGATGTAGGGCTTGATTTACTTAAAATCTAAATGCTCCTGATATTCATTATTTTTTCCTTGATATGTGGTCACTTACTACAGTAGACATACAAGGAAATAAGGGGACTGTTAACTGAAGAAGTTGATCCAGGAGTTTCATTAGTATGGGGCTCAATGCCAACAACTCTTTTTTCTTCTCTTATTTTTTCCCCAAAGATAGCTCGTTTTGATATAAAAGCTGGACGATCAAGCAAGTACATGCAAGACAGAGTTAGATCTGAGATTAAATTTTTATTATCAAGTAAGGGAGCCTATCTCCTAACTAGGCTACAACAAGCAAGGGGGGCCCAATCCCTGGTTCCGGGCTACAAAAGCAATGATAAAATGGTAAACACAGTTAAAGATGGGATGCCCACCCCCTTTTCGGGCATTCAAAATAGATCACATGGTAGAGAACTCAAGCTTCTTCATCTTCCTGAGGGCCTTCAGCAACCTCCTCCACAGAATGAACCTCGCCCCCTGCTCCCCTCTCCAGTCCCTGCTTATCCTGATCAGCTGTATCTACAACTTCTACCACTTCCTCTTGGGGATCAGCCCCGGCTGTCTCCGGGTCAACAGGATCCTCCTCCATGATTTCATCGATCACCGCCATAACTTCAGGCGGTAAAGCTGCATCAAGAAGGCTGGTCACCGATTTAGGCACGTTCCCGCTTTCTGTTGACTCCATTCCTAAGAGCACTGTGGGGGGATCTCTGGCTTCAGCAAGGCCTCTTTCTAGCTCCTCGTTGTGAACCCCTTTGGAGGATTCACCAGGACCAGATACTGGAAAGGATGGAATAGGAGGAGGCATATCTGGCACATCTAACTGCTTCCCAGCTCCCTCCCTAGAAGGGCCAGCTTCATTAGTTTTAGGGCGAGACATCTCCGTAGCCCGTGACATGACCTCCGCTCTATCCCAGCCGACAATGCTGGAGAGATTGAATGGGGGAGGAATAGCCTCTGCAACCTGATAGGAGGCATAGATGTACCCCTTGCTAAAAGAGGTTTCCACCTCGGCCTGAAGTTGGGTAATTTAAGCCTGTAAAGTTTGGTTCTCAACATCCAGGGCCTTCGCCTCTCCTCTCCAGTCATCCCGCTGGCTAGCCTGCCGCTTCGATCGGAGAGTCTCTTGATCAAAAACCCGCTTCAACCTCTCATGGTCGTATTGAAGCTCAGCTAGCTGCGTCTCCATTCCTCATTGGCTGGAGTCATCTCCTGGATCAGAGTCTGAGCCCGTGCAAGCAATTCCATGGCTCGCTCAGCTTCAGCCTCAGCCTTGGCTGCCCGATCACGGAGGAAAGCTACCTGATGCCCCATGGCCACCTAAAACTTGAAAGCCTGCAAATGAAAAATCATGTTATAAAATGGCAAGTCAAGCAACTGAATGAAGAAGTAAAAGCAACAATTACCTTGGCTAGAAGGGTGGATCCTTTGGTGATCATGATGTCTACGGGCATTCCGGTCATCTTAGAAAGCCTGCCGCCAAAGATGCAACACATTGCTTCAAAACCTTGTCCTGACCCACCGAGCTAGATTGCTGGTGGGGGCGAGAAGGGATAACCTCAAGAATATAGGTATCGGGCTCCCTGGGAACCTCGACTGCCCGGGATACAACCGAATCTGCAGAGAGGGGTAATGTCACTCGGGGATCATCGTTTGGAGCAGTGACTATAGGTGAGGGGGCATGAATGGACTTATTGACTACTTGGGAGGCAGACCCTCCTCGGTTTAGAGCCTTTGCAGCCCGAGATGCAAGAAGAGCCATCTTGGACTTCACCTGGGAAAGAGAGGGGGAAGGAACAAACGGGGCAGCTACCTTAGTGATTTACCCCCCCCCCCCCCCCCCCCCCCCCCTTTATCGAAACATCCGAGAGAGCTCCCGTGAGAAGCTGGTGCAACAACAAACACTGTTAGAGAAAGAAATCAAGATTATCAGAACTGAACCATCCAATAAAAAAATAAGAAGATAGATCGAGATACTTACGATGGGTAGCACCGGATATCCGCAGATACCTGTTTGCCCTGTGGGGATCAAAGGGGTCGACGGTTGGAAACTTCAAATTCAAGTAGTTCCGAGCCAGGATGGTCTTCAGTACAACTTTAGACTCATCAGGTAAGGAATCCCGACCCTAGGTGGGTTTGTCACTAAAGGCGGTGGGAACCTCAAGCTTATGCCCACCGACGAAGAGGGAGCTCCCTCAGTCTTCCCCTCGATAGTACACATTCTTCTTTCCAAGCGGGGTTCTTCTTTGAAGCCCCGGGGATGATAAAGTTGAGCCTATTCTTGGCCTCGACATAGAATTGGCCTCGTGGGACCTCAGCCAGGCTATCTATCTAGAAAAAGAAGGTGAGCTCCTCAGCCCCGGGTTCCCTGGTTACGCTGCTCAACTCGTATTGCTTCCTCTACAATAACAGGAACCCGATTAGATGCCTCCAGAAGCCGGGTGTCAGTTGAAACGGAGCCAACTGAAGGGCATTGAGAGCCCGCCGAAGGGTAGGGTGAAGAGGAAGCCTCACCCTGCTCTCCAAAGCTACGACTTGGATAGAGAGCACGCCTTTGGGTTGGCTAAAAACATCATAATTTCGGTGGGGGACAGTTAGGGAAACAATATCAGGAATACCATACTTGTCCCGAAGATGGCCAATCGACCGAGGGTCGATAGTGGAGTCAGGGATGACCCTTGTTTCGAAGGGAAGGGCTGCCACTGAAAGAATCTTTGCCACTGTGACTTGAGCCTTATTGACCGCATCTAATCTCTCCCTGACATCAGAGTCTTCATCAACTAGGTTTAAAGGATTGTCGGGCTGGTTCGAAAAGCCAGAACCGATAGAAACGGTCCTGTTAGAACGACAGCGCCAGCGGAGTGGGAAAGATTCCTCGTCGCTTGAAATCTCTCGCACCCGCTTAAGAGGAGCTAGGTTAGGGCCCCAAGAGCCCTCTACCAAGGCATCAACAATATCTGTGGAAGTCGACATTGATGGGAAAGAGATGTGAGAAAGCAAGCGGAAGATTTCGGTAGAGAAAACAGGGAAGAAGAAATTTGAAAGTTTGAAGATTTGAGGAAGTATGAAGAAAGTGACGATCATACCAGGCTTAAATAGAGGTTTATTGGCGATATCCTTGGGACGATCACCTGGAGCCGTATTGAAGCCATTTTTCTTCGAATAACACTTAGTTTCAAATTCAAAATGTTGGGTAATTAATGAGAAAATTTCGCTCTCATTAATTATCTTTATGGTCAAAAACTTTCTCAATTAAACAAAAAATCTGACTCCAACCCCAACTCTTCCACCGGTGTTCAAGTCAGAGGGGACTTATCTTAATAGTGAAATTTAGCCAAGGGTCAAAGCGAAATTTTCCACTCATACTCGACAATCATGAAGCCCTAAAAGACCGTAAAGCCACCCCGCAGGAGCAGAAAGTGCAGGTTCGGCTTTAAAGCTACCAGAAGAAAATTCAGGCTCGACCGGGATGAGCCCCCATAAGAGTTATGGAAGCCGGGCTTCTCCAGGCCATCTGAGTTCGAGCTCTATCACCGCCCTATAAATGCCAGGGGAAGTCTCCAAGCTCAAGAGAACTTCAAAAGAAGCCCACTAACCTCTCTAGAAGCTCGGTGTCCTTGCTGGACATAAAGGAAGAATCACGCCTAAATCTACACTACCCCAGCTACCTCCCACGAGGGTCTACAAGAGCACCTCAAGCCCCCAAGGGTCAGAGAAAATCCATCTTAAGCTTCTAAGAACAGAGCCAGAGCAGGGATTTACCTCACTCTACGGGGCAACAGGCAGTTGGCAGGGTGACCTCCATGAAGATTTATGTCACGAGTGCACACAGGATCGTCTCCACGTAATATTTACATGCACGTCAAGAGTTTGATTCAAATAAGGGATTAAACTTATCTCCATCAACGATATCATCAAATCCCGTAACAATTCAAATTCAAATAACGAATCCCACCCGATGAGGAGAGAACAGATTCATGGGATCACGGTAACGTATTTGCGGATTAAAAACCTACTTGGATGATATAAATAGGTGAAGCCAATGAGAGATAAGGGCAGATCCATAGAAAAAACAGAGAACAACATATACAAAAGGCAATAACATATAAGATAGAAAGAAGAGGGGAATGCCTAAATTCAGGATTCAGAACAAGGTCACCTTCATCTCCACTATTCGACTGGCACCGAGTTGCCATACCCCTACACCTCCGAGAGTCTGTGAGCAAACAAGAGAGCTATTTGTATCTTAAAGCAATATAACAATAATAAAGCTCCCATTTACTGTTATTATGTTTCAGCCTCTTGTCTATCTCTTAACTAGGTCGGGAACCAATGGTACTGACCCCGGCCACCACTTTCGTGGTAGTGGTCTCGAGGGTGTTAACAGGAATTTTTCAAAATGAGCAAATTTCCCGTCAACAATATTATATATTGTTAATAGAAAAATTTGGCTAGGGACCAAAGAAGAATTTTCCACTTCCCAGCCTTCCTGCAAGGGTCTAAATTCGGGCTTATATGACGGGGTATCAAGGTCTCTGAGGTCGAGCTACCATGCGATCCTACAGGAGCAAGGTGAGGCCGCCCATACCATCCGAGCATCTCGCACGTGTCCAGGCTTACCAAATAAATCCTGACGAGACTGCGTCAAGCTCCTTATACCAGGATAAAAGCCCGAAGCTAGGTCGACTTGAAAGGACCTGGGTCCCCCTACATCAAGGTATCTCGTGACACTCTCCTAGAGCTTGCTACTATCTCTACTTTCACTAGGAGATCTTCAAGGTGCCGAACTTTTCTTGCAAAGGCCCTCATGCCTAGTCGAGGTATAATCTCGACCTGTCCGAGCATAAAATGAAGAAGCCCGTAAAGCCCTATCGTCACCAAATGCGGCAAGATCCACTTTAGATCTTAGCATGGTTAAATCAAGTAGAAAGAGCAGTACTCGAGCGTACCTCTCCACCCTTCCAGAAGTAAGCCAAGGTCGCCTGTTTATGGCGAACACCTTACCAGGGCTTTTCAGCCAAGCCCGCTACCCCGATAGAAAGCTTGTAAAATTGGGTCAAGCTCCATGATAAAGCTTGGCGTAGCTAAACCAAGCTCTCAACTACAAGGTTGGAACCCTTTGGGATATTTCACCCCTAAAATGGTTAGCACAAGCTCCATAGGAAGACCAGCATGATCGATCTAGCTCTGTGACAATCGAGAGGTCCCCGGGGGACCCCGCCAGTGTATTGGATCCTAGGGTACCTCGCCCTCAAGGAATATCAAATGTCACCTCAGGTAACCTGTATGAAGTACCTCTCCAAAGTGACATGCAGAACTAGAGCTCTCCTATAGGCAACGTAGGAATAGAGGGTTGACTTTCTTGACATTTAAAGTACCATTAATAAGGTCAACCATATTAATGGAGGTAGCCAACCCTATTAATGAGGTCAAATATATTAATAGAGGCAGTCAACCCAATTAATGATATGATTAACACAATTAATAAGAGAATATTCAACTCTTTAATGGCAATCATTAGTGAAAGAGTCCAAAGAGGAAACAAATACCTTTTCCTCCAAGATATCCTCCACAACCGATTATTGGGGGTCAACTATAATAGAAAATCCCACCTATCAATGAAGGAAGAGTTCGAAGAGGAAACAATCATATATTCTCCAAGATAATATCTACAAGCCAATCAACTACATGAAAGGAAGAATCGTATTCGATAAGGAAACAAAGACTAATTGAAGAGTCCCGGACTTGCACGCCAAGGTAGTCACGATATATAAATATGTCTGTAAACGGCATAGTGATCGGCCTCGATCAAGGACAGAAAACACATGCTTCGTTAAAAATTCTCTCTACATCATCATTGTATGTGTACCCTAACCAGGAAAATACTGGTATCGGTAAACACTCATTGTTGTAAGCTCACTAGAGTATATACGTTGTATTACTTTGACATCTTTTTAACCTCCTCGGAGCATCGCTTGATATATATATATATACAAGGAAGGGTATTCCTCCTTCCTCTAGATATTGCCTAGAGGTTTTTCAGCATGTGATCACTCGTGATGCTTTTTACCCTATTGGTCAGTCCACCTCCATCTACATAAGACTTGTGTTTTTCCTATTATCTACTGTATTACGTATGTGTGTATGCGGGCTAGGTACCAACCCCATTGGTCCTAGCTCTCTAATCTTTCTTACATGAGATCGGGAAACAACTACGAAGACCTAAGGAACCGAATCTAGATTCCTACCCCGCTGGACCTTACACTTTTATCGTCTCATCTACATGCCAAAGTCACACATCAAGATGAAGATGAGAGGAGGATGAAATTGTAGGTAGGAGACAAGTTATCCAACTCGTCGGGCTTCGTTCTTATGAAGTAGTGCTGGGGAGCTCGAGGTTCCCTTGCTGGTGTGGAGGGGTGATTTTGGTCCTGGTCCTGGTCCTGGTCGTCGGTCGAGGATTGAGCCCATCATGGTTCCCTGAGCCCGGTTCTGGATCTCGATTTCTTACTGTAATTCCCCGACCTAAAAAGCAAGTAAGGAGGAGGGGCTTATCTAGCTCCAGTGTCGGAGAGATCGATTTCTTCCATAGAGATGATGCATGAGAGCTCATCGACTTTCTTCAAGCTAGTCTAGGTGGTTTCTCTTCATCTTGATGTGCGACTTTGGCAGGTAGATGGAGGATAAGAGCGCTAGGTCCAACGAGGTAGGAATCTAGCTTGCTCTCATATACGCCTGTATTACAGATGACACAAGTAAGAGAAATACAAGTCTTTTGTAGAGGGAGGTGGACTGCTTAAAGGGGAAAAAGCATCACGAATGATCATATACTGAAAAACCCCAACGCAGTATCCGAAGGAAGACGGAATACCCTTCCTTATGTATATATCAAAGAGTGCTCCGAGGAGCTTACAAGGATGGTGAAGTAATACAACGTAATTGCTCTGGAGAGCTTACAATGGTGGTCGAATGTAGACGGATATTTTCTCGGTCGGGGTACCCATACAATGATGATGTAGAGACAACTTGAACGAAGCATGTGTCTTCTGTTATTCATCGGAGCCCCATCCAATATGCCTTTTACAGGCATATTTATACATGATGACCACCTTGGCGTGCAAGTCCGGGACTCTTCAATTAGTCTTTGTTTCCTTATCGAATACGATCCTTCCTTTAATGTATTTGATCGGCTTGTAGCTATTATCTCGGAGAAGATATGATTGTTTCCTCTTTGGACTCTTCCTTCCTTGATAGGCGGGATTTTCAGTTATAGTTGACCCCACTAATCGGTTGTGGAGGATATCTTGGAGGAAAAGGTATTTGTTTCCTCTTTGGACTCTTTCACTAATGATGGCCATTAAAGAGTTGAATATTCTCTTATTAATGGTGTTGATCATGTCATTTACTGGGTTGACTACCTCCATTAATGTGGTTGACCTCATTAATGGTACTTTAAATGTCATAGAAGTCAATCCTCTCTTTCTACATTGCCGAGAGGAGAGCTCTAGTTCTGCATGTCACTTTGGAGAGGTACTTCATGGAGGTTACCCGAGGTGACATTTGATTTTCCTTGAGGGCGAGGTACCTTAGGATCCAGTACACTAGCGGGGTCCCCCAGGAACCTCTCGATTGTCACGGAGCTAGATGCTGGTTTTCCCATGGAGCTTGTGCTAACCATTTTAGAGGTGAAATATCCCATTGGGTTCCAACCTTATAGTTGAGAGCTTTGTTTAGCTACGTCGAGCTCTATCATGAAGCTTGACCTAATTATGCAGGCTTCCTAGAGGGGTAGCGGGCTTGGCTACCAGACCCTGGTAAAGTGTTTGCCATAAACAGGTGACCTTGGGTCACTTCTAGAAGGGTGGAGAGGTACGTTCGAGTACTGCTCTTGCTACTTGATTCAACCATACTAGAATCTATAGTGGATCTTGGTGCTTTTGGTGACGATGGGGCTTTATGGGCTTCTTCCTTTAATGCCCAGACAGGTCAAGATTATTCTTTGACGCGGCAGGAGGGCCTTTGCAAGACAAGTTCGGTACCTTGAAGGTCTCATAGTGAAAGTATAGATAGTAGCAAGCTCTAGATGAGTGTCACGAGATACCTTGATGTCGGGAGACCCAGGTCCTTTCACATCGACCTAGCTTTGGGCTTTATCCCGGTATAAGGAGCTTGACGTGGTCTCGTCGGGCTTTATTTTGTAAGCCTGGACTCGTGCGAGATGCTCAGATGGTAAGGGTGGCCTCGCATTACTCCTGTAGGATCGCGTGGTAGCTTGACCTCGGGGACCTTGATACCCCATCATACAAGCCCGAATTTGGACCCTTGCGGGAAGGCTGGAAAGTGGAAAATTCTTCTTTGGTCCCTAGCCAAATTTTGCTATTGACAAAAGTCCCCACTGACTTGAACACCGGTAAGTATTTGGGGTTGGAGTCTACATCTTGTACTACATGAAGAATTTTGTTTGACCCTTTTTATTTGTAACCAGTATCGTTCCCAGTGATTGGCTTTAGCGAACCGGGCTACTATTCATTCCTGCAAAATAAATGAGCGTATTGCTCGATCATGTCGGATGAAGCTTATATGGTTAATATGGGTACCTAGAGTTCCTTTTCCAGGAATCACGGTACTTAGATGAGCTGGCGAAATGATTCTGGTAGGCATCTATGCCATCTAGATCCTTCTTAGCGGAGTTGGCCCGGCCAAGGCAGCAGGATGACCCTTTGGTTGTTCTGATCTCGTGATCTAGCAGGTAACTATGCTCATACGCTGAAATCCTTCTTGGAGGTCATAGCCTGACCAAGGCATCAGGAGCCCTATCTAGCTATATACTGGTATCGAGATCTGGATGGAAACAATGCTCTTACACTCAGCCTTTTCTTGGAGATCGTAGCCCGACCAAAGCAACAAGAGCGCTATCTAGCTATATCCTGGAATTTTGATTTGGATGGCAACTATGCTCTTATACTTAGACCCTTCTTGAGGGTCGTAGCCCGACCAAGGCATCATGAGCGCTATCTAGCTATTTCCTGGTCTTTTGATCCGGATGGAAACTATGCTCTTACATTCGGATCCTTCTTGGGGGTCGTACCCCAACAAAGGCATCAAGAGCGCTATCTAGCTATATCCTGGTATTTTGATCTGGACAGCAACTATGCTCTTACACTCAGACCTTTCTTGGGGGTCGTAGCCTGACCAAGGCTTCAGAAGCGCTATCTAGCTATATCCTGGTATTTTGATCCGGATGGCAACTATGCTCTTACACTCAGACCCTTCTTGGGGTTCGTAGCCCGACCAAGGCATCAGAAGCGCTATCTAGCTATATCCCGGTATTTTGATCCAGATGGCAACTATGCTCTTACACTCGGATCCTTCTTGGGGGTCATAGCCTGACCAAGGCATCAGGAACGCTATCTAGCTATATCCCGGTATTTTGATCCGGATGGCAACCATGCTCTTACACTTGGGCCCTTCTTGGGGGTCGTAGCCCGACCAAGGCATCATGAGCGCTCTCTAGCTATATCCTGGTATTTTGATCCGGATGGCAACTATGCTTTTATACTCGGATCCTTCTTGGGGGTCGTAGCCCGACCAAGGCATCGGGAGCGCTATCTAGCTATATCCTGGTGTTTTGATCAGGATGACAACTATGCTCTTACACTCGGATCCTTCTTGGGGGAGGTCACCCGACCAAGACATTAGGGGTGTTGAGGGGGCTTCCTTGATCAATCCCTAGTCTCGAGATCTGGATGCAACTATGCTCTTACACTCAGACCCTTCTTGGCAGGGGTGGTGCCCAGCCAAGGCATCATGAGCGCTATCATGCTATTTTCTGGTCTCGAGGCAATCATTGTCGAATTACCAAGGCGATCCTTCTGGAGGGATTAATCCAGCTCGGGGCATTAGGCGGCTATCTATCCCTCCTTGTCAAAGTGATCCTCCTGGAAGAATTTATTACGGGTACCGAAGTCGAAAGAGATGAAAACTCATGGCGAGCTGATACGAAGTTGTATCGTTGCATGGTGGTATCAGTTGATAACCAGTCTCGCTCTAGGAGTTTTTTAACGAGTAGATTCTCCTGAGATAATATGTATTATGAGTGTAGATAGTAGAATGGCTCTCCGCAAAAGACGTTTTTTATTGCGTACTAGAGGAAATTGTCTCACGCTAGGGTCATCGCCCCTCTCACTAGAGTACTGAGAAAATATTGAGCGTATAGTCCCCAAGTTATGTAACTGGTTTGGAAGTCCGCTTGGGGTAGATGAGGGTCTTCAACAATCGTAATGGAGCTCGAGATCCCATAGTGAACGAATCAGGACCTTTGCGTGCTCCCCGAACGGATCGAGACATCGATGGCTCACTAGGGCATTGGAAGGCCCCGTAAAAATAGAGGGGAGCCATCGGTATGATAATCTTGGAAAGCAAGCTGGTGTTTGCTAAGGTTGAGCTCTTGCCAGCTAAGAAGGATGGTTACTTCTTCAACCCACGACTATATGGTAGGAGTGGTTTAAACTCTGCATGGCAGCGTGGCTACCTTGGGAGCCAATGTGGGTGCTTCAATTGCTGAAGGGCGCTTCTGTGTTGCTTGCTAGGTAGCTCGAGCTCTTCTTCCCTCTGACCTGATCATCATCGAAGGATGGAAACCTTGAATAGATCACAGAGAAAGATGAGAGTTACATGGGTCCGCTCTAACTGAAGCCAGAAATTATTGAGATGATGGATGCGCAAATGATGAGGAGGACTTGGTTCCCATTTCTGCTTTCATGTCTGGTCGTGTTGAGGTAGAAACTACCTTGAAGTCCTCTACTGCTGTAGATGCATGAGGGGCTTCAAGTCTGCCTACCTTTCTATCTGAATCTATCAAAGTAGAGGTCCAGATTGGTGTTACCAAGATAGAAGAGGTAAGAGAGGTATGACAGATCTCGATTGATCCAACTGATGAGATGGAGGTCAAGGTTGAATGAAGTTGATCCAACCAAGGTGGTGGAAACTGGCTCTAAAGAAGCAGTGTTAAAGGATGATGACCCATCCTTCAACCAAGCAAATTGACTAAGGAGGAAGGAGCTGCTAATGTTGAGGAGACTAACCAGAGAGGTAGATCGGAATCAAGATAGCTCGCTAGGGCGATGAATGGCCCCGTACAAGTGGAGAGGAGACACCGGCCTAGTAACTATCTAGAGATATGCTCGAGATTCTAGATGTTTCCCGCGATTGAGAGAAGACTTTGGACCCCTCCAGGATGAACCAAGAATTTAGTGGCTCACTTGGGCATTGACCGGCCCGGTGTAAGAAGTGAGGAGCCACTTGGCCTTACAGTGAGGCTGCTACTCCAGAGGTTTGCTTAGGCATGTAGAAGGCCTTACCAAGAGTGGGAAACCTCTGGGCTCTCCTCGATCAAATCGGGCTTCGTTGGCTTGCTAGTGCGATGAATGACCCGGTACATATAGAGCGAAGCCACCGGTCTTGTAGCGATGCTACTACTCTAAAATCTTGCTTAGGTATGTAGGTGAAACTTCTGAGAGCTCCTTGATCAGATTGGGCTTCAGTGGCTTGCTAGGGCCGTGAATGGCCCGGCAAACATGGAGCGAACCCATCGGAGGTACTAGTCCAGATGTATGCTCGGGATCCTAGAAGTCTCCAGCAATTGAGAGAGGGCTCTTGACCCTGCTGGAATGAATCCAGAGTTCAGTGGCTCACTTACGTATTGACATGCCCTGTATAAGAAGTGAGGATCCACTTGGCCTTACAGTGAGGCTGCTGCTCCAGAGGTTAGCTTCGGCATGTAGGAGGCCTTACAAAGAGTGGGAAACCTCTGGCTCTCCTCGATCAGATCGAGCATCGGTGGCTTGCTAGGGGGATGAATAACCCGGTACATATAGAGCGAAGCCACCGGTCTTGTAGCGATGCTACCGCTCTAAAAGCTTGCTTAGGCACGTTGGTGGCCTTACCAAATGTGGGAAACTTCTGAGAGCTCTTCGATAGGATCAGGCTTCCGTGGCTTGCTAGGGCGGTGAATCGCCCATTAAACATGGATTGAAGCCACCGGAGGTACTGATCCAGATGGATGCTCGGGATCCTAGAAGTCCCCAACAACTGAAAGAAGGCTCTGAACCCAGCTGGATTGGATCGAGAGTTCAGTGGCTCACTTGGGTGTTGACAAGCCCTATATAAGAAGCGAGGAGCCACTTGGCCTTACAGTGAGGCTGCTGCTCTAGAGGTTAGATTAGGCATGTAGGAGGCCTTACCAAGAGTGGGAAACCTCTAGGCACTCCTCGATAAGATCGGGCTTTGGTGGCTTGCTAGGGCGATGAATGACCCGGTACATATAGAGCTAAGCCACCGGTCTTGTAGCGATGCTACCGCTCTAGAAGCTTGCTTAGGCATGTAGGTGGCCTTACCAAATGTGGGAAACTTCTGAGATCTCCTTGATCGGATCAGGCTTCGGTGGCTTGCTAGGGCGGTGAATGACCCGGTAAACATGGAGCGAAGCTTCCGGAGGTACTAGTCCAGATGTATGCTCGGGATCTTAGAAGTCCCTAGCAACTGAGAGAGGGCTCTGGACCCTACTGGAATGAATCGAGAGTTCAGTGCCTCACTTGGACGTTGACAGGCCCTGTATAAGAAGTGAGGAGCCACTTGGCCTTACAGTGAGGCTGCTGCTGCAGAGGTTAGCTTTGGCATGTAGGAGGCCTTACCAAGAATGGGAAACCTCTGGGCTCTCCTTGATCATATCGGGCTTCGGTGGCTTGCTAGGGTGAGGAATAACCCGGTACATATAGAGCGAAGCCACCGGTCTTATAGCGTTGCTACCGCTCTAGAAGCTTGCTTAGGCACGTAGGTGGCTTTACCAAATATAGAAAACTTCTGAGAGCTCTTCGATCGGATCGGGCTTCGGTGGCTTGCTAGGGTGGTGAATGGCCCTGTAAACATAGAATGACGCCACCAGAGGTACTGGTCCAGATGCATGCTCTGGATCCTAGTAGTCCCCAGCAACTGAGAGAGGACTCTGGACCCCTGCTGGAATGAATCGAGAGTTCAGTGGCTCACATGGGCATTGACATGCCCTGTATAAGAAGTGAGGAGCCACTAAGCCTCTACTAGTGATGTTGCTTTAAAGGCTACACAACTGAGTTGACTTCTCGGATTTATGAGTCGACCTGCTACAGCTGCCTAGGAGCTTAGGAAGGGTAGACCTGGAAGCATGAGGGGATCCGTATAAACAGGTCGAAGCCCAGTGGATCTGCTGAATAAGTGATACACTAGGGGCAGAGCGAATCTGCTGTAGAAGAGCAGGAGAGGTACAGTTCTACTGTATAGGAGCTCTTGATGTATCAGAATGGTTCAACTATATAAGAGTTCTTCAAGCGGGGAGCTACTGTATTGGAGCTCCACGATTATCTGAGCAGGTTCGCTTTATAGGAGTAGCATAATGAATTGGTTCCACCAGGAATCCCACGTACCATATTTGCTCCACAATGAACAAAACTTTTTTGAATGATAAAATAAGCACCACATGCGACGCATAGGCGATATAGACAAGTATGGAGAAAGGACATCGTATATAGTAAATGATATTCCATGCATAATGAATCTGTTACCTCGATAGTATAATGATACTCATGTAGAGACATAGAGGCTTTCAAAAGGGGTGTGGAAACTTCCCACAAACGGCGCCAGAAAGTGTTAACGGGAAATTTGTTTAGGATGAGAAATCCCTATTAACGCCCTCGAGATCACTACCGCGAAAGTGGTGGCCGGGGTCGGTACTGTTAATATCTGACCTTATCTTGTATGATATGAAGGAGGATAAAATCGTAGGTAGGAGATAAGCCATCCCGCCTGTCGGGCTTCGTGCTTATGAAGTAGAAGGGGGTGATCTTGGTCCTAGTCCTAAGTCGGGGCTGGAGCCCATCATGGTTCTCGGAGCCTGGCTTTGGAGCCCGATTCCTTACTCTAATTCCCCGACCTAAATAGCAAGTAAGGAAGAGGGGATTATCTAGCTCCAGTGTCGGAGAGCTCGATTTCTTCTATAGAGATGATGCAGGAGAGCCCATCGACTTTCTTCAAGCTGGTTTGGGTGGTTTCTCCTCATCTTGATGTGCGACTTTGGCAAGTAGATGGAGGATAAGAGAGCTAGGTCCAATGAGGTAGGAATCTAGCTTGCACTGATAAACGCATGCATTACACATGACACAAGTAAGAGAAACACAAGTCTTTTGTAGTGGGATGTGGACTGACCAAGGGGGAAAAAGCATCACGAATGATCACATGCTGAAAAACCCCAAGGCAGTATCCGAAAAAAGGCAGAATACCCTTCCTTATGTATATATCAAAGAGTGCTTCGAGGAGCTTACAATGATGGTGAAGTAATACAACGTAGTCGCTCTGGAGAGCTTACAATGGTGGTCGAATGTATACCGATATTTTCTCGGTCGGGGTACCCATACAATGATGATGTAGAGACAACTTTAACGAAGCATGTGTCTTCTGTTATTCATCGGATCCCCATCCAATATTCCTTTGACATGCATATTTATACATGATGACCACCTTGGCTTGCAAGTCCGGAACTCTTCAATTAGTCTTTGTTTCCTTATCGAATACGATCCTTCCTTTAATGTATTTGATCGGCTTGTAGCTATTATCTCGGAGAAGATATGATTGTTTCCTCTTCGGACTCTTCCTTCCTTGATAGACGAGATTTTCAGTTATAGTTGACCCCACTAATCGGTTGTGGAGGATATCTTGGAGGAAAAGGTATTTGTTTCCTCTTTAGACTCTTTCACTAATGATGGCCATTAAAGAGTTGAATATTCTCTTATTAATGGTGTTGATCATGTCATTAACTGGGTTGACTGCCTTCATTAATGTGGTTGACCTTATTAATGGTACTTTAAATATCATGGAAGTCAATCCTCTCTTCCTACGTTGCCGAGAGGAGAGCTCTATTTCTGCATGTCACTTTGGAGAGGTACTTCATGGAGGTTACCCGAGGTGACATTTGATATTCCTTGAGAACGAGGTACCCTAGGATCCAGTACACTGTCGGGGTCCCCCGGGGACCTCTCGATTGTCACGGAGCTAGATACTGGTTTTCCCATGGAGCTTGTGCTAACCATTTTAGAGGTGAAATATCCCATTGGGTTCCAACCTTGTAGTTGGGAGCTTGGTTTAGCTACGTCGAGCTCTATCATAGAGGTTGACCTAATTATGCAGGCTTCCTAGCGGGGTAGAAGGCTTGGCTAGCAGACCCTGGTAAGGTGTTTGCCATAAAAAGGCGACCTTGGCTAGCATCTGGAAGGGTGGAGAGGTACGTTCGAGTACTGCTCTTGCTACTTGATTCAATCATACCAGGATCTATAGTGGATCTTAGCGCTTTTGGTGACAATGAGGCTTTACGGGCTTCTTCCTTTAATGCTCAAACAGGTCGAGATTATACCTCGACGAGACAGGAGGGCCTTTGCAAGACAAGTTCGGTACCTTAAAGGTCTCATAGTGAAAGTAAAGATGGTAACAAGCTCTAGGAGAGTGTCACGAGATACCTTGATGTCGGGGGACCCAGGTCCTTTCACGTCGACCTAGCTTCTGGCTTTTTCCTGGTATAAGGAGCTTGACGCGGTCTCGTTGGGCTTTATTTGGTAAGCCTGTACACGTGCGAGATGCTCAAATGGTATGGGCGGCCTCACCTTGCTTCTGTAGGATCGCGTGGTAGCTCAATCTCTGGGACCTTATTACCCTGTCATACAAGCCCGAATTTGGACCCTTGCGGGAAGGCTGAGAAGTGGAAAATTTTTCCTTGGTCCCTAGCCAAATTTTGCTATTAACAATAATAATATTTAATAAATTATTGTATATAATAATGAAATATAATATAGAATATATTATATATAATAATAATAATAATATATATTATATTTATATTACATATATATTTTACATAATATATATATATATATATATATATATAATTATAATAATATATATGTTATTGGTAAAATTTGGCTAGAGTTTCACTTTTCCTCCCCAAGTCAAAGCCCGTAATCGACGTTCATGAAACCTGGGTAGACCATGAAGTTACCCCACAAGAGCAGGGAAGGACAGCCCGCCTGTAAAACTTTCAAAAAGCAAGCTAGGTGCGACCAGGACGAGCCCCTATACGAATATTGGAACCCGGGCTTCTCCAGGCCACTTATCGGGGAACCTCGGTTCTTGAGGTCAAGCTTCTCAACCACCCCGTAAAAGCCAGGGGGGTTTCCAAGATCAATAAACATTCGAAAGAAGCCCGACAAGCAGTTTAGGCCCCCTTCGGGTTAAGACTTTCAGAGGACAAACTTAACAGTAGTCTTAGACAGAAGCCCGCTGTCCTTGCTGGGCATGAATGAGAAATCACACCTAAATCTACACTACCCCGGCTACCTCCCAGGAATGTCTATAGGGACACCTCAAGCTCCCAAGGGTCAGGGAAAATTCATTCCAAGCTTCTAAGAACAGAGTCGAAGCATGGATCTACCTCGCTCTATGTGACGACAAGCAGCTAGCTCGTTGATCTCTATGAAAAACCATGCCACGATAACATACAAGATCATATCTATGTGATAACCAACATTAATTCCGTATACGAGTGAGTCAAGAGTTTGATTCCTAAAAGGAAACAAAATCATTCTCGTTAACAATATCATCGTTTCCGCTATTTACTCAGGGTCAACAACTTTTAAATAAAGAATCCCGCCCGTTAAAGAGGAAACGGATTTGGAGGATCGAGGCGGGATATCAGCGAATTCAAACCTACTTAGACCAGACATAAATAGGGCCAAGCATGACACCGAGGATAGATAAAAAAAAGAGAGAAGTAGAAAAGGAGAGAAGAAGGCCTAAATTCTGTATTCAGAACACGACCGCCTTTGATTCCACTATTCGAAAAGTAAAAAGTTACCACCTTCCTAGATCCTAGAGAGGTTGTGAGCATATGAGAAAGTAATCTGTATATCGAAGCAAGTAATCAATAATAAAAGCTCCCATTCATTATTTTTACAATCCAGCCTCTCGTTTATCTCTAAACAGGTTAGGTATCAACGGTACCGACCCCGGCCACCACTTCCGTGGTAGTGGTCTCGAGGGTGTTAGTAGGAATTTCTCATCCTGAACAAATTCCCCGTTAACACTTTCTGGCACCGTCTTTGGGAAACTCTCACACCACCATCTTTATATTCAAAAGTTTGTTATTTTATAGGAATCATGAGGCTCCGCTCCTCACAAGGACAGCCGGGTGCATCGTGACAACGTTCTGTTGCGCCAACATGAAAGGTCCAGAAGAAAAGGAGGAAATCCGGGCTTTATAGCCAGGTTCTAGCCCAGCCAGCCTCAGTGCGGGCTCTGGATCCCCATCTGGGAAATTAGGTCGAGCTTGACCAACAAACGGCGGCCTTAGTAGAAAACATCCACCTTCGACTGCTCGCTAAGGGTTTTACTATTCAGCAAGTAGACCTTTGCAATCAAGGGAAGTAAAGCAGGCCCAGGGCTAGGCAACCTGCCTTTGATCGCTTGGGACCTACTCCTCGAGAATCAGTTCGTAAGAGAATGGGACTCCTAACCTCGATCGGGATAGGTTAGGGCCCATGCCTCCCGTTCCCAAAGAGCTGCCACGCCACCAAACAAGGCAAGTCAAATCCGCGGCGGACGTCCCTCCCTTAGAGCGAGGAGAGTTTCTCGACCCAACGACTTTAAGGAGGAAAGCCTGAAGTAGGGAAGAAGAAAATCAGCAAAGGCCCCGAGCAGACCCCCTTCAAAGAAGGATACGGGTAGAGGTCGCCAGTTCGTCAGAAGAGTCCAATGGCGAGGAAACTGAGATCAACTCAGGAAATCCAAAAGCAAACGCCTAAAGAACCAGTTGGCTAAGCTTCAGAAAGAGGTCCAATTGATGAAGAAGGGAAAGAATTTCTTAGTGAAATAAATGCTCCCTTCACCAGAAGGATCCGGGAGGCAGAGCTCCTGTCTAGGTTAAAAATGCCAACTGACATATTCTCCGGGACTGAGGATCCCCTGAGCCACTTAGCTAGCTTCGTTCAACAGATAGAGGTCCAGAATATGACCAGGGCCACTATGCATCGAATGTTCCCCACTACACTCACGGATTATGCTAAAACCTGGTTTAGGAAACTATCTGTCGGTAGTGTGGATTCCTTCACCAAGCTATCAACCGACTTCTGCTTACAATTCCAGGGAGGTAAGCCCCTATTGAAGGACCCAATCCATCTACAGTTCGTGATCCAGGAGAGAGGGGAAACATTCCGTGCTTATGTCGAGCGTTTCCATAAGGAAGTCATCCAGATGGGGGTCTTCACCGAGAAAGAAACCCTCTCCAACTTCAGAAGGAACCCGTGGACAGGAAAGCTTTTTCGGTCTTTTGCCAAGAGACCTCCGAAAACCTACCAAGAAGCCTATGATCGGGCTCTAGACTCGATTGAGGTCGATGAACAGCTTAAGGTCAAGATGGAACACGACGACATGAGATCCGTAAAGCGACAAAAGAAGGAAGCTCCAAGACCCGAACAAGCTTAGAAAAGCCAGAACAAACCCTCCATTAAATCAACATACCGCTTCCCCCTTTCTCAACCCAGATCGGAAAGGTATCCAGAAAAATGAACTCCTCCTCAAGCTTCACCACCTCCTAGGACTGTGGCCTCAATAGCTCGCTATGAGAGGGGGTACAATCATTTCACTCCCTTAAATGCGTCCCGTGAAACAGTCTATCTCTCCATTCTGGATAAGGGTTTTCTACAGAAGCCCTCTCTCATGAAAGCCCCGATCGATAAAAGAAATAGCTATAAATATTGTGACTTTCACGTGGACATTGGGCACAACACTTCAGAATGCTACAACCTGCGGAATCTGATTGAGGCTTTGATAAGATGAGGATGTCTGGTGGAATTCTTACAGCAAGTCAGAGAGAACATTCAGACTGGAAGGGAAGTACAAGCCAAGATTCGAGAGCATGCGGGGAAAAGAAATGGGGAGCAGGCGAACCTGATGCAATAAATTTAGATAATACATACCATCAGCGGAGGGCCTACTCTGGCCGGTACCTCTAGCAGTTCCAGGAAAAACCATGCGAGGAAAGTCCATAGTACGGACAAAGGGCGGGATATCTTTAAGGTCAACCAGAGACCGACCAACCCCTCCCAGCTATCACAGATCATTTTCACCGTACAGCCTCATGATGACCCCATGGTGATCACGGTACATATTTCCAACTGTATGGTACACCGTGTGCTCGTCGACACAGGTATCAGCGTTGACGTCCTTTTTAAAGATACCTTGGAAAAGCTAAACTTAAAACAGTGGTGTTACAATAGCTGCACTACCCCGCTATATGGGTTCACTGGGGACTCAATCACACCCGTGGGATAAAAAATCCTGCCAGTGATCATTGGGGCCACACCTATCCAGCAGAATATCATGACCGACTTCTTGGTGATGGATACCCCATCGGCCTATAATGCAATATTAGGGAGGCCATTTTTGTCATCCTTGAAAGGGGTCATTTCCATTTACCACAACGTCTTGAAGTTCCCAGTAGGAGATAAGGTGGGGGAAGTTCGGGGTGATCAGCGAGCAGCCTGGAGATGCTACACAGTGTCGACCAACCTAGGCTCTTTTAAAATAACTAGCCTAGGTGACAACGATCCAAGATAGGGCAACCTTTGCACTAAACCTAGGAGATGTAGGGCCCACTGATTACCCTGAAGACGAACTCATAATGCCCGACATGGAGGAACAGAGAAGGGAATGGGCCAGCGGCCATCCAGTGGATAAGTTAGAAGAGATTCTTGTTCGAGTGGGTGAACCCTTGAAGGTCATCAAAATCGGAGCAACCCTTGAGCCGGGAGTGAAAGAGGGTTTGATCAGGCTCCTCACAGAGTTCAACGACATTTTTGCTTGGAGTTATGTTGAGATGCCAGGGATCCCGATGACATTAGCTGCTCATCGATTGGCAGTGGATTCGACTTTCAAACCCATTAAACTAAAAAGGTGCCACTTTAACACCGAAAGAAATGTTACGGTTCAGAAAGAGGTGGACAAACTGACCTGGGCGGGCTTTATTCGAGAAGCACGTAATCCTGAGTGGATCCCCAACGTGGTCACGGTCACAAAGGCAAATGGAAAGTGGCGCATGTGTGTAGATTACACCGACCTCAATCGGGCATGCCAGAAGGATAGCTAATCCCTACCAAAAATTGATCAGCTGGTCGGTTCTACCTTCGGAAACAAGCTCCTGAGCTTTATGGATGCATTTTTAGGGTACAATCAAATTATGATGCACCCCACGGACCAAGAAAAGACCAGTTTCATCACAATGCAAGGTTTGTACTGCTACAAGGTGATGCCTTTCGGGCTCAAGAATGCTGGAGCTACTTAACAGCTGCTAGTCAATCGGTTTTTCAAGCCCGAAATCGAGAGGTCAATTGAGGTGTATATCGATGACATGATCACCAAGTCTTCAACCTCGGAAGGCCATCTGGGCAACCTTCATAAAACCTTTATGATTCTAAGGGAGAACCAGATGAGGTTGAACCCTTCCAAATGCGCCTTTGGGGTAACTTTAGGGAAGTTTTTAGGCTTCATGGTCCATGAGAAAGGCATCGAGGCTAACCTAGAAAAGATCATGGCCTTGACCAGGCAGATAACAACGCTCAATAGTTTCATCTCTCGGTCTATCGATAAGTGTCTACCATTCTTCAAAGCCATCAAGTAGGGAAGAAACATGAAATGGGATCAGGAGAGCGAACATGCTTTTCAAGACTTGAAAAAATACCTATCAAGCCCTCCACTGCTGGTTAAGCCAAGTCCTGGAGAAGAACTTCAAATATACTTGGTCATTTCAGAAACCGCCGTAAGCGGGGCCTTGGCCAAGGAATGCTAGGATAGGGTCCATCGACCTATTTACTACGTAAGTCACACTCTAACCAAGCTCGAAAAGAACTATACCCTATTGGAGAAGCTCGCTTATGCCTTGATGACCTCGGTAGGGAGGCTTCATCCCTACTTCCACGCTCATTCAATAGCAGTGGTGACGGACCAACCCCTCCATCAATTCTTACAAAGGTTGGATGTTTCCGAAAGGTGGGTTTTACAAAGGTTTGATTTAAGGTACAAGCCTAGGACCGTAATAAAAGCTCAAGCACTAGTAGACTTTGTAGCAGAGCTCTCAATACCTTCAGGCCAAGCAACCCCCACGGTAACTGATTTAACCCATGAGAGGATTCCAGAATCTGACCGCTGACCGGAAGGTTACGAGTCGTGGACATTCTACACTAATGGAGCTTCTGGCAAGCTGGGGGAGGAGCTGGCATAGTCCTAATCGACCTAGAAGGAACTGAGTACTGCCATTGTTTCGGATTTGAATTTAAAGTCACGAACAATAAGGCAGAGTACGAAGCCCTTCTAGCCAAAATAAGGGCAGCCATAGAGCTCGGGGTTGATTATTTGAATGTTAAGAGTGACTCTTCACTCGTGGTCAACCAAGTATCTGGGGACTATCAGGCAAAATGGGATAATATGATCACTTACCTGAAATTGGTTCAACAACTTAAGAGAAGATTTAAGGGATTCAAAATCGAGCAGATACCTCGACAAGTGAATCATCTAGCTGACCTACCTGCCAAGATAGCTGCATATGGTGGCCAGACCTTACCCTATGAAGTTCCTCTTCAAGTGATCCCCCTACCTAGCACAATGACAAGTAAGGAAGCTTATACATTGGATCGACAATCGAGCTGGATAGATCCAATAGTTGATTATCTACAGGATGGGAAACTTCCCGGGGAACCCGATCAAGCTAGGAGTGTCAAAAGGCTCTCGGTCCGGTATTGTTTAGTGGATGTGCACCTATACCGAAGGGGAAGATTGCTTCCCCTGCTCCGATGTCTACATTCTGAAGACGCCAAATGGGATTTGAGAGAGGTTCATTTCGGGGAATACGGGAACCACATTGGTGGGGAGGCTTTGGCATATCAGGTTCTCCGCATGGGATATTATTGGCCAACCATCCATCAAGATGCGAAGAACTTGGTGCAAGCCTGCGAGGCATGCCAGAAGGCCGTAAACTTGAGTCACCTCCCTCAGGAGCTATTGTCGTCCCTTAACTCGCCATACCCCTTTGCTATGTAGGGAGTTGACTTGATTGGACCGCTTCCTACAGCTCCGAGTAAGACCAAGCATGCTATCGTGGCAACTGATTATTTCACAAGATGGGTCGAAGCCGAGTCGCTCTCCTAGACATCAGAAGAAAACACAACAAGGTTCATCAAGACTAATGTAGTTTGCAGGTTCGGAACCCCTCTTGCCATTATAGCTGACCTCGAAAAATAGTTCGATAATGGTCGATTCAAAGATTTTTGCGAAGGCTTGGGAATCGACCTTTGATTTGCTTCAGTAGCCTACCCCTAGACCAACGGTCTGGTGGAGTCCATGAACAAAACCATTAAGAAGCTGTTAAAGAAAAACCTACAGCAGAAGAAAGGCAGATGGGTAGAGAAGCTTCCCGAGGTCCTCTGGGCTTACCGCATTACAAGGAGAACAGCTACCCGTGAAATGCCATACTCGCTAGCCTTCGGGGTTGAAGCAGTCCTACCTATCGAGCACAAATTGACCTCTTTTAGAGTCCAACATTTTGAACCAGGGAGCAATGAAAGTAAGCTCCGAGCTAGCTTGAAACTCTTGGAAGAGAAACAAGATCGAATAGCTGAGAAGGTAGCAGTCTACCAGAGCAGGATTGCTAGGTGCTTCAACAGAAGGGTAAAGGCCCAAAACTTCAAAGAAGGGGACCTAGTTCTCAGGAAAGTAACGTTTAATATTAGAAAGAGGTCAGACAGGGTCCTAGGGCCCAACTGGGAAGGACCATACCTAATAAAAATAGTGATCCGTAATGGGGCATACAAAATCGAGGATATGAATGGCCGACTCATCGATCATACTTGGAATGCAGATCACTTAAGAAAATTCTACCCTTTAACAAGGAACTCATGTGCAGACGGCCTCCACCTGGTTTTTTTTATCTCCGACAAATACTCCATCCTTTGTTTCAATAAAGCAAGCTTTTCTTATATTCTCCATGTTTAACTATGTTCTACAATGATTTGGGTCTACGTGGGAAATTTGACATTATCACCCCAAGACAAAGGGTAGGCCGGGGAATCCCCCTCGCCACTCCTGATGCCTCGGCCAGGTATTACCCTCCTACCAAGAAGGGTCTGGGTGTAAGAGCATAGTTTCCATCCAGATCTCAAGACCAGGAAATAGCTAGATAACCCTCATGATGCCTTGGTCGGGCTACCACCCCTAAGAAGGGTCTGAGTGTAAGAGCATAGTTGTCATCCGGATTTCAAGACTAGGAAATAGCTAGATAGCCCTCCTGATGCCTTGGTCGGGCTACAACCCCAAGAATGATCTGAGTGTAAGAGTATAGTTGCCATCAAGATCTCAAGACCAGGAGTTAGCTAGATAGCCCTCCTGATGCCTTGGTCGGGCTACCACCCCAAGAAGAGTCTTAGTTGCCATCTAGATCTCGAGACAAAGAAATAGCTAGATAGCCCTCTTGATGCCTTGGTCAAGATACCACCCCCAAGAAGAGTCTGAGTGTAAAAGCATAGTTTCCATCCAGATCTCGAGACTAGGAAATAGCTAGATAGCCCTCATGATTCCTTGGTCGGGCTACCAGCCCCAAGAAAGGTCTGAGTGTAAGAGCGTAGTTGCCATCTAGATTTCAAGACTAGGAAATAGCTAGATAATCCCTCCTGATTCCTTGGTCGGGCTACCACCCCCAAGAAGGGTCTGAGTGTAAGAGTGTAGTTGGCATCCAGATTTCGAGACCAGGAAATAGCCAGATAAGCCTTCCTGATGCCTTGGTCGGGCTACCACCGTAAAGAAGGATTCGAGTTTAAGAGGGCAGAAGCCCTCTCCATCCCTAGCCTAAGAGAGGGCTAAACAGTTCTTCACTTGACGTCTCACTCGACTTACAACCCCCTAAAAGGGCTCAAGGATGAAGCGCTCGACCTTTTTAAACACTAAATATCCCAGTTATTGCTGGTTACTAATTCTCATTGTACATGTGATTGCTTACTACAATAGGTCTACGATCAAACAAGAGGATTATCGACTAAAGACGTTGAGCTACAAGCCTTTATGGTCAGAAAGCCCGTGCTAGCTGTCTGCTTTCACGCTTAAGTAATGTTCTTATCTTGTTATTTTTCCCAAGCTAAGCCAAGTTGCAGTAGAGGCCGAATCTAAAGGGAGATTAGAAAAGAAACAAGTACATGCAAGTCCAAATATGAACCAGATCTAAAGTTAAATTTCATTGATAAATGGGGGAGCCTATTCCCCTGTTAGGCTACAACAGACAAGGACCCCAACCCTTGATTTCGGGCTACAAAAAAATGAAATGATAAATGATCAAGCACGGGTAAAGATGGGATGCCCACCCCATTTTTCGGGCATTCAAAAGAAACTATAAGAAAGATAATTCAAACTGCTGCATCCTCATGATGCCCTCCAACCTACTCTTCCACCAGATGAACCTCGCCCCCTGTTCCCTTTTTTGGTGGTCACTCATTCTGGTTAGCTGCCTCTACCGCCTCCGCCACCTCCTCCTAAGGATGCTTTTCGATTGCTTGATGCTCAGCATGGTCCTTCTCTACGACTTCATTGATCACCGCCATAATCTCAGGCGGTATGGCTGCATCAAGAAGATTGGCCACTGACTCTGGCATAATCTCACCCACTGATGTCTCCTCTCCTGAAAGCACCATGGAAAGATCTCGGGCTTCTGTAAGGCCTCTTTCTAGCTTCTTGGGTTAGACCCCACCTTCCCCCCTGGAAGATTAGCCAGGACCTGACGTTGGGAAGGTTGAGACAGGAGGAGGCAGATCTGGTACTTCAAACCGCTTCCCAACTCCTTCCCTAGTAGAAGGATCCGCTTCATCATTTTTGGGGTGAGACATCTCTGCAGCCTGAGACATAACCTCTTCCCTTTCCCAGCTGGCGATGCTGGAGAGATCAAATGGGAGGGGGAGGGCTTCTGTAACTTGAATTCAGGTATAGAAATACCCCTCACTGAAAGAGGCTTCCACCTCAGCCTGGAGCTTGGCATCTTGGGCCTGTAGAGCTTAGTTCTCAACATCCAGCGCCTGACCCTCTCCCTTCCAGTCATCTTTCTAGCTAGCTCGTTGCTTCGACCGAAGAGTTTCCTGATCAAAAGATCGTTTCAACCTCTCTTGGTCACACTAGAGCTCAGCCAGTTGTGTTTTCATTCCCCTCTGGCTAGAAATCATCTCCTAGACTAGGGCTTGAGCCCGCTGTCACGGGCTTAGAGTTTGCGCAGAACACTCGTGCGGCACTTAGGCAAATTCTATGAGAATGTTGCTAAGTAAGCCTTACAAGGTCCTAGATTATTCTACAACTATCTAGCTAAATACAAGAATGGTGTAGAGAGGGTTGGGTTGCTAGAGACTTCCTGAAGCTTGACCAATGCTGGAATTATGGAGAAGTCTCTAGAATCTTCCTAGAGCTTGGCATAGTTGTGGCCTTTGTTGGGCTCCTAGGCTTGACAGTTTGCGGCCCGTGACATCCTCCCCCACCTAAGTTCGTAACGTCCTCGTTGCCTGGGCACTGAGTATATTGGAGTCTGTCACAGGTGGGGTCCTTCGTGTGGACCGACTTCGGTTGGGAAAGCCTCTATTGAAGGACTGTCTTTGAACATTGCATCCTTGGCTCGACGCAAATGGGTTTGCTTGGCTTATACGGTAATCCAGCATCTTGGGTGCCTTCTTCCGTTGCCTTTGGTCTCTTCCCATAGCTTGCACGCTTGTTACTCCTTCGAATGCCTATGGTTGGCTGGTTCTGTGGAGAAGTGGGAGAAATTTGTGTCTCCTCGAGCCGTACGGTGGATAGCATTCTACATGGCTGTGGTATGCGTCCCACCGGGATGGTGAGTCCCTTGCCCCCGTTGAGAATGCTAAGTGAGTTCATAGCTGGTAGGGGGAAAGCGTTGGCTTGCTCAAAGAACGCCATGCCTAGCACCACTTGGTAGTCATCTAAGGGGACCACCAAGAAGTCGAGCTTTCCACTCCATGAGCCTAGGTGGACAATGACGTCTTTTGCTGTGCCATCAGTTTGCTTGGCCGGAGAATTGGCAGCTTTAATGACGGCGTATTCACCATTGATGATGCGAAGACCAAGTCGTTTGGTTTCATCTGTTGAGATAAAGTTTTGTGTTGCCCCGGTGTCTAGCATTGCATAAAATTGTTTGCCTTTGATGGTGACATTCACGAACATGAGGTCTTTGGTAAGTGTAGGAGGCACGGGTTGCCCTTTGAGTGCATAAAGCTATTGGAGAGAACTCATGCTTGCTTGGGGCTCGATTGCCTTAGTTTCTTCTAGCTGGGTAACCATGGCATTGAGCATCTTTCGCTTAGGGCAGTCACTTACCCAATGTGGCCCATCATAAATGAAGCATGGATACTTCGGCTTGATCAAAACGGGTTTACCTCTATTGGCGCTGTCACGCCGGTTGTCACCATTTTGAGTTCTGTTTGGTTCGCTCTTGCGATTGTGGTCTTTAGACTCGTCTCCCCCACCTTTCTCATGGTTGACGGTCATTTCCTTTGTCTTGGTGAGGTCGGCAAGGGATTCTGCGGTGGCGATGGCTGCATCAATGTCTTGTACGTTCCGCCTTTCTATCTCCACTCTCCCATTCCTTGAGATCGTCCATGAAGAGGAATAGTTTTTCTTTATCGGACATATCTTCAATCTCGAGGATTAAGGTGGAGAACTCCTTGATGTAGTCATGGATGGATCCGGACTGCTTGAGGCGACGAAGGGGCTACGGGCCACCTTATCGGCGTTGGTTGGAGAGAACTGCCTCTTGAGTTCTCGTTTGAAGTCTTCCCATGTGCGGATGGGGTGGATAGTATCACCATGCTTGCGTCGCCATCATAGTTGAGCAGAATCCCGAAGGAAGGGGGGAGCATTGGTGATCCCTGTAGCGTCATCCCTAACTCCTTTGGCCTCAAAGTACTGTTCTAGGCCGAAGAGGAATTTTTCCACTTCCATGGCGTTACGTTTGCCGCTGAATGTGGATGGATTAGAGATTTGGATGGCGCCCCATGTGTTCGTGCTAGCGGAGGCACCATTGCCAAAAGTTGGGTTGTTTTTGAACGAAGTCCATTCGGTGCGAACTTCATCCATCTCGGCTCGAATGGCCCGCAACTCTTGCTCGACGAAGGTGCGAGTGTTGAGGATTTCTTGAGTAAATTGGTAGATTTCCTCCCGAATGCCCTTCTGGAACTCTTGTAGCATTGCCTTGGTCGCCTAAGCTATTATGACGTAATTGGTTTCCAGGCCATCAAGGCCATCGAGACGGTCGACCATGGTGCTCAAGGTGGTTTGCATTTCGGAGAGGACTTCATCGTGGACATCCACGTGAGATTCCAAAGTGTCCATGGATGGACCCTTGGACTTGCTACGCTTGGTGTGGGTGCGTTGCTCGCCACGACCATGCTCTTGCTATTCCACTATAGCAGCAACTTCGCTATCGGAGGCCATGACTCGTGCTAGCTGTGGTTGCTTAACCAAGTTCTGATACCAACTGTTACGGGCTTAGAGTTTACGCAGCACACCCGTGCGACACTTAGGCAAATTCTATGAGAATGTTGCTAAGTAAGCCTTACAAGGTTCTAGATTATTCTACAACTATCTAGCTAAATACAAGAATGGTGTAGAGAGGGTTGGGTTGCTAGAGACTTCCAGAAGCTTGACCAATGCTGGAATTGTGGAGAAGTCTCTAGAATCTTCCAAGAGCTTGGCATAGTTGTGGCCTTTGTTGGGCTCCTGGGCTTGACAGCTTGCGGCCCGTGACACCGTGCCAACAATACCATGGCTCGCTCAGCCTCAGCCTTAGCCTTAGCAGCCCGGTCGTAGGGGAGAAGCTACATGATGTCCCATGGCTTCTTGAAACTTGAAGGCCTACAAATGGAATTCATGTTAGGAAATGATAAATAGAACTTCCTAATGAAGAAGTAAAAGTAACGATTACCTCGGTTAGAAGGGTAGACCCTTTGGTAACCATGACGTCTATGGGTATTGAGGTCATCCTAGAAAGCCCTCCACCCTGGCAGGATGTAACGAATTGCTTCAGGACCTCGTCCTGACCTGCCGAGCTCGATTGCTGGTGGGGGCAAGAAAGGGGGATCTCAGGAGTACCTCGGGATCCTTAGGAACCTAAACTACCCGAGGTGCAACTGGATCAATAGAAGGGGATAATATGACTTGGGAAGCGTTAGTTGAAGCAGGAACAACTGGTGAGAGGGCAGAAGTGGACGTATCAGTGGCTTACGAAGCGGGCCTTCATCGGTTTAGAGCCTTGGTTGGCCGAGATGCAAGAACAACCATCTTGGACTTCACCTAGGAAGGCGATGGAGCAGGAACGAGAGAGGTTACAACCATAATGGTTGACCCCCTCTTTTTCGAAGCACCCAACAAAGCTCCCGGGGACTATCTGGAAGGAGAATGAGGGGTCTGAGTTTGCTGGGCTTCATGAGAAGCTGGAGCAACAACAGACACTGTTAAGAAGGGGTTAAGACCATCAGAACTGAACCATTTAACAACACAAAAGCATGATAGAGCAAGATACTTACGAGGAGTAGCTTTGGAAATCTGCAGGTACTTGTTCACCCTATGGGGGTCGAAGGGGTCAGCAGTTGAAAACTTCCCATCCTGTAGATAATCCACAATTGGATCCATCCAGCATGGTTTTCGATTCATGGTATTAGTTTCCTTACTTGTCACTGTGCTAGGTAGGGGGATCACTTTCGTGGGGTAAGGTCTGGCCACCATTTGCAGCTATCTTGGTAAGGACGTCAGCTCAACGATTCAGTTGTCGAGGTACATGCTCGATCTTGAATCCTTTGAATTTGCTCTTGAGTTGTTGAACCAGTTTCAAGTAAGCGATCATATTATCCCTTTTTGCCTGATAATCCCTAGAGACTTGGTTTACTAAGAGCGATGAATCGCTCTTAACATTCAGGTAATCAACCCTGAGCTCTGTGGCTGCTCTTATTCCGGCTAGAAGGGCTTCGTACTCTGCCTCATTGTTTGTGGCTTTAAATTCATATCTGAAGCAATGGCAGCACTCAGTTCTTTTTGGCAAAGGGAAACTGTCTTTCGGGCATGCCCTATTGAGGTCAGTATAATCGACGCACATGAGCCATTTTCCATTCGCCTTTGTGAACATGACCATGTTGGCGATCCATTCGGTGTAGCGTGCCTCTTTGATGAAGCCTGCTTGGGTTAACTTGTCCACCTCTTCCTGGACCATAGCATTTCTTTCAGCGTTGAAGTGGCACCCTTTTTATTTAAAAGGTTTGAAGGTCGGATCCACTTCCAATCAATGAGCACCCAATGTCATCATGATCCTAGGCATCTCACCATAAATCTAGGCAAAAATGTCATTGAACTCTGTGAGGAACCTGATCAAACCTTCTTTAACTCCCGACTCAAGGGTGGCTCTGACTTTGACTACCTTCGATGGATCGCCCACTTGGACAGGAATCTCTTCTAACTTATCCACTTGATGGCCACTGGCCCATTCCCTTCTCTATTCCTTCCTTTCTAGCACGATGGGGTCGTCCTCAAGGTGATTGGTGGACCCTACATCTCATAGGTTCAATGCAGGGGTTGCTCTATCTTGGATCGTTGTCACCTGGGCAAGTTGTTTTGATAGAGCTGTTGGGTTGGCCAACACTGTGTAACATCTCCTGGCTGCTTGTTGATCTCCCAGAACTTTCCCCACCTTGTCTCCTACTGGGAACTTCAGAACGTTGTGGTAAATGGATAGGACCCCTTTCAAGGATGATAAAAACGGCCTCCCTAATATTGCATTGTAAGCCGATGAGGTATCCACCATCACGAAGTCTGTCATGATATTCTGTTGGAGAGGTGTGGCTCCAATAATAACAGATAGGATTTTTGATCCCACGGGTATGATTGAGTCACCAATGAACCCATATAGTGTGGTAGTTCAGCTATTGTAACACCATTGTTTCAAGTTTAGTTTTTCCAAGGTATCTTTAAATAGGACGTCGACGCTACTTCCTGTGTCGACGAGCACACGGTGTACCATGCAGTTGGCAATCTGTACCGTGATCACCATGGGATCATCATGAGGCTGCACGGTGTTGTAGACTTTCGCTTCGGTTAAAATGATATGTGACAGTTGGGAAGGGTTGGTCGGTCTCTAGTCGACCTTAAATATATCTCGCCATTCATCCGTACGAGGGACTTTCCTCGTATGGTTTTTCCTGGTATTGTTGGAGGTGCCAGCCAGAGTAGGCCATCTATTAATGGTATGTATTATCTGAATTTGTTGCATCAGGTCTGTCTGCTCCCCCTTTCTTTTCTCGGTGTGCTCTCAGATCTCGGCTGGTACTTTCCTTCCAGTCTGAATGTTCTCCCTGACTTGCTATAAGAATTCCACTTGACATCCTCCTCTTATCAAAGCCTCGATCTGATTTCGTAAGTTGTAGCACTTTGAAGTGTTCTACCCCACGTCCTCGTGAAAGTCACAATATTTATAGGGATTTCTCTTATCGACCGGGGCTTTAATGGGAGCAGGCTTCTGTAGCAAACAGTTGTCCCGAATGGCGAGATAGACTTTTTCATGGGATACATTTAAGGGGGTGTAATGATCATATCCCCTCTCATCTCGAGCTATCGGGGCCACAGTCCTGGGAGGAGGTGAAGCTTACGAAGGAGATCGTTTTTCTGGATATCTTTCCGATCTGGGTTGAGAAATGGGGAATCGATATGTCGACCTATTAGGGGTTTGTTCTGGCTTTTTTGAGCTTCTCGGGTTTGGGAGTTTCTTTTTTTTATCAATTTATGGCTCTCATGTCGTCGTGTTCCATCTTGACCTTGAACTGTTCCTCGACCTCAATCTGCTTTAGAGCCCGATCATAGGCTTCTTGGTAGGTCTCGGGAGGTCTCTTAGCAAAAGACTAGAAAAGCTTGCTTGCCCACAGGTTCCTTTTGAAGTTGGCGAGGGTTTTTTTCTCGGTGAAGACTGGATGACTTCCTTGTGGAAACGCTGGATCACGTATTGGATCCCAGAGGTTTCCTTTCTCTCCTGGATCACGTACTGTAGATGGATTAGTCCTTCAATCGGGGCTTAACTCTTTGGAATTGTAAGCATAAATCGATCAATAGCTTGGTGAAGGAATCCACACTGCCGGCAGATAGCTTCCTAAACCAAGTCTTAGCGTAATCTGTGAGTGTAGTGGGGAACATTCGACACATAGCGGCCCTGGTCGTGTTCTGAACCTCTATCTATTGAACGAAGCTCTCTAAGTGGCTCAAGGGATCCTCAGTTCCGGAGAACCTGTCAGTTGGCATTTTGAATTTAAGCTGGAGCTCCGCCTCCTAGATTCTTCTGGTGAATGGAGCATTCATTTCACTTAGAGGATCCTTTTTTTCATCCTTGTACTTCCCTTTCTTCATCAGTTGGACCTCCTTATGAAGCTTTGCCAAATGGTCCCGTCCCTCAGGCGTTTGCTCTCGGGTTTTCTTGAGTTGATCTCAGTCTCCTCACTATCGGATCGTTTTGACCAACTGGAAACCTCTATCTGGTTCCTTCTTCGGAGGGGGTCTGCCTGGGGGCTTTACTGACTTTCTTCTTCCCTAACTCGGGCTTCCCTCATTGAAGTCTTTGGGTGGAGAAACTCACCCCGCTCTCGGGTAAGAATATTTGCTGCGGACTTGACTTGCCTGGGTTTGTAGTGTGACAACACTTCGGGAACGGGGGGCATGGGCCCTAATTTATCCTGGATCGAGAGTGGGAGTATCATTCTATTACGAACTGGCTCCGGGGGGGTAGGTCCCAGGAGATCAATGGTAGGTTGCCTAGCCCCGGGCCTGCTTGACTCCCATCGATTGTAGAAGTTTTCCTGCTGGATTGCAATACCCTCAGGGAGCAGTCGAAGGGGGACGTTTTCCACGAAGGCCACCGCTTATTGGTCAAGCTCGACCTGTTTTCCCAAAGGGGGATCTAAAGCCCACACAGTGGCTGGCTGGTCTGGAACCTGGCTATGGAGCCAGGATTTTCTCCCTTTCTTGGGGACCTTTCGTGTCGACGCAGCAGAAGGTTGTCCCGATGCGTTTGGCTATCCTTGGGAGGAGCGAAGCCTCATGACTCCTGTAAAACAGTAAACTTGTGAATATAAAGATGGTGGTGTGAGAGTTTCCCATAGACGGCGTCAGAAAGTGTTAACGAGAAATTTACTCTGGATAAGGAATTCCGACTAACACCCTCGAGACCACTACAAAGGAAGTGGTGGCCGGGTCGGTACCTTTGGTACCTATCCTGTTTAGAGGTAAACGAGAGTTTGGATTATAATAATAACAAATGGGATCTTTTATTATTGATTACTCGCTTTGGTATACAGAATTCTCTCATATGCTCACTTCTCTATAAGACCTAGGAAGGTGGTAACTTTATGCTTGTTGAATAGTAGAAACGACGGTGGCCGTGTTCTAAATGCAGAATTTAGGCCCTCATCTCCTCTTTTTCTTATCGTCTATATGTTTTTATCTCTCTTCTTTTTTTTCCTCTCCTGCTCGGCCTTAATTATATATGGTCCAAGTAGGTTTTAAGTTCATAAATATCTTGCCGTGATCCCATGACTCTGTTCCCTCCTTATCAGGCGGGATTCGTCATTTTACTTTGAATTGTTACTGGATTCGATGATATCGTTGATGGAGATAAGTTTGTTTCCTTTTTGGAATCAAACTCTTGGTGTACACGTACGTGGAATTAATGTTTTACGTGGATATGATCCTGTGTGTACTCATGGTACTTTCTTCATGAAGGTCATTGAATTAGTTGTCCACTATAGACTCATGATTTGGCTCTGTTCTCAGAAGCGCAGGATGGACTCGGGGGCACATACTTGTAGGCTAGGCGAGATTTTTCTTTTCATGCCCGATGGGAACAATGGGCTTCTGAAGAGGTTGGTGGGCTTCTATCTTAGACTACGAATCAAACCCACGAGTGGAATGAGCTTACTTTTGTTTCTCATCGGGCTTCGCTTAGAGCGCTTCCTGAGTTCAGCAATTTTTTCTTGCTTTCGTGGGGTGATTTTGGAGCCTGATCTCGGGAGCCGAGGCCCCTGGGTAGGTGGCCTCGAGAAGCCCGGACTCTTATGTTCGTGCCTAGGCTCGACCTGGTCGTTCCCAGCTTCATTCCTGATAGCTCCGAAGCCCGTCGGACCTTCCCTGCTCTTGTGGGGTAGCTTTAAGGTCTGCATGGGGTCTTATGAATGTTGACTATGGGCTTTGACTTGGGTTGGGATAATGGAAATTTTTTCTTTGAACCCTGGCCAAATTTTACCATTAACATATATATTAATAATGCATATAAATATATTATATATAATATTATATATATATATATAAATATATATATTTTTATTACATATATTATATTATATTATATATATATATATTAATAATACATATTAGTATATATATATATTAATAATACATATTAGTATATATATATATATATATTACATATATATTAAATATATTAGATTATATGTATTATTATAATATCTATATATATATATATATATTATTGTTGACCGGAAATTTGCTCGAGATGAGAAATTCCAGTTTAACACCCTCGAAACCACTACCACGAAAGCGGTGGCTGGGGTCGGTATCAGTGGTTCCCGACCTGTTTAAGAGAGAGAGAGACGAGTGGTAATAACGGTAAATGGGAGCTGTATTATTGATATATTGCTTTAAGATACAAATAACTCTTTTGTTTGCTCACAATCTCTCGGAGGAGTAGAGTGGTGGCAACTCGGTACCAGTCGAATAGTGGAGATGAAGGTGACCGTGTTTTGAAATCAAAATTTAGGCCTTCATTCTATGTGTATATCTGTTGTTTATGATTTTCTGTATGTCGCTCGATCTATTCTGTTGTCTCTCTGTGTTCATATATATATATCGTCCAAGTAGGTTTCAATTTTGTAAATACATTGCCGTGATCCCATGAATCCGTTCCCTTCTTATCAGACGGGATTTGTCATTTGAATTTGAATTGTTTCCAGATTCGATGATATGGTTGACGAAGAAAAGTTTGTTGCCTTATTTGAATTATACTCTTGACGTGCATGTGAACATTTCGTAGACACGATCCTGTGTGCACTCGTGCCATGAATCTTCATGGAGGTCATTCTGCCAGCCGTCTATTGCCCCGTGGAGCGAGGTAGACCCCTGTTCTAGCTCTGTTCCTGGGAGCTTAAGATGGATTTTCCTTGACCCGTGGGGGCCTAAGGTGTTCTTGTAGACCCTCCTGGAAGGTAGCTGGGGTCATGCAGACTTAAGCGTGATTCCTCCTTTATGCCCAGAAAGAACAACGGGCTTCTGGAGAGGTTGGCGGGCTTCTTTCAAATGTTTCTTGAGCTGGGAGACTTCCTCTGGCATTTACGGGGAGGTTGTGGAGCTCGACCTTAGAGCCGAGGTTCCCTGATAGATGGCCTGGAGAAGCTCGGGTTCCAGTGCTCTTGTGGGGGCTCGCGCTTGGCTTATCTTCTGGTAACTTTGAAGCCAAACCGGCCTTCCCTGCTCCTGCGGGGTGACTTTACGGTCTTTCTGGGCTTCATAAGTGTCGATTGTAGGTGGAAAATTTCTCTTTGACCCCTGGCCAAATTTCCCTATTAACAATTATATTATTATATTTAATAATATAATATAGTATATTGTTATATAATAAATAATATTCTAGATGTAAATATAATATATAATATAATTTATAATTTATTGGACATGATTGTAATTGTTTGAAAATTTAAAGGGCAAATTGGTCTTTTTGAAACTTGTCCCATGTCATGGCACAAGTTGTCCTAGGGTCTTGGGTGGGAAGGTTTTTGTGATTTTTGTCCCACATTGTTCTGTCCTGTCCTGTCATGTCCCATGCTAAGGACGCGCTAAACGTGGGACAAAAACAAATTGTCCCACGTTGTCTTGTCTTGTCTTGTCCCGCATACCAAACGCACCCATAGGGAATTGTGAGGGTGACGCCTTTAGGAATGCCATATTTATCCAGAATGCGGTTGACAGTAGAGTGGGTCAACAGTAGAGTCGGGGATAACCCTAGATTCAGAAGGAAGAAGCTTCTTTGAAGGAAGCTCAGCCATCGTAATTTGAACCTCCCCAGCGGCGTCGACCCTCTATCTTACGTCGGAATCTTCGTCAACTACGTTCAGAGGGTTGTCGGGTTGATTGGAGAAGTCGGAGCCTATCGAAACATTCCTACTGGAGCGACGGTGCTGGCGGACCGGGGAAGAGTCCTCATCGCTCGAGATTCCTCGTACCCGTTTCTGAGGAACCAAATTAGAGCCGCCGGTGCCCTCGACCATGGCTTCAATGCTGTTAGAGGAATTCGACATTGTTGAATGAAAAGAGCTTGAAGGTGGGTGAAAGGTAATTATGTGGTCGGAGAAGATAGTAAGAGAAAAGGGTTTTTGAAATTTTGAATATTTAAAGAAAGTGTGAAGATACGGATGATGAGCCTGTGATTAAATAGAGGTAGAATAGCTATTGACATCAGCAAAATCTTTGGTAAGATCGCCTCAAACCTGAGAGCGGCTGTAACGTAGCCGGACTATTTCGGGGAATGTACCAATCCGCCCACTTCACGTCACCTGAACAATTAATGAGAAAATTTCTCGAGATTCCCAATAATTACTTTGTAATGGAAAATTCCCTAAATAAATAGGGAATCTGACTCCAACCTCAACTCTACCTACAAGGTTCAAGTCATAGGGGACTTCTGTTAATAGTAAAAATTGGCTAGGGGTTAAAGAGAAATTTTTCACTCTCCTCGCCCTAATCAAAACCCAAATTCGATATTCATGAGACCTTGGGCAGACCATAAAACTACCCCACAGAAGCAGGGAAGGATCACCGGGCTTCAGAACTGTCAAGGATAAAGTTAGGCACGACCAGGTCGAGCCCACATGAGAATACTAGAATCTGGGCTTCTCGAGGCCACCTACCCAAGAACCTCGGTTCCTGGGGTCGGGCTCCAAAACCACCCCGTGAAAGCGAGAAAAGATCTTCGAGCTTAGAAAGCACTTGAAGCGAAGCCCGACACAAACAAAAGTGAGCTCCTTCCAGACCAAGGCTTCTGGAGGTTAGGTTTGCCTCGTAGACTAAGACAGAAGCCTACCAACCTCTCCAAAAGCCCGATGTCCCTGCTGGGCATGAAAGGAGAATCTACACTACCCCTAGTAAGTACCCACGAGTCCATCTTAAGCTTCTGATAACAGAACCAAAGCATGGGTTTACCTCGCTTTACAAGACAATGTGCAGCTAACCCGATAACCTCCATGAAGAATTATGCCATGAATACATACAAGAACATATCTACGTTATAACGAACATTAAATTCTGGATACGTGAAAGACAAGAGTTTGTTTCCAAAGAGGAAACAAATTTATCTCTACCAACGATAATCTTGAGTTTGTTATTTACTCGAAGTCAACGACTTTCAAATAGAGGATCCCGCTCGATAAGGAAGGAACAGGTTCAGAGAATCAATGAGGGAGATACACCCGTTCAAATTAATTTGGCCATGTATAAATATGCCTAAGTAATCCCAAGAACAGGACACGAACAAAAAGAAAAAAGAAAACAAAGAGAAAGAAGAAAGAATTAGGTCAAGCCTAAATTCTATGATCAGAACACGGCCATCACTGTATCTACTATTCAACAAGCATGAAATTTCCACCTTTCTATGTACCAGAGAGATTGTGAGTGTATATGAGAGATTCCTGTGTATCACAAGTGTTCTATAATAAAGCTCTCATTTGCTAGGGTCATTTAAACATTCGTTTCAATCTAAGCAGGTAAGGTGTCAAAGGTACCGACCCCGGCCACCACCTCCGTGGTAGTGGTCTCGAGGGTGTTAGTTGGAATTTCTCATCTTGAGCAAAATTCCCGTTAACAACCTTGGAGGATGTAGAGCTCGCAAACCACCCAGAGGATGATCCCGATATTCTAGATGATGAAGAGCAGAGCAGAGCAGGAAATGGGCCAGCGGGCATCTAGTGGATGAGCTAGAAGAGATACCCATCCGGATGAACGGCCCCTCGAAGGTCGTCAATGTTGGAGCTACCCTTGAATGGGAGTGAATGAGGGTCTGATCGGGCTCCTCAAAGAATTCAATGACATCTTTGCTAGGAGTCACGATGAGATGCCTGGAATCCAGATATCATTGGCTACTCACCGATTGGCATTAGATCCAACCTTCAAGCCTGTCAAGTAAAAAAGGCGTCACTTTAATGTCGAAAGAAATGCTGTGATTTAGGAAGAAGTGGACAAGTTAATCAGAGCAGGCTTTATCAAAGAGGCATGCTACCCCGAATGGATCGCCAATGTGGTCATGGTTATGAAGGCAAATGGGAAGTGGCGAATGTGTGTTGAATACTCCGACCTCAATCGGGCGTGTCTAAAAGACAGTTTTCCACTACCAAAGATCGATCAGTTGGTTGACTCCACATCCAAAAACAAGCTCCTAAGCATCATGGATGCATTCTCGGGTTACAACCAGATCATGATGCACCCTGCCTACCAAGACAAGACCAGCTACATCACCAGGCAGGGTCTGTACTGCTACAAGGTGATGCCATTTGGGCTTAAGAATGCCGAAGCTATATATCGGCGGTTGATCAATCGACTGTTCAAGCCCGAGATTTGAAGATCAATGGAAGTGTACATTGAAGACATGATTACCAGGTCACCGACCGTAGAAGGACATCAGGACAACCTTCGCAGAACTTTCATGATCCTAAGGGAAAACCAGATGAGATTGAACCCATCCAAATGTGCTTTCGGGGTAACTGCAGGAAATTTTTTGGGCTTCATGGTTCATATGAGAGGAATAGAGGCTAACCCAGAAAAGATCAAGGCCATCCTAGATTTAGAATTCCCCACGTCACTCAAATAGGTTCAGGTCTTGGCTGGGCAGATAACAGCTCTCAACAGGTTCATTTCTCGGTCCACCAATAAATGTCTCCCTTTCTTCAAAGCTATCAAGCAAGGAAGGAACATGAAATGGGATAGGGAGAGTGAGCAAGCTTTCCAAGCTTTGAAGAAGTATATGCCAAGCCTTTCGTTACCGGTTAAGCCAAATCCGGAAGAGGAACTACAAATCTTCTTGGCCGTTTCAAAAACTGTAGTGAGTGGGGCATTAGTAAAGAAATGTGGAGATAGAGTCCATCGACCTATCTACTACGTAAGTCACTCCCTGACCAAGCCAGAAAAAAATTATACCCTTTTGGAGAAGCTCACCTATGCCCTGGTGACCTCGGTAAGGAAGTTCCGCCTCTACTTTTAAGCTCACTCAATAGTAGTAGTGACAGACCAACCTCTTCGTTAATTTCTACAAAGGCTGGACGTGCCTGAAAGGCTAGTTTTATGGGCGCTGGAACTCACCCAATATGATATAAGGTATAAACCCTGGACTGTAATTAAAGCCCAGGCTTTGGCGGACTTTATGGCAGAGTCTCAGGGCCCCCAGGCCAAGCGACCTCTGTAGCGACGAATATAGCTCCTGAAAAGATTCGAGAGTCCGACGACTGGCCGGTAGGCTGGAAATCATGGATCCTCTACACTGATGGAGCATCTCGATAAGCTGGGGAAGGAGTTGGCATAATCCTGATAAACCTAGAGGGGTCTGAGTGTTGCCACTACTTCAGATTCGAATTTAAGGCCGCTAACAATGAAGCAGAGTATGAAGCCATCCTAACCGGGATGAAGGTGGCCATCGAGCTCAGGGTCGATTACCTTTTGGTCAAAAGGGCCTAATTACTTATAGTCAATCAGGTTTCTAGAGACTATCAGGCCAAAGAGGATAACATGATTGCGTACTTAAAGCTAGTTCAGTTACTTAAGAATGTATTCAAGGGATTTAAGATCGAATAGGTGCCTTGACAACAGAATCATCGAGCTGACGTTCTAGCAAAGATAGCTACGAATGGTGTCAAGGCCTTACCACAGGGAGTCCCTCTCTAAGTAATCTCCCTACCAAGCATAGTAACAAGCTAGGAGTGTTACACTCTGGATCGACAGCCATGCTGGATGAACCAGATAGCGGCTTATCTCCAAGAAAAAAGGATTCCCGAGGAGCCCGACCAAGCTAGAAGAATTAAGAGGCTCTCAGTCTAATATTTCCTGCTAGATGGCTAGCTCTACAGTAGAGGCAGATCCTTTCCCCTACTGCGTTGTTTGCACCCTGATGATGCCAAATGGGCATTCAGAGAGGTTCATTTTAGGGGGTGCAGGAACCACGTTGGTGGTGAAGCTCTGGCATATCAGGTACACCATATGGGGTATTACTGGCCAACTATCCATCAAGATGCAAAGAGCTTTGTTCAATCATTTGAACCATGTCAGAAGACCTCCAACTTGAGCCATCTCCTACCAGAGCGTTTGTCATCTCTCATTTCACCTTACCCCCTTGCTATGTGGGGAGTCAACCTGATCGGTCCACTTCCAATCGCTGATGGACAAGCCAAACATGCTATTATGGAAATCGACTATTTCACTAGATGGGTCGAAGCCGGACCACTCTCCCAGATATCGGAGGAGAATATGATAAGGTTCATCAAAAACAATGTAGTTTGCAGGTTCGGGACCCCTCTTATCGTTATAGCTAACCTTAGAAAGCAGTTTGATAATGGTCGATTCAAGGACTTTTGCAAAGGCTTGGAAATCGAGCTTAGGTTCACCTCAGTAGCCCACCCGCAGACTAATGGGCTAGTGGAATCCACCAATAAAACTATCAAGAACCTGTTAAAAAAAGGTTACAGCAGAACAAGGGCAGTTGGGCTGAGGAGCTTCTCGAGGTCCTCTAGGCTTACTATACTACAAGAAAAATAACCACTGGGAAACACCCTATTCTTTAACCTTCAGGTTAGAAGCAGTTCTTCCCATCGAGCACAAACTAACCTCCTACAAAGTTCAACATGTTTTGCTTGGAAGCAATGGGGATAAGCTCCGAGCTAGCCTAGATCTCTTAGAAGAGAAGCAAGATCTGGTAGCAGAGAAAGTATCGATTTACCAGAGCAAGATGTACTTTAACAGGAGAGTTAAAGCTCGAAACTTAAAGGAAGGGGACCTAGTTCTTCAAAAAGTAACCTTGAATACTAGGAATAGGTCGGATGGGTCATGGGCCCAAACTGGGAAGGACCTTATTTGGTAAAGACAGTGGTCCGTAACGGTGCATATAAGCTCCAGGACATGGATGGCTGGTCAATCGATCACACCTGGAATGCAGATCATCTGAGGAAGTATTACCCTTAGACATGGGACTCGTGAACAGACTACCTCCATTTAAGTTTCAGTAGAATTTCCAACAACAATGTACTCTATTTTTTTTATCAATAAAGTCTACTATCTCTATCTTCGATTGTACTGTACAATAATTTATCCATATTCAACTTGGGTCTATAAGGGTAAGTCCGACATAATCATCTCAAAACCAAGGATTAGCCGGGGAAGCCCTTGTGTTGTCCTTGATGCCTCGGCTGGGCACCACCCCTCTTTAAGAAGGGTTAAAGTATGAGAGCATAGTTGCCATCCAGATCACAAGACCAGGAAATAGCTAGATATCCTTCATGATGCCTTGGTCAGGCAACCACCCCTAAGAAGGGTCTGAGTATAAGAGCATAAGAGCATAGTTGCCATACAGAACACAAGACCAAGAAATAGCTAAATAGCCCTCTTGATGCCTTGGTCAGGCTACCACCCCCAATAAGGATATGACTATAAGAGCATAAATGCAACCTATATCACAAGACCAGAAAATAGCTAGATATCCCTTCTTATATCTTGGTTGGGCTACCACCCCCAAGAAGGACCTGAGTGCAAGAGCATAGTTGCCATCAAAATCTGAAGAACAGGAAATAGCTAGATAGCACGCCTGATGCCTTGGTTAGGCTTTCACCCCCAAGAAGGGTCTTAGTGTAAGAGCATAGTTGCCATTCAGACCACATGACTAGAAAATAGCTAGAAAGCCCTCCAACTTAAACTCTAATGTTCCAGTTATTATTGTCTACTAATCTTCCATGTGTATATGATTGCTTGCTATGACAGGTACAAACTAGCCCATAATCACATAACGGGACTATTCACCAGAGTCATTGAGCTACGAGTTTCTGCTGAGAATGGAGAGCTCGAGCTAGCTCCCTACTTTCACACTTAAACAAAGTTTTATATCTTATTATCTCTGCCAGGATTTGAGTAATTCAAGTTATCTCAGAGGTCGCGTCTAGGTCGGGATCATGAATGAAGCAAGAGGATGTCAAAAAAATCAAAATTCATTGAAGTAAGCACGAATGGAATCTAATGCCAGTTTCATTATTGAAATGAGAGCCTATCCCTTAGAAAGGCTACAGTTATCAAGCAGGGAGCCCAACCTCCAGTTCCGAGCTACATAAACTGAAAAAATTAAGATTAAAAAGCTAAATATGGCATGAATAGAGTGGGGAGCCCACCCCTATTTCTGGCCTGCAAAAACAAGTTGTGAATAAATTGTATCAGACTCCTGTTTCCTATTGATCCCTTTCTACTGCTCCCCCTGCCTAGTGGACCTCACCCCCTTCTTCTCTTGTCTCTCCCTCAGGTAGTTGCTCACCATGGCCACCTTCGCCCACTACCCCCTCCTCCAGGGGATCCTCCACCGCCTGCTACTCACGGGTTTTCCTCCAAAACCTTATTAACCACTGCCATTACCTCAGGAGAAATGGATGTATCAAGAAGGGTGTCAATTGACTCCATCCCGCTCTTCCCGACCTTCGGCTCTCATTTAGAAGATTCTTTAAGGGTGCCTTGGTTTCTTGTTGGCTTCATTCAGGCTCCGCAGGCTGAAACCCCCTTGAGGACTCCCCGGGACTAGATGCCAGGAAGGTTGCAGTAGGTGGAGGAAGGTTAGGCATAGCTGGTTGCTTCTCGACTACAATCACGCTAGAAAGAGTTGCTTTATCACTTTCAGGGTGAGACATCAATGCAACCTTGGCCATTACCTTCTCCCTATCCTATCCAGCTATGACAGAGAGGTCGAAGGGAGGAGGAAGAGCTTCTGTGACCATGTAGGAAGCATAAAAGTATCCATCGTTGAAGGAGGCATCTACCTCGGCCTGAAGCTTGGCTACATAGGCTTGCAGAACTTGGTTTTTGATGTCCAACGCCTTTGCTTCTTCCTTCCAAGAATCCCTCTGCTTAGCTGACATTCAGACTGAAGGGTTTCTAAGTCAAGGGATCTCTTTGTCCTTTCATGGTCACACTGGAGCTAGACTAACTCTGCCTCTATCCCCTTCTAGCTAGAGGCCATCTCTTGAACCAAGTCTTGAGCCCGCATAAACAATTTTGTGACCCGTGTGTAGGTTTTAGATTGTATTGGCATTAATTCCATATCAAAATGATGTTTACTTGTGAGGATTTAGTTGTTTCGATTCATGATGATTCAAGCTTCAAAGAAGAAGGAACAACTAGTCAAAGTAAGTTCAAAGTCTTCAAAGAGAAATGATGCAATATGGTTCTACAAAGGTATACTAAGACCTTATCTTTCTCTTACAAGGCTTAGGCACACACACACAATTCATACATCTGTGTCCCTGCATCATTGTGCACCATTATAAGCACACACATACAATTCATTTATATATGTCCCTGCATCGTTATGCACCATGTATAACACATTCACACACTTGAAGATGAATACTCATGCATTGGTATGGAAATAACATGTTTTGGAAAAAGAATGATTGGAGACTATCTCTATGTAGTTTGCATTCTAGTGTGAATTGTGTTTGTATGTGTATTTGTTTGTATAACATGGATATTGAATTTGAATTTAGACTTAAATCAATCTTGATTGAGTTTCGGTCATTTCGGTTACTCATACTATTGATTGCAAGTTATATGTCAAAAGATACTACATTTTCAACTCATGTTGCATACATTGTCTTCGTCTTTGTATATCGAGTCAAATTATTATTTTATGGGTTGAGTATCTTATATGTCTATGTCCGTGAGAAAGTGATGGTTGGTAATCCGCAAACGGATTCAAATTCCGAGTTCGAAACCCAAAGAACGGTAGAAGAACGAGAGAGGAGTGCAAGGGAGTTGCACCATGGCCAAAGGCCATCAAGTGGTGCAAGCCCGAGATGGCGCGTGGCCATCTTGGCCGCAACTCCTTGCTGCCCCCGAGATTCCCACACGCCATCTAGGGGAAGCATTCTCAAAGGGCATTTTGGTCCTTTTGCTTCTATTCTTTCCCTCTCCTTTATATTTCCCTTCCCTCTCACATTTCATTCCAAGAAGAAATTTAAAACTTGAGTGCATAATTTTCTCTCTATATTTTCTCACATTCCAAACACTATAACTTCTTCATTTGAACTCCGATTTGAGTGATTCAAAGTTGAGAGTGTTTGTTTATTAATCCTCCATCTTTTCTCCTAAGGTTTGAGTTAGTTTTATTGTGTTTTTGGAGTCTAAACTCACAAAAACGGGACTATACCAAAATCAACTAAGGTATTGATTTTCTCTCAAAGTTTTCTTTTAAAACTTGGTCAATTGCCTTGGGTTTTCTTCTTCAACATATATATGTGTCTTGTGATAGTTTTGATTTGAGTTTTGAACTCATTTAAAGCTAGATTAAGTTTCAATTGAAATCTCACATGTTGAGTTAGGTTTTGATTTTGCCTATGTTTTCACATGTTTGGGATTGTATTGTGCTAGCTTTGATTCTAGGACAATTTTATGATCTTTGATTAATTGATTTTGTGAAAAATAGTTCCTCACATGTATTAGGCTCTATTTGGCCAAAATCTCACAATGATACATGTGTTTTGTTGAATCTGTGAATAGGAATATACTCTAGAACTTTAGCTTTAATCTAAATGACTTTGTCATATGATTTTAGCATGTTTTTGGTTTATGAGATTTAAACTTGATTATGTATTAACTGAACATATCTTGTGATTCAAGTTTTAGATCTATGCATGTATCTAGGTTGTAATTAATATTGAACATATCTTACATGATCTAGATAGATTAAACATGCACGATTGACTAGACTACATTTGTTCTGTGCATTCATGCTCATGTCTAGTATTTTCCATAGGATGTGTTGATCATAACATTCTATGTTGCATGCTTGTTTGCGTTTTGCATTCATGATCATCTAGATGCCTTGTGAGAAGGAAGTCTTGACAATAGGTGTGAGACTTATGTTATTGAGCAAGAAAGTCTTGGCAAGAGGTGGGAGACCTTGGATTGTTAAGCAAAGAAGTCTTGACTACAGGCGGGAGGACTCGGATAGTTGAGCAAGAAGTCTTGCCTTGGGTCGTGAGGATCCAAAAGGGTGAGCAAGGAAGTTTTGAATAGAGTCGGGAGGACTCGGATAGTTGAGCAAGAAGTCTTGCCTTGGGTCGTGAGGATCCGTAAAGGTGAGCGAGGAAGTCTTGAAAAGAGGTGTGAGGCCTCAGATTGTTGAGCAAGAGGGCGACATCTTCATGAGTAGGATGAGAGTGTAGTTTCTAAGTGAAGGGGTTACTTGAGAGATTGTACTTGTCTTATCTACTAGTGGATTTTGCTTGCCGGTGGTTGCTAACCCGTTGATGTTTCCTCTTCGGAGGTTTACCACGTTATATCTTGTGTCAACTTTTCTCTATCTCTATCTCTCTTATATTTGTATTTGTTATTTGAATACTATGGATAGAAATCTTTATGTAAGTTGACTTCCTTTCTATAATATAGATTGTGTATGTGTTATGATTACTTGTTTGTATCACACTTTACTTGTTTTATATATTGATTAAGTTTCTTTAATTGATATTGTTGACGGGAAATTTGCTCCAGATGAGAAATTCCTGTTAACACCCTCGAGACCACTACCATGAAAGTGGTGGCCGGGGTCGGTACCGTTGGTTCCCGACCTAGTTAAGAGATAGACGAGTGGCTGAAACATAATAACAGTAAATGGGAGCTTTTTTATTGATATATTGCTTTAAGATACAAATAACTCTCTTGTTTGCTCACAGTCTCTCGGAGGCCCTCCTTTTACGTGTATATCTGTTGTTTATGATTTTCTGTCTCTGTTTTTCGTCTTTCTTCCTTTCTGTTTCTCTCTACCATGCTTGGCTTCATACACACACACACACACACACACACACACACACACACACACACACATATATATATATATATATATATATATATCGTCCAAGTAGGTTGGTTCGTGAATACATTACCGTGATCCCATGAATTTGTTCCCTCCTTATCAAGCGAGATTCGTCATTTGAATTTGAATTGTTACGGGATTTGATGATATCGTTGACGGAGATAATTTAATCCCTTATTTGAATCAAACTCTTGACGTGCATGTAAATATTACGTGGAGACGATCATGTGTGTACTCGTGCCATGAATCTTTATGGAGGTTACCCTACCAGCTGCCTGTTGCCCAGTATTGCGAGGTAGATCCCTGCTCTGGCTCTGTTCTTAAAAGCTTAAGATGGATTTTCCCTGACCTTTGGGGGCTTCAGGTACTCTTATAGACCCTCATAGGAGGTAGCTAGGGTTGTGTAGATTTAGGCGTGATTCTTCCTTTATGTCAAGCAAGGATAGCGGGTTCTAAAGAGGTTGGCGGGCTTCTTTCAAAGCTCTCTTGAGCTCAGAGACTTCCCCTGGCATCTACGCGGCGGTTATGAAGCTCGACCTCAGAGCCGAGGTTCCCCGATAGATGGCCTGGAGAAGCCCGACTTCCAGTACTCTTATAGGGGCTTATCCCGGTCGTGCCTGGCTTGTCTTCTGGTAGCTTTGAAGCTGAACCGGCCTTCCCTGCTCCTGTACGGTGGCTTTACGGTCTTTCCAGGCTTTATGATTGTTGATTATGGGTGGAAAATTTCTCTTTGACCCCTGGTCAAATTTCACTATTAACAGAAGTCCCATCTGACTTGAACACCGATGGTAGAGTTAGGGTTGGAGTCAGATTTCTTGTTTAATTGAGAAAGATTTTCGCCATAAATATAATTAATGAGAGTAAAATTTTCTCATTAATTACCCAACACTTTGAATTTGAAACTGAGTGTTATTTGAAGAAAAATGGCTGCAACACGGCTCCAGGTGATCTTCCCGAGGATATCGCCTACAAACCTCTATTTAAGCCCGGCCAGACCGTCACTTTCTTCATACTTCCTCAAATATTCAAACTTTCAAATTTCTTCTTCCCTGCTTTCTTTGTCTCTATCTTCTTCTTGCTTTCTCATCTCTCTTGCCCATCAATGTCGACTTCCACAGATAGTGTTGATGTGTTGGTGGAGGGCTCATGGGGCCCTAACCAAGCTCCTCTTAAGCGGGTGCGAGGGATTTCAAGCAACGAGAAATGTTCCCCCCTCCGCCAACGCTGTCGTTCTAACAGGAAATCTTCTATCAGCTCTGGCTTTTCGAACCAGCCTGACAATCCTCTGAACCTAGTCGACAAAGACTTTGACATCAGGGAGAGATTAGATACGGTCAGGAGGTCTCAGGTCTCAGTGGCAGAGCTTCCTCCAGTGATAACCCTTCCTTTTGAACCTAGAGTCATCCCCGACTCTACTGTCGACCCTCAGTCGATCGGCCGTCTATGGGACAAGTATGGTAGTTCTGATACTGTTTCTCTAACTGTCCCCCATCGGAACTACAATGTTTTTAGCCTGCCCCAAAAGAGTGCTTCCTATCCACGTCGTGGCTTTTGAGAGCTGGGTGAGGCTCCCTCTTCACCCTACCCTTTGACGGGCTCTTAATGCCCTTCATCTGGCTCCGCTTCAACTGATGCCTGGCTTCTGGAGGACTCTAATCAGCTTTCTGGTATTATAGAGGGAGCAATACGAGCTGAGCAGCATAACGAAGGAGCCTGGGGCTGAGTAGCTCACCTTCATTTTCCAGATCGGTAGCCTGACAGGAGTCCCACGAGGCCAATTCTTTGCCAAGGCTAAGAATAGGATCAATTTAATCATCCCCGGGGCTTCAAAGAAGGACTCTGCTTGGAAAGAAGAATGGGTATTGGTGGGGAGAGACTGGGGGAGCTCTGTCTTCACCGGCGGGTATGAGCTCGAGGTTTCCACTGCCTTTAGTGACAAACCCACCTGGGGTCGAGATTCTTTGCCTTATGAGTCTGAAGTCGTGCTGAAGACCATCCTAGCTGGGAACTACTTGAATCTGAAGTTTTCGACCGCCGACCCCTTCGATCCCCGTAGGGTAAACAGGTACCTGCGAATATCTAGTGCTACCCCTTGTAAGTATCTCGATCTATCTTGTTTTTTCTTTTTTTCTTTTTTCTTTTTTCTTTTTTATTGAAGGGTTCAATTCTGATGATCTTGATTCCTTTCTCTAACAGTGTTTGTTGTTGCTCCAGCTTCTCGAGAGGCCCGACAAGATGGGATACCTCATCCTCCTTCTAAATTATCCTCGGAGCTCTCCCGGCTATTCAGAAGAAAGGGGGGTCAACCACTAAGGTAGCTGCCCTATTCGTTCCTTTTCCCTCTCCTTCCCAACTGAAGTCCAATATGGCTCTTCTGGCATCTCGGGCTGAGAAGACTCTAAACCAAGAAAGGTCTGCTTCCCAAGTCGTCAATAAGTCTGTTCCTGCCCCTCATCTAGTTGTTACTGCTCCAAACGATGCCCCCCCGAGTCCCACTACCCCTCTCTACAGATCTGGTTGTATCCCGGGTAGTCGAGGTTCCCAGGGAGCCTGATGCCAATTTTTCTGAGGTCGCCCCTTCTCGCCCTAACCAGCAATCGATTTTGGTGGGTCAGGACGAGGTCCTGAAGCAATTTGTCTCATCTTGTCCAAGCGGCGGGCTTTCTAGGATGACCGTGATGCCAGAGGACATCTTGATCACCAAAGGGTCCGCCCTTCTAGCAGAGGTAATTGTCGCTTTAACTTCTTTATTCAGCTGCTTGACTTGTCATTTTCTAACATGATTTTCCTTTAAAGGCTTTCAAGTTTTAGGTGGCCATGGGGCATCAGGTAGCCTTCCTCCTTGATCGGGCAACCAAGGCTGAGGCTGAAGCTGAGGAAGCCATAGGGTTACTTGCGTGGGCTCAGACCCTAGTCCAGGAGTTTACCTACACCTAACAAGGGATTGAGACATAGCTAGCTGAGCTTCAATACAATCATGAGAGGCTGAAGCGGGCTTTTGATCTAGAGACTCTTAGATCGAAGCGGCAGGCTAGCCAGCGAGATGACTGGTAGGGAGAGGCGAATGCCCGAGATGCTGAGAACCAAACCTTGCAGGCTTGAATTACCCAGCTCCAAGCCGAAGTGGAAGACTTCTTTAGCGGGAGGTATTTCTATGCCTCCTATCAGGTTGTAGAGGCTCTTCCTCCCCTATTAGATCTCTCCAGCATAGCTGGCTGAGATAGAGAAGAGGTTATGTAGCAGGCTGCAGAGATGTCTCGCCCCAAAACTGATGGAGCTTGTTCTACCAGGGAGGGAGCTGAAAAGCAGTTGGAGGTGCCATATCTGCCTCCCCTTATTCCAATATTTCCAGCATCTGGTCCCGGTGAATCCTCGAAGGGGGTTCACAATGAGGAGCTGGAAGAAGGCTTTGCTGAAGCCCGAGATCCCCCTACAGTGCTTTCAGAAATAGAGTCAACAGAAGGCGGGAATGTGCCTGAGTCAGTGACCAGCCTTCTTGATGCAACTATACAGCTTGAAGTTATGGTTGTGATCAATGAAATCGTGGAGGAGGATTCTACTGACCCAGAGGCAACAGGGGCTGATCCCTAGGAGGAGGCGGCTGAGGCTGCTGATTCAACTGACCAGGACGAGCCGCGACCAGAGATGAGAGTAGAGGGTGAGGTTTATTCTGTGGAGGAGGAGAAGGAGGAGGAGGCTGGAGGTCCTCAGGAAGATGAAGAAGCTTGAGTTATTTCTTATGTAATCTATTTTGATTGCCCGAAAAAGGGGTTGGGCATCCCATCTTCAACTGTGTTTGATCATTTATTAATTTTCTTTTGTAGCCCAGAACCAGAGATTGGGCCCCCCTTGCTTGTTGTATCCTTGTTGGGGAATAGGCTCCTTACTTGATAATAAAATTTTAATCTCAAGTCTAACTCTGGCTTGTATGTACTTGTTCTGTCTTCCTCTAGGTCCAACTTTTATATCGAAACGAGCTATCTTTGGGGGAAAAAACAAGATAAGAAAAAAAAGGTCATTAGCATTGAGTCCTTATACTAATGAAACTCCTAGCTCAACTTCTTCAGCTGACAGTCCCCTTGTTTGATTGTGGGGCTGCTGTAGTAAGTAACCATGTATCAAGGAGAACTAGTGAAATAACAAGAGGATTTAGAGTTTAAGTAAATCAAGCACTCTATCCCCGAGCTCTTTTGGGGGGCTGTAGCCCAAGTAGAACATTAAGTAAAGATCTGTTTAGCCCTCTTCTTAGGCTCGGGATCATAAGGGCTTCCGTGCTTTGAAGCTTGATTCCTTCGTAGGGGGAACTGTAGCCTGACCAAGGCATCAAGATGGCTATCTAGCTATTTCCTGGTCTTGAAATCCTGAGTGCAACTATGCTCTTACACTCAGATCCTTCTTGGGGGTGGTAGCCCGACCAAAGTATCAAGAGGGCTATCTAGCTATTTCATGGTCTTGAGATCTGGATGGCAACTATGCTCATACACTCAGATCCTTCTTTGGGGTGGTATCCCGACCAAGGCATAAGGAGGGTTATCTAGCCATTTCCTGGTCTCGAGATCTGGATGACGACTATTCTCTTACACTCAGATCATTCATTGGGGTGGTAACCCGACCAAGGCATCATGAGGGCTATCTAGCTATTTCCTGGTCTTGAGATTTGAATGGCAACTATGCTCTTACACTCAGATCCTTCTTGGGGTGGTGCCTGACCAAGGCATCAGGAGGGATATCTAGCTATTTCTTGGTCTCAAGATCTTACATGGCAACTATGCTCTTACACTCAGATCCTTGTTGGCAGGGGGTGGTGCACGGCCGAAGCATCAGAAGTAGCGAGTGGTCTTCCCCGGCTTACCCCTGGTCTTGAGGCGATAATGTAGAAACTTTCCATGTAGACCCAAATCATTGTAGGACATAGTTGAAGAAGAAGTAAACAGGAAAAGGCAAGCTTTATTGATATGGAAGATGGAGTACAATACTATCAGAAAAAATGAAAGAAGCTAGTCGGAGGTTTCCTGCTCTTGAGTCCCCTGTTCAAGTGTAGAATTTCCTCAGGTGATTCGCATTCCAAGTATGGTCGATGTGTCAACCATCCATATCCTCGAGCTTGTATAACCTATTACGGATCACCATCTTTATTAGGTAGCGTCCTTCCCAGTTGGGCCCTAAGACCCCGTCTGACCTCTTTATAGTGTTCAACGCCACTTTCGTAAGGACCAGATCCCCTTCTTTGAAACTTTGGGTTTTAACCCTCTTGTTGAAGTACCTGGCAATCCTGCCATGGTAGATTTCTACCTTTTCAACTATTCGATCTTGCTTTTCTTCCAAGAGGTCCAAGCTAGCTTAGAGCTTGCTTTCATTGCTCCCCGGTTCAAATCGTTAGACTCTAAAGGAGGTCAACTTGTGCTCTATAGGTAGGACTACTCCAACCTCGAAGGCCAGCGAGCACGACGTTTCCCCTGTAGCTGTTCTCCCTGTAGTGCGGTAAGCCCAGATGACCCCGGGAAGCTCTTCTACCCATCTGCCTTTCTTTTGTTGTTGCTTTTTCTTCAACAACTTCTTGATGGTTTTGTTCGTGGATTCTACCAAACCATTGGTCTGAGGGTGGGCTACAGAAGCAAATTGAAGGTAGATTCCCAAACGTTGGCAGAAATCTTTGAATCGACCATTGTCGAACTATTTTCTGAGGTCGGTTATGATGGTAAAAATGGTTCTGAACCTGCAAACTACATTGGTCTTAATGAACCTTGTTGTGCTCTCTTCCGATATCTAGGACAGTCATCTGGCTTCAACCCATCTTGTAAAGTAATCAATCGCTACGATAGCATGCTTAGCCTGTCCTGGAGCTGTAGGAAGCGGTCCAATCAAATCGACTCCCCATATAGCAAATGTGTATGGCGAGCTAAGGGACGACAAACGCTCCGGAGGAAGGTGACTCAAATTTACGGCGTTCTGGCATGCCTCACAGGTTTGCACCAAGTTCTTAGCATCTTGATGGATGGTCGGCCAGTAATACCCCATGTGGAGAACCTGATATGCCAATGCCTCTCCACCAATATGGTTCCCGCATTCCCCGGAATGAACCTCTCTCAAAGTCCACTTGGCATCTTCTAGGTGTAGACATCGAAATAGAGGAAGGGATTTTTCCCTTCGGTATAAATGACCATCCACCATACAATACCGGACCGAGAGCCTTTTAACCCTCCTAGCTTGGTCTGGCTCCCCCGAGGAGTTTCCTGTCCTGTAGATATTCTGCTATTGGATCCATCCAGCATGGCTATCGGTCCAAGGTATAAGCTTCCTTACCAGTCAAAATGCTAGGTAGGGGGATTACTTGAAGAGGGACTCCGTGAGGTAGGGGCTGCCATTACTTGAAAAGGGACTCCCCGAAAACTTGGTTCACCATGAGTGAAGAGTCGCTCTTGATATTCAGGTAACCAACCCCGAGCTCTATGGCAGCTGTTATCCCAACTAGCAGGGCTTCGTATTCCGCTTCATTGTTCGTGGGTTTAAATTCGAACCTGAAGCAATGGCAGGACTTAATTCCTTTATGGTCGATGAGGACTATGCCCGCTCCTCCCCCGAACTGTCCAAAAGCTTCATCAGTGTAGAGAGTCCATGAATCGTAGCCTTCAGGCCAGTTGTCAAATTCTGGAATCCTCTCAAGGGTGACATCTGTTACCGCGGGGGTTGCCTTATCTGAAGGTACTTAAAGCTCGGCTACAAAGTCAGCTAGTGCTTGAGCTTTTATTGTGGTCCTAGGCTTATAGTTTAAATCGAACTGGGTAAGCTCTAGGGCCCATTGAACTAGCCTTCCAGAAACATCCCGCCCTTACAAGAACTGACGGAGGGGTTGGTCTGTCACCACTGCTACTGAATGAGCATGAAAGTAAGGACGGAGTTTCCTTGCTGAGGTCACCAAGGCATAAGTGAGCTTCTTCAGCAGAGTATAGTTCTTTTCAGGTTTGGTTAGAGCGCGACTCATATAGTAGATAGGTCGCTGGATTCTATCCTAGTATTTCTTGACCAAGGCCCTACTTACAGCGGTTTCTGAAACGACCAAGTATATTTGGAGCTCTTTTCCAGGATTTGGCTTGACCAGCAGTGGAGGGCTTGTTAGGTATCTTTTCAAAGCTTGGAAAGCATGTTCGCTCTCCTGATCCCACTTCATGTTTCTTCCCTGCTTGATAGCTTTGAAGAATGGTAGGCACTTATCGGTAGACTAGGAGATGAACCTGTTGAGCGCTGCTACCTGACCGGTCAAGGCTTGAAGCTGTTTAGAAAATGTGGGGGATTCTAGATCCAGGATAGCCATGATTTTTTCTAGGTTAGCCTCTATGCCTCTCATGGACCATGAAGCCCAGAAACCTCCCCGCAGTTACCCCAAAGGTGCATTTGGATGGGTTCAACCTTATCTAGTTTTCCCTTAGGATCATAAAGGTCCTACGAAGGTCGTCCAGATGGCCTTCCGAGGTCGAAGATTTAGTGATCATATCATCGATATACACCTCCATCGACCTTTCAATTTCGGGCTTGAACAAACGGTTGACTAACCACTGGTAAGTAGCTCCAACATTTTTGAGCCCGAAAGGCATCACCTTATAGCAGTATAGGCCTTGCGCAGTGATGAAGCTGGTCTTTTCTTGGTCCGTTGGATGCTTAATAATCTGATTGTAGCAAGAAAAAACGTCCATAAAGCTCTGGAGCTTGTTCCCGGAGGTGGAATCGACCAACTGATCAATTTTTGATAAACTTTTATTATCAAGTAAGGGAGCCTATCCCCCAACAAGGCTACTACAAGCAAAGGGGCCCAATCCCTGGTTCCAGGCTATAAAGGAAAAATGATAATAGATCAAACACAGTTGAAGATGGGATGCCCACCCTATTTTCTAGGCATTCAAAATAAATCACATGGAAGAGAACTCAAGCTTCTTCGTCTTTTCGAGGGCTTTCAACCTCTTCCTCCACAGAATGGACCTCGCCTCCCTGCTCTACTCTCCAGTCGCGACTCATCCTGATCAGCTACATCTACCGCTTCCGCCACTTCCTCCTAGGGATCAACCCCGGCTGCCTCAAGGTCAACAGGATCTTCCTCCACGATTTCATCGATCACCGCCATAACTTCAGATGATATAGCTGCATCAAGAAGACTGGTCACCGACTAAGGCACGTTCCCGCCTTCTGTTGACTCCATTCCTGAGAGCACTGCGAGGGGATCTTGGGCTTCAATAAGGTCTCCTTCTAGCTTCTCGATGTGAACCCCTTTTGAGTATTCACAGGGACCAGATACTGGAAAGGCTAGAACAAGAGGAGGCAGATCTGGCACCTCTTACTTCTTCCCAGCTCCCTCCCTAGAAGGGCCAGCTCCATCTGATTCAGGCGAGAAATCTCCGCAGCCTGTATCATGACCTTGCTCTATCCCAGCCGCCAATGCAGGAGAGATTGAATGTAGGAGGGAGAGCCTCTGCAACCTGATAGGAGGTATAGAAATACTCCTCTCTAAAAGTGGCTTCCACTTCGGCTTGGAGCAGGGTAATTCGAGCCTGCAAGTTTTGGTTTTCAGCATCTAGGGCCTTTCCCTTTTCCCTCAAATCATCCAGCTGGCTAGCCCACCACTTCGACCAGAGAGTCTCCTGATCAAAATTTCGCTTCAGCCTCTCATGATTGCAATGAAGCTCAGCTAGCTGTATCTCCATTCCTTGTTGGCTGGAGGTCATATCTTGGACTAGGGTCTAAGCCCACGCAAGCAACCCCATGGCTCGCTCAGCTTCTGCCTCGGCCTTGGCTGCCCGATCACAGAGGAAGGCTACCTGATTCCCCATGGCCACCTGAAACTTGAAAGCCTGTAAAGGAAAATCATGTTAAAAATGAAAAGTCAAGCAGCTCAATGAAGAAGTAAAAGCGACAATTACCTCGGCTAAAGGGCGGACCCTTTGGTGACCAAGATGTCCACTGGCATCGCGGTCATCCTAGAAAGCCCACCGCCTGGACAAGATGTGAAAAAATTGCTTCAGGACCTAGTTCTGATCCACCAAGCTCGATTGCTCATGGGGGCGAGAAGGAGAGACCTCAAAAAAATCGGTATCGGGCTCCCTAGGAACCTTGACTACCCCGGATACAATCGGAACTATAGAGAGGGATAGCAGGGCTCGGGGGGCATTGTCTGTAGCAGTAACTATTGGAGGAGGGGCATGAACAGACTTATTGATGACTTGGGAAGCAGACCATCCTCGGTTTAGAGCCTACGCAGCCAGAGATGCCAGAAGAGCCATCTTTAACTTCACCTGGGAATGAGAGGGGGAAGGAATGAACAGGGCAGCTACCTTAGTGTCTGACCCCTTATTCTTCAAAACAGTCAGGAGAGCTCCTGGGAAGATCTAGAAGGAGGAAGAGGTATCCCAGCTTGTCGGGCTTCGCGAGAAGCTGAAGCAACAACAAACACTGTTAGAGAAAAGAATCAAAATCATCAAAACTGAACCCTCCAATAATAATTAAAAAAAAACAAGGATAGATCGAGATACTCATGAGGGGTAGCACCGGATATCCGCAGGTACCTGTTTACCCTACGGGGATCGAAGGGGTCAGCGGTCGAAAACTTTAGATTCAAATAGTTCCGAGCTAGGATGGTCTTCAGCACCGTTTCAGACTCAATGGGTAAGGAATCCTGACCCCAAGTGGGTTTGTCACTAAAGGCGGTGTAAACCTCGAGCTTATTCTCGCCTAGAAGACGGAGCTCCCCCAGCCTCCCCCCACCAATACCCATTCTTCTTTCCAAGAGGGGTCCTTCTTTGAAGACCTAGGGATGATAAAATTGAGCCTATTCTTAGCCTTGGCATAGAATTGGCCTTTTGGGACTCCTACCAGGCTACCGATTTAGAAAAGGAAGGCGAACTCCTCAGCCCCGGGCTCTCTGGTTATACCGCTCAGCTCGTATTGCTCCCTCAACAATACCAGAAAGCCGATTAGATGCCTCCAAAAGCTAGGCATCAGTTGAAGCAGAGCTAGCTGAAGAGCATTGAGAGCCCGCCGTAGGGTTGGGTGAAGAGGGAGCCTCACCCCGCTCTTAAAAGCTGCGACGTGGATAGGAAGCACTCTTTTGGGCAGGCTAAAAACATTGTAGTTCCGATGAGGGATAGTCAGAGAAACATTGTCAAGAATACCATACTTGTCTTGTAAACGGCCGATCGACTTAGGGTCAACAATAGAGTCGGGGATGACCCTAGTTTTAAAAGGAAGGGTTATCACTGGAGGAAGCTCCGCCACTATGACTTGAGCCCTCCCGATCATATCTAATCTCTCCCCGACGTTATAGTCTTCATCGACTGGGTTCAGAGGATTGTCAGGCCAGTTCGAAAAGCCAAAACCAATAGAAGCGTTCATGTTAGAACGACGGTGCTGGCGGAGCGGAGAGGATTCCTCATCACTTGAAATCCCTCGCACCCGTTTAAGAGGAGCTAGGTTAGGACCCCCAGAGCCCTCCACCAAGGCATCAACACTATCCGTGGAAGTCGACATTGATGGGAAAGAGAGGTGAGAAAACAAGTGGAAGATTTCGACAGAGAAAACGGGGAAGAAGAAATTTGAAAGTTTGAGATTTGAGAAAGTTTGAAGAAAGTGACGGTCAGACCGGGATTAAATAGAGGTCTATGGCCGATATCCTTGGGAAGATCACTGTCGTATTATAACCATTTTTCTTCGAATAACACTCAGTTTCAAATTCAAAATGTTGGGTAATTATTGAGAAAATTTTGCTCTCATTAATTATCTTTATGGCGAAAAACTTTCTCAATTAAACAAGGAATCTGAATCCAACCCCAACTCTACCATCAGTGTTCAAGTTTGAGCGGACTTCTGTTAATAGCGAAATTTGGCCAAGGGTCAAAGAGAAATTTTCCACCCTCAATCGACAATCATGAAGCCCGGTAAGACCGTAAAGCCACCCCACAAGAGCAGGGAAGACTGGTTCAGCTTTAAAGTTACAAGAAGACAAGCCAGACGCGACCGGGATGAGCCCCCACAGGAGTACTAGAGCCCGGGCTTCTCCAGACCATCTATCGGGGAACCTCGGCTCAAAGGTCGAGCTCCACAACCGCCGCATAAAAGCTAGGGGAAGTCTCCAACCTTAAGGGACATTCAAAAGAAGCCCGCCAACCTCTCTACAAGCCTGTTATCCTCGCTGGGCATAAGGGAAGAATCACGAATGGATCTACACTACCCCAGCTACCTTCTGGAGAAGTCTACAAGAGCATCTTGAGCCCTATAGGTCAGGGAAAATCCATCTTAAGCTTCTAAGAATAGAGTCAGAGCATGGATCCACCTCGCTCTACGGGGCAACGGGCAGCTGGAAGGTTGACCTCCATAAAGATCGATGGCACAAGTGCACATAGGATCATCTCCACATGATATCTACATACACGTCAAGAGTTTAAATTCAAATAAGGGAACAAACTTATCTTCATCAACAATATCATCAAATCCCGTAACAATTCAAATTCAAATAACTAATCCCGCCCGATAAGGAGGAAACGGATTCTTGGGATCACGATAACGTATTTACGGATTAAAAACTTACTTGGATGATATAAATAGGTGAAGCCAAGGAAAGACAAAAAAAAAAAGAACGAACGATACAACATAAACAACAGATATACACATAGAAGGAGGGCCTAAATTTTGATTTCAGAACATGGTCACCTTTATCTCCACTATTCGACAGACATCGAGTTGCTACCACCCTACACCTCTGAGAGATTGTGAGCAAACGAGAAAGTTTTGTATCTTAAAGTGATATATTAATAATAGAGCTCCCATTTACTGTTATTACCACTCGTCTCTCTCTTAAACAAGTCAGGAACAAACGATACCGACCTTGACCACCGCTTTCGTGGTAGTGGTCTCGAGGGTGTTAACAGAAATTTCTCATCTTGAGCAAATTTCCCGTCAAAAATGTTCAATGCTACAATTGTCATGGTTTCGGTCACTTTGCTAGTGAGTGCACCAAGAAGCCATTTAAGAAAGACAAGAAAGGTAAAGTGTTGGCGGCTACTTGGAGTGATGATAACTCTAGTGATAATGAGAGCTCTAGTAGTGAGTCTTCAAGTGATGAAGAGTTGGTGAGCAATTTTGTAGCTCTAACGGCTTCTCATTCTCCACTAGATGTTGATGGTATAATATCTTTGAATAAGAACTTTGATACATATCATCATGGAAGCTCTAGTTCTAATCCTACTAATCTTGAGTTGTTGGCCAAGATAGAGAAGCTTGAAGAAGATAGAGATAATGCTCTAAGAGAGGTAGTTGAGAAGGATGATTTGTTCTAGAAACAACTAGATGAGTTTGTGACTGTAACTCGTAGGCTTCTTGATGAGAAATGTGATATTATGAAGAAGTTTAGAGAACTTGAAAAGATAAACCTTGAGAAGGATAATCTGATATCTTCTTTGAGGAAGAGAGAACAAGAATTAATGGAAGAGATACACACGGCTAAGGAGGCCATCAAAGACTTAATGAATGATTCGGTAAGTGTGTATTGTGTTAGGAATCTTGTTAACTCACATAGTGGTGAAGACGACTTGGTAGTTGGAGAGGAGCTCTTGGAAGCACCACTTCCTACTCACTTGGATGAAGTCGTGATTGATAAGAAACAACACAAGAAGAGAAGATCAAAAGCCAAGAAGAAGTTGGCGAACAAGGTATCTTTGCAAACTCCTAGTGAAGCTAGTTTAACTCCAAAAGGTACAATCTCATTTTTTATTCCAATTTACCACTGTTGCAACACAATAGGTCACATTAAGCCTAGGTGTTATATATATATTGAAAAATGCAAATTAGGAAATGAATCTACAGATAAGGAGATTAAACTTCAACTTGAACATGCTAAGGATTTGAAAGTTGAAAAACATGATAATATTGCTAAGCATGAGAAGAAGTTGTGGAGTAGAAAGAATACTAATCTTGTTCAACTTGACAAAGCTTGTGTTGGAATTGTTAAGGAGGAGTGTGTTAATGATATTCTTGTTAATCAAGTCATTGAAGGACTTTACTCTAGATTTAACATTATTGTCAAGGATGATATTGGAAATGTTTGTGTAGGTACACCCAAGAACAAGTGGTTCAAGGGTGAGTACTCTTATCACTAATATATGAAGCACATGTGAGATAGCTTTGAGGCAATATATTTGTTAACGGGAAATTTGTTTAGTATGAGAAATCCCTATTAACTCCCTCGAGACCACTACAACGAAAGTGGTGGTCAGGGTCAATACCGTTGATACCTGACCAGATCTTGTATGAATATGAAGAAGGATGAAATCGTAGGCAGGCAAGCCATCCCGCCCTTCAGGCTTCGTGCTTATGAAGTAGAGCTGGGGAGCTTGAGGTTCCCTTGCTGGTGCGAAGGGGATGATCCTGGTCCTGGTCTTGGTCCTGATCCTCGATCGGGGTCAGATCCCGCCATGGTCTCTGGAGCCCGGTTCTGGAGCCCGATTCCTTCATGTAATTCTCCGACCTAGATAGCAAGTAAGGAGGGGGCTTATCTAGCTCCAGTGTCAGAGAGCTCGATTTCTGCCATAGAGATGATATAGGAGAGCCCATCGACTTTCTTCAAGCTGGTCTGGGTGGTTTCTCCTCATCTTGATATGCGACTTTATCATGTAATTGGGAAGATAAGAGCGCTAGGTCCAGCAAGGTAGGAAATTAGCTCGCACTCACATACGCATGCATTACACATGACACAAGTAAGAGAAACACAAATCTTTTGTAGAGGGAAGTGGACTGACCAAGGGTGAAAAAGCATCACGAATGATCATATGCTGAAAACCCCAAGGCAGTATCCGGAGGAATAGGGAATACCCTTCCTTATGTATATATCAAAGAATGCTCCGGGGAGCATACAAGAATGGTGAAGTAATACAACGTAGTCGCTCCGGAGAGCTTACAATGGTGGTCGAATGTAGACCGATACCGGTATATTCTATGTAAAGGTAACACATACATTGATGATATCGAGAGATCTCTAAACAAAGCATGTATCTATTGTCAATGGTTGGAGACCGATCAATATGCCTTTTACAGGCATATTTATACATGATCACCACATTGGCATTCAAGTCCGGGACTCTTCAATTAGTCTTTGTTTCCTTATCAAATACAATCCTTCCTTTAATGAATTTGATCGGCTTATAGCTATTATCTCGAAGAAGATACGATTGTTTTCTCTTCAGACTCTTCCTTCCTTGATAAGCGGGATTTTTTGTTATAGTTGACCCCCAATAGTCGGTTGTGGAGAATATCTTGGAGGAAAGGTATTTGTTTCCTCTCTGGACTATTTCACTAATGATGGCCATTAAAGAGTTGAATATTCTCTTATTAATGGTGTTGATCTTGTAATTAACTGGGTTGACTGCCTCCATTAATGTGGTTGACCTCATTAATGGTACTTCAAATGTCATGGTAGTCAATCCTCTCTTCCTACGTTACCTAGAGGAAAGCTCTAGTTCTGCATGTCACTTTGGAGAGGAACTTTATGAAGGTTACCCGATGTGACATTTGATATTCCTTGAGGGCAAGGTACCCTAAGATCCAGTACACTGGAGGGGTTCCCCAGGGACCTCTCGATTGTCACGGAGCTAGATGCTGGTTTTCCCATGAAGAGCTTGGTTTAGCTACATCGAGCTTTATCATGGAGCTTGACCTGATTATGCATGCTTCCTAGCGGGGTAGCGGGCTTGACAGGCAAGCCCCGGTAAGGTGTTTGCCATAAATAAGCGACCTTAGCTCGCTTTTAGAAGGGTGGAGAGGTATGCTGGAGTACTGCTCTTGCTACTTGATTTAACCATACAAGGATCTATAGTGGATCTTGGTGCTTTTGGTGACGATGAGGCTTTACGGGCTTCTTGCTTTTATGCTTGGACAAGTCGAGATTATACCTCGATGAGACAGGAGTGCCTTTGCAAGACAAGTTTGGCACCTTGAAGGTCTCCTAGTGAAAGTAGAAATAGTAGCAAGCTATAGGAGAGTGTCACGAGATACCTTGATGTCAGGGGACCCAGGTCCTTTCACGTCGACCTAGCTTCGGGCTTTATCCTGGTATAAGAAGCTTGACGAGGTCTTGTCGGGCTTTATTTGGTAAGCCTGGACACGTGCGAGATGTTCAGATGGTATGGGCGGCCTCGCCTTACTCCTGTAGGATAGTGTGGTAGCTCGACCTCGGGGACCTTGACACCCCATCATATAAGCCAGAATTAGGACCCTTGTAGGAAGGCTGGGAAGTGGAAAAATCTTCTTTGGTCCCTTGCCAAATTTTGCTATTAACAGAAGTCCCCTCTGACTTGAGCATCGGTAAGTATTTGGGGTTGGAGTCTGAATCTTTTATTACATGAAGAATTTTGCTTGACCTTTTTTATTGGTAACTAGTATTGTTCCCAGTGATTGGCATATAAAACCTGGGTACTATTCATTCCTACAAAATAAATGAGAGTATTGCTCGATCATGTCGGATGAAGCTTTTGTGGTTAATATAGGTACCTAGAGTTCCTTTTCCAGGAATCACAGTACTTAGATGAGCTGGTGAAATGATTCTGGTCGGCATCTATGCCATTTAGATCCTTCCAAGCGGGGATGGCCCGGCCAAGGCAGCAGGATGACCTTTTGGTTGTTCTGATCTCGTGATCAGGTAATTATGCATCCTACACTTAGATCCTTCTTGGAGCTCGTAGCCCGACCAAGGCATCAGGAGCACTATCTAGCTATATTCTTGTATCGAGATCTGGATGGCAACAATGCTCTTATACTCAAATCCTTCTTGGGGGTGTAGTCAGATCAAAGCATCAGGAGCGCTATCTAGCTATATCCTGGTATCGAGATCTGGATGGAAACAATGCTCTTATACTCATATCCTTCTTGGGGGTTCTAGCCCGACCAAGGCATCAGGAGCGCTATCTAGCTATTTCCTGGTCTTTTGATCTGGATGGCAACTATGCTATTACACTTAGACCCTTCATAGGGGTCGTAGCCCGCCCAAGGCATCAGGAGCGCTATCTAGCTATATCCTGGTATCGAGATCTGGATGGCAACAATTCTCTTACACTCAGACCCTTCTTGGGGGTCGTAGCCCGACCAAGGCATCAGGAGCGTTATCTAGATATATCCTGGAAGTTTGATCCTTATGGCAACTATGCTGTTACACTTGTCGTAGCCCGACGAAGGCATCAGGAGCGCTATCTAGCTATATCCTGGCATTTTGATCCGGATGGCAACTATGCTTTTACACTCTGACCCTTCTTGAGGGTCCTAGCCCGACCAAGGCATCAGGAGCGCTATCTAGCTATAACCTGGTATTTTGATCTGGATGACAACTATGCTCTTACACTCAGACCCTTTTTGGGGGTCGTAGCCCGACCAAGGCATCAGGAGCGCTATCTAGCTATATCCTGGTATTTTGATCTGGATGGCAACTATGCTCTTACACTCGGATCCTTCTTGAGGGAGGTCACCCGACCAAGGCATCAGGGGTGATGAGGGGGCTTCCTTGATCAATCCCTGGTCACGAGATCTGGATGGCAACTATGCTCTTACACTTAAACCCTTCTTGGCAAAGGGTGGTGCCCGGATGAGGCATCAGAAGCGCTATCAAGCTATTTTCTGGTCTCGAGGCGATCATTGTCGAATTACCATGGCGATCCTCCTAGAGGGATTAATCCAGCCCGGGGCAGTAGAAGGGCTATCTATCTCTCCTAGTAAAGGTGATCCTCCTGAAGGGATTCGATCTGGTCCAAGGCATCAGGAGTGCAGTGTAGCTCTCCTGGTAATGGCGATCCTTCTGGAAGGATTTATTACGGATACTGAAGTCAAAAGAGATGCAAACTCATAGCGAGCTGATACGAAGTTGTATCGATGCATGGTGGTATCAATTGATAACTAGTCTCGCTCTAGGAGTTTTTTAACGAGTAGAATCTCTTGAGATGATCTGGATTATGAGTGTAGATAGTAGAATGGCTCTCCATAAAAGACAATTTTTATTGCGAACTAGAGGAAATTGTCTCACGCTAGGGTCATCGACCCTCTCACTAGAGTACTGAGAAAATATTGAGCATCTAGTCCCCAAGTTATTTAACCGGTTTGGAAGTCCGCTTGGAATAGATGAGAGTCTTCAACAATCGTAATAGAGCTCGAGACCCAACTGTGAACGAATCAGGACCTTTGGGTGCTCCCCGAACGAATTGAGACCTCGATGACTAACTAAGGCATTGGAAGGCCCTGTACAAATGGAGATGTACCATTGGTATGATAATCCCCGAGAGCAAACTGGTGTTTACTATGGTCTAGCTCGTGCCAGCCAAGGAGGATGGTTACTTCTTCAACCCACGACCACATGGTGTGAGTGGTTTAAACTCTGCATGGCAGCGTGGCTAACTTGGGAGCCAAGGTGGGTGCTTCATTTACTGAAGGACGCTTTTGTATTGCTTGCTAGGCAGCTCGAGCTCTTCTTCCCTCCGACCTGATCATTATTGGAGGATGGATACCTTGAATAGATCACAGAGAAGGTTGAGATTTACTTGGGTCTGCTCTGACTGAAGCCAAAAATTATTGAGATGATAGATGCGCAGATGATGAGGAGGACGTGGTTCTCATTTCTGCTTTCATGTCTGGTCGTGTGGAGGTAGGAACTACCTTGAAGTCCTCTACTGTTGTAGATGCATGTGGGGCATCAAGTCCGCCTACCTTTCTATATGAATCTGTCAAAGTAGAGGTCCAAATTGATGTTACCAAGGTAGGAGAGTTAAGAGAGGTAGGAGACATCTCAATTGATTCAACTGATGAGTTAGAGGTCATGGCTGATTGAAGGTTATCCAAACAAGGTGGGGGAAGCTGGCTCTGAAGTAGCAGTGTTAAGGGATGATGACCCGTCCTTCAACCAAGCAAAGAGACTAAGGAGGAAGGAGCTGCTATTGTTGAGGAGACTAACCAGAGAGGTAGATCGGGACCACAAGATGGGTTGAAGTTGGACCACTCTCCCAGATATAGGAAGAGAACACAACAAGGTTCATCAAGACCAATGTAGTTTGCTGGTTCAGAACTCCTCTTGCCATCATAACCAACCTCGGAAAACAGTTCGATAATGGCCGATTCAGAGATTTCTACGAAGGTTTAGGAATCGTTTTGCTTCAGTAGCACATCCTCAGACCAATGGTTTGATGGAAACCACGAACAAAACCATTAAAAAGTTATTGAAGAAAAAGCTATAGTAGAAGAAAGGCAGATGGGTAGAGGAGCTTTCCGAGGTCCTTTGAGCTTATTGCACTACAAGGAGAACAGCTAACTGGGAAACACCCTACTCGCTGGCCTTCAGGGTTGAAGAGGTCCTACCTATAGAGCACAAGTTGACTTCCTTTAGAGTCCAACGATTCGAACCGGGAAACAATGAAAGCAAGCTTCGAGCTAGCTTTAACCTCCTGGAGGAGAAGCAAGATCGAATAGCTGAGAAGATAGCGATCTACCAAAGCAGAATTGCCAGGTACTTCAACAGGAAGGTTAAAGCCCGAAACTTCAAAGAGTGGGACTTAGTCCTCAGGAAAGTAATGTTGAACACTAGGAAGAGGTCAAACAGGGTCATAGGACCCAACTGGGAAGGACCGTATCTAATAAAGATGGTGATCCGTAATAGGGCTTACAAGATCGAGGATATGGATGGCTGAGTCCTCGACCATACTTGGAATATGGATAACCTAAGGAAATCTACCCTTGAACAAGGGATTCAGGAGTAGGCGACCTCCGACTAGCTTTTTTTTTCTGACAATAATGTACTCCACCCTCCATATCAATAAAGCAGACTTTTCTAGTTTACTCCTTCTTCAACTATATCCTACAAAGATTTGGGTCTATATGGAAATTTTTGATATGATAGCCTCAAGACCAGGGGTAAGCCGGGGAAGACCCCCCTCCACTCCTGATGATGCCTCGGTCGAGCACTACCTGCCGACAAGAAGGGTTTGAGTGTAAGAGCATAGTTGCCATCCAGATCTCAAGACCAAGAAATAGCTAGATAGCCCTCCTGATGCCTTGGTCGGGCTACCACCCCCAAGAAGGATCTAAGTGTAAGAGCATAGTTGCCATCCAGATCTTAAGACCAGGAAATAGCTAGATAGCCCTCCTGATGCCTTGGTCGGGCTACCACCCCAAGAAGGATCTAAGTGTAAGAGCATAGTTGTCATCCTGATCAAAATACCAGGATATAGCTAGATAGCCCTCTTGATGCCTTGGTCGGGCTACCACCCCCAAGAAGGATCTGAGTGTAAGAGCATAGTTGCCATCTAGATCTTAAGACCAGGAAATAGCTAGATAGCGCTCATGATGCCCTGGTCGGGCTACCACCCCCAAGAACGGTCTGATTGTAAGAGCATAGTAGCCATCCAGATCTCGAGACCAGGAAATAGCTAGATAGCTCTCCTGATTCCTTGGTCGGGCTACTACCCCCAAGAAGGATCTGAGTGTCAGGGCATAGTAGCCATCCAGATCCCGAGACCAGGAAATAGCTAGATAGCCCTCCTGACGCCCTGCTCTGGCTACCACCCTTAAAAATGATTCCAGCTCAAAGGATAAATCCTTCACTTATTACCTCACTCGGGTTTACACCCCTAGAGAGACTTAAAGATAGAAGGCTCGACTTCCTTAAATTCTAAATCTGCCAGTAAATTCAGGTGACTAGCTCTCCTTGATACGGGGTTACTTACTACAGCATACCAACAATCAAACAAGGGGACTGTCAGCTGAAAAAGTTGAGCCCGGAGTTTCATTAGTATTGGGGCTCAATGCCAACAGTGTTTTTTTTATCTTGTTTTATCCCCCAAAGATAGCTTGTTTCGATATAAAAGCTGGACCTAGAGGGAGACCAAGCAAATACATGCAATCCAGAGTTAGATATGTAATTAAAATTTTATTATCAAATAAGGGAGCCTATCCCCCAACAAGGCTACAACAAGCAAGGGTGTCCCAATCCCTTGTTCCGGGCTACAAAAGCAATAATAAAATAGCAAACACAGTTGAAGATGAGATGCCCACCCCCTTTTTCGGGCATTCTTAATAGATTACATGGGAGAGAACTCAAGCTTCTTTGTCTTCTTGAGAACCTCCAGCCTCCTCCTCCACAGAATGAACCTCGTCCCCTGCTCCTCTCTCAGGTCGTGGCTCGTCCTGGTCAACAGCATCTACTGCCTCCACCACCCCCTTATAGGGATTAGCCCCGGCTGCCTCGAGGTCAACATGATCCTCCTCCACGATTTCATTTATCACTGCCATAACTTCAGGTGGTATAGCTGCATCAAGAAGGTTGGCCACCGACTCAGACGCGTTCCCGCATTCTATTGACTCCACTTCTAAGAGCACTTCAGGGGGATCTCGGGTTTCCGTAAGGCCTCCTTCTAGCTCCTCGTTATGAACCCCCTTCGAGGATTCACCAGGACCAGATGCTGGAAAGGCTAGAACAGGAGGAGGCAGATCTGGTACCTCCAACTGCTTCCCAGCTTCCTACCCGGAAGGACCAGCTCCCTTCCCGGAAGGACCAGCTCCATCAGTTTTGGGGTGAGACATCTCCACAGCTTACGATATGACCTCTTCTCTATCCCAGCCAGTGATGCAGGAAAGATCAAATGGAGAGGAAGAGCCTCTGCAACCTGATAAGAGGAATAGAAGTACCAATCGTTAAAAGAGGCTTCCACCTCGGCCTGGAGTTGGGTAATTTGAGCGTGCAAGGTTTGGTTTTCAACATCCAGGGCCTTCGTCTCTCCTCTTCAGTCATCCCCCTGGCTAGCCCACCGCTTTGACCAGAGAGTCTCCTGATCAAAAGTCTGCTTCAACCTCTCATGGCCGCATTGAAGCTCAGCTAGCTGTGTCTCCATTCCTTGTTGGCTAGAGGTCATCTCCTGGATTAGAGTTTGAGCCCGTGCAAGCAACCCCATAACTCGCTCAGCTTCAGCCTCAGCCTTGGTTGCCTAATCATGGAGGAAGGCTACCTAATGCCCCATTGCCACCTAAAACTTGAAAGCCTGCTAAGGAAAATCATGTTAGAAAATGACAAATCAAATGCTGAATGAAGAAGTGAAAGCGACAGTTATCTCGGCTAGAAGGGCAGACCCTTTGGTAATCATATTGTCCAAGGGCATCGCGGCCATCCTAGAAAGTTCACAGCCTAGACAGGATGAGACAAATCTCTTCAAGACCTCGTCCTAATCCGCCGAGCTCGATTACTGGTGAGGGTGAAAAGGGGCGACCTCAGAAATATAGGTATCTGGCTCTCTAGGATCCTCGACTGCCCGGGTTACAATCGGATCATCAGAGAGGGATAATATGACTCAGAAAGCATCGGTTGAAGTAGAGTTTACTGGTAAGGGGGCAAGAATGGACTTATTAACGGCTTGGGAGGCAGACCTCCTTGGTTTAGAGCCTTTGCAGCCCGAGATGCAAGAAGAGCCATTTTGGACTTCACTTGGGAGGAGAGGGGGAAGGAACGAATGCGGCAACTACCTTAGTGGTTTACTCCCCCTTTATCAGAACATCCGAGAGAGCTCCTGGGGATGATCTGTAAGGAGGTAGAGGAGGGATCCCAGATCTTTGGGCTTCATGAGAAGCTATAGCAACAACAAACACTGTTAGAGAGAGAAATCAAGATCATCAGAACTGAACCATCTAAAAAAAAACAACAAGATAGATCGAGATACTTACAGGGGGTAGTACCGGATATCCGTAGGTACCAGTTTACCCTGTAGAAATCAAAGAGGTCGGCGGTTGGAATACAAGTAGTTCCGAGCCAGGATGGTCTTAGGCACGGTTTCAGACTCAGCGGGTAAGGAATCCCAACCCCATATGGGTTTGTCACTAAAGGCAGTGGGAACCTTGAGCTCATGCCCGTCGACTAAGATGGAGCTCCCCCAGTCTCCTCCCACCAGAACTCATTCCTCTTTTCATGAAGGGTCTTTTTTTGAAGCCCTAGGAATGATAATGTTGAGCCTATTCTTGGCCTTGGCATAGAATTGGCCTCGGGGAACGCCAGCAAGGCTACCTATCTGGAAAAGGAATGCGAGCTCCTCAGCCCCGGGCTCCTTGGTTGCATTGCTCAATTCGTATTGCTCCCTCCATAATACAAGTAAGCTGACTAGATGCCTCCAGAAGCTAGGCGTCAGTTGAAGTGGAGCTAGCTGAAGGGCATTGAGAGCCTGTTGAAGGGTAGGGTGAAGAGGAAGTCTCACCCTGCTCTCAAAAGCTGTGACTTGGATAGGGAGCAAGCATTTGGGTTGGCTAAAAACATTGTAATTCCGGTGGGGGACAGTTAAAGAAACAGTGTCAGGAATACCATACTTGTCCGGTAGACTTTCGATCGACTGAGGGTCGATAGTAGAGTCGGAGATGACCCTAGGTTCGAAAGGAAGGGTTACAACTGAAGGAAGCTCCACCACAGTGACTTGAGCCCTCCCGACCGTATCGATTTTCTTCCCGACATCAGAGTCTTCGTCGACTAGGTTCAGAGGATTGTCAGACGGGTTCGAAAAGCCAAAGCTGATAAAGATGATACTGTTAGAACGACGGCACTTGCGAAATGGGAAAGATTCATCATTGCTTGAAATCCCTCGCACCCGCTTGCAAGGAGCTAGGTTAGGGCCTCTAGAACCCCCAACCAAGGCATCAACACTATATGTGGAAGTCGACATTGATGGGTAAGGAAGATTTGGAAGTAAGCGGAGGCAAGCAGGGAATTCGGAAGAGAAAACAGGGAAGAAGAAATTTAAAAATTTGAGATTTGAGGAAGTATGAATAAAATGACGGTCATGCCAGGCTTAAATAGAGGATTATCGGTGATATCCTAGGGAAGATCACCTGGACCCGTATTACAGCCATTTTTCTTCGAATAACACTCAGTTTCAAATTCAAATATTAGGCAATTAATGAGAAAATTTCGCCCTCAATAATTATTTTTATGGCGGAAAACTTTCTCAATTAAATAAAGAATATGACTTCAATCCCAACTCTACCACCGGTGTTCAAGTCAGAGGGGACTTCTATTAATAGTGAAATTTGGCCAGGGGTTAAATAGAAATTTTCCTCCCATAGTCAACAATCATGAAGCCCAAAAAAGTCCTAAAGCTACCTCACCGGAGCAGAGAAGGCCGACTCGGCTTCAAGACTATCAGAAAACTGAGCCAGAGCAGGGAAAATCCATGCTGGACATAAAGAAACAACCTCTCCAGAAGCCCGCTGTCCTTGTTGGACATAAAGGAAGAATCACGCCTAAATCTACACTACCCTAGCTACCTCCAAAAAGGGTCTACAAAAGCACCTCAAGCCCCCAAGGGTCGGGGAAAATCCATCTGAAGCTTCTAAGAACAGAGCCAGAGTAGGGATCTACCTCGCTCTACGGGGTAACAGACATCTGGCAAGGTAACCTCCATAAAGATTCATGGCATTAGTTCACACGGGATCATCTCCATGTAATATTTACATGCACGTCAAGAGTTTGATTCAAATAAGGGAACAAACTTATCTCCGTCAACGATATCGTCAAATCCCGTAACAATTCAAATTAAAATAACGAATCACGCCCGATAAGGAGGGAACAGATTCATGGGATCATGGTTAAGTATTTGCAAATTAAAAACCTACTTGGACGATGTAAATATGTGAAGCCAAGCATGGTAGAAGGGAGAGACGACAGATACAAGAAGGAAGAAAAACAGAGAACAACCTACAAGAATAGATATACGTACAAAAAATTTAGAGTCAGAGGGGAAAGCCTAAATTCTGTATTCAAAACATTGGCTACCGTTATTTCCATTATTCGACAGGCACCGAGTTGCAACCATCCTACACCTTCGAGAGACCGTGAACATACAAGAGAGCGATTTGTACTTTAAAGCAATATATCAATAATAAAGCTCCTATTTACTAATCGGCCTCTCGTCTACCTGTTAAACAGGTCGGGAACCAACGGTACCGACCCTAGCCACCACTTTGGTGGTAGTGGTCTCGAGGGTGTTAACAGGAATTTCTCATCTCGAGCAAATTTCTCGTCAACATATGTCATATTAGAGAATTTTGTATAGCATACATATGGTTCTCATTGACATTTGCTATTTTAGGATCTAATAGTGATATTGTTCACATTGATCTTAACTTTGATGATTGTTTGTTTATAGTATATTGAGTGGCATTACTTTTGAAAATATGAGCTTCATATTCTTTGAAATCTACTCATTAGAGAAGTAATGATCTTGAATAAGTCTCTACTTATTGCTCTTAGATCATGTGCTTATGAACCATAAAATCTTGGTTTTCTAAAATTGCACATTGCTTCTCTTATATGTTTTGCTAGTAGGTTGAGTTTACTAATATGTAAACTTTGGATACACCTTGAAGTTTTTGCGATTAAGTACATTTTATTAACGGAAAATTTGCTCGGGATGAGAAATTCCTACTAACACCCTCGAGACCACTACCACGAAAGTGGTGGCTGGGGTCGGTATCGTTGATACCTGACCTGTTAAGAGGTAAATGAGAGGCTGGATCGTAGTAACAGTATATGGGAGCTTTTATTATTGATACTTACTTCGAAATACAAATCACTCTCTTATATGCTCGCAGTCTCTCTAGGATCTAGGAAGGTGGCAACTCTATGCTTGTCGAATAATGGAAACAAAGATGGCAGTGTTCTGAGTACAGAATTCAGGCCTTCCCCTTTTCTTTTCTTTATTCTCTATGTTTTTATCTATGTATGTATATCTCCCCTTTGTGTCTCTGTGCAACTATTTATATTTGATCCAAGTAGGTTTGAATTTGCTAATATCCCGCCACGATCCTATCAATCGGTCCCCTCATTATCGGGCGGGATCCCTTATTTAAAAGTGGTTGACCCCGAGTGAATAGCGGAAACGATGATATCGTTAATGAAAATGAGTCGGTTTCCTTTTAGGGATCAAACACTTGGCTCACACGTATACAGAATTAATTGTTGGTTACAACATAGATATGATCTTGTATGATATCGTGGCACGGTGTGTCATGGAGGCTACCCTGCTAGTTTCCTATCGTCTCTTAGAGGGAGGTAGATACCTTTTTCGGCTCTGTTTTTAGAAGCCTGGGATGAATTTTCCCTAACCATTAGGGGCTTGAAGTGTCCCTGTAAACATTCTTGGGAAGTAACCGGGGTGGTGTAGGTTCAAGCGTGGTTCCTCTTTCGTGTCCAGCAGGGACAACGGGCTTCCGGAAAGGTTGGTGGGCTTCTCTCGAATGTCTCTTGAGCTTGGAGACCCCTCTTGGCATTCATTGGGCGATTGTGGAGCTCGACCTCAAAGCCGAGGCTCCCCAATAAGCGCCCTAGAGAAGCCTGGGTTCCAGTATTCGTGTGGGGGCTCATCCTGGTCGCGCCTAGCTTATTTTCTGGTAGTTGTGAAACCGAGCCGGCGTTCCCTGCTTTTGCGGAGTGGCTTTATGGTCTATCTGGGCTTCATGAACATCGATTATGGGTTTCGACTTGTGGCGGGAAAGTGGAAAATTTCTCTTTGACCCCTGACCAAATTTTACTATTAACAAAAGTCCCCTCTGACTTATACACCGGTGGTAGAGTAGGGGTTGGAGTCAGATTTCTAGTTTAATTGAGAAAGTTTTTTGTTATAAAAATAATTAATGAGAGCGAAATCTTCTCATTAATTACCCAATATTTGAATTTGAAACAGTGTTTTATTCGAAGAAAAACGGCTGCAATACGGCTCCCTCCGTGGCTCGAGGTGATCTTCCCGAGGATATCTCAGACATCATTACCGTTAATCCTCTATTTAAACCCGGCCTTACCGTCACTTTCTTCACACTTTCTCAAATCTCAAATCTCAAATTTTCAGATTTATTCTTTCCTGCTTTTCTCTGTCGATGTCCCTTTATCTTCCTCTTATTTTCAAGTTCTTCTTACCCATTAATGTCGACTTCCTCAGATAGTATTGACGCCTTGGTTGAGGGCACCAGAGGCCCTAACCTAATTCCTTGTAAACAGGTGTGAGGAATTTCGAGTGATGAGGATTCTTCCCCAGTCCGCCAGCGCCGTCGTTCTAGCAGGAACGTCTCTATCGGCTTCGGTTTCTCGAACATGCCCGAAAACCCTCTAAACCTAGTTGACAAGGATTTTGATGTCGGGGAGAGAGTCGACGCTATCAGAAAGGTTCAGGTTACAGTGGCAGATCTTCCTTCAGTGACGACCCTTCCTTTCGAACCCAGGGTCGTCCCTGATTCCACCGTTGACCCTCAGTTGATTATCCGTCTTCGGATAAATACGGAATTCCTAACACCGTTTCTCTCACCGTCCCCCACAAGAATTAAGACATTTTTAGCCCACCCAAAGACATACTTCTCATTTATGTTGCGGCCTTTGAGAGCGGGGGTAGGCTCTCTCTTCATCCTGCCTTTCGGCGGGCTCTCAATGCCCTTCAACTGGCTCCGTTCCAACTAACGCTCGGCTTTTGGAGGCATCTAGTCGTCTTCCTCGTGCTATGGAGGGAGCAATGCGAAATGGGAAATATAGCTAGAGAGCCTGGGGCAGAGGAGCTCGCTTTTCTTTTCCAGATAGGGAGCTAGGATGGGGTTCCTTGAGGTCAATTCTACGCCAAAGCCAAGAACAAGTTCAATTTTATCATCCCCGAGGCTTCAAGTAAGGACCCCGCTTGGAAAGAGGAGTGGATACAGGCAGGGGAAGACTAAGGGATCACCGTATTCGTCTACGGGCATGAGATCGAGGTCCCCACTGCTTTTAGTGACAAACCCTCGTGGGATCGAGACTCCTTACCCGCTGAGTCTGAGGCTGCGTTGAAGACCATCCTGGCAAGAAATTATCTTAATTTAATGTTTCCAACTGTTGACCCATTCGACCCCCGTAAGGGTAAACATGTACCTGCGGATCTCTGATCCAACTCCTTGTAAGTATCTGGCTTTTTCACGCTTTTTGAATTGTTTGATGGTTTAGTTCTGATGGTCTTAACCCCTTTCTCAACAGTGTTTGTTGTTGCTCCAGCTTCTAGCGATGCCTGGCAAGCTAGAACCCCTCCTCTTTCTTCTAGATCATCCCCGGGAGCTTTCTCGGCTGCTTCTAATAAGGGGGGGTCAACCATTAGGGCTGCAACCTCGCTAGTTCTTGCTCTGCTGTCTTCCCAAGTGAAGTCCAAGATGGCTATTCTTGCGTCTCGGGCAGCAAAGGCTCTAAACCGAAGAGGGCTAGCTTCCCAAGCCGTTAACACATCCACCTCTGCCCCCTCACCAGTAGTTCTTGTTGCTTTAATTGATGCTTCCCTCGTCATATCATCTCCTTCCACTGATCCAGTTACCTCCCGGGTAGTTTAGGTTCTCCGGGAGCCCGAGGCCAATACTTCTGAGATCGCCCCCTATCTTCCCCACCAGTAATTGAACTCGGCAGGTCAGGATGAGGTCCTGAAGCAATTCATTGCGTCCTGCCCAGGTGGCGGGCTTTCTAAGGTGACCTCGATGCCCGTGGATGTCATGGTTACTAAAGGGTTCGCTCTTCTAGCCATGGTAATCGTCGCTTTTACTTCCTCATTCAGTAGCTTGATTTATCATTTCCTAACATGGGTTCCCTTTGTAGGCCTTCAAATTTCAAGTAGCCATGGGGCATCAAGTGGCTTCTCTCCATGACCGGGCAGCTAAGGTTGAGGCTGAGGCTGAGCGAGCTATAGGGTTGCTTGCACGGGCTCAAACCCTTATCCAGAAGATGACCTCTAGCCAGAGGGGGATGGAAACATAACTGGCTGATCTCCAGTGCTACCACGAGAGGTTGAAGCGGACCTTTGATCAGGAAACTCTCCGGTTGAAATGACGTGCCAGCCAGCGGGATGATTGGAAGGGAGAGGCGCAGGTAATGGATGTCGAGAACCAAACTCTACAGGCCCAAGTTACCAAGCTCCAGGCTGATGTGGAAGCCTCTTTCAATGAGGGGTATTTTTATGCCTCCTATCAAGTTACAGAGGCTCTTCCTCCCCCATTTGATCTCTCCAGCATCACCGGTTAGGACAGGGAAGAGGTTATGTCATGGGCTGCAGAGATGTCTCGCCCCGAAAATGATAGAGCTGGTCCTTCTACTAGGAAGGGAGCTGGGAAGCAGTTTGAAGTGCTAGATCTGCCTCCTTCTGTTTTGACCTTCCCAGCATCAGGTCCTGGTAAATCCTTGAGGGGGGTCCAAACTGAGGAGCTAGAAGGAGGCCTTGCTGATGCCTGAGATCCCCTCGAGATGCTTTTAAGAGTGGAGTCAATAGAAGGCAGGATTGTGCCAGAGTCAGTGACCAGCCTTCTTGATACAGCCATACCGCATGAAGTTATGGTGGTGATTAATGAAGTCATGGATCCCCAAGAGGAAGTGGAAGATGCAACTGACCAGGATGAGCTACCACTATAGACGGGAGCAAGGGGCGAGGTTTATTCTGTGGAAGTTGAGGCTGAAAGTCATCAAGAAGATGAAGAAATTTGAATTCTCTCTTCTTTGATTCATTTTGAATGTCCGGAAAGGGGGTGGGCATCCCATCTTTAACCGTATTTGACCCTTTATCATTTCAATTTCTTTTTTGTAGCCCGGAATCAGGGGTTGGCTCTCTGCTTGATGTAGCCTTATTGGGGAATAGGCTCCCCCGTACATTAATAAATTTCAACCTTAGATCCAGTTCACACCCCAACTTGCATGTACTTACTTGATCTCCCTCTAGGTCTAGCATTCACAGCAAATTGACTTATCTCGAGGGAAATAACAAGATAAGAACACTGTTTGAGTGTAAAAGCAGACAGCTAGCTTGGGCTTTCTGGTAAAAAGACTCGTGGCTCAATGTCTTTGATTGATAGTCCCCTAGTTTGACCTTAGGTCTGTATATAGTGAGCAACCACATATCAAGGAAAAAATAGTAAACAACAATAACTGGAATATTTAGAGTTTAAATAAATCGAGCCCTCCATCCCTGAGCACCTTTGGGGGGTTGTAACCTGAGTAAGGCATTAAGTAAAGAACTGTTTAGCCCCTTCTTAGGTTTGGGATCGGGAGGGCTTCCGTGCTCATAAACTCGAGTTCTTCTTGGGGGTGGCAGCCCGACCAAGGCATCAGGAGGGCTATCTAGCGATTTCATGGTCTCGAGATCTGGATGGCAACTATGCTCTTACACTCAGACCCTTTATGAGGGTGGTAGCCCGACCAAGGCATCATGAGGGCTATCTAGCTATTTCCTGGTCTTGAGATTTGGATGGCAACTATGATCTTACACTCAAACCCTTCTAAGGGGTGGTAGCCTGACCAAGGCATCAATAGGGTTATCTAGCTATTTCAAGGTCTTGAGATCTGGATGGCAATTATGCTCTTACACTTAGACCCTTCTTGGGGGTGGTAGCCCGACCAATGCATCAGGAGAGCTATCTAGCTATTTTCTGGTCTTGAGATTTGGATGGAAACTATGCTCTTACACTCAGACGCTTTTCGGCGGGGGGTAGTGCCCGACCGAGGTATCAGGAGTGGCGATGGGGCTTCCCTGGCCTACCCCTGGTCTTGGAGCGATAATGTCGAATTTCTCACGTAGACCCAAATCAATGTAAAATATAGTTGAAAATGGAGAAAATAAGAAAAAGCTGGCTTTATTGATTTGAAGGATGGAGTACAGTATTGTCGGAGATAAAAAAACTAGGCGGTGGCTGCTTGCTCATGAGTCCTCTGTTCAAGGGTAGAATTTTCTTAAGTGATCTGTATTTTTTAAGTATGATCGATGTTTCGGCAATTCGTATCCTCGAGCTTGTATGCCTCATTACGGATCACCATTTTTATTAGGTATGGTCCTTCCTGGTTGCTCCTTAGGACCTCGTCTGACCTCTTCCTTGTATTCAAAGTTACTTTCCTGAGAACTAGGTCCTCTTCTTTGAAGTTTCGGGCTTTAACCTTTCTGTTGAAGTACCTGGCAATTCTGTTTAGGTAGATCGCTACCTTCTCGGCTATTCGATCTTGTTTCTTTTCCAGGAGGTCTAAGCTACCTCGGAGTTTACTTTGATTGCTCCCTGGTTCAAAATGTTGGACTCTAAAGAAGGTTTGTTTGTGCTCGATATGTAGGACTGCTTCAAGCCCGAAGGCTAGCGAGTAGGGCGTTTCCCCGGTAGTTGTTCTCCTTGTAGTGCGGTAAGCCCAAAGGACCTCGGGAAGCTCCTCCACCCATCTGCCTTTTTTCTGTTGTAGTTTTTTCTTCTACAGCTTCTTAATGGTTTTGTTTGTGGCTTCCACCAGACTGTTGGTCTTAGGGTGGGATACCGAAGCAAACCGAAGGTCGATTCCCAAGCCTTTGCAGAGATATCTGAATCGGCCATTATCGAACTGTTTTCCGAGGTCAGCAATAATGGCCAGGAGGGTTCCGAACCTGTAAATTACATTAGTCTTGATGAACCTTGTTGTGTTTTCTTATGATATCTAGGAGAGTGGTCCGGCTTCAACCTATCTTGTGAAATAGTCAATTGCTATGATATCATGCTTGGCCTGACCCGTAGCTATAGGAAGCGGTCCAATCAAGTCGACACCCCACATAGCAAAGGGGTATGGAGAGCTAAGGGACGACAACCGCTCCGGAGGGTGGTGACTCAAGTTTACGGTCTTCTGGCTTGCCTCGCAGGCTTGCACCAAGTTCTTCGCATCTTGATGGATGATCGACCAATAATACCCCATATGGAGAACCTGATATGCCAAAGCCTACCCACCAAGATGGTTCCCGCATTCCCCAGAATGTACCTCTCTTAAAGCCCACTTGGCGTCTTCAGGATGTAGACATCGGAGCAGGGGAAGGGATTTTCCCCTTCGGTATAAATTCCTATTTACCATACAATACCGGACCAAGAGCCTTTTGACTCTCTTAGCTTGGTCGGGCTCCCTGGGGAGTTTCTACGTCCTGTAGAGACTTCACTATTGGATCCATCCAGCATGACTGTCGGTCCAAGGTATAAGCTTTTTCACCTGTCATAATGCTAGGTGTTAATAGTGAAATTTTTGCCAGGGTTAAAGAGAAATTTTCCACCTATAATCGACAATCATGATGCCTGGAAAGACCGTAAAGCCACCTCGTAGGGTTAAAGACAAGCCATGCACTACCGGGATGAGCCCCCACAAAAGTACTGGAACTTGAGCTTCTTCAGGCCATCTATCGGGGAGCCTCAGCTCTGAGGTCGAGCTCCACAACCGCACAATAAATGCCAAAGGAAGTCTCCAAGCTCAAGAGACATTCGAAAGAAGCCCGCCAACCTCTTTAGAAGCTCGTTGTCCTTGCAAGAGATAAAGGAAGATTCATGCCTAAATCTACACTACCCCAGCTACCTCCCAAGAGGGTCTACAAGAGCACATCAAGCCCCCAAGGGTTAGAGAAAATCCATTTTAAGCTTCTAAGAACAGAGCCAGAGCAGGGATCTACCTCGCTCTACGGGGCAACAGACAGCTGGCAGGGTAACCTCAATGAAGATTCATGGCACGAGTGCACACAAGATCTTCTCCACATAATATTTACATGCACGTCAAGAGTTTGATTCAAATAAGGGATTAAACTTATCTCCGTCAACTATATCATCAAATCTGGTAACAATTCAAATTATAATGATGAATCCCGCCCGATAAGAAGGGAACGGATTCATGGGATCACGGTAAAGTATTTGCGAATTAAGAACCTACTTGGATGATATAAACATGTGAAGCCAAGCATGGTAAAAAAAAGAGACAAAAAATAAGAGGAACGACAGATACAAAAATACAACAGCATATAAGATAGAAAGAAGATGGGAAGGCCAAAATTTTGGATTCAGAACACGGTCACCTTCATCTCCACTATTTGACAGGCAACGAGTTGCCACCACCCTACACATTCGAGAGACTGTGAGCATACAAGAGAGCGAGTTGTACTTTAAAGCAATATATCAATAATAAAGCTCCCATTTACTGATCAGCCTCTCGTATACCTCTTAAACAGGTTGGGAACCAACGGTATCGACCCCGGCCACCACTTTCGTGGTAGTGGTCTTGGGGGTGTTAACTAGAATTTCTCATCTCGAGCAAATTTCCCGTCAACACTTTCTGGAGCCTCTCACACCACCATCTTCTTAGGTTCAAAAAATTCATTATTTCAAAGTCATCATGAGGCTCTGCTCCTCACAAGGGCAGCAAGGCACCTTAGGACAACCTTCTGCTATATCGACATAAAAGGTCCCGAGAAAAGGGAGAAAATCCGGGCTCTATAGCCAGATTCCCACCCAGCCAGCTACTGTGTGGGCTTTGGATCCCACTCTGGGAAGCCAGGTCGAGCTTGACCAACAAGCGGCGGCCATTGTAGAAAACGTCCACCTTCAACTACTCGCTGAGGGTATCACTATCAAACAAACAGGTCTCTGCAATTAAAGGGAGTCAAGCAGGCCTAGGGCTAGGCAACCCGCCTTTGAACATCTGGGACCTGCCCCTAAGGAATCAACTTATAAAAGAAAGGGGCTTCGACCAAAATAAGGGATAGGCTAGGGCCCATGCCCCATCTTTCCGAAGCGCTGCAACGCTATCAACCAAGGCAAGTCAGATCCGTGGCAGATGTCCTTCCCCGGGGATGGGAAGAGCTCCTCCACTAAACGACTACAATTAGGGAAGCCCGGGGTTAGAGAAGAAAAAAGTCAGCAAAGCCGCCGAGAGCGCCCCCTTCGAAGAAGGAACCGGGTAGAGGTCGCCAGTTCATCAGAGGGATCTGATTGTAAGGAATCCAAGATCGATTCAAGGAAATCCGAAAGCAAGCGACTAAGGGACCAGTTGGTAGAGCTACAGAAAGAGGTCCAATTGATAAAGAATGGGAAGTACAAGAAGGACAAGAAAGATCCTCTAAATGAAATGAACGCCCCCTTCACCAAAAGGATCTGGGAGGCAGAGCTCCCGCCTAAGTTTAAAATGCCAGCTGACAGGTTCTTCTGGACTGAAGATCATTTGAGCCACTTAGAGAGATTCGTTCAACAGATGGAGGTCCAGAACACAACTAGGGCCGCTATGTGTCGAATGTTCCCCACTACACTCACGGATTATGCTAAGACCTGGTCTAGGAATCTACCTGCTGGAGCGTGAATTTCTTCACCAAGTTATCAATCGATTTCTGTTCACAATTCCAGGGAATTAAGTCCCAACTGAAGGACTCGATCCATCTACAATACGTGATCCAAGAGAGAGGGGAAACTCTTCGGGCTTATATCAAGCGTTTCCACAAGGAATTCATCCAGATAAGGGTCTTCACCGAGAGAGAAACCCTCGTAAACTTTAAAAGAAACTTATGGACGGAAAAACTAATTCGGCGTTTTGCCAAGAGACCTCCGGAAACCTACTAGGAAGCTTATGATCAGGCTCTAGAACAGATTGAGGTCGACGAACAGCTCAAGGTCAAGATGGAGCATAACGACATGAGAGCCGTAAAGCAACAACAGAATGAAGCTCCCAGACATGAGCAAGCTCAGAAAATCCAGAACAAACCCCCTAATAAATCATCATATGGCGTCCCTCTTCCTCAGCCCAGATCAGAAAGGTATCCGGATAAACAGGCTCCTCTTCAAGCTTTACCACCTCCCAAGACCATTACAATCCCTTTAATCCATCCTGAGAAACAGTCTACCTCACCATTCTGGACAAGGGTTTGTTACAGAAGCCCGCTCCTATGAAAGCCCCGGTCAATAAAAGAAATCGTTATAAATATTGTGACTTTCATGAGGACATAGGGCACAACACTTCAGAATGCTACAACATGCGGAACCATATTGAGGCTTTGATAAGGGGAGGATGCTTGATAGAGTTCTTACAACAAGTCAGGGAAAACATTCAGATTGGAAAGGAGGTGCAGGCCTAGATCCGAGAACATGCTGAGAAAAGGAAGGGAGAGATGGCGGACCTGATTCAACAGATTCAGATAATACATACTATCAGTGGGGGTCCCACTCTGGCCTGCACCTCCAACAATCCAAGGAAAAACCATACGAGGAAGGTCCTTCTTACGGACGAGGGGCTTGATATCTTCAAGGTCGTCCAGAGACTGATCGACCAACCCCTCCCAGCTGTCACAGATCATCTTTACCGAAGCATATGTATTTAACTCCGTGCAGCCACATGATGACCCCATGGAAGCCCCCTCGCTACTCCTGATGCCTCTGCCTGGCACTACCCTTTGCCAAGAAGGGTCTGAGTATCAGAGCATAATTTCCATCCAGATCTTAAGAACAGAAAATAACTAGATAGCCCTCATGATGCCTTGGTTGGACTACCACCCCTAAGAAGGATCTGAGTGTAAGAGCATAGTTGCCATCCAGATCTCAAGACCTGAAAATAGCTAGATAGCCCTCATGATGCCTTGGTCGGGCTACCACCCCCAAGAAGGATTTGAGTGTAAGAGCATAGTTCCTATCCAGATCTCGAGACCAGGAAATAGTTAGATAGCTCTCCTGATGCCTTGGTCGGGCTACCACCCCCAAGAATGATCTGAGTGTAAGGGCATAGTAGCCATCCAGATCTCAAGACCAGGAAATAGCTAGAAAGCCCTCCTGACGCCCTGCTAGGACAACCACTTTTAAGAAAGATTCGAGCTTAAGGGATAAATCCTTCACTAAATACCTCACTAGGGTTTACAGCCCCTTAGAGGGACTCGAAGATAGAAGGCTCAACTTCCTTAAATTCTAAATATGCCAGTTAGTTACTATAGCATACCTACAATCAAACAAGGAGACTGTCAGCTGAAGAAGTTGAGATAAGAGTTTCATTAGTATAGGGGCTTAATGTCAACAGCCTCTTTTCTTATCTTATTTTCCCCCCAAAGATAACTCGTTTCGATATAAAACCTGGACGATAAAGCAAGTACATGCAAGCCAAAGTTAGATCTGAGATTAATTTTTTTTTATCAAGTAAGGGAGCCTATCTCGCAACGAGGCTACAACAAGCAAAGGGGGGCCCAATCCATGGTTCCGGGCAACAAAAGCTATAAGAAAATGGCAAACACAATTAAAGATGAGATGCCCACCCCCTTTTCTAGGCATTCAAAATAGATTACATGGGAGAGAACTCAAGCTTCTTCGTCTTCCTGAGGACCTCCAGCCTCCTCCTCCACCACAGAATGAACCTCGCCCACTGTTCCCCTCTCCGGTCGTGACTCGTCCTGGTCAGCTGCATCTACTGCTTCCGCCGCCACCTCCTCCTGGGGATCAGCCCCGGCTGCCTCGGGGTCAACAGGATCCTCCTCCACGATTTCATTGATCACCGCCATAACTTCAGGCGGTATAGCAGTATCAAGAAGGCTTGCCACCGACTCAGGTACGTTCCCGCCTTATGTTGACTCCATTCCTGAGAACACTGCTGGGGGATCTCGGGCTTCAACAAGGCCTCTTTCTAGCCTCTCGTTATGAACCCCTTCGAGGATTCACCAGGACCAGATGCTGGAAAGGCTAGAAAAAGATGAGGCAAATCTGGTACCTCAAACTACTTCCCAGCTCCCTCACCAGAAAGACCAGCTTCATCAGTTTCGGGGCTAGACATCTCCTTAGCCAACGACATGACCTCTTCTCTATCCCAGCCAGGTATGTTGGAGAGAGTGAATAGGGGAGGAAGAGCCTCTGCAACCTGATAAGAGGCATAGAAGTACCCCTCGTTAAAAGAGGCTTCCACCTCGCTCTGGAGTTAGGTAATTTGAGCATGCAAGGTTTGGTTCTCAGCATCCAAGGCTTTCGCCTCTCCCATCCAGTCATCCTGTTGGCTAGCCCGCCGCTTCGACCGGGGAGTCTCCTGATCAAAAGCCCTCTTCAACCTCTCATGGTCGTATTGAAGCTCAGCTAGCTGCGTCTCCATTCCTTGTTGGCTAGAGGTTATCTCCTGGACCAGTGTCTGAGCCTGCGCAAGCAACCCCATGGCTCGCTCAGCTTCAACCTCAGCCTTGGCTGCTCGATCATGGAGGAAGGCTACCTGATGCCCCATGGCCACCTAAAAATTGAAAGCCTATAAAGGAAAATCATGTTAGAAAATGACAAATCAAAATGCTGAATGAAGAAGTGAAAGCGACGGTTACCTCGGCTAGAAGGGCGGACTCTTTGGTAATTATGATGTCCACGGGCATTGCGGTCATCCTAGAAAGCCTGCCGCCTGGACAAGATGAGACAAATTGCTTCAAGACCTCATTCTGACCCACCGATCTAGATTGTTGGTGGGGGCGAGAAGGGGTGACCTTTGGAATATCGGCATCGGACTCCCTGGAAACCTCGACTGCCCAGGTTACAATCGGATCATCAAAGAGGAATAATGTGACTCGAAGATCATCGGCTGAAGAAGAGACTACTGGTAAGGGGGTAGGAATGGACTTATTGACGACTTAGGAGGCAGACCCTCCTCGGTTTAGAGCCTTCTCCTTCCGAGATGCAAGAAGAGTCATCTTGGACTTCATCTAGGAAGGAGAGGGGAAAGGAACGAACGGGGTAGCTACCTTAGTGGTTGAACCCCCCCCCCTCCCCCCCGTCCCCCTTTTATTGGAACATCCGAGAAGCTCCTAGGGACGATCTAGAAGAAGGATGAGACATCCCAGCTCGCTGGGCTTCGCGAGATGCTGGAGCAACAACAAACACTGCTAGAGAGAGGAATCAAGATCATCAGAACTGAACCATCCAATAAAAAAAAACAAGATAGATCGAGATACTTACAAGGAGTAGCATCGGATATCCGCAGGTACCTGTTTACCCTACAGGGCCCGAAGGGGTCATCGGTTGGAAACTTCAGAAACAAATAGTTCCAGGATAGCCATGATCTTTTCCGGGTTAGCCTCTATGCCTCTCTCATGAACCATGAAGCCTAGAAATTTCCCCGCAGTTATCCCAAAGACGCATTTGGAAGGGTTCAACCTCATCTGGTTCTCCCTTAGGATCATGAAGGTTTTACGAAGGTCATCCAGGTTGCCTTCTGAGGTCAAAGATTTGGTGATCATGTCTTCGATGTACACCTCCATTGATCTTCCGATTTTAGGTTTGAAAAACCGATTGACTAACCGCTGGTAAGTAGCTCCAGCGTTCTTGAGCCCGAAAGGCATTACCATACACCAGTACAAGCCTTGTGCTTTGATGAAACTGGTTTTTTTCGGGTCTGTAGGGTGCATCATAATCTGATTGTACCCTGAAAATGCATACATAAAGCTCAGGAGCTTATTTCTAGAGGTAGAATCGACCAGCTGATCAATTTTTGGTAGAAGGAAGTTGTCCTTCGAGCATGCTCGGTTAAGGTCGGTGTGATCTACACACATGCGCCACTTTCCATTTGCCTTTTAACCATGACCACGTTAGCAATCCACTCGTGATAACGTGCTTCTCGAATGAAGCCCTGTCCAAGATAGTTTGTCCACCTCTTCCTGAACTGTAACATTTTTTCGGTGTTAAAGTGGCACCTCTTTTGTTTAATGGGCTTAAAGGTTGGATCCACTGCCAATCGATGAGCAGCTAATGTCATCGGGATCCCCGGCATCTCAGCATGACTCTAAGCAAAAATTTCGTTGAACTCTGTGAGGAGCCTGATCAGGCCCTGTTTCATTCCCTGTAAAAGGGTGGCTTCGATTTTGATGACCTTCACAGGATCGCTTATTTAGACAGGAATCTCTTCTAACTTATCCACTGGATGGCCGCTGGACCAATCCCATCTTTGTTCCTTTATGTCGGGCATTATGAGGTTATCTTCAGGGTGATTGGTGGACCCTACACCATTGAGGCTTAGTGTAGGGGTTGCCCTGCCTTGGATTGTTGTCACCTGGGCGAGTTGTTTTGCTAAGACTGTTGGGTTGGCCAATACTGCGTAGCATCTCCTGGCTGCTTGTTGATCACTCTGAACCTCCCCTACCTTGTCTCTTACTAGGAAATTCAGAACATTGTGGTAAATAGAAAGGACCCCTTTCAAGGATGATATTAATGGCCTCCCTAATATTACATTGTAGGCAGATGTGGTGTCCACAACAACGAAGTCGGTCATGATATTCTGTTGGAGAGGTGTGGCTCCAATGATTACTGGTAGGATTTTTGATCCCACGGGTGTGATTGAGTCCCAGTGAACCCATATAATGGAGTAGTGCAACTATTGTAACACAACTGTTTCAAGTTTAGTTTTTCCAAGGTATCTTTAAACAGGACGTCAACGCTGCTACCTGTGTCGACGAGCACGCAGTGTACCATGCAGTTTACAATCTGAACCGTGATCACCTTGGGGTCATTATGAGGTAGCACGGTGTTGTAGACGTCCGCTTCGGTGAAAATGATTTGTGACAGCTGGAAGGGGCTGGTCAGTCTCTGGTCGACCTTAAAGATATCCCGCCCTTTGTCCGTACGAGGGACTTTCTTCGCATGGTTTTTTTTGGAACTGTTGGAGGTGCCGACCAGAGTAGGCACCCGCTGATGGTATGTATTATTTGAATCTATTGCATCAGGTCCGCTTGTTCCCCCTTCCTTTTCTCAGTATGCTCTCGGATCTCAGATTGTACCTCTCTTCCAGTCTGAATGTTTTCCCTGACTTGCTGTAGGAATTCCACCAGGCATCCTCCTCTTATCAAAGCTTCAATCTGGTTCCGCAGGTTGTAGCATTCTAAAGTGTTGTGTCCCACGTCCTCATGAAAGTCACAATATTTATAGCGATTTCTTTTATCGACCGGGGCTTTCATGGGAGCGGGCTTCTATAACAAACCCCTATCCCAAATGGCGAGGTTGAATGTTTCACGGCATGCATTTAAGGGAGTGTAATGGTCGTACCCCCTTTCATCGCGAGCTATGGGGGCCACTGTCCTGTGAGGTGGTGAAGCTTGAAGAGGAGTTCGTTTATCTGGAAACCTTTTCGATCTAGGTTGAGGAAGGGGAAACGGTATGTTGATTTATTATGAGGTTTGTTCTGGCTTTTCTGAGCTTACTCAGGTCTGGGAGCTTTCTTCTTATGTCACTTTACAACTCTCATGTCGTCGTGTTCCATATTGACCTTAAGCTGTTCGTTGACCTCAATCTTCTCCAGAGCCCGATCATAGGCTTCTTGGTAAGATTCTGGAGGTCTCTTAATGAAAGACCGGAAAAGCTTTCTAGTCCACAGGTTCCTTCAGAAGTTGGTGAGGGTTTCTTTCTCGGTGAAGACCCCCATCTGGATGACTTCCTTATGGAAACGCTCGACATAAGCCTGGAGGGTTTCTCCTCTCTCCTAGATCACGTATTGAAGGTGGATAGGATCCTTCATCCGAGGCTTAACGCCCTGGAATTGTGAGCAGATATCGGTTGATACCTTGGTGAAGGAATCCACACTACCAGCAGGTAGTTTCCTAAACCAGGTTTTTACGTAATCTGTAAGCGTATTGGGGAACATTCAACACATAGCGGCCCTAGTTGTGTTCTGGACCTTCATCTGTTGAACGAAGCTCTCTAAGTGGCTCAGGGGATCCTCAGTCCCAGAGAATCTGTCAGTTGGCATTTTGAATTTGGGCGAGAGCTCCGCCTCCCGGATCCTTCTGGTGAAGGAAGCATTCATTTCTCTTAGTGGATCTTTCTTGTCCTCCTTGTACTTTCTCTTCTTCATTAGTTGGACCTTTTTCTGAAGTTCTGCCAACTGGTCCTTTAGACCCTTGCTTTCCGATTTCCAAGAGTTGATCTCAGTTTCCTCACCATCGAATCCTTCTGATAAAATGGCGACCTCTACCCGGTTCCTTCTTCGGAGGGGATCCACTTAGAGGCTTTACTGACTTTTTTCTTCCCTACCCCGGGCTTCTCTCCTTGAAGTCGTTGGGTGGAGAAACTCTCCCTGCTCCCATGGAAGGATGTCTGCTGCGGATTTGACTTGCCTTGGTTGGTAGCGTGGCAGAGTTTTAGAAACTGGAGGCATGGGCTCTAACCTATCCCGGATCCAGGTTGAGAGTCCCGTTCTATTTCGAGCTGGTTTCTAAGGGGTAGGTCTCATGCGATCAAAGGTGGGCTGCCTTGCCCTTGGCCTGCTTGACTCCGCCCGATTGTAAAGGTCTGTTGCTGGATAGTAATGCCCTCAGCGAGCAATCAAATGAGGACGCTTTTTACGAAGGCCGCCGTTTGTTGGTCAAGCTCGACCTGATTTCCTAGAGGAGGATCCAGAGCTCGTACAATGGCTGGTTGGGCTGGAACCTGGCTATAGAGCCTGGATTTCCTCCCTTTCTTCGGGACCTTTCGTGTTAACGCAATAGAAGGTTGTCCCGATGCGCCCGGCTGTCCTTGTGATGAGCGGAGCCTCATAACTCCTGTAAAATAACAAACTTTTGGATACAAAGATGGTGGTGTGAGAGTTTCCTATAGACGGTGCTAGAAAGTGTTAACTTAAAATTTGCTCGAGATGAGAAATTCCTACTAACACCCTCAAGACCACTACCACAAAAGTGGTGGTCGGGGTCGATATCGTTAATACCTGACCTGTTAAGAGGTAAACCAGAGACTGGATCATAGTAACAGTAAATAGGAGCTTTTATTATTGATACTTACTTCGAAATACAACTCACTCTCTTATATGCTCGCAGTCTCTCTAGGATCTAGGAAGGTGGCAACTCTATGCTTATCGAATAGTGGAAACAAAGGTGGTCGTGTTCTGAGTATAGAATTTAGGCCTTCCCCTTTTCTTTTCTTTCTTCTCTCTGATTTTAACTATGTATGTATATCTCCCCTTTGTGTCTCTGTGTATCTATTTATATTTGATCTAAGCAGGTTTGAATTTGCTGATACCCCGCCACGATCCTATCAATCTGTCCCCTCTTTATCGAGCGGGATTCTTTATTTAAAAGTGGTTGACCCCGAGTGAATAGTGGAAACGATGATATCGTTAATGAAAAAGAGTCGGTTTCATTTTAGGGATCAAACACTTGACACACGTATACGGAATTAATTGTTGGTTACCACATAGATATGATCTTATATGTTATCGCAGCATGGTGTGTCATGGAGGCTACCCTGCTAGTTTCCTGTCGTCCCGTAGAGCGAGGTAGATCCCTACTTCGGCTCTGTTCTTAGAATCTTGGGATGGATTTTACATGACCCTTGGGGACTTGAAGTGTCCTGTAAACATTCTTAGGAAGTAGCCGGGGTGGTGTAGGTTCAGGCGTGGTTCCTACTTCCTGTCCAGTAGGGACAACGGGCTTCTGGAGAGGTTGGCGGGCTTCTCTCGAATGTCTCTTGAGCTTGGAGACCCCTCCTGGCATTCACAGGGTGGTTGTAGAGCTCGACCTCAAAGCCGATGCTCCCCGATAGGTGGCCTGGAGATGCTCGGGTTCCAGTATTATTGTGGAGGCTCGTTCTGGTCGTGTCTAGCTTGTTTTCTGGCAATTGTGAAGCCGAGTCGGCCTTCCCTGCTTCTACGGGGTGGCTTTATGGTCTATCCGGGATTTATGAACATCGATTATGGGTTTCGACTTGTGGCGGGAAAGTGGAAAATTTCTCTTTAAGCCCTGGCCAAATTTTACTATTAACACATTTTAAATGACCTATGGTTAGTATCCATTTTGCTTCGGCAAAATACATAGAACTCAATGAGCACCTTCATGAAAAGGGCTACACACATTGGTTGTGAAAGCTACCGAATGTTTGAAAGAGCTACACCATTGTGATGAGTGAAAGCCGCCATGAAGTGAATTTTGTTTATGTTTAAAAAAAATGGAAATATCAAAGAAGTGTTGAAATGGAATCATAAAAATTCTTTGATTCAAAGCTTAAAAAGAAAATGAGGAAGGCTTAAAAAAGAGTATAGTTGAAAATCTAATGAGCCTGGGTTGACAAACAGAAATGGGATGACGAGCCACATCCACACACACGCTCATATGTTGAAATCTATTCTCTTAAAAGCAAAAAATTCCAGATGATAATTGAAAATACAATCACGGTTAAATGCTCAAAGCTAACCTAGAGGGGGAGGGGGGTGAATAGGTTAGACACCTTTTTCTCCCGTAGAAATAAACAAAAGTTTGTCCCTCTAGATTGCTTGTATCACAATATATATATTAATTAATGACAATTAATCAATATATAAACACAAGTAAAGTGTGATACAAACAAATAATTGTAACACATACACAATCTATATTATAGAAAGGAAGTCAACATACATAAAGAGTTCTATCCACAATACAAATACTAAAGACATAGGGATAGAGAAAAGTTGACACAAGATATAACGTGGTAAACCTCTGAAAAGGAAACATCCACGGGCTAGCAGCCACCGGCAAACAAAATCCTCTAGTAGATAAGACAAGTACAATCTATCAAGTGACCTATTCACCCAATCCTATCCTACTCTAGAAGTTGTCGCCCTATGCTCAACAATCTGAGGCCTCACACCTCTTGTCAAGACTTCCTCGCTCACCTTATACGGATCCTCACGACCCAAGGTAAGACTTCTTGCTCAACTAAGTCCTCAAGACTCTAGTCAAGACTTTCTTGAGGACTTAGTTGAGCAAGAAGTCTTACCTTCAAAGAGGAAACATCCACGGGCTAGCAGCCACCGACAAATAAAATCCACTAGTAGATAAGATAAGTACAATCTCTTAAGTGACCTCTTCACCTAGAAACTACCCTCCTATCCTACTCTAGAAGTTGTCGCCCTATGCTCAACAATCTGAGGCCTCACACCTTTTGTCAAGACTTCCTCGCTCACCTTATATGGATCCTCACGACCCAAGGAAAGATTTATTGCTCAATTAAGTCCTCACGACTCTAGTCAAGACTTCCTCGCTCACCTATCCGAGTTCTTCCAACTCTAGGCAAGACTTCTTGCTCGACTATCCGGATCCTCACGACCCTAGCCAAGACATCCTTGCTCGACAATCCGAGGCCTCACGTCTCTTGCCAAGACTTCTTGCTCAACACCATATTTCTCACACCTATTGTTAAGACTTCCTTCTAACAAGGTATCTAGGTGATCATGAATGCAAAACGCAAACAAGCACACAACATAGAATGCTACGATCAACACATCCTATGGAAAATACTAGACATGAGCATGAATGCACAAATCACATATAGTCTAGTTAATCATGCGTGTGTAATCAATCTAGGTTATGTAAGATATGTTCAATATTAATCACAACCTAGATACATGCATAGATCTAAACTTGAATCACAAGATATGTTTAATAAATCACAAGATCAAGTTTAAATAACACAAACCAAAACATGCTAAAATCAAATGACAAAGTCAATTAGATTTAAGCTAAAGTTCTAGAGCATATTCCTAATCATAGATTCAACAAATCACATGAATAGATCAAAAGAACATAAGCAGATGTATTATGTGAGAAATTCGGCCAAGAGAGCCTAATACATGTGAGAAACTATTTTTCTCAAAATCAATCAATCAAAGATCATAAAATAGTCCTAGAATCAAAGCTAGCACAATACAATCCCAAACATGTGAAACATAGGCAAAAATCAAAACCTAACTCAACATGTATGATTTCAATTGAAATTCAATCTAGCTTTGAAAGTGTTCAAGACACAAATTAAAAAACTCACAATATACAAATATATGTTGAAGAAGAAAACCCAAGGCAATTGACCAAGTTTTAAAAGAAAACTTTGAGAGACAATCAATACCTTAGTTGATTTAGGTGCAGTCCCGTTTTTGTATGATTAGACACCAACAAAAACAGTAAAACTTACTCAAAACTTCATAGAAAAGATGGAGGATGAATAAATGAACACTCTCAACTTTGGATCACTCAAATCGGAGTTCAAATAAAGAAGTTATGGTGTTTGGAAGGTGCGAAAATTTAGAGAAAAAATTTCTGCACTCTTGTTTTAAATTTCTTCTTAGAATGAAATGTGAGAGGGAAAGAGTTTATAAAGGAGTGAGAAACTTGGACATGTGAAATGACCAAGAGGGGCAAGAAGTATCCAAGAAAGCTTGCTTCCCGAGATGGTGCATGGGCATCTCGGGGCAGCAAGCCTTCTGCCCCGAGATGGCCACACGCCATCTCGGGAAAGAAGTCCTTGCTTGCTTCTTTCTCCTCCGACTTTCCTTCCCGTTCTTAGACCGTTCTCCGGCCTCCGAACTCGAAATTTGAATCCGTTTACGGATTAAAAACCATAACTCTCACACGGACATGGACATATAAAATACTCAACCCAGAAAATAATAATTTGACTTGATATACGAATACGAAGACAATGTATGCAACATGAGTTGAAAGTGTAGTATCTTTTGACTTAGAACTTGAAATCAATAGTATGAGTAACCGAAATGACCGAAACTCAATCAAGAATGATTTAAGACTAAATATAAGTTCAATATCCATTTTATACAAACATATACACATACAAACACAATTCACACTAGAATGCAAACTACATAGAGATAGTTTCCAATCATGCATATTTCAAAGCATATTATTTCCAAACCAATACATGAGCATTCATCTTTAAGTGTGTGAATGTGTTATACATGGTGCACAACAATGCAAGGATAAGACAAATGTATGATATGTGTGTGTGTGCCTAAGACTTGTAAGAGAAAGATAAGGTCTTAGTATACCTTTGTAGAACCATATTGCATCATTTCTCTTGAAGACTTAGAAATTGCTTTGACTTGTTATTTCTTCTTCCTTGAAGCTTGAATCATCATGAATCTAAACAACTAAATCATTACAAGTAAACATCATTTTGATATGGAATTAATGCCAACACAAACTAAAACCTAACAATCTCCCCCTTTGGCAAATTCCATGTCAAAACACTTATACATTTACTACAAATATAAAAATGAAGATAGGTCACAAAATCACTCCCTCACATTACAATGAGTAGGATTCCTATAAATAATCTTCACCAACTCTTGAACTTCATCTTGATCTTCTCTTGAAGCAACCTACAAATAATCTCAAAGCACAATGCATAAACAAGAGAAAAAAACAACAAATGGCAACATATAATATGGATAAGAATATACAATTAAGTCCACAAATACATGTATCTCCCCCTCAATACATGCCAAATACAAGAATTCTTAACCAAATCTTAAGAATAATTATTACATGCCATTGAAAGTTCAAAAGTTCACAAAAACAACATAAAAAGGAAACTAAGTAACTAGCAACTCTTAACAACTCTTTCTCCCCCTTTTTGACATGAAATGATACCAAAAGGTAAGAAACATACCATGAGACTCAAATACTAGTTCATAGATCCACCAAAGAAAGATGTGCGTGTAGTTGACCTAAAATAATGCTTTAGAGGTGGTCTTGAACTTGATGCAATACACTCCTCCGACTCTTTTATTCTAGCATCTTGTTTTTCAACTATAGCACTAAGCTTATCCACCTTCTTCTTCAAATGTAAAGCCCAATCCGGAAGAATGTTTATGCTAGTCTCTTGACAATCAACTTGTGAACTACTAAATAGTCCAAAAGTATCACATGTCTTACTCTTATCCTTATATGACATGTATGACACACGTTTATCACTATATTTTTCCAAGGGTTGTACCAACACATCATCTCCACTACTTTTAAAACCACGAGCTAAACACAAAGAAGTTATAAACCCCGATAATGCAAGCTTCTTTTCTCCTCTAGTTGAGAAAGCCACATTATCTAAGTAAAACATAAGCAAATCCCCAAGGTTTATAGGTTGATTAGTTACCAAGGCATATACTATTTTGATCTTGTGTTTATTCAACTCGGTTGAATTCGAAGATTCAATAATATTAGTGCAAATAAAAAGATGCCAAAATGCACTTGCCTTAGTTAACTCATGTTGACTAATATATGCTCTACCTTTCCACTCAAAAGAAACATTGTCACATAGAGTTCTACCCATGATATTAAGATTCTCAATGATATCAACATCTAGAAAGTTTGAATCAATATCACTAGATATCCCAAGAAACTTGTTAATGTTTACAGGGTTAACTCTAAACACAATACCTAATCTCCATCAAAGCATCCAATAAGCTGGCACTCTCTCTATATTCATGATAAAACTCTCTAACAAGAATATCATTCACCATTCCTAGCATGCTCACCCAAGATTCCCAATTCCTATCCTTAATGCATTTAAGAACATAATAATCTTTACATTTACCTAAGTCAATGCCTCTCTCTTGAAATATCTTTTTAGTTCCAAAGATCCCTAAATCCTTTGACCTTGAAGCTTTGGATCCCTTTGAGATAGACTTGGCTTTCACAATGGGATTCGATTGATTTCCACTTCCGGTAACCTTAGTTCTTCCCATTTGTTCTTGTGATAGAAGATGCTATATACATAAAACAAAAGTGAGTGAAAGACAAAACAAGCATATTAGTCACAAATATAAAAACAAAAAGACATATGACTTAAGAATGAATCATCATGCAAGACAAAGATAGTGAGTAATATCATACAAGTATCATTAAGTCAAAATATGCCAACATGTAACAAAATGAAGCATGTGAACATATCATAAAAGAGAACAATGTCTAGCATACAATGCTCTCCCTTGATAAATGCTATAACTAAGATCAATGATAGCATAGAGTTCACAAAGATGTTCACACAATCACACATTCAAGCAATTTGAAGAAATATGAACAAAATAAGCTTCATATACTAAGAGAGATACACAAAGATTTTTCAAGTTCTCTCATAATTCTTCAACAATTGCAAAGATATCACCATACTCATAAACAAAGTGTATGTGTGAGAGATATGCTTCAAATATATATCAAGAAGTAGTTTGATAATCAACATGCAAACAATTTCCAACAACTATTCATCTTAAGCTTTTTCCATAAAAAGTCAAACCGATTATCATCCGGAATTTTTTGCTTTTAAGAGAATAGATTTCAACATATGAGCGTGTGTGTGCATGTGGCTCGTCATCCCATTTCTATTTTTCAACCCGAGCTCATTTGATTTCCAACTAAACTCCTTTTATGCCTTTCTCCTTTTCTTTTTAGGATTTGAATCAAAGATTTTTTTTTTATGAATTCCTTTCAACATTTCTTTGATTTTTCCATTTTTTACATAAACAAAAATTCACTTCATGATTGCTTTCACTCATCACAATGGTGTAGCTCTTACCAACATTGGGTAGCTTTCATAACCAAGGTGTGTAGCCTTTTTCATGAAGGTGCTCGTTGAGTTCTATGTAATTGTAGAAGTAAAATGGATACTAACCATAGGTCATTTTAAATGTACTTAAGCACAAAAACTTCAAGGTGTATCCAATGTTTACATATTAGTAAACTCAACCTACTAGCAAAACATATAAGAGAAGCAAGGTGCAATTTTTAGAAAACCAAGATTTTATGGCTCATAAGCACATGATCTAAGAGCAATAAGTAGAGACTTATTCAAGATCATTACCTCTCTAATGAGTAGCTTTCAAAGAATATGAAGCTCATATTTTCAAAAGTAATGCCACTCAATATACTATACACAAACAATCATCAAAGTTAAGATCAATGTGAACAATATCACTATTAGATCCTAAAATAGAAAATGTCAATGAGAACCATATGTATGCTATACAAAATTCTCTAATATGACATGTTATGAGATGTGTATCGAAAATTGAGTCAAAAGATGAATATCTAAGAGAACATGCATTAGAGTATAGATACCTTTTTGCACATTATATTCACCAAATATCATACTTTTACCCTTTTTATGAGCACTCTTGCCTTGAATGTCCTCATGACACCAAGTTGACGATGTTTCACAACAAGAGTATAAAAAACATAATATCTCAACTCAATCAACACATATATCAAAAGAACTTCTTTAAAGTTAATCAACAAATTTTGACCATCATAATAATCATGATGTGAGATAACCAAGTTCATATCAATACATGGAGTATTCAAAGCTAGAAAGCAAGAATTATCAACACAATTGATATATAGCCTTAAAGCTATCCCACATGTGCTTCTTATTTTAATGATAAGAGCACTCACCCTTAAACCACTTGTTCTTGGGTGTACCTACACAAACATTTCCGATATCATCCTTGACAACAATGTTAAATCTGGAGTAAAGTCCTTCAATGACTTGATTAAAAGGAATATCATTAACACACTCTTCCTTAACATTATCAACACAAGCTTTGTCAAGTTGAACAAGATTAGAATTCTTTCTACTCCACAACTTCTTTTCATGCTTAGCAATCTTATCATGTTTTTCAACTTTCAAATCCTTAGCATGTTCAAGTTGAAGTTTAATCTCCTTATCCCTAGATTCATTTCCTAATTTGCGTTTTTCAATATATTTATAACACCTAGGCTTAATGTGACCTATTGTGTTGCAATAATGGCAAATTGGAATAAAAGATGAGATTATACCTTTTGGAGTTGAACAAGCTTCACTAGGAGTTTGCAAAGATACCTGTTTGCCAACTTCTTCTTGGCTTTAGATCTTCTCTTCTTGTGTGGTTTTTTATTAATCACGACTTCATCAAAGTGTGTAGGAAATGGTGCTTCCAAGAGCTCCTCTTCAACTATCAAGTCGTCTTCACCACTTTGAGAGTTAATAAGATTCCTAACACTAGACACACTAACCGAATCATTCACTAAGTCTTTGATAGCCTCCTTAGCCTTGTCTATTTCATTCATCAATTATTGTTCTCTCTTCTTCAAAGAAGATATCACATTATCCTTTTCAAGGTTTATCATTTCAAGTTCTCTAAACTTCTTCAAAATATCATCTTTCTCACTAAGAAGTCTACAAGTAACAACCACAAACTCATCTAGTTGCTTCTTGATCAAATCATCCTTCTCAACTACTTCTCTTTGAGCATTGTCTCTATCTTCTTCAAGCTTTTCTATCTTTTTCAACAACTCAAGATTAGTAGGAATGGAACTAGGGTTCTTGTTCAAGATTTGCATCAAGGTTCTTGTTCAAAGATATTGTACCATTAACATCTTGTGAAGAATGATAAGCCATTAGAGCTACAAAGTTTCTCACCAACTCTTCATCACTTGAAGAATCACTACTAGAGCTCTCATTGTCACTAGAGTTATCATCACTCCAAGTTGCCGCCAACACTTTGCCTTTCTTGTCTTTCTTAGATGGCTTCTTGGTGCACTCACTAGCAAAGTGACCAAAACCATGACAATTATAGCATTAAACCTCTTTCTTGTTCAAGGCTTGACTATTCTTCTGAATCCTTAGAGATGATGTTTTCTTGACTCCTTTTTCCTTTTGAATACTTGCCTCTAGGCTTGACATTTTTCTTTAGAAACTTCTTGAACCTTCTAATCAAAAGTGCCATCTCTTCATTTTCATCATCACAATCCTCATAAATAGCATTGAGAGCGATTCCCTTACTCTTCATCTTTGGCTTCAAGCACATCTCATAAGTTTGGAGAGACCCAAGCAACTCATCGATGTTCATACTATCCACATTCTTGCTTTCCTCAATGGCCATCATCTTTGATTTGAATCTCTTAGGAAGAGACCTAAGGATTTTCCAATTTAAACGCTCTTTTGTCCAAGTGCTTGACATTGGTTAGCTATGTTAAGAAGCCGGAATTGGAAGTCATTGAACTTTTCTTCTTCACCCATACTTAAACCTTTAAATTGTGATGCCAACATTTGAAGCCTCGATTTCTTCACTGCTAAGGTTCCTTCATTAGTAACTTGGAGAGTATCCCAAGCTTCCTTTGTGGATTCAAGATTTTGAATGTAGGAGAATTGATGCCTATCAACTCCTTCAAAAATGGCATTCATAGCACGATGGTTCCATTTAGCAACCTCAAACTCATTCGTTGTCCATTCACTCCTTGGCTTGAGTATCATGGTTCTATCCTCTTGAACTTGGTAGGAGGACTATAACCTTTTTCCACTACCATCCAAGCCCTTTCATCAATAAAGTGGATGTAGGCTTTCATCCTCAACTTCCAATACCCATAGTTAGTACCACGAAGTAAGGGTGACCTAGTAGTTAAGGCTCCTTCGGCCATTACATCATCTTGTAAACCCATGACTTCAAACGCCTTGCAAAAACCATGAAAGTATCGGACTCACACTAAGTGTAATCTAGTGTCCTGCTCTGATACCAATTGAAAATACAATCACGGTTAAATGCTTAAGGCTAACCTAGAGGGGGGGGGGGGGGGGGGGGGGGCAGTGAATAGGTTAGACACCTTTTTCGACTCCCTTAGAAACAAACAAAAGTGTGTCCCTCTAGATTGCTTGTATCACAATATATATTAATTAAAGACAATTAATCAATATATAAACACAAGTAAAGTTTGATACAAACAAGTAATTGTAACACATACACAATCTATATTATAGGAAGGAAGTCAACATACATAATGAGTTCTATCCACAATACAAATACTAAAGACATAGGGATAGAGAAAAGTTGACACAAGATATAACGTGGTAAACCTCTGAAAAGGAAACATCCACGGGCTAGCAACCACCGGCAAACAAAATCCTCTAGTAGATAAGACAAGTACAATCTCTCAAGTGACCTATTCACCCAATCCTATCCTACTCTAGAAGTTGTCGCCCTATGCTCAACAATCTGAGGCCTCACACCTCTTGTCAAGACTTCCTCGCTCACCTTATACGGATCCTCACGACCCAAGGTAAGACTTCTTGCTCAACTAAGTCATCAAGACTCTAGTCAAGACTTTCTTGCTCACCTATCCGAGGTTTCCTAACTCTAGGTAAGACTTCTTGCTCGACTATTCAAATCCTCACGACCCTAGCCAAGACTTCCTTGCTCGACAATCCAATGCCTCACGCCTCTTGCCAAGACTTCTTGCTCAACACCATAGGTCTCACACCTATTGTCAAGACTTCCTTCTCATAAGGCATCTAGGTGATCATGAATGCAAAACGCAAACAAGCACGCAATATAGAATGCTACGATCTACACATCCTATGGAAAATACTAGACATGAGCATGAATGCACAAATCACATATAGTCTAGTTAATCATGCATGTGTAATCAATCTAGATTATGTAAGATTTGTTCAATATTAATCACAACCTAGATACATGCATAGATCTAAACTTGAATCACAAGATATGTTCAATAAATCACAAGATCAAGTTTAAATCACACAAACCAAAACATGCTATAATCAAATGACAAAGTCAATTAGATTTAAGCTAAAGTTCTAGAGCATATTCCTAATCATAGATTCAACAAATCACATGAATAGATCAAAAGAACATAAGCACATGTATTATGTGAGAAATTCAGCCAAGAGAGCCTAATACATGTGAGGAACTATTTTTCTCAAAATCAATCAATTAAAGATCATAAAATAATCCTAGAATCAAAGCTAGCACAATACAATCCCAAACACGTGAAACATAGGCAAAAATCAAAACCTAACTCAACATGTATGATTTCAATTGAAATTCAATCTAGCTTTGAAAGTGTTCAAAACACAAATTAAAACACTCACAATATACAAATATATGTTGAAGAAGAAAACCCAAGGCAATTGACCAAGTTTTAAAAGAAAACTTTGAGAGAAAATCAATACCTTAGTTGATTTAGGTGCAGTCCCGTTTTTGTATGATTAGACATCAAAAACAGCAGCAAAACTTACTCAAACCTTCAGAGAAAAGATGGAGGATGAATATATGAACACTCGCAACTTTGGATCACTAAAATATAAGTTCAAATGAAGAAGTTATGGTTTTTGGAAGGTGATAAAATTTAGAGAGAAAATTTCTGCACACTTGTTTTAAATTTCTTCTTAAAATGAAATGTGAGAGGAAAAGAGTTTATAAAGAAATGGGAAACTTGGACATGTGAAATGACCAAGATGGGAAAGAAGTAGCCAAGCAAGCTTGCTGCCCGAGATGGCATGTGGGCATCTCGGGTCAGCAAGCCTTCTGCACCGAGATGGCCACGCGCCATCTCGAGAAAGAAGTCCTTGCTTGCTTCTTTCTCCTCCGACTTTCCTTCGTGTTTTTTTACCGTTCTCCAGCCTCCAAACTCAGAATTCAAATCCGTTTATGGATTACAAACAGTAACTCTCACACGGACATGGAATTATAAAATACTCAACCCATAAAATAATAATTTGACTCGATATACAAATACGAAGACAATGTATGCAACATGAGTTGAAAGTGTAGTATCTTTTGACTTAGAACTTGAAATCAATAGTATGAGTAACCGAAATGACCGGAACTCAATCAAGAATGATTTAAGACTAAATCCAAGTTCAATATCCATGTTATACAAATATATACACACACAAACACAATTCACACTAGAATGCAAACTATATAGAGATAGTTTCCAATCATGCATATTCCAAAACATGTTATTTCCAAACCAATGCATGAGCATATATCTTTAAGTGTGTGAATGTGTTATACATGGTGCACAATGATGCAGGGACACATATTAATGAATTGTATGTGTGTGCCTATAATGGTGAACAACGATGTAGAGACACAAATGTATGATATGTGTGTGTGCCTAAGCCTTGTAAGAGAAAGATAAGGTCTTAGTATACCTTTGTAGAACCATATTGCATCCTTTCTCTTGAAGACTTAGAACTTGCTTTGACTTGTTGTTTCTTCTTCCTTGAAGCTTGAATCATCATGAATCTAACCAACTAAATCATTACAGGTAAACATCATTTTGATATGGAATTTGTTAACGGGAAATTTGCTCGGGATGAGAAATTTGTACTAACACCCTCGAGACCACTACCACGAAAGTGGTGGCCGAGGTCGGCACCATGGATACCTGACCTGTTGATAGGTAAATGAGAGGCTGGATCGTAGTAACAGCCAATGAGAGCTTTTATTATTGATACTTGCTTTAAAATACAAATCACTCTCTTATATGCTTGCAATCTCTCTAAGATGTAGGGTGGTGGCAACTCGGTGCCTGTCGAATAGTGGAAACAAAGGTGGCTGTGTTCTGTAATACAGAATTTAGGCCTTCCCCTTTTCTTTTCTTTCTCTCTTCTCTCTGTTTCTGTATATATATTTTGTCTCTCTCTGTGGCTATCGTGATTGGCTTTATTTGTACATGGTCTTGGTTGGTTTAAATTTGTTGATATCCCACCACGATCCTTTGAATCTGTTTCTTCATTATCGGGCGGTATCCTACATTTAAAAGTGGTTGAACCCGAATAAATAGCGAAAACAATTAACGTAAATGAGTTTATTTTCTTTTTGGAATCAAACTCTTGGTTCGCACATATACGGGATTAATGATGGTTATCTTTTAGAATTGATCTTGTATGTTATCGCGACATGGTTCTTCATGGAGGTCACCCACTAGTTGCCTGTTGCCCCATAGAGCGAGGTAGATCCCTGCTCCGACTCTGTTCGTAGAAGCTTGCGAAGGATTTTCCCTGACCTTTGGGGGCTTGAGATGCTCTTGTAGACATTCCTGGGAAGTAGCCGAGGCAGTGTAGGTTCAGACATGATTCCTTCTTCATGTCCAGCAGGGACAACAGGCTTCTGAAGAGGTTGTGGGCTTCTCTCGAATGTCTTTTAAGCTTGGAGCCCTCTTCTGGAATTTATGGGGTGGATGTGGTGCTCGACCTCAAAGCCGGGGTTTCTCGATAGGTGGCCTAGAGAAGCCCGGGCTCCAGTATTTGTGTGGGAGCCTTGTCTTGGTCACACCTAACTTGTTTTCTGGTAGTTGTAAAACCGAGCTACCCTCCCATGCTTCTACGAGGTGGATTTATGGTCTATCCAGACTTCATGATTGTCGATTATGGACTTCGACTAGTGGCAGGAAAGTGGAAAATTTCTCTTTAACCCCTGACCAAATTTTACTATTAACAGAAGTCCCCTCTGACTTGAACACCGGTGGTAGAGTTGGGATTGGAGTCAGATTCCTTGTTTAATTGAGAAATTTTTCCGTTATAAAAATAGTTAATGAGGATGAAATCTTCTCAATAATTACCTAATGTTTGAATTTGAAATAGTGTTTTATTCGAAGAGAAACGGCTGGAATACGGCTCCCACTGTGGCTTCAGGTGATCTTCCCGAGGATATCGCTGATATCATTACCCTTAATCCTCTATTTAAACCCAGCCTTACTGTCACTTTGTCCACACTTTCTCAAATCTCAAATTTTCAAATTTCTTCTCTTCTACTCTTCTATGTCAATTTCCCTCTGTCTTCCGCTTGCTTTCAAGTCCTTCTAACCCATTAATGTCGACTTCCTTAGACATTATTGATGCCTTGGTTGAGGGCACCGATGACCCTAACCAAGTTCCTCATAAATGGGTGTAAGGAATTTCGAGCTATGCGGAATCTTCCCCGCTACGCCAGCATCATCGTTCTAGTAGGAACGTCTCCATTGGCTCTAGCTTCTCAAACCAGCCCGACAACCTTCTAAACCTAGTAAAAGAGGATTCCGATGTCGGGAAGAGAGTCAACGTGGTCGGGACAGTTCAGGTCACAATGGCAGAGCTTCCACCAGTTGTGATCCCTCCTTTCGAACCCAGGGTCATCCCTGATTCCACCGTCGACCCTCAGTCGATTAGCCATCTTCAGGACAAATACAGTATCCCTGACACCATTTCCCTCACTGTCACCCACAGGAACTATGTCATATTTTGCCCGTCCACATGCGTACTTCCTATCCACGTCCCAGCTTTCGAGAGTGCGGTAAGGCTCCATCTTCATCCTACCCTTCGGCGGGCTTTTAACGCCATTCAGCTGGCTCTGCTTCAACAGACGCCTAGCTTCTGGAGGCATTTAGTTGGCTTCCTTGCATTATGGAGGAAGTAATGAGAGATGAGCAATGTAACCAATGAGCCCGAGGATGAGGAGCTCACCTTTATTTTCTAGATAGGTAGCCTGGCTAGGGTTTCTCGAGGCCAATTCTACGTTAAGGACAAGAATAGGCTCAATTTTATCATCCCAGAGGCTTCAAAGAAAGATCCCGCTTGGAAAGAGGAGTGGGTACAGGCGGGGGGAGACTGGGGGAGCTCTGTATTCGTTGGTCGGTATGAGCTCGAGGTCCCTACCGCTTTCAGTGATAAACCCTCATGGGATCGAGACTCCTTGCCCGCTGAATTTGAAGCTTTATTGAAGACCATCCTAGCCAGGAATTATCTTAATTTGAAGTTCCCAACTGCTGACCCCTTCGACCCCCGTAGGGTGAACAAATACCTGCGAATCTCTAATGTTGTTCCTTGTAAGTATCTGGCTTTATCATGCTTTTGGATTGTGTGATGGTTTAGCTATGATGGTATTAATCCCTTTCTTAATAGTGTTTGTTGTTGCTCCAGCTTCTGGCGAAGCTCGACAAGCTGGAATCCCTCATTCTCCTTCTAGATCATCCCCGGGAGCTCTCTCGGCTGCTCCGAGGAGTCAACCACTAGGGTAGTTGCCCCGCTCCTTCATTCCCCCTCATCTTTCCAAGTGAAGACCAAGATGGCTCTTCTTGTATCTCGGGCGGCAAAGGCTCTAAGCCGAGGAGAGTCTGCCTCCTAAGTCGCCAATAAGTCCACTCATGCCCCTTCACCAGTAATTTCTGCTTTAATCGATGTTCACCCAGTCATATTATCCCTCTCTACTGATCCGATTGTATCCCGGGCAGTCCAGGTTCCTAGGGAGCCAAAATCAATATTCTTGAGGTCGCCCCTTCTCGCCCTTACCAGTAATCGAGCTCGTCGGGTCAGGACGAGGTCCTGAAGCAATTTGTTACGTTTTGTCCAAGCGGCGGGCTTTCTAGGATGACCTCGATACCCGTGGACATCATGATTACCAAAGGGTCTGCCCTTCTAGCTGAGGTAATCATCGTTTTTACTTCCCAATTCAGCAGCTTGAATTATCATTTTCTAACATGAATTTCCTTTGTAGGCCTTCAAGTTTCAGGTAGCTATGAGAAATCAAGTGGCCTCCTTCAGCGATCAGGCAGCCAAGGCTGAGGCTGAGGCTGAGCGAGCTATGAGGTTGCTTACGCTGGCTCAATCCCTAGTCCGGGAGATGACCTCTAATCAACAGAGAATGGAAACACAGCTAGTTGAGCTCCAGTGTTACCATGAGAGGTTGAAGCGGGCTTTTGATTAGGAAACTCTTTGGTTGAAGCGATGAGCTAGCCAACGGGATGACTGGAAAGGAGATGCAAAGGCTCTGGATATCGAGAACCAAGATTTTTATGCTCAAATTACCCAGCTCCAGGGCGAGGTGGAAGCCTCTTATAAATAGGGGTATTTATATACCTTCTATCAGGTTGCAGAGGCCCTTCCTCCCCCATTCGATCTCTCCATCATCGCTAGCTAGAACAGGGAAGCGGCCATGTCACGGGCTGTAGAGATGTCTCGTCTTGAAAATGATGGAGTTGGTCCTTCTACTATGAGGGAGTTGGGAAGCGGCTGGAGGTGCCAGATCTTCCTCCTCTTGTTTCGACATTTCCAGCATCTAGTCTTGGCGAATCTTCGAGGGGGGTCCAAGCTGAGGAGCCAGAAGGAGGCCTTGCTGAAGCTCGAGATCCCCTCATAATGCTCTCAGGAGTAGAGTCAACCGAATGTGGGATTATGACTGAGTCAGTTGCCAATCCTTCTTGATGCAACCATACCGCCTGAGGTTATGGCAGTGATCAATGAAGTTGTGGAAGAAGATCCTATTGACCCTAAAGCAGCCAAGTCAGATCCCAGAAGGAGGCGGTGGAGGCAAAAGATGCAGCTGACTAGGACGAGCTACTATTAGAGAGGGGAGCAATGGGTGAGGTTCATTATGTGGAGGAGGCTGAAAACCATTAGGAAGATAAAGAATTTTGAATTCTCTCTTTTGTTATTCGTTTTGAATGCCCGGAAATGGGGGTGGTCATCCCATCTTTAAACGTGTTTGACCCTTTATTATTTTTCTTTTTTGTAGCTCAGAATCAGGGGTTGGGCTCCCTGTCTGATGTAGCCTTATTGGGGAATAGGCTCCCCCGTATATTAATAAATTCCAACTTTAGATCCAGTTCATTCCCCAACTTGCATATACTTCCTCGATCTCCCTCTAGGTCTGGCGTTCACAGTACATTGACTTATCTCTGGGGAAATAACAAGATAAGAACACTCAAAGTCTTTGGTTGGTGGTCCATTAGTTCAACCGTATGCCTGTTACAGTGAGCAACCACATATCGAGGAAAATATAGTGAACAATAATAACTGGAATATTTAGAGTTTAAGTAAATCGAGCCCTCTATCCCCGAGCCTCTTTGGCGGGCTATATCCCGAGTAGGACATAAAGTAAAAAACTGTTTAACCCCTTCTTAGGCTCGGGATCAGGAGGGCTTCCGTGCTTTCAAGCTCGATTCCTTCTTGGGGGGGTGGTAGCCCGGCCAAGACATCCGGAGGGCTATCTAGCTATTTCCTGGTCTCAAGATCTGGATGGCAGCAATGCTCTTATACTCAGACCCTTCTTGGAGGTGGTAGCCAGACCAACGCATCAAGATGGCTATCTAGCTATTTCCTGGTCTCGAGATCTGAATGGCAGCTATGTTCTTACACTCAGATCCTTCTTGGGGGTGGTAGCCCGACCAAGGCATCAGAATGGCTATCTAGCTATTTCCTAGTCTCGAGATCTGGATGGCAGCTATGCTCTTACACTCAGATCCTTCTTGGGGGTGGTAGCCTGACCACGGCATCAGGAGGGCCATCTAGCTATTTCCTAGTTTCGAGATCTGGATGGCAACTATACACTTACACTCAGATCCTTCTTAGGGGTGGTAGCCCAACCAAGGCATCAGGAGGGCTATCTAGCTATTTCCTGGTCTCGAGATCTGGATGGCAGCTATGCTCTCACACTCAGACCCTCCTTAGGGGTGGTAGCCCGACCAAGGCATCAGCAGGGCTATCCAGCTATTTACTGGTCTCGAGATCTGGATGGCAACTATGCTCTTACACTCAGACCCTTCTTGGCGGGGGGTAGTGCCCAGCCAAGGCAACATGAGTGGCGGGAGGGTTTCCCCGGCTTACCCTTGGTCTTGAGGCGATAATGTTGATTGTTCCATATATACCCAAATCATTGTAGGACATAGTTGAAGAAGGTGTAAACAAGAAAAGCAAGCTTTATTGATATGCAGGATGGAGTACATTATTGTTGGAAAAAAAGAAGCTAGTCGGAGGCTGCATGCCCCTGAGTCCCCTGTTCAAGGGTAGAATTTCTTTAAGTGATCCTCATTCTAAGTATGGTCGATGAGTCGGCCATTCATATCCTCGAGCTTGTATGCCCCATTTCGGATCACCATCTTTATTAGGTATAGTCCTTCCTAGTTGGGCCCTAGGACCCTGTCTGACCTCTTCTTGGTGTTCAACATTACTTTCCTGAGGACTGGATCCCCTTCTTTGAAGCTTCGGGCTTTAACCCTCCTGTTGAAGTACCTAGAAATTCTACTTTGGTAGATCGCTACCTTCTTAGCTATTCGATCTTGCTTCTCCACCAGGAGGTCCAAGCTAGCTTGGAGCTTACTTTCATTTTTATGTAGTTCGAAATTTTAGACTATAAAGGAGGTTAACTTGTGCTCGATTGGTAGTACTGCTTCAACCCCAAAAGCCAGTGAGTAGGGAGTTTTTCCGATAGTTGTTCTCCTTGTAGTACGGTAAGCCTAGAGGACCTCGGGAAGCTCCTCTGCCCCGTCTACCTTTCTTCTGTTGTAGCTTTTTCTTCAACAATTTCTTAATGGTTTTGTTCGTGGATTCCACCAGACCATTGGTCTGAGGGTGGGCTACCAAAGCAAACCGAAGGTCGATTCCCAAGCTTTCGTAGAAATCTCTGAATCAGCCATTATTGAACTATTTTTTGAAGTCAGTTATGATGGTAAGTGGGGTTCCGAACCTGTAAACTACATTGGTCTTGATGGACCTTGTTGTGTTTTTTTCTGATATCTAGGAGAGTGGTCCGGCTTCAACCTATCTTGTGAAATAGTCAATTGCTACGATAGAGTGCTTGGCCTGTCCCAGAGCTGTAGGAAGTGGTCCGATCAAATCGACTCCCCACAGAGCAAAGGGGTATGGCGAGCTAAGGGATAACAAGCGCTCCGGAGGGAGGTGACTCAAGTTTGCAGCCTTCTAGCATGTTTTACAGGTTTGCACCAAGTTCTTAGCATCTTGATGGATGGTCGTCCAATAATACCCCATGTGGAGAACCTGATATGCCAAAGCCTCTCCACCAATATGGTTCCTGCATTCCCCAGAATGAACCTCTCTCAAAGCCTACTTGGTATCTTCAGGGTGTAGACATCGGAGCAGGGGAAGGGATTTTCCCCTTCGGTATAAATACCTATCCACCATACAATACCGGACCGAGAGCTTTTTTACCCTCCTAGTTTGGTCGGGCTCCCCTGGGAGTTTCCTATCCTGCAGATACTCCACTATTGGATCCATCCAGTATGATCCAAGGTATAAGCTTCCCTACCTGTCATATTGCTAGGTATGGGGATTTCTTAAAGAGGGACTTTGTCAGGTAAGGTTTAGCCACCATATGCAGCTATCTTGGCGAGGACGTCAGCTCGATGATTCAGTTGTCGAGGTATCTGCTCGATTCTGAATACCTTAAACTGCTCTTGAGTTGCTGAACCAATTTCAGGTACGCGATCATATTATCCCCTTTTGCTTGATAATCCCCAGTGACTTGGTTGACCACGAGTGAAGAGTCGCTCTTGATACTCAGGTAATCAACCCCGAGTTTTATGGCTGACTTTATTCCTGCTAACAGGGCTTTGTACACCGCCTCATTATTCGTGGCTTTAAATTCAAACCTAAAACAGTAGCAGCACTCAGTTCCTTCTGAGTCGATAAGGACTATGCCCGCTCATCCCCCAAATTATCCGAAAGCTCTGTCAGTGTAGAGAGTCAATGACTCGTAGCCCTCCGGCCAGTTGTCAGCTTCTGGAGTCCTCTCAAGGGTTACATCTGTTACCGTGGGGGTTGCCTGATCTGAAGGTATTGAGAGCTCGGTTACAAAGTCTGCTAGTGCCTGAGCTTTTATCGCGGTCCTAGGCTTATACTTTAAATCAAACTGGGTAAGCTCTAGGGCCCGTATAACTAGCCTTCTAGAAACATCCGGCCTTTGTAAGAATTAACAGAGGGGTTGGTTCGTCACCACTGTTATTGAATAGGCATGGAAGTAAGGACAAAGTTTCCTTACCGAGGTCACCAAGGCGTAAGCGTGCTTCTCAATAGAGTATAGTTCTTCTCGGGCTTGGTTAGAGCATGACTCACATAGTAAATAGGTCGCTGGATCCTATCCCTGCATTCCTTGACCAATGCCCCGCTTATGGCTGTCTCTGAAACGGCCAAGTATATTTGGAGCTCTTCCCCAAGATTTGGCTTGACAAGTAGTGGAGGGCTTGTTAGGTATCTTTTAAAAGCTTGGAAAGCTTGTTTGCTTTCCTGATCCCATTTCATGTTTCTTCTCTGCTTGATAGCTTTGAAGAATGGTAGGCACTTATCGGTAGACCGAGAGATGAACCTGTTCAGCACTGCTACCTGTCCGATCAAGGCTTGAACCTGTTTAAGAGATGTGGGGGATTCTAGATCCAGGATAGCCATGATTTTTTCTGGGTTAGTCTCTATGCCTCTCTCATGGGCCATGAAGCCTAGAAACTTCCCCGCAGTTACCCCAAAGGCGCATTTGGAAGGGTTCAACCTCATTTGGTTCTCCCTAAGGATCATGAAGGTCCTTCGAAGGTCATCCAAGTGGCCTCCTGAGGTTGAAGATTTAGTGATCATGTCGTTGATGTGTACCTCCATCGACCTTCCGATTTTTGGGTTTGAACAACCGATTGACTAACCAATGGTAAGTAGATCCAACATTTTTTAGGCCGAAAAACATCACCTTGTAGAAGTACAGGCCTTGTATGGTGATGAAACTAGTTTTTTCCTGGCCCGCGGGATGCGTCATAATCTGATTGTAGCCGGAAAATGCATTCATGAAGCTCAAGAGCTTGTTCCCGGAGGTGGAATCGACCAACTGATCAATTTTTGCCAGAGAGAAACTGTCCTTCGGGCATGCCCGGTTGAGGTAGGTGTAGTCTACACATATGTGCCACTTCCCATTTGCCTTTGTGACCATGACCACGTTGGCAATCCATTCGGGGTAACGGCTTCCCGAATGAAACCCGCCTGGGTTAGTTTGTCCACCTCTTCCTGAACCCCCACATTTCTTTCGGTGTTGAAGTGGCACCTTTTCTGTTTGATGGGCTTAAAGGTCGGATCCACCACCAGTCGATGTGCAGCTAATCTCATCGGGATCCCCCACATCTCAGAATGACTCTAAGCAAAAATGTCGTTGAACTCTGTTACGAGCCTAATCAAACCTTCTTTCATTCCTGGCTCAAGGGTAGCTCTGAACTTGACGACCTTCGAGGGGCCACTTATTCGGATAGGAATCTCCTCTAACCAATCCACTGGATGGCCATAGGCCCACTTCCTTCTTTGTTCTTCCATTTCGGGCACCACGAGGACGTCTTCGGGGCAATCGGTGGAACCCGCATCTTTCAAGCTTAGTGTAGAGGTTATCCTACCTTGGATCGTCGTCACCTAGGCGAGTTGTTTTTCTAGAGCTGCTGGGTTGGCTGACACTGTGCAGCATTTCCTAGCTGCTTGCTGATCACCCTGAACTTCCCCTACCTTGTCTCTTACCGGGAACTTTAATACGTTGTGGTAAATAGAAATGACCCCTTTCAAGGATGTTAGAAATGGCCTCCCTAATATTGCATTGTAGGCCGATGGGGTATCCACCACCACGAAGTCGGTCATAATATTTTGCTGGAAAGGTGCGGCTCCAATGATCACTGGTAGGATTTTTGATCCTACGGGTGTGATTGAGTCCCCAGTGAACCCATATAATGGAGTAGTGCAACTATTGTAACACCACTGCTTTAAGTTCAGCTTTTCCAAGGTATCTTTGAACAGGACATTGACGCTGCTACATGTGTCGACGAGCACATGGGGCACCATAAAGTTTGCAATTTGTACCGCGATGACTCTATAGTCATCATGAGACTGCACTGTGTTATAAACATCTGCTTCGATGAAAATGATCTATGATAGCTGGGAGGGGTAGGCCGGTCTCTGGTCAACCTTGAAGATATCCTGCCCCTCGTTCGTACAAGGGATCTTCCTCACATGGTTTTTTCTGGAACTATTGGAGGTACCGGCCACAGTGGGGCCCCCGCTGATAGTATGTGTTATCTGAATCTGTTGCATCAGGCCTGCCTGCTCACCCTTCCTTTTCTAGGCATGTTCTCTGATCTCGGCTTGCACCTCCCTTCCAGTCTGAATGTTCTCCTTGACTTGTTGTAAGAATTCTATCAAGAATCCTCCCCTTATAAAAGCCTCAATCTGGTTCTGCAAGTTGTAGCATTCTAAAGTGTTGTGCCCTACGTCCTTGTGAAAGTCACAATATTTATAACGATTTCTCTTATCGACCGGAGCTTTCAAGGGATCGAACTTCTGTAACAAACCCTTGTCCCGAATGGCAAGGTAGACTGTTTCTCGGGATGTATTTAATAGAGTGTAATGGTCGTACCCCTTCTCATCGTGAGCTATAAGGGCCACTATCCTAGGAGGTGGTAAAGCTTGAGTAGGAGCTCGTTTATTTGGATAACTTTCCGGTCTGGGTTGAGAAAGGGGGAAGCCGTATGTTGATTTATTAGGGGGTTTGTTCTTGCTTTTCTAAGCTTGCTCGGGTCTATGAGCTTCCTTCTTTTGTCGCTCTACGGCTCTCATGTCGTCTTGTTCCATCTTGACCTTGAGCTCTTCGTTGACCTCAATCTTCTCTAGAGCCCGATCATAAGCTTCTTGGTAGGTCTCTGGAGGTCTCTTAGCTAAAGACTGGAAAAGCTTTCCAGCCCACAGGTTCTTTCTGAAGTTGGAGAGGGTTTCTCTCTCGTTAAAGACCCCTATCTGGATGACTTTCTTATGGAAACGATCGACATAGGCCTGGAGGGTTTCCCTTCTTTCCTGGATCATGTATTATAGATGGATCGGGTCCTTCAATCGGGGCTTAACTCCCTAGAATTGTGAGTAGAAATCGGTTGATAACTTGGTGAAAGAATCTACGCTTCCAACGGGTAGTTTCCTAAATCAGGTTTTAGCATAATCAATGAGTGTAGTGGGGAACATTCGACACATAGCGGCCCTGGTTTTGTTCTAGACCTCCATCTATTGAACGAAGCTATCTAAGAGGCTTACGGGACCTTCAGTCTCGGAGAACCTGACAGCTGGCATTTTGAACTTGAGCGGGAGCTTTGCCTCCTGGACCCTTCTGGTGAAGGGGGCATTCATTTCACTTAGAGGATCTTTCTTGTCCTCATTGTATTTTCCCTTCTTCATCAATTGGACCTCCTTTTGAAGTTCTGCCAATTGGTCCTTTAGACGTTTGCTTTTGGATTTCCTTGAGTTAATCTCGGATTCCTCACCATCGAATCCTTCTGATGAACTGGCGACCTCCACCCGGTTCCTTCTTCGGAGGGGGTCCGCTCGGGGGCTTTGCTAACTTTCTTCCTCTCTACCTCAGGCTTCTCTCCTTGAAGTCATTGGGTGGAGAAACTCTTCCCTCTCCCAGGTAAGAATGTTCGCTGCGGATTTGACTTGGCTTTGTTGGTAGCGTGGCAGCGTTTCGAGGAAGTGGTACATGGGCTCTAGCCTATCCTGGATCGAGTTTGGGAGCCCCGCTCTATTAGGAACTGATTCCCGAGGGCAAATCAGATGCGATCGAAGGCGGGTTACCTAATCCCAGGCCTGTTTGACTCCCCTGATTCCAGAGACCCGCTTGTTGGATAGTGAAACCCTCAGCGAGTAGTCGAAGGTGGACGTTTTCTACGAAGGCCGCTGCCCGTTGGTCAAGCTCGACCTGACTTCCCAGTGGGGGATCCAGAGCTCCCATAGTGTCTGGCTGGGTGGGAATCTGGCTATAGAGCTTGGATTTTCTCCCTTTCCTCGGGACCATTCGTGTCGATGTAGCAGAAGGTTGTCCGAGGTGCCCTGATGCTCCTGTGAGGAGCAGAGCCTCATGATCACTATGAAATAACAAAATTTTTTAATGTAAAAAGATGGTGTGTGAGAGGTTTCCCACAGACGGTGTAAGAAAGTGTTAACGGAAAATTTGCTCGGGATGAGAAATTCCTACTATTAACAGAATAAATGCCAGCACAAACTAAAACCTAACAATAATCGATTTGACTTTTTATAGAAAAAGCTTAAGCTGAATAGTTGTTGGAAATTTTTTGCATGTTGATTATCAAACTACTTCTTGATATATATTTGAAGCATATCTCTCACACACACACTTTGTTTATGAGTATGATGATATTTTAGCAATTGTTAAAGAATTACCAGAGAACTTGAAAAATCTTTGTGTATCTCTCTTAGCGTATGAAGCTTATTTTGTTGATATTTCTTCAAATTGCTTGAATGTGTGATTTTGTGAATATCTTTGTGAATTTTAAGCTATCATTGATTTTAGTTATAGCATTTGTTAATAGTGAAATTTAGCCAGAAGTCAAAGAGAAATTTTCCACCCATAATCGACAATCATGAAGCCCGGAAAGACCATAAAGCCACCCCGTAGGAGCAGGGAAGGCCGGTTCGGCTTCAAAACTACTAGAAGACAAGCCATGTGCTACCGGGATGAGCCCCCATAAGAGTACTGGAAGCCGAGCTTCTCCAGGCCATCTATCGGGGAACCTCGGCTCTGAGGTCAGGCTTCACAACTGCCCCGTGAATGCCAGGGGAAGTCTCCAAGCTCAAGAGACATTCAAAAGAAGCCCTCTGTCCTTGCTGGACATAAAGGAAGAGTCACACCCAAATCTACACTACCCTATCTACCTCTCGGGAAGGTCTACAAGAGCACCTCAAGTACCCACGGGTCAGGGAAAATCCATGTTAAGCTTCTAAGAACGGAGCCAGAGCAGGGGTCTACCTCGCTGTACGGGGCAACAGGCAGTTGGCAAGGTGACCTCCATGAAGATCCATGGCACAAGTGCACACAGGATCATCTCCACATAATATTTACATGCACGTCAAGAGTTTAAATTCAAATAAGGTGTTAATGGGAAATTTGTTTAGGATGAGAAATCCCCATTAACGCCCTCGAGACCACTACCGCGAAAGTGGTGGCCAGGGTCGGTACCGTAGATACCTGACCTAATCTTGTATGAATATGTAGGAGGATGAAATCGTAGGTAGGAAACAAGCCATTCTGCCCATCGGGCTTCGTGCTTATGTAGTAGATCTGAGGAGCTTGAGGAGACAAGCCATCCCTCATGTCGGGCTTCGTGCTTATGAAGTAGATCTGGGGAGCTTGAGGTTCTCTTGCTGGGGGTGAAGGGGTTGACCTTGGTCTTGGTTCTAGTCCTGGTCCTCGGTCGGGGTCGGAGCCCGTCATGGTATCTGAAGCCCTGTTCTGGAGCCCGATTCCTTCCTGTAATTCCCCGACCTAGATAGTAAGTAAATAGGGATCTTACCTAGCTCCAGTGTTGGAGAGCTCGATTTCTGCCATAGAGATGATGCAGGAGAGCCCATCGACTTCCTTCAAACTAGTCTAGGTGGTTTCTCCTCATCTTGATATGCGACTTTAGCATGTAGATGGGAAGATAAGAGTGCTAGGTCCAGCGAGGTAGGAATCTAGCTCGCACTTATATACGTATGCATTACATAGGACACAAGTAAGAGAAACACAAATCTTTTGTAGAGGGAGGTGGACTGACCAAGGGGGAAAAAGCATCATGAGTGATCACATGTTGAAAAACCCTAAGGCAATATCTGGAGGAAGGAGGAATACCCTTCCTTATGTATATATCAGAGAATGCTCTGGGGAGCTTACAAGAATGATAAAGTAATACAACGTAGTTGCTCTGGAGAGCTTACAATAGTGGTCGAATGTAGACCGATACCGGTATATTCTAGGTAAAGGTAATACATATATTGATGATGTCGAGAGATCTTTAAAAAAAGCATATCTATCTTTTATCATTGATCGGAGCCCGTTTTCTACGCCTTTTACAGGCATATTTATAAACGGTGACTACCTTGGCGTGCAAGTCCAAGATTCTTCAATCTTTCTTTCCTTATTGAGTACGATTCTTCCTTTAATGTAGTTGATTAGATCGTGGTTAATATCTCGAAGGGGATGTGTTTGTTTCCTTTTCAGACTCTTCTTTCCTTGATAAGCGGGATTCTCTGTTATAGTTTACCCCAAAGAATAGGTTGTGGAGGATATCTTGGAGGAAAAGGTATTTGTTTCCTCTTTGAACTCTTTCACTAATGACGGCCATTAAAGAGTTGAATATTCTCTTTATTAATGGTGTTGATCATGTCATTAATTGGGTTGACTGCCTCCATTAATACGGTTGACCTCATTAATGGTACTTTAAATGTCATGGAAGTCAATCCTCTCTTCCTTTGTTGTCGAGATGAGAGCTCTAGGTCAGCTTGTCACTTTGGAGAGGTACTTCATAGAGGTTACCCGAGGTGACATTTGATATTTCTTGAGGGCAAGGTACCCTAGGATCCAGTACACTGGCGGGGTCCCCCAGGGACCTATCGATTGTCACGGAGCTAGACGCTGGTCTTGCCATGGAGCTTGTGCTAACCATTTTAGGGGCGAAATATCCCATAGGGTTCCAACCTTGTAGCTGAGAGCTTGGTTTAGCTACCCCGAGCTTTATCATGGAGCTTGACCTAATTATGTAGGCTTTCTAGCAGGGTAGCGGGCTTAGCTAGCAGGCCCTAGTAAGGTATTTGCCATAAACAGGTGACCTTGGCTCGCTTCTGGAAGGGTGGAGAGGTACGTTTGAGTACTGCTCTTGCTACTTGATGTAACCATGCCAGGATCTACAGTGGATCTTGGCACTTTTTGGTTACGACGAGGCTTTACCGGCTCCTTCCTTTAATGCTCGGATAGGTCGAGATTATACCTCGACGAGGCAGAAGAGCCTTTACAAGACAAGTTGGGCACCTTGAAGGTTTCGTAGTGAAAGTAGAGATAGTAGCAAGCTCTAGGAGAGTGTCACGAGATACCTTGATGTCGGCGGACCAAGGTCCTTTCACGTCGACCTAGCTTCGGGCTTTATCCTGGCTTAAAGAGCTTGACGCGGTCTCTTCGGGCTTTATTTGGTAAGCCAAGACTCGTGTGAGATGCTCAGATGGTATGACCGGCCTTGCCTTGCTCCTGTAGGATCGCGTGGTAGCTCGACCTCGGGGACTTTGTTACCCCGTCATATAAGCCCGAATTTGGACATTTGCAGGCAGGCTGGGAAGTGAAAAATTCTTCTTTGGTCCCTAGCCAAATTTTGCTATTAACATAAGGGAACAAACTTATCTTCGTCAATGATATCATCGAATCCGAAAACAATTCAAATTTAAATAACGTATCCCGCCTGATATGGAGGGAACGGATTCATGAGATTACGATAGAGTATTCGTGAACTAAAAACCTACTTGGACGATATATATATATATATGTGACGACAACGAACAATAGATACAAAAAACAGAGATAGAAAATCATAAGCAACAGATATACACATAGAAGGAGGGCCTAAATTCTGGATTCAGAACACGGTCACCTTCATCTGCACTATTCGACAGGCTTCGAGTTGCCACCACCCTACACCTCCAAGAGATTGTGAGCAAACGAGAGAGCTATTTGTATCTTAAAGCAATATATCAATAATAGAGCTCCCATTTACTATTATTACGTTTCAGCCACTCATCTATTTCTTAACTAGGTCAGGAACCAACGGTATCGACAACGGCCACCACTTTCGTGGTAGTGGTCTCGAGGGTGTTAAATGGAATTTCTCATCCCGAGCAAATTTCCCGTCAACATTTTCTGGCACTGTCTGTGGGAAACCTCTCACACCACTATCTTTTTACATTCAAAAAGTTCTTTATTTCAAAGTCATCATGAGGTTCCGTTCTTCACAAGGGCAGCAGGGCACCTCGGGGCAATCTTCTGCTACATCGACAAGAAAGGTCCCATAGGAAAGGGAGAAAATTCGGGCTCCACAGCCAGATTCCCACCCAGCCAGCTACTGTGCTGGCTCTGGATCCCTATCTGGGAAGCCAGGTCGAGCTTGACCAACAAGCGGCAGCCTTTGTAGAGAACGTCTACCTTCAACTACTCGCTGAGGGTATCGCTATCCAACAAACGAGTCTCTCCAATTATGGGGAATCAAGCAGGCCCAAAGGAATCCCAACCCCAGGTGGGTTTGTCACTAAAGGCGGTGGGAACCTCAAGCTCATGCCTGCCGGCGAAGATGGAGCTCTCCCAGTCTCCTCTCGCCAGTACCCATTCTTTTTTCCAAGCAGGGTCCTTCTTTGAAGCCCCGGGGATGATAAAGTTGAGCCTATTCTTGGCCTTGGCATAGAATTGGCCTCGTGGGACTCCTGTCAGGCTACTGATCTGGAAAAGGAAGGCGAGCTCCTCAGTCGTGGGCTCCCTGGTTATGCTGCTCAGCTAGCATTGCTCCCTCCACAATACCAGAATGCTGATTATATACCTCCAGAAGCCGGGCGTCAGTTGAAGCGAAGCCAGATGAAAGGCATTGAGAGCCCGCCGAAGGGTGGGGTGAAGAGGGAGCCTCACCCCGCTCTCAAAAGCTGCGACGTGGATAGGAAGCACGCCTTTGGGTGGGCTAAAAACAATGTAGTTCCGGTGGGGGACCGTGGAGAAACAATGTCAAGAATACCATACTTGTCCTGTAGACGGCCAATCGACTGAGGGTCGACAGTGGTGTCAAAGATGACCCTGGTTTCGAAAGAAAGGGCTACCACTGAAAAAAGCTCTGCCACTGTGACTTGAGCCCTCCCTACTGCATCTAATCTCTCCCCGACATAAGAGTCTTCATCGACTAGGTTCAGATGATTGTCAGGCCAGTTCGAAAAGCCAGAGACGATAGAATCGTTCTTAATTTAACATGAAATCTGACTCCAACCCCAACTCTTCCACCGGTGTTCAAGTCAGAGGGGACTTCTGTTAATAGTGAAATTTGGCCAGGGGTCAAAGAGAAATTTTCCACCCATAATCGATAATCATGAAGCCTGGAATGACCATAAAGCCACACTGCAAGAGCAGGGAAGGCTGGATCGGCTTCAAAGCTACTAGAAGACAAGCAAGGCACGACCGGGACAAGCCCCCACAAGAAGAATGGAAGCCAGGCTTCTCCAGGCCATCTATCAGGGAACCTCAGCTCTGAGGTCGGGCTTCACAACCACCCCGTAAATGCCAAGAGAAGTCTGCAAGCTCAAGAGACATTCGAAAGAAGCTCGCCAACCTCTCTAGAAGCCCGTTGTCCTTGCTGGACATAAAGGAAGAGTCACGCTCAAATCTACACTACCCAGCTACCTCCCAGGAAGGTCTACAAAAACACATCAAGCCCCCACTGGTCAGGGAAAATCCATCTTAAGCTTCTAAGAATGGAGCCAGAGCAGGGGTCTACCTCGCTCTACGGGGCAACTGGAAGTTGGCACGGTGACCTCTATGAAGATACATGGCACGAGTGCACACAGGATCATCTCCACATAATATTTACCTGCTCGTCAAGAGTTTAAATTCAAATAAGGGAACTTATCTTCGTCAACGATATCATCGAACCTGGACACAATTCAAATTTAAATAACGAATCCCGCCTGATAAGAAGTGAACGGATTCATGAGATTACGATAGAGTATTCGCGAACTAAAAACCTACTTGGACGATATATATATGTGATGACAACGAACGACAAATACAAAAAACAGAGACAAAATCATAAGCAACTGATATACACATAGTAGGAGGGTCTAAATTCTAAATTCAGAACACGGTCACTTTCATCTCCACCATTCTACAGGCACCGAGTTGCCACCACCCTACACCTCTTATATTTGTATTTGTTATTTAAATACTATGGATAGAACTTGTTAATAGAGAAATTTGGGCAAGGTCAAAGAGAAATTTTCCACCCTCAATCGACAATCATGAAGCCCAGTAAGATCAAAAAGCCACCCCGCAAGAGCAGGAAAAGCCGATTCGGCTTTTAAGTTACTAGAAGACAAGTCAGACGCGATCGGGACGAACCCCCACAGGAGTTGTGGAGCCCTAGCTTCTCCAGGCCATCAATCGGGGAACCTCAGCTCAAAGGTCGAGCTCCACAACCGCCCCATAAATGCCATGGGAAGTCTCCAAGCTCAAGGGACATTCGAAACAAGCCCACTAACCTCTCCAGAAGCCTGCCAACCTCTCCAAAAGCCCGTTATCCTTCCTGGGCATAAGGGAAGAATCACTCCTGGATCTACACTACCCCAGCTACCTCCCGGAGAGGTCTACAAGAGCATCTCAAGCCCCCACAAGTCAGGAAAAATCCATCTTAAGCTTCTAAGAACAGAGCCAGAGCATGGATCCACCTCGCTCTACGGGGCAACTGGCAGCTGGCAGGTTGACCTCCATGAAGATCGATGGCACAAGTGCACACAGGATCATCTCCACATGATATCTACATGCACGTCAAGAGTTAAAATTCAAATAAGGGAAGAAACTTATCTTCGTCAATTATATCATCGAATCCTGAAACAATTCAAATATAAATAACAAATCCCTCTTGATAAGGAGGGAACAGATTCATGAGATTACAGTAGAGTATTCGCAAACTAAAAACCTACTTGGACGATATATATATGTGAAGCCAAGCATGGTAAGATAAAAAAAAACGAACGACAGAGACAGAAAATCATACACAAAAGATATACACATTGAAGAAGGGCCTAAATTCTGATTTCGGAACACGGTCACCTTTATCTCCACTATTCGACATGCATCGAGTTGCCACCACCCTACACCTCCGAGAGATTGTGAGCAAACAGGAGAGTTATTTGTATCTTAAAGCGATATATTAATAATAGAGCTCCCATTTACTGTTATTACCACTCGTCTCTCTCTTAAACAGGCCAGGAACCAACGGTACCGACCCCGGCCACAGCTTTCGTGGTAGTGGTCTCGAGGGTGTTAACAGAAATTTCTTATCTAGAGCAAATTTCCCATCAACACTTTCTGGCGCCGTCTGTGGGGAACCTCTCACACCACCATCTTTTTACATTAAAAAAGTTCTTTATTTCAAAGATATCATGAAGCTCCGCTCCTAACAAAGGCAGTAGGGCACCTCGGAACAACCTTCTGCTACATTGACAGGAAAGGTTCTGAGGAAAAGAAAAAAATCTAGGCTCCATAGCTAGATTCCCATCCACTCAGCTACTGTGCGGGCTCTGGATCCCCCTCTGGGAAGCCAGGTCGAGCTTGACCAACTAGCGGCGGCCTTTGTAGAGAACGTCCGCCTTCGACTACTCGCCGAGGGTATTGCTATCCAACAAACGTATCTCTGCAATCAGAAAGAATCAAGCAGGCCCGGGGCTAGGCAACCCGCATTTGATCGCTTGGGGCCTGCCCATCGGGAATCAACTAGTAACAGAGCAGGGCTCCTGACCTTGATCCAGGATAGGCTAGGGCCCATGGCCCATGCCCCATGTTCCTGAAACGCTGCCACGCTACCAATCACGACAAGTCAGATCCACAGCAGACGACTTTCCCGGGGACGGAAAGAGCTCTTCCACCCAACGACTACAAGGAGGGAAGCCCGGGGTAGAGAATAAAAAAGCCAACCATGTTCCCGAGCAAGCCCCCTCCAAAGAAGGAACCGGGTAGATGTCACCAGTTCATCAGAGGGATCTGATGGTGAGGAATTCGAGATCGACTCAAGGAAGTCTGAAAGCAAGCGACTAAGAGACCAGTAGGCAGAGCTACAGAAAGAGGTCCAATTGATAAAGAAGTGGAAGTACAAGGAGGATAAGAAAGATCCTCTAAGTTAAATGAACGCCCCCTTCACCAGAAGGATCTGGGAGGCAAAGCTCCAGTCTAAAATAAAAATGCTTACTGATAGGTTCTCCGAAACTGAAAAACTGTTGAGCCACTTAGAGAGCTTCGTTCAACAGATTGAGGTCTAGAACACAACCAGAGCCACTTTGTGTCGGATGTTCCCCACTACACTCACGGATTATGGTAAGACCTGATTTAGGAAACTACCCGTCGGAAGCGTAGATTCCTTCACCAAATTATCAACTGACTTCTGCTCACAGTTCCAGGGGTTAAGCCCCGACTGAAGGACCCGATTCACCTACAATACATGATTCAAGAGAGAGGGCAAACTCTCCGGGCTTATGTCGACCAGTTCCACAATGAAGTCATCCAGATAGGGGTCTTCACCGAGAGAGAAACACTCGCCAACTTCAGAAGAAACTTGTGGGCAGGAAAACTATTCCAGTCTTTTGCCAAGAGACCTCTGAAAACCTACCAGGAAGCCAATGATCGGGCTCTGGAATAGATTAAGGTCGACGAACAACTCAAGGTCAAGATGGAGCATGACGACGAGAGAGCCGAAAAGCGACAAAAGAAGGAAGCTCCTAGACCCGATCAATATCAAAAGAGCAGGAACAAACCTCCTAATTAATCCACATACAGTTTCCCTCTTCCTCAGCCCAGATCAGAAAGGTATCCAGATAAACGGGCTCCTCCTTAAGCTTTACCACCTCCTAAGACAGTGGCCCCTATAGCCCGCGATGAGAGGGGGTAAGACCGTTACACTCCCTTGAATGCATCTCGAGAAACAGTCTACCTCGCCATCCGAGAGAAAGGTTTGTTACAGAAGCCCGCTCCTATGAAAGCCCTGATCGATAAAAGAAATCGTTACAAATATTGCGACTTTCACGAGGATGTAGAGCACAATACTTCTGAATGCTACAACCTGCGGAATCGGATTGAGGCTTTGATCAGGGGAGGATTCTTGATAGAGTTCTTATAACAAGTCAGAGAGAACTTTCAAACTGGAAAGGAGGTGCAATCCGAGATCCGGAAACATGCTGAGAAGAGGAAGGGAGAGCAGGAGGACCTGATGCAACAAATTCAGGTAATACACGTTATCAGCGGAGGTCCCACTCTGGTCGGCACCTCTAACAGTTCTAGGAAAAATCATGCAAGGAAGGTCCCTCGTACGGAAGAGGGGCGGGATATCTTCAAGGTCGTCCAGAGACGGACCAACCCCTCCCAGCTTTCACAGATCATTTTCACCGAAGCAGATGTCAATAACACCTTACAGCCACATGATGACCCATGGTCATCATAGAATAAATTGCCAACTTCATGGTGCACCGCGTGCTCATCGACACAGGTAGCAGCGCCGACGTTCTATTCAAAGATACTTTGGAGAAACTAAACTTGAAGCAAAGGTGCTACAACAGTTGTACTACTCCATTATACGGTTTCACTGGGGACTCCATCACACCTGTAGGATCAAAAATCCTACCATCGATCATCGAAGCCACACCTCTTCAACAAAACATCATGACCGACTTTGTGGTGGTGGATACTCCGTCGACCTGCAACGCAATATTAGGGAGGCCATTCATATCATCCCTGAAAGGGGTCCTGTCTATTTACCACAATGTCCTGAAGTTCCCGGTAGGAGACAAGGTGGGAGAGGTTCGAGGTGATCAGCAAGCCGCTAGGAAATGCTACGCAGTGTCGGCTAACCCAGTAGCTCGAGCTAAACAGCTCGCCCAAGTAACAACTATCCAAGGCAGGATAACCCCGACACTAAACCTAGAAGACACAGGCTCCACCGATTGTCCCGAAGAAGTCCTTGTGGTGCCCGACATGGAAAAACAGAGAAGGGAATGGGTCAGCGGCCACCCCGATCTATAAGTTAGAGGAGATTCCTGTTCGACTAACCGATCCTTCGAAGGTCGTCAAGATCGGAGCTACCTTTGAGCCAGGAATGAAGAGGGTTTGATTAGGCTCCTCATGGAATTCAACGATATTTTCTCCTAAAGTCACGCGGAGATGCTGAGGATCCCAATCATAATAGCTGCACATCGGCTGGCGGTGGATCCTACCTTCAAGCCCATCAAACAGAAAATGTGCCACTTCAACAATGAAAGAAATATGGTAGTTCAAGAAGAGGTGGATAAACTCACCCAGGCCGGCTTCATTCGAGAAGCCTGCTATCCAGAATGGCTCACCAATGTGGGCATGGCCACGAAGGCAAATAAGAAGTGGTGCATGTGCGTGGACTACACTGACCTCAATCGGGCTTGCCTGAAGGACAGTTTCCCTCTACCAAAAATTGATCAGTTGGTCGATTCCACATTCAGGAACAAGCTCTTAAGCTTCATGGACGTGTTTTCTGTCTACAATCAGATTATGATGCATCCCGCGGAGCAGCTTGATCACTGCGTAAGGCCTATACTGCTATAAGGTGATGCCTTCCGAAATTGGAAGGTTGATGGAGGTATATATCAACGATATGATCACTAAATCTTTGACCTCGAAAGGCCCCCTTGACGACCTTCGAAGGACCTTCATGATCCTAAGGAAAAAACCAGATGTGGTTGAACCCTTCCAAATGCGCCTTTGGTGTAACTGCGGGTAAGTTTCTGGGCTTCATGGTCCATGAGAGAGGCATAGAGGCTAACCCAAAAAAATCACGGCTATCCTGGATCTAGAATCCCCTGCATCTCTTAAACAGATTCAAGCCTTGACCGGTCAGGCAGCAGCGCTCAACAGATTCATCTCCTAGTCTATCGATAAGTGCCTACCATTCTTCAAAGCTATCAGACAAGGAAGAAACATGAAGTGGGATCAGGAGAGTGAACCGGTTTTCCAAGCTTTGAAAAGATATCTAACAAGCCCTTCACTGCTGGTCAAGCCAAATCCTTGAGAAGAGCTCCAAATATACTTGGCCATTTCAGAAACTGCTGTGAGTTGGGCCTTGGTCAAGGAATGCGGGGATAGGATCCAACGATCTATCTACTATGTGAGTCGCACTTTAACCAAGCCCGAACAGAACTATACACTACTGGAAAAGCTCGATTATGCCTTGGTGACCTAGGTAAGGAAACTCCGTCCTTACTTTCATGCTCATTCAATAGCAGTGGTGACTGATCAACCCCTTCGTTTGTTCTTGCAAAGGCCAGATGTTTCAAGAATGCTAGTTCTATAGGCACCTAGAGCTTACCCAGTTCGATTTAAAGTATAAGCCTAGGACCACGATAAAAGCTCAAGCACTAGCGGACTTTGTAGCTGAACTTTCAGTACCTTCAGATCAGGTAACCACCACCGTAACAGATGTCACCCTTGAGAGGATTCCAGAAGCTGACAACTGGCGGGAGGGCTGCGAGTCATGGACTCTCTACACTGATGGAGCTTTCGAGCAGTCCGGGGGAAGAGCGGGCATAGTCCTTATCGACATAGAAGGAACTAAGTGCTGCCATTGTTTTAGGTTCAAATTTAAAGCCACAAACAATGAAGCGGAATACGAAGCTCTGCTAGCTGGAATTAAAGCTACCATAGAGCTCGGGGTTTATTACCTGAATATCAAGAGCGACTCTTCACTCGTGGTTAACAAAGTTTTTAGAAATTATCAGGCCAAAGGGGATAACATGATCGCTTACCTGAAACTGGTGCAACAACTTAGGTCCAGATTTAGGGGATTCAAAATCGAACAGATACCTAGACAGCTAAATCATCAGGCTGACGTCCTAGCCAAGATAGCTGCCTATGGTGGCCAAACCCTACCACACAGAGTCCCTCTTCAAGTAATCCCCCTACCTAGCATTATGACTGGTTATGAAGCTTATACCCTGGACCGATAGCCATGCTAGATGGATTCAATAGCAGAATATCTACAGGATGAAAAACTCCCTGGGAAGCCCGACCAAGCTAGGAGGGTTAAAAGGCTCTCGGTCCGATATTGCACGGTGGATGGACATTTATACCGAAGGGGGAAATCCCTTCCCCTGCTCTTATGTCTACACTCGGAAGATTCCAAGTGGGCTTTGAGAGAGGTTCATTCCGAGGAATGCGGGAACCATATTAGTGGAGAGGCCTTGGCATATCAGGTTCTCCGCATGGGGTATTACTGGCCGACCATCCATCATGATGCTAAGAACTTGATGCAAACCTGTGAGGCATTCCAGAAGGCCGCAAACTTGAGTCACCTCCCTCTAGAGAGTTTGTCATCCCTTAGCTTGCCATACCCTTTTGCTATGTGGGGGTCGATTTGATTGGACCGCTTCCTACAGCTCCTGGACAGGCAAAGCATGCTATCATAGCAATTGACTACTTCACAAGATGAGTTAAAGCCGGACCACTCTCCCAGATATCGGAAGAAACACAACAGGGTTCATCAAGACCAATGTAGTTTGTAGGTTCAGAACCCCTCTGGTCATCATAACCGACCTCGAAAAATAGTTCGACAATGCTCGATTCAGAGATTTCTATCAAGGTTTGGGAATCGACCTCCGGTTTGCATCGGTAGCCCACCCTCAAACCAATGGTCTGGTGGAATCCACGAACAAAACCATAAAGAAGTTGTTGAAGAAAAAGATACAACACAAGAAAGGCAGAGGGGTATAGGAGCTTCCCGAGGTCCTCTAGGCTTACCGCATTACAAGGAGAACAGCTACCTGGGATACGCCCTGCTCGCTCGCCTTCGGGGTTGAAGCACTCCTCCCTATAGAGCACAAGTTGACCTCTTTTAGAGTCCAACGGTTTAAACCAGGAAGCAATGAAAGCAAGTTCAGAGCTAGTTTGAACCTCATAGAGGAAAAGCAAGATCGAATAGCTAAAAAGGTAGCAATCTACCAAGGCAGGATTGCCAGGTTCTTCATTAAGAGGGTTAAAACCCGAAGCTTCAAAGAAGGGGATCTGGTCCTCCGAAAAGTGATGTTGAACACCAAGAAGAGGTTAGACGGGGTCCTAGGGCCCAATTGGGAAGGACTCTACCTAATAAAGATGGTGATCCGTAATGGGGAGTACAACCTCGAGCATATGGATGGCCGACTCATCGACCATACTTGGAATACGGATCACCTAAGGAAATTCTACCCTTGAACAGGGGACTCAGGAGCTGGTAACCTCCTACTAGCTTCTTTTATTTTTTCTTTTGACAATATTGTACTCCATCTTCCATATCAATAAAGCTTGCCTTTTCCTATTTACTCTTTCTTCAACTATTTGGGTTTACATGGAAAGTATCGACATTATCGCCTCAAGACCACGGGTAAGCCGGGGAAGCCCTCTTGCTACTCACGATGCCTCGGCCAAGCACCACCCCCCGCCTTTAAGAGTCTGAGTATAAGAGCATAGTTGCCGTTCAGATCTCGAGACCAGAAAATAGCTAGATAGCGCTCTTAATGCCTTGGTCGGACTACCACCCACAAGAAGAATCTGAGTGTAAGAGCATAGTTACCTTCCAGATCTCGAGACAATGAAATAGCTAGATAGCGCTCCTGATGCCTTAGTCGGGCTACCACCCCAAGAAGGATCTGAGTGTAAGAGCATAGTTGCCATCCAGATCTCGAGACCAGGAAATAGCTCGATAGCGCTTCTGATGCCTTGGTCGGGCTACCACCCCCAAGAAGGATCTGAGTGTAAGAGCATAGTTGCCATCCAGATCTTGAGACCAGGAAATAGCTAGATAGCGCTCCTGATGCCTTGGTCGAGCTACCACCCCCAAGAATGATCTGAGTGTAAGAGCATAGTTGCCATCCAGACCAGGAAATAGCTAGATAGTGCTCATGATGCCTTAGTAGGGCTACCACCCCCAAGAAGGAATCGAGCTTAAAAGCCCTAAATTCCTCCTGATCCCGAGCCTAAGAAGGAACTAAACAGTTCTCTACTTAATGTTCTACTCGGGCTAAAAGTCGGGGATGGAGGGCTCGATTTACTTTCTCTAAATGCTCCTTTTATGTCACTATCTCTCCTTGCTATAGGGTTACTTACTACAGCAGACCCATAATCCAACAAGGGGACTGTCAGCTGAAGAAGTTGAGCTAGGAGTTTCATTAGTATGGGGGCCCGATGCCAATATTCTTTTTTCTTATCTTATAGTTTCCTAAAGATATCTCGCTTAGATATAAAGCTGGATGATCAAGCAAGTGCATGGAAGCCAGAGTTAGATCCGAGATTAAAATTTTATTATCAAGTAAGGAAGCCTATCCCCTAACAAGGCTACAACAAGCAAGGGGGGGGCCCAATCCTTGGTTCCGGGCTACAAAAGAAAAATAATAAAGATCAAACTCAGTTGAAGATGGGATGCCCACCACCTTTTCTGGGAATTCAAAATAATTCACATGGAAGAGAACTCAATCTCCTTCGCCTTCCTAAGAGCCTTCAGCTTCCTTCTCTACAGACTGAACCTCTCCCCCTGCTCCCCTCTCCAGTCGCGGCTCATCCTGATCAGCTGCATCTACCGCTTCCGCCACTTCCTCCCAGGGATAAGCCCCGGCTGCCTCGGGGTCAACAAGATCTTCCACCATGATTTCATCGATCACCAACATAACTTCAAATGGTATAGCTACATCAAGAAAGCTGGTCACCGACTTAGGCACGTTCCCGCCTTCTGTTGACTCCATTCCTGAGAGCACTACAGGGGGATCTTGGGCTTCAGCAAGGCCTCCTTCTAGCTCCTCGTTGTGAACCCCCTTCGAGGATTCACCGGGACCAGATACTGGAAAGGTTGGAACAGGAGGAGACGGATTTGGCACCTCAAACTCCTTCCCAGCTCCCTCTCCAGAAAAGCCACCTTCATCAGTTTCGGAGCAAGACATCTCTGCAGCCCGTAACATGACCTCCACTCTATCCCAGCCGGCAATGCTGGAGAGATCGAACGGAGGAGGGAGAGCCTCAGCAACCTGATAGGAGGCATAAAAATACCCCTCGCTAAAAGAGGTTTCCACTTCGGCTTGGAGCTGGGTAATTCGAGCTTACAAGTTTGGTTTTCAACTTCTAGGGCTTTTGCCTCTCCCCTTCAGTCATCTCGCTGGCTAGCCTGCCGCTTTGATCGGAGAGTCTCCTAATCAAAAGCCCACTTCAGCCTTTCATGATCGCAATGAAGCTCAGCTAGTTGTATCTCCATTCCTTATTGGCTGGAGGTCATCTCCTGGACCAGGGTCTGAGCCGATTGAGACATTCCCGGAGCCGATTGAGACATTCCTACCGGTGCGACGGCACTGACGGACCGGGGAGGAATCCTAGGAACCAAGTTGGTGGCACCAGTGCCCTCAACCATGGCTTAAATGCTGTCAGAGGAGTTCGACATTGTCGGAGGAAGGGCTAGAAGAAAAAAGGAAACAGCGAAGAGCTTGTCAAAGGTAGTGAAAGAGATGAGTTTTTGAAAGTTTAAAGTTTGAAAGAAAGTGTGATGAGAGTGATGAGGAAGCCGGGTTTAAATAGAGTAGAGAATGGTAGTAACGTCAGTGAAATCTTTGGAGGGATTGCCTCAAATTGCTGAGCGACCATATTGTAGCCAGATTATTTCGAGAATGCAACGGTCTTTTCCTGCCACGTCATGGATATACATTAATAGGGTAGAATTCAACCTAGATTTAGTAACGATAAAAGAGGAAAAATTTCCCAAGTAAAATAAGAAATCTGACTCCAACCCCAACTCGATCACCGGTGTTCAAGTCAAAGAGGACTGCTGTTAATAGCAAAATTTGGCTAGGGGGTCAAAGAGAAATTTTCCACTCTACTAACTAGAGTCAAAGCCCGAGTTCACCGTTCATTGAATCCCGGATCCTAAGGGTGAGAAATAGAACTACCCAATAGAAGCGAGGAAGGGTCATCGAGCTTCAGGACTATTAGGAATTGAGCCCGACACGATGCGTGGTTATCCAGGCTTCCAGAGAGCACTTATCCTGGAACCTCTATTACTGAGGTCTGGCTCCGGAACCACTCCGTGAAAGCAAATAAGGGTCACCGAGCTCGTGAAACGTTTAAGGTGAAGCCTGATACAAACGAACTAAGCTTCTTCCAAATCAAGGCTTCAGGAGGTCGAAACAAGCCCGCCAACCTCAACAAAAGCCCACTATCCATTCTAGACATGAAAAGGTTGGCCTTTAAAGGGATCAGATTCGTAATATAGTAATGGTCCAATTCGCTAAAGGAAACTTGAACCTGCCTAGATATGAAAACAGAAGCTTGCCTAATCCACGAGACCCCAATGATGGCCTACAAGGCCGTCTCAAGATTTGGAGGACCAGGAAAGGTCAGGCCAAGTTTTTGGGACCAGAGCTGAGGTATGGATCTACCTCGCTCTACGAGACAACGAGCAGCTAGCTAGATAACCTTCATGACGAGACATGCCATGAAGGCACACGGGAACACATCTACACTCCAGCGAACATTAAGACTCTACGTACAAGTAAGGTAAGAGATTGAGTCCAAAGAGGAAACAAACTTATCTCCGCCAAAGATATTATCGAATCCGTAATTAACTCAGAATTAGTGACTTTCAAATAAAATATCTCGCCCGATAAGGAGGGAACGGATTCATAGAATTGTGGCAGGCGATTCACGAGTTTAAACCTACTTGGACCATGAATAAATAGGTCCAGGCATGATGTAGAAAGGAGAGGCACAAATAGAGAGAGTCGACAATTGAAAAGAGACACATCGATTGTAAAAGCGATATAGAGAAAATAGGGATTGAGAGAATGAAGAAGAGCCTAAATTCTGTTATCAGAACACAGCCACCATTATATCTACTATTCGACAGGCACGAGGTTGCCACCCTCTTATGCCCGAGAGAGTTTGTGAACGTATTTGAAAGATTTATGTATACCATAAGTGATCAATAATAAAATTCTCGTTTGTCATCCTATTAGCATTCGAATATTCATTTCTATCGTAACAGGTCGGGTATCTAAGGTACTGACCCTGGCCACCACCTCTGTGGTATTGGTCTCGACGGTGTTAGTTGGAATTTCTTATCTTGAGGAAATTTCCCGTTAACAGAAACGTTAAAACTTGCCAGGATATAAATATATTATTGTTAGCCAAATTTCACTAGGTACAAAAGGTAAATTTTTCCAGATTATGAAGGAAAATCAAATGCCGGTAAACCCTGCCAAGTGCGCCTTCGGGTTGACTGCAGGAAAGTTCTTGGGATTCATGGTGAATGAGAGGGGAATTGAGGCTAACCCAAAAAAGATCAAAGTTATCCTGAACCTAGATTTTCAACCACTATCAAAACAAGTCAAAGTGTTGACAGGGCGTATAGCAACGCTCAATGGGTTCATTTAGCATTCCACAAATAAATGTCTTCCCTTCTTCAAAGCCATCAAGTAGGGGAAAAACATGAAATTGGACTAGGACTAGGACTAGGACTAGAACAGTGAGCGAGCTTTCTAAGACCTAAAAGAGTACCTCACCAGCCCGCCGCTACTAGTTAAGCCTATGCCAGGAGAGAAGTTACAGATATACCTGGCCGAGTAAGAAACGACAGTGAGTGGGGCTTTGGTCGAGGACAGCAGAGATAGGGTCTAACAACCTATCTACTATGTCAGTCACGCACTATCTAAGCCTGAGAAGAACTACCTCCTCCTTGAGAAGATCACCCTTGCACTGGTTACCTCTACCAGGAAGCTTCGTCCCTATTTTCAAACCCATACAATAGCAGTGGTGACGGATCAGCCTCTCCGCCAGTTCTTCAGGGACGGATGTATCCGAAAGGCTAGTCTTGTGGGCTTTAGAGCTCACCTAGTTTGATTTGAAGTACAAATCTCGAACAACAACCAAAGCTCAGGCCTTGGCAGACTTTGTAGCCGATTTCTCAGCCCTCTCAAATGAAGGGATCCTGGTAGCACTGGTACGGCTCTCGAAAAGCTTTCCGAGGATAGAAATTGATCGAAAGGCTATGAAACCTGGATTCTTTACACTGATAGAGCGTCTGAACAAGTAGGGGAAAGAGCCAGCATAGTCATAATTAACCTTGAAAGGACGGAATGCTGCCACTGTTTTAGATTCGAATTCAAAGCAACCAATACTGAAGCAGAGTATGAAGCTCTCATAGCTAGAATGAAGGTCGCCATTGAAGAGTGGGCCGATTATTTACATGTCAAGAGTGACTCGATGCTCATCGTCAACTAGGTTACAGGACTCTACCAAGCCAAGGGAGACAACATGGCTGCCTATCTAAAGCTAGTTCAGCAACTAAGGGAAAGGTTCAAAGGGTTCCAGATAGAACAGATACCTCGACAGCAAAACCAACGGGCGAACATTTCAGTAAAAATAGCCACGAACTGGGGTCAAGCCCTACCAAATGGAGTATCCCTCCAGGTGATCTCCCAGTCAAGCACAGCAGTACGAAAAGAAATCAGCCCCGTTGAGCGGCTACCTTGTTGGATGGACCCGATAGATGTCTACCTTCAGGAAGAAAAGGTTCCCGAATATCCCGACCAAGCCTAAAAAATCAAGAGGTCGTATGTCCGGTATTGCCTAATAGATGGATACCTCTACAGGAGCGAAAAATCCCTTTATTTACTTTGATGTCTGCATCCGAACGATGCAGATTGGGCATTAAGAGAGGTTCATTCTGGGGACTGTGAGAATCACATTGGTGGAGAGGCTTTAGCATATCAAGTACTTCATATAGGGTATTCTTGGCCAACCATTTACCACCATGAGAAAATGTTAAGGCAATCCTGTAAGCCATGCCAGGGGACCTCGAACCTGAGCCACCTACCACCAGAGCAGTTGTCGTCAATCAGTTCACCCTACCCATTTGCCATGTGGGCAATCTGATCCGTCCATTTCCAACCGCTCCCGGACAGGCTAAGCACGTTATCGTTGCAATTGATTATTTCAAAAGGTGAGTTGAAGCAAGACCTCTCTCCCAGATTTCAGAAAAGAATACAACCAAGTTCATCAAAACCAAAGTGGTTTACAGGTTCAGAATTCCGCTCATCATAATAGTCGACCTAGGCAAACAGTTTGACAATGCCCAATTCAAAGACTTCTGCGAAGGCTTGGGAATCAACCTCAGGCTTGCTTCAGTAGCTCACCCGAAAACTAATGGGTTGGTTGAATTCATCAACAAAACCATCAAGAAGTTGTTAAAGAAGAAATTACAATAGAAGAAAGGCAAGTGGATCGAGGAGCTTCATGAGGGTTTCTGGGCATATCGGACCACGAAGAGAACAGCTACCGGAGAAACACCCTACTCTCTGGCTTTCGGGGTCAAAACGTTCCTTCCCATCGAGTATAAATTGACCTCCTTCAGGGTACAATACTTTGAACCAAAGAGTAATGAAATCAAGCTCCGAGTCAGTCTAGACCTTCTAGAAGAGAAACAAGACCGAGTAGCTGAGAAAGTAGAAGTTTACCAGAGCAAGATCGCTAAGTATTTTAATAGAAAGGTCAGAGCCAGAAGCTTCAAGGAAAGGGATTTGGTTGTTTGAAAAGTGAACCCAAAATACTCGGATAAGGTTAGATGGGGTCCTAGGACCCAATTGGGAAATGAGCCATACTTGGTGAAGGTAGTGGTCCATAATGGGGCATACAAACTTGAAGATATGGATAGTCGACTCATCGACCATACCTAGAATGTTGAGCATTTAGGAAGTTCTATCCCTGAATTTTTAGCAGACTACCACCATATAGGTTTTAATAAGTTTCCCAAAAAGCAATATACTCCATCTTGAACATCAATAAAGTCTGTTATTTTCTCCATCTCTAGTTATACTCTCCACCAATAAATTTGCCTAGATCGCCATGAACCAAGGAAAGCTAGATAGCTACATTGATGCCTTGGTCGGTCACCACCCCTCACCAAGAAAGGTCTAAGTGTAAGAGCATAGATGTCATCCAGATCTCGAGACCAAGATAGCTAGATAGCTTTCCTGATGCCTTAGTCGGGCTACCACCTCTAAGAAGGGTCCGTGTATAAGAGCATAGTTGCCATCCAGATCTCGAGACCAGGATAGCTAGATAGTCTTCCCGATGCCTTGGTCGAGCTACCACCCTCAAGAAGGGTCTGAATGTAAGAGCGTAGTGGCCATCTAGATCTCGAGACCAGGATAGCTCGATACCCTTCCTGATGCCTTAGTCAGGCTACCACCCCTAAGAAGGATCTGAGTGTAAGAGCATAGTTGCCATCCAGATCTTGAGACCAGGATAGCTAGATAGCCTTCCTAATGCCTTGGTCAAGCTACCCCTCATCATGCGGGAATCAAAACCCTGATATGCACAAGCCCGCCAAACTAAGGTTTCTATAGAAGGGTTCCTCCTATCCCCAATACAAGGTAGAAAGACACCCAAAAAATTATAATATGGATTTAGCCTAAAGCATTAGAGCTAGACATCTGATAATGAAAGATCCTTCTAGGATCCAACATATACCAGAGTGGAATACCGCTAATATACTTGTTCTCCATTTTTCTTTTTCAATTTTACAAGAACACAGTTACAGGACCCCGCTGTGAGAGCTTTATTGAAACACATCAAGTTTAATGTGTTGATAAGATCGACAACAGTTAATGGGACTCTCACTTGATTGAAGTTTAGCCAGATTTAATTAAGTCAATGTTACGTTGAAGGTCGCGTCTAGGTCGAGGTCAGAAGTGAAACAAGGAGCATTCAAACCAAGGTAACATAAAGGAAGTCATAACAACTTTTCATTAATCGTGACAAGGTAGCTTATCCCCTCTGAAGGCTACAAATATCAAAACAAATAAGGGAGTGTATCCCCTCACAAGGCTGCATATATCAATCAGGGAGTCAAACCCCTAGTTTCGGGCAACGTCTGTAGAGAAAAAATAATAATAATAATAAAGAAAATTAACAAAGCCGGTCATGAATAAAGCAGGGTGCCCACCCTCTTTTCTGGGCAGTCGAGATAAACGGTTAAGGGTTCATAACAAACTTCAGCCTTCTCTTGGTTATTTCCCTCCGCTCCTTCCTCCAATTGATCTCTGCCAACCTTCACCTCGTCTAGCGGTTGGTCAACCTGTTTATTCCCTCTAGTTGCTTATTCCACTTGAGGCTACTCGCCCACATGATGTCTGGCTTGGTCCTCTTCTAAGACCTCATTTAACACAGCCATAACTTCAGAGGGAATGATCACATCCTGAGTGGTAGCAGCCGTCTTCTTTACCAACAGCTCAAGCCCTGACTTTGCTCCAGCAAGCTCTTCAGAGCTATACCTGGTTTTCTCCTAGGGATGCTCCCCATAGGGTTGCACAGGCTGGACCCCGCTTGAAGACTCTCCAGGACCAGAAATTGGAAAGACTAGTGGATGAAGAGGAAGAGGAAGAGGAAGAGGAAGAAGAGGAAGAAGAAAAAGAAGATCTGCTTGGATCGGTTATTTCTTGGCTCCAATCAAACTTTAAAGACTCGCTCCATCAATGATGAGATGGGAGATCATCGCGACCTTGGCCATAATCTCCTCTCTATCCTAGTTGGCAATGGCGGTTAGATCAAAGGGAAAAGGAAGATCTTCTGCGACTTGGTAGGAGACATAAAAGTACCCATCACTACAGGAGGCATCCACATCGGCTTGCAGCTTGGCCACCTGAGCATGCAGATTTAAGTTCTCGATATCAAACATCTAGGCTTCAGCTTTTCAAAAATCCTTCTACTTAGCCCAACGTTCAGATTGGAGGGTTTGGTCGAAGGCCCGCTTCAGCTTCTTGTAGTTGCACTGAAGCTCGACCATCTCTTTCTCCATCTCGTCATCTCCTGCTTCAGAGTTTGAGCCTAAACAAGTAATCCCATAGCCCTCTCAGCTTCAGCCTTAGCCTTTACCGCATGGTCACAGAGAGAAGTCGTCTGATGGCCTATAACCACGTTGAATTTGAAAGCCTGAAGGATGCAAAGTTTAAGTTAGAAATCGATCAAGTTGGCAACAACAAGTAAAGGTGAAAGAAGATAATTACCTCAGCCAAGAGAGTGGATCCCTTGGTAAGTAGAATGTCGACGGGCAACAAAGCCATCCGAGAGAGACCACCATCTGGGCAAGACGTAACAAACTGCTCACAGACCTCATCATGCCCAATAGAGCTCGGTTGATATTGAAAGAGAGCAGGATAACCCTCTGAAACACCAGCCTCAAGGCCTCCAGAGCTCGAGGAGTGGGGGATGAAGATGGGGAAGCAGAAACATCAGGGAAGCTGACAATAGGAGTGACAGAATTAGTAGTGACAGTAGAAGGAGCAACCAAGATAGAAGCGGTGATGGCTGCAACAGTTACAAGAGGAGCAGAGACCCCCTTACCTTGCTTCTTAAAAGCCTGCGATGCGAGGAACACCATTTGGACCTAAGATGGGAAGGGGATGAAACAGGAGTTGGTGAAACTATAGCGGAAACAGTTGGCCCCCCCTTTCTCTAAGACGGCCAAAAAGGTTCCCTAGGTAGGCCCGACAAGAAGAAAAGGGGTACGAGCTTGCTGGACTTCATGAGAAGCTGGAGCAATAACAGAAACTGTTAAAAAAAGGGCATCAGAACCAAGCCAGCTAGCGTAAAGGGAGTAAGATGGTTCAATTTTATTTTACTTACAGGGAGAAGCAATAGAGATTTGTAGGTATAGATTCACTCTGTAGAGATCAAAGGAATCAGCAGTGGGAAACTTCAGGTCAAATAATTACGGAAGAAGATGGTCTTCAAGATTGTCTCAGACTCAGCGGGCAGAGAATCCCTATCCCGCAAGGGCTTATCGTTGAAAGCATTAGGAACCTCGAACTTATGTCCGCCAATGTAGAGCGAGTTTCCCCAATCACCCCCCACTAGAATCCATTAATCCTTCCAGGCAGGATCTTTCTTAGAAGCACTGGGAACGTTGAAGTTAAGCTTGTTCTTGGCCTTCTCGTAGAACTAACCTCTTGGTCCACCAGACAGGCTGCCAATATGAAATATATAGGCCAATTCCTCCGTTTTGGGCTCCTTGGCGACCTTGCTCAACTCGCATTGTTTCTTTCAAAGCATAAGGAAGCTGATTAGATGTCTCCAGAAGCCAATGGCCAATTGGAGAGGAAATAGTTCCAGGGCGTTGAGAGCCCTTCGAAGGGTGGGGTGAAGAGGAAGCCTGACCCCGTTCTCAAGAGCCGCTACGTGGATCAGAAGCCTGCCTTTAGGAGGGGAAAAGACGTTATAGTTCTTAGGAGGAACTGAGATGGTGAAATTGTCTGGAATGTCATACCTGACTTTAAAACAATTAATCGACCTAGGGTCAAGGGTAGAATCCGAGATATCCTTGAAGTCGTATGGAAGAACTTCCTCAAGAAGGGTACCAACAACCGCAGCTTGATTCCTTCCCGCCACAGCATCCCCGGATTCTTTATCTGAATCCTCACTGACTAAATTAAAAAGTTTGTCTGGTTTATATGAGAATCCGGTCATGATAGACATGTTCCTATTTGAGCGGCGACATTGTAGGTTGGGAGGGAAATCATCACTAGAAAAATCCTTTCATGCTCGCTTCCCGTGAGTGAGACTGGAAACTTCTTCACCCTCTACAATGATGTCTACTGTTTCACGGCTGGATTTCAACATGATTGTGCAAAATTTCGATTTTGATGAAAAAGAGATAGATGTATTGCTTGAGAAGGTGAAGAAAGAAAATATTTTTTAAGAGTTTGAAATTTGAAGGAGTGAGAAGTGTGAGGGGGAAGACGACGTGACAGGGTTTAAAAAGGGATGAATGGCATAGTGACCAGTAACGTCGATGACGGAAGCAAATAAGAAGGTGAAATCTTCGATGATTGCCTCGACTCTCGGAGACTGACGTAATGCAGCAGGATTATTTTAAAAAATACATCGTTCCCTGCTCGCCACGTTTCACTTGCATTTAATGGGAAGATTCCTTCCTGGATTTTGGCAACTATAAGAATAGGGAAAATTTTCCAATTAAAACAAGAAATCTGATTCCAACCCTAACTCAATCACCAGTGTTAAAGTCAGAGGGGACTTCTGTTGATAGCCAAATTTGGCTAGGTACCAAAGGTAAATTTTTCACTCTCCTAGCCAGGGTCTAATCCGGGATTACACAACAGGGTACCGAGGTTCCCGGGGTCGAGCTACTGTACGACCCCGAACAAGCAAGACGAGGTCGTCACACCCTAGGAACACCCCCGATGAAGCTCGATGTGACCAAATCGAGCTCCTTACATCAAAATATGAACCCAAAGCAAGATCGATACGAGGTGACCTAGGCTCCTTGAGGTTGACATCGAGCTACTTACATCAAAATAGAAAGCCCCGTTACTTTCTCTAGATGCACAAGAAGACCTATAAGGGCATCAAGTTTGTCCTACAGTATCGGTCCACTTTGCCAAAGGAAGAACCGAATCTATCCAAACAAGTAGGAGGAGACTCGCAAAAGCTCTGTTATCACTACAGAGCGACGACATGGTCATTTTGAGCTCCAAAAGGGACCTGAAAAGGTCGGACCAAGCTCCTAACACTAAGACAATAACATAGATGTACCTCGCCCTTCGAGATAGTGAACGCCATTTTGGTGACCTCCATGATGCATCTTACCAGAGCAGTGCACATGATTGCCTCCATTCTCCAACTTGCGTTGAAACGCCACTTACGTGGTTGAAACCAAAGAGGAAACAAACTCATCTCCATCTAAGATATTCTTAAATCCGTTATTAAGCCAAATTTAATGACATTTAAACAGCATATCCCGCCAGATATGGAGGGATTCGATTCAGAAAATAATGGAGGGAGAATCACGAGTTTAACCTAGTTGGACTGTGTATAAATACACCCGAGCATGCACGAGTAAAGAGGTTCAACGACACATAGAACAATAGAGGTATAGAGAAGAATCTTACCTCGGCCTAAATTCTATTGACAAAACACAGCCACCATTGCTATTTACTTCTCAACATGCATAAAATCGCCACACTCATTGTACCCAAGAAAGACTGAGAGTATTCGAGTGGTCTTGTGTGATTGATTTAACAATAATAAAGCAATACCATTTTCCTTTATGTATCTTTAGTGCATCGTGTTATTGTTTACCTTTATATCCACTATCACACGTAAGAACTCGATACTGAAGGTACCAACCCTGACCGCGACCTTCGAGGTAGTGGTCTCGAGGGTGCTAACTGAAATTCCCTACCCCGATCAAATTTTCAGGTTAACATATACCTTAGATAAAAGTAATAAGTCATATTAGTTTTGATTTATCATTATTTTGAATGTTACATATAAGAAATAATGATTATCGAGTTGTATGAATCTTCAAATTATCGATATCTTATTGCCATATGATTTAAAGAAGAGTGTTCATAGTACTGTTTGTTTTTCTATTTATGAACACAATTAACCTTCACGTATATAACTATGATGATTTATTCATCTTTCGTAGCAGTCGTTTTATTACAATTTACTGTTGGTTATATGTTATTTTACGAAATATTTTATTCATTTATATTGGTAACACTTGACATGGTAAGACGACCATCAAATTCTAATGTATGACATAGTACTTATTTAAAAGTGGTTGACATAGGAGTAAAAATAATTATTAGTTTTACGTGAATAGTTTTCCGTACACATAACAATGCATAATGATGAAGAAAAACAGTTATTACTTTCTCTCTCTGTGTTATTACATCACATTGTTTATTAAATAAAACTGTTTATAGCAAAATTTGGCTAGGGACCAAAGAAGAATTTTCCACTTTCCGGCCCTCATGCAAGGGTCCAAATTCTAGCTCATGTAACGGGGTATCAAGGTCATCGAGATCGAGCTACACCGAAAGCCTTGTAAGGTCGAATCAAGCTCCATACAACCAAACTGGTACCTTAAGGTATCTCACCCTCAGATCGATACCTGAGTACTGGGATACCAGCTTCGGGACCCATCCGGGGTACGCCTTCTCCGCAAGGTAGGAAGAATGATATCAGTAAGGTACCGCGCCACGAGAATATAAAACCAGAGTTCTCCTCCAAGAGAGAGGGTTGACTTTTAAGATTACCATTAATAAGGTCAACCGTAATAATAGAGGTAGTCAACCCTATTTAATGAGGTCAATCGTATTAATGAAGGTAGTCAACCTTATTAATGAGGTCAACCATATTAATAGAGGTAGTCAACCCTATTAATGACATGATCAACGCCATTAATAAGAGAATATTTAACTCTTTAATGGCCATCATTAGTGAAAGAGTACAAAGAGGAAACAAATACCTTTACCTTCAAGATATCCTCTATATCCGATTCTTTGGGGTCAACTACAACAAAAAATCCCGCCTAATAAGGAAGGAGGATCAGTCCATAGTCTAGAGAGTGGGCAACAAGCAATTGGAACCTATAAATATTACAAAACTTTCTCCAATAAGGATATGCTAAATAATATGCACAAATCGACTCCCGAAATACGAGATATTCAACACTTAATATACGATCTTCTACTTATCTCATATTTGGTATAGAAATGGATAAACTAGAGAGAAGCCTACATAGTTCACCTAGATTCACCCTACATGATGATTGTATGTGTTACCTTTACCTGGAATATACCAGTATCGGTCTACATCAAACTACCATTATAAGCTCTCCGGAGCAACTACGTTGTATTATTTTACCATTCTTGTAAGCTCCCCAGAGCATTCTTTGATATATACATAAGGAAGGGTTTCCTCCGGATACTGCCTTGGGGTTTTTCAGCTTGTGATCACTCGTGATGCTTTTTCCTCCTTGGTCAGTTCACCCCTCTCTATATAAGACTTGTCCTTCTCCTAATTATCTCTTGTATTATGTATGTATGTATGTGGGCTGGGTACCGACCCCATTGGTCTTAGCTCTCTAATCCTTCTTACATGTGATCGGGAAACTACAATGAAGATCTTGGGAACCGGATCTAGCTTCTACCCCAATGGACCTAGCATCCTTGTTCTTTTTATCTACACACCCTCTTGAAGGGATTCAAGAAGCTCTCATGTGATTTCTCTATGGAAACGGGCATGGATCTGGCACAGAAGCTAGGCAAGCCCCAATCCTTAATAACTGTATAAGTCGGGGAAGTACAAGAAGAAATCAGAGTCCATAGCCGGGCTCCAGGTACCAAGACGGGCTCTGACTCCAACCCCGACCGAGGACCGGGACTAGGGAACAAGGACCAGGATCATCCCCTTCACACCAGTAAGGGAACCTCAAGCCCCCCGTATCTCCTCTTTAAGCATGAAGCCCGACGGGCGGGATACCTAGTCTCCTACCGCTCTATCCTCCTTTTTCTATCCGTCTTCATATTCGTACAAGATCTTTCCAAGGTACGAGGCACCTGCCCCGGCTGCCGCCTCCGTGGTAGCGATCTCGAGGGTGTTAGTTGTAATTCCTCACCCTGAGTGAATTTTTGATTAAAAAAAAGAATTTATTATGCTCAAGCAGAGGGTTTGACTAATGCACAATCATTCCAATCCTTTTCACTCTTAGCAATAACTTTGGCTGCATCAACTTCTTTGTGGTAAGGAAGAGTTACAACAAAAAACTTGTTATAGCAAGGTCGTCCGAACATAGCAAGGTACCACAGCAAGTAGGTGAGACTTTTATAGCTTTGAATAGGCTTGCTACGAGTTGATTATCGTACCGTGGTTACAATTTTGCCACACATTGCTCTAAGAAATTGTGAGTGTTCTTAGGCAACGGGGGAAAAGCAACAACTTATCCCAGATCGCGAGCTGCAAAAACGGGTGATAGAATGACTATCTCGCTCAACAAGAAAAAAGTGACTAAGCAAGAGTTGCTACCGAAACCTGCCATAACTTAAAAGATTAATCTGTTATATATTTTATCTTCTTACAAAAAAGTGTTCGTTAGTGATCTCTTTCCTTTCTCAATGGTGTTGCAATGTGGGATGACAAGCTCATTTATAAGAAGTGAAAACATAGGTCGAGTTAAGTTTTTAAAGCGTTTTGTTCATTCTTTACTTCGCTTTTATTAAACATACTGTTAGTGAACAAACGTCACTATACGGAAGTGTTGCTGGATATAACTTGAATAAACAATAGCAAAAGAAATAAATAAGAGGAAAGAGAAAATAAATTTGTTAATAGCCAAAATTTGGCTAGGAACCAAAGGTAAACTTTCCACTCTCCTAGCCAGGGTCCAAATCCGAGATTATTTGACATGGTACCGAGGTTTCTAGGGTCAAGCTATTAGGCAACCCCCAAAAGCAAGGAAAGGTTGGCGCGTCGTAGAAACACCCCAGGTGAATCTCGACATGATCAGATCGAGCTCCTTATATCGAAATAGGAACCTAAGGCAAGACCGATACATGACGACCTAGGCTTTCCGAGGTCAAAATTACCTCACGACCTTCCCAGATGCTCGTCATCCTCTCCAGACACAGAGAGAGACTTATAAGGCATCAAGCCCGTACTACAGTATCTCTTCGTCTCGAGAGGGAAGAAGCAACTCTATCTTGGCAGGTGGGAGGAAGCTCGCAGAAGCTCCGTCATCACTAAAAGGGCACTAACATGGTCACTTCAAGCTCCAAAAGGGACATAAAAACGGTTAGATCGAGCCCCTAATACCAAGACAAGAACATAGATATACCTCGCCCTTCGAAATAGTGAAATTCGGTAACCTCCATGATGTGTCTTACCAGGGTAGTATACAGGATCGCCTTCACTCTCCAACTTGCATTGAAACAATGTGTATGTGTAGGGAAAGTGATTGAGTCCAAAGAGGAAACAAACTTATCTCTATCCAAGATATTCTTGATTCCGTCATTAAGTCAAAGTCAATGACATTCAAACAGAAAATCCCGCTTAATAAGGAGGGATTTGATTCAAAAAATAATGGCAGGTTGATCACTAGTTTAACCTAGTTGGACTATGCATAAATACACCTAAGCATGCACGAAGAAGGGGGACAGACAGCGAAAAATCTGACTTTAGCCTAAATTATGTTCACAGAACACGGTTGTAGTGGTTATCTACATCTTGACAATCACGAACCCACCACACCCATTGTACCCTAGAGTGACTAAGAGCATTTAAATGATTTTTGTACACACCATACGATCCCATAATAAAGTAGTATCATTTTCCCTTGCATGTCTTAATAATTGAAGCTGTCATTCTCCATCATATTCACTATCAAGCATATAAACCCGGTATTGAGGGTGCCGGTACTGGACTCGGGGTGTTAGATGAAATTCCTCACCCATAGTGAATTTTTTGTTAACACTTTATGGCGTTGTCTGTGGGAACAACCCATACCCAATTTATGAAAATTTCACGTGTTTGTTGTTTTATAGGAACAATAAGGCTTCGCTCTTCCTAGGGATACCCCGAGGTTTCAGGATACCCATTTACTGCTTCAACATGAAAGGCCCCAAAGAAAAATAAAAAATCAGGGCCTCATAACCAAGCTCCGATCCAGTCGTGAGCTTCTAGCCTCCCTGTTATAAGTCAGGCCACGCTCGACCAACAAGCAACGAACTTCGTGGAGAATGTCTGCCTTCGCCCACTCGCTGAGGGCATAACAACTCAGCTGACGAATTCTAACACCCAAGGAGAGACGAACAGACCTGTACCCAAGCAGCCCGCCTTTGATCAGCTGGGACCCCCTTGCCGGGGCCAACCCATGATAGGGCAAGGCCCCAACCCTAGATCTGAGATAGGCTAGGACCCTTTCCCCCAATACCAGGAAGGCCTTTGAGTTATCAAGCCAAGTGGGTCAAATCTGCAGCAGAAGCCTTGCCGTAAAAATTGAGAGATGCCCCTCACCCGGCAGCCTCTAAGAGAGAAACCAAGGCTAAAGAAGAAAGTAGCCAATAAAGCCCACGAGTGGATCCCGCTTGTGAAAAAGGCCAGGTCGAAGTCACCGGTTCATCAGAGGGATCCGATAATGAGAAGTTCGAGATCGACTAAAGAAACCAGGGAACAATCGCCCGAGGGATCGGTTGTCAAAGCTACAGAAAGAGATCCAACAGATAAAGAAGGGAAATCGCAAGAAGACCAAGAAGGATCTATTGACGGGAAATTTGCTCGAGGTGAGAAATTCTTGTTAACACCCTCAAGACCACTACCACAAAAGCGGTGGCCGGGGTCGGTACCGTTGGTTCCTGACCTGTTTGAGAGAGAGAGACTATAACAAAGAATAGGGGCTCTATTATTGATACGTCGTTTTTAATGTACAAATAACTCTCTTGTTTGCTCACAATCTCTCGGAGGTATATGGTGGTGGCAGTTCGGTGCCTGTAGAATAGTGGAGATGTAAGTGACCGTGTTCTGAATCCAGAATTTTGGCCTTCTTCCTGCCTCTATCTTTTTCTCTGCTCGGCTTCACTTATTTATATCGTCCAAGTAGGTTTAATATTTGCAAATACTTTACCGTGATCCCATGAACCCGTTCCCTCCTTATCGGACGGGATTCGTTATTTGAATTTAAAATGTTACGGGCTTTTATGATATCGTTGACGGAGATAAGTTTAATCCCGAATTTGAATAAAACTCTTGACGTGCATGTAAATATTATATGGAGACGATCCTCTGTGCACTCGTGCCATAAATCTTCATGGAGGTCACCCTGCCAGTTGCCTGTTTCCCAACAGATTGAGGTAGATCCCTGCTTTGGCTCTATTCTTAGAAGTTTAAGATGGATTTTCCCTGACCCTTGGGGGCTTGAGGTGTTCCTATAGACCCTCCTGGGAGGTAGCTGGGGTAGTGTAGATTTAGGTGTGATTCTTTTTTTATGTCCAGCAAGGACAGCAAGCTTCTAGAGAGGTTGGCGGGCTTCTTTCGAATTTCTCTTAAGCTAGGAGACTTCCCCTGGCATTTACGGGGCAGTTGTGGAGTTCGACCTCAGACCCGAGGTTCCCGATAGATGGTCTGAAGAAGCAAGGGTTCCAGTACTCTTATGGGGGCTTATCTGGGTCGCGTCTGGCTTGTCTTCTGGTAGCTTCGAAGCAGAACCGGCCTTCCCTGCTCCTGCAGGGTGGCTTTACGATCTTTTCGGGCTTCATGATTATCGATTATGGGTGGAAAATATTTTTTTGATCCCTGACCAAATTTCACTATTAACAGAAGTCCCCTCTGACTTGAACACCAGTAATAGAGTTGGGGTTGGTGTCAAATTCCTTGTTTAATTGAGAAAGTTTTTCGCCTTAGAGATAATTAATTAGAGCGAAGTTTTCTCATTAATTACCCAACATTTTGAATTTGAAAACAGGCGTTATTCGAAAAAAAAATGGTTGCGATACGGCTTCAAGTGACCTTCCCGAGGATATCGCCAACAGACCTCTATTTAAGCCCGGCTTGACTGTCACTTTCTTCACACTCCCTCAAACCCTCAAACCCTCAAATTGTTAAATTCCTTCTTCCTTATTTTCTCTGCCGAGTATTCTGCTTGCTTTCTCACCCCTCTTCCCCATCAATGTCGACTTCTTCGGATAGTGTAGATGCCTTGGTGGAGGGCTCTGAGAGCCCTAACCAAGCTCCTCTTAAGCGGGTGAGAGGGCTTTCAAGCGATGAAGAATCTTTCCTGATCCGCCAGCGTCGTCGTTCTAATAGGAATGCTTCTATCGGTTTCGGCTTTTCGAACCGTTCTGGCCATCCTCTGAACCTAGTCGACGAAGACTCTGACGTCGGAGAGAGGTTAGATACGGTGGGGAGGGCTCAAGTCACATTGGCAGAGCCTCCTCTAGTGATAACGCTTCCTATTGAACCTATGGTCATCCCCGACTCTACCATTGTTCCTCAATCGATCGACCGTCTAAGGGATATGTATGGTATCCCAGACACAATTTCTCTATCCATCCCCCATCAAAGTTACGATGTTTTTTATCCTCCCAAAGGAGTGCTCCCCATCCACGTCACTGCTTTTGAGAGCAGGGTGAGGCTCCCTCTTCACCCCACTCTTCAGCAGGCTCTCAATGCCCTTCAGCTAGCTCCACTTCAACTGAAGCCTGGCTTCTGGAGGCACCTAATTGGCTTTCTGGTATTGTGGAGGGAGCAACTTAAGCTGAGCGGTGTAACCAGGGAGCTCAGAGCTGAAGAGCTAGCCTTCCTATTCCAGATCGGTAGCTTGGCAAGAGTCCCACGAGGCCAATTCTACGCTAAGGCTAAGAATAGGCTCAATTTCATCATCTCTGGGGCTTCCAAGAAGGATCTCGCTTGGAAAAAAGAGTGGATATTAGTGTGGGAAGACTGGGGAAGCTCCGTCTTCATCGGCGGGCATGAGCTAGAGGTCCTTACCGCCTTTAGTGACAAACCCACCTGGGGTCGGGACTTGCCCACAGAGTCTGAAGATGTGCTGAAAACCATCATAGCTCGAAACTATATGAATCTGAAGTTTCCGACCGCCGACCCTTTTTATCCCCGTAGGGTGAACAGGTACCTGCGGATATCCAGTGCAACCCCTCGTAAGTATCTTGGTATATTCTGCCGTTGTTGTTTTTTTTTATTGGACTGTTAAGTTCTGAATATCCTGGCTTCCCTCTCTAACAGTTTCTGTTGTTGCTCCAGCTTCTGATGAAGCCCGAAAAGCTGGGATGCCTAACCCTCCTTCCAGATCGTCCCTGGGAGTTCTCTCGGCTGCTCCGAAGAAGGGTGGGTCAACCACTATGGTAGTTGCCCCACTCGTCTTTTCCCTTTCACCTTCCCAATAGAAGTCCAAGATGGCGCTTCTCGCATCTCGGGCTGCAAAGGCCCTAGGCTGAGGGGGGTCTACCCCCCAAGTCGTCGCTAAGTCCGCTCATGCTTCCTTTCCAGTAATCGCCGTTTCAGCCGGTGTTCCCCAACCACATTATCCCCATTTGCTGATCCCGTCGTATCCAAGGAAATAGAGGTTCCTGGGGAGCCTGATGCTCCCGAAGTTACCATCCCTCGCCCCCACCTACCATCGCGCTCGGCAAGTCAGGATGAGGTTCTGAAGCAGCTTGTCGCATCATGTCCGGGTGGTGGGCTTTCCAGGATGACCGCGATGCCTGTGGACATTATGATAACCAAGGGGTCCGTTCTTTTAACCGAGGTAATCATTACTCTTACTTCTTCATTCAGTCGCTTAACTTGTCGTTTCCTAACATGGTTTTCTCTTGCAGGCTTTCAAATTTCAGGTGGCCATGGGGCATCAGGTAGCCTTTCTCTGTGATCGAGCCGCCAATACAGAGGCTGAAGCTGAGAAAGCCATGGGATTGCTTGCACGGGCTCAGACCCTAGTCCAAGAGATGACCTCCAGCCAGCAAGAAATGGAGACGCAGCTAACTGTGTTCTAATGTGATTATGAGCTATTGAAGCGGACTTTTGATCAGGAGACTCTCCGGTCGAAGCGGCGGGCTAGCCAGCAAGATGACTGGAGGGAATAAATGAAGGTCCTAGATATTGAAAACCAGACCTTGCAGGCTCAAATTACCCAGCTCCAAACTAAAGTGGAGGTTTCTTTTAGCGAGGTATTTCTATGCCTCCTACCAGGTTAAAGAGGCTCTTCCTCCTCTATTCCCTCTCCAGCATTACTGGCTGGGAAAGGGAAGAAGTCATGTCGCGGGTTGCTGAGATGTCACGCCCTGAAACTGCGGGAGCTGGTTCTTTCTGGAAAGGAGCTGAGAAATAGTTGGAGATGCCAGACTTATCTCCTATTGTTTCTGTCTTTCCAGTATCTGGTCTTGGTGAATCCTCAAAGGGGGTTCATAACAAGGAACAGGAAGAAGGACTTGATGAATCTCGAGAACTTCCCATAGTGCTCTCAGGAATGGAGTCCACAGAATGTGGGAACATGTCTGAGTCGGTGGCCCGCCTCATTGATGCAACCATACCGCCTGAAGTTATGGCGGTGATAAATGAAATTATGGAGGAAGATCCTGGTGACAGTGAGGCAGCAGAGGCTAATCCCCAGAAGGAGGCTGCGGAGGCGGCAGATGTAGCTGGCCGGGATAAGCCACAACCCGAGAAAATAGCAGAGAGCGAGGTTCATTATGTGGCAGAGGAGGCTGGAGGCCCTCAGGAGGACGAAGAAACTTGAGCCCTCTCCTATGTAACCATTTTTAATGCCCGAAAAAGGGGGTGGGCATCCCATCTTCAACTGAGTTTGATCTTTCATTATCTCTTCTTTGTAGCCCGAAACCAGGGATTGGGCCCCCCTTACACGTTATAGCCTTGTTAGGGGATAGGCTCCCTTACTTGATAATAAAATTTTCAATCCTAAATCTAACTCTGGCTTTCATGTATTTGCCTGATCGTCCAGCTTTCTTATCGAAACGAGTAATGGAACTCTTAGCTCCACTTCTTCAGCTGACAGTCCTCTTGTTTGATTGTGGGTTTGCTGTAGTAAGTAACCCTATATCTAGGAGAGCTAATAAAATAGCAGGAGTATTTAGAGTTTAAGTAGGTCGAGCCCTCCATCCCCGAGCCCTTTTGGGAGGTTGTAGCCCGAGTAGAACATTAAAATAAGAAAAAAAAATTAGTCCCTTCTAAGGTTCGGAATCAGGAGGGCTTCTGGGCTTTCAAGCTCAATTCCTTGTTGGGGGTGGTAGCCAGAACAAGGCATCAGGAGCGCTATCTAGCTATTTCCTGGTCTGGATGGCAACTATGCTCTTACACTCAGATTCTTCTTAGGGGTGGTAGCCCGACCAAGGTATCAGGAGCGCTATCTAGCTATTTCCCGGTCTGGATGGCAACTATGCTCTTACACTCAGATTCTTCTTGAGGGTGGTAGCCCGACCAAGGCATCAAGAGCGCTATCTAGCTATTTCCTGGTCTGGATGACAACTATGCTCTTACACCCAGATTCTTCTTGGGGGTGGTAGCCCGACCAAGGCATCAGGAGTGCTATCTAGCTATTTCCTGGTCTCAAGATCTGGATGGCAACTATGCTCTTACACTCAGACCCTTCTTGGCGAGGGGTGGTGCCCGACCGAGGCAACAGGATCAGCGAGGGGGCTTCCCCGGTTTACCCCTGGTCTTGAGGCGATAATGTTGAAACTTTCCATGTAGACCCAAATAGTTGACGAAAGAGTAAATAGGAAAAGGCAAGCTTTATTAATATGGAAGATGGAGTACAATACTGTCAGAAAAAAATAAAAAAAAAAGCTAGTCGGAGGTTGCCTGCTCCTAAGTCCCCTGTTCAAGGGTAGAATTTCTTTAGGTGATCCGCATTCCATGTATGGTCGATGAGCCGGCCATCTATATACTCGAGCTTGTACACCCCATTAAGGATCACCATCTTTATTAGGTAGGGTCCTTCCCAGTTGGGCCATAGGACCCTGTCTGACCTCTTCTTGGTGTTCAATGTTACTTTTCGGAGGACCAAATCCTCTTCTTTGAAGCTTCGGGTTTTAACCTTTTTGTTGAAGTACCTGGCAATCCTGCCTTGGTAGATTGCTACCTTTTCAGCTATTCGATCTTGTTTTTCCTCTAGGAGGTCCAAACTAGCTCGAAACTTGCTTTCATTGCTTTCTGTTAGACTCTAAAGGATGTCAACTTGTGCTCTATAGGTAGGACTGCTTCAACTCCGAAGGCTAGCGAGTAGGGCGTTTCCCCGGTAGTTGTTCTCCTTATAGTACGGTATGCCCAGAGGACCTCGGGAAGCTCCTCTACCCATCTGCCTTTCTTTTGTTGCAGCTGTTTCTTTAATAACTTCTTGATGGTTTTGTTCGTGGATTCCACCAAATCATTGGTCTGAGGGTGGGTAACCGAGGCAAACCGAAGGTCGATTCCTAAACCTTGATAGAAATCTCTGAATCGGGCATTGTCGAACTGTTTACCGAGGTCTGTTATGATAACCAGAGGAGTTCCGAACCTACAGACTACATTGGTCTTGATTAACCTTGTTGTGTTTTCTTCCGATATCTGGGACAGTGGTCCGGGTTCAACCCATCTTGTAAAGTAATCAATTGCTACGATAGCATGCTTAGCCTATCCCGGAGCTGTAGGAAGCGGTCCAATCAAATTGATCCCCTACATAGCAAAGGGGTATGGTGAGCTAAGAGATGACAGGCACTTTGGGGGGAGGTGATTCAAGTTTACGGTCTTCTGGCATGCTTCGTAGGTTTGTACCAAGTCCTTAGCATCTTGATGGATGGTTGGCCAATAGTACCCCATACGGAGAACCTGATATGCCAAGGCTTCTCCACCAATATGGTTCCCGCATTCCCGGGAATGGACTTCTCTTAGAGCCCAATTGGCATCCTCAGGGTGCAAACATCGGAGCAGGGGAAGGGATTTTCCCCATTGGTATAAATGCTCATCCACCATACAATACCGGACCGAGAGCCTTTTAACCTTCCTAGCTCAGTCGGGCTCCCCAGGGAGTTTTCCGTCCTATAGATATTCTACTATTAGATCCATCTAGCACGGTTGTCGGTCTAAGGTATAAGATTCCTTACCAGTCATAATGCTAGGTAGGGGGATTATTTGAAGAGGGACTCCTTGAGGTAGGGTCTGGCCACCATAAGCAGCTATCTTGGCTAGGACGTCAGCCCGATGATTTAGGTGTCGAGGTATCTGCTCAATTCTGAATCCCCTAAATTTGGTCATGAGTTGTTGCACCAGTTTCAGGTAAGCGATCATGTTATCCCCTATGGCCTGATAATCCCTAGAAACTTGGTTGACCACAAGGGAAGAGTCGCTCTTGATGTTCAGGTAATCAACCCCGAGCTCTATAGCAGCTTTAATCCCAGCTAGCAGGACTTCGTATTCCACTTCAATGTTTGTGGCTTTGAATTCAAACCTGAAACAATGGCAGCACTCAGTTCTTTCAGGGTTGATGAGGACTATGCCTGCTCCTCCCCCGGACTGCCAGAAAGCTCCATCAGTGTAGAGAGTCCATTACTCGCAGCCTTCCTGCCAGTCGTCAGCTTCTGGAATTCTCTCAAGGGGGCATCTGTTACCGCGGGGGATGCTTGATCCGAAGGTACTGAAAGCTCGGCTACAAATTCCGCTACTGCTTAAGCTTTTATCGTGGTCCTGGGCCTATATTTTAAGTCGAACTGGGTAAGCTCCATGGCCGATAGAACCAGCCTTCCAGAAACATCCGGCCTATGCAAGAACTGACGGAGGGGTTGGTCTGTCACCACTGCTATTTAATGAGCCTGAAATTAAGGACAGAGTTTCCTTACTGAGGTCACTAAGGCATAAGTGAGCTTCTCCGACAGAGTATAATTCTTTTCGGGCTTGGTTAGAGAGCGACTCACATAGTAGATAGGTCGTTGGGTTCTATCCCCGCATTCCTTGACCAAGGCCCCACTCACAGCGGTTTCTGAGACTGCCAAGGATATTTGGAGCTCTTCCCCAGGAGTTGGCTTTACTAGTAATGAAGGGCTTGTTAGGTATCTTTTCAAAGCATGGAAAGCCATTTCGCTCTCCTGATCCCACTTCATGTTTCTTCCCTGCTTGATAGCTTTGAAGAATGGTAGGCATTTATCGGTAAACCGAGAGATGAACCTGTTGAGCGCTGCTACCTGTCCGGTCAAGGCTTGCACCTGTTTGAGAGATGCAGGGGATTCTAGATCCAGGATAGCCGTGATTTTTTTCGAGTTAGCCTTTATGCCTCTCTCATGGACCATGAAGCCCAAAAACTTCCCCGCAGTTACACCAAAGCAGCATTTAGAAGGGTTCAACCTCGTCTGGTTTTCCCTTAGGATCATGAAAGTTCGTCGAAGGTCATCCAGGTGGCCTTCTGAGGTCGAAGATTTAGTGATCATATCGTCAATATATACCTCTATCGACCTTCCAATTTCGAGCTTAAACAAACGATTGACTAACCGCTGGTAAGTAGCTCTAGCATTTTTAAGCCCGAAAGGCATCACCTTGTAGCAGTATAAGCCTTGTGCAGTGATAAAGCTGGTCTTTTCTTAGTCTGCAGGATGCATCATAATCTGATTGTAGCCGAAAAATGCGTCCATGAAGCTCAGGAGCTTGTTCCCGGAGGTGGAATCGACCAATTAATCAATTTTTGGCAGAGGAAAACTGTCCTTCGGGCATGCCCGGTTGAGGTCGGTGTAGTCCACGCACATGCGCCACTTCCCATTTGCCTTCGTGACCATGACCACGTTGGCGAGCCATTCAAGATAGCGGGCTTCTCGAATAAAGCCTGCCCGGGTGAGTTTATCCACCTCTTCTTGAACCGCCAAGTTTCTCTCACTGTTGAAGTGGCACCTTTTCTGTTTGACGGGTTTGAAGGTCGGATCCACCCCCAGTAAATGAGCAGCTAATGTCATCGGGATCCCCGGTATCTCCGTATGACTCCAGGTGAAAATATCGTTGAACTACATGAGGAGCCTAATCAAGCCCTCTCTCATTCCTAGGTCAAGGGTAGCTCCGATCTTGACGACGTTCGAGGGATCGGTTAGTCGAAAATGAATCTCCTCTAACTTGTCGACCGGGTATCCGCTGGCAAATTCCCTTCTCTGTTCTTCCATGTCGGGCACCTCAAGGCCTTCTTCGGGACAATCAGTAGAGCCCGCGTCTTCCGGGTTTAGTGTCGGGGTTATCCCACCTTGGATAGTCGTTATTTGGGCGAGTTATTTAGCTAGAGATGCTGGGTTAGTTGACACTGCGTAGCATTTCCTAGCTGTTTGTTGATCACCCCGAACTTCTTCGACCTTGTCTCCTACCGGGAACTTCAGGACATTGTGGTAAATAGACAGGACCCCCTTTATGGATGATAGGAATGGCCTCCCTAATATTGCGTTGTAGGTCGACGAGGTGTCCACCACCACGAAGTCGGTCATGATGTTTTGCTGGAGAGGTACGGTTTCGATGATCGCTGGTAGGATTTTTGACCCCAAGGGTGTGATGGAGTCCCCAGTGAAACCGTATAATGAAGTAGTGCAACTGTTGTAGCACCACTGCTTCAAGTTCAGTTTTTAGTTCAATTTTCCAAAGTGTCTTTGAACAAAACGACGACGCTGCTACCTGTGTCGACTAGCACACGGTGCACCATGAAGTTGGCAATTTGTAACGTAATGACCATGGGGTCATCATAGGGTCATCATAGGGCTGCACGGTGTTAAAGACATCTGCTTCGGTGAAGATGATTTGAGTCAACTAGGAGGGGTTGGTCGGTCTCTGGTAGACCTTGAAGATATCACGCCCCTCTATCGTACGAGGGACATTCCTCGCATGATTTTTCCTGGAATTGTTAGAGGTGCCGGCTAGAGTGGGACCTCCGCTGATAGTGTGTATTACCTGAATTTGTTGCATCAAGTCCGTCTGCTCTACCTTCTTCTTCTCAGCATGTTCCCGAATCTCAGCTCGCACCTCCCTTCCAGTTTGAATATTCTCCTTGACTTGTTGTAAGAACTCTATCAAGCATCCTCCTCTTATAAAAGCCTCAATCTGGTTCCGCAGGTTGTAGCATTCTGGGTTTGTTCCGGCTTTTCTGATCTTGCTCAGGTCTGTGAGCTTCCTTATTTTATGGTTTTTCAGCTCTCATGTCGTCATGCTCCATCTTGACCTTGAGCTGTTTGTCGACCTCGATCTGTTCCAGAGCCCGATCATAGGCTTCCTGATAGATTTTCGGAGGTCTCTTAGCAAAAGACCGAAATAGTTTTCCTGCCCACAGGTTTCTTCTGAAGTTGGCAAGGGTTTCTCTCTCAATGAAGACCTCCATCTGGATGACTTCCTTGTGGAATCACTCGACATAAGCCCGGAGAGTTTCCCCTCTCTCCTAGATCACATATTGTAAATGAATCGGGTCTTTCAGTCGGGGTTTAACCCCCTGGAACTGTGAGCAGAATTCAATTAATAATTTGGTGAGAGAGTCAACGCTCCCAGGAGGTAGTTTCCTAAACCAAGTCTTAGCATAATCTGTGATTCTAGTGGGGAACATCCGACACATAGCGGCCCTGGTTGTGTTCTGGACCTCCATCTGTTGAACGAAGCTCTCTAAGTGGCTAAGCGGAACTTCAGTCCCGGAGAACCTGTCAGCTGGCATTTTGAATTTAGGCGGGAGCTCTGCCTCCCGGATCCTTCTGGTGAAAGGGGAGTTCATTTCACTTAGAGGGTCTTTCTTGTCCTCCTTGTGCTTCCTCTTCTTCATCAATTGGACCTCTTTTTATAGCTCTGTCAACTGGTCCCTTAGTCGCTTGCTTTCGGACTTCCTAGAGTCGATCTCGGATTCCTCACAATCAGATCCCTCTGATGAGCAAGTGACCTCTACCCAGTTCCCTTTTTGGAGGGGGCTTGCTCAGGGGCTTTGCTGGCTTTCTTCTTCTCTACCCCAGGCTTCCCTCCTTATAACCGTTGGGTGAAGAAGTTTTTCCCGTACCCGGGAAAAGACATCTACCGTGGATCTGACTCGTCGTGGTTGGTAGTAAGGCAGCGCTTCGGGAACATGAGGCATGGGCCCTAGCCTATCCCGGATCGAGCTCGGGAGCCCCGCTCTGTTACGAGTTGATTCTCTAGGGGCAGGTCCCAAGCGATCAAAGGCGGGTTGCCTAGCCCCAGACCTGCTCGATTCCCCCTGATTGTAGAGACCCGTTTGTTGAAAAGTGATACCCTCAGCAAGTAATCGAAGGCGGACGTTCTCTACAAAGGCTGCTGCTTGTTGGTCAAGCTCGATCTGGCTTCCCAGAGAGGGATCTAGAGACCTTAAAGTAACTGGCTTGGTGGAAATCTGGCTATGGAGCCCGGATTTTTTCCCTTTCCTCGAGACTTTTCGTTTCGATGTAGCAGAAGGTTGCCCCGAAGTGTCCTGCTGCCCTTGTGAGGAGTGGAGCTTCATGATGATTTTGAAACAACGAACCTTTTGAATGTAAATTAATGATGGTGTGAGAGGTTTCCCACAGACGGCGCCAGAAAGCGTTGACTAGAAATTTGCTCGAGGTAAGAAATTCCTGTTAACACCCTCGAGACCACTACCACGAAAGCTGTGGCCGGGGTCGGTACCGTTGGTTCCCGACCTGTTTGAGAGAGAGACGAGTGACTATAAAAATGAATGGGGGCTCTATTATTGATAAATCGTTTTTAATGTAAAAATAACTCTTTTGTTTGCTCACAATCTCTCGGAGGTATAGGGTAGTTGCAGCTCGGTGCCTGTCGAATAGTGGAGATGTAAGTGACCGTGTTCTGAATCCAGAATTTAGGTCTTCTTACTGCCTCTATCTTTTTCTCTACTTGGCTTCACCTATTTATATCATCCAAGTAGGTTATATATTTGCAAATACTTTACCGTGATCCCATGAACCCGTTCCCTCCTTATCGGGCGGGATTCGTTATTTGAATTTGAAATGTTATGGGATTTTATGATATCGTTGACGGAGATAAGTTTAATCCCTTATTTGAATCAAACTCTTGACGTGCATGTAAATATTACGTGGAGACGATCCTCTGTGCACTCGTGCCATGAATCTTCATGGAGGTCACCCTGCCAGCTGCATGTTGCCCGTAGGCCGAGGCAGATCCCTGCTTTGGCTCTATTCTTAGAAGTTTAAGATGGATTTTCCCTAACCCTTAGGGGCTTGAGGTGCTCTTGTAGACCCTCCTGGAAGATAGCTGGGGTAGTGTAGATTTAGGCGTGATTCTTCTTTTATGTCCAGCAAGGACAGCAGGCTTCTGGAGAGGTTGGCGGGCTTCTTTCAAATGTCTCTTAAGCTTGAAGACTTCCCCTGCCATTTACGGGGAGGTTGTGGAGCTCGACCTCAGAGCCGAGGTTCCCCGATAGATGGCCTGGAGAAGCACGGGTTCCAGTACTCTTATGAGGGCTCGCCCGGGTCGTGCCTGGCTTGTCTTCTGGTAGCTTCGAAGCCGAACTGGCCTTCCCTGCTCCTGCGGGGTGGGTTTACGGTCTTTTTGGGCTTCATGATTGTCGATTATGGGTGAAAAATTTCTCTTTGATCCCTGACCAAATTTCCCTATTAACAGGATCCTTTGAGCGAAATGAATGCTCCCTTCACCAGAGGGATCTGGGTTTCGTCGAAATACAAAATGCCGGTAGATAAATTCTCTAGAATAGAGGACCCCTTAAGTCACCTGAAGAGCTTCGTCCAACAAACGGAAGTCCAGAATACCACCAGGGGCTGCCATGTGCATGTTGTTTCCTACCACCCTGACTGATTATGTAAAGACTTGGTTCAAGAGGTTACTTGCTGGTAGTGTGGATTCATTCACAAAGCTATCAACTAATTTCTGCTCACAGTTCCAAGGGGTCAAACCACATCCAAAGGATCCCATACATCTTCAATATGTAGTCCAGGACCAAGGTGAAGCACTCCGGTCATATATGGAACATTCTCACAAGGAAGTCATCCAGACGGAAGTCTTCCCTAAGAAGGAGACTCTCACCAACGTTCGACGGAACCTGTGGGTGGGTAAGTTTTTCTATCCTTCACCAAGTGACCTCTAGAGACCTATCAAATGGCCAATGATCGGGCCCTCGAGCAGGTTGAGATTAACGAACAGCACAAGGTTAAAATTGAGCATGACGACATGAGAATGGCGAAACGCCAAAAGAAGAAAGCTCACATACTCGCGCGAGCTCAAAAAAACCAAAATAAACCCTCAACAGATCGACGTATCGCTCTCTCCCTTCCCAATCTTGACAAGAGAGGTACCCGAAAAGACAAACTCCTCTATGAGCTTTGCCTCCTCCAAGGAATGTAGCCTTGTAAAACGAGATGAGAGGGGATACGATCACTATACCCCCTTGAATGTGTCCTACGAGACAATCTACCTCGTCATTCGGGATAAGGGACTACTCTAGAAGCCAGCACCCACGAAAGCTCCAGCAGATAGGAGGAATAGGTACAAGTACTGCAACTTTCATAAAGACGTAGAGCACAACACTTCAGAGTGTTATAGCCTGCATAACCAGATTGAAGCTCTGGTATGGGGAGGATGTTTGATAGAATTCTTACAGCAGGTCAGGGACAACATCCAGACTGGAAGTGAGGTACAAGTAGAGATCTATGACCATGCCGAGAAGAGGAAGGGGGAACAGAAGGATTTGATACAGTAAATCCATGTGATACATACCATCAGTGGAGTGCCCACCCAGGCCGGCACCTCCAATAATTCTAGAAAATCCATACAAGGAAGATTTCCCTTGTTGATGAGGGCCGGAGTATCTGCAAGGTCGACCAAAGCCCGGCCAGCCCAGCTCAGCTCGGACAGTCCGGATTATTTTCACCAAGACAGATGTCTACAACACTGTGCAACCTCACAATGATCCCATGGTGATCACGATGCATATTGCCAATTGTGTGGTCCACCACGTGCTCGTCGACACAGGCAGTAGTGTAGACATTCTTTATAAGGACACATTGGAGAAGCTCAATTTAAAGCATAGGTGCTACAATAGCTACACAACCCCGCTGTATGGATTCACTGGGGACTCGATCGTACCCGTGGGATCAAAGATCCTCCAAGTGATCGTTGGAACTGCACCTCTCCAACAAAATGTTATGATAGACTTCGTTGTAGTTGACACCCCGTTGACCTACAACGCGATATTAGGAAGACCATTCCTATCGTCGTTAAAAAGGGTCTTGTCCATCTACCATAACCTCCTAAAGTTTTTGATGGGGAATAAGGTAGGGGAGGTGTGCGGTGACTCGCTAGCGGCAAGAAAATGTTATGCAGTGCCTGCCAATCTGACAGCTTCGACAGAGTAGTTTGTGTAAGTCTCAACGATCGATGAAATGGAAACACCCTGGTGACCCTGGAAGACACTAAGCCCACCGATCATCCAAAGGATGACCCCATGACACTGAAAGAGGAAGAACTGAGTAGGAGATGGACAAGCAGGAACCCAGTAGGCACCCAGCAGGCAAACTGAAGGAGATACACATTAGAAGTGACGACCCCTCCAAGGTTGTTAAGGTCAGAACTACCCTCAAACCAAGAGTGAATGAAGGTTTGATCGGGATCCTCTGAGAATTCACTGACATCTTCGATTGAAATCATGACAAGATGCCCGCGATCTTGATATCATTAGTTGCTCATTGATTGGTAGTAGATCCAACCTTCAAGCCTATCAAGCAGAAGATATGTCACTTTAACTTTGAAAGGAACGTTGAGATTCAATAGAAAGTGGATAAGTTGATCAGAGTAGGCTTCATTAGAGAAGCGCACTACCCCGAATGGATTGCCAACGTGGTCATGGTCACGAAGTCGAATGGGAAGTGGTGTATGTGTGTCGACTAGACCGACCTCAATCGGGAATGTCCAAAAGACAGCTTTTCTCTACCAAAAATTGACCAACTGGTAGATTCCACGGTTGGAAACAAGCTCCTTAGCTTCATGGACTCATTTTCAGGGTACAACCAGATTATGATGCACCTCGTCGATCAAGACAAGATTAGCTTCATCATGGGGTAAGGTATGTATTGCTACAAGGTGATGCCTTTCGGCCTCAAGAACGCTACCTATCAATGATTAGTTAACCGACTATTCAAAACAGAGATAGGAAAGACAACAGAAGTGTATATAGATGATATGATCACCAAATCCCGGGAAGTAGAAGAACGATCATCTCCGCAGGACATTCCAGATAGTGAGGAAGAACCAAATGTGGTAGAATCCCGCCAAATGTACTTTCGAGGTAACCGCGTGGAAGTTCTTGAGCTTTATGGTAAATAAGAAGGGAATTGAGGAAAACCTCGAAAAGATACAAGTTATCCTGAACCTAGATTCTCCTACCACTCCTAAACTAGTCCAAATGTTGACAGGACGTATAGCAATGCTTAACAAATTCATCTCCCGTTCCACAGATAAGTGTATGCCCTTCTCTAAAGCCATCAAGCAGGGGAGGAACATAAAATGGGACCGGAACAGTGAGTGAGCTTTATAGGACTTAAAAGAGTACCTCGACACCCCACTGCTACTATCTAAGCCAATACCGAGAGAAAAGTTACTGATATACCAGGTAATGTCAGAAACGGCAGTGAGCTGAGATTTGGTCAAGGAGTGTGAGGATGATGTCCAGGAACCTATCTACTATATCAGCCACACACTATCCAGGTCTGAGAAGAACTACCTCCTCCTTGAGAAGTACGCACTTGTCCTGGTTACCTCGACTAGGAAGCTTCACCCCATACAGTGACGATAGTGACAGATCAACCTCTCCGCCTATTCTTACAAAGCCAGATGTATCCGAGAGGCTAGTCTTGAAAGCTTTGGAGCTCACTCGGTTTGACCTGAAGTACAAATCTCGAACAACAATCAAGGCTCAGGCTCTGGCAGGCTTTGTAGCCAAATTTTCAGCCCTCTCTAATGAAAGGACCCTTGCAGTATTAAATCCAGCTCTCAGAACGTTTCAGAGAACAGTAACTGGTCAGAAGATTGTAAAGCCTGGACCCTTTACACTGATGGAGCGTCTGGACAGGCAGGGGGTAGAGCCGGTATAGTCCTGATAGACCCTAAAAAGACGGAATGGTACCACTATTTTAGGTTTATATTTAAAGCAACCAATAATGAGGCAGAGAATGAAGCTCTCGTAGCCAGTATGAAGGTCATCATCTAGCTTGGGGCTGATTATTTGTATGTCTAGAGTGACTCGTTGCTCTTCGTCAACCAGGTTATGGGGCTCTACCAAGCCAAGGGCAACAATATAGCTGCCTACCTGAAGCTGGTCCATCAACTAAAGGAAAGGTTCAAGGGGTTCCGGATTGAGCAGATACCTTGACAGCAAAACTACCGGGCGGACGTCTTGGAAAAGATTTGTGAATGGCAGTCAAGCTCTACCTAAGAGAGTACCCTCCAGGTGATCTCCCAATCGAGCATAACTTCAGACAAAGAAATCTACCATGTGGATCGGCTGCCTTGTTGGATGGACCCAATAGTTGTCTACCTCTAGGAAGGAAAGCTTCCCGAAATCCCCTACCAAGCTAAAAAAATCAAGAGATTGTCAGTTCGGTATTGCCTAATAGATAGATACCTCTATCGGAGAGGAAAATCCCTTCATTTACTCCGATGTCTTCATCTGGATGATGCCAGTTAGGGATTGAGAGAGGTCCATTTTGAGGACTACGGAAATCACATTGGCGGGGAGGCTTTAGCATATCAGGTGCTCCGCATGGGTATTACTGGCCAACTATTCACCAAGGCGTTAAATAGTTTGTACAGTTCTGTGAACCATGCCAGATGACCTTGAACTTGATTCATTCGTCACTAGTGCGGCTATCATCTCTCAGCTCGCCCTACCCATTTTCCATGTGGGGGGTCGACCTGATTGGTTCACTTCCTACCGCTCCCGGGCAAGTTAAACACACTATTATGGCAATTGATTATTTCACAAAGTGGGTCGAAGCGGGACCTCTCTCCCGGATTTCAAAAGAAAATATAAGGAAATTCATCACGGCCAACGTGGTTTGCAGGTTTGGGAACCCACTTGCCATAATAGTCGGCCTACGTAAGCAGTTTGACAATGCCCGATTAAAAAACTTCTGTGAAGGCTTGGGAATCGACCTCAGGTTCACTTCAGTAGCCTACCCTTAAACTAATGGGCTGGTCAAATCCACTAACAAGACTATCAAGAAGTTGTTGAAAAAAAAAGTTACAGCAGAAGAAAGTTAAGTGGGTTGAGGAGCTCCCCGAGATTCTTTGGGCATGTCGGACCACGAAAAGGATGACTACTGGAGAAAGGCCTTCGGGGTCAAAGCTGTCCTTCCCATTGAGCATAAACTAACCTCGTTCAGGGTACAGCACTTTGAACCAAAAAGCAACGAGGTCAAGCTCTGAGCCAGTCTAGACTTTCTAGAAGAGAAACAATGTCGGGTAGCTGAGAAAGTGGCAATTTATCAGAGCAAGATCACTAGGTATTTCAACGGAAAGGTTAAATCCAGGAACTTCAAGGAGGGGTACTTGGTTCTTAAGAAAGTGACCCTAAATACCCGGAGAAGGCCGAATGGGGTTCTAAGACCTAACTAGGAGGGGCCATACTTGGTGAAGGTAGTGGTTCGCAATGGGGCATACAAGCTCGAAGACATGGATGGTCGACCCATCGACCATACCTGGAATGTTGAGCATTTAAGGAAGTTCTATCCCTAGGCAGAGGACTCTTAAGAAGACTACCTCCATTTAGGTTTCAATAAGTTCTCAACAGCAATATACTCCATTTTGATCATCAATAAAGTCTGCTATTAATTTCTCCATCTCTGGTTGTATTCTCCATGAGTTGTTAATTTCTCCATATCTGATTATGTTCTCCACGAGCAGATTCGTCGTGACCGCCTCAAGACCAGGGATCAATCGGGGAAGCCCTCTCACTATCCCTGATGCCTTGGTCGGGCACCAACCCCTCCCCCCCCCCCCCCCCCCCCCCCCTCCCTCCCTCCCTCCCTAAAAAGGGTCTGAGTGTAAGAGCATAGTTACCAACTAGACCTCGAGACCAGGATAGCTAGATAGCTTTTCTGATGCTTGGTCGGGCTACCACCCCCAAGAAGGGTCTGAGTGTAAGGGCATAGTTTCCATCCAGACCTCGAGACCTCGAGACCAGGATAGCTAGATAGCTTTGTTCATGCCTTGGTCGGGCTACCACCCCCAAGAAGGGTCTGAGTGTAACGGTATAGTTACAATCCAGAACTTGAGACAAGGATAGCTATACAGCCTTCCTGATGCCTTGGTCGGGATACCACCCCCAAGAATGGTCTGGGTGTAAGAGCATAGTTGCCATCCAGATAACAGACCAAGATAGCTAAACAACATTCTTGTTGCCCTGGTCAGACTACCACCACCGAGAATGATCCAATCGGGAATAAAGGATCACCTGTTGGACTGAGGTCGCCATGATAAGATACCTTCCCAAATATTAGAGGAAGGATATCTAGATTAAAGTTAGTTCGAGGAATCATCAAATATTCAAGACACAAGGCAAAGGGACTCCTCCCAAAGATATGGATTCCTACCAAGTGCTAGAAATTGGAGCTAGATGACTACCCAACCAGTATGCCTGCACATAACAGACTCAGAGTTTTTCTTTACCAAATTTAATTAAGTTAGGATTGTTTTGGGGATCACATCTAGGTCGGGGTCAAAAATGAGCAAGGAATTCTCTACCCAATTTGAAATTCATGATCAGGAACACTTAGAGCAAGCATGAAGGAAGTCATAACAACTTCATTAATAATAAGGAGTCTATCCCCTTTCAAGGCTACAAACATCAATCAGGGTGCCCACCCCTCTTTCCGGGCAATCAAGAAAGGCCCTTAGTATATGGTATCAAGCTCCAGCATCCTCTTGTTTTCCTCTACCTGTTTCTCCTTCCAGCTAATTTCTACATGCATCCTCTTCATCCAGCGATCGACTTGATTGTTCCCTCAAGCTGTTTTTTCTTCTTCATGAGGCTGCTCATCTGCCTGTTGCTCTACCAGGTCCTCTCTAAGACTTCACTTACAACATCCCCGGCGCTTCTAGAAAATACTTCAGGAGGGATGACCGCATGACTTCAAGACTTCACTTAGTATGGTCACCCGAGAACCCGGACCAGAAGAGCTGGCCTACCTCTTTCAAATCAGGAGTTTGTCTGGAGGTCCCCGGGGATAGTTCTATGTAAAGGCCAAGAACAAGATCAACTTCATCATCCCCGGCGCTTCTAGAAAATACTCAGCTTGGAAGGAAGAATTGATATTAGCGGGAAGAGATTGGGAAAGCTCCATATTCATCGGCGGGCATGAGTTCGTAGTTCCCACCGCCTTCAACGACAAAACCCTTATGGGACCAGGATTCCCTACTTGCTGAGTCTGAGGTTATGCTGAAGACTATCCTCGCCAAGAATTATCTGGACCTGAGGTTTCCAACTGTTGATCCCTTTGATCCCCGTAGGGTGAATAAGTACCTACGGATCTCCGATGCTTCCTCTCGTGAGTAATATTAAGTTGTTATGCTTTGTTTTGTTAGCTGATTTGCCTCTGACATCCTTCATTTTTTTTTAACAGTTTTATGGTTGTTCCAGCTTCCCGTGAAGCCTAGCAAGCTGAGACCCCTCCCTCTCCTACTATATCATCCCAAGGAACCTTCTTGGCTACCTAGGAGAAAGGAGGGCCAACCCTTTTAGCCGCTACTTTGTATGCTTCTGCTTCATCGCCTTCCCAGATGAGATCTAAGATGGCTATTCTCGCATCGCGGACTGCTAAAGCTTAAAATCGAGGAGGGCCCACTCTCCAGACCACTAATATGTCCACCTCAGTCCCCTCATCAGTCGCCCCCACTACAGTTATTGCTTCTCCGGTCATATTACCCACTCCTTCAGTTGATCCATCTGCGTCCCAAGCAATTCAGAATCTATAGGATCTCGAGGCTAGTATTTCTGAGATTCCCCCTCCCCGTCCCTACCCCCACCCCAACCATCAGTCGTGCTCGGTTGGTCAGGATGAGGTTCTGAAGCAGTTTGTTACGTCTTGCCTGGGTGGCTGGCTCTCTAGAATGGCTTCCATGCCCATGGATATTCTGGTTACCAAGGGGTCTGCCCTCCTGGCCGAGGTAGTCATCGCCTTTATTTTATCATGTCATAACTTGACTTATAGTTTTCTAACATGAAGTCCCTTTGCAAGCCCTCAAATTTCAAGTAGCCATGGGACACCAGGTAGCTTTCCTCCATAATCGGGCAGCTAAGGCTGAAGCTGAGGCTGAACAAGCCATAGGATTGTTGGTGTGGGCTCAAGCCCTAGTCCAGGAGATGACTTCTAGCCAGAAGGGGATGGAAGAACAATTGGCTGAGGTTCAGTGTGACCATGAGAGGTTGAAACGGTCTTTCGATCAGGAAACCCTTCGGTCTCAGCTTCGAGCCAGTCAGCGGGATGATTGGAAGGAGGAAGCAAAGGCATTGGATGTTGAGAACCAAAATCTGAAGTCCCAGGTTACCCAACTTCAGGTCGAAGTAAATGCCTCTTTTAGCTAGGGGTATTTCTATGCCTCCTTCCAGGTTACAGAAGCCATCCCTCTCCCTTTTGACCTCTCCAGTATTACCGACTAGGATAAGGAAGAAATCATGTTTCGGGTAGTAGAGATGTCTCACCCCAACAATGACGAATGGGTCCTTCTACTGGAGACGGAGCTGGGATGTAGCCTGAAATACCAGATCTTCCTTCTCCTGTTCCGATCTTCCCAGCGTCTAGTCCCAAAGAATCTTTGAGGGGGTTTCAACACATGGAGGCAGAAGGAAGCCCTACCGAGGTCTGAGGTCCGTCTAAGGTGTCTTTAAGGGAGGAGCCAATAATAGGAGAAACTATGCCAGAGTCAATGGCCAACCTTCTTGATGCAACCATACCTCCTGAGGCCATGGCAGTAGTCAATGAGGTCTTGGAGGAGGACCCTGCTGAGCAACAGGCAATCGAGGGGCAACCTCAGGAAGAGGTGGCGGAGGCGGCTATCCGGGATAAGCGATCACCATCAAGAGGAGCAGTGGGTGAGGTTCATCTGAAAGGAGGGGAAGCTGGAGGAAATCAGGAAGACGCAGAAGTTTGAATTCATCTTCTTGTAGATTGTTCTAAATGCCCGGAAAGGGGGGTAGGCATCCCATCCTTACTTATGCTTGATCATCATTATCTTTTTTTTTTTGTAGCCTAGAACCAGGGGTTGGGCTTCCTGATCGATTGTTGTAGCCTTACCGGGGGATAGGCTCCCCATTTCATTAATGGAATTTTACTTTAGGTCTAGTTTGAATTTTGATTAGCATGTACTTGCTTTAATTCTGATCTCCATCTAGGTACAGCCTCTATAGCAACTTGACTTAGCTTGGGAAAAGTAACAAGATAGGAAAACTGCTTAAGTGTGAAAGTAGATAGCTAGCTCGAGCTTTTCGACTCGACGGAAACTTGTAGCTCAATGACTTTACTGAATAGTCTCCTTGTTTGGTCGTAGACCAGTCCGCATCTGTCACAGTAAGCAACCACATGTACACAGAGAATTAAAAACCAGTAATAACTGGGATATTAGAGTTTAAGTAAAAGAGCCCTTCATCCTCGAGCCTCTCTAGAGGGTTATATCCCGAATGAGGTATCAAGTAGAGAACTGTCTAGCCCTCTCTTAGGCTAAGGATAGGGAGGGCTACCGCACTTTTAAACTCGAGTTCTTCTTGGGGGTGATAGCCCGACCAAGGCATCAGAAGGGCTATCTAGCTATTTCCTGGTCTCGAGATCTGGATGGAAACTATGCTCTTACACTCAGTCCCTTCTTGAGGATAATAGCCCGACCAAGGCATCAGGAGGGCTATCTAGCTATTTCCTGATCTCGAGATCTGGATGGCAACTATGCTCTTACACTCAGACCCTTCTTGGGGGTGGTAGCCTGACCAAGACATTAGGAGGGCTATCTAGCTATTTCCTGGTCTCGAGATTTGGATGACAACTATGCTCTTACACTCAGACCTTTCTTGGCGGGGGGTAGTGCCTGGTCGAGGCATCAGGGATAGCGAGGGGGCTTCCCTGGCTAATCCCTGGTCTTGGGACAGTAATGTCAAATTTCCCATGTAGACCCAAATCATTGTAGAACATTGTTGAGGATAGAGAAAAAACAAGCTTTATTGATAAAAGGAGTACATTATTGCTAGATATTAAAAACTAGGTGAAGGTAGCCTGCTCATGAGTCCCCTGTTCAGGGGTAGAATTTTCTCAAGTGATCTGCATTCCAAGTATGATCGATGAGTCGGCCATTCATGTATTCGAGCTTGTATGCCCCATTGCGGATCACCACCTTTACCAAGTATGGCCCTTCCCAGTTAGGCCTCAGAACCCTGTCTGACCTCTTCATGGTATTCAACATCACTTTCCTAAGAACTAGATCCCCTTCCTTAAAGTTTCGGGCTTTAACCCTTCGGTTAAAGTATCTAGCAATCCTGCTATGGTAAACTGTTACCTTCTCAGCTACTCGATCTTGTTTTTTCTTCCAAGAGATCCAAGTTAGCTAGGATCTTTCCCTCATTGTTCCCCGGTTTAAAATGTTGGACTCTAAAGGAGGTTAGCTTGTAGATGGATTGGATCCTTTAATCAGGGCCTAACTCCTTGGATTTCAGAGTAGAAGTCAGTTGACAACTTTGTGAAGGAATCCACACTGCCAGTGGGTAGCTTTCTAAACCAGGTCTTAGCGTAATCCATCAGTGTAGTTGGGAACTTTCGACACATAGCTGCCCTGGTAGTGTTTTGGACCTCCATCTGTTGAACGAAGCTCTCCAAATGGCTCAAGAGATCCTCAGTCCCGGAGAATCTGTCATTTAGTATTTTGAATTTTGGCAGGAGCTCCACCTCTCGGATCCTTCTGTAGAAAGGAGCGTTCATCTCACTTAGAGAGTCCTTCTTATCCTCCTTGTACTTCCCCTTCCTTATCTGTTGGACCTATTTAGGGGGAGCATTTGCTTTGTGCATTGTTGATTGCATGTTACTTGTTTCTATTTCATGCAAATTGCACTTGGTTTTATTTTTCTTGATCCCTCTCATACACTTGTCTTGGAAAGTGTAGTTCTTTGTTTTGTAGGGATGATCATGCTACAAGAGATGAAAGATTTGAAGATTTGAAGATTTGAAGATTTAGCTTTAGGTATCTCTTGTAACATAGAATGTTTGTTTGTTGACCTCTTGTTGTTTCTTGTTATTTGTTGTGAGGATACCTTGTGAGTGAGTGGTTTTATCACGAAATAGCCAAAAGGGGAGATTGTAAGTTCCTCGGTTTTTGATTGACTTATTTCGTTGACAACCACATTTTGGGATCAATATATAAGGGTAGTTTAGGTCTTCATTGCTCAAGCTCTTCTCTCAAACATCAAAGGTAAAATCACTTGCTTAACTTCTTTGAAGAGATTTAGAGCACACACTCACTCTCATGCTTGTTTTGATCTCTTTGCATTTGTGCTTATTGTCTTGATTATGTGCCTAATGTTATTATCTCTTGCTTGGTTGAATTGATTGCATTCTGTGATTAAAATGTCATGTCATGTTAGGCATTAGGATGCATTCCCTTCGCCTCATTTCTCTTGCATGTATTGTATGTGTGTGAAGGTGGTGAGTTGGGCGCCACTCAAGTAGCGCCAACACCAGCGTAACTTTCCAGTGGTGTGGCGCTGGTGGTGCTTTGGTCGTCATGCGCACCTCACCAGCGCAACTTGTCCAGTGAGTTGTCGCTGGTCGTGCGCTACTCGACCAGCGCATATCGCATCTTTTGGCCTGTTTTTACCAAAACGACGTAGCTTCACTTTGGGCTTCATATAAATATATCATCTTCTTCATTTTTAGAGCTTCCTAACCTATTTTTGAGAGAGATAAGGTTTTTTGGAGAGAGAAGCTTCAAGAAGGCATTTTACTCAACCATCCTTAATATCCAAATCATCGAGCATCTTTCAAGCATGGGTTTCTTGTGTGTTCATACCTAGGTATTCTCTACATGCTCTAAGCTTTATGATTTCATCTCAAAGACATGTATGCCTAGGGTTTTAGTCCTTATTGCATATTAATTGCTTGCTTGGTTGTTTAATTGTTTTTATGACATGCTTGTGTATTGATTGTTGGTTGAGATGCATTAAATTGTGATAACTAGCATTTAGGACGTTTTTACCCTTCTAGCTAATTCTTCTTGCCTTTTCATTTAGAACATTGAGATCTAGGATTTGTTTTAATTGTCATTATTAATCCTAGATAAGCATGAATGTCTTAACCTAGCATTTTTTGCATATTAAATATTCTTGCATATTCACTTAGGTTGCCATTATCTCTTCATTGTTGAGTTAACTTGTGGCTAAGTGGTTAGTGCACAAGGCTAGGGATCCAAAATCACTATTAAGGCCCGTTAGGTAGAGTAAAAGGGTGAGTAACTGGAGGGTTAGACGGGAGGTCAACCTAGGTTGTAAACTTTTACTCAATAGTGGATTTTGAGGATCAAGGAGTGGTGCTCTAAACAGCCTGTGGTTTTTCCCAGTTGAAGGGTTTCCACGTATATATTGCGTGTTGTTGGTAATCTATCGAATTAAAACCTATTCACCACCCCCCCCCCCCCCTTCTAGGTTATAGACACATACTTTCTAGGGAATTTCACTTGGGATGGACATTTCTCGACCCTTTGGAGCTTGAGATGTTCCTATAGACATTTCTATAAGGTAACATGAATCTGATCCACTTAGAGGCCCTCTTTCTCCTCGTATTGTGGAGGGGACAACGGGTTCTTTGAGAGGTTGGTGGGCTTCAAGTTTAGGCTACGAGTTAAGTTTGACCTCTGGGAGCCTTAACTTAGAGGGAGCTTGCTTTGCTTGTTAGGCGCTTTCTTTGCTTGTCTGGCTTCACTTCGAGTGCTTCTTGAGCTCGGTGATCCTCCCTTACTTTCATGGGGTTGTTTTGGAGCCCGACCCAGGACCCGAGGTTCCTAGGTAGGTGGTCTCGAGAAGCCCAGATTTTAGTGTTCACGTAGGGGATCGACCTGGTCGTGCTTAGCTTCATCCCTGGCAGTTCCGAAGCCCGGTGATCATTCATTGCTTCTGCGGGGTAATTTTATGGTCTACCCAGGATCTCATGAATGTCGAATTTGGGCTTTGACTTGGGCTAGAAGAGTGGAAAATTTCTCTTTGACCCCCTAGCCAAATTTTACTATTAACACCATCGAACTTCTCGACCTCAAATCTCATCAACTTTGGCATATCAGTTTGTTAAGATCACTATCAAGCAACCGGAGCTCTGATACCAATTGTTAGCGAATAAACGTCACTACGTAGAAGTGTTGTTGGATAGAACACAAACAAACAATAGGAAAATAAATAAATAAAAGGAAAGAGAAAATAAATTGAATCACACAACACAATGATTTAACGTGGAAACCCAAATCGGGAAAAAACCACGGCCGTCAGGACGACAAGATGTCAATCCACTATGAAGATAATTGTTACAATTTCACTCAAGAATCTCTCTCGACATTAGAATTATATTGATTTTTCCCTAATAAGTGAATGCCTTTGTCTATAAATAATGCATATTTGTTTCCATTTATATATCTATAAATATATTTTCTTCCCTATGAGTTCGAGTGTATATAAGAATGCTTGTTCTTACTGTTCATATGTTATGATATGCATATACTACACCAATTCGTTATGTATAGACAATGAGATTCCATTTATACATATCCAATTCCAATAGACTTACCGGAGTCAAAAGTACCGTAGCTTCTCTGGAAAATAAGGCCAATGTACTTGATACGACATCATTTTGTATGCATGTGCATTCTGCTCAATAATGGCAAAGACAAGTCCTTGGGTTTTCGACTTCTTCTGCTGAGCTTTATCTATCAATTTATTATCGTAGCCAAAACATCTCTTTAGGAAATCCTTGATCTTGTGATACGCTTTCCCACAGCCAAAGCAAGCCCCGGTAATCATATAGCATTCTCTAGAATGAGAACAACCATATCTCTAACAAAGAGGAATGTTATTCTTGAAACAACTGTCTTTACTATTCACCATGCTATTGTTTCACAAGTTCTTTGAGAGTTGGTTCATGATACGCCGTTTTTTTTAGCACCAATTGTTAACGGTGATTTTCGGTATCACGTAGAATTGCTCACACGTCCAATAAGGTTTAGTGAATCATTAATAATTTTATGAGAATAATAAAGAAGATAGAAAGCATGCAATCACAGTTTTTACGTGGTAAACCCCAAGTTGGGGAAACGTCCTTGGTTGCCGATGACAGCGAGAAAAAATATTCACGACGATGGAATAATTACATACTCTTGCTCTCTCCTTGCTTAATGTTTTTTGTATGGATGTATTCTAACCTTTACAATGATGTTTTTAGGGTCTATTTATACATGTATAGAACCCTAATTCTTGATGTACAAGTAAGGGAATTTGATGATATTTAATGGAACTCTAACTTATTGAAGTCGTGATAATCTTCTTTCATGTTCTGTGTTTCTGGCGCATTAAACACAATAGATCTCTTGTCTAATCTGGACTCTGATATCTTTAAGGAAGTTTGTTTCCTTACCAAAGTGTGCTTCTAGACATCTTGTTTAAGCAAGACTCTTTCTCCGCGTATCTGAGTCGTGGTTGCATTGAATTCTACATTGTCCACATTACTCAACCGACTAGTTATCTAACCCAACAGAATCTCATTCACCCTGATCGGTTGCTTAATCCCCAACTAGATGTCTTGACCCGATCAACCTAGCGCACCCGATTGAATTACCTTAACCCAATCAACCTAGTTTCCCCGATCCAGATATTTCCACCCGATCATTTGGGTAAACCTGGCCAGTTCCTATGAGGTCATCTTTGGTCTACTAAGGTTGGTCTAATCTAGTTGACTTTAGGTGACATGATATCTCTGATGGTCGCATATTCTAGTAATCATGCTGATTTGTCATCCTTCCAGATTTTACTAATAATAATTTCTAAAAATATATATTTAAAATTATTTTTTTACTTAATAGAATTTTTTTTACTCAACTTAAAATCTAAAAGAGAAAAACAAATATTGTTTTCCAATTTTTACAGTTTGATCTCCAAAACAATTTTCTTATCGTTTCGATCTCGTCACTTTTATTCAGTTTTATTTTTATTTGATTACTTCATATCTTTTTTCCATTCCCCGTTTTAAATTTTCTAAAGAGAGGTATTCAAAATTGACAATATTAAAATAAAATGAAGTGTCTTTAGAATAAAAATGTAAAAAGATAAAATGGATAATTTTGGACAAAAGAAGTGTCTTTAAAAAAATTTAAAATTTAAATTTTTAGAATGTTATGTCTTTAGAAATGAAGTGTAAAAAGAAAAACATTGTATTGTAAGGAGAAACTTTTTTAAATTTGATTGTTTAAGACCAAAATACCCTCGCTAAAAATAAACTCCATGGAGATTTGAACTCCTCAAACCATTCACAATTTTTTTATTGCTAACATAACCTTGCATACAATTATTTAAAAGGACATAAATGAATAATTGAAAATTCAAATTTTCACATGTAATCGACGAACAAAAAATTGATTTGATGAATTCTAAATAAATACAAATGTGTTTGTTTTAGTTTTTATTATTGCTTTTTGACTGAAAATAAAAAATAAAACCGCTTTTTTTTAAGAAAACAATTATTTTTTGTTTGTTTCGTATAGGTATAGTTTGGTAAATTTTTGATATTTGGTTTGATTAAAAAAAGCAATTAATTTTAGTTTAGGTTTTGTTTCGTAAGTTGTACTTGTTTTTGTAGTGTTTCATATGATTAAAAATTTTGAGTTTGATGGTTACATTGAGTTGAGAGACAGAACAAATATTGACCATCAAATTGAGATTACAAAAAGGGATTATCATTGTTTGTGCAAAGGAGATTGTAGCCTTTGAAAACAATGAAATTCAGTAAATGTAGCCAACAGTCATACTGTAAATTTAGAAATGATTTTATTGATTGTTTCATGTTGGGTTTATTCAGCTCATCAGGTTTCTTGGGTGGTGAAAACTGAAAAATGGGTGTAATAAGAAAAAGGACACTTAAAGTTTCTAATAAAAGTAAGAGAAAGTAGAGTCAAAATGGGTGTGAAAAGAAGTTTTTTGGGTGGCAATAAAGCTACCCATAAGTAATTTTAAAATGGATCATGTTAGGGCCAATGCAAGATCCAAAACTTGATAATTATTTTTCCAAAAGAGATTCACCAAAATCCCCATGAATTTTGCTTTAATGTTAACACAATCCCTTAAAATTGATCAAAAAGACAAAAACCTCTTAATAAAATGTTTAAAATGTGTCAGAATCTTTCACTGCAATTCTTTAATCCTCCTTTAAAATATGCTCCATCTCTTTCGGCAGAATAAGTCAATGTAAACATGAAAAATTTCAATTACCTGTAAAATTGCAAGTAAAATTATCACATCAAACTGTACTCAAATATATGCTCAGGAAAAAAAACAGGTGAAGAAGAATAAATTTTTTAAATCATACCATGCGGCAAAAAAGATGACTAAAACTTTAATATTTTACGTGTCACATCAATAAAAAATTAGAATGTGAAAGAATCTATTGACAAGTGGACAAGGCACATACTGTCTTTATAAACTCCAAATAATTCAACCAGTCCATCATCTCATCTTCTCACATTTGGGTGAGAATGCAACACAGATGAAGAGAGAAAAGTAGGTTCAGGTGTGGGCAGTGCCACCGCAATTGTTGCACCACAATGATTCAGACCAACAAGCTTTGGAGACCCTCACAACTCAGCTCCTGCAATAAATGTTAAGGAACCGGGTCCACACTACTTTCAGAATCACATTGCGAATATGAAATATCCCACAGATCACAAGGTATGATCAACATATAAAAATAACACAAAGCTACTCTCTATTGATACGAGAAGACTGAATACTTGTTCTTTAGTCTATAAGTAATGTGATAAGACAGAACAGAATTTTGCTAAAATCAACAAACTCAGAAGATTTCTGATTTTAATAAAAATCAGTTCTGTCCTGATCGCTTTTGTTAACCTTAAAAGTCTTGACAGTTTTGATTTGAAGACTGTCTAAACTTTAATAAAGAATCAAAACTCTAGCAAAGGCGTTCAACTCAATATTGATGATCAATTCTTAAAAATACTTAAAGTGAGCATTATAAAAAAAAATCATTAGAAATTATATATATATACATGGTTTTAAAAATCGTTTTGAGGCTTACGCCTCGAGCAGCTCTTTTGAGGCTTACGCCTCTAAGGCATACCGCCTCAAGGCGTGCGAGCCTTACGCCTTAAAAATACCCTGTTTTTGATGTGTGGTCGGTTAGACTACCAATTTTTCAAACTCAAAATGGTTTTGGGCCATGGTTTTGGGCTCGTTAGTAAAAAACACAAAGAAACCTAGCCCAACAAAGAATTGATAAGAGGATAAGGAAGAGCATGGTTTTAAAATGCTCGGTTTAAAAAAAAATACCCCGAGTGCGTCTACATAGCGCAACCAAACTAATCCAATCTTCACAATCCAATATGAAGATGTATTGATAATATTATAAAGTTGGTTTTGTTTGAATTGGGAATAGATTTTAACTTTAATCTAAATTTCTAGTTTGGGATGAGAGGATTCTTGGTTTTTAATCTTTTGTCTTATGGCTTTGTTATTAATTTTCTTTAATATGAAATAAATCATGTTGTGTTTTTATTTGACAATAATGTTATTGAGTCATTGATATTATGGTATGAATTATGAAATATGAATTTCTAGTTTCTTTTTTCAATTTTTTAATTTTTTTAATTTTTTTAATTTTTTTAATTTTTTTTTATTAATTAATTGAGGCTTACGCCTCGTGAGGCGGTGGTCAACTGCCTCGAGGCTCGATTTCGCCTTTCAAAACCTTGTATATATATATATTTCTTGATACCCAAAATCCTATAGTCTAGACCTTTCTTTGATCAAAAGGCTCTAAATTGGGGATTACTAGCGGACCCTAAAATTTTGTTTTTTCAAAAACTCGTGGTATGTTATGTATCTAAAGTAGGTGGCCTGGAGAGGATTGGAATATATGACCATGATTTGATTTGAAATCAATGGTTAAATATGGTAAGGCCTATCTTAACCAGAAGAAGTTTTTACTGCCTCACAATGTGTCTTACAATCTCAAAATTTTGCAGTTTCCTGCACATCGTTCAGTACATTTAACTATAAGAACAAAACAGCACAAAACATAAATAAGATGCCATTTCAAATCCATTTTAATAAGGTCAATTTAAAATTTGGATATTCCACCATTCCATAGTGAATTTATTTCTTTTCTGCAACTTCATAGCTCTTTAACAAATGTATGCATAGTTTTAAATTTTTAGAACATGTAAAAAAAAAAATTACACTCACAGAGAGAATTCTAGCCAAATGAAGGTGGGGCTGGAGAGATGATTTTGCAACACAAATTGCAATGACACCGTTGGACTTTTCCTTTTCTTCCATATAAAACTTCCTGTATATTTGAACCCCTGAAAAGGGATGACATTCTGTTCTTAGAGAACTAGGGATGTATAACAAAGAAATCATTTCAAAGCAAGGAGTTTGAGGATTATAGGGGAACTTCCTCACATACTTTCATTGAAGTTATCACATATAATTAACTAATGAAAAATAAAACTTTGGTATCACTTCTGCAATACTTGTAGTTAAGTAACAATCAAATTTGCTCAAACTATGAATAGGAAAATTTATTTTTCTTCTCCAGCTCTCTTTTCTAAATTTCATCTCTCAATATTGTCAAGATCACGCTATCCTTAACTGTCCATCTTCAGCAAATATCTTTCCCACTTTTTTCATTGGAAATCCTTCCCTCCTCACCATTATAACAGTATTTTGATTTACTTCTTATATTGTAATAGTTTGTAAAGCCCTTTAACAATTTAACAGTGGGTGGGTGAGTTCATCAAATGCCTTAGCCACCCCAAAGTAAGAAAAAGAGAAGAGGAACGATAACAAGAAATATATTTCCACAGAACAATAAAAGAAGAGCATTTCTGTGTTTTGGAATCCTAGTAATGTGAATTTCTCCAATTCTTGTTGAGCATAAATTGCATGGAGAGATAGGCACGAACTATCCCTGATTGTCATGCTACTTTAATTTAAATTCTACAATATAAAGACAAAGTCAACAAGAACTATAAGTGATATGCACAGAATAAATGATAGAACGATTTTAGTTTCCTAAAACACATCTATTCCCTATCAAATTACACTGTTGTTACCTTCATCAATAGTTTTTATGCCAGGCAGGACTTTTGCAAGACTCTCTATGTGCAACATCTCTGAGAATGACACATATCGATGAACATCCTGCAATGGAAGCTAATTAGAACAACACAAGTTGGAAAAGAAAACAAGGTAAATTTGAATGCTTCTAACCTCAACCTCAAGCACCAGACAATTATTAAAGAGAAGTAAGGCTCCAGAGCTGATTCTGAGACCAGAAAAAAGAGTACCAATTCAAAAGAGAGAGTTTGAATAAAAAATAGCATATACAATACAGCTGAAGAACTAATTCAATTAAACATTGTAAATTATAAATGGAAAATCAATGTACTTCAAGAGGGTAAATTAAAAGGTATGTTACAAAGCAGAACCGGTTTCAATTATTAGATGAGGACTTCTTCAGGCTTTGGACCCAATACAAATAAATAACAAAAATAACAATAAAAATAATAAATACATTACTAAATTCACATTTATCATCATATGATACAGCTGGACAATACATAAACACACAGAAACACATACTTAACAACTAACAAATTTTAGAAACCTAAATGCAGTGACAGCATTTAATTGTCAACCATATCGATTGAAACTGATTTCATGAATGCTTGCGTCAGTTCTTCTTACCCCAACTTAAGAATGTACTTTGAAAGGCTTATCTCAGACATGCTCAAAGGGCTTATGACACTGATATTTTACAACATGCATACATTTTTATGCAAATCTTCTCTCAACCCGAACCTGTTACCAGCTAACAATAAAATAGTTCGGCTAGCTAGCAAATATTGATTATTAAGCTAAAGCTTGACAAGCATACTGCAAATTGATTCCGTGAAGTGTAGACAGATCAGTGATTTGTATAGGAAGATTTATTCATGCCTCTGGTACCGAGATTATGCTAAAAACTGGTAAACTATAGCATCTTTGTTTGCGTGTGTAAAACTGGATATATGTATACCTATTGAAGGCACCAACAGCACACCTTCCTTCAACAGTTTTTAGGCCATCTACAAACAACATAAATTATTATAAAGGACCTTCAATTCAGACTACCCAAGCAATCAAGAAAATATACACAAACATATGCCAAATAATGATAATATATATATAAATACTATCCAAAGTCTATCAGGCATAAACATTCAGAGCGCAAAACCAAATAAATACCTTTTAATTGGGTAAAGAAAGGTTCCTGAACATGAAGTTGAAAGTTTATAGTCTTTAGAATCTGTTGAAATATAACAAATTGTTCATTAAAGAACATCTCGGACTCATAAAAGACAACCGATACGACAAAAGTATATCTGGAAACATGATATCAAACACTTATACTACATACTTTTAGTATTTCAGACCCTTCTTTTAGAACCAATTCATTCCACTCTTCTCTCTTCTTCAGGTTATTGTCCTCATTCAGTGACACAATATCGTTAAATGTCCCACATGATGCCACACAAGTTATATATTCGTGCAAAGCTGATGCTAAGCATTTGTATACAGGATTATTAGCAGAATCTGCAACATCCAGTACGGAAAAAAAAATGATGTCTTTCTCAATAATAATATGACAGATTTTTTTTACCCAACACAACAATCTAGATTAAAATATAAAACAGAAAAAAACAAAAAAAGCAAAAAAAAAAAAACAAAAACAAATACCAACTCCATACCTAATTACCTAAACCAAGTCGATTTTTTCAGTTTAACAATCTTACTTTACCAAAAACATTAAAAAAGAAAAGGAAAAGAATTAATCGAACTAGACATGATTTGCATAACCAACACTAACAACAACACAATAGGTGATATTAGATAACCCTCATAAAGCAACCATCTTGCAGACATGGAATCAAATTTCAAAGATAAGAAGTAAAATTTTCCTCCAATTCATAATTTCTAAAACCCATCAAGTCTCTTTAATATTTCATCTATTAGCTAAAAATAAACATTAAAAGAAACTAGAAATAAAGACTTGAAGATGACATTTACTTGTACAATTTGTTTACCAGCAGTGAGAGGGTCATGTTTTAGGAGATTAGAGCAGAAATCCATGGAGAAACCAAGATCGAGTTCAAGGGTTTGGTTCAAATGAGACTCCAAAGTGAACTTCAATAATTCTTCAATGCATTGTCTGACCTCAACTGGGTTCGTTCCTGGAGATGATGATTGCTCCATTTTCTCTCACTTACATTCGTTTGTCGATTTGTCCATTTGTCCATTTGCCCATTTGTCTTTCATATATAATTATATATACAACTTAAAAGTCAAACATGGTCGATATGTGGTTAACCTACAAGTCGACAACAAAATGCACAAACATGATTGTATATTTATACGAAAAACGACTTGTTACAAAGGGTCGGGGTTGGAGCTCTCAACCTCCCAAACAAAACAACTATTCCACGGATTTATATAAAAGGGTGTGGTTACATTATAAAAGGTATGGCTACATTGATGGTGAGAGATTAAATCTCAATAATATTATTTAAATTTTATTATAAAATTTAAATAATATGGATTGATTTATAGTAATCAAACATTTTAAAAAAGATGAATTAATCGGATATATTTAGTTATTTTTAAATTATTTTATTATAAAAATATAATAATCTAATTTAATTTAATTTAATTTAAATAATTATATTAAATAATAATTAAATAAGGATTATGTATATCTTTATAATAATCTTTTGTGATTTAAATAAATATATGATATTTTTTATTACAATAATATTATTTTGTCTAAATTTAATATCAAAATTTGATAAATTTTCTCTGGTGAGCACACAACTTATAGTATAATTATAACACAAGTGTCACCTCATTCCTTTTTAAATTATCAACCACAACTGATTGTATATGCATGACAAACACTGATGATGTGGCATTTGTACTATAAATATGATATAAGTTGTGTGTCTACCAAAGAAAAATGTCAAATTTTGTATTCTAATTATGTGAATACATTATAATTGAATTTGTATTTAATTTAATAAAACATTTATAATATAACATATTTAAAATAGTCAAAAAAACTATTTTTAAAACTGCTATTTTTAGAAAATAAATAAATATATATATATATATATATATATATATATATATATATATATATATATATTGTTTAATTTTTAAAATATTTTTGATGTGTTATATTTTGAAGTTAATATTTATTTGATTTAATTTATAAAATATTTGTAACATAATAATTTTTGAATTAAAATTTCATTTTAAATATTTATAATTATTTTTATTATTTTTTATACGATAAATTACGTGTAACATAATTTTTATACAATGTAACAAATTTTGAATAAAAAGTAGTAATTTAGATATGTGTCGTAACAATTTCAACTATGTAACTGTTGACGGTGATTTTTGGATTAGGTTTAATTGATCACTCGACGAACAGGTGAATGTGAATAAACAATTAGGCTATGAATCGAAATAAATAAAAAGCAAACAAGGCACAAGATTTTATGTGGTAAAAACCTAGGGTGACGAAACGTCCACGGTTGCCGGTAACGGCGAGAAGAATTCACTATGTCAAGAATTATTACACATACAATCTCTCTTGCAATCCTGTAAGCTTAATTGGCGTTCACCACTGTATAGGTGTTATTAGAGCCTATTTATACATGCATAAAATCCTAAATCTTGGTGTACAAGTAAAGTAAGTTTCCGTAATGGAAACAAATTCTAGTTTGTTGGAACCGTATTGTTTTCTTTCTTGCTTTGCGCTGCTTGTATTTTAATTTCATTAGATCTCTTGCCTGATTTACACTTTGATAACTATTAGGAAGCATGTTTCCTTATTAGGATGTACTTAGAGATGTCTTGTTCGAGTCAGGTTCTTTCTCTGCGTATTAGAGTCATAACATTATTAAATTTGAGTGTTTTCCACGTGTCATGCAGCCGACCAAATTTACTTTGCCCGATTAGTGGTTTTACTCGATCACAACATTTCCCCCGACCATCTTGACAATCCTGATCGGGACTTCTTATCCGATCGTTTCTTTAGTCAACTTCGGTTGATCTGGTTGACCTTTGATGACGTGGCACCCTCGACTCTTGTCTTATGTTGATGTGTCATATCATCCAAATTACGCCAATAACAATACCCCCTTAAACATACAAGACCGAGTATTACGTTCCAAATGGAAGCTGCTTGGCAAAGTGTGTTTAATTTGTTCTTTTTTCTTGTCTTGTAGCTCATTAATGCATATTAAATGTTTAATAGATATTCATTAACCTCAATCACATCTGTTTCGGTTGACATAATCATTTGGCCATTTTTTTAATTTCAAATAACTCGTGATTTTCGGGTTTCGTGCACATACTCTCATTCTCGTATGTTACGCCTGGCAATGTTTGTGTGTTCTAATGACGCCACCCACTCCTATATATAATTCGAAACTTTTATTTTCACTATCACGACTTCATAACTTCTTCCGTAAAACACCCTAATATTTTCTTCTTCTTCAAATCTCAAGCTTTTCTTCAATCCTTTCTTTCTTTACCAACATTTCGTGTTTCGTTAATGTTATAAGGATTTTTTGATAGCATGACACGTCAGCATGATTAGATATGCCATGTCACTGGAGTCAGGAAAGAGCAACCCAAGACAATTAATAGGTGACCTCAAGGCGAAGTCAAGATTACCCAACCTGGTCGGGAAAACTAGCCGATCAGGTAAGGACGACTTGGTCGGGGACCATCCGATCGGGACAAAAGAAGTCTGATCGGGATCAGACAATTGATCAGTTGGACAGCAAGTAGGAGACATTAAAGGCAACTACGGCTCAAATACGAAGAAGAATTGTCGTACTTAGATAAAGAAACTAGAATCATATTCCAATAAGGAAATATTACTATTTCCTCCTACATATTAAAGAGTCCAAATCAAACAACAAATCTGATCTTCTAGAAGACTGCACACCGATCAGGAAATAAGTCCTAAATGGACTATTCAACTAGAATCCACGTATATTCTAATTCAATACACAAGATCTCCGAAACAGGAAAGAAGACAAAGAAGACTTCAACAAGTAACCAGTTCTATTTAAACACTATCACATTTCCATATTTGTATAATAAGGATTTGGGTTCTATACACATATAAATAGACTCATAATCTCATTGTAAAAGGGAGAGAGGGCGATAACGAGACATACACAAGAACACATAGAAAATACATAAAAAATGAGAGATTGAAAGTGTAATCGTTTTATCATAGTGATTTCTTCTGGCCGTCACCGGCAACCGTGGATGTTTCCCCATCTTGGGGTTTTACCACGTAAATTCACATGTGCATGTTTTCTTCTCTTTTTTCTATCTTTTTCATAACATCTTCAACAATCTACAAAAACCTATTAGACGCGTGATCAATCCTACATGATCTAAAAATCACCGTCAACAACTGGCGCTAGAAGAAGGGGGTGTTGTCGCGCGATAGAACTTTGAGGAATCAACAAAAACAGATGAAACACAGAGATACTCTAGCGAGTAAAAAAAAATGGTTTTAGGGGGTGGATTATCTGTTTTATCAGCATCAGAATATACGCAAGTGAGCGAATTCACGAACAAGAGTTCTAAAAAAAAAGGAGAACTCGTGATGCAGTAGCATGGCTAACAACAGGGATGGAAGCCAGTCACCAAATAATGCTGATACCCCACGTACTGGTAACGATCCTGACCGAATAAACGCCAACACTGTTAGAGGAAGCCTGCCCTAAGTGGCCCCAACTTTAACTGGTCAAGCTGCAATAACCTCCATAAGCACTCCCCAAATAATTTCCCCATATGCATTCAAGCATGTCTAAGAGTCCCTGGGGAGAGTCATTGAAGACGCCGCTAGACAAGGAATCAATATAATAGCAATTGTGAATCCGGCATCACCATATCAATTGTCCACACCTATGGTAGCCTGAGACCCTAAAGTATGTTCTGAAATAATGGACGTGACCCCAAGTGTACCCCGTAAGTCTATCAAAGAAAGAACGGGTCACCATAGAAAGGGGGAGCAACCCCAAATGGGAGATGAAAGAATTATCGGACCGGAGAGGCAAGAATGGTATCAAGCAGACTTTGAGTCAGATAAAATCCGCAGAGGTGTTCAGAGGCGGGACCAATCTAGCTCATCAGAAGACAGCGAACAACCACCCCGCAGAACACCCCGAAGGGGCAAGTCCCCGCTTAGATTCCAACATGGGCCCAGCGACCATCAACGATCAGGAACGGATAATGAACCAAAAGATAAGCGAGATATCCTGATACAGAAATTAACCCAGAAAGTGGAAGGGAGTAAAAAGTCAAGGAGTCCAAGACTGGTCAGTTTAATAAGACACTTGACCAATTTAAAAAAACTATTAGTTTAATAAGATACTTGATCAGGTTAAAGCGACAAGGAAGATCAGAAGTGTTAAAAAATCAAAACTATTCAAATCTCCTTCGTTGAGCCGTCAAGAGCTTATCTCGCAGATTTGAGGGGGTATTGTTATAGGGATTTTTTGATAGCATGACATGTCAGCATGATTAGATATGCCATGTCATGGGAGTCAGGAAAGATCAAGCTAAGACGATTAACAGATGACCTCAATGCCAAGTCGAGATTACCCAACCTGGTCGGGAAAACTAGGCGATCGGGTAAAGAAGACTTGGTCGGGACCATCCGATCGGGCACAAATAACCTATTCGGAAAAACTAGCCGATCGGGTAAAGAAGACTTGGTCAGGCTCATTCGATCGGGATAAAAGAAGTCTGATCGGGATTAGACAATTGATCAGTTGGACAGCACGCATGAGACATTAAAGGCAACTACGGATCAAATACGAAGAAGAATTGTCTTACTTAAATAAGGAAACTAGAATCATATTCCAACAAGGAAATATTACTATTTCCACCTACATATTAAAGAGTCCAAATCAAACAACAAATCTGATCTTCTAGAAGACTGCACACTGATCATGAAATAAGTCATAAATGGACTATTCAACTAGAATCCTACGTAGATTATAATTCTATACACAAGATCTCCGAAACAGGAAAGAAGACAAAAACGACTTCAACAAGTAACCAGTTCTAATTAAACACTATCACCTTTCCATATTTGTATAACAAGGATTTGGGTTCTATGCATATATAAATAGACCCATAATCTCATTGTAAAAGAGAGAGAGGACGATAACGAGACATACACGAGAACCCATAGAAAATACACAAAAAATGAGAGATTGAGTGTGTAATCGTTTTATCATAGTGATTTCTTCTCGCCATCACCGGCAACCGTGGATGTTTCCCCATCTTGGGGTTATACCATGTAAACTCACATGTGCATGATTTCTTCTCTTTTTTCTATCTTTCTCATAACATCTTCAACAATCTACAAAAACCTGTTAGACGCGTGATCAATCCTACACGATTTAAAAATCACCATCAACAACTCTCGTTGATATTCCAGCCATGGATCCCACTCTTCGTTATCAGTATCTCGAACTTCTTATGTGTGCCATTGAGGCTGGCAATAAAGAGAATATCGCTAGGCTTGAATATATACTTTGAGGTCACTTTCACGCATATACTCATTCGTTTCAACCTGTTGCTTTAAATGTAGATTACTATGTTGCTCGCTCTGAGTTTGTTCCTTCATCTGCTAACCCTTATGCTAGTGTTTTCGAAGATAGCCTGTTCAAGACAAGCCACCAGAGCTTCACCTAGACAAGCCACTAAAGATGAAGGAATTCTCGAGAGAACGATGGGGGCGCATGCTAGAGTTCACTGCAGATCACCTATGTGCTTTTGATTATGAGAAAATTATGGTGATTGATGATGAACTTGAGAAATCAGGGATAGGTTTGACCTCCCGCGTTCGGTGCAACTAATTCACAGTGGTGAGCGTACTGTATGGAACCCTCCTCTTGGTAAGGTTGCTATTTATGGGGTCATGTTATCCTCTGAGGTCACCATCCCCATTCAACCTTTCATCTCTCGATTTCTAGTAGATATGAGCATTGCTCCTACTCAACTGACCCCTAACTCATATCGATTGTTGATCAGCTTATGGCACATGTTGAAGAAGATCAGGGCCAAGTACCCCCCCGACCCCTCAAGAGATACGTAACTTTTAAACCACTGGCCGATCAGACGTTGGAGGCACATTCTATTCAATCAGCTAGATTCATTATGGCTTCAACAATAAACCTACCTCTCCCACTCACAAGGACCATAAGGGTTTTTTTTTAGGGTTTCCTTTCCTAGAACAAGTACTGGAAGGACAACTAGTTCTTCATCATTGGTGATTGGGGAGAGATCATGGTAGCCAATCCTGCCCAACGTCTAACCAAGAGCAGTGTCCCGAGGCACTTCTATAGCCGAACTATGGAGTAAGACTGCACATGTGATGACTCAGGACCAAGCTAACACGGTTAACAAGGCGGCTCAGACTTCTTGGGACGTCAGAGATCACCGTAATCTTACACGGAGAAAGAGTTGATCGAGTTGAAGCTTTTCCCACCTATCTCTATTCGACGTAAGCGTTGAAAGTCCTAATCTCGATACCGCTTATCTTTTGTAGTATGTATTTATTCTTATCATTTTTCACTGGGTTTTCTTTTCAGTGTACGAGATAAACGTTGTTTGCTGGTAAGCAAGCCGATAAGACTAAGAATCTGGACCGGGTTAGCAGGAAAACGGCCGTTGATCAGGTGGCTCAGGGATTTGCTCCCCCGAGCATGACTTAATGGATCATATATATGAGTCTGATCATAACACTTTGGCGGCTCCCTACTGGGCAAGCTGAAGGGAGCAGTCATGATGACCCTCCTCCCTGAAATAGTAGAGGGTCACCTAGAGATAGATCTGCCCAAATGCGGTCTACCCAAGAGGGATCTAACTGAGATAGGTCCAGTAGGGAGTGGTCTAGTAGAGATAGGCTCAGCAGAGGTAGGTCTATTAAAAAGGAATCTAGTGGAGAGGTTCCTGGTGGTAAAGTGGCTAAGACCATAGAAGGATCATCTACCCCCAAGGCTATCCGTAAATGAATGGAGGCCCTGCTTGCTGCTAGTCCAATGGCTCTTAGATCGGTGGTTGATCCCATCATTCTTGATAAGGATGAAGAGGATGATCAAGAGACCCTAACTAACTTAATTTTATGGGAGCAATGGTCGAAGAAAATAGTCAATCGAGTATCTACATTATCTCTGTTTCCCTTCTACCTGTTCTAGCCAAGACATTTGAACTAGCCCTAGTAAGGACCGATGATGTGACAGGATCGCAACCGGCAGTGCCTTTCTCTTATCATGAGCCTTCTTAGGTTCAAGTTAGATGTCTTTCCGACCATGCTACTTCTAATATACCCAAGAAATGCTTAATGTCACTAAGGAGCAGGCACTTCTTCTAGTGTTTAAGTCGAGGTAAGTTGCAGCAGTCAAGCTGGCAGGAGATGTCGGGATAATCCAAGCTAGGGATGTTCTTACTGCGTCCCTTCCTTAGGATGGTGTCAGTGAAGGTCAAGTCCTTGAAGGGCAGGGGTTGAAGGCCCCTATAATTGTCCTTCAGGTTAAAGAGTGCATTGGAATTTCAAAGGTGCAAATTTTTGTAGACCCAACTCTACTTTCGGTCATGATGGGTTTACTCCTTCAACTTCTACAACTGCTTATATTTTTGGGTCTTCTCGGCTTCCCAATTCAAGTAGCTCTCATGTTGATCCCCTTTCCATACTTCAAATAATATCGGCTGGCGATGGGTATATTGGTGACGGGTGTTTGAGGGAAGCTAGAGCTGCTAGTACTTCCGAGCAAAATCGTATGATCTTCAACAACGGAGTCTTTGTAAGTGATTTCTATGTTACCTTTCGCCTGTATGTGTACCAGTGATTTTAGTTTTTTTTATTTTTTCTTTCAGACAGTGGAGGAGCTAACCCAGATCTTAGTTGAGTAAAAGAAGTAGGTTGTAGAGATATCCCAGTTGAAAAAAGCCCTTGCTGAAAAGGATGATGCCTTCAAGTCCTCATCTGCCAATGCATCCAAAGTTCAGTAATATGAGGAGAAGCTGAAGAATCATGATGCGATTGAGGCTGCTCTAAGGAAAACTATTACCTACATGCAGGGCAAGGCCTCCACAGTTGAGACGACTCTCAGAGAGCTCACCATAAGGAATGTTAAGCTATAGAAAATGGTCGCTAGGGCAGAGTTGAGAATCACTGAGCTTGAGTCGAGGGTCATCCTGGCTGAAACAGCAACAGATAAACTCAAAGAAGAGACCCGAATTGCCCAAGACACTCTTACCTTTGCTCAGTAAGTCATGCTTAAGACGCAACATGCATCTGAGGAGGCTCGGATCCATTATGAGCACATGGTAAAGGATCTGGAACAATAACAATTTAGTATGGAAGTGCTTTCCCAAGAGGCCAGATCAGACTTTGAAGTCCAGAATATAGGCCGTTACAAGAGGTCTCTAGCCTTCAATGCTGTCATGATGAGAGAGTTTGAGAGAGGGTTGGTCACTGCTTGAGTGTTTTTGGATGGCAAGGAGAGGTCCATGTCGGAGGCTCGCCGAAAATGGGACAAGGCCATCAAGAAAGAGGCATAAAGACGAGTCCCTAGAATCCATAAAGAACCAAAAGATCAGGTGGAGGGCCTATTACAGATCCATCTGGAAGGACCATCATCCTATGCACCCGGAGCTTTACTCTAAGTCTTCTCTAGTGATTTTGTATATCGGTAAAGGGAACGGCATCCTGACAAAAGGAATTGATGTTGACCCCTTGCCAGATACAGATTACTCTCCATTTACGGCTAACGACCAAGAATATGACATTAGCTGATCGGACTTTGGAGACCTGACCAAGGATTATGGGGGTGATGACCTTCCTCCTAGCGGATCCAGACCTGGAGGTCTTTTGATCACTTTGAATGCTTGACCTTTTAGCCCTGCTCTCGGTCTATGTTTTTCATGTAACCATAATTTTGTAATCTCTTGAGTTTATGATATCAATTGTTAATGGTCATTTTTTACAAAAGGTCAAGGTGAAATTTCCCATTCAACTGGTACCTAGTAAGGTATGCCTCTTTATATCAAGTGATAATGACCTGCTACGATCTACCTCGAAGAACCAGGACCCGCATAACCTGGGTATTCCGATACCATTATTGGAGCAAAACATACACACAACCACAATGAAGAGTCTGAAGAGGAAACAAACACATTTTCTCCTAGATATCTGCCACAAGCCGATTCTCTAGGGTCAACTACATTAAATAGAGAATAACGTTCAAATAGGGAAAGAAGACTAACTCAGTGATCTGTGGCTTGTACGCCAAGGTTAAACTCTAATGACAATATGTATAAATATAGGGGCAAACGCACAGAGACAGAGACCAAGCACTTAGTTCTGCACCCAGAATTAAGCAAAACATTTGCCATTGGTCGAATTTTTCCACTTATCGACACATACGGAATAGCCATCTCCAGTTTGTTTGAGAGAAAAGAGAGATTGAAAGTTACTTTCGGTTGTACTAGTAATATCAGTATTTTAATAAAACAGTGCCCATAAATCAGATTTCCATACAGTTTGATAACCTCTCTATTCCTAACACCATTTTTATCCATCACATATGGTATCGAAGGTACCTACCCCGACTGCGACCTCCTAAGCAGCAGTCTTGAGGGTGTTAATTGAGATTCCTCACCTAGAGCGAATTCTCGGTTAACATCAATAATACCATTTTCTTTCTTTTTGTTGTTTCTACCCAGACAAATAATTTAGTATGAATTGAATGTTTTGTTGTATGATCGGGATTACTTGGGGGATTGACCTAAATCGAGTAACTAACTAAAAACTGAGCGATCTGTGAATGGTTATAGTCGTTTGCTGACTTGAACTACATACATTATACTGTACCAAGCTAACTATCTCGACTATAATCAGATCCTTGCATATAGCGAGGATCATTTCGTAACTTAATCACCCGTTTTCTTTCATACTGAATCGAATGGCCCATCTTTGACCGAACAATTTATGCCCGATCGGGGCTATCTATTAACTTTATCTATACATGCATTGTGGTGCTACGCTAACTGCCCTGACTTCAACCTAATATTTTCATGCGGTTAGGTTCGTTCAACAACATTAGTTGTTTTTCTAACTGCATCAGGCAATACGATTTTAGTCTGCCAGGTTTCCTTTACCTCATGCTCATAACTTAAATCATATGTTAGTTGTCATGCTGAAATCGAATGGTCTACTTTTGACCTAGCATTTTTAGCAATGATCGTAGTCATGAATTGGCTCGAAGTATGTGTTGTCTTACACCGAGTCGACCGACTCAATTGAGACCATATTAACGCATCTGGTTGCGACAGTTTCTTGATTAGTTGTTCATTTGTTAGTCATGCTCGCTTTGGATACACCATCCTTAACCAAGTGGTCTCAGCATGGCCAGGACTGTTTATTAACTTAAACTTTATTAAGATTGACATCTCAACTTCGACCGAGTAACTATATGTGGCGGGGTTTGTCGTGACCCAATTTTAGGCAGTGTCGGGTAGACCATTTATGTTGGCCCGATCAATCACTTTAGCCCCCGACCGATTCGCTGCTTTTATTCTTTTGTCAAGTAGTGTTCATTTATATACCATTTATATGGTATCTAGTTTATAAACGTTTGTCTTTTATCTACCAACTAAGTCATTAGGACGTCTCTCAATAGTCTGTTGATCAAGATTCATTGCAATGGAGTGACTTATATCACACTATCTTTACAAATGCTTAAATTTTATTAGCAAATGTTTCTAGCATAGATATTTTGTTCCACATTCAACTCTTGGCACAACCCATCAGGTCCTTATGGCATGAAAGCACCCTAACAATGTTTCATTATACATAGTTAGTTTCGATGAGTGTAAACTGCCTTTGCGGCGTGTGTTTTTAGCCCCCTCATTGGGCATCCCGGATGCTCCTATCGACACTGAGCGATTTCTTGGTGCCCTATGATTGCTTTTGTGAACGAAAGCAAATTAGAACACATTTCTTGACTTCTTAAAATTGTTCCATCAAGGGGATTTTTATTGAATGCTAAAAAGAAACATCAACAGATTAGCTAACAAGGAAAACTCATTTTTAAGCTAAACTAGGCGAACTTATTTCTAAACTAAAAAGAAATATTTAAAAATGAGAAACCCCTAGGGGTAGAACATCTTCAGGTATTGAGCGTTGCATGGCCTGGGCAGCTCGCCCCATTCTGGTCGGGCAAGGCGGTACGCTCTATGACCGACCAATCCGACCACTTAGTACAGTCATTCCCATTTATCTGCCAACGATCCAATTGATTTCTCCCTTGTATTGGGTGAGACCCTCATCATAACTAGATCCCTAAGTTGGAATCTCCTGACTCAGACATAAGAGTTGTAGTACCTGGCTGCCCCTTTGCTAATAGGTAGCGTTCCTTATCCTCGACAGGTCCCTTTTTCCCTCTAACTCGTCTAGATTCTGTTCTAATATTTCCACAATTGCCTCGGGATAAAAGAGTTGTAACCTTGGTGAATTATGAATTACTTGAACCGGGATTATTGTCCTTGTCCCGAATGCTAGTGAATAGGGGGTCTCTACTATCGAAGTCCTTTCCGTGGTCCAGTATGCCTACAAGACTTCGTGTAGCTTGTCTGCCCAATTCCCTTTCTTAGCATCAAGCTTTGCCTCCAGGGTATGCTTAATTATCTTATTCACTACTTTTGTCTAACAATTGATCTGAGGATGGGCTGGTGTGGTATAATAATTCGTTATACAAAAGTCATGACACGTGTTTTTGAAGTTGTCACTGTCGAACTAGGTCCCGTTGTCGGTGATTATTGTGTCCGGGATTCTAAATCGATAATTGATATTCTGTTAGGTTTCAGGTTTGTGTTGGCATTAATTCTATATCAAAACAATATTTTACTTGTATTGGTTTAGATGTCTTTAGTTGATGATGATTCAAGCTTCAAAGAAGGCATGACAACTATTCAAGCAAGTTCAAGTCTTCAAAGAGAAAAGTGTTTCGTTGTTCTACAAAAGGTATATCAAGACTTCTTTTCTCTTGCAAGGTTTAGGCACACACACATTGCATATATATGTGTGTTTGCATCATTGTGCTTATTTTGTATAACACATTCACACACTTGATATTGAACGCACATGCATTTGTGTAGAATTGATTAGTTGTGAAAAATGCATGTTTGTGGACTATGTCCAAATGATAAGAATTCATATGTGCTATGTGTTTGTATGTTTATATGTTTGTATAGAATGGACCTTGAACTTGAATTTGATGTTATATTGTTCTTTATATAGTTCCAGTCATTTCGGTTACTCATACATTTGATTTCTAGTTCCGAGTCAAGAGTTACTATACTTTCCAGTCATGTTGCATACATTATCTTCATATGAGTATATCTAGTTGAATTTGTAATTTATGGTCAAAGTTTCATAGTCATCCATGTTTGTGAGAGAGTCCTGATTTGTAATCTTTAAACAGATTCAAATTCGGAGTTCGACCGTGAGAAAGGTCGAAGAACGTAGAAGGAGCGCAAGGAAAGGTGCAATGGCCAAAGGCCATTTTAGGGCACCTACCCGAGATGGCATGTGACCATATCAGGCTGGACACCTTGCTGCCCTCAAGATGTCATGCACCATCTCGGGAGGTACTAAGCAAGGGGCCCTTTTTGGTCTTTTCACACATTTCTCTTCCCTCTCACTTATAAACTCTTTCCCACTCACATTTCATTCACGGAAGACATTTGAAAAATAAGTGCAGAATTTTATCTCTACAATTTCTCACCTTCCAAACACTCTATCTTCTTCGTATGAGCTCCAATTTGAGTGATTCAAAGTTGAGAGTGTTAATCTATCTTTTTTCTATTTTTTCTAAGAAGGTTTGAGGAGTTTTTGTTGCTTTTTTTGGAGGTTATTCTCACAAAAACGGGACTGCACTATTTTTACTAAGGTATTGATTTTCTTGTTGAGTTTTGTTTCAAAACTTGATCAATTGCCTTGGGTTATCTTCTTCAATGAATGTATGTTTATTGTGATTAGTTTAATTTGAGTTTTGAACTCTTTTGGAGCTACATTGATTTTGATTGAAATCTCACATGTTGAGTCAGGTTTTGATTTTACCTATGCTTTCACATGATTGAGACTGTATTGTGTTAGCTTCTCATCCAGGACTATTTTGTGAACTTTAATTGTTTGAATTTTTGTTATAATAGTCTCTATATGTGTTAGATTCATTGGATTGAATATCTTAAGGAATAACACATTTGATTGTTATCTTAGAGCTATTCTTGAGTTTAATTGAACATTGTGGAAAATATATGCTCTAGATTTTAGTGTATGCGACTAAATATTTGAATATGTGCTAAGTTTTCATATTGTGATTCAAGTTTTAGTATCATGAATTATTCTAGAAGTTGTTTGCATTTTTAGTGTTTTTATATGCTCTAGGTTTGTCATTCATGAATAGTAACTAGATTACATTTGTGATGTGGACTTACATACATATATCTAGTTCCCATAAGATATGTTTGATTATCATATTCTATGGTGAGTGCTCTTACCATTATTGTAAAATGCACATGTGAGTTAGCTTAAATGCAAAGTGTTAAATGTGTTGAGAATTCTAGCTAGCTAGCTTGGAATACTCCATGTTTTGACACGAACTTAGCTATATCACAAGACTTTGCTATGATAGTCGAAATATGTTGTTTAACTTTGAAGAAGTTGTATTGATAAAGTCTATATGGTGTTGTTTTGTGTTAAGACTTTTAGAGAAAGTCATTTTTATTATATGTGTTTGAGTTGATGGGTTTATTCTTTATTCTCTTGAAAAGAAACACATATAACTTGTTGTCATGAGGACAAACAAGCCAAGAGAGCTCATAAAAAGGGTGAAGACTATGCATTGGATGAAAAAGCTTGCTAAGGTATCTCTATTTCCTAATGCTTGCTTTCTATGTTTTCATCTTTCGACTCTATGTTGATTTACATCATGCAACATGTCATATTAGAGAACTAGTATAGCATTCTTATGGTTCTCATTGACATTTGTTCTTTTAAGATCTCTTAGTGATAATATTCACATTGATCTTAATCATGATGATTGTTTTTTTTATGTGATTAATTGTTGAGTGGCATGTTTTTGAAAATATGAGCTTCATATTATTTGAAAGCTACTCTCTTAAGAAGTAATGATCTTGAGTAAATCTCTATCTATTGCACTTAGATCATGTGCTTATGAGCCATAAAAAATTGGTTTTCAAAAATGCACTTTGCTTCCCTTGTATGTTTAGTTAAGAAGGTTGAGTTTACTAATATGTAAACTTTGGATACACCTTGAAGTTTTTATGCTTAGTACATCCAAGATGACATATGGTTAGTATCTATTTTACTTCGGCCATTATATAGAACTCAACGATCACCTTCATGAAAAGGGATACACACATTGGTTGTGAAGCCGCCCAATATAGGAAAAGGATACACCATTGTGATGAGTGAAAGCCATCATGAAGAGTATATGTTTATGTTAGAAAAATCAAAGAAGTGTTTAAAAAAAAACTTTGATTCAAAGCCTAAGAAATGGATGAAGGCTCAAAAAGGAGTTTAGTTGAAAACCAAAAGAGCTCGGGTTGAAAAATATAAATGGGAAACGAGCCACATGCACACACACGCTCATATGTTGAAATCTATTCTCTTAAAGTAAAAATTCTGGATGATAATCGATTTGACCTTTTATGGAAAAGCTTAAGATGAATAGTTGTTGAAATTGTTTGCATGTTGATTATCAAACTACTTCTTTACATATACTTGAAGAAAATTTCACAACACACTTTGTTTATAAGTATATTGATATTCTTGCAATTATTGAAGAATTATGAGAGATTGAAAATCATAGTGTATCTCTCATGGCATGTGAAGCTTATCTTATTAAGATTTCTTCAAATTGCTTGAATGTGTGATTGTGTGAAGTCATTGTGAACTTTATGCTATTATTGATCTCATACCTAGCATTTATCAAGGGGGAGCATTGTATGCTAAACTTTGTTCTCTTTTATGATATGTTCACATGCTTCATATTGCTATATTTTGACATATATTTTTTTTAACATGATGATCCTTGTAAGATGTTTCTCATTGTCTTTATCTTGCATAATGACTCATCTTTTGGTATCATATTGATGTTTCTCTTGTGACTAACTTGTCTCAATTGTTCTTTCCACTTATTTTTGTGTGTTTAGTTTTTATCTACACTAGATCATGGGACGAACCAAACTTTTTGGTGGTGGAAACTCAACGAATCCCGTTGACAAGTCCAAGTCAACATCGAGAAGGTCCAATTCCTCTAAGGTGAAATCTCTTGGTGTCATGAGAAAGAATAAGCTATTTAAAGGAGAGGTATTGACTTAGACAAATGTGTAGGTTCTTATATCCATAGATGTTTGGTTGATAGACATTGGGAATCTTGGGTAGCCATGCTTAATATGGCTAATGATAGCATTCTTAGATAATTCTATCATGAATATAAGGAGAGTGCTACCTTTCTTGATGCTTTGGTGGACATAAGGGGTGTTGTGTTTAGGATTAATTCGGAGAACATCAATAAGTTCATCGGATTACCTAATAATATTGAGTCAGATTTTCTAGATATTGATGTAGTTGAGAACCTCAATGTCATGTACTTTGTGATGATAATTCTTTTGAGTGGAAGAATAGAGCTTATATTAGTTAAGGAGAGTTGACTAAGGTGGGTGCATTTTGGCATCTCTTTACATTTACTAATCTTGTAGGATCTTCTAATGGTACCGAACTTAACAAAGAGAAAATCAAAATTCTACATGCTTTAGTGACTAATCGACCTATAAACCTTGGAGAAATTCTTATGTCATACATAGATAGTGCGGCTCTAACAACTAGGTTGGACAAAAAGTTGGAACTACCGGGGTTTATCTCTCAATTGAGTTTAGCTCATGGTGTGAAAACACTTAAAGATGATGTGATTTTACCTTCTCTTGAAAAGTATAGTGCTAGGCGTGTACCTTACATGGCATACAAAAACAAAGGGAAGGCTTGTGATACAGTAAGTCTTTTTAATGAATCTCAAAATACAAGCCATATGGCAAGCACAAGTCAACTTTCGGAGTGGGCTACTCAGTTGATGGAAAAGGTTGATGAACTTAGTGTTAGGGTTCTCCAACAAGATGCAAGAATCAAGGAGTTGGAGAATCAACTTGCTACAAGCTCAAGATCAACTCTAAAGCATTATGTGAGAACAACCAAGCGCACAAAGTTCTTTGGTGAAGCAAGTAGCTAGTATTGTTGCTTGAGGTACATTTTTTATCCTTTTGGCGTAATTTCATGTCAAAATGGGAGAGAAGTTAGGTGCTAGCTTACTTGATTTTCTCTTGTATGTTTTTGTTGTAATAACTTGAAACTTGAACTTTATTTGTGGCATGTAATTTTTTTTTATTATGCATGTATTAAGGGGGAGATACATGTTATACTTGCCATATATTCTTGTATTGGCATATTTGTTCTCTCTTGTATATGTTTTGTGCTTTAAGGAGATTTTAGGTTACTACAAGGGAAGATCAAGAAGAAGTTCAAGTTTGTGTTGAAGATTAGTCTTTAAGAAAAAACTCATTGTAATGTGAGGGAGTAATTTTGTGACCAATCTTCATTTTTTATGTTTTTAGTATATGTATAAGTGTTTTGACATGGAATTTGCCAAAGGGAGAGATTGTTAGGTTTAAGGTTTGCGTTGGTATTAATTCCATATCAAAACAATATTTTACTTGTATTGGTTTAGTTGTCTTTATTTGATGATGATTTAAGATTCAAAGAAGGCATGACAACTATTCAAACAAGTTCAAGTCTTCAAAGAGAAAAGTTTTTCGTTGTTCTACAAAAGGTATATCAAGACTTCTTTTCTCTTGCAAGGTTTAGGCACACACACATTGCATACATATGTGTATCTGCATCGTTGTGCTCATTTTGTATAACACATTCACACACTTGATATTGAATGGACATGCATTGGTGTAGAATTGACTATTTGTGACAAATGCATGTTTGTGGACTATGTTCAAATGATAAGCATTCATGTGTGCTATATGTTTGTATGTTTATATGTTTGTATAGAATGAACCTTGAAATTGAATTTGATGTTATGTTATTCATTATTGAGTTCCAGCCAATTTGGTTACTCATACATTTGATTTCGAGTTCCGAGTCAAGAGTTACGATACTTTCCGATCATGTTGCATATATTGTCTTCATCTGAGTATATCGAGTTGAATTTGTAACTTCTGGTCAAAGTTTCATAGTCATCCATGTTCATAAGAGAGGCATGGTTTGTAATCTTCAAACGGATTCGAATTCAGAGTTTGAAGGCCGGAGAACGGTCGAAGAACGCAGAAGGAGCATAAGGGAAATGTGCAATGGACAAAGGCCATTTTAAGGCACCTACCCGAGATGACGCGTGACCATCTCGAGATGGACACCTTGCTGCCCCCAAGATGGTCATGCACCGACTTGGGAGGCACTTCAAGGTGTCCTTTTTGGTCTTTTAACACATTTCTCTTCCCTCTCACGTTTCATTCAAGGAAAACATTTGAAAAATAAATGCAGAATTTTCTCTTTTTATTTTCTCACATTCCAAACACTCTATTTTCTTCGTTTGAGCTTCGATTTGAGTGATTCAAAGTTGAGAGTGTTCATATATCTTTCTTCTATCTTTTCTAAGAAGGTTTGAGGAGTTTTTATTACTGGTTATTCTCATAAAAACGGGACTGTACTATTTTTACTAAGGTATTGATTTTCTTGTTGAGTTTTGTTTCAAAACTTGATCAATTGCCTTGGGTTTTCTTCTTCAATGAATGTATATTTATTGTGATTAGTTTAATTTGAGTTTTGAACTCTTTTGGAGCTACATTGATTTTGATTGAAATCTTACATGTTGAGTCAGGTTTTGATTTTACCTATGCTTTCACATGATTGAGACTGTATTGTGTTAGCTTCTCATCCAGGACTATTTTGTGAACTTTAATTGTTTGAATTTTTGTTATAATAGTCTCTATATGTGTTAGATTCATTGGATTGAATATCTTAAGGAATAACACATTTGATTGTTATCTTAGAGCTATTCTTGAGTTTAATTGAACATTGTGGAAGATATATGCTCTAGATTTTTGTTAAAAAACTTAACTGAGATTTTCACACGTTTCTAGCATATTTTAGTGTATGTGACTAAAACTTTGAATATGTGCTAAGTGTTCATATTGTGATCCAATTCTTAGTATCATGAATGATTCTAGAAGTTGTTTGCATTTTCAGTGTTTTTACATGCTCTAGGTTTGTCATTCATGAATAGTAACTAGATTACATTTGTGATGTGAACTTACATACATATATCTAGTTCCTATTGTATATGTTTGATCATTATATTCTATGTTGCGTGCTTGTTTGCATTTTTCATTCAATATCACTTAAGATGCCTTGAGAAGAGGTTGAAAGTCTGAGTCCTTTGAGTGATTCATTGGATTGAGCATTGGAAGTCGCTTTTTGAGAGTGAATCTTCAAGTGGCACATTGGTAGTCACATTCCTTAGAGTGAGTTTTTGGTTTATGCATTGGAAGTCACATGTCTTAGAGTGCTTCTTTGACTTGTGCATTGAAAGTCTCATTTGGAGAGTGAATCTTTAAGTTGGGCATTGGATGTCTCATTTGGAGAGTGAATCTTCAAGTTGAACATTAGAAGTCACATCTTGGAGAGTGAATCTTTGATTTGTGCAAGATGGCATCATTTTCGTCGAGTAGGATATGAGGGCAGTTTCTAAGTGAAGTGGTCACTTGAGAGATTGTACTCTTTTATCTACTAGTATATTAGTTTCCCGGTGGTTGTGGAATCAATCTGTGGATGTTTCTTCTTCGGAAGTTTACCACGTATAAATCTTGTGTCAAATTCACTCTATCTCCATCTCTCATATATGTGTGTGTAATTGATATATTGTGTATAGTCATATTTGTGATATACTTTCTTATAATATATTGTTTGTATGTGTTAAGGATAAATGAGTTTGTATCACTTGATTGATTGCTAACTTCATTGTTTTCAATTAATCAAGCACTTAATTATCTAGTTGATTGTGCTTGTGGTATTAACAAAATTGTGATACATGCTATCTAGAGGGACAAACTTAAGTTTGTTTCAAGGAATTGAAAAAAGTGTACTAACCTATTCACCCTCCCTCCCCCCTCTATCCCTCCAGGTTAGCTTAAGACAAATTAAATGTGTTTGTATTTTCATATTCTTCTTCACGAAACTAGTCTTGTTAGCCTCAGTTATTTATACCAGTGCTTTTACTTCTACCCACTTTGTAAAGTAGTCTATAGCCACAATGGCATGCTTTGGTCCTCATTTGGTTACTGTCGGCATTGGGCCAATCTGATCTAGCCCCCACATGGCAAACGACCATGGTGATGTCAAGTTCTTCAACTGCTCGGGGGGCCTCTTGATGTCATTGGCTATCCTTTGACAACTGCCACAATGTTTCACGACTGCCTGAGCGTCTTGGAATAGGGCCGGCCAGAAGAAGCCCTATCTAAAAGTCTTGTGTGCTAGACTTTTATCCCCGGAGTGATTCCCACACACACCTCCGTGGATACTTTCTAATATCTGTCTACCTTCTATTGGGCAGACATACATCTGTAAGGCCTTTGAAAATCCTCTCCTGTACAATTCTCCTCTAACTATTGAATATCTGGTGGCTCTGTATATAAGGTGTTTTGCTTCTGTCACCTCTGATAGGAGTGTTCCGTCTTCTAGATATTCCCTGATCAGGGTCATCCAGGTGGCCTGCTTTTCTTCGATCACTCCTACTTTCGATACTTCCTCTTCAATTTTGATACTCGGTCTTTTAAGGTGAGCAACTGGGATAGTCTTCGACTGTATGCTGATAGTTGCTGACACCAATTGTGTTAAAGCATCAGCCTTCTCATTCTTTTCCCTCGGGATCTGAATAATCCTATAGTCCTTGAATCTCCCATGCAATATACTTGTTATCCCAAGATAACCGGCCATGTTGTTGTCTTTGGCCTGATATTCATCCATAATTTGGTTCACCACCACCTGTGAGTCATTGAATATCTCTAACTCATCAGCTCATAATGTCATGCAAACCCTAAGTCCTGCCAAAAATGCCTCATACTCAGCTATGTTGTGAGTGGATTTGAAGTCAAACCTTAGGGCACATTCTACCTGATCACCTTCATAAGTGGATATCACTATGCCTGCCCCGCTGCCACGCGTGTTTGACAATCCATATACATGTAGTTTCTGGATAAATTATTCCTTTTCTTTTAGCATCTTGACCACCTCGCCATTTGATTCAGAAAACTCAGTGATTAGGTCAGCTACGACTTGCCCTTTTATTATGGTTATATACATGTATGCTATGTCGAATTCACTCAACTCCACTACCCATTTGGTTAGCCTCCCAGACACCTCAGGTTTTGATAGTATCTGCTTCAGTGGGCATTCTATGTAAACCTCGATCTTGTGAGCTTGAAAATAAGGTCTTTGTTTGTTACTAGTTCTAATGTCATCTACTCAGCTGGTGAGTATCTTGTTTCAGCTAGTAGTAAAGCCTTGTGTATGTAGTACACTAGTTTTTGTACCCCCTTGTCCAACCTGACCAGCACTGACCCCGTTGCCACAGTTGAGACCGACATGTATAGGTAGATCACTTCTCCTTATAGATGTTTAGATAGGATCGGTGCTTTACCTAGGTACTCCTTGATTTTTCGAAATGCCTGCTCACATTCATCGTTCCATTCTACCCTCTTGACCATCTTGATTTTTCTAAAAAAGAGGCATGCATTTGTCTGTTGACTTGCTAATAAACCGATTCAAGGATGCTAAATAGTCTGTCAGCCTTTGAATTTCTTTCAGGGCCCTTAGAGACCTCATATCCTCTAATGCTTTTATCGTCTCATAGTTTACTTCAATTCCCCTTCAATGAACTTAGAAACTGAGGAATCTTCCTGAAAACACTCCAAAAACACAATTTTTTGGGCTAAGTTTCATGCTGAACCTTCTTAATACCCCGAACGTTTCCTTGAGATCTTCTACATGTTTTCTAGATGTTGTGCTCTTTGTTAACATGTCGTCCATATATACCTCCATATTCATGCAATCTGTTGGGCGAACATCTTATTTAACAGTCTCTGGTAGGTTCCCCTGGCATTCTTGAGACCAAAGCGCATTACTTTATAATAGTATAACCCCTGGTCAGTTGTGAATGAGGTTTTGTCTTCTTCTGGCTCAAACATTCGGATCTGATTGTAACCCGAGTAAGCATCCATTAAGCTCAATAACTCATGACCAGTTGTTGCATCTACCAGTTGATCGATCTGGGTAATGAGATGTTATCTTTCGGACATGCTTTATTGAGGTCAGTGAAATCTACACATATCCTCCACCGACTGTTCTTCTTCTTCACTAGCACTATGTTGGCAACCCATTCGGGGTACTGTACCTCCCTTATGGATCCTGCCACCAACAGTTTTGCTACTTCTTCCTTGATTGCCTTGCTTCACTTCGGGTTAAACCGTCTTCTCATTTGGATGAATGGTTTCCGAACGAGATCAACAGCTAAGTAATGGGAAATTATCTTCGGATCGATTCCGAGTATATCTTCATGTTTCCATGCGAACATTACCTTGTATTCCTTTAACAGGCTGATCATTCCATCCTGAATTTCTCTCTTCAATCGGGCCCCTAGTTTTATGGTCTGATTGGGGTTACCCTTATCTATTACGACTTCCTCAGTCGGTTAATCTTCTTAAGTCTTCCCATCTTCTGAAAATACCTTCATTGGGTCCAGGTCGAAACGAGTAGGTGTTTCTACTGCAGCCTCTCCTTCATCCACTTTTGGATCTTCTTCATCTCTTTGGATATCTATTTGTATAATGCATGGTTCAGTTTTTTCCCTATATACAGCTAGATTGGCCTTTCTCACCCACTCTTAAGAACTTTTCATGACACTTACCCCAGCTTCTATTGGGAACTTCACTATCAATGCATAAGTGGCAGTCACAACTTTCGACTTGTTCAGGAAAGGTCTACCTAGCAAGGCGTTGTACGGTCAGTTTTTCATATTCACGACCATAAAATCCAGCAATATTATTTTGACGCAGGGAAAGCTCCCAATCTCTACAGGTAGCTTCTTTGTTCCCACCGATCTTACTTCCGCTCCCCTAAAGCCTCTCAATGGGACTTTGAGTGGTTGGAGGTCATTTCCTTACAATCTGAGCTGGTCGAATACTTCTACACTCAAGATATATGTTGAGCTCCCGTTGTCGATCAGCACTCTTCTCACATCCCTATGACCCACGCGAACTGACAAAACAATCGCATCATTTGGCCTTACCTCCAATCCATGTATGTCTGCCTCGGTGAAGACTATCGGGTCTCATCCTTGCTTGAACTTTTTTTTATCGGGGCCTAGCAGATTTACTTCCAGATTCCTCTGACCGTCTATGGATTCTCTAACTTCGGTCATTCTCTCCCGATTGCTACCCTCAATGTGTGGTCCACCAAAGATGGTATTGATTGCCTCACTTACTGAATTTCTACTAGAACTCTTTTAGATATTATCCCATTTTTCCTTTGGGGTGTCCTTAGATTGGCCATCCCCACTTCTAAGGATCATATCCTTGAGATGCCCCTCTCTGATCAGCTTTTTGATGTAATCCCTCAAGTGATAACACTTAGGGGTTTCATGGCCATTCTCTTGGTGAAATCTACAGTATTTGGTGTTGTCTCTCCTCGCAAAGATCGACTGTCTCAAAGGCTTTTTGTACAGATTCTTATCTTCTATCACATTCAAGATTTCCTCTTGTCTCATGGTCAACGGGGTGTAATTGGTGTATTGCATTTTAAAGTGCTTACCATTTTTATCGTCATCGTTGCGTCCATCCTTACCCTTTCCCCCATTACCTTTCCGGTCCTTTTTGCCATTATTTTTCGAGTTGCCATCTTTGGGTTTTTGGCTGCTCTCGAGCCAACCCCCATGTTTGAGCTTTCCACCATGGGCGATATGTTCCTCCTCCGCCATGGTGTATCGTCCGACATAATCTACCATGCTTGCATACCTGGTTGGCCCCTTCTGTCTCAGGTTTAGCGTCAAATAGCTATGTTATAGATTGTTAGTAAATGTGGATACTATCGTATCATCGTTGGAATCATGTACTTCTGACACTTCCTACGAGAACCTAGTTAGGTAATCCTTTAACTTCTCATGTTTCCTTTGTTTCAAGGTTTACAAGCTGATATGGATTTCCTTCGTTGGATATTTCCTATGAATTGCTTGGTAAAAGCTTGTATTAGTTCCTTAAAGTTCCTAATTGATCATACCGAGAGTCCTCCAAACCACTGAATCCTAATCTCTCAAGGTCTACAGGAACATCCGACAAATGAGAGCATTATCATAATCATATTACGTCATTGCGCTATGATATCTCCTGACATGCTCCAATGGGTCGGTATTAGCCTTGAATTGTTCCACATGTGGCATCCTAAATTTGCTCGAAAAATGGACCTGCCTTTTAGAATTAGCTAACGGACTCCCGGGGTTACCAATCAACGGGTTTCCCCGATTTATCTTTGGTCCAAGGCCTCTATTCTTCTGAAAAAGACTTCCCGCTCCCATTCTGACTCTCCATGCTCATTAAATTTCTAGCAGATGGTGAGTCCGTATGGGTCCCTAGGGACTCACCCACTGATCTGGGCACCATAAGGGGTCACGTCTGACCGAGGGGTTGGTTCCCTGTGTCTTCTGGGGGTAGTTTTGTCATCACTGGAGTCTGAGCGAGACCTTTTCCTCTGGCTGTCATGCCTATCTACCTGCTCGGGGTGGGTTTCTCCTCCATCATATCTCCCCACATCTTCTCGTGAACTTGACTTTCTATGCTCCCTAGTACCCCGGTCTTCTAGGCGGTCATCCCTTCTACCTAAACGTTCTATTCTTTCATGATGCTCAACCCTATCTCTTCTGAATTTCTGGGGCGCTCATGGAGTGATTGACACTATCTCATAACGTATCCTGGGATCCTGGGCCACCACAAACGTAGGGAGCTAGTACGGCGAACTCAGGTTGGCAATGGTCGTTATGCTGATTCCCTATCTAGGGCATCATCAATGAATTTCCGTAGGGATTCCTGGATCTACCAGAACGCATCTGGGGAAATACCAGCAGTTAAATCTGTGGATGTAACAGAATCAGGTCTGGTAGATGGTGGAGTTCTTGAGGGTGGATCTTCTCAAGCGGCATTGACATCAACAGGATCAGGGACGTTAACGCCGCACGAGGCATCGGTGTTACGTGAGGATAGACTCATGTCTCTACTAGTGGCCAAGATATTGTCTCTCGTAAACCTTTTCTGAATTTAATTATTCAAACCCAATGCTGACGGAGGTTCCCTCTTCTTTTAACGAAAGTGATTTTTAGATTAGGTTTAATTGAATACTTGTCGAACAGATGAATGTGAATAAACAATCATGCTATGAATCGAAATACATAAAAAGTAAACAAGGCACAAGATTTTACGTGGTCAAACCCCAAGGTGGAAAAACGTCCACAGTTGCCGATAATGGCGAGAAGAATTCACTATGTCGAGAATTATTACACACACAATCTCTCTTGCACTCTTGTAAGCATAATTGGTGTTCACCCCTCTATGAGTGTTATTGGGACCTATTTATGCAGGCATAAAACCCTAAATCTTGGTGTACAAGTAAACTAAGTTCTCGTAATGGAACCAAATTCTTTTGTATTGGAATTGTATTGTTTTCTTTCTTGTTTTACGATGATTGCATTTTAATTGCATTAGATCTCTTACCTTATTTACACTTTGATATCTAGTAGGAAGCTTGTTTCCTTATCAGGATGTATTTCGAGATGTCTTGCTCGAGTCGGATTCTTTCTTTGCGTATTAGAGTTATAACTTTATTAAATTTGAGTGTTGTCCACGTGTCATGCAGCCGGCCACTTGTCAAACCCGACCAAATTTACTTTCCCCGATCAATGGTTTTACCCAATCACAACATTTCCCTCGACCATCTTGACAATCATGATCGAGTCTTCTTATCCAATCGTTTACATTATCTTAGTCGGGGGGTTTGATGGGTTTTCTTTGGTCAACTTGGGTTGATCTGGTTGACTTTTGATGATGTGGCATCCTGACTCTTGTCTTTTGCTAACGTGTCATATCATCCAAATTACGCCAATAACAGTAATAAATTTTAAGTGATATGTAACAATAAAGTCGTAACTCATAACAACTTTACCGTAGCATATAACAACTAGGTTTATATCGATAACAAAATATATGTGTTTAGTAACAAGTTTCACATAGAAAATTGTAGTTAAAATGTATGTGATAAAAATTTCATGTTAGTTTGATGTGTAACGATAAAGTTATAAGTTGTAACAACGTTGCCGACTTGCCATATCATATAACAACTCATTTTATATAGGAAACAAAATATTTGTACTATGTAACAAGTTTTACACAAAACCTTTTAATTAAGATGTATATGGTAACGATTTAATGTGGTAACAAATCTGATATGATGTGTAATAATAAAGTCATAGCTCATAACAACTTTGACGTATCATATAATAACTCGATTTATATGCGCAACAAAATTTATATATTTTGTAACAAGTTTCACATAGAAAGTTGTAGTTAAAATGTTTGCGGTAACAATTTCACGTTGGTTTGATGTGTAATGATAAAGTTGTAAGTTGTAACAATGTTGTTGTATTATGTAACAACTCATTTTATATGGATAACAAAATATTCATATTATGTAACAAGTTTTACATTAAAAAAAATTAAGATGTATGTGGCAACGATTTAATAATGTAATAAATTTGACATGAGGTGTAACAATAAAGTCATAGCTCGTATCAACTTTGATGTAGCATATAACAACTCAATTTATATGGGTAACAAAATATATGTGTTTTGTAACAAATTTCACGTAAAAAGTTATAGTTAAAACGTTTGTAGTAACAATTTCACGTTGGCTTGATATGTAACTATAAAGTTATAGATTGTAACAACGTTGTCGTATTATGTAACAACTCATTTTATATGGGTAACAACTCATTTTATATGGGTAATAAAATATCCGTACTATGTAACAAGTTTTACTTTAAAAAAATTGTAATTAAGATGTATATGGTAACGATTTAACGTTGTAACAAATATATTGTGAAATGTAATGATTAAAATATACATATAATAACTTTGTGATAGAATGTTAACAAATCATTTTATTTCAAGAAAAAAAATCATAGTATGTAACAAGTTTTGTGTATAATTGTAAATGTATTCTTTATAGTAACATTTTCACGTGGTATAAAATACTGTTATTATATTTTTATTTAAAAGAAAGTAAAACAATAATATTTATAGGTTCTTATTAATATTATAAATGTATAATATAAGCTCCCGTCCTACAGTTGTTTTTTAGCTCGTTTTCATTTTGTTTTTTTAGAAAATGATTTCAAATTCGTGTTCATTAACCGTTTTTCATTTTATTTTCAAAAAACAAAAACAAAATGAAAAATAAATCCAGTGTTAATAGTAAAATATTTAAAAAACCTAAAATACTTATTTTCTTTGTTTTTATTTTTGATTTTCAAAAAAAAAATCAACAATTGTTTTCTTTTTTTCACTTTGAATGCAGGTCCTATCTTCTCTCATCTTCATCTCCTTCTTTCTTCTTTTTTGCTTTTCAAATCTCATATTCTCTCATCTTCATCTACTTCTTTCTTCTTTCTTCTTTCTTCTTTCTCCTTCTTTCTTCTTTCCTCTCATCTACTTGAAATTCCCTTTATCTTTATAGTGTGAATATACCTAGAGGGGGGTGAATAGGTTTATGCTCCAATTTTTATCTTCTTTTAAAAATAATGCAATTCTAACAATGCTTAATGAAAATCGCAAACAATGACACACAATATTTACGTGATAAACCTCTGAAGAGGAAACATCTACGGGTTGATACCACAACCACCGACAAAAGCAAATCCACTATTTCAAATAGAGTTACACACTCAAGCAATCAACACATGCTCTACAAGCTATCACTCTCACTCTATCCTTGAACCTAGTGATCTACTAAGCCGACTTCCTATCCAATACCCCTTGTCTCTAGGAAGATTCCTTGCTCACCTATCCGGATCCTCCCGACTCTAGGCAAGACTTCTTGCTCAACTATCTGAGTCCTCCCGACTCTAGTCAAGACTTCCTCGCTCAACAATCCGAGGTCTCACACCTCATGTCGAAACTTCCACTTGCTTAGCTATCCAAGTCCTCCCGACTCTAGCTAAGACTTACAATTGCTCAAATTAAAGAATCACTCTAAGATATGAGACTTTCTACCTCTTCACAAGGCATCTAAGTGATCATGAATGCAAAACGCAAACAAGTACTCAACATAGAAAATGATGATCAACAAATTCTAAGGATATGCAACTAGATAGCTAGATTATGCTTTCAAAGAACAATCACAAATGTATCTAGACAACCTAAGCATGTTATCAACTAAGAACATTGATATGAAGATATAGACATCAATTGAAACACAATCTAGTTCTTAGAAAATGAAATTAGATCTAGAAACATTCAATCAAGCATAAGAACAAAAGATTTCTAGAAGCAATTTCATGTTTATCAAGTTTAGCACAAATCATTCATTATATCACAAATCTAGCTAAACTTGAAAATCAAATAAACAAACCACAAAATGATATCAAAATCATCCTAGTCATGCTTCTTAATCAAATAACATCAATCAATAAGAAGATCTAAGAAGAAAACTAAGAAGAAGATGATTTTACCAACAAGGATGCAAACCACGAACTGAAGACAACGAAATATGTAGAACTCCTTTTGTTCTGGAAATAGTTGGGGTTTGTAGAACTCTTCAAGACACTTGAAATCGGTTTTTGAATCAAGTGATTCGGAGTAGAAATGATGAAGTTATAACAAAAACAAAAATCGAAAATGTTGAGAGAAAATTTCTGCACTTGTTCTTCAATTTCAATTTTCTCAACTTCTTTTAGAATGAGAGGGAAGAAGAGGACTTAAAGAGAGAATAACAAAATGACCTTTTTGCCCTCTTTATTTAGTGTCTCCCTGAGATGGCGTGTGGGCATCTCAGGGCAGAACACATTTGGGGCCGAGATGGCCACGCGCCATCTCGGGATGGTGCATGGTGATGGCGCATGGTGATGGCTTGAGCCATCACACCTCACCCATTGCGCTCCTCTTACGTTCTTCGATCGTTCTTTGGCTTTCAAACTCCGAATTCTAATCCGTTTAAAGATTACAAACCGGAACTCCCTCACGGACATGGACATATAAGATACTCAACCCAGAAAATAATAATTTGACTTGATATATGAAGACGAAAACAATGTATGCAACATGAGTTGAAACTGTAGTATCTTTTGACTTAGAACTCGAAATCAATAGTATGAGTAACCGAAATAACTGGAACTCAATCAAGAAAGATTTAAGACTAAATTCAAGTTCAACACCCATGTTATATAAACATATACACAAACAAACACATTTTACACAAGAATGCAAACTATATAGAGATAGTCTCCAATCATGCATTTTCCAAAACATGTTATTTCCATACCAATGCATAAGCATTCATCTTCAAGTGTGTGAATGTGTTATACCAAATGATGGGCTATGATGCAGGGACACAAATGTATGAATTGTGTGTGTGCGCATTTAATGATGCACAACTAAGCAGGGACACATATGAATGAATTGTGTGTGTGTATGTGTGCATTTAATGATGCACAACTAAGCAGGGACACATATGAATGAATTGTGTGTATGTGTGTGCTTACGACTTGCAAGAGGAAGAAGGATCTCGATACCTTAGCATCCAAGAATAGTACCAATCCTCTTGAAGATGAACTTTGCATCATGAGAAGTTGCTTTTCTTCCTTGAAGTTCTTATCATCACGACCCACTTAAGCAACTAAGCATTATAAAGAAATGAAGTTTTGTTATGGAATCAAGCCAACACAAATCTAAAACCTAACACTACTGCCCTCTATTTCTTCAGTTGCTTCTTCTTTCTCCTTTCTTCATCTGCCTTTTCTTACTTTTTTCCCTTTTTTCTTCTTGTCTTCTACCCTCTATTTCTTTTCAATTTTTTTAAATTTTTTTCCTTTTTTAAAAAGATTTAATATTTAATAAAAATCTCCAATATTTGTGATGTGTTATTTTCGAAGTAATTTATGGTGTTTGAGTATTATTGTGTTTGGTTTGCTGGGTTTGTTTTTAATGAATGTGTTTGATTTGATTTTCTAGGTCTGATTTTGATAAATGATAATGGTGTTTGATTTTCTGGATTTGTGTTGATTGTATGAATTTGATTTTCTAGATTGGTGATAATTGTGGTTAATATTTTGATTTTATGGGTTGTTGAAATTCTCAGATCTCACCAAATTTGGATATTCACATATTTCTTCAAATTTGAAAAAATTTCAGCTTACTACCAAAAAATATTAGAAAAATTATATTTTTTATTTTTTCAGTTAATTTACCAAATGTGTTTTTTATAAGATATTTCCACCATCCATCTTGTAAATAGAGGGTGGAGATCCATCTTTTTTTTCAATTCTTTTTTTAATTTTTTCTATTTTTTTAATATTTTTAATTCAATGAATATCTTAGAGGGTAAAATTGTAATTTCAGCTCTTACGTCACATGTTGTCTAGCATTTGAAGGCATAGAAGGGCAATCTCATCTTTTTACCCACTGCAAGCTTTTCAGTTGAAAAAGCTAACATAAGAGGTTCTATTAACATTATTTTGATTTCAGGGGTAGGACGACCCAGTATGAACAAACAATGTCCTCACCTTTCTAATAGGGTAAAGGTTATGAGGCAAAACGACATTTTCCCATTATTTATATATATATATATACCTCAATTTAATTAAATAGTTTCACATTGCTAAAAAATATATGCGACTAATAGAGCCCTATTAAAATTGTTATTATCAATGTTACTGTTAGTAATGTCTAGCTATGAAATAAAGATAAATTATAACTAGTTAATATAATTTATTTTATTCTAGTCAATAATTCTGTATTATTTGTTCAATATTGTATTTTTAATATGTATAGTGTTACGAAATAAATAAAATAAACAAGAACACAATAAAATAAATATTAAAAAAAAAATAGTAGCTCAAGATAGGAGAGATCATTTTATTCCTCAATACTTCTTCAAGTACAAATACAACATGTAATAGCTCCTTTTATAGTCTTACAATCTAATGGTTAAAAAAATGAAAATGCAATATCATAACACCTCATAATGATCATAAATTGGATCATAAAATTTAGGTGTTAAAAGAGATGGTGGGAGATGAAGAATTTACAACTAACTTGTATAAAATATATAAATGTGGATATTCACTTAAATAATATTTTCATAACACTCCCCATTGGATGTCTATCATATAGAGAATATGACTCATTAAAACCTTTGCTAGTAAAAATCGAGTGGGAAAAAAACGAGCAGAGGAAAAAGAGTACAATATTCATCTACATATCAAATTAACCTCTAAATGTATTTGGAGTACAAAACTTTCTCGTTAAAACCTTACTAGGGAAACCTTATGGGATAAAAACCTAGTTAAGGAAAAAAAAAAGTATAATATGTAATATTTTCTCCAAAATCAGTAGCTCCCCCCTAATAAAGTGAGAAATTCACCCCCTCTCATTCTGACATGGATGCTTCAATATATTGCATAGATATTACATCCCAATATTGTGTACCAAGATTTGCAATTGGTAGTGTATTTATAAATAAATTTGCCAGATTGAAACTTGAGCGTATTTTTTATCACCACCTTTTGGAGATCATATGAAAATAACTTTAATAAAATAACATTTTGAATTGATCCAACTTGTTATATACAACATCATGTTGTTTTATTATAAAAACACAAGTTGCACTTATATTTGGAATTTCAAGACCTAAAGTTCTTCGATAACGAGAAGAGATCATACACCACTTTAAGTTATCGAATAAACATCGAGGAATCCATTCAATGTGTTTTATCCATGGAAAAGTACTTTATGACATTTTCCTTATATATGTTGATTCATGCTAATACCAAACCCATTAGCTGAGACTAAGTGCATATTTGTTTGAGCTTTCTACTGCTTCAAAAGTTCTACAAACGTCCATTTGAGTTCTTTAGAGTTATTTGGTTGGACTTTTGAGATTGTCTATATTTTAAATTGATTAAAGGCTAGTAGAGTTTAAACCACTGCTAAACAAAAGTTCATGGGGAGGTGCTTCACCAAATAGACCATTTTAAAAAAAAAAATCTACCAACCAAATAACAATAATTTTCTTTTTTAAAAACTCTATTTTAATAGATTTACTACAAGTAGATCTTTTAGCAATTGAGGTTTTTCAAAAGCTCAACCAAATAAGCTCTAAATATTATTTTTAAAGACTTTTCATCTTCGAAATTATTCCCTAGATATATATAATTTATAAACTTGGTATTATTTTTAATAAGCTTTACACAATCAACATATAATTCTTTTAATAAATATTCACCCTAATGAATACATTACATGCTTTCCGAATGTTTAATTTTCACTATATAAAACTTCATATAGCATTAAATAACTTAATTCGGGCATTTAAATCCTTCGAGGATTTTTATTCATTATCAAACTAGGTTTCTACAGTAAACATTTTATCTTATTAATTTGTAAAAAAATTAATTTATATTCAATAAGTTTGATGTCATCAAACATGTGAACTACAGGTCCAAAGCTTTCAAATTTTACATGAATTTAGCTCTGTTTTTATTTGGAAATAACTTATATGTCTACATTTATATGATTTATAGTATAATTACCCTCATCATTTTACATAATATGTAGTGCAAATAAAATATATTATCTCAATTTCTTTACCAATATATTTCACTGTGATTTTGTAATTCATGTGTCTCTTCATGGGCTTATTCTATTAACATTAATGTTAAATGTACATTATACATGTCTTTTTATAAAAATATATCTTCAGAAGAAGTATAATCACATTAAATTTAGTACACGTGCCTTTACTAGGACAATTGAGATTCTTTTATTTTCTTCTACGGTCTCATAGAGGAGATTAATATTTCTATATGACTCTTCAGGATTTTGTTTTAACCTATAAGACTAGCTCTTTGAGAGTTTTATATGAAGATGATTTATCTATCACTCGAGCATTATTTTAAATATGATCATGATCTATTAAATTCCAGTTTAGGAACAATATCTTTTGAACCAAAATCGTCTTTTATGACTTTACTATTTGACAAATGATTGTTGCTGCCATTTTATAAATTGCTCTAGAGGAACAATCACCCGAGTTTATATATTGGCATAATGTGATTTTATTATTTTATTTGAATCATCTGAAAATTTATTTCCATATCATACAATTCACAAGAAGATACATACCTTGTAATTTTACATCATTTATCAACTTATGATAATTCTCCCCATAACGACGATAAAATTTACTTCAAGAAATTATATGCATCATAATAATTTTCTACATAAACTCATTTATTTTGTCATATCGTTCTTTAAAGACTAATTTACATGGTTTTATTGTCCTTCAGGGATATTCACTAGCAAAAAAAATTAGTTATGAAATGGATATCCATAAAAAAAAATCAATATTGTCATGCATCATTTACTTTTAGTGAAGCTTATTATCCTTCAGAGACATTCACTAGCATGTAATCATATAATATAAGAAATATGATAAATTCTTTTGGCATGAAACAAAATAAATGAGATAGAATATTCTTCAGTAAAAAAATATAATAAGAACTTCAATTCCTCAAATTTCATATTATGATGTCAAGTTCTTAAAAACTCACATGTTTTTTGGAACAAATGGTTCATGTAGGAATTGTTGGTTCATAAATGAAAAATCATATGTTTAAAGCTTCAGGTTCTTAAAATAAAATCACAATTTTACTTTTCAAATGAAAGAACTATTATTATATCAAAATTTAGAACTTCTAATTCTAATTAAATTTGATATCAAAATTAAATACAGAACTACAAGTCTAATTAGTTTGGAATTTATAACATTGGATTCTAATAAGATAAATATTTAGAACTTCAGCTTTTGATTTGTGCTAATATTAAGATCTTTTAGCCTTTGTATTTTCCTTGTCAAATATTTGAGTAGTCAAATATTCATCTAACAATAGAAATTCAGATCCTCTTTTGATTCAAAATTTCAGGTTCAAATTTCAGAACTTCGGGTTCATATTCGACGATTTATATTTAAATTTAAATCTGTTAGGTTCTCAATTGGATTTGATTTTGAAACTTCTGGTTATAAATATATATATATATATATATCAATCAACTCCAATAACATTAAGAACCACATAAGAAAAAAAAACTAAATTTATTTTTTGATATGAAAGATCCAACATAGTGGCAACCACGGAGCATACTCGTAAAATTAGTTGCGTGCAATAAATTAAATCAAAATTACAATAAGTAAATTATATTGAAATATTTACTTCGATATAATATTCTTAATTGTCTAGAGACAATATAGTAGATTTTCAAGATCTAACCAAACACAAAGTGTCAACTTTCATATAATTTATTTTCATTTTGCATCATATATTAGCTCTTCTTGAACGTTCATTATTATTGCTAAAATCAATAAAATATTTTAGATATACAACATATAAACAATTATTTTCCTTCTATTTAACAACTATATAGTAAGAAACACTTTCATAATTATTGGAAGTTGTATTTACGTCATTTCAATTTGTTTGCTTTGTTTTGGTGTTATTTCACTTATAGGATCGATTTGTATTTCTTTATAGGGATCACCTTAACATCAATAATTATTAGATTGCTACAAAATCCAAAATCATCAGCATGACTGTATTTAACATTCACTTTAGGGAATGATATTAATCAAACAGAGTTGGCCATAGAAGACATGATATCAACTAATAATAGGCTCAAATATATGATATAATATTGCCACTTCCTGAGCAAATTTAAGTCACAAAATATCAAAATACATATTGCTACTTCTAGAACAATATTTGAAACAATATAGACTTAATATGTTTCATCGATCATGTCTTCATCTACTTGGTGATCAAAGCTTTTTTTTTTAAGCAAATATATATAAGGACAAATAATTTGTTTATCATAAGATATTTCTATTAGAAATGAACAACCGGACTTTCTAACAAATAAAATAATATATTAATCCATGACAAAGCATACAATTTATTGAAAACAATAACAAATATCTAGCATGACATGAAGTTTTTTTTCATGATCTGTTGTCATTTACAATTACAAGTTTAATGCTAATATAAATCAAAATAATATAGGAAATCTTGTCTTTAAAAGAATAATGATATAGAAATATTATAATACTAAGAAGATATGAATATAAATGAACTCAAAATAAAACTAACAATTTTAAATGTCTCAAAATTCAATGTACTATAAAATTACGTATACTATGGATAATAAATTCAAATGTCATTGAAACAATAGAGACACCTAAGAAATACAATACTTTCTAAAGATGGGTCAGTGGATGTGGAAAGAATATTTGAATGCGCTTGATGCGTGACTCCTGACTCCATTTTTTGGTGAAAATTTCATACACACGCCTTTGTCATATTGAGAAGTTTTCTTTTGCTTCCTTTTCTCTACTTTTCTCTGCATTTCCTGTGTTTATGGAGGATGTTCCAAATGATAGTTGCTTGGTGAATGGTGGTTCTAGCAAGCATGCTAGATCGGAGGATGGTACTCAAAGTATTTTTGGCTCTGGATATGATGTCTTGAGAAAGGAAGCTATGGGAACCTTCATATCAAAACTTGTGGGTGTGTCTAATTCCTGTTCTTGGTTTGGGTTTGCTACTAGCAAAGGAAAACTCTAAATTAGACAAGAGGACATTGTGATTTCTGACGGTCCAAATGGTTCGATGATGAAACTCTCCCCAAATTTGAAGATGCAACTGTATAAGCCACGAACTAATACTCTAATTTTGAAGAATATGGGAAGATCACATACTTTTAACTTCATGATCACTAAACTCACTCTGAAATGGAGCCTTCTTGGTCAATGACAATTGATAGACCTTTGTGAGGGGTACTTTGTAGCTCGTTTTCAAATGAAGGAAGACTTAGACCATGTCTTAACTTGAGGCCCCTGGATAATGCTAATCAGTATCTACTTGCTCAAAGGTGGAAACCTAACTTTGTTCTAGGAATAGATTATATTCAATTTATGTCAATCTGGGTCAAATTAACCAAACTGTCGATGTAATGGATGGTTACAAATCTTCTATGGAACATAGAATGTATGTTGAGCTCAATGTGCAAGGTGGATCCACTCACTGAGACTCAAGCTCGAGGTAAATTTACTAGAATTTGAGTGGAAATTGATATTTCGAAATCACTGGTTGGTTCACTCTTTGTTGAGGATAGAACAATTTGGGTGAAATATGAAAGGTTGGGTATGATTTGCTTTAAATGTGGTAGATATGGCCATAACAAGGATAGTTGTCGAGAGGGACTGGATGTTCGAAATGATGCCGCTAGTAGTACTACTAATCAAGTTCAGATTGAAGAAGTGCCTTCGAATACTAATGGCCAGGTGTAGAATGAGGAATCTCTTTATGGTCCATAGAAGCTTGTGTCCTATGGTAAGCAAGGTAGACGAAATTATGGAAATTATGGTCAAAATTTTAATAATGGGTTCGAGTCTGGTAGCAATACAGAGAGGGGTGGATATAAAGGTAAATACTATGGAAGTGGTGGCAAGAATTATGGTGATTATACAGGCATGTCTTTTGATAAGGGATTGAATTCTAAGAATACTATGAACGATACGAATTCTAGGAATGAGATGAATTCCAATACTAATAATGATGGTGGATCCAGGTTTGTTGTCCTAAGTGAAGCTATGGATGTTAATATAAATGAGACCAATGGGTAAATGCTAAAGAACACTATTGGCGATAACAGGCAGAAAGAGAAAAAGATGTTGAAAGAGATCATCAACAAAAGAGAAGGCAAGCTTGTTCAGAATAAAAATACAAGCAAGAGGGTTGATAAAGTTGTTGTCAAGGTTAGCAATCTGAAAAAGTGGGTGGAACACCAAGGCGAGGCTAGTGGCTCTTTGAAATACATTGCAACAAAGAATAAAAAGCAACCTCAGTTAGTTATATCTAAAGGGAGAGATGAGGATCAGACTGATAGTGTCAGTGTGCTTCAACAACTTCGTAAAGATGTGTTGGATTTCAATGCTAAGTATAGTCGCAATTCTAGTAATGAAACTAGTAGGATATAAGGTGAGATTCCTACCTTCGTCACAAATAAGAATAGTCCAGGTGTTGAGGCTACCAACTTCAATGGAACGGCCTCTGAATTGGAAGAGGTTATGGCAATTGTCTCCGAATAGAGGATCTTTCTTTACTGCTTTTATTAAATGATTTGTGTCTGGTATATTAAAGGTGTCAGGAGACAATTTTTCTCTAGAAATATCTTTGACCTGAAAATGGTGTATCTTTTTTATATCTTGGACATTCTTGAGCCAAAAATCAGTGGCGTTAGAGCTGCTAAAATCATTATAAGACTTGGCTTCTCCAACAGATTAATGGTTGATACGCAAGGTTTCTCATGTGGGATATGGCTTCTTTGGAACAATAACTATGTAAAAATTCATGTCATTGCTAAATCTAAGCATACTATTACAGCTCTGGTGGTGGATTCTTGTTAAATTTGGGTGCTCACGATTTTTTATCCTAGTCCTTGTGACACTACTAGGAGGGTGTTGTGGAATTACCTTGATGCAATCCGTTGTTGCTTGCCTTAGCTTATTACTGGGGATTTTAATGAAATTCTAAACAACTCTAAAAAGAGGGGAGACAACCTTAGTTTCTCTAATAATGGTTTTTACAAGCTGGGTTGACAAGAATTGATTGGTTGATCTAAGCTATATTGGTCCTAAGTTTACTTGGAGGACTAGGAGAGGAATTGGTGAGGAGATTTGGGTAAGGATTGATAGAGTTTTATGTTCCATGGATTGGAGGTTGGTGTACTCGGGGGGTTTTGTCAGGCATCTCCTAAGAATTATGTCTGATCATTACCCTATTCATATTCAACTTCATAGTACTAAGATCCCTAGTAAGAATCTTAAACCTTTTAGATTTGAAGCTATATGGATGAAACACAATAAGTTTGAGGAATTGATTCAGAGAAACTGGAAGGTTCATGGTTTGAATGTTGCTAAGAAGATGCATTTTCTTGCCAACACTCTTCAAGTGTGGAATAAAAAGGAATTTGGTAATATATTCCACACTAAAAAATGGCTTCTTGTTAGAATTCAAGGAATTCAAAATTATAACGGTGAGAACTACAAATCACATCTTTGTGCTCTATAGGAGAAGCTTCTTAAGGAGTATAATTGTGTGCTTAAGCAAGAGGAATTATTTTGGCTCCAAAAGTCCAAGAACTGTTGGCTTAAAGAGGGTGATAGAAATACAAATTTTTCTACCTCTCTACTGTGAAAAGGAGAAGGAGAAACAAACTTGAAGGCATCAATGGTTCTGATGGTAACTGGACTGCCAACCTAGATGACATGAAAAGAGTTACGGTGTCTTACTTTAAAAATTTATTTGTGCACAAGCAGAGTGTTGGGGATTATTCTCAGATGCCTGGTTTGTTCCTTAGTCTGCTTAGGAATTGTAAATCAAGACTTTGAGATACAGTTTCTGAACTTGAAATAAAGCAGATCGTATTCTTTATTGGCAGATTCAAGGCTCCTGATCCTAATGAAGTCCCTGCTATTTTCTTCCAAAAAATTTGGGATACCTGTAAAGATGTTATCGTTAAACTGATTGTGGATTGTTTCAAGTTTGGATGTATTCCTGATGCTACCAACCAAACCTTAATTTCCCTCAATCCAAAAGTCTCTAATCCGACTAGCATGACCCAATTAAGACCCATTATCCTTTGCAATACTTTGTATAAAATCATTAGCAAAGTGATTGTTCAAAGATTGAAAGAGTTGATACCTGATCTGGTTAGTCCTAATCAGGTTGCCTTTATGTCTGGGAAATAAATTCAAGATAACATTGTCATTGACCAGAAAGTGCTTCATAAGTTCCAGAATGTGAAAGGTAAAATGGGGTACATAACTTGGAAAATTGACTTAGTTAAAGCTTACGACCAGCTTCAGTGGGGCTTCACTGATTTGGTTTTGGAGGAAACTGGGATTGATAAAAGACTTATTGACTTAATTATGAGTTGTATCTCAAGCATGAAGTATAAGGTTATTCTCAATGGTGAAGTCTATGATCAGTTCTCCCCTAACTGTGGTATCAGATAGGGAGATCCTCTTTGCCCTTACATCTTTGTGCTTTGTATGGGAAAACTGTCTCATATCATCTCTTAAAAGGTGTTTGATGGAGTGTGGAAGCATGTGAAGGTGTCTATAAGAGGACCTGTTATCTCTCATCTTTTCTTTATAGATTATTTGATTCTTTTTGGTAATGCTTATTTGAGTCAAGCTAAAGTTATGAAGGAATGCCTAGATTCCTTTTGCTGGCTCTCTGGACAAGAGGTGAGTTTTCCCAAATCTAGAGTTTTCTATTCTAAAAATATCAGTAACTTCAATGCTAGGTTTTTTACGAGTGCTTGTGGTTCTCCTATTACTATGAATTTTGGTAATTACCTTGGTAATCCTCTTATTCATGGTAGAATTACCAAGCATTCCTATCAAGATATTCTTGAAAAATCTCAACGAAGGCTGGCTACCTAGAAAAGTGTTATATTGTCTTTGGCTGGGAGAATCACTCTCATAAAAACTGTTTCCTTTGCTATACTTATTTATGTGATGCAATCAGTAAAGCTTCCTATGGAGATCTGCAATAAACTTGACAAAATTAACAGGGATTTTCTTTGGGGCCATTCTAGTGACCAAAAGAAAATTCATCTAATTAATTAGGAAATTGCTTGTTTGCCTAAGAGTAGAGGGGGTTTAGGTCTTAAACAGGCAGAACTTATGAATCAAGCCCTGCTTGCTAATCCAAAATGAGACTAGCTTATGGTGTCTTATGATGAAGGGAAAGTATCTTAAAACTTGTGTGACTTCTAATAAGATCAAGGGTTGCTCAAGCACCTAGAAGTGTTTTTCTTTCGGTATGAAGCTGTTGTCTAAGGGCTTAAATTAGAGAGTGGGTGATAGGTGCCAGATCAAGTTCTTAACTGGTGTTTGGGTGCTTGAGATTGGTATCCTACAAAGCCAAACTCTCTCACCTCTCTCTTCTGATCAGTTGCTTGAAAATGTTAGTGACTTCATGACTTATGAAGATTGGAATATGAGCAAATTATCATCGGTTCTGCCTTGAATCATTGTCCATAAAATCATGAGTATTCATGATGGTAGGAGGCAGAGTGGTCATGATAAAGTGATTTACGGCCTTACTAACAATGGTGATTTCTCGGTGAAAAGTGCCTACGAAGCTCATTATATAATAATGATTATTCTCCTTGGAAGTGGAAATTCTTATGGAAGATTCGGCTACCTCCGAGAGTCCAAAGTTTTTTATGGATCCTTATCCATGGTAAATTACTTACGAATGAAAACAGGGCTATTAGGGGCTTTATTTCTGGTACCATCTGTGAGAGATGCAAGACTGGATGTGAGAACATTAACCATGTGTTTAGAAGTTGTGAGAAATCATGTATTATGTGGGAAGATATTTACAAAGGGGTCACTAGGTCTGATTTGTTTAACTGTGATTGAAATGTTTGGTTGATGCAAAATTTGAAAAAAAACAGGTTGATCATGGGAAATATGACAGACTATTTGCTCTTTGTTATGTCTCTTTGGTTTATTTGGGAATGGAGATGTAAAGAGATCCTTGACCCTGATTTCATATTTTCTCATTGCCCTGGTAAGATTATAAAGAGATTTTGGACAATTGGATGATTGCGAATTATGTTGACGAAAAGATTATTGACTTGAATCCTCGTTACATAGTTTGGTCTCCTCCTTTGAAATGTTGGGTTAAGCTCAATGTGGATGGTAGCGTAAATCCCAACTCTGGATCAATTGCAGCTGGAGGTATGATTAGAGATCATGAGAAGAACTGGTTTTGTGGTTTTGCTGTGAAAAAAAAAAAGCATTGGCAATGTTATTGATGCTGAATTATATTGCTTGAAGGTTTGAAGATTGTATGGGAAGGTGGGTTTAGGAAAGTTCTGGTGGAATCTGATTCCCAAAACTCTGTGATTTATTAAGGAAACCCACTTCCTCTAATCACCCTCTTTTTAGTCTTATACAAAGCTGCAAAGCTTTATTGGAGAATCAGTGGTGCTGCTATGTGCAACATAATTACAGAGAGAGCAATAGAGTTGCTGATATGCTTGCTAGGTTGGGGCATTCTCTGGAGTTGGGAACTTCCTTTTTTGAAGACCTCCCTTAACTGATGGTGGGTGCTTTGAAAAACGATGCTACTAGTGTGGCTTTTGCCAAACCTGATCCTAATTTTGAGTAGTTTGTTTCTTTCTTTCAAGGCTTATGTCCTACTCTTCACCAAAAAAAAATATAAATTTATATTTTTCTAGTATATAGAAATATAAGATTTCACACCTTACATACCTTGAAAAGGAGGAAGAAATAAAGAAGAAAGTGTTAGGTTTATGAGTTGTGTTGGTATAATTTTATATCAAAACGATATTTCTTTAGTGTTGATTAGTTGTCTAGATTCATTATGATTCAAGCTTTAAAGAAGAATTGGTAACTTATCATGCAAAGTGAAGTCTTCAAGACGAGCGAGCTTTGTTGTACATCAAAGGTAATTTCGACCTTTTTCCTCTTGCAAGGCTATTTAGGTGCACACACACACATTGCATACATTTGTGTCCCTGTATCGTTGTACTAATTTGGTAGAACACATTCACACTTATATTGAAGTATGCACATGCATTAGATTTAATTTGACAATTTTTGTAAAATTACATGTTCTAAGACTATCTCTAGGAAATGGCATACTGTGTGTTCTTGTGTTTAGTTGTTTGTGTTTCTATGATATCGGACTTAAATATATTCTCATATTGTTCTATATTGAGTTTTGAACGTTTTAGTTACTCATTCATAAGTTTTCAAGTTTCGAGTTGGAAGTTATGAAACTTTCCATGAATCTATTGTCAATGGCCTTCGTTCTTGTGTATTGAGTCGAATTCCTATTTTTTTGTCAAAGTTTCATAGTCGTCCATGTTCGTGAGAGAGTTACGGTTGGTAATCCAAAAACGAATTCAATTTCGAAGTTCAGAGGCCGGAGAATGGTTAAAGAACGTGAGAAGAGAGCGAGTGAAGAAGGAAATGGACAAAGGCCATTTGCCACCTTCCCCAAGGAGGCGAGTGGCCATCTTAAGGAGGAATTCCTTTTGCCCCCGAGATGGCCACACACCTCCTCAAGGTGATGAGGTGGCACGTGACTGTTGGTTGGCCGAGTCCCTCATCCCTCTACTTCACTTTCCCTCTCATTTTTCCTTTAAATCTCCTCTCCCTCTCATTTATTCAATAAAGAAGAAAATGTGCAAAACAAATTCTTAGAATTCTCCCAACTTCCAAACACCATAACTCATTTTATATCTGATTTGAGTGATTCAAGTTGAAGAATCTCCGTAATTGAATCTTCTATCATCTCTAAGCAAGTTTGAGGTGTTTTGATCAAGTTTTGTGGTGATTCTAAACTTAGATTCGTGACTACACATTTTTCACAAGGTATTGATTTATTCTTTGTGTTTTGATCTTCAAAGTCTTCAGTCACCTTGGATTTTCTTCTTCCTTATGTGTATGTTACTTGAACAAAACATATTAAGAGATAGAGCTTCAATTTTATTCTAGTTGAAAATGATTAGAGACTAGCATGTGAAGTTAGCAGATAGCACTAGATGTTGATGTGTGAAATTTGATCAACAACAAATTAGATTAAATAGCTCTCATTAAACTTTTATACTGGATTAATCTCCGTAGAAATTACAATTTGTATCTCTCTACGCTCTTTCTTTTCTCATTTTGTTCTTCCATTTTTCCTTGATGAGTTTCTCCTTTTTTTTAATGTTTCTTTGGGGAACCCTTTAGAACACGTGTCAGGGCGAAAGTCATTCTCCAACTAGAATCCAATAACCTTATGCGTTTTCATCCAAATTTCATTATCTAAAATGAATTTGGACCCGAGCAGCATATCTTTATTGGCCAAGTCAACCTTGTCATTCGAATTGGTATAGGAAAGCTCCTACTAGAGGAATTGGACCTGAATAGGATATCATTTGCCAGGTGTAGGATGTTTTCGTTTGCCAGGTCAATCTTGTCATTTGATTTGGTACCTAGGACGGCTACGGAGAATAATTAGACCCGAGTAGGATATTTCATTTGACAGGTCAACCTCGTCATTCGACGTGATACCTAGGATGACTTCCTAATAGAATTATACCCAAGAAGGATATCTTTTTTTTTGCCATGTCAATCTAGTCATTTGATTTGGAACCTAGGACGACTTCCTTCTCCGAAATGAGTTGGGACACGAACTTATACGTTCAAGGTGAGGTAGGCTTAATCGATTCGGATATTTAGGACCATGTTTTGCCCTGGTTCACCAATACCATGTATTATTAGAGTTTTTACTAGATTATTTTTATTGTATAACATAATGGTTGAGGGCTGCAACACTTTCTTGTATTGCATATATTAAATGAATAAGCTACTCAGATCTCAGTAGATGAAAATCTAACTAAATAAACATCATCAGCAAAATAGAAATATATAATATCGTTGTTCAACAAATTTCCAATATTGGGTTGGTTCCCAATTCGGTCATTATACTCAAATTTCCAATACAATATTTTGTACATTTGTAAAAAAAAAATGTTACCGGGTACAAATTTCATCCTCACTGCAAAGGATACAAATCCACCTGTACGTGTGTTTTCTTGATCTTTTCTAATTCTAATCTTGAATCTTTTTTTATAGTCTTCCAGCTGTGTTGTATATGAACTTAAAAGAAAGGTAATTGCTAAAGTAAACTTTTAGTTTGGATGCACTTTTGCTCTAATTTCTAGGCTGAAGTGGGAATTGGGTGATCTTCTTGTGTAGCCGAATGGGGCTTGACAGACCCATCTAAAGAATGAAGTTGTTGTTGACGAGCAGCCTGAGCAGACCATATCAGAACCAAACACACCATTATTATGGATAGCAAAACCAGCGCTACCCATACCATGTGAACATATTTCTTCAATGGTTTGCAGTGCTTCACAAGGATCTCAGAAAATGCATCCTTCACTGACTGACATTCTATCAAACTTTGCATATTCGGATATACATTTACTATATTCTGAATTGAACTTGTGTATGACTCTACTGTTTTATATTCATTACTCGATATGAATTCTCCATCTTTGCAGCTTCCATTGCCACCAGCATCAGAACAAGTAAAAAACTTCAATGCCTATTAACAAACAATAACTCACTCAATTAGTCAATTACTACCAACTCAAAAGTTTGTACCAAAACACATGCAATTTTCCCCTACCTTTGGGATGTCTCCGATTCGAATAGTATTAACAGGGCAGTAATCTGTCAAGTATTGGTACTCTGGTGGTCCTGAGAAAGGATTGCAGACATATGGAATACTTGGAAATGACGACGTTGCTTGCAGGTTTGATATGTTCGCGTTCACCTGAAATCGATGACAAGAAGGAAAGTTTAGTGAATTGATTGAGGAAATAAAGGTGTGCTAAGATGTTTGTGAAAATTATCATGAACTTTTACCTCGTTAACGAGGTCGTAGATTCCAGAACTGACATCATATAGTATAGATTCTGCTGAAAGCAATTCATCACAGGGAAGGATTGAACTCAAGCTGTTGTTGTTGGGATTCTGTTGGAAGTTTTCAAGAGCTGTACACGTATCACTTGCGAAGCTGAAAAATTACAGATGATTTAAATCAAAACTTGTCTTTAAAATGGGGGAAAGAGAGAAATGCAGAGAGTTCTTACTTTTCTAGGAAGTAATACACACCAAATAGCACCCAACACAGAAATGTCAAGAACCAACAGAGTGTGATTAGCCTGTAAGAAAACAAAATACTAGTGAAAAATTGTATCTAGCTAATTTACAAATTTGAATTCAGCAAAGTGATATTGTTCACTTACAGGTAAAGCGCTCGTCGTAACCTCAAAATTCCAGAAACTGCAGCAGGAAGAATCATCTTTAGAGTGCAAATCTTGTACATATGCAAAAACTATAGTCGGAAAATGCACAAATCAATCTTTACACAGTAGTTACCAGAGAGAGCAATGACAGCAATCAGATTGAGGGAAATAGTCACTGTGGTTATCGCATACCTGCAAGAACAAACATATTTATTGTTAATGTGAATTTTGTGTGTGGAGAGAGGAAGGAGGTGGAATTTACACTATCTTAAGACCCTTATCGATCAGTCGCCTGTTCTTCCTCGCCTGCCTTTCTATGTTTGCTGCTCCAACATCAAGCCTATCTGACGTGGAGGTTAGGAAGGCAGATGCTTGATTGATTCCTACGTTTGATCCTAAGTTAATCTCCATACCCCTCATTGCTCCTGTTGCGTTAAATATGCTTTCCGATGCCTCATTTGCTGTATTTATGACAATGTCTACCACCGATCTTGCTTGCGAATTGAACTTTGCATTCCCCCCAAGAACTAACCCAGATGCAGCTCTGCACATATATTAAGATCATACAATCACATATTGTTACTTGTATGGATGAATTACAACTTGTTCAACAATTAAACAAAAACATTACACATAACCAAACAGAATTGTGACTTACATTGCTAAAATTGTGAAGAATGCTGCTAGAAGAATGGGCCAAAGGTAACAATGTTTATGGCAAGGAGCCCTTTTCTTCAGCTTTCCTTTTCTTCTACTTTTACAACAGAAGAAGGATGATAACAGAAAACCTCCATATACAACTCCACCCAAAAGCCACAATATTCCAATTGCATAGCCATAAATGCCTGTAAATGCAGTTGACTGAAAACCAAAAACAAAAAATAAAATAAAAAAATGTTAAGCTATAGTACAGAATTGTATTTGTAATCTTTTTTGTTTAGATGACATAAAGAGTTACAGTGTGAGAGAATTACACTCCAGTAGTGCTTGTTGGTGATGTCAAAACCTCCTCTGTATTTATTCAAATTTTCTAAAGGATCCATCCTCACAGTATCATCCTTCTGTCTCATCATTGCTTGTGAGACATTGTTTGTTTGAAGAGAATTTCTACTTAATAAATCTGGAAAATAACAAAAATATGAAGAAATATTTAGATCCCTAGATTGGAATTTAATCATATAATAATTGTTTAGTTAGGTCGGTCCCGAAAAAAATAAAATTCAGATCCCAAGTTATATAAAGTTGTGGACCGGTTCCTAACTAAGCATCTAATTCTAGTGTTCAAACAATGCAACTTCGGTCTTGAAACTGGCTGCTCAACCCTGGACAATGTTTCTGGTCATCTTCCTCTATAATATTTTGATGTCTAAAATAACCTGAATAGTGAATTCTCACATAATTCAGTGATCGACCAAATACTGATATTGAAAACCTTACCTGCTACAGAGCCATTGGATGAGCCTGATTGTCCTGAAATTTCTGGGAAATTTACAGCAAAAATGGTCACCATCAACATGACGATTATGTTCGTGGAGCCCATGTGTTTGACCTGTGAAACAAATTACGACTCGAAACATTAATAATTAATTAATGGTTCACAACATTCTACATTGCTCTGAGGAATTTGACCAAACTCAATCTCTTTTTTTTTTTTCTTTTTTTTTTTAAAGTAAACCATTATATTTTTTATTTTTGAACCACATGCTTATTGGATTAACAACCTAACCCATCAAACAAGTTGAACACAATAGCCAAATCAAACAACTGACCTAACCAGTTACACAGAAATGGAGCTTTCTTGAAAAACAGAGTTGCAGAAGAGGAAACTCCCCATCACCTTTGATTTTGATTTTATTATTATAAGCAGTTTTGCTTCAAGTGAACGGGACAGATAAAGGTTTTCAATCTTATGCAACACTTTTCTAAAAGCAGGCTTGTGATTTGTGTAGAATCATTTCTTTGCAAGTAAAGAACATTTTAAACCGATATTATACCCTACAAAATCTACAATATATAAAACAAAATCCAAAATTTTATATAACTTTATAGAATCCAAAAGGTTTTTTCTTTTATTTTATTTTAAAAAAAAAAAAAAAAAAAAAAACAGAAAGAAACTGGATTTCAGGAGAATGAAAACTTACGTGAATTCTTCTCAGATTCCAAACAGAGCTCTTCCAAAAGCTTCAATGACCACCTCTCTGCAACTTTAATACATACCATGTATATATATTGATTGAACAAGTGCTTCTCTCTAGTCTCTAACACAAACTTGGTTTGGCTTAAGCAAAAGCTTTTGTTTCTCACATGCAAGAATCTTATTTATAGAAACATAAATGTCTATTATTGTGTACAAATAATCTAGAAGTGCTTTTTTGGACTGTTCAATTCAAATATATGGCAGTCTTTTCAAGTGCTTGTTCAAACTTGAAACTACAAAAAGAAACAAGAAGAACCCAAGTCAAGAACTTCAGCTGAAGCAGCCAGGATATTTCAATTTTAGTCCTTTTTCATTATAACTTTGAAACTTCATAAATGAAAAAGGTAAATAAATAAATAAGTTTTCATGTCACAATTAATCCGAACTAATATATAATCCTTTGTATGCTTGAAGACCAACAAAACCGCGTCATATACAAAGATAAAGATAGAGAGAGAATTTGTGATTTCGTCCTACTTAATCCACTTACTATAAAATACAACAACTCCTAATTAAGTTGCTATATAATTATTATTATTTTTTTAAGATATAAGTCTATGAATTTTAATTAGGGATAATTTCAAAATCATCCGTTTTATTTGAAAATGTACTACTAAGTCCTTTTTAAAAGGAATAATTAGACATTTTAATTGTTGTTGTTTCAATAATTAGAAACTTCTTTTGTTGAAAAACACCATTATATATTATACCTATTTTTATTTGGACTAATAAGATTTACCATGTCAAATGCTCCTTCCCTTGCGGTCAAAATTTCACAATCTCCATCAACCCATCAAAATTCAAACCTTAACACATGGCATATATTGTCTCATCTAGGCCGCCCTATAGGGTTGATCTTGGTAGGTCTGGGTGTACATTGTATTGAAAGAAAAAAAAAAGATTGATCATATTATTGATTATAAATTACAAAAAATATCTATAAAATTACAAGAAATTACAAAAAAAAAAAAAACCATTATAAGTTACAAATTACAAAGTTGCCACTAAATAAGTTGAATTAGTAAATCCTAAAACACTTTTTTTTCACACTTTCATCAAGATATTGTAGTTCGAGTCTATTCTCCTTCCTAAAATCCGAATTATTGTAATATTTCAAAAAAAAAAAAAAAAAAACTATCTTTCACTAATATAAAATTTTACACGAATGGTGGAGACTAGATAGACTAGATATGGACTAGTACTTAAATTGAAATTGAAACTACAAGGAGTTTTTTGAAACAGAAGAACCAATAGGGATGAAATTGAATTGTTTGTAAACAAAAAGGATAAATTTGAAATTATCCCTTTCAATTAGAATTAAGTAGTGTAATGGGGTAGAGTCTGAATTCCATAAGATTTCAAACCCAACTCAATCTATTAAAGGTCAAATAACAACCAAAATTCTTTTTTTGGTCAAGCTACCGACCTTTCGGTTAAGGGTATAGACCTATAATTAGTGGTGTAAATATGGGCCGGCCCGTTTGGCCTGCCAAGGAAGGCAGGCCGTGCCGTGCCAGGCACGGCCCATAATTACAGGCCGTGTCGGGCCTCCAACTGAGGCACGCCGTGCCGGCCCGGCTCGGCACGTCTGGCCGGAGTGCCAGGCCCAACCGTCGGCACGACGGGCCCAGTTATATATATATATATATATAAAAATTATATTATTAATATTTAAAAAAAAAAAAAAAAGTGGGCCGGCCCGTTTGGCCCGCCTAACCGGGCAAACGGGCCAGAACGGCCCGACCCGTCAGCACGGCCTGCCATGGCCGTGCCCACGTGCCGTGGCGGGCCTGTTTAGGAACACAGGCCCGGCAGGCCGGGCCGGCCCAAACTTACAAATCTACCTATACTTTTCTATTATTTATCTATTTCTGTATCATTTATGAACCTCATTAGTCATATCAATACACTTCTTTATATATATATAAAAGAAATATCAATACACTTCTAAAAGCTTGAAGAGTTCACTTTTTCTTCTTCTTCTTCTTTTTGTGTGTAAAAAAGAAAAATTTTAAAATAGTTGTGTAAAAAAAAAATACCCAAGAACAAATTAGTTTAAACTTTAAATAATTGAGCACATCACCTTCAAATCTCACCATGTCCTTTTATATGTATGGGAGCAGTTATCCAGATCGTATATGTATTACAATTTTATTGTAATAATTCTGGTAATACTTTTAAAAAAAATATTTGTTGTTCTTTTTTTACGGTAATTGTAATATGGGGAAGACGAGATCCAGCAATAAAACCCCTCACACCGACCATATGAGGTTGTAGGTTTGAGTCATTCTCTTTTTTATAAAAAAAACTCTATTTAATGTATTTTAAAAAAAAATCAATACGGGGAAGAAATTAAAGATGCTAATTTGCATGGAAATCTGATCATGTTACTGTATCTCATTTACAAGTTGGTCATTAAAAACCTCAAACACCGATCCCATGAGGTTGTAGGTTTGAGTCCTCCTCTCTCTCTGAACAAACTCAGTAAAAAAAATTACAATGGGGAAGAAATTAAAGATGCTAATTTGCATGGAAATCTGATTACGTTACTGTATCTCATTTACAAGTTGGTCATTAAAAGGTAAAAAACTATTCAAAATTGCGATCATAAGATTGTCCTCTATGTATGATGTATCTTTTAAATTATTTTATAACTTAATACTAAATCATTCTATTATATTTAAAACATTTTCTTTCGAAACTACCTTCCAAAATTTAATATGTTTCCAATTTTACCTTAATTATAAATCCTATACTAATATCCAAAATCTCAATATGATACTAAAAATTTTGTTATAAAGAAATTAAAAGGGACATATTTAATTTTGAATTATAAGAATTGAATTCCTAAATTAATATTAAAAAATAATATTTACTTATTATCAATTAAAAAAAGGTGTCTTGTTTGATCGCATTATCTTCCTTGTTTACTGCATCTACACTTTCTGCACCATCCAAACATGTGTATGTGTGTTTATTTAGAATTTGAGAAAAATAGACTACAAAATAAAAATCTACTCTTTGTTTTTTAAAGTGGATACCATTGTGGGTTGAGATTGTGCACCGTAATCACGTTCCGAAATATAATTCTCACTTTACTGGAGGGTCTTTCCATACTTTTTTATTTTTTTTTACAATATCTATTTATCCTGATCAGGTATTTTTTTTATAAAAAAAAATTATCATTAATAGAATTTGAACCGTTAATTTAGAGTCATTTACCCCGACCCTATGGGCATCCATCGTTTAGTTAAGTTATGCCCCTAGGTGACACTCTTTACGGTTTAATAATCAAATCTTGTAATATATTTAAAATACCAAGACTTAAACCATAATAGTATAACTTTATTTTGAAATTCCCAACCACCAACAGGAAGCTTGGTATAAAAATCTACTTTTTAACTTGTCATGTTATCATCATTTTAGAGTATTACTAGATAATCTAAAAATTTAATCCAGATTTCAACTCAAACGATGTGGTATGGATTGTCATCACCACACAAAATATGGGATTGATGTGGCTAATGAAAAAATCATTTGTTACATCATTTTGGTTGAAATTTGAACTAAAATTTGGGGTTAACTAACATCGGTGCATCATTTTTATACTTTGATCGCACCGACTAAAAATGTTTTTGTTGATATTACTATTTTTATGTAGTTGAGAAAAAAAGAGTTAGAATAGTTTCATCTAAAAAAAATTAAAACTTTTTTTTTTGGTTAAAAAAAATGTTTCTAGGAAGCTTTTTTAAAAAACATAGAAATCAAAGAAGGAAAATATATGCATAAAACTCACAATCACAATAATATAATTAATTAATATAGGCATGAGAGGTTTATAAATTATAACGAAGGCAACTTCAATTTGAAACACATTCTTTTAAAACTCTATAAGTAGACCTGATAATGGGTCGCGTCATTACGAATTCATGTCATTTAGTATTTGGGTTGTGTTCAAATTATCCTATTCAAACACGACCCGTTAGTTTAATGGGTTTAATATAAAATCTGAATCCATTTATTAAATCAATGGGTAATTCGACCCGACTCATTACAAAATGTTATATTTGAAATTTATTAAAAAGTTGTAAATAAATAGTCATGAAACATGATCAAACTCTACAATCAAGTCCACCACTATAGGCTCCAACATTCTATTAAAAACATATTATTTTAAGAAAAACAAAAATAAACAACTTGAAAATGATATCTTACATGGCTTCTATAAATCTTCGTTACGATTGAGAATCTTAATCCTCACTTATACTTACAAATATTAAATTGCTTAGATTAGAAGACAACTACTTTTATGGTAATGGTTAGAATATAGTGATACAATCGGTTTATAGTTTTAGAATTTAGAATTTATTTTTTAATTAATTATTAAAACATATCCTATTTGTAATTATAGAGATATTTTTTTATATAAATTCAACAACTTGATTAAAAAAAGGTTGTAAAATGTTGTAGTGAGTGACCTAACCCAACCCATTATAAAATGTTATATTTGAAATTTATTAAAAAGTTGTAAATAAATAGTACTGAAACATGATCAAACTCTGCAACCAAGTCCACCACCATAGGCTCCAACATTCTATTAAAAAGATATTATTTTAAGAAAAACAAAAATAAACAACTTGAAAATGAAATCTAATATGGTTTCTATAAATCTTCGTTATGTTGCGATTGATAATCTCAATCCTCACTTATACAGTTATATTTACAAATATTAAATTGTTTGTGTTAGAAGACAACTACTTTAAGGTTGATTATGGTTAGAATATAGTGATACAATCAATTTATAGTTTTTGAGTTTTTAATTTATTTTTTTAATTAATTATTAAAATATATCCTAATTGTAATTATAAAGATATTTTTTTTTATAAATTCAACAACTTTAATAAATTTATTTACTTTTAAAGAAGAAATGTATTATTTACTTTTAAAAACAATGAGTTATAACAAACATTTCTTTCAAAGATATGAACATTGTCAAAAAAAAAAAAATCAAAGATATGAACTTTAATTTAGACATTTACTTTTCTCCATTAGATGCTTACAAAGGGTATTGAGGGGTAAATAAGTCAATTGACAAGTCGGCTCTATTACTCTTGAGGGAAAAAATATACACGCACGAGACTAAATAATAACAGAAAATCTCTGTAGAATGTAGATGATGGTTTTTCGTAGTCAATATAAGCTGCCTTTTCCTTAAAAAAAAAAGGAAAAAGTTTAGGACCTCCTAATAGGATGTTACCATGTGATAAAAACTCTTTAATTTTTTTCTCTTTTCTTCTTATTTTAAATTATGTAACAATTGACCATTGATTGATCAGTATAACTTAGTACTGATCGATCAGTATCCAAACGATGTCCAACCAAAAAAAACAAATATGAATGAGCTCCAATTAAACTCATTTAATGGGTCTTTTAAAGGACCTCTCCAAGGCTGCAGCTCCTCCCAAGTCCCAACAATACAGCTCCTTCTTTTAGTCAAATTTTTCAAATCAGACGGCTCATGACATCATCGCACATGATTGCATGGACGCACACGTTGCTTATATTTTTATTTTTTCCACCTTGACAAATATTACATTAATGTTAGGTATCAACATATTATTGGAACAATTAATACTTATACAATTCTAATCCAATTATTCAAAGGTTCAAAATGTTTAAAGATTATAAAATTAGTAAAAGTCGAAACATATTTACAAACTGCCTATTAACTATATCATTGCACTCAACAAAAGTTGAGATAGTAAAATAAATCCATCCTATCCAAATCAATAAGATTGTCACGTATCTTTTTCGATTACTCTTAAATTTTAATTAAATAAAACACCAACATATCTTTAAGGAAAAAAAAATACTATAATTCAAATACAGTATAGCATGCTAAAGTTTTAACTAAATAGACAACAATAATGCTATAAAAAAAACCCAAAAATATTAGTATATCAAAGAAAATAATTTAAAATTATAGTTTAAAATTCAACTCAAATTATGTATTAACCGTCAAATGATTTATGCTTAGTACGTCACTCACCGTATGGTCCCATAAATTTATACGATAAAAGATAAATTATTTATCCCTCGTTATTTGGATCGATTATTGTTACTAGTATTATTGTGTAGCATTACACTTAACTAATAATAGTGAATTTTATTTTTACTCTTAAAAACTATTATGAAGAATAAAAACAAAATTTTTGAAAATGAGACCATTTGATAACATTTGTTGAAAACAATTAACAACAAAACCATGTTTGTTAGTTTTTTTTTTCGTTAAAAATATGTGGTTCAATTTTTTAAAATAAGAAAACATTTATTTTGAGAGATACAAATGATACATCAACAAATTAATTAGATCAACTTTTTATAAAAAAAAGACTTAAAAATTCAATTCGATTTCAAATACATTTGATTAAATTAATTTAATACCAAAAAAGAAAAACAATCCGATTTACCAGTTGTACACACCATGAATGACCAATGGAGTATATCAATTTTTTGAAAAGAAAAAAAAATGATCAAAAGTTGTCAGTTAAAAATAATCAAATATATATCTAAACATATAAAAACTCTAAAAATATTGAAATTGAAAATTCAACTCCAAGGATTTTCTTTTATAACCAGCTGTGTTACATCTTTAATGATGAATTGAAAATAAAATCACTAAACAACGATTATTAAGCATTAATTCATATTTTCTACACAAAATCTGATATGCCAACCAAATCAATTACTGCTGCACAAACTATTTCACCATGAAATTCAACTATGTTGACTATGGTCGAAGAGAAGAAAAACCCAGAACAGAATGCTCAATTAAAAATGGAAACAAGGGGTCAATTTGATTGCCAGTAATTTCTTCATTCTGGGGTTAAAATTTTAAGGCAAGATTGTAATCACATGGGAAGCTGAACCCTGTGTTTCGGGACTGATCGATCGTCTAATTAAAACCACGAGAGGGATCATGATAGCCTCCAATATTTTTGTGGGGGAAGGATGGTGTTAGCTAGCTCTTCGTTCATCCTCACCGGCAGTGGCGGCATCTGCCTCATTTTTTCTGGCATGTCATTCAAGCTGCAAAGAAACATATAAAGAAATAGATTAGTGTTCTTGTTAATGAAAACTAGAAAGAAGAACGGTCCATAACCATCTCAACTTTTGTTTTAGAAGATGCGATTGTAATGGCGCATAGGAATTAGGTTCTAGCTAGATAATGTAAAAATGTGTACAAGATTTGGCATTGGTCATGGTGCTGATTAAATGTAGTTTGCATGATAGAACACAACACCTTACATTCTACATTTCCATACCGAAAAGAACATACAAGTCTATAATGCACTTCGAAAATCTTTTTGCAGAATATGAACTTTAAAAAATGGCCTACAGTTTCTGAAGATGTATCTAAAATGGGTGTCTATAGCCTAAATATAAATCATTTGTTGAAGATTGAGTAATGCATATAAATAATTTAATCAAACGAATGACCTACAAGGAATGGTCTCCAAATAATTTTTTTTACACTTCATCAAATATTATCCTCCTTGTTCAACGGTTGAAATATACAGAGATTATGGACAATCTAAAAAATGTCTGGTTCCTGAAGTTCTTGTATTCTATTTAACATTTATGACAACATCTAAATAAAAATGTACCATTAACACTATGCTATAAAAAATCAAGATGAAGATTACATGTGAAGATCCATTTGATCCAGCTACTTAATTGTATATCCACCTACAGAGGTCAATCATGCAAACAGTAACGTATGCACCACAAGTGCAATGAGTACTATTGAGATCATCTAAATTATTAATGCCAACAATAGAAGAAGTGGGGAAATATAGAGTATTTTCTTTTTCAATAACCAGAAAAAAAAAAAGTAATTTGACATCATTTAGTTTACTGTGCTTTAATGGGAACTGCTGCCAGATTATACGATGATAATTATCATAACACCCATATAAGCCACTGAAAAACAATGCTAGGATACAGATATAAAACTGTGGAAAGCACAAATGAACATTTGCAAGTCAGCTGCTTATGCACATGAAGACAAACACAGATATAGACATGAAAACACACTCACACTTGCCATGCAGAATAGAGAAAACATTTCAGTAAAAAAAAAAAAATCATAAAGAAATTACACTGAAGAAAAATACATCAAGCATATTAAGGACATACTTATTAAGTATTTTGACGATGTTATCACGAGTTTGGCAGAAGAGCTCGATGTTGTCCTCAATCTGAAATAAAGGATTAAGGTAAGCTTGGTTAGAGAACCACCAAGGATGCATGAAGTGAAACAAAACAAAAACCTTTTTTCACGTCTCCAAACAGGTAAAAGTGCTATCGACTGAGATATAAGTTATTGAGAGAGAGAGAGAGAGAGCACAATCACTAAAGATTAAATGAGACAATAATTCAGAGTGAAATGGCCCCTTGTTGTTGTAACTTCAAAATATACCCAAGTTGTTTACACTAAGAGAGAGCAAAATATAGACAATCCTTTTTACGGTACATTAAACATTTAAGAATATAGACAAGACGGTACATCAAACAAACAGCAATAAAATAAAAATCACATCAATTTTCAGAGAAGTAGACAGAATATAAATCAAGATCATTTACACAGAAATTGATATCCATCATGAATACACAAAAGTCATGTATGAGGGCAAAGAATTTGCATTTCATGGATAAGATGCTTTCCAAACTAATGGCCAGAGTAAAGTAAAATCAACCAATTTCAACATAAGATTCACCTGCAAAGATTCAAGGTTTGCAGAAATTTGATGGATGACCTGTGCATTCTGCTCAAGAATCTCTCCCATGGCTCCACCAATGGCTGCAGACACCAAAATGCTGATTTTGAATGTGACATTCCATAACCATGTGTGGAAGATATCCCATATTTTTATGCTTGATAAATATGACAGAGAAAGAAAAGAAACTACACAAATAGAATAACTTACATTTTGTGTGTAGTAAAAATGAAAAAAAAAAGAACGAAAAATATAATAATCTTCCATTCAAATAGAATATCAAAAATGTTAAAACATAACATGGCAACTTTTCACATGTGCCCTTTCTGTTTATCACGATTAAAGTACGCCTGAAAACCTCTTTTATTATAAATCGGTGAAGTTAATGTGCCTCTGTTCCAGTGAACATACTGGTAAAAACCAAATTTCACACCCCTCTTTTGTATCATGCTTTCATCTATTATCATAGACAAAAAGGCAATGAAATCAATTGTTATTTATAAACAGAACAAAAATACTTCTATTTCCCTTCCAACAAAGAAAAAACCTGTATGATACCTCTCAAAACACCTAAATCCAAGTATTGTCCTGATTCAAGATCCAAAGCAAACCATATATTTTCTCAAACTTTCATAAATATATAAGAGCATCTTACCCATCACTTAAACCTGTCAAGGAGAATTGTTCTTGACCATCATTAAGTTCACATTTCGCCCTCATAAATATTCCCATTCACAAGTCTTAAAGTACTCTGCCAAAGTAATTAGAACTATTATAAGAACAGATTAGTCAAAGATACAGCGGGGCGAAGAATACTCTCACTACAAATTTATCCCTGCTTAAATCAAATAGCTCTCAATTTTTTTTCTTCAAACCAACAAGCCTCCTCCTCAGACCAAGTAATCTACTGGATATCCCTTCTCCACATCCACTCACCAAACACCCCTGAATTTAACCTTCCTAAGCTTCAAATTGACAAATGCTACTAAGCTAACTTCTAGAAGTATGAACTATGAGTAAAGAGCAACACGTTTTTTCTCGTCAACAATCTTGACCATATTCTCAACAAAATATGAGTCTTTATCTCTTTCCAATACAAAATTATTGACCAAAACAAATGCATGATCAAACATAATTTTTAGCAAAACCAATTTGAATAGCTTTAAAATAATGCTGAAGTTGCAGTAGCATTCTATGAACCTAGAGATGGCCAGATCTTCTTAATTTGTAAACCATATAAAAGCACATGCCTTGCTCTGCCACATTAAAGTTCCAAAGACAAAAAAACATCAGGATCAGATTTTCATATTAAAAATAAAAAATAAAAACCCACTAATTCAATTATGCATATATTCTATATCTTATCTGCAATTCATTTGCGTTAATGTAGAGGAACTCTACGAATGCTGCACCATCCGTGAACAGAATGGTAAGCTAATACTACAATATAATTTAGCCTAAAGGAACAACAAGACAATATAATATGCTAAAGGATATAAAATTCACATATAATGAACATAAAAGCTTATGCTTCCATATTGCCAGGATTCTTCAGAGCTACAACAAAGAAGTGCAAATGTGCATCAGAGCTGACCTCTGCATGAAATGCCATCATCACAATCAGTAGGAATCCTTGGTGTTGCATAAGAAGGAACATTGGGCTGCACTGTGAAGTAAGCTGGGTTTGCTGAAGAATCGAGAACTCTTTCCTAACAATTAAAATCAAAAGATGTTCACTGAGCACCTGCCGGTCCGTCTATCACAATCACATTTTCAAACATATGTATAAATATATGGTGTATCAGCCAGCCCTATACCCCTTCATATCAAGATACAGCCAAAAATTAATATATTTCGGGGAAAGTCTTCACGTTAAATTTTAAAATCTCAGTCGTCTCTCAACCTTTCAGCTGAAGCTGTGTGACCACTTAGAAATAAACTCAACAAACACGTAACTACATTACATTTAAGCCGAGTGCAAATAAAGAGTACAAATAACAGAAATCAAAAGTCAATTCATTCAATATTCCAATATTCCAATATTTCAACCTTGAAACAAGTAAAATATTTATTACATATTACTTGGCAAAAAAATTGTAAAACAATGGATAACGAAAAATATTTGTAAAATGAGAAAAATATTATTAAATGTTTATCTATTACTAATTACCTCAACATGTTGTGGGATCCATCTTTCATTGATCATGTGTTCCGTATAATTGGTGGACTCTAATGTATAAGTTAACTATTTTAGCTAATCAAAGTATTGGTGGGATCACACTATATAGTTTTCATTTAGAATGTGTTTCGGAGGCTAGCTAAATATTTTTAAGACTCTTATCTCAGCCTAAAACGTTTATTAGTCAGAAATATATTCAGTTAGATCTCACCATTTAATTAGTTTCTATAATCTTAAGTGGCACGGCAACATATTCAGTTACCTTCTTTAACATATATAAAGTTATCTTTAGTAACTAAAAAAAAAGATCTTTTATTGAAGTGATAGAATTCTATATACTTCAGTTTACTAATGTAATTTCACGTTAGAATATAGGTGAATATTGTTCACTTCATAATGATGACAATTTGACAAAATACAAAGAAAATTACAATAGTTTATTTCGTAGGTTCACTAGCAATGCAGGTCTCCTATGTGCTAATTCTGCTAAAATCACAAACTTTACTGAACTCTAACTGATATATTATTCTTCATTTATGATCTTCATAGAGAGGGAGAAAGACTTCCATTGTTTATTGTTCCTTAACCTATAATGAATATATCATTTGATGTATATAGGGATGTTCATCAATCGAGCAGACTAATATGGGTAAATTGAAAGCATATTTTCCCAACCACATATGGACTCATAATTAAGCAAAATGAATTGTCAACTCCCCCACCCTGTCCCAATGATAATAAAGGGTAAAAAATAACACTAGATTGTACCTTTTTATCTTTGCTTTTTCTTGTTGAGTCCTCCTTCCTTCTCTTACTATTTTCTTTCTTCTGGACAAAGAAATAAATTAGATAAACACTTGACTACAAACATTAGGAAGCACCAACTAATGAATAAAGCCACTCAGCTAGAAAGGAAACGTAAAATGGTTTGACACATGATAAAATACACATGTTGCAGGTTTGATCTCAGTAAAGGGAAAGCATCCAACCAGCAAATAAGAAAATTACAAATCTTAAAGCCATCCATCTGCAACGCAATGCCACATCCCTGACAGTCTTATTTTGTAGCAGTGTAGCTATCTTAGCATAACGAATTAAGTTTGTGTCTGATGGGAATCTGCAGGGAAATATAAAACCACATCAACCAGATGAACTACTCATAAATAAGAGAATAAATGCTGAGATTACATTTCATAACCAAAAGATAACTATTGTAAGACTACTGTTGGAATGTGTTGTCATGTACCAGTGCTTGATAAAGAAAACTATTGTAAAACTTAGCAGTTTAAACAAATAAAAGTGTTTCTTCCATGTTTCATATGGTTTCTATACAGTGCATATAATTTAGAAACAAAAATCAGTAAGCAGAAGTATCCCGGACAGTGGACTGACTGGTAATGAGGTGGTTACAGACAGCCTCCGGCAATGAAACTGTGAAAGACTTATTAAGAAAAGCAATAATGCCTACCCTAAATCAAAGAGAAAGCTATAATATAAAGCAATGACAATCGCCGTTGTGCTCTTGAAAGTAATAAACCCTGCCATTTTAAAGAAATCAGAAGAAATTTGGGCTTTTGTTTTTTCAAGTAGGCTCTTCTGTTAATGCAGATATGGAAACAAGTTGATTGCCATGTCATTCAATAAAGCAGGTTCTTAGTATAGCACCACTTGCTGTTAAAGTAGAAAATTGAGCAAAAAGACAGATTAAGAAAGAATGGGGTAAATATTATATTGCCATATGGAGCACAACTAATCAAGTTGCAAGTTATATATAAATCTACCTCAAGTACATAATATTATTAATTCCTAAATCACCAACTTCCTCAATTAAAAAAGAATGAAATTATAACAACTATAAGCAAATACTACTTTCATATAACCATATTAAATGTGTAAAGTGAGAAAGAACTTGAAAAGTGGGAAGAAACCAGGTATCGAAAGCAAAATTTGTCTGCCTCTATTTCCAACTTCAGGTCATAGGACAAGGTTACATATTCAGTTGTATCTCAACTTGAGATAGTGAAAGATTAGCTATAGGAAGGAGCTTAATGAATAATAATCAGTTGTCCGAGGATTATTGCCAGCCTATGTGGCTCTTAATGTAGTTGAACCGCCTAAGGTAATTGGTACTTCAAAGAAAAATGGACTGAGTTCTAGCAAAATAAAAAGATATGAATGAAATATTGATCCTTCCCCAATCTCAAGAGTTTCTAAGACACATTTATGGAACTTCCAATTTGTACACATCAATAGCAAATTACAAATGCACATTTTTTCTTTATCTGCAAAAGACAATATCTATTGCACGTGTGATGCGAGGCAGTACAATCATGCGTAGAAGTCATGCAAACTTGAAGTCATGAAAATTTCAGGTTAAAGTGAAGAGGTTTCCATGTTAATATTTTCTCTGCAAAGTCACCGACAGCCTCAAGTGATAATAGTTCAAAATTGTTACTCAAATAAAATCACAAATGCACTCCATTTCAACAATAAAAGGAGAAGCAAAACATCAGAGAACTAATTGTATCAAAATGCCAATCAACAAGCCGATAACTCAGGTATAACCAAAATTCAAGCAAGATTAACAACACAAAAGAACAAAACAAAACTGAAAATTCAAAGGAAAATCTTGCAAAAACCCAATTGAAGAAAAGTCAGAAAACCCAGAAAGAAACTCACTGTCGCAGGCCATCTTCAAGAATTCTATGCTCCTCTGCAGTCCACTCCGGGGAGATTCCTGGATTGTGCTTCATACAAGCACCCGTCCTCTCGATCACCGAATTGGTGTTGTTGTGGTTGGGTCCTCCTCCTCCTCCACTGAAAGAAGACGAAGCATGATTCTGTTCGTGATGAACACCCGGTGGATTCGCCATATATTCTTCCAAATTTCAACAACCTTCAAATCTTTTCAATATTTTTTCTATCTAATCAATTCAATTCACACCCCACGATTGGTTAGCGTCGTCTATGGTGTTTCCCGCCAGAAAAGATATAGATATATAGATATACACAGTAAGAAACTGAAATTGGAGAGTATGCTGTTGAATTACTAGCAGGGTTATCGAGTGAGGATTGAAGAGGAGGAATTTTATATAATTAAAAACAAAAATGAATATTTATTAGGCAGTGCATGTATGGTGTATCTGTGTATATGTATGTATATATATATATATATATATATATATGTGACTATGTGAGAGAGCGAAGGGAAGAGAGAAAAGTGATTGATTTGATTGGTTAAACACCAGCAACTGTCAAAGAGACTCAAACCTGTACGGAACCTCCCTATTTTTTTTTTCATTCTTTTTCATGTTTTCAACCTCAACTCTGCTTCCTATCTCTATTTTACTAATTATGTTATATTATTTTTTATTTTCGGTATTTTATTATTTACTCTTCCCTTTCTTTTTTTAAATAATTACCATAATTAATGACAATTTTGCATCTCAATTTCTTTTTTCTTTTTAAGTAAATAATCTATTTTTGGTGATTTATAATCATTAATATCTCTTTTTAGAGCATTACCTCCGACGTGTTTATCCAAATAATACGACACGTCAATCAATCGTTAACATTTTATAAATTATAAAATAACGTAGATGATATGTTATTTATAATACATATGACATATCATTTGGATAAATATTTTTATCAACCATTGGAATTAAGTTTGTTGTAATATATCTTTCGTGTTGTTTGGTATTTAAAGGGGAGTTGAATAGATAGAATTGATGGATCGGTGTATAATTTATAAATTTACTATATTACCCTTTTATAAATTGGAGGGTAATAAGATATTAGAGAGTATTTTGTCATTTCTCTTCTATTATACCCCTACTCTTCTTATCTGTCTAATGACGAGAGGATTGGTTTTGATGGGTCTGGAAGGAAGAGAGATCCCCTCATTCTATACCCTACTTTCCTCTCCTCTATCTTGTTTCTCCAACCAAATAAGGGGTTAAAGCTCTCCCTCCTTCCATCTCTCTCTTACCAAACAAAACCAATTACACACCAAGGGATCCAAACCTCTACCGCTAATATGAAAAGGGAGACATATCTTGTGCTAATGAGTGATGTGCAATATTGGTTTTATTTATCGAAATCGATGTTACAAATCACTTGGTATTATTAAATAATGAAGTTTATTATACATTTATAATTTTATTTTTTAAAAGTTACCTTTTAAGGATGGTTTGACATATATACCGTATAGTTGTACTATATGCTTATTAGATAAGATGCAAAGTGAACATTAAAGTTAATTATTATTATAATTCAAACATGGGGCATATCATATAATTCAGAGACTTTGAAACTATGATTTTTCAATCTTAGTTTTTAAAGACAAAATTTAGTAAAATTCTAACATACCAATTTGATCTGAAATAAATTCAGAATAGATAACCAAATCTTGGTAATTTACTTGATAAAATAAATGGGGAGTTTGAAACTATCTGTCCAATACCATCCGTCTTAATCAATTATTAAGCATTTAAGCCATAAGTGAATTGTCTATTCTGAAGATTATACTATAGTACAAGTTCAAGAATTTAATTATAAGATGACAATCAACTTTAGCAGTCATCTTACCATACCACAATTACTTAATTTCAACTCAATTTTTTTTATATATATAATAAAAATAGTAATGAAAAAGATTGATGGGCTCTCTTTTTCTTAGATGATAAAATCTGTTTTCAAAGAAAATTTAGAGAATTAGACAATTTCTTTGACTTCTTATTGGATATTCATTAAGAAGGTATATTTGTTACAGTTTGACCAAACTGATCTGAAAATCATGTTATATGTCACAACCCTCAATAAATTATTTAAGTATTAAACAAATAGATTAGAAAATTAATGAAAATCACTGAGCATTTTCGAGTCTTGACAATGACAATATTATGCAATGATAAGGACAGCAGAGTCCAACAATGAAACAATAATTGTATTTGAGAAATTGAAATAGGAAGACAAATGATACCAATGATTTGAGTTGCATATTTATTATTATTTGACATGTCACTCTCAAATATTTTTGCATTTTTGGATTATATTGATTTATTTTCAAAGATTGCTCTTATTATTTGGACAGAAGGTTTTAGGTCAAACAACAATTTCACCCAAAAAGACAAAAACAAAAAAAACTATAATGAGACTTATTAGAGACACTGTACTAGTCATCAAACATATGTGTGGACCTGCTTAGACTTGAATTGCTTATTACACATGAAGTACAAAAAAAATATACATTATTCACATTTAAAAAAAAAATGTGAAGTCCACTTTTTTTTTTTTAATTTCAAAATTTGAAGACTTCAAATTGCATACAAATTTCTTAGTAATGATCATCTTCAGTCTGGTTAGCAATGTTTTGGGATAGATTTATAATTATGGAATCCCTTTAGGTTTTTTTTATATATAAAAAAATATATTCGGATTTGTCTTTTCAATAGTTTTACGGCCATTATCAAATTATTTAGAGTGGTGTTATTAACACATCCACAACTGAACTATTTATATCTCACTTTTTAAATTATTTAGTATTTTTTTTCCTTTATAAAATTACTTAAATAAATATACATTTTTTATTAAAAAATCTTATACAAACTAAAACTAATAAAACCTCATTTTCTTTATTTCAAAACCTTAATGACATAGATCATTTTAAATCATTGAATGTTTACTGTTTTTATTTATATTTTCTTTAACATCTCGATCTCATGATGTTTAGTATTTATTGATTTATTACTACTTTTGTTTATATTTTCTTTCAGATCTTAATCTCATGATTACCATGTTTAATTAGTATTTATTGTTTTACATGTTTGTTTTATTTTTCTTCTCAAATTCCAGATCCATGTTTGTAATTTTTTTTCTCTCAGTTTTTTTTTATTATTTCAGATCTTCCAGGTATACTATAATTTGTATCGATTATTTTACAGTTTTTATTCCGGATCTTTCATAGTTAGTTTAATGTTATTTATATAAAAAAAAAATAACGAAATCGCACCAAGAAAACCTAATCTCTGACAAAACGAAATCACACAAAAACTCTAACTCAATCGCTAAAAAAAAATCTTCAGACGATTAATATCACATTCACAATCTACCACCAATAATCCAACCGACTACAAAAAAAATACATCTAATATAGATGGTGTTACCAAGAAATAAAAAGAAAAAACAAGTCTTGTGAATGGATGTGGGGAAATTATATATAAAAATTAAAGATAAAGTGTATTTTTATTTTTATTTTTTATGAAAAAGATATGGGGTTATTAAGTGTGAAAAATAAGTAGAAGAGTAGTCAATGAAATAAATCAAAAAAAAATAATAAAACCATATATTTTTATATAATTAAATCAAAATTTTAAACAGTGAGACATAAATAGTTCAGTAGGGGTGTACCAATAGCACCACTCAATTATTTTTCTTACTTAATAAGCAAAAAGACCAAATCCCACATTAAAAGTTAAGAAAATGATTTTAATGATAGGGTATGTTTGTGTTAATTTTGAGTATCTTTCTAAAATTATGCAAAAAGGGGATAAACTCATGGAATATTTGTGCAATGAACCATTAATTAAAAGAGCTTTAAATGTCATAGATTATAGGGACACAAACTTACCCCGAGTTTTACATAACATGTAAAATATTCACCTTTTGGCTTTAATGACACTAACACCCCCACCCCATGCCATTAGTTGACCAAAGTCAAACTTAACGGTTGATCTAATGGTTGGAGGGTACAATTGTCTTTTTACCATTAACTGAAAATTTTCATATATGAATGTTTACCTAAAAATAAATTATAAAATGACCATATTATTATTTTGATAATTACACATATGCTCTCAGACAAAACTTTTGAAAAACATAACTCGCACATATGCTCTAAGACAAAACTTTTGAAAAACATAACTCCACTTGCGGTGTAGTTTCTTAGATCTCCTCATTATAAGATCTTCGAGATCTCACTAAAGGAGGAAAATGTTTCCTCCAAAATGAGGAGATAGTCTCCTTTGTAGAAGAGATCGTCGAATGATTTCTTCTACGACGGGAGAATATCAAACTTCCATTCAAGTGATGGTGGAGACCACCGTCGGTGGAGTTCATGTTTTTTTTATATATATATTAATATTTATGTGATAAAAAATGGATAAAGGGCAATTTGTTCTTTTTACATTTACTTGTTTAGTGTCATTATGGCAACAAAAAAAACTTAATAGTTTGTCTTTTATGTAAAACTCAGGGTCAATTTGGGCAATTTTCCCAAAATCATATTAGTTTTCTTTTGATATGTCAATATCAAAGGGGCTTAGCTCAACTACTAGATAGACGAGCTTGGGGCATAGATAAATTACTCTCAAATCAGTGGCTCAAATCCTACCAAATGTAAAAAGCTTTAAGAAAATACATTGTCTTAAATAGATAGATGCCATAAAAAAATATATTTAGTGTTTATGGAGTGAGGAAATAATGTACTAATGAAGAACAAAACTCGATTTCAATTTCCAACAACTTTACATGATAGTTATAAAAAAAAAATTACAAAACCATTATAAATGGAATTTTACATGTTAGTTATAAATTGCTATGAAAATATAATATAAGTGAATGTTCATCCAATCTCACAATGTAACTTGTGATTCTTCACCTTCCCTATTATATTCTCAACTTTATGGTATCATTTATTCTCAAGTTTATGGCTCTATTGATTCTCAAAATTATTGCTATTATCTTTTCATTTTGTAACCATTATATTGTCATTAAATTGTAAGTCTATAAAAGAGCCTTCACATGCTGTATTGGGAACTTGAGAACTATTGAGGAATAAAAGAATCCTTTTTATTGGGCTACTACTTTCTCTCTTTTCTTATTTTATATTTATGCTATTATGTTCTTGTTTATTTATTTATTTCATAACATGTTATCAGCACGAGTCTCTAACCAATATTGTTGTTTCAATTTCCAGATTTGAAAGCTTTATGCCTGAAGACAAAATTCATATGATCCAAATTCGAAAAGGGCTAAGAGAAAATACTTTCTTGATGAGACCAATAGATCCAAGAAATTGTAAAGTATTTCTATCTCTAATTTTGGGCTTAAAAAATGGTTGATATTATTTCTCTTCTTAATTCTATGCTTAGTATTCATTGGATTGCCAATAAAATAAAACATAGATTAATTGATTATATTGCAACCAGAAGATTGCAATAATGAAACTAATTATATTGCAACCCAAATATCGCAAATCAAAGAGCCTGAAGCTCGATTTGATGTATATTTGTTAATTGTTAAATCAAAAAGCCCGAAGCTTGATCTGGTGTGTGAAGATTGTAAAATCGAAAAGCCTGAAGCTCAGTTTAGTGTTTGGAAATTGCAAATTCAAAAGGCTTGACGTTTTGAACTGCAATACAAATAAACATATAAGATTTTGAATTATAGAATCTGAATCTGAAGTTCTCAATTTCGATAGATGTGGTTAATTTTGGAGCCCAAAGTTCTCAATTCATGGTTTTCAATGATAGACAAGAAGTTTATTTATGAACTTGAAATTCCGATGAAATTCAACATTTTCAGTAACTATGAATTTTGTTTGGAACCTGGAGTTCTAAAATTATATAATAGAACATCAAATTTCGATATTAATAGGACCAAAAAGTGCAAAAGTAATTTGCCTTTTGTTTTAGATATTTTTTATCTATCTACCTATAATTGGTTGTTTATATTTCACCTGAATCTGACATTTTTTTATCTATTTTTTATTGGTTATTTATATTTCACATTAAGAGACTCAAACACCGTGAATGAAATATTATTTCTTCTTCCTTATCAAGATATGTAACAAGATATGTAAGGTGTGAAATCTTATATTTTCTTATACTAGAAAAATATAATTTTTATATTTCACACATCTATCAACCACGAAATGTCTCTATTGTTTTTCAACGACATTTGAATTTATTCACTATGTTATATGTAGTTTTATAGTCCATTGGATTTTGTGACATTTAAAACAGTTAGTTTTATTTTGAGTTGATTTATATTCATGTCTTCTTAATAATATAATATTTCTATCTCATTATTCTTTCAAATATAAGATTTTTCATGTTGCTTTGATTTATATTAGCATTAAACTTGTAATTGTAAGTTACAACAAATCATGAAAACAACTTCATGTCATACTAGATATTTGTTGTTGTTTTCAGTAAATTATTTGAATTATCGTGAATTATATTTTATCTTATTTGTTAAAAAAGTTTGGTTATTCATTTATAATAGGAATACCTTATGATCAACGAATTATTTTTCCTCATCTATATTTGTTTTAAAGAAAGATTTGATCACCTAATAAATGAAAAGACATTATCGAATTAAGCTCAAATATTGTTCCAGAAGTAGCAATATATATTTCAATATTTTATGTTTTAAATTTGCTCCAGAAGTGACAATACTAATATCATATATTTCAGTAAATTGTTAGTTGATATCATACCTTTTACGGATGAACAAAACAATTAGTTTTGATTAGAAAACCATTGATATCAATCCAATTTGATCAACATCGTTCCCTGAAGTGAATGTTAAAATCATTTACATCACCCAATATGATTAATATCATTCATTGAAGTGAATATTATATATAGTCAAGGTGATGATTGTGATTATTGGTATAATTAAGTAATTATTGACGTCAAGATGATCATTATAAAGAAATTCAAATTGATCCACCAGATGTGGAATATCAAAACAAAGCGAGAAAATTGGAAGGACGTAAAATACAATTTCCAATAATTCTAAAAGTTTTCTTGCTATATAGTTGCTAAATAGAATGACAATAATTGTGTATATTTTGTATATCTAAAATATTTTATTGATTTTAGCAATGATAATGAAAGCTCCAGAAGAGCTAACATATGATACAAAGTGAAAACAAATTACATGAAAAATTGACACTTTGTATTTAAATATCCGGGAGATTTACTATATAAGAAATTGTCACTAGATAATTAAGATCATTATAACCAAGTAAGTATTTCAATATAACTTACTCATTGTTATTTTAATTTAATTTATTTCACACAACTATTTTTATAAGTATGCTCTGTGGTTGCCACTACGTTGGATCTTCCACATCAAAAAATAAATTTAGTTTTTTTTTTGTTCTTAATGTTATTGGAGTTGATTGATATAATTAGAACCAGAAGTTTCCAAATCAAATCCAATTAAGAACTTACGGTTTTAAATTTGAATAAAATGGTTGAATATGAACCCGAAGTTCTGGCATTTGAACCTGAAGTTTTGAATCAAAAGATGATCTAAATTTTCATTGTTAGATAAATATTTGGCTACTCAAATATTTGAAAAGAAAAATACAAATGCATAAAGCTTGTAATATTAATACAATTCAGAATCTGAAGTTCTGAATATTTATCTTACTAGAATCCGATGTTATCAAATTTAATTTGAATTAGAAGTTCTAAATTTGATATAATAATAGATCTTTTAATTTGAAAAGTAAAATTGTGATTTTATTCAGAACCCGAAACTTTAAACATATAATTTTTCATTTATGAACCAGCAGTTTCTATACGAACTAGAAGTTCCAAAAATATATGAGTTATTAAGAACTTGACATAAGAACATGAAATTTGAGGAATTGAAGTTCTTATAATATTCTTTTATTTAAGAATATTCTATCTCATTTATTTTGTCTCATGCTAAAAGAATTTATCATATTTCTTATATTATACGATTACATGTTAGTGAATGTCCCTGAAGGACAATAAGCTTTACTAAAAGTAATGCATCGAAATATTGAAATATTTTATATGGATATCCATTTAATAATTAATTATTTTTTGATAGTGAATTTCCCTGAAGGACAATAAGATCATGTAAATAAATTCCCTTGAAGGACAATAAGATCATGTAAATTAGTCCTTAAAGGACAACGTGACAAAATAAATGAGTTTATGTAGAAAGTTATTATGATGAATATAATTCATTGACGTAAATTTTACGTCGTTAGGGGGAGAATTATCATAAGTTGATAAACGGTGTAAAATTACAATGTATTTATCATCTTGTGAATTGTATGATATGTATATAAATTTTCAGATGATTCAAATAAAATAATAGAATTATATTTTGCTAATATATAAACCCGAGTGATTGTTTCCGCAGAACAATTTATGAAATGACAGTAAAAATCATCTGTTAGACAATAAAGTCGTAAAAAACTATATTGCTTCAAAAGATATGGTTCATAGAGCTGGAATTTAAAAGATCATGATCATATTTGAAAATAATACTCTAGTGATGGATAAATCCTCATCATATAAGGCTCTCGAAGAGCTAGTCTCATAAGTGAAAACAAAATTCTGAAGAATCATTTAGAAATGTTAATCTCCCCTATGGGACCGTTGCAGAAAATAAAAGAATCTCAATTGTCTCAGTAGAGACACATGTACTAAATTTAATATTATTATACTTCTTCTGGAGAGATATGTGTATAGAAAGTCACGTATAATGTATATTTAACATTAAAGTTATTATAATAAACTCTTGAAGAGGTACAAAAATTACATAATCATAATGAAATATATTGGTATTGAAATTGAGATCATATACTATTTGCTTTGCATATTATGAAAAATGGTGAGTGACTTGTATTATAAATTATAGAAATGTCGACATAGAAATTATTAGCAAATAAAAAACAAAGCTATATTCATGTAAAATGTGAAAGCTTTGGACCTGTAGTCCACATGTTTGATGACATCAAACTTATTGAATATTTTTCGTACAAATTAAGATAAAAGGTTTATTACTGAAACCTAGTTTGACAATAAATAAAAATCATAGAAGGATTTAAATGCCTGAAACAAGTTATCCAAAACTGCATGAAGTTTTGTATTGTGAAAATTAAATTAATCGGAATGCATGTACTTTATTCATCATGGTGAATATTTATTAAAAGAATATATGTTGATCGTGTAAAACTTATTAAAAATAATGCTAAGTTTATAAATTTTTAATATATATATATATATATCAGTGGAATAATTTCTAAGGTAAAAAGTCTTGAAAATAATATTTAGCCTCGGTTAATGAGTTTGGTATTAACATTAATCAATATATATAAGGAAAATGTCCTGAAGTACTTTTCCATGGATAAAACACATTGAATGGATTATTCAATGTTTATTCGATAAATTAAAGTGATGTATGATCTTTTCTCGTTATTGAAGAACTTTCGGTCCTGAAGTACCAAATTTAGGTTCAACTAGTGTTTTTATAAAACAACATGATATCGTATATAACAAGTTGGACCAATTTAAAAGGCTATTTTATTAAAATTCTTTACATATGATCTCTAAAGGTGGTGATAAAAAATACATTCAAGTTTAAATCCTGCAGATTTATTTATAAATACATTACCAATTGTAAATCTTGGTACATAATATTGTGATGTGATATCTATGTAAAATATTGAAGCATCCATATCAGAATGAGGGGGAGCGTATTTATCAGTGGGAGTTACTGATTTTGGAGAAAATATTACATATTGTACTCTTTTTCCTTCATTAGATTTTTATCCTATAGGATTTTCCTAGTAAGGTTTTAACTAGGCAGTTTTGTACTCCAAATACCCTCAAAGATTAATTAAATATGTAGATGAATACTGTACTCTTTTTCCTCTGTTAGTGTTTTTCCCATTGGGTTCTTACTAGCAAAGGTTTTAATGAGGCATATTCTCTATATGATGGATAACCAAAGGGGAGTGTTATTAATATATTATTTAAGTGGATGTCCACATTCAGATATTTTATACAAGTAAATTACAAATTCTTCCTCTCCCCACCACCTCATTAACTCCCAAATGAGATAATGATGAGGTATGCATCATCTTGGCATAAATTGTTTTGGAGGAAAATCTATGTACTGTACTCTTTTTTATTCACTGAGTTTTTATCCCACATAGTTTTTCTCAGTAAGGTTTTAATGAGACAATTGTTGTCACCTCCAATATTATTTTTCAGATTCATATTAATAATGTACTCTTTTTCCTTCACTAGTATTTTTTTCCCACAGGGTTTTTTAATAGTAAAGGTTTTAACGAGGCATATTATATGTAAAATGGATATTCCAGGGGGAGTGTTATGAAAATATAATATAAGTGAATGTTCATCCAATCTCACAATGTAACTTGTGATTCTTCACCTTCCCTATTTTATTCTCAACTTTATGGTATCATTTATTCTCAAGTTTATGGCACTATTGATTCTCAAAATTATTGCTATTGTCTTTTCATTTTGTAACCATTATATTGTCATTAAATTGTAAGGCTATAAAAGGAGCCTTCACATGTTGTATTGGGAGCTTGACAACTATTGAGGAATAAAAGAATCTTTTTTATTGGGCTACTACTTTCTCTCTTTTCTTATTTTATATTTATGCTATTGTGTTCTTGTTTATTTATTTGTTCATAACATAAATTAAATTTTACATGCTCGTTATAAATAAAAATCTTACACTGCTTATAAATGGAATTTTAAACACCAGTTGTAAATGGAATTTGGCATGCTAGTTATAAATGAAATTTTATATAGAGTTGTGCAAACTTAGGCTTCTCTCTAATAGCCGAAAGCAACAAACCTATCTGGTGGTTAGGGGTGGGCGCGATTCGGTTCGGTTCGGTTCGATTTTGGCCAAAACCGTATTGAACCGAGTTATATTCGGTTTTTAAAATTGTGAATCGGTTTGAACCGTATTGAACTCAAAACCGAATTGAACTCAAAACCGAATTGAACCAAACACCCTTATCTCGGTTCGGCTCAGTTCGGTTCAATTCGGTTTTGGACCTAATGCGGGGCTTTTTTTTTCATTTCATTGTTTACCTTTTTAACAACTAGGATTGTAATCGGGCCTTTAGGCAATTGATTCAGTCCAAATTTAGAGTAAATTATCTGTCCACATAATCAACATATAAGCATAAATACAGTCAAAATCAATCAAAAGTAGCTTCTAAAAAGCTACCAAATTCATTTCAGAAATTGAATCCAAATAACTTCAATTACATAGAATAATAGAAGTCTAGAATGTAATCCAAAATAAAATATGATCACACACAATCCAATATAAAATCCATAATAAAATTAAACTTCAAATACAATCCACAATATAATCCTTAGCCTCTGATGGCCCCAAATCGATAAAAGTAAGTTGTATGCATGTATACAAAATGAAATCAAAGTCAGTAATCACTTTTATAGAAAATGAAATCAAAGCTGACAATGAAAAAATAGGGAAACCAACATAAAACGAAATCAAAGAAAGTTGTTACTCAGTAAGCAATGAACAACATAAATCAAATAAATTCAAATTCAAAATATATTCAAATAAATCAAGTTACAAAAACCAACATAAATCAAAGTCAAAGTCAAAATCAGAGAAAAATCAAATAAATAGAAATCCAACATAAAATGAAATATATTCAAATAAATCTAAGTCACCACTCACCGTATCGAAACAAGTAGATAACAAAAAAAAGGGAAAAAAGTTAGAGAAAATTGTAGATCGGAATGGCGAAAGAAGAAGAAAAATACCTTGAAGAGAGATGATTGTATGCAGAAGTCGAAAGTTGGAACCGTGGAAGAGAGACGATTGCAGACGGAGAGAGAGAGAGAGAGAGAGAGAGAGAGAGAGAGAGAGAGAGAGACTGTGAGTTGAGAGAAAAAACGAGATATGTGGCTAATAGAACAGATAAATCTAAAAGAGTTAGAACAAATAGTTTTTTATTTAATTTATATGTCGGTTCATATGGGTCGGTTCGGTTTTGAAGACTCAAAACCGAAACTTACCCGAATTCAATACGGTTCATACGGTTCGAACCGAATGAACCAAATTCGAGTATAAAACCGAACCAAACACCTAAATCGGTTCGGTTTTGATCGATTCGGTTCGGTTCACACTTTTATGCCCACCCCTACCGGTGGTGATTATGTCCACTAATACGATAAACATAAGGACTTTCTCCAATGGTTATATTATTATCAACTTTAAAACCAGTAATGAAAATATTGAATTATATCTTCTAATATTTTTATTTAGAAAGTGTACACTCATGTCAAATTTTGTGTATATTGAAATCAGTTTTTTTTTATTAAATACCATATGTTTTCAATCATCATAATCACCTGAAAATATATATATATATATATATATATATATATATATATATATATATATATATATATATATATATATATATATAAAGATTTCTTTTGTCTAGAAAATGATTTTTAAAATTATTTTTTTTACTCAATAGAATTTTTCTTACTCATACATCCAAAAGAGAAAAACAAATAGTGTTTCCAATTTTCATAGTTTGATCTCCAAAATAATTTTCTTAATGTTTCATTATCCTTACTTTTGTTCAGTTTTATTTTTATTTGATTACTTCACAGTTTTTATCCATTTCTCAAAATTTATAAGAAGATGTATTTAAAATGGGTAATATTAAAATAAGATGGAGTGTCTTTAGAATTTAAAAAAAAAAATGGAGTGTTTTTAGAATAGGTTATAGGAGTGCCAAAAGATAAAAGGGATGATTTTCAAAAAAAAAAAAAGAAAAGGGAAGTGTCTTTGGATTTTTTTAAAATAAATTTTAAATTTTAAAATGATGTGTAAAAAGAAACACTAATACTAGAGAACCCAAAAAAATTAACCCAAATTTTAACTCAAATGATGTAGTAAGTGTTTTTTTTTATTAACTATATCATCCCAAGTTATGTATGTGATGTCAACTCATTTACCACATTATTTTGGTTAATTATCTGGATTATATAGTATTACTCAAAAGAAAAATATTGAATTATAAAGAGATTTATTTTTAAGGGTTGCACCGTTGCATGGTCAAAAAGGACTGCACGTATATTTTTTCAAAGCTGAAAATATCACTACTCTTAAAAATTGATGATCTAATGCATTGGGCTAAATATATTGATATGGGCTATCTATTAATAGGTTTAGGCCCCGTCCTGCAGCTATTTTCCAGTTCATTTTCGTTTTTATTTTTTAAAAACGATTTCGAAAACGTTTTCGTTAATCGTTTTTCATTTTATTTTCTAAAAACATAAAAAAAAATGAAAAACAAAACCGGTGTTAAAACTGAAAGATTTGAAAAACACAAAATATGAACCAAACTCTTCTTACTAAAATGAGTTGGCGACTGCTTCAAGGTAAAAATGGTATGTGGTGTAAGCTCCTTCAATGTAAGTATCTCAAGAACCGAACCATGAGCAATTCTGATTTGAGGAAAAACACAGGCTCTTCGAACATCTGGAAATGTATTGAGTATGGGGCTAAGATTGTAGAAAAAAGGATTCAATGGAGAATTGGAAAGGGTGACCGTGTTAAGTTTTGGCTTGATCTATGGGTTCCAGATGTGGGTAGACTCAAGGACTACGCCATAGTTGAGATCTCGGCGGATGATCTTCAACAAACTGTGGGTAATTTTTTAGCCAATGGTTGTTGGCAGGTTGAGCAGCTTAGGACATTTTTACCATGGAATATTATTTGCAAAATATGTAGTTTGCATGCTGGTAGAAGGCATAGTGGTGAGGATATAATTTTTTGGAGATGGAGTAATAATGGTGAGTTTTCGGTTAAGACCGCTTATTGTGGTCTCACTGAAAATGTTAGGAGTCCTTTATGGAAATGGAGATTCATTTGGGGCTTGAAAATCCCGCCTAGAGTCCAACATTTTCTTTGGATTATGCTCCATGACAAATTACTTACTAATCACCAGAGGGTCTTTTGATACTGATATGTCTTGTCCGAGATGTGAGGCCGGTATTGAGGATACAGATCATTTGCTTCTTGGTTGTAGGTTCTCTGCTGGAATTTGGGAGACGGTTTTGAGGTATACCAGTCTGACAATGTCGCTTGAGGAAGATTGGTTGTATGGTAATTTGCATGTTAAGAATTTGGCAAAGGATAATATACCCATTGTTTTGATATTCACTGTAACTCTCTGGTTTCTTTGGAAATGAAAGTGTAACAAGGTTTTTGTCCCTAACTTTGTGCTACCTCAAGCACTTCACATGATTATTGAACATCATGCTAAAGACTGGTGGGCGGCTAATTCTACTGATATCAGTAGAGCCATGACTCCTATTTTAGTCTCTTGGACTCCTCCTACGGAAAACTAGGTGAAACTCAATACTAATGGTAGCTGCAACAGTGAGTCAGGTGTCATAACTGCAGGGGGTGTCCTGCGAAATAATCAAAAATGATGGATCAAAGGCTTTGTGATGAATATAGGGATGAGAAATGTCCTAGAAGCAGAACTATGAGGTATGTTCGAAGGGCTAAATATGGCTTGAAATGATGGGTTCATGAATGTTGTTGCTGAAACAGATTCCAATTGTGTTGCTCAACTTCTTAACTTTGAAACTAGTCATAATCACCCGCTTTTCAGTCTCATTCAGAGCTGCAGAGAGATCATCAACAGGGATTGGAGGTGTGTTGTTCGGCATATTTATAGATAAGGAAATTCTCTTGCATATGGCCTTGCTTTTCTAGGGCACAAGATAGAGATAGGGTTAAGGTTCTTTGATAGGTCACCTGCTGCGATAATAGACATTTTTGATTCCGATGGTAGAGGCATCAGCCGAGTTAGGTAGTGCTTTTTGAGCAATATACCATTTTCTTAGTCTTTTTTCTTTCTGGGCTCTACCCTCATTTGTATAAAAAAAAACACAAAATATTTGTTTTTTGTTTTTGTTTTTGTTTTTCATTTTTTTTTATACAAAAAAAAATCATATTTTTAAAACTATTAATTGTACTGTTATGCGTTTGATATGGTTAGGACAAGCGGGTCAAGATTTTTAAATGACCAAACTGCCCCTCTTATATATATATATATATAAGAATAATTTATTTCTAACTAGAACTAAAAGCATTCATGCAATTATATATATATATATATATATTATAAAATAATATATTTTATGTATATTATAATATATATTATCTATTATATAATATTAATATATCATATATATATATATAATTATAATATAGTTTATATATATTATAACATATAATATTATAGAATATTAATATATAATATATATTATATTATATATATAAAATATTATATATTATAATATTTATATAATTCGTATATTAATATTCTATAATGTTTATATTATATATATATATAATATACAGTTATATTTTTATTATATATATATATATATTATAATTATTTATTTATAATTTAAGAGTTTAGTTTTTATTAATTTATTTTTTGACATGTTTTTTTGAATTCATTTTTTATGTGTTACTTTTGTTTAATTTAAAAATTACAATACAAAAATTATATTGGTTAATTATGTAATCAATTTATTTATAGTTGTAATAATATTAAACAAAATGTCAAAATTGAAATTTCAATTTTTGATAGTTTTCTGTTAACCTACCAGACATGTTTTTTCCGTTTTTATTTTCAAAATATAGCTTTCAGTATATACTACCGGACGCGTTTTCAGAATTCGAAATTGAAACCAAAACATTATTTTTATTTTCATTTTTATTTTCGAAAAACAGCAACTGAAAAACGCTTACAAGACGGGCCCTTAACTTTTAAATTTTTTCTCAAAAATCTTAGCACCGCCTAGCCCAAACTATGGATCCACCTCTGATTAGGAAAGGGGGACTCTAGAGTTAATTATATTTAGTTTTGTAATATAAATATACGAAAATTTTCAAATTAATACGCACTGATATAATTATATAAAAATATTGAATGTGAACCACTCATTTTACATACTTTACCTTGGCATGTATATGCTTGTCAAAGCTCTTTTATAAATAATTGGCTCACATTCAATGTCCTTATATAATTTCATCAATACGTACTTATAGGATAAAGAATATATATATATATATAATATTTACTCTGTTCAGTCGAATTGGTTAGGTTTTTTACGAGATAAAATCAGCAATAACTCACTTAAACTTGGTTTTCATTTTTTGGAATCGGTTTGACTCGTCTCAATAGGATGTCTCGACTCGAACACGTATTAATTTTAGCTCGTTTGGTTAACAACGGATCGTAAAACCATGCCCAATCCTTAAGAGGAGAGAGATTGTTTATTATAAGTGGAAATTGCTAATTTAAATGACCACATTTAATATGGAAATTTTATTTTTAACCACATACGAAACCTTATTCGTTAATAACCACTTTTTGAAAATATTTTCAGTGTATATCCATAAAATACCAAAATACCCCTCAATGTTAATTTTCTTTTTTCTCATCTTTTCCACCGTCCTCTTCTCCATCTTCATGTTTGACCGAAGACAGTGGATTATTGTATCCATACCAATCTTCTTCTTGTGCAAATCGAAGACAGTAGATTGTTGTTGCCTGCAAATCGACGAGAAACCCACCATTGTTGAAGATTTGAAGCACACTATTGTTATATGTTTAGAAGTTTTGAACAAGTTCTCCGATTTTCCCTAAATCGGTTGAAGGTGTATAAATATCTTTCATTTCTGTTAGTTTGAGTTCGAAACAATTAGTATAACATGATTTTAACATTATTGCATTACTGTTGCGTGGTTTTGTGAAGAATTTGATGAATTTAAGTTTCACATTTTTTTCCAGAAAATTTCAAGTTTCAGTTATTTGTAAACTTGAAATGTTCTATAAAAACTGAAAACAGAACTTGAAATCTACTAATTTTTTTTTTGAAATGTTGATAAACTTGAAATGTAGAGATGTTTATAGAGATTTAAAGCATGATATCAAGTTTAGACCCCAGAAAACGTGAAATGTTTATAGCAGATGTGTAAACATCTTCCATTTGTGTTAGTTTGAGTTTGAAACAGTTAGTATAACATCATTTAATGCTATTTCATTACTGTTGTGTGGTTTTGTGAAGAATATAAAGAATTTAAGTTTAACAATTTTTTCCAGAACATTTCAAGTTTCAGTTGTTCGTAAACTTGAAATATGCTATAAAAACTCAAAACAAAACTTGAAATGTGCTATAAAAATTCGAAATGTTGATAAAACTTGAAATGTATAGATGTTTACAGATATTTACAGATATTTAAAGCATGATTTCAAGAAAACGTGAAATGTAATTGTTCTAATTGCGGCGATCAAGGTCACAATAGAATGGGATGCCCCAAACCCAAGACGGAGACCAAATAATGGACAATTAAATACATCCATAACTGTTGAGCAGTCGACACAACCGACACAACCGACACCGTCAACACGTAGACAACGTGGTTGTAGTGTATGTCACGTACTTGGCCATAATCGCAAAACATGCCTGTTAGTTGACCACTCCCTGTCTACGATGGGTACTCCCACTGATGGCGATACTACTCAGTTGTAATTTCTATTTAAGTTTATGTTACATTACTAACTTGAGCCAAGTAAGAACTTTTTATTGTAGTATGAACTTATTTCATGTATGAACACTATTTTGTAAGTTTATTTCATATATGAACTCTAGTTTGTAAGTTTATTTCATGTTTTATTACTATAACTAGGAATGTTCTGATATGAAGTTCTGAAAATATTACAAGTTGTAATTTGAAGTTAAAGTTTAGGGTCTCTGCTATTTAAAGCATGATTTCAAGTTTGGTTTCCTTGATTTAAAACATGATTTCAAGTTTCCTATGTACGATTTAAAGAGTGATTTCAAGTTTGGGTAAATCCAATTCAAAATGTCTGTCAACACAGCAGTACCTGTTTAAAAGATGATTTCAAATTTAGTTATTGTGATTTAAAACATGATTTCAAGTTTGGTTTTTGCGATTTAAAGCATGATTTCAAGTTTGGTTCCTGCAATTTAAAGAGTGATTTCAAGTTTGGGAAAATCAATTTCAAAATGTCTATCAATACATCAGTACTTGTTTAAAACCTGTTTTGTGGTTATTTTACTAAACAAGACTACCCTTAACCATTTATTTCCATTTGCACTATGTTATGAGAATGAGTTGTTTTTTCCAAATCAATTGTCGAGAATTGAAAAAAGCTTCGCTTTTATCTTCTATATAACTTTAAAATATATGCTCAAGTGTACAAACTTGTGACCCAAATATATGAAAAAGAAATAGAAAACAACAATCAATCATCCAATTCTTGCAATCAAAAAGCTCAAATGTCTCTCTATCTGCGTATCGAACCATATAAACTATATAGAGAACAATTAACTCCATAGATATTGACAAGAGTTTAAATAGTAGGAAATGTCTGTGTCAATCAACAATGCAAAATCAGAGCTGAGCCTGACTAATGTGCATCAGTATAATCTTCATTCAACATATTCATGTGCATCCAAGGCAGTTAAACAAAGAGGTGCTATTAACAGATATTAAAATGTTTTTAACAAAGAAAAACTTAAAAGCCCAATGTCAAAAGCTCTGGTGAGATGCAACACGGGCTCAATAGGCTTCTTGGACTGACACTCTGAGTTGGCCTGTCCAATCCAAATCCCATGAGAAAATACCCTATAGGTATCAACATCGCATGAGGTTCCTCCTCTGTCACCATTGATCCGCATGCCTAAACCTGTACATAGCAAAAGCAAAATTGAAAATCACTTCCATAAAGCGTTTCATTGTTGTATGCATGTATCAAAATAGCCACATTCTTAACAAGTTGACAAATTAATATATTAGAAAGCTAAGAAGTGGGACTCATATTACATATATCAGGACTCCAAACACCCCGACAATCATATTCAAGTGAAATTTTATGGATTACCTACTAATTGCTTCAAGAAATCACCATATTTTTACACTCCGCCTTTCATCCAGTAGCTGAGGTTCAAGGAGATGAACATGCACATAAAAGAAGCAAGACAAAAGCTTAATTCTTTCACAACCACAATTCGTCAATTTTTAATGTTGATATATAAAAATACTTATAGCAAATAAGAGATAGAAAACCCAAATTAAAATGGAAACACAGATTAAAATGGCTTGCTTGAAAAAAAAATTACCTTGCTAAAGTAGCGTTTGAGCAATAACTCTTTCACCACCCCACACATCCCATAGAAGTATAGTAAATTTGACATCACCTGTAAACAATATGAAAGCTCGTATAAAAAGAGGATTCTTTAATCCCTAACAATATATGAAGAGGTTCAGAAATGGAACCTTGTTATAAAATCATTCTGTCCAAGATCGTGCTGTGCAAAGAGAAATGAAATCAAAATGTTTTTAACAACAAATCCATACCAAAAAATAAAAATCAAATGTTCTTAACAACAAATCAATTTGATAAAAAGTTAATTGGGAAGAGAAAACCAAACCTTCAAACCGAGAAACAATCTTCTCCAATCACTGGTAAGGTTGTCTCCGGGATGCGATGACGATATCTTCTACTCGGTGACGACGATGACGCTATCTTCTCTTTGGACTTCGATGAGGACGACGACGTGGCTCTCTTCTCTTCAGCAACGACGACGAAGACGCTCTCATTCGAAATCTTTGGCGATGACAACAAGCAGCTCTTGCGACAACCACACTATTTCTCTCTTACCTACCACACACTCTGTTTCGGAGTTAAGAGAAAACCTAAGGGCCCGTCCTGTAATCGTTTTTCCGTGGCTGTTTTTTAAAAATAAAAATGAAAATGAAAACAGTGTTTTTGGTTTCATTTTCGAAATCTGAAAACGCGTCTGGTAGCATATATCGAAAGTTGTATTCTGAAAATAAAAACGAGAAAAATGCGTCGGGTAGATTAACGAAAAATTTTACGATTAGTTAACCAAAATAATTTTCATGTGTAAATTACACAATTCATTTCAGTTTTTCGAAATATACTATTTGTACATACAAAATACCCAAATGCCAAATTTCTTCAAACCTCAAGAAAAAATAATAATTAAAATCAATGAGTTTGATCTGAAGACTCATGATTGTTGTCCCCGCATCTGATCATCAACTCCTTTGTTGTTATCCTCTTCCTCATCCTCCTTCGCCACCACCAATTTCTGTTTCATTGATCAGTATGTGTCATATTGGGTATTGTTTCAGTTATATGCATTGATGCAACTGGGGGTTGGTGTGTAAAGATTTGGTGGTTTTATAATGGTGAAAAGAATATGAAAAATGTGAGACTCTGAATAAATCTGGAAATTTCTAAATACCAACAAAATACCCGTTTTTTTTTAATTCATCATTTTATCATTTTATAAACAAATTTTTTATAATTCATGTTTTTATCAACAAAATACCAGATTTTTATTAATGAATAAATCTAGAATTTTCTCTCTTAAGTAGATCGGAAAGAAGAAGAAGTGATCAACGGTGAAGACAGAGAAGCGATCGACGACGAAGACAGAAGAGATCGACGGCGAAGGAGCTGATCGAAGAAGAGATCGGCGGCGAACGATGACAAAGGACGAAGAAGATCTGAGAAAGAAGAGATTGACGGTGAAGACAGAGAGAGATCGACGACGAGGACGGGGAAGAGATCGACGAATGAGCGGATCGAAAGAAGAAGAAGAGATCGGCAGCGACGATGAATAAGAGATCGACGATGACAGACGAAGAACATCTGGGAAAGAAGAGGATTCACGAATGAAAGAGTAGGCAATAATAATATGAGAAGAAAACTAAAGTGGAAAACAAAATAAAAACATGAAAAACAACTTTTATTTGTTTTTCAAAAATTTCAATTTTATCACTGTTATTGTTTTTAATTTTTTTTATATTTTTTGAAAATAAAATGAAAAACAGTTAACGAACGCGTTTTTGAAATTGTTTTTGAAAAATAAAAACGAAAACGGACTGAAAAACAGCTACAGGACTGGGCCTAATGTTTATCCACTGTTTGTTTGGCTTTTAGGTATTTATATAAGGGTATTAAGGTAATTTCATGAAAATATGGTTATTAACGAATAAAATTTCATATGTGGTTATAAACGAAATTCTAATATTTTCGGTGGCTAGTTTTGATTTTCTTTCTTATTATTTAAACCGTTGGACTCCTATTTCCCTTATCCGACGGTGGAAAAACGCTTGATGAAATAGTTTGTACGATAGAAACTAATTTTTTTAGGTATACGGACATACGGTACAGCGCGAACCCTACAAACTAATCGAGCTTTCTCATATATGATATATGCATAGCTTTGTTTGAAGAGACTACTTGGATCCTCTGCAGCCCACTAAGTGAGTCAACTATCCCTAAATCTCTACCGCATTTTGCTTCATCTCTTTTATCTTTAACTGTATATTTCGTTGAAACTTGATCTTGTCTTTGTATTTTGGTGATTTTTCTGGCTTTTGTTGTTCAATCGATCTGATTTTTTGTTTTCTTTTTTAATGTAAAATTTTGACTTCAATGCATCCACGCTATGAGAAAATGGTTGTCTCAATCAAATAATCTAACTCCGTGGAAGGAAGACCTAGAAAGTGACAGTCCACAAGAGTTACTGGAACTTCTATAACTAGTAGAAGTGGAGAGTGGTCGCTTTAGATTAAAGCATTTACAATTACAGTTCATGAAATAATGATAATAATATTGGAAGTCAATTTTGTTGCAGAGAGAGATGAGGTTGATGTTATTTATATGGCTTTTTTTTTGTGGTGGACGGTTTTGTATATATATTGAGTTCCCAACATTGGTGTTAAAATCGTGATGGGATCAGATTAGGCTTAGATTCGATACCATATTGACTTATTTTTGATAAAAAGAACAAAAAAGTTGGACAGTTTGATGGTCGATTCATGACTTATTTTAGGTTGGTCAGGAAACCTAATTAAATTTCATTGGATTATGAACTTTTTCTTGTGGTTATTGAATATATAGATTCTGTCAAGTTTTTTTCATTTGGCAAACTTACATTGTGACTTTAATTGATTAATCACGATATTTACTTCCTTGAATTACACCACACACATTTATACAATCTCTATCCTGTCTCGTGTTAACAAGGCTGTGCTGATGATGTTGTGTTTTTGTTCAGTCAAATAACCAGACCTTGAGAGAAACATTTTGCTTCTCGTCTATGGCTTCTGGGGTGTCTGTGAAAAATGGTGGGTTTGCTCTCTCCATTTTTGTGGACAACCAGAGTTGACCATAGTTGTTGCAGCCATGGAAGAATTGGGATTTCCTTTCTTTTTGCCTGATAAAACGCCTCGATTGCAATTCTCATTAATTTAAGTCTGAGGCTACAACATGCCAAATCCGAAGCTTACCCTCTCATCCGCATAGATTAATCATGAACCTCAACCTCAGTAAATCCTGCCCTAAGGTTAATTGTATTGTATATGACCAAACTACCTGACTAGAAAAACACATCAATTAGGACAAAATCATCATTTGAAAACCGTGAGCCTATATAACACTCAGCTATCTCCGGTTTTTTCTCTTCATAAGGACTGCCAGGATTTAGCAGCTATTTCATTTGTGTGAGATTTGTTCCTGCCTGATTCTCTACGGTTCTTAATTTATCTTCTTTGTTGATCTCAAATGTTTCTTAGAAAGCTTTGCTACTGTTGTGATTTTGTTTTGATCTTATATTTGCTTTTGTTTATGACCTTCTTTTCTATTTTCTTGTTTAATGATGTTTACTGCTTTGTGATATTAATTTTTCTGGATGCCTTGATGCGTTTGTGTGAGATCTGTTGCAATTTACCGACTATTGAAAATTTTGGTTATAATTGGTCTTTAGGGCCGTTTGGTTGCCAAGAAAGCTTTGGTAGTTTTCTTCTTTCTTTCTTTTTTTTTTATTAAAAAAAAAGTTGATTATTAGACGTGTGTTTTTTGACTATTTGTAGATAGTAGACGTGTATGCTTTGTATGGTCAGTGCAAAGATGTTGGTAAACCAGAGGTTTGAAAGATTATTCAGTAGCTTACAGTACTGTATTATACTGGGTTGTCTGGTTTAAGATTGAATACTGCATTGGCATGTTGAAATTTACAGCTTTTTTTTTGTTTTTGTTTTTTTGAATCACTACTTAGTTTGATATGCTTACATTAAATAAATGTATACAGTAAGCAATAATCAATAATTTATTTCTTGTTTTTTAAGTCACTTATTTAAAGGAGGTATTTTTTGCAAGACTATGTATTTGGTGTTACCATGGGTGACTTCTTTGGCATCTTTAAATTTTGATTTAGAATTTCTAATTTGCAATGAAAATAATAGATTATATCACGGTCTTAGTTTGTATTTTTGATGAGAAGTAAAAAATTGTTACGTTCACATTGCTTTTCGACATTTCTGATTTCATTGACGTTGCTTTTTACATGCATTGCTTGTTCATTGAGAAGGGACCAGTGAGAGAAGGTGATATCCTCACTCTGCTCGAGTCAGAGAGAGAAGCCAGGAGGCTGCGCTGATTGGTCCAATCCCTTCATACAGTCTTTGTCAAAAGTTTTGTGTCTAGGGTTTACTTAGCTTAGTGAACGACATTGTTATGAGTTTTTTTTTTTATTTGAGATTCTCTTATTTTCAAGGTTTTTATCAAGACTTTGATTTTGAAGTAATGGTGTTATATGTATAGGATGATCATTATCTTTCAATCTTGAAATAGACTTGAGTTTGCTTTTAGAATTTTGTTTGTTTTTGTTTGTTTAAATTGTTGAAAGTTCAAATCCTGGTCTTATTTTAAAGATGATTGTTTGTTGTGGACAAGACCCATGGCAGAAGCAGAATACCAATCTCTTGAGTCAATTAGTTTAATAGTTAGACAATACGAGGTTGAGGATGGCAGAGAAGTTTACCTCTCACACCTATTCTATGAGTTTGTGGGTTCGAGTCTATCCTTTCATCAAATCCCGAATAATTGAAATTTAAGGGTAGAATTGAAGTGAAAGTGGTGTAGGGGAAACTTTAGAGAGAGATATATGAGAGGTCGGTGATTGGCCAAAACGTTGCTTCATGTAGAATGTTTAGAGCATCGATTAAGTATTATCGTCAATCTTTTTATTACAATTTGCTTTACAGTTGTATCGGCTGCAATTATGTGCAACTTGTTTCAACACCCTTTTTGTTTGTTGTCCACTTGGAAAAAAGGCAATTTATATGTTGATGATTGTTATGTGAAAAAACAAAGACACTGTTGTTTATTTGACAAATTTGGTTGTTTTGTAGTAGAGTAGTAGACAATGAATGGTATAAATGAGTGAGAGTAATTAATTTGTTTGACAGTAATTAGAAGAGTCCAGAGAGATATGAATCCACTATTACTCTTCGATCCCCGATCAATCTTTAGAACAAAATTAATTTAATTTGTGTTAATTTAAGCGTTTGGATAAAATTCAAAAAAGTTGCTCTAGACTCTAGTATATATGACTACTCAATGATAAATGGATTAATTTGGATGGTTCCAGCTACAATTGTTAAAAGTATATCAAATCTGCTTTAAAATTCTTACTGGTTATGTATTTGTATTAAACATTAGAATATGTCCATAAAACTAATAAGCTTCTTTATTTATTATTATTTTTTAAAATTATTCAGGATTTACGAAGGATGAAAGACTCCAACTATAACCACAACTTCACGGTATATGTGTAAAAAACAAACCACTACCAATTTCATCTTTCACTAATTAAGCTTCTTTAATTATGTATGCGATGTTGATAGCATTATAAAATTAGTGATAATTTATGAAGGTAGCACAATATGGAAAATAAAAAATCTCTTAAAACTCAAGTGAGGGGCGCAATGGGATCGACCAAGTCACCAGCGTCATTAAAAAATAAAACTCATTAAGGAGTAGATCAACAGAAGATCCTGAACCTAGATTAACCACCACACTTTTAAACAAACAGTGTCTATTATTTATAGACTTCATATAAATACAGTTTTTTACAAATTAAGTTTATTTGTTTTTCAGACAAATATATACTTTGAGCTTTAGAAAGCTGTCGCAAAAACACTTTTTTTGAAATGCAGTGACTACATATTTATACTCTCCATCTACCCATCAATATTCAAACATTGCCACCTTATATATAAATAGAGCAAATTGCACTCAACCTCCCTAAGGTTTGACATCTTACACTTAGAAACAACTTTATCATTAATTGACACTCACACCCCCTGTTGATTAACTTTTACCTTTAAAAAACTAAAATACCCATTATTCCTAAATTAAATTAATAAATAGGTATTTTCACTAATGTCCATTTTTTTTTTGTAAAATGTCACTTATTTGAATGTCTTTATCATATTAACAACTTAAGTCCTTTGTTTTTTCAAAATACATCACTTTAATTCATTTGACTAAAATACTAACGGTCAACTCTAATTATATGTATAAAAGTACATTTTTACCCTTTTCAAATGATTTATTGAGTTTCAAAAATAAATAATACTAAAATGATTTGTAAATATAAATTAACAACAAGATTTTATTTTCTAAAAAAAACTAATCAATGGATAATGGAAAATATAAAGTTAAAGTAAATATATTTTTTTTTAAAAAAAAATATTGCCAAGGCCTGTTGAGATTAATTAAACTATACAAGTACGACCCTGAATACTACTCCCACTATCGATGAGAGATTACATATGAACTACAACTCTCACAATCGGAGAGAGGGTTGCTCCCACAAACCGAGATAAAATTTATTTTAATCGTACTTTCAATTTATTATTTATTTTAACTTTATATTTTTCACTATTCATCAATTAGTTTGTTTCATCATCCATCCAAATTTTTATAAAAAAAATAAAAATAGAAGGAAAAAAAACTAATATACGGATAATGGAAAAAATATAAAAAAATATATAAATCATGTTAATATTATTTATTTTTGAAACCCAATAAATTATTTGACAATGGTAAAATCGTACTTTTATACATATAATTAGAGTTGACCGTTAGTATTTTGGTTAAATGGACTAAAGTGATATATTTTAGAAAAACAATAGATTTAAGTTGCTAATATGATAAAGACGTTTAAATAAGTGACATTTTATCAAAAAGTAGGGACTTTAGTAAAATTACCCATTTATTAATTTAATTTATGGATCAAGGGTATTTTAGTCTTTTAAATGTAAAGGATAGTCAACAGGGGGTGTGAGTGTTAATTAATGATAAAGTTGTTTCTATATGCAAGAGACCAAACCTTAGGGAGGTTGAGTGCAGTTTGCTCAAATACATAATATCCCACCATTACATATAAAATGACAATAAATGTGGAGAGATGAGATACCTCTTCTGGTGTTGAGAGCCGACTTCTATCGATTACGGAAGTATACATTCAGATCGTGTTTAATGGTGTCAAAATGGATTGGCCCGGCCCATTAGGCACGGCCTGGCCAGATTCATTTTCGAAAACGGGCGGGGTCTGGTCCGGCATGCACCCGAGGCGAGCCTGCTGGTCGTGCCAGGGCGATCCGCGTGCCTGGTCTGGCGGGCCAGTCCATGGGATGTGAGTTAAAAAAAAAAATCACTGGTTGATGTGTCGGACCGGCACGTCGGTCCGACAGGCCGGTCTAGGGGCCTGGTACGCCGGCTAGGCGTGCCTGGCTGGCCAACCCGCCGGACCTTGTACCTCCGGCCCGGCACGCGGCCTGCCACGGACCGGGCCTCAGCCTGATCTGCTTCCTTCACGGGCCGTGCCAAGCACGGCCTGTGAGATTCATGGACCGGCCGGACCGGTCTGTCTTGGGCCGGTCCATTATTACACTATTAATCGTGTTTATAATGTTTGATTTCGATAGATCCCGATAGATAATTGTAAAAAAAAAAATGTAGCCAAATAATTTAAACTGTTTAAATAAAAAAAAATATTATATCTTTTAATTAAGAAATTTAAAAGTTACATAACACGCGCAAACACAAATAATAATAGCAACTATCAAATCTAAAGTATTTGGAATGTGTTAGGTTACCTTAATCAGCAAATTTAGTTGAAGAAATGAGTAAATCACACTAAATACTATAACGCGCTTTTGATACCATTGACTTAAAATCGCTGCAACTTGTTAATTAATTTCTCATAGATAAAAACCTCCGTATCAAATTGATCTAACAGTAAACCTTTCATGTATATATTATCAGGTTGTGGGATCAAGTTTTATATATATATGTGTGTTTTTTTATTTAAAATCAATACCCATGGATCAAAACTGTATAGTTGAATATTAAATCGTGTAATTTACACCAACTCTTCAAATTAAACTCCACAACTATAAAATTGAACGCTAAAATCAATTTAATTTAACACAGACAGAATTTGTAGCTTATTTTTTGTTTATCATGAGACCACAACAAGTTCCTAGCTAGAGAGTATGGTCCATTTGGAAGAGCTTCTCAAGTCTATCTTTTTAGAATAAAGATTGTTTAAGTAGATCTTTTAGAATTATAGTTTTTAAATGAAAGTCATTAATCGTTTGGTTGTCAATTAAAAAAAGAGTGGTGCTATTGGCACACCCCCTATAGGTATATTTAAACGTCATTTTTTAAAATTTTGATTTAATTAAATAAAGTTAAATTATTTTATTAATTTATTTTATTTATTTTCAAAACTACCATTTTTACTTATTTTTTAAACTTATTAAACCCCATCTCTAACCTCTATATCTATTTCATATCTTTTTATCTCTTATTGAATTTAATCATTTTTTCACTTTCAGACTCTAAAACAGTAATGAGATTAAATAAAATCAATATCTCATCTGTCTAATACACCCCAGTGTTTGATTTATTATTTAAATATGATCCAATACAATTGTGAATTTGGTTATCTCCGATCCTTGTTTTTTGTTTTCTAGGTGTTTGTTGGGTGTTACAGGGCAGTGTGGCGCTTTTGTTATTGTTCTTCTCATCTCCGTGGCTTTGTTCTGTGTGGGTTTTTGTTTACCCAGTAGCTATGCTTGCCAGAGTCTTGTTTTGGCGGTGTTCCCTACTTGCCATTTAGTGGCTTTTTTAATATATGTTGTTAAAAAATAAGTCAATAATGATACAAACTTTATTACTATCAAATTTTAATATTTAATTTTGTTCAATACGTAAGATTAATTTTTGTTTTGAAAACAATCATAATAGGCTTGTGGTTGTTTGAATATCAAGTATATGTGTGTGAAACAAATAAATGGAATTTGTGTGTAAACTATAAGCTCTACAGTTAGGCCAAAAATTAGAGCAATAAAAAGAGAGAGTAATTTTCTATTCTTTGTGAAACTAAATATAATAAAAATAAATAAATTCTGGTGTACAGTAATTTTTTTTTAATTTAATAATGAAATCGAAAAAAAAAATCGTGTATATATATATATATATTAAATTTTAACAGTACAAAAAATAAAATAACTTCAAATTTACTTTTAGAGAAAGAATTACTTCTAGATGTTTAATATCATTCTCCGACAATTCTTACAAATACTTGTTATCATTGTCAGACAATTCTTATAGATGCTTCACATCCTTCTTATCATTCTTAGACAATTTTTTCAGATGTTTGATATCATTATTCGACAATTCTTCTAGATGTTTGATATCATTCTCTGACAATTCTCCAAATGCTTGATACGATTGTCAGACTCTTTCATAATATTTTGTACATATATAAGAAGCAAATTTTAATGTTTAAGAGTTAAGAAAAAATATATTTCAAGAAACGGATTAAAATAACGTTTTTTATTTTGAAAATGAATGTGAGGTTTTATTAGATTTATCTTATAGAATTTTTTTTTTCCTTAAATGGTATGCCTTTTTTTAGGAATTTTGATAAAGGAAAATAATAATAATACTAAATAATTAAATAAGTCGGGTATAAATAGATCAGTAGGGGGGTGTGTCAATAGCACAACTTTTTAAAAAAAGCTTTTTTAATGATAGAATTACAAAAACACTCAAAAAATATTAAATTTTAGGGTTATATTTAGTATTCAGTGTTATTAAAAAAACTCCAAAAGATCTATTTGGAAAATCCCTTAAATTTACTATTTTGAAAAGGTTTAATTTTAGGATTCTCCTGGTATACTTAAATAACTTGTTTATTAATTATCTAAAAATTCCACTGAATTACAACTAAATGAATAAATAAATAAATTTAAAAGAGATTTTTTAACTAAAAAAGCTTTTTTAACCGGTAGACAAGTTCTTCCAAACGGTAATAAACTATCCGATAATTGCAAGATTTAATGCAAATAATTCATCAAATTAATGAACAAAGTTCAATCCCAATAATCTGATTAATTATAACAACCTTTTCGAATCTTGGTTATCGAGTTCTCGCATCCCACCACAAACATAATACTATACATGAACTTTGGATACCCAAACAAAATTGAAAATTTGGATCACAAAATCTTTTTCATTGTAAAACTGAAAAAACCCTAATGCCAATGTAGAAATCACATGCATGCACGTTCCTTGTAAGTTACATTTCAACCAGTTTTAAACTTCTAATAAATAAAACGTAGAAGAATGTTGAAGCGCGCACACACACACACCTTGTTCCATGTTATCAACACCCTATCATGGCCCTCTTCCTCCGTTACACGGTGCCTTCAACACCAAAACTCACAACCCATTTTTTAAATAGTTTTTCCGACTAGACATTGTCGGTAACGCCACGTGGCCAGGCCAGAAACCCTAGCCTATATAAAGGGTGAGGTGGGCATGAGCTTGAAATCAATATTAATTGTTAGCTGAGTTTATTAATTATATACATACAACAAGCTTGGTGTAATTAGGGTTGTGGGAGGGAAGAGAAAATGGCAAGGTTGGTGATGAGTTTGTTCCCAGTAGTGGCGATTGCACTGAGCATTTTGTGGGCGGCGAAGGTGGAGGGGGCGGTGATGTTGCCGCAGCCGGTGAAGTTGGAATGGCATTATTACAAGGTTCATAATACATGTGATGATGCGGAGGTGTACATAAGGCACCAACTCACCAACTTCTGGAATCAAGATAAAAGCATCACTCCTAAACTTGTCAGGTTGCTCTACTCCGACTGCTTTGTAACTGTAAGTGTTTTTCATTTTATTTTTATAATTTTCAACTTTCTAATTTTCTATTCTCTTATATACCTTTCACTTATATTGTTTATTTATTTATGGAAATTTACATTATTTTTTTTGGTTTATTTCTTATCTAGCTACTAGTTAGAGCAGTTTCTTTTTTGTTATTATATATATAATAAATCAAAAAGGTCCTTTTAAGATATATATAATATCTAAATTAGCTGTCTTGAATTGTTTAGTTTTCGGTAACAAAGACCCGTGGTGTTCTTAGAGCTACAAGTGTTTTCATCGAAAACACTTCCTATAGAAGAAGCACTTTCGTCCATAAACTTTCCTTCAAATTTAGACCAAAAATCAGAAAAGTAAAAAATGAAAATGAAAGGGTAAGAGTTTTAACAATAAAAAATTAAGGGCATCTCTTTTTCTATTTAAGTTGTGAATTTGATATTTAGATTTAAGGTTGAGTCATATAGGAATATAGTAAACTTGTTTGATGTTCAAGTGAACCATGATATTTATTTTATAGTTTTTGCAATTAAATTTACAAAGCATTGTATTGACAAGCCATCTTAGATAATATTATTAGACCCCTATGAAATTAGGACGATACTTCCACATATTATTTATAGGTAACGAAATAGGCTTATCACTGCTTAGCTTTTAATTTGCCTCTGATCATCAAATAAAATGTGAATAACCCGTCATTCCTCTTTTTGAAACAATGGGGCGCTTAAAATGAGAATAAAATGTATTCTTCTCTTTGAAATAAAGGGTGCTTCTGGTTTTATCAACAATTAAGAAACAATTTTATATTCTCAATATTACATTAGTATTAGATCCCTAAAGTTGATAATTTTATAGGGGGAATTATTGAGACAGTTTTGTGTTGATATGAGTGATCGATTTTTAAGTTTAGTAAAAAAAAAAAAAAATAGAGTAAAAAAAATGAAAACAAATGTAACTGTACTTGCCATTTAAATATCTTTGTTTCTCTTGATTAAAATGCTGCAGGGATGTGATGCATCAATTCTTTTGGAGGGTGAAAATTCAGAGAAAACGGCAGCACAAAACAGGGGGCTTGGAGCATTCGTTATCATCGATAAGATCAAACAAGTTCTTGAACAATACTGCCCAGGGGTCGTCTCTTGTGCCGACATTCTCAACCTTGCCACTAGAGATGCCCTTCGTTTGGTATGTATACTTTAAACATTAATACATTCCAATTGAACGCTATTATTATGGACGTAATTTTAACCGATGAATCAACAGGCTGGTGCACCGGCGTATCCTGTGTTTACAGGAAGAAGGGACGGTATGAAATCAACCAGAGAATCCGTGGACCTCCCATTACCATCCATCTCATTTGATCAATCATTGGCTTACTTCAAATCAAAAGGCTTAGACCTTCAGGACATGGTAACCCTACTAGGTAAGACTGTTTCCCAGGTTTCATGGCATGGAACATCAACATATCTACTCTCTTCTTCACTAACAATCTTTTATTATCCTTTATTTCAGGAGGACACTCAATGGGAAGAACACATTGCAGCTACATAGAAGATAGGCTCTACAATTTCAAGAATACCCGAAAGCAAGACCCAAGCATGAACTCGACAATTGCAAACCAACTGAGAAAGCTTTGTCCGCCTAGAACCAAAAAAGGTCAATCTGACCCACTGGTATTTCTAAACCCAAAATCTGGTTCCAATTACAGGTTCACCAATTCCTACTACCTTAGGATTAACACCCACGAAGCTGTCCTCGGAGTTGATCAGCAGCTACTCTATGGTGATACAAGTACTCTTGAACTCGTTAATGAATTTGCAGCTGGTTTCGAAGATTTGAGGCAAGCATTTGCTCTGTCAATGAGTAGAATGGGTAGCATTAACGTTTTAACTGGGAAGGAGGGTGAGATTCGCAGAACTTGCGATAGCACTAATGCAAATAATCACAATAATATATAGTTCATATGGTTGCTGACAGGGTGGTGGAATTGTCATCATAAAAATTTGTGATGATCATTTAAATGGAATTGTTTTGTGCTGGTGTAAATGAATAATCCATAAATAATGTGAGAAAGAAAAACTATTAATCTATTCACAAATAAACTTTTATGACTATATCTTCAATTATGACCACCAAATATAATCTTCTATAACCATCCGACTTTTGATCCTAACTTTGATTTTCCCAAAACTGACATACCCAAAAAGGATAAGCAATTAAAATTATCCGTAAACAATCTGTTCTCTGTAGACAATGTACAGTAAAATTAAGAAACTAAATGACATTGTGTATTCCTGACCTGTGCGAGACGAATGTCAGGACCTGGTTGCCACCAAATAAAAAAATTCTCCCCACTTTTCAATCTTTCCACTGAATTTAAGATGAAATAAAATGAAAAAACAGTGTAAGCTATGGAAAAATGAAGTAATTAACGAGGAACTATAATCATACTGTTCATAATACTTGCAGGCAAATTCATCTTCCAGAGGAGTAATTAACAGATAAACAATGAAGTATTTGAAAGTGATGGATGGGGGAATGAAAGGGGCACAAGGAATATCCGTCAATAATGTTGTTTCTTAAATAAGAGGCTTAAAAGACAATGGAATATGAAAAGGAAAGAAATGAATTACATTCCAATAAAACGTCAAGTGCCTTAATTCCTAAATGTAATTTCAGCAAGAAGTAAATATAAACACTGAGCCATGAGCACCAACTGTTGAAGAATCTCTTTTGAGAACTCTGAATGCTCTCAAATTATGATATTTAGCACACAAACGTCCAACCAACTGGGAATAAGACTATAAGAGCAAGATAGAAGTTCCTGTTTCCTCATAAAAATCCCATAAAAAAACACGAAAATGCTAGAGAAAAGAAAAATACGACAAGGGGGCATAAAAAGTCCCAATTTCAAGAAGAAGGATGCAACTGCTTCTTTGAAATCAAATGTTATTCTGTTCCGATTTTTACCCAAAAAGCCAAAAACAAGGATTTTTCAAGATCAACTGTGAATTGTGCATATTCTGTTCAAACACATGAAGCAGGAAAGGTTGATTCTTGTTTACAAAAAAAAAAAGGAAGTTTTTTTTAGATCAGTTGTGGGTTGCATATTCGATTCAACATTATGCACCAGGAAACCCTTTTACACAGATAAGGAATACCGAGGAAGCATTTGAGTAGAGGTACACTAATTTGGTTTACAAGATCTCCCGAGACAAAATAATAATAGTAATAAAAGTAATAAGTGGCAGGAAAACAAGCAAACACATACAAGCAAAAAAATTGGTGTCTAATAGCATGCTGACATATATATGCATTTCCAAATTAGTACTCAACCCAAAAATAGAAAAATAAAAAAACCATTCTTACATAACTATTTATACATGTTCAAGAAAACTAATCATTTATAAATCATTTATAAGTTAATATCCTTTATCCCAAATCATTGCTTCCATTTGTTACCAGAAGTATTCTCCCCAATTCACAGACAATAAACATTGCCCGATACCAAAAAAACAATGGCAAAGAAACTAATTATAGTCACAGGTGGCAGCAGACAGAATTTAACTTTGAGGCTGAAACCACTATGTCAACCCTTGATTCATAGTTTGGAATAATTCTAGAAATTCAAAATTTCTGATTTGTCTACAAAAAGATGTAATGTCACCAGTTTTACAGCTAACTACAATCTCTACTTTTGATAAAGACTGAAGTTACTACAGTTAACAGGAATTTGTACAAAAACAGAAAACCATTTGTTAGGTGGCAACGTAACCCCCCCCTCTCTCTCTCTCTAAAAGAAAGGGAACAAAAGAAACTATAAACTCAGCCTGTAAAAGCAATTCAGAGTCGGCTCAAACCAAGAGATTTTATAACTTGGATTTTACACATTTCACTTGCAACAGACACAAAAGCAGAGGAGATAGTAACTACCTTGCAAAAGATGTGAAAGAGTAATGATGTACAAACTGTCGTCATTGTCTTCAAACCGCAAAAGCACCTCTTTAGTCTCCAGCATAAAAGAGTTAAATAACAAATTCCATCATGTGACACTTAATCTTGGAATCCATTTTTGTAAATATGAAATCAGAGTTCCATTACTATGCTTCTGCCAGAAAAGTAGACAGGCAACAGCACAATCCTATTCACCATTCCGAGCTGCAGGGGTCTTACTCTTGATCAGCTGATTCAAATAAAAATCCAATTTACATAAGCCAATGCCAGCAGAATACAGCATGAACAATTAATAAAGGTGGTGGTGCTTGTGTATCAAATGGAAACAGTATCAAGTTTTCATGTTTCACAAAAATACAGTAATCGTACTGAATGGACAACAAGATGGTCAGCAACTTTCTTAGGCTAAAGCTTATCATTTAGCTTCTTCAAGGGCTTCTTTACTGAAGGAATTCAAGGATATATATATATATATATATATATATATTTTATTCAGCTTGATTCACTATTATTTGTTAATAAATTTCTTGTTTTTGCTTTTGCAATCTTGTTTTATTTTCTTAGGGACCGCTTGTCCGTGTTTTATATTTGTCTCTTATCTATGAATAAATTTTGTTTCTTATCAAAAAATGCACAGCCAGATTGTTCATCAATGTTCCCACAATTATATTTACTTGTGATGTACGGCACCACCACTGCTATAGTAAATACCATGTCACGATTCAAAGAAAAGCATGATCATTAAAGTGTAAAACAAAGATTCTAAATTGCACTTAAATTTGCAATCAGGGATAATAAGAAAAACAACTGGTAGGATTAAGAAAATAATTATACGAGTACCATACCTTGTAAAAATATTTCTTTCGAATCTTAATTGCTGTTCTGACGCATCTTCTGACATGGATTTTAAGCAGGTTGTCATTGAAAATCTGCAATGAATCAAATTTCTATCTCAGCTCTTCAACACAATGACAAATGAAAATACAAACTTACAGAAATGGGGAAACATTAAGCTCTATCTCATACTCAAAATCTATAAATAATCTAACTATGTCAAGGACACTATTAATCCATCAAGGAATAAAAGAAAGCGTAACCTTCAGATAATACATGCATGGATGAGGAACTGGTGAAAGGATCAGTCGTTGGATTGTTTATAAACATGTACACACTCCATTTCATCATAACTTGCCTTTCAATATAAGTGTAAGTTTTAGCTGAGACGCAAATATATTCTTAACATTCAGAACAACAAATATATTCTTAACATTCAGAACAAAATTGAAATAATTCATGAAAGAGTTCGGTCACTAATTAACAGCTGGGGAAAACTTTTTCGTTTAAAGCATTCAAGTTAGTTTCCTACCATATTATTCAAAGGTAATTCAGAGATATAATCAAATTTTGGGCTAATCAATTTTATGACCCAGTGATTCTATAGGCTCCACTAATAAAAAACACAGACCATATTTTCCACTTATCAAGCAAACTACAAAAGTCACTAACATATGAAAAAAGAAAACTTCTAATCAACAATTTTGTATTACCACACTGTATTTCTTGTTCAGGTATAAAATAAATTACTTCAAGGTGTGCTAGGCCATTTCATAAGCTCTACAAAAGGTTGCATAACCTGTGAAATATTCTTCACTTGATGAGGGTTGGAAGGACTCATAGCAAAGGGGAGGGCTTTCCCCTATTGTTTAACAGACACAACATTATAAATCAGCAAAGATACCCCAGGTGATCTGCACGTGGGAATTTTGGTACAATACTACATCACTATTTGTGAAGTCCTTGTAGACTTCAAAATTGAATCATAAAAGTTAATAACAAGTTAAGATCGCAATTTAATATTTCATATATTAACGTTTTTTTTAACAACACCACCCCCAACTCCCCAAGAGCTTCCTACACTATTTCCTCCACTTTTAACTCTATTATCATAGTCTACTTTCACACTCTGACTGTTCCTTTGCACATAACTAATCCCCTTTACTTCTTTAAAATTCAATGATGATTTGTGTGTTACGTATGATTGCATAAATATGTATGCGCAGACACAGGCATTTACATAAATTTGATGTTTAATATTAGAAAGAAGAGAAAACTAAAACCAAGTACATTCTAATTAAAAAACTACAATCAAGAACGTAACAGTAGCTAGAAGGAAAAACTAACAATAAATACTCGGTAATGCACCTGCCTTAATCATGTCATCAATCGAACGGGTTTCTTTCATAATTTTTTGACGGTTTGTAATTAGAATAGCTGCCACGCAAAAGACAGGTAATTCATCATTGCCATTCCCAGATAATGAGACTACAGTGCAGTTCTGCCAGCTATCATTTCTTGACCAAAAATTCCTTGTCAAGCCACAAAAGGGATAAGCTGATGCTGATTTCATTTCAACATTGTCAGACATGGAATCCTCTCCATTTCCTCGTTTTGATTGCAAACCACCCTTTAAATCACCACCACCATCTTCTGTGTTCTCTTCCCTCATTTCTACTCCAGACTCACTTGGAATCCGTACAACTAATGCTTCCAAACAGTTTTCCTCCAAATTGCCAGCCAAAGATTCATCAAAGTCAGCAGCCCACATCATCTGTGCCAAAAAAATATTGTTCTCAGCCTAAAATAAATCATACCAAAAAAATGTACTGCCTGAATCAGAAAAATTTATCTAGTGTTATCAAATTTAATCCGGTTAAAAACGCATTAGCTGTTCATCATCTCTACAGCTAAAATACTTCTGCTAATAACCATGTGATGAAAACCCATAAGAGATGCAGGAGAGAGAAAGAGGGAACAGAGGGAAGAAAATGAGTGAGATTGAAATTAGTGTTCCTGTGTATTAAAATCAAGGGCAAATAGCACAAGCATCCCCCAACATTACTAGTAATTGCAGCCATAGGGAATTTTTGCTTGAAATTGCACAAAAATCCCCTGCCATCAGTTGTCAACCATTAGAAATTAACAGTGGAAGGGTAGAATGGTCCATTTACTAGATGATGTCTTATTGAAATGTCACTCACTGTATTTTAATGACATTCTCTCTCCTCTCTCATCTTCTAGTTTCTTATACCTCTTCGAGTACTTCCCTCTCTAGTTTCTCCTATTCTTTCTTTATTTCTCTTCATTTTTTCTTGTTCTTAACTATTTCTTCCATTTTTTTCTCTTTTTCTTGCTCTCCTCCCTCCTTCATTGTAACGATATCTCGGTAAAGATTCTCACTGAAATCTTTCAATTAGTCCCATTTGGGCAGAATAGAGAAATAATGAAAAAAAAAAAAATTGGTTTCCAAGAAAACAAAGAGTAATACTTTAACTATTCAAGTTCACATTCATTTTTTTTCTCATTTTGTCATTTTCTCAAAAACCAAACAGACAAGAAAGCACAGAAATCCAATTTTACTCCCATTTGCGTCCAACAGAACTGAGAAAATGAAGAGCAATACTTTAACTAGTCAAGTTTAGACCCACTTTTCTCTTCCTTTGCGTCATTTTCTCATAAACCAAATAGAAATCAAAAGGGTTGATGAGCTGCTCCTTCCATGGAAGAATTTACTCTTTCACATGTTTTAGTTTTTTTAATTTTTTATTATATATTTATGTTAACAACCTTTTTTTGCAGGGGTCTAAAGAAGAATTTTTCATCTGCTTGATACTTAGTAGGACCTATCTGGTAGGGTCTATATCGGGACCAGTTCCCACACAACCTAGGTACCTCGATACCACTATATGAGAAAAGGTCAGCATCATTTCTCCAAACCTGCCAGATATCAAGCCGAGCTAGCGTCTTGGTACCTCCTACCTGGTACCTAGGTACCAGGATACCTCCTCCCTGGTATCTAGGCACCGCGAAATCAACCTGGGTACCGAGATATCAGTCCAAGACCAATCTAGTATGTACGCCTCCTCCGTCTGGTAGGAAGTATAATGATACCAAGAAGGTGCCAACATGCTAAAACAAGCGCCACGACAGCAAGAGTGGACCGGTACATTAGGGTACCGTGCCCCCAAAGATTCAGAATCAACATATTCTCCTTCAGCAACGTGGAAGAGAAAGTTGACCTCTCCGGCCGTCCACAACACCATTAATGGAAATAGTCAACCATATTAATAGAGATAATCAACTCCGTTAATGAAGATCGGTCAACTCATTAATAGCCTTTCACAACGCCAATAATGATCAATCAACTCTTTAATGGCCATTCACAACACTATTAATGATCTGTGAACTCTTTAATGGCTTTTCACAACGCCATTAATGATCAGCCAACTCCATCAGTGCCCAAATCAGTGTTCCTAAGATTGCGAATTGATTAATTGAATTGACGGAGTGGGCAGCAAGCAATTGCAACCTATAAATATGATAAAGCTCTCTCCAAGAAAAAGATCTCAGACCCGACCCAGAAATCGCATATTGAGAGAGAGGCCAAAATGGAATCCAAGATCGGATCTAGAAATCAACTAAAAAGGGAGATACCTACATACCTCGCCTGAATTCTCCCTACACCACCTTTGTTTTGTCTACTACATGTGTTACCTTTACTAGGAACGTACCGGTATCGGTTAACACTCAACCATTGTAAGCTCTCCGGAGCACTAATGTTGTACTACCTCGTTATTTGTGTAAACTCTCCAAAGCACTTCTTATGAAATATATGAAGAAGGATCTCTCTCCTTCCTCTGGATATTGTATGGGGGTTTTTCAGCATATGATCATTCGTGATGTTTTTTCCCTTAGGTCAGTTCACTTCTACCAAAACAATTGTCTCTCCCATCAACCTCATTTATTATGCATGTATGTATGTGTGTGAGCTAGACTCCTACCCCGTTGACATCTGGATCCGCTAGAAAGGAGTTGGGAGAACCAAGACGAGTTCTGACCCCGACCGAAAGTACCTAGATACGAAGAATTGCTACCGGGTGGTCCTATCCTTCATGAACACATCTACATCATTTTGGAGCACCAATCCTACCTCCTTGCTTGCTATTTGGATCGAGGGCACCTAGAGAGGAGACCGGGTATCAAGACCGGGGACCAAGGACCGGGGACCAGGATCAACCCCTTACACCAGCAAGGGAACCTCAAGCGCCATGTCTCCTCCATATGCACGAAGCACGACGGGTGGGATGAGTTGTCTCCTATCTACAGTACCATACTCCTTATCTAGATCACCAAGGTACGAGGTCCCTACCCCTCGCAACCTACCTGGTTGTGGGTTGAGGGTGTTAATTGAGATTCCTCACTTTGATCGAATTTTCGGGCAATTTATTAAATTATTTTTATTTTATAGTAAAATAAATTATAAAATAATTAAATGGGGGTATTTCAAACATTTGATGCAAAAGTATGGTCAAAAGGTTAATTTGGATGGAAATTAACTAATGGTATAGGTATGTTTGTGCAATTCTGCACAAATATTCCATATGCGTGCAATTAGGCCTAACTCAGGGGTGTTTGTGCAATTTGCCCTAAAATTAATCCAATTTACCTTAAAGAATTACATCAAGGCTAATTGACAAAAAGTGATCAAATTCAAAATATAACCAAATCAAACAAAAGTATCCTCGATCTGACAAATAAATAATAATTAATGTCTTATATTCAATACTCTAGAAGTGGACACCAAAGAAAAATCAAAATATGTAGAAAATACTGCATTCCCTATAAACTGATCTGTCCACCTGCATCAACTGGGTTATATTGTACCATCCATCAATAAATGGAGTTCTAGAGTAAGCAGATAACCTATATATATTCCCTCACTGTACAAAGACTAAAAACTTGGGTAAGTTTGCACAACAGCCTAACAAGTAAGCATAAATTAATTGTAGGACTAGGAGGTTTTTCAAAGTGACAAAAACAATATCATAAGATTCTCCAACTAACCTGTTTGTTATCTAGGTGTGCGCAACTAGCAACTAGCAACGTGCAAAGGTCACTGTAAGTAACCAACCAAGACCATTGCTTCCAATGTTGAGATGTGACAATCTTATAGATCAATCAACTGAGAGCAGTGGTCCATACTAACCTCGAAAAGTAGTGCTGTCTGCTAATTATGTTATGATGTAGAACATTGTGGTCCATGCTAACCCTGGAAAACAATATTCCTAGTTTTGTCCTATAATTATTTATGATGAGCTCACACCATATTTTAATACTCCACTCACATGTATCTACTATCTAGTGAGAGAATAATTGTAAATATACTAACCTCCCACATATGAAGAGCCTCATTAAAAGTTAATTCCCGGCGGAAGAGTACCAGCAGCATTCGAAATGCAAAATGAAGACTTTCAGCACCTATATGTGATAGATGTGAAAACATTTCCCGGTCTGTGAGTTCCAGGATATGCCACAATGCTTGCAACTGCTTCATCACTCCAGTTGGTCCTTCCATCTGAAAATTTTCACGCTGGAGAGGTGTGAAAGGTATTTGTTAGCAAAAGACCATACGGTTCTAAATAATGTATTTGTCAGGATTAGAAGTACCATTCTTCTCAGGAGCATCTCAAAGCACCAAAATGCATCTGCGTTGTCCTCAAAAAGAACAACAAAAGGAGATAGCAAGTCGCTCATACCTACAATCACATTTTCCATCATTATAGATAATAGAGTTTAAAGAATAGAAATACATAACTCATGTCGGTTCAACAAAATTAACATGAAATTTCAAAGGTACAACCTTGACAATAACCAGTTGCAGGATCAACCCATGCATAAACAGCAAGGATATCGGACATCCTAGCTAAATTCTTTGTATCCTCGTAGAATTCAAGATGACTATCCGTTCTTACAACATCAACAACTAAAAAAGGAAAAAAAATAATCTTGTGAGCCTAAAAGAATAAGTTGGTAATCTGGCACAAACATGAAGTGCCGTAACATTAAAATACAGTAAGACACTCAAAACTGATTTACCTATTCGGTGAAGAGTCCAAAGCCATTCAGATACCCTATCTTCGCTAACAGCCCCTCCTCGAGATGTGGTTGCCTTCACCAATGGTGTGTCCGGAACATCTGATATTCTCAATCCATTTGCTATTTCTGTTTTGAAATCAAGATTGCTGGACCACAATTCATGTTCACGAGAACCAGAAAAAACCATTTCAATTTCTGAACTCACGGGGCCAGAAATGTTGTTAGATGGTGAATCATTTGACTCCATGATTAAATCTGCATTATTATTAATTTGAAAACTGTGCATTCGTTCATCTTCAAATCTCAATCTATGTCTTGTAGAAGATTTTTCTTCATAAACGTCATACTCTTTCTCACACTTTTCATTCTTCTCAAACAAATCTGTGACTGGTAAAGAAGGAAAATCAAAATAACTTCCAGTTACGTATTGGGATCCATGCACTTCCCTCCCTTGTTTAGGTGATCTGCAGTTGCATGGACCGGAAGTAGGTATAAAACAAGAAGAGTCGTATGCTGCACTATCTGTGCTTCCCCTAACGCTGACAAGGTCAGCTGAATCAGTCAAACTTTCCCTTTGATGTGCATATGACGTATCTGTACAATTATTACTCAAATCATTATCACTCTTCAACTGGTTAGTGTTGTCAACAGAAGCTTGTCTACTTTCGAATTTAGCTTCCCTTCCCCTATCATCTTTAGATGCTGTCCTCATGTCCATAACCTTGGAACCCACAACATAGGCAAGTGAACCAGTTCCTATGCTTGAATGCATTGTCTGACATTGCCTGATCAGGTCCTTGTAACGTTCCCTAAAAATTTAACACACGTCCTTAACAAATACACACATGAATAAATGATGCTGCCTGCATTAGCAATGAAGAAATTTTGAATTTTATTTTAGGATTTCTGCAAAAAATCTTGTTTTCCTAATTCAAGTTGATCTCATTTGTAGTAAAACAGTTTCTTGTTTGAGTTAGATTAGTTTTCTAGACTTGTGCCAGCTGTGTGTCAAGGGAGCCTTGAAGTGGCTGGCAGCACCAAAAACTTAAATCAACCTAAAATAAGAAAACAAAATTCGTATTCAAATATTCCTAAAATAAAATCCTAAATATCATCCTTCACCAATTAGATGTTTCTTTAGGTTGCTTTACAATCAGATATCATAGGAGTGTCAACACAGATATTTTTAATGAAAATCCTGCCCAAGTAAAGGAATTAAAAAATTTCAAGTAAAGCTAATGTGACATTGCTGCAGTATTGACAAATTATTACCTCTTATCCATCATTGTCTCATGTTTACTTTATTAAGCCATTTCTATCCAGTTATCCAAAAATGCAAGTCACTGGTCAAATGACACAGTGCTACTATATCAGATTATAAGAGCTGTCTGAATGTAGAAAAATAAAAAATCCATTTCTTCAATTAACCAAACAAATTGAATCAGTTCATATACCAGAACAGCCAAAAAAGCACTTAAAAGGATATACATCACCATACCTCCTAGCTGTTCTCAGTTGCTTTCGGTACTCAGCAGTGCTCCCCAGAGCATAACAACCAAGTAAAAATTCCCAAACTTCTGGCCTTATAGACGGATCCACACCCTACCATGCAGTAAATAAAGTGCATATTAGTGATTAGAAATAAAATTCAGAGGTTCTTGATTGAGCTGCTTTAGAAATTAAAAAAAAAGGAGAAGGAAAATGTAACAAATAAAGGTTTTCCAAAGCTCTTCAATCAAGAAATCTTACTTACATATATACCAACATACACACATAGAAAGGTAATGGAAAACATAGCAAATAAAAAGCTTTCCAAGGCATTTCAATCAACAATCAAATATACATACAGGTTAGAATTAGTAGCCCCTCTTTTTCGTGACACAAGTTTTCATCTATTATATTATACTTTGATAGTTGAGACTGCATCTGACATGTGTTATTTTCAATGTGCATTAATTAGGCATTAATTATTCATGTTTCACATTATCTCAACTATTGCAAGTACGTTCTCTAACAAAGTAAAACTGAGGTTGTTGATCCTGCCACTCATCTAGCAAATTGCAAGCTTGCATTAAAATTCATAAAACTCGCTTTAAACTACAAGACTTTATGCTCAGCTCACAAAATTAGCATTAATCATACAAATTTATGTTCAACCACAAAGATTAAAAACTTGTGAAATGAACATAAAACTGTGTAGTTTAACACAGGTTTGTAATATCTGTATTTTAACAAAATGCAGACTTTTGCACCTAATAATTTCTATAATCCAACGCATGGACCAACTAAAACTTAGAAACTAAAATAAATGCAACACAAAACTTACATGTGAAAAAGAAAACTAGAGATTACCAAACATACTAAAATTCTAGATTGGATAGTACAGGCTTTCATGATGAAAATGTAGCAGCAAAGACATTTAGAGGTTTATGGTGGCAATGCATATATATGCAAATATCTATTTAAAACTGTTTGACCCTAAGTAAAGAATGTCTTAAACTATGCAAATCACAAAGATTAAAAACTTGTGAAATGAACATAAAACTGGTGTAGTTTAACACAGGTTTGTAACATCTGTAATTTAACAAAATGCAGACTTTTGCACCTAATAATTTCTATAATCCAACGCATGGACCAACTAAAACTTAGAAACTATAATAAATGCAACACAAAACTTACATGTGAAAAAGAAAACTAGAGAATACCAAACATTGTAAAATTTTAGATTGGATAGTACAAGCTTACATGATGAAAATATAGCAGCAGCAAAGATATTTTGAGATTTATGATGCACTGCATATATATACAAATATCTATTTAAAATTGTTTAAAATGTCTTAAACTATGCAAATCCTTCAAAATGGTTGTTACATTAATGTGAAGTAAAAGAAGCAAAGAGTCATATAATTCAGATAGAAGACATGGAATAGTAATATATCTCAAGAGAGATTCCAAGATGCACAGCATAACAATAACAATTTACTGTAGAATGCTCATGAACATGCTTGTTTTTTCTGAAATTGACAAGATAGCTGTCATGAGGATTTACATATTGGCATGGGAAATAATAAAAACAAAGGTGAACAGAAATGACTTGTAAGCATAATTTTTATCTCAGCAATTTCCTTCTTTAAATATATACTTCCCATAAATGTTTCAATAAAGAGGCTAGCCTTAATCGTTGTGAATCCTAATTACAGTTGATTCCTTATCATAATAGTACTCCCCAGATGCTAGAGCATAACTATGCTAACGCGCAAAAAATACATACCTTTTCAAAAAGGATGATTTGTAACAAAATGCATAAAAAGTAAAAGCACATCGGCATTCGACAGTAATTAAAAGTGTCAAGATACATGATGGAGGTGAAACAATTAAACAACATACCCCCAAATTGATCAGCTTGAGTGCTTTTTGAAAACCTGAAACCTTCCCATCACTATCAAAAGTTGTCTGCCATTTTTCTGGCTTAAGCATTTTGCTTACCTGCACCATTAAAAAAACTGAAATCTTATTAACATTTAACACATTTCAGAAATAATGACAAAAATCAATAATAGATATATAACTAAGAAATTAAATTGAACAAAAGATCATCTTTACTTCCAAAATCACATTGCCTCCATTATTAAAAAATATTTAAAATATAAATATATAGAAACTCATTGTAATACAAAATGACATGATTTTCAAACAAGATTGCAGACATATTCTAAAATGACCAGTTTTCTGCTAAATCCTATTCCTTACTCATAGGTGAATTAGTTTAAAAAAATATATATATACGCATAGGTGAATTTGAATTTTATTTGGTTCCAGAGGGTCCTATATACCATAAGCATGCCGATAGTTAAAGATCTCAAAATCATTATTACACCATCAAATTCCATATTGTTTTCAGTTGTCAGTCTGCAACTTAATATCTACCCTATTCTTCACATTTTTGCATTGCTTCAACACACTGTGTCTCTTTTACACTAAGATCCCTTACCTTAGACACTAATATATTATATACATGTAGGTACTCTCAACCTCCTGATCAGGGAGAGAATGAGACCAGATTTAGCTTCAGTAACTAATCATAGAACAAAGGAATATTAATGAAAACTTTAAACAAAACCATGTAATATGGCAAGCAAATTTTATTGCTTGACAACATTCATAAACGCTAATCATCCACATTAACAGGGCTCCATGAAGAGAATTATGTCAAACTCAATCTCTGAGAAGAACTTTATTTATGCGAAACTCAAACCGGAAAATTTTATTTTCTTCTCATCAATTCCATCACTTCCTCACAAAAGCTCATTTCTTTTAGTAATATCAATTAGCAGAACATAAAATGTTAAAAATCGTTTTAGAGGTTATTCATTTCCGCTTTTGGGGTGGGGGTTGATAGCTCCTTTTCTCCAACATATATAGGTATAAATAAGAGAAGCGCTGTTGTTCAACATATCAAACTCTATAGTTCTGCAGCATGTGAAAATCAGAATCTTGTTTTAAAATCCATAATTCCACTACGAATAACAAAAAAAGTATGCAGAGATTGAATATATTAACTGTACAAAGACCGCAAAGCTATTCATTATCAGCCTATTTATCCTATGATACTTAATATTTTCATCTATAACTTTCAGTACAAAACACTGAAAGAACTCATCAATCTCTCATTTAACGTCCAATACAAACACATAAGCTGCTCGCTATCTACTAAGTTAAATTCTGATAATAGTAATTTAGTATTTAAGTAGAGCATGTAATAAAATAGAGAAGAAGATAAGAAAGCGTCTTACAGCTATAACAACCTTTATAGGTGATTGAGAAAGGCAAGGATCTCCAATGTCGCGAACGATAGAACCTACTCTTTGAAAATTCACCGTCCCTGCTGTTCCGCAACTCCATTGATTTGCCTCTCCCCCTCCACAATACATCACAGTTCACACAAATCCCCCCCCCCCCCCCCCCCCTCTCTCTCTCTCTCTCTCTCTCTCTCTTGCCTTCCCAAAATCGACTATCATCACAAACTCAAACCAATATTAAAAGACAGAACATCTGCAAAAACAACAAAATCATACACTGAAACGGATTTGACAGACGTAAAAACAACCATTTAATTCAATGAATGCGAGAGAAAACGTGAAGAGTTAAAAGGAAAAAAAAAAAGACAGAATCTTTATTTATATTAAAAAAAATTAACAAAATTATGACTTTAGCAAAACGCCACAACTCTGAAAACAACATTCAAAAACCCAAAAAAAAAAAAAAACATCATTCAATGACAAAAAGCGGAAATGAATCCTAAGCAAGGCCTAGAATAACAAAAAAAAAAAAAAAATCTTCAGTTGTCATATCAGATTCAATCGGGAATACAATACATTTTTTAAAAATGGATATCGCATTCGGAAAAAAAAAAAAGACAGAGCTTCAACGACATTGCAAAGAGGAGATAATTACAATCAGAAATTATTTAAAAAGAAAGAAAACAAAGCGATGAATCGGAGAGGAGAGTGATCGGATCATGGATTGATCTACCGGCCGGCGTATGATGGAATGCGCGTATAAGTACGTGTAAAAAAACGTAAACACAGAGAGAGAGAGAGAGAGAGAGTACCTGAAGAAAATGAGATTTGGTAGTTGAATGGGATTGGGAGCTCTTTCTCCCTCGTCATTTGCACACAAACAGACCGTTTCCTCTTTCCTCTTTCTTTTTTCTTCTTCACCTGAATTTTCTTCTATTTTTTTTCTTTTTTTTTTTAAGAAAAAATAAAAGGACATGAACTTTTCAATGAAGAAAAATCTTGTAATTTTTTTTTTTTTTGTTTAAGAAAAATGTTGGGTCTTCTAAATAAATTGATTCTTGAGGAATGCCAGTTTATTAAAAAAAAAATTTAAAATTATGTATCATGTCGTAAATTATGCTATATTTTGGTAAATAGAATCAAAATCATTTTAAAATTTACTTTCAAATCTGATCGGATTCGTTTGTGTGATTAAATATTTAAGAGGATACCATTTATTCAATTTTTATTTGTAATCATTTATGACATATAGAAGAAAATAAAGAGAATTATGTTGATTTTTTTTTAATTAAAAACACACACCACTATGCATGCTTAATTATGTTGCCAAGAGAAGTAGTTATATGATCAAATTACTTTTTTAGAAAAAGAAAGATTTTGGCTATAATAATTTGAACTTTTTAATTTTGACTTAAATTTATATGTATATTTTTTAAAATATTATATAAATTGTTTTTTTTAGATACTAGAGAACTTAAACCCATGACCCATGACCCATGACCCATGACGTAGGTATGATGAGTTTAGAGCATTTCTAATGCTAATGTGGATCGTAAAAAAATTAGATGTCACCTCATCTCCAATGTAACCTCTCTAGTATAACTTCAAACTGATGTGACAATTTGTTTTAGAGCCTGTCAACACGACTCTCTGATTTCAGAAGGGTTTATTGGACAACCATCTTGTTAACCCAGTTAGCAATTATTATTGTCTTCTACTTTATTTTATTTAATAATTCTAAAGTATATTGAAAGAGATTAATAATAAATTGACATGTTGTTAAAAATATGTATTTTATGATTGAAACATTGGTGACCACTTTTCCATTTGGATGTCTATCAAATTTAGTTACATATCATGTATAAAGTAATTGGCTTGAGAATGTTAACATACCACAAATTTTTTCAAATGTAAGGCTAACATAATGTAAGGCCCATTAGCATTGGAAATGCTTTTAGCACTTCACCGAACCTCATCTTGGCAATTTACATTATTCTTTATTTTAATCAAATGGTAGTATGATTAAAATAATTTAGACCATACTGCAACTCGTGAAATAGATAAAAATATATATATATATATTAAAGTCATAAATTTAAGTAAATAAAATATTTTATAAAAATAAAACTATGAGAAAGAGGATTACTTAAATAAAACATGGCATTTTGGCTCTATATAGAACTATGTAATATTTTTCTTAATTATATGAACACCACGTAGAAGGTAGATAATTTATTTAATTTTATGATTTTTATTAAAAAATTTGGGAAGGAATTTGAGCTAGTACTTCAACTTTTAAAAGGTGTGGTTTCCACTGTGCTATATTTGTGACTATTATTTTAATAGATTTTGGTAAAATTTGAATATATTTTGTTTGAAAATGGTAAAATTTGATTTAGTCTGATATAAAGTAGAATACAGAGAACATGTAAGATAATTATTTGAATTTGAGCATATCTGAATTAATAGATAGTCCTTTCCTATTTTTCAAATTTTGAATTTGGCTTGTTTAGTATAGAAGGATAGAAATTTGTAATATTTCCATTCATTAAAATAAATCTAATCAACCAAATTGACATTTTTTTAGGGCAACTACCGATTGGATTCAAGATTTTTTTTTAAAACAATACCAAGTTTTTTACGACTTTTATAAAGTAATCAAATTTATCATCATATTTTTTTCAAGTGTAAAATTAGTCCATCTCTTTTAAGAAGTGATTAAATTGATCGTTCTAATGATTTAACGATGATAAATATAACAATTGGTTTAACAATTTTAATTGAAGTACGTAAATATCATTTATTTATCATATTAGAGTAAAATTGTTTTATCTTTTATACATTAAACTCACCATTATAATTAAAAAAAAATCAAAAATGTTATTAATGAAACATCATTTGTACATTTTTAATCAAAATTTTCTAAAAAAAATCTAATTTTTTTAATAAGACAATATCAATTATATGCTTAGTTATTATTCATTATCAGATTAGTCTTTTACTGTTATTATATAATTGGTTTTTTGTTAATATTATATTAACATTGTTGTTAAAATTATCTAAAAATCAAAACCCACAAAATAAAATAAATAAAAATATATTATAAAAAACTGTACACGTGTCATTATTATATTGTTTATGAGTAATGTACAATTTTACCCCTGCACAATTAAAGTTGACAGATGAAACTTAGTTAGAAGGATTAATTTGATACTTAAAAAAATCCAATTTGATCACGTTTATAAAAGTTATAAACAACTTCAAAATTTAAAAAACGTTCATGACCTGCTTGGTTTTGCCCTTTTTTTTAATGTGTGAATTCAAACTTCGTAAAATCTCATCAAATTAAATTGATTAGCTAAATTTAATGGATTATATATATGAAATAGAACTGAATTTTAAATAGTGTTATACAAATCATCCAATTATAATAACTAGCATCAATTAAATCACAAATTAGATTCTATTTTGTCATTTTTCAATTCTTCAGTAAAAACATTTGCTCTCTTCCGATGAGGGGTGTGTATATATTATATATTTTTTTTCTATTTTTTCTTTTGTCTGAGAAGCAAAAACTATACTTTCACCTATATTAATATAGAAATAAAAACAATGCTCTGAAATTCTTTTAATATGGGTCTGGCTATGGCCGGCATTTATTTTATATTAGCATTATTATTTAAAAAAAAATTGAAAACTTAATAGAATTCGGGATGTTAAAAGCCTAGTGGGACCATTCTTTAATAAAATAAAAAACTTACTAGATGATTGTCCGACGTGATTTGATTACGAAAAACACTCATTTAGCTTGATAATACCTCTGGTTTAAGTCAAAGTATAAATAAGAGTTGTGCTGGGTGTAGACCTAGCAAAACGGGTTCGTGATTCGGGTTGAACCAACCTTGACACAACCCATTTATTAAATGGGTCGTGTCGGGTCAACCCATTTATTAAACGGGTTAAATTTCTCAAACCCTATCCAATCCATTTAATAAACATATAGTCCAATCCAAGCCATTTATAATATGTTTGATTTTTTTTTTCTATATTAATAATTATTAAAAAATAATATAAATCTAAACTAAAAATATCTTTAAAAAACCAACATAATAACTATCTATACCACATCTCAATTTAGACGAGCTATAAAAAGGTTATAAAGTTTATATAATCCACGAATGATAGAATATATATATATATATAACAAACAATTAAAACTAATAAAAACGATAAATAAAGATCGATAGTTCAATTGTTGAGGTCTTCAAACTTCGTATTCTGTAAACTATTGGCAATTGCAAGATGAAAGTTAAAACAATATAAAAATTAGTTATTTATCATTTAACCATAATTGTTGTTGCAAGTATTCCTCCAATTAATTTTAAGTTACACATTTTTCTCAAACTAATCGTGTCAACCCGACAGCCTGCTTATGAAACCCTACCCAACCCGTTTATTAAACGGGTTAAACGGGTCAATCCGTTTAACAACCCAAACCCATTTAGCTCCACCCAACCCAACCCAAATTCGTTGGGTTCGTGTCGACCCGTCGTGTTGTGACCCAAATTACCAGGGCTAGCTGGGTGGGTTCCCCAACCCATTTCTTTTGCCTTTGATTTTCTTAGAGTGTCGGTATTACCACCCGTAAATATGATTTATCCAATCATATTCTATTAAAAAATTTAATTACAAAAATATTTCAGCACAAGTCGATTAATAAAGATAAATTATTTTAATTAAAAGTAAATCAAACGAAGTGTACACCTGTTAACTACACATAATATCATCAACTATATTGGACTCATTACATATTTTAAAAAATGTAGATTATTTTAGAAGCAATGTTAATCAAACTGTTGTTCACTCTGTAGTGTCCAAAAATCTACAGTTGAATTTTTGTATGTTAGTGTACCTGTAAAGATGAATAGGTAGAGTGAGACAAGAGGAGGACATCTCGTTGAGGATTTTCCAATGCTCAAGTTAATCGATTTATCAACAAGTAAAATAATTACAAATCAACAATTAAACTAAATAAAATCTAAATCAAAATAGATAAAATTGGTTGAGCACCGGGTGATATTGTTTGGATAGCCTTATTTTTACTTGGACTAAATGTTGAGTTTAACAAATTAAATTGCTAGGAGGAGACGAGACAAGACCCTCGTCGACCCGTTTAGAAGAAATGAATTATAATGGTTGAACATGACTTTGAGCGTGGAGATGAAAGACCGGCAATTGTTCTACTAGGCGTAGATATTGTCTTACGTGTGTGTTTGTGTAGAAGTCGGACGAGTTTTTTATGATGTAAAAAATATGGGTGCTAGTCGAATGGTCTTGAAGAACAAAGGTGTTGGTCGAATAGTCTATTGAAGCATTGGATGCGATGAATCAAAGTGGTGTTAGGGGAGAATTGCATTAATTACTGCTTTTTTTACATTAGTCAGCGGAGATCCATTTGTTCCAAGATGGGTGAAGGTGTTGGGATTATACTTATTGTTATAAATTTTGTAAATACTCGCAAGCGCACGGGTCTATTGTAAAATAGCTTATACAGAGTACGAGGTTGATCCCACGAGGATCGATGAAAAACTAATCGATTCTAAATTTTAATCTAATCCTAATCTAGTTAACAAAAGATGAATTTTGAATTAATTTAAACTAAAAACTAAATTAGCTGGCAATAAAAAATCAAAACTAAACTAAATAACTAAACTTATAAACTTTACTCGATGGGAGAAAAGTTTGAGGTTCGGAATCCACCATTATCAATACTGCAATATTTTACTATTCAAATTATTAATTCCCAGAATTCTGAATAGCAATTTAGAAATCAATCAAATGCTTTCTCAAGATTTATCAATTAAATTCTTAAAAATTAATCTTTTGTAAATTCTTTATTCCAATTGACTTAATGTATAAGATCCGAATATTACATGTATCCAATATTTGAAAATTATATAGTTAAGGTTCTTAATTTAAACATTAAAACACAAATCCCGATTAATAAAATCAATTGTAACTATCCAAAATATTTGATATTAAGGGTGAAACAATTTAATAAATATCAATAAATGAAAATCAAGAATTATAAACATTAAAACCAATTTAGGAATTATAATGAATAGCAAAACAATTGTAATATCAAATAGGTTTCATCCTACACCTCAACAGATAAATTAGAAACACATGGTGAATTTAAGAACAAAGATTGAGTTAAAACCCGGCATAAGGACAAGATTGTGGCTGTGAGATCGGTACGTATTCGAGCCGAACAGCACTAACTTCTGCACCCAAAATCTCTACGTTCTCTCCTAATCTGCACACACACCGTTCTCTTAATGTCTTCCTTGTTCACACACCAGAGCTGCTCCACAAAAAATACCCTTTTCTTCTTCGCCACTTCACTGCCGCACCACAATCAGCTCCCAAATATCTCTGTTTCTTTTTCCAAAACAAACGCACCCCTTGCTTTTTCTCTTCTTTAGTTGCTGCGCTCCCCACTTCTCTTCACTTTCTTTTTGCTTTTAAATTCGTCTCATGTGGTCCCCTTTCTTGAACTAGCTGTTTCTTATTTATTTCTTATTTGTGGCGTGGACCACACTCTCACACGAGCACATTCTTATCAAACCTTCTTGATTTTTTTTTTTTAATTTGGGCTTGAATTAGCTTGAGTTTGACTTGAATGAGAACTTAATCTCTTGGAATTGGATTATGGGCCTTCGAATTGGGCTTGATTTGGATAAGCTTTTGGGTATGAAATTCTCCATTTGATCCAAGACACTTAATCATGATAAATACTCTAATTAACTTCAATTTCAAATCCGATTGTTTTTTATTCCAGTTTCACCAAAATGCATCTAATTAAAATAAAACTAATATAAAAATGGACTATTAAATCTATATTTAGGGACAATAAATATATATAAAATATACTCACCAAATACCCCCAAACCCAGATTATGCTAGTCCTCGAGCAAAATAAAAACAAAAACTAAGAAAACTAAAAATTAAAATCCCAACTAAACCTAAGTTAAGCAACTTCCTAGGGTTTTGTTTCTTGAGGGTTTACCAGCTATGATACCTACAAACATATTTCTACAAACACCAATTAGATCAAAATGCAACTCAAGATGCGAATAAAGACAAATGCATGCTAATACTACTGAATAAAGACTAAAATTATGTCACTTATTTCAATACATCACTAGTTTGATGAAAAGCCCAAACTCAAGACGCTCTAGCTTCAAAAACACTGTCATCAATTATAATAGATGTAATTCGCATCTACTTTAATTCTCACAAGATGTCATTCATATTTCACACAAAACCTACGCAAATACACTCATCAAGCATATGCGAATGAAGTTTATGCACAAGAAATTTCAAATTATTATCGCATATGAATATATAATATAGAAAAATGCTTGAATTTTATGCAAAGGATCTCATGAACGGAATCAGATATTAAGAACAAGATAGAGCACATGTTTCCTTTACTCTTAACCCAGCATTCTCAAAAGATAAATTAGGACTTTAATTTGGTTGTAATGGGGCCATGGGGTGAAGGCTAATAAGAATGGGAAAAAGGTAAGCAACAAAACCTGGGACCATATCGAGAAATTCTTCTAAAAATCTTCAATACTCGGTTGATTTTTTTTTTTCAAACTTTGTCTTCATTTAATTTGCATCCAGGCTTCTTGAAACTTTCACGAACATACTCTTTTTTCCTTTTTTTTTTTCAATTCAATTTTTTTTCAATTTTTTTTTTTGAAATGAGATGAGAAATTTATACATCAATTACATAATTTCCAACACCTCTCATACCTTGCTAACATATGGATTCTATCTTTTGCCTTGCATGTACAATTCATAATCCACCCTTTTTTCAACTCGCATGTCTTCGAACCATCTTCATCACTTCCTCAATATAATCCCAAGCTATAAGGTATAACTAAATATTAAGGCTTATTGGATTTTTAGTTAATGTGGGTGATGAAAGAAAAAGGCTTATAGTGTTTGGCTACAAAATTGACAATGGAGCACACACACAAGGTAGGAAATATTTAAGGTCATTTTAAGTGAGTTTAAGCACACATCGCCTATGTCACTTCTAATGGTTCAGCAAAATCAAAAGTAATTCCACATGTGATATCTTTTTATGATGAATGTTCTTTAATATCCAATGCATAACCTATTGAGATCAATTTCTAATTCTAAGAACCTGATAAGTGTTTAGGAGTAGAAACAAACAAACCCTCTAATATATACGTTATTTGGCTTAGTAAACTCACAACGGTAGTCTCCACTATTAATCATGACAATCCAACTAAGCATCCTATCCACCATCACATCAAGAGCATGTCATAATTTTATTAAAATGCAATGCAATACTCTAAGTGGCAAGAAGTTAGTCTAAACTCAGTGATTAAAGCATACACTTACGTCTCTAAAGGCAAACCTAAGAACATTTCGAACTTGGTTATTTTGCAGAAGACTGACTCAAAAAAGAATAAGACTTTTTTTTCTTTTTCTTTTTTGAAAATTTAATTTCCTCACCCCCAAGCCAATTATAAACATTGTCCTCAATATTTCCTGAACATAATAACGATAAATGCACATACACATAACAAAAGATACATGAAATAAGAGACAAAGCCAAATAATAAATGAGAGATTACACCTGATTGATCCTGCAATACCGTCTAACGAAAATAATATGAAATCAAGAACACACGTTAGAGAAGCATGAGTACTCGAAGAAGAAAGAAAATAATAATAATAATAATAATAATAATAATAATAATAATAATAATAATAATAATAATAATAATAATAATAATAATAATAATCTAGACAAACCGAAAAGAAAAGAAGAAAAAAAAATATAAATAAAAGACACTAAAGTCAACGGAAAAAATAAAAAAACAAAAAAAAACACTAAACTAACAGACCCAAAACACAAAACACAAAAAAAAACCTAAACTAAACACTAAGTCAATCCTGATAAACAGGATCCTCTAACAAAGTTTCCTCCACTTCTCGACTCCTCAACTCTAAGAATGGTTTCAACCTTTGATCATTGACTTTAAAAACATCACCATTCTCAGGATTCTTTATTTCAATAGCTCCATGAGGAAAAACAGTGTGAACAATGAATGGACCTGACCACTTAGATCGCAACTTTCTAGAAAATAGATGCAAACGAGAATTGTATAACAAGACCTTTTGACCGGGGTATAAAGGATTTCCTAAGAATATTCCTATCATGAAAAACTTTCATTAGGTCCTTGTGCCGTTTAGCACTTTCATAAGCATCATTCCTAATTTCCTCAAACTCATTGAATTGTAACTTCTTAAGAGTGCCTGCTTTGTCAGAATCAAAATTCAATTTCTTAATGGCCCAATAAGCTCTAGGCTCTAACTCTACAGGTAAATGGCATGCCTTGCCATAAACAAGTCGATAAAGAGACATTCCAATAGGGATTTTGAAAGCAGTACGGTAAGCCCACAATGCATCAAAAAGTTTTAAAGACCAATCTTTTCTTGTTGGGTTAACCATTTTTTGAAGAATATTTTTAATCTCCCTATTAGAAATCTCAAATTGTCCACTTGTTTGAGGATAGCAGGGTGTGACAGCTTTATATGTAATGTCATATTTTGTCATTAACTTCTCAAAAGGCCTATTACAAAAGTGTTTTCCTCCATCACTAATGATTGCACGACCTTATGATCATTAGTTCTACAGGAAGTTGCCTCTACCCATTTGGACACATAGTCTACAGCAACAAGGACGTATAAATTGCCAAAATAATTAGGAAATGGACCCATAAAATCAATACCCCACATATCAAATAATTCAACAATAAGAATAGGATGTAAAGACATCATATTCCTACGTGTAATACTCCATAATTTCTGACATTTCTCACAGGAACTACAATATGCATGTGTGTCTTTGAATAAATTAGGCCAATAGAAACCACATTGTAGAATTTTTGAAGCGGTTTTATTTGGACTAAAGTGACCTCCACACGCATGATCATGACAAAAAGACATAATATCTCTCTGCTCACTCTTAGAAACACATCTCCTAATAATCTAGTTAGGACAATATTTAAACAAGTATGGGTCATCCTAAAAGAAATACTTAACCCTGGATAAAAATTTAACACAATCTTGTTTAGTCCAATGTGTAGGCATTTGACCAATAACAAGATAGTTAACAATATCATCATACCAATGTGGCTGGGAGACAACCATAAGCTGCTCATTAGGAAAAAATTCACTAATAGGCATGGATTCATTTATGGAATTAACAATTAACCTTGACAAATGGTCAGCTACAACATTCTCAGAACCCTTCTTATCCCTAATCTCAAGGTTGAACTCCTGTAACAACAAAATCCATCTAATGAGACGAGGTTTGGCATCTTTCTTAGACAAGAGATATTTCAATGCAGCATGATTTGAATAAACTACCACCTTAGACCTAATCAAGTAAGACCTAAACTTATCTAGTGCAAAAACTACTGCCAACAACTCTTTTTCCGTGGTGGAATAATTGAGTTGTGCATCATTGAGGGTCTTCCTAGCATAATAAATCACATGAGGGAGTCTATCAATGCGCTGCCCCAAAACAACCTCTATGGCATAATCGGAGGCATCACACATAATCTCAAATGGAACACTTCAATCAGGTGGTCTTATGATGGGTGCAGAAATCAACAAGGTCTTAAGCTTGTCAAAAGCTTGTAGGCATTCACTATCAAAGTGAAAAGAGGCATCTTTGGCAAGTAAATGCACAAAGGCCTCGAAATCTTACTAATGTCCTTAATGAACCTACGATAAAACCCTGCATGACCTAGAAAAGATCTAATTTCTTTCACTGTTCTAGGAGGTGGAAGACTAGAAATCAAATCAACTTTCGCCTTATCTACTTCAATTCCCTCATGTGAGACAACATGCCCTAGAAATATCCCTTTCCTAACCATAAAATGACACTTTTCCCAATTAAGCACAAGATTTTTTTCTTTACACCTCATTAACACTAAAGTTAAGTGGTGTAGATACTCATCAAAACTAGATCCAAAACTAGATCCAAACACCAAAAAAACATCCATGAACACCTCTAAGAAACACTCTACCATGTCATAAAATATGCTTATCATACACCGTTGAAATGTAGTAGGTGCATTGCAAAACCCAAAAGGCATGCGACGGTAGGCAAAGGTACCAAAAGGACAAGTGAATGTTGTCTTCTCTTGGTCCTCAGGTGCTATAGGGATCTGGTTATAACCGGAATAACCATCAAGAAAACAATAAAATGCATGACCGGCTAACCTTTCTAACATCTGATCTATGAAGGGAAGAGGAAAATGATATTTCCTAGTGGAAACATTCAAGTTACGATAGTCAATGCAAACACGCCACCCAGTTTGCATTCGGGTGGGGGCTAACTCATTATTATTATTCTTGACTACCGTAATGCCATACTTTTTAGGCCCAACCTGAACAGGACTCACCCATGCACTATCAGAGATAAAGTAAATGACACCCACATCTAAGAGCTTAATCGCTTCAGCTCTCACAACCTCTTTCATATTAGGGTTTAGTCTCCTTTGGGACTCACCGGAGGGTTTGACATTTTCTTCTAAATTAATCATATGCATGCACACTGATGGACTAATACCCTTAATGTCAGCTATTGTCCAACCTATGGCTTCTTTATGCTCCCTAAGTACACTAATGAGCTTAACTTCTTGTTCTTTTTCTAAATCAGATGCTATGATAACAAGCAAGATCTTAGAATTCCCTAAAAACACATACTTCAATATATCAGTAAGAGGTTTCAGTTCCAACTTCGGTGGTTTCTCTACAGATTGGGAGAGGTATGGACTCAGAAGGTGGAAGAGGTTCTATTTTGGCTTTCTATTTGTCAGTATTCATCAATGGGGCAGATTCTAACAAAGAATTCACCTCACTAACTACACTGTCATCATCAAAATCCATGCCAAAATGAGCTAGACATCTCTCTAAAGAATCATCATAGGATGAATGCCTAAAGGAATCATGGATAACACTATCAATAAAATTAACCTCACATAAATCATCATGATTTGGAGGTTGTTGACACACATTGAACACATTGAGTTCTACAGTCATGTTCCCAAAGGAAAGTTTCATGACTCTATTGCGACAATTAATTATCGCGTTAGAAGTGGCCAAGAAGGGTCGCCCTAAAATCACAGGAATCTGAGCACTAACATCCTCTACGGGCTGAGTGTCTATGTCAATAAAGTCCACAGAAAAGTAGAACTTGTCAACCTTGATCAAAACATTCTCTATGGTACCCCTAGGAATTTTGAGAGATCTATCAGCTAGCTGAAGTCTCACAGGGTGGGTCTAAGATCTCCTAACCCTAATTGCACATACACAGAATATGGCAATAAATTAACACTCGTACCAAAGTCAAGTAAGGCCCTATCAATCACATGGTCACCTATAACACAAGAAATGGTAGATTATCCAGGATCCTTATACTTGACAGGAGTTTTCATTTGGATTATGGAACTAACCTGCTTAGTCAAACATGTTGTTATATGAACATTGGTTTTTCTTTTCACTGTACATAGATCTTTTAAGAATTTAGCATAAGCATTGAAAATACAAACACGGTTAAATGCTCAAGGCTAACCTAGAGGGGGGGAGGGGGGAGGGGGGAGGGGGGATGGGGGATAGGTTATGCACCCTATTCGACTCACTTAGAAACAAACAAAAGTTTATCCCTCTAGATTGCTTGTATCACAATATATATATCAATTAAAGACACTTAATCAATATATAAAACAAGCAAAGTGTGATACAAACAAGTAATCATAACACATACACAATTTATATTATAGAAAGGAAGTGAACTTACATATAAAGTTCTATCCATAGTATTTAAATAACAAATACAAATATAAGAGAGATAGGGATAGAGAAACGTTGACACAAGATATAACGTGGTAAACCTCCGAAGAGGAAACATCCACGGGTTAGCAACCACTGACAAACAAAATCCACTAGTAGATAAGACAACTACAATCTCTCAAGTGACCCCTTCACCTAGAAACTACCCTCCTATCCTACTCATGAAGATGTCGCCCTCTTGCTCAACAATCCGAGACCTCACACCTCTTGTCAAGACTTATTCGCTTACCCTTCTGGATCCTCACGACCCTAGGCAAGACTTCCTTGTTTGACAATCCGAGGTCTCCCACCTCTTGCCAAGACTTCCTTGCTCAACAACATAGGTCTCACACCTATTGTCAAGACTTCCTTCTCACAAGGCATCTAGGTGATCATGAATGCAAAACGCAAACAAGCACGCAACATAGAACAAGATGATCAACAAATTCTATGGAAAATACTAGACATGAGCATGAATGCAAAAAAAAAAATGTAGTCTAGTCAATAATGCATGTTTAATCCATCTAGATCATGTAAGATATGTTCAACATTAATTAGAACCTAGATACATACATAGATCTAAAACTTGAATCACAAGATATGTTCAATTAACACATAATCAAGTTTAAATCTCATATACCAAAAACATGCTAAAATCATGTGACAAAGTCATTTAGATTAAAGCAAGAGTTCTAGAGCATATTTCCTATTCATAGATTCAACAAAGCACATGAATAGCTCAAAAGAACACAAGCACATGTACTATAGTAAGATTTCGGCCAAAGAGAGCCTAATACATGTGAAGAACTATTTTCTAAAAAATAAATCAATTAAAGATCATCAAATAGTCCTAGAATCAAAGCTAACACAATACAATCCCAAACATGTGAAAACATAGGCAAAATCAAAACCTAACTCAACATGTAAGATTTCAATTGAAACTCAATCTAGCTTTAAATGAGTTTAAAACTCAAATCAAAACAATCACAAGACACACACACACACACACACACACACACACACACACACACATATATATATATTAAAGAAGAAAACCCAAGGCAATTGACCATGTTTTAAAAGAAAAATTTGAGAGTAAATCAACACCTTAGTTGATTTGGCGTAGTCCCGTTTTTATGAGGTTAGACTCTAAAAACAACAATAAAACTAACTCAAACCATTAGAGAAAAGATGGAGGATGAATAGAAAAACACTCTCAACTTTGAATCACTCAAATCGGAGTTCAAATGAAGAAGTTATGGTGTTTGGAAGATGAGAAAATTTGTTAGAAAATTCGTTAGAAAATTCTACACTCAAATTTTGAATATCTTCTTAGAATGAAATATGAGAGGGAATGGATATATAAAGGAGAGGGAAAAGGGACATGTGAAGTGGCCAAAAGGGACAAGAAGCAACCAAGATTACTTGCTGCTCGAGATGGCACGTGGGCATCTCGGGACAGCAAGCCTTCTTGCCCGAGATGCTCACGGGCCATCTCGGGAAGAAGAGCTTGAAGCTGTCTTCTTTTCCTTCGACCTCCCTTCACGTTCTTCGACCGTTCTCCGACCTTCGAACTTGGAATTCGAATATGTTTACGGATTAGGAACTGTAACTTTCTCATGGACATGCACATGGACATATAAGATACTTAACCCAGAAAATAATAATTAGACTCGATATACGAAGACGAAGATAATGTAAGCAACATGAGTTGAAAGTGTAATATCTGTTGACTTAGAACTTGAAATCAATAGTATGAGTAACCGAAATGACCGGAACTCAATCAAGAATGATTTAAGACTAAAATCAAGTTCAATATCCATGTTATACAAACATATACACATACAAACACAATTCACATTAGAATGCAAACTACATAGAGATAGTCTCTAATCATGCATTTTTCCAAAGCATGTTATTTTTCATACCAATGCATGAGCATTCATCTTCAAGTGTGTGGATGTGTTGTAAATGGGCACAACAATGCAGGGACACATATGAATGAATTATATGTGTGTGCCTAAGCCTTGTAAGAGAAAGATAAGGTCTTAGTATACCTTTGTAGAACCATATTGCATCATTTCTCTTTGAAGACTTTGAACTTACTTTGACTAGTTGTTCCTTCTTCTTTGAAGCTTGAATCATCATAAATCTAAACAACTAAATCATTATAAGTAAACATCATTTTGATATGGAATTAATGCCAACACAATCTAAAACCTAACAAACAGGCATTTGTTGAATAGCATCATGAAATGGGATGTTTATGCGAACTTGCTTAAACACCTCTAAAACATCTCTATATGGTGTGCCTTTCTTTAATAGAGCAAGTCTCTGTGGGAAAGGGACCCTAGGGACATAAGGCACAATAGGCAAATCTGGCTCTAATGACTCTCTAGAAGTGGGTTTCTCAACTATTTTCTCCTCACTAGGCTCACGATCTAATTTAGACCTCTCAACATTTTTCCTCTCCTTAAGTACATTCACATGATTGTCTATTTTTCAACTAGACCTAAGGGTGGTAATGGATTTGGCTTCCTCATGACTTCTCTAAAAAATGGATCATATCTCAAGCTGACCTTTAGGGTTAGGAACTGGCTGACTAGGTAACTTACCTTTCTCTCTCTCCCCTATGAAAGTTGCTAACTGACCCACTTGAGTTTCCAGTTTCAGAACAGACTGCTGGGTTATTTGTATAAATTATTGTAAAGTGTCCTCTAAGGAAGATTTCCTTTGAGGAAAAACAAAAAGGGGAGTGGACTGAAAATCTGAAGGATATGATGGATTATGAGCAACAAATTGTTGCCCTCCATGATTCGTTAGAGGTTGGTTTTGCCCCCAAGAGAAGTTTGGGTGATTCCTCCAATTAGGGTTATAGGTGGTAGAAAATGGGCTATCAGATGATCTCCCGTAAGAATTCAGGGCATTTTCTTGATCAACATAGCTCTCTGGACATGTGGGGGATGGGTTGACACACGAAGAACACCCCTCATTCCTAGCACTCATTGCATAATTCATAGTTTGACTCAAAGCTAAGGCTTCTACCTTTCTAGTAAGATTTCCTAAGGCACTTTTGACATCTACATCATCTCTCACCACATACAACCCCCCCTTTCTTAGGCTTCTCTCTCTCATTGGAAAAATCCCATTGCTGAGAATTTTCAGACAAAGTTTCAAGGAATTGCCAAGCATCAACACTATTCAAGTTCAAGAATGCCCCACTATTCATCGACTTAATCATACGATGGTTAGACATGGTCAGTCCGTTATAAAAATACTGCACGAGTCTCCACAGTTCAAAACCATGGTGTTGACACCTTAAAAGTAAGTCTTTAAATCTCTCCCATCACACATAAAATTGCTCACCCTCAGTTTGCCTAAAATCTGAAATTTCTCTCCTAAAGGCATTTGTTTTTGACATTGGGAAAAATTTAGACAAAAACTTACTAATTAATTGGTCTTAACTAATGATTGAATTAGGAGGAAGTGAATTTAACCATGCTTTAGCCTTATCTTTTAAAGAGAATGGAAACAGACGAAGCCTAACAGACTCATCTGAGAAATTTTGGAACCTAAAGGTTGAATATATGTCTAAGAATTCCTTGACATGCATGTAAGGGTCCTCTCTATCTAGTCCATGGAATGATGGAATGAGCTGTATAACACTGGGTTTAAGCTCAAAGTGTGTCGCCCTAGTCTGGGGCAACATAATGCAAGAAGGGTGATTAGGTGTGACAGGTAAAAAGTGCACCTTAAGAGGTCTTTCATCGGGTGCTACAGGTTCCTCTACTTGATTTTTGTCATTATTTCCATCATTTCAACCTTATTAAATACAGAGTTGTTAATCCTAATCAAACGATTATGTGAATCCCGACCCCAAACACGCATATACTGTCACAGATCCTAGCCACAAATCTCAAGATCACTAAGGTCATTATTTTTTTTTCAAGCAAAAGAATTAAAAAGACACTAAATAAATAACAATCAAAGAAATAAAGCAAAATAAATAAGCTAATAATATATATTAAAAATTAATCTTTTGTAAATTCTTTATACCAATTGACTTAATGTATAAAACCAAAATATTACATGTATGATGTATCCAATATTTGAAAAACATATAGTTAAGGTTCTTAATTTAAACATTAAAACACAGAGCCCGATTAATAAAATCAATCGTAACTATCCAAAATACTTGATATTAAGGGTGAAACAATTTAATAAATATCAATCAATGAAAATCAAGAATTATAAACGTTAAAACCGATTTAGGAATTATAATGAATAGCAAAACAATTGCAATATCAAATAGGTTTCATCCTACACCTCATAAAATAAATTAAAAACATATGTTGACTTTAAGAACAAAGATTGAATTAAAACTCGGCATGAGGACAAGATTGTGATTGTGAGTTCGGTACATATTTGAGCCGAATCAGCACTAACTTCTGCACCCAAAATCTCTACGTTCTCTCCTAATCTGCACACACACCGTTCTCTTTATGTCTTCCTTGTTCACGCACCAGAGCTGCTCCACAAAAATACCCTTTTCTTCTTCGCCACTTCACTGCCGCGCCACAATCAGCTCCCAAATATCTCTGTTTCTTTTTCCAAAACAAACGCACCCCTTGCTTTTTCTCTTCTTTAGTTGCTGCGCTCCCTACTTCTCTTCACTTTTTTTTGCTTTTAAATTTGTCTCCTATGGTCCCCTTTCTTGACCTAGCTGTTTATTATTTATTTCTTATTTGTGGCGTGGACCACGCTTTCACACGAGCACACTCTTATCAAACCTTCTTGATTTTTTTTTTTTTTAATTTGTACTTGAATCAGCTTGACTTTGACTTGAATAAGAACTTAATCTTTTGGAATTGGATTATGGGCCTTCGAATTGGGCTTGATTTGGACAAGCTTTTAGGTATGAAATTCTACTTTTGATCCAAGACAATTAATCATGATAAATACTCCAATTAACTTCAATTTCAATTCCGATTGCTTTTTATTCCTATTTCACCAAAACGAATCTAATTAAAATAAAACTAATATAAAATTGGATTATTAAATCTATATTTAGGGATAGTAAATATATATACAATATACTCATCAATACTCGACAGTAAGAGTGTAATAATATATTTGACAATCTTTTTATATTAATAAAAGTGATTTCTAGTTTAACAAATCTTATAACATTTATATTTAATTATTATAATTGTCAAAAGTATATAATTATAAGGTCAAAGACTATGAGAAAAGAAGAATTATTCGCACATCTAGATATGTATGAGGTAGACACAATTTTTTAGTTAGTCTTGAATAATATTCACAATTTAAGATAAAGGTTGTACGCATTTATCTTGTTAAAGTTATAGATTCTTTTGCTAGCATTTGAATGAGATCAAATGTGTTATGATGAGTCTAAAATCATCAAAGTGTGGTGTCTTTAGGCAAAGAAATCTAGTGCTCTAGGTGCATTGAATAGGATCACAATGAGATACTTTATCCAGAACCGTCAATGGATAAAAGTTTTCACTTGAAGTCAATCGAAGAATCTATCTCAATCCTGAGATAAATGATGGACTAGTGTTATCATTTGAGCTATCAATGAGTACGATTATATGATATAGTCTATTCTCGATAGTTTGGTGGTATTCATTTGTTAATCGATAGAGGACTTCATCTATAGATATGGACATCGTGGCTCTATTTATTAAATGAGAGTAGAATATCATCATATGGATGTTTTGAGGTATTTGATATTAAATCTTAACGTTAAGTTTTCAATAATGTCTATTGAAATATGGCTTCTGAACAAGTCAAAATATCCAAGTTCAAAATGTAGTCATATGAGTGAATATGGTAACTTGGAGAGCTATTGGCGGTCTATGAGCTCTTGACGATTACTGATATTCTTCATGATGATACACTTTATCCATTAAGATTGTCTAGGGTATGAATGAACAATATTAACTTATTCTATCTTTATTTAAGAGTTCAATTTTAGTTCTTTAGTGGAATGAACTAAAATTAATAGATCGTACATAAGTGAATCATTTATTGATTGTGATTATGTTATGTCTATTGGAACTTAAATTTAGATAGCCTGCCAAGATCCCCAATCCACACAAACTTGCATGGATCACATGATATATTATATCGGACCAATTTATGGGTCAATCTATAATTGTATTAAGGCATGTGCACTTGTTTCTTTTAGTAAGAATGGGTCTAGTTCACATGTGGACTTTTTATTTAAGTACAATGGATTTAATAAAATAGGAAAAACAATATTTGGCTCATATATATTGGCTTGGGCGGCTAAGCCTATTTATAATAGCTTATTATATTGTTTTTTATTTTATTATTTAATTAAATGGAAATTAATTAATTATTTAATTAAAAGTCAAAATCTTTTTCCTAGTAGGAATAGGTCTCCTATTGTCATATTATTGTTGGTAATATGATAAGTATCAAATACTATATTTGATAAGTAGATAAATAAAATGAATTTATTTATCTAGTCAAATTATGAAGTATTTGATTTCTATTAAAACTCTAGTTGACAATTGGTCAAATTAGGAAGTTTTAATTTAGTCACACTTTAATTCAATAATTAGTTATTGAATAAATACACTATTTGAGTTGGATTAAGAGTTATGGTGTAGAAAAGAATTCTTTTTTAAAAAGGATTCTTTGCCACCAAGCAAATCCACCTAAGGAAAACATTCTTGCCCACCAAGTAAATCATTCTTAGGAGGGAATTAGATCTCCTAAACTAAAGACAAGAGGAATTCGGCCAACCCTAAATAAATTAGGGCAAGGAACTCGACCACTACATATATGGGATGTAGAATTCGGCCAAGCCTAATTTTAGAGAGAAAAATTTCGGCCACTTCCTTTTCTTGGAGAGAAATTTCGGCCAAACCCTAATCTAAGGGAGAGAAATTTCGGCCAAGAGAGAATTTTGAGTGTAGAGAGTCCGGATCTTGCTCTAGATAAATTCTTCCAACTCTAAAGATTGGTGTGTGAAAATTCGGCAAAGAGGAAAAGGAAGAAAGAACGTTTTGTATTCGATAGTGCTCTAGTAACCTTTACATTAAAAGGTTTTGTGTACAACATCGAATCTAGCGAGTTTCAATCAAATTGATTGGTAATTCACAAGTGACCTAACGTTCTTTGTTTTTCTTCTTAGAGGATTATTGTGACTAACAAAGAAAAATATTTTGTTTATTTCCATCCTCAGGTATACAATTTAAAGATAGGGAGCTCACACTCTTAGGTGATTCACGTTCGTGATTGGATTGGAAGATCTTACGGATTCAATTTGGCGCTAGTTCAATCGTCACGAGAAAAAAGGTACGATACTTTTAATATATATAAATTAATCTAGGGTTAAGGTTCTTTCTATTAAAGGGACAATTTTTAAATATATCAAACCCTCATTCTACGTTTCCGCCTCATTTTTGAACCGATTTTTCCTTACAAAAGGTGGTCGAACGAGTCCACGTCGAATAAGTTAATGATGATAAGGACTGTTGACTTACGTGAATGTTGATGATAGAAAATTGTGAGAGGCTAGTCCCACCATTTCTAATTTTTATGTGAGTGGGAGCTGATGGCATTAACATTGAGGGCTTTCTTTTCTTCATGGGTGGAGAGCCCGAATTGTCTTTGATCTCTCCTATTTAAAGCAAGAGAAGTGATTGTTTAATGGGTTGATCCCTGATTCCATTGATTTCGATCTGAGATCGTAGGATGAGATATTTGATTTTATTCTACAATCTTAGGAATTTTATTCTTGTTTAAATTGAATTAGTTGAGTAGACTTGTGCAACATTTTTGACTTGGTCACAAATGACTTTGTCAAATCTGATGAGTGGATTAGGCCCTTATAATAGATTTGGCACAGAAATATAATTTCGTATTTAGGCCTGTAAAATTGGGCTTCAGCATTTAGGCTATGCTATTTTTGGCTACCACAGTTAACCCCTACTCTCTAAATTGAAGCTTTCAATTCAAAGAGTAAGTTTTTATCGTTCAAAAGTGGAGATTCTTTATGTTGATCATCTTTTCGTTGTTTGTAATAGACCTTCCGACTTCAAATATTTTTGGGGGAGGAGATTGCCACGTTTGTCGAAGAAGATCAAAGATTTGAGTAGCTCGCACTCGAAACCGATTAAAAAAAAGATTTGCAAAAATTGTCAGAGTCAGCCTGGAAGAAGACTCAAGACGAGAGCCCTAATAAACTAGAAGATGTTAAATTATGAAATATTGAGTGATACTTCTTTGTTATAGCTATTTTCTTGCCTTTGTATAACCAACAAACTTGTTATTAGACATGAGTAAATATGTGGTTTTGATCAAATGATTAGTAAGTTGGCATAAAGTTAATATAATGATAATAGCAAATTGCTTGTACTGCTTGATATGTATCTCGATATGGAACATTAAATTTATCATGCTATTACACGTCACAATGCAACATCGTGTAGTGCGTCTTGGATCATTTAGATTCAAAATTTACTGTTCAGCATAGTTACAGCTTGGCTTACGATTGTTGAACTCTAATACTTGTCGTTCGACGTAGAGTGAAATTTGTAGAACGAAAAAATATTCATGGGATCCTAACTTGAAAGTTAGCGATCCAACTTGGTAGAGCGCTTCATTGAGCAAAATTTAAGCTCGATAGAGAATAAAATTTAAGCTCGACATAGAGTGATACTTGGAGAGCTCGTCATTGAACAAAATTTGAGCTCGACATGTAGCGACATTTGGCCTCGACAATGACTCAAACTTGGAAATCTTATTGAGCGAAAATTGAGCTCAACATGGAGCGAAATTTGGGCTCGACATGGAGCAAGACTTGGGCTCGACAATGTGCGAAACTTAGGGAGCTCGTCATTGAGCAAAATTTGAGCTCGACATGGAGCAATACTTGGAGAGCTTATCATTGAGCGAAACTTAAGCTTGACATAGAGCGAAATTTGGGCTCTACATGGAGTGAGACTTGGAGGGCTCGACATAGAGCAATACTTGGACAGCTCATCATTGAGTGAAATTTGAGCTCGATATGGAGTAAAATTTGGGCTCGACATGGAGCGTCATTTTGGCTCGACAAGGATAGATATTTGAAGATCTCGTAATGGATCAAAATTTAGGCTTGACATGGAGCAAAATCTAGTCTTGACATGGAGCATGAAATGTAGCTCGACATGGAGCGATAACATAATGAATTTTAGCTCAACTCGATAGAGAGCCATTACATAGAGAATTTTGACTCGACTCGACGGAGAACTACCACATGACAAATTTTAGCCCGACTTGATGGAGAGCTATTACATAGCGATTTTAGGCTCGACTCGATGGAGAGCCATTATAAAATGAATTTCGGCTCGACTTGGTGCATGAAATGTAGCTCGATAAAGAGCGATTATATGGTGAATTTTGGCTTGACTCGATAGAGATCCATTATATAGCAAATTTTGACTTGACTTAGAGCACAAAATGTAGCTCGACAAAGAGCAATTACATGGTGAATTTTGGCTCAAATCGATGGGGGAGCCATTACATGGTGAATTTCGGCTCGACTCGACAGAAAGCCATTACATGGCGAATTTCGGCTCAACTCAATGGAGAGCCATTACATAGAGAATTTCGACTTGACACGACGAAGAGCAATTACATGGTGAATTTTGGCTAGACTCAACGAAAAACCATTATATAGTGAATTTCGGCTTAACTTGGAGCACAAAATGTAGCTCGATAGAAAGCGATTACATGACGAATTTTGGCTTGACTAGACAGAGAGCCATTATATAACAATTTTTGGCTTGACTTGGAGCATGAAATGTAGCTCGACAGAGCAATTATATGGAAAAGTTTGGATCAACTCGATAGAGAGTCATTACATGACGAATTCTCAACTCGACAGAGAGCCATTACATGACGAATATCGGCTCGACTCTACAGAGAGCCATTATATAAAGAATTTTGGCTCGACTTGACGGAGAGATGTTACATGAAGAATTTCGGCTAGACTCGACAGAGAGTCATTACATGGAGAATTTCGGCTTGACTTGACAAAGAGTCATTACATGACGGATTTTGGCGAAGCTTAGAGTACGAATTGTAGCCTAACGAAGAGTCTTCACATGGAGAATTTCAGCTCGACTTGGAGTACGAATTGTAGCTCGACAAAGAGCCATCACATGGAGAATTTCGGCTCATCTTGGAGTGTAGAATTCTCAAGGCTTGCATATCGCTCGACTAAGAGTGTAGAATTATCAATTCTTGCATTTAGCTCGACTTGAGTGTAGAATTATCAATTCTTGCATGTCGTTCGACTTGGAGCAAAGTATTTATAAATTCAAGACTTCATAGCTTGACAAAGCAATCAAGTCTTAGCTCGATATTGAGAGTGATATAAATTAAATAACCCATCATGTCATAGCTCGATATAAAGCATGATAATCATTTCCAGGGATTGTTACTCAACACAAAGTCATGCAGCGAAATGATTTTGTATTGTGATATAGCTCAGCATGGAGTTTTTTTTTAAAGAAAAAATTTATTACTTGTCGCCTGGTATAGGGTGATAGATCTTGACTAGGTCTAAAGAAATTGTAGCTTAATATAGGGAGTTGTTGTAGCTCGTCGTAGAGCATTTTTTTTCGCTTTGTAGAGCACTGTACTTTCAGCTCTGTGGAGTGCTTTGTGTAATTCATCGTAGAGCATTTTAGGATCGTAACGATCTAATTCATAGTAAACTCGATGTTAGCTCGATGTAGAATGTATAGCTCTATTGTAGAGCGATATCGTGATTCAAATTTGTACATGTGGCTTGAGACAAAAAACCAATCAAATATGTTGTAGCTTGACATAGAGCATTTAAAACTGAAATCTGATATCACAGTTTATCATTCATAGCAAAGAATATTACTCGACATGCATCAAACAATAAAAATATTAACTAAAATCAAAGACCTAACTAATTTTTCACAACTTTAATAACGTGGCAACAAATTCCAATCCTGCTAACCTTTCTAAATATTCACGATTCGACAATTCACGAAGTACATTTCTTTTTTTTTTTTACCTTTTTTTCTGACGTAGATTATTCGGATGTTGTAATTTGTTCATTAGTGAACATTTGGAAATATGATATCTATCTTGTCCTTGCATCCGAGTGGATCAATTGTCTTGACTATGTGTTCCAATAGGGGTCGACGGATTTGCTAGGACATTGATCGTTTCTGTTGCTCACATTGGTTCGACATGATTGTACTCGAGATCCATTGGCAAGGATGTTTGAGCCATTTAGTTTGGCTTATAGTCCTGGAAATTCATTAGTTTTGTATAGTAATTGTCTGGGCACCATAGTGGGTGCCAAACTATAGTGCCTAAAAATCTACAATTGAATTTTTGTATGTTGGTGGACACTGAAATTGGTAGAACTGACAAAAAAAATAGTTCGAGCATTCTGAGATCCTATAAAGATAAAAAGGTAGAGCAGAGCGACAAGGAGATGTCCTGTTGAGGATTCTCCAATGCTCAATTTAGTCGATTTATCAACAAGTAAAATAATTTCAAATGAACAATTAAACTAAATAAATCTAAATCAAACCATAGATAAAATTGATCGAGCTTTGGGTGGTGTTGTTTGGATAACCTTATTTTCACTTAGGCTGAGCGTTGAGTCTAACAAATTAAATTGCTAGGAGGAGATAAGGCAAGACCGTTGTTGATCCGCTTAGAAGAAGTGAATTATAATTGTTGAACATGACCTAGAGCGTGGAGTTGAAATGTTGGCAATTGTTCTGATAGACGTAGATGTCGTCCTAGTCGAATGGTCTTGAACAACAAAGGTGTCGGTCGAATGATCTGTTGAAGTATTGGATGCGAGGAATCAAAGTGGTGTTAGGGGTGAATTGCATTAATTACGCCTTTTTCTACATGTGTTAGGGGAGATCCATTTGTTCCAAGATGGGTGAAGGTGGTCGAACGAGTCCATGTCGAATAAGTGGATGATGATATGGACTGTTGACTTACGTGAAAGTTGATAATAGAAAATTGTGAGAGGCTGGTCCTACCATTTCTAATTTTTATGTGAGTAGGAGCTAGTGGCGTTGACTTTGAGGGCTTTCTTTTCTTCATGGGTAGAAAGTCCCAATTATCTTTAATCTCTCCTATTTATAGCCGGAGAAGTGATTGTTTAACGGGTTGATCCTAGATTCCATCGATTTCGGCCTGAGATCGTGGGATGAGATATTTAATTTTATCCTACGATCTTGAGAATTTTATTCATGTTAGTTTAAACTGAATCAGTTGAGCAGACTTGTGCAACATTTTTGATCTGGTCACGGATGACTTTATAAAATCTGATAAGTGGATTGAGCCCTTATAATGGAATTGGGCTTTACTTAACTTGACTATTTTTAATAGAAATACAGTTCCGTATTTAGGCCTATAAAATTGGGCATCAGTATTAATTAGGACTATATTAATTTTTACTACCACACTCGTAAAGTCACAATGATTATTTTAGAAGCTACGGTAATAATAAATTGTCCCCAAGTTAGTTTGATACAAGAAAGTATTTATTAATATGAATATTAGTTTTTTAACCAATTAGTTAATTTTATATTATAGTAATGAATAATGATAATATATGGCCGTAATTTTAGGTAAGGCTTAGGCAACTTAGAAAGGCAGCTTTCTTACCACCCAGTCGGATTGTTTTTTCAAGTTTAACTTGGTCACCGTCGTGACTCTCCCTAAGTTGATCAATCCTTTTCCATTTCTTTACTTCGATCGTTTCATTTGTTTTGCTTAAATTGGAAGAAATAGACACATTAAGAAAAGAGATTTTTATCCAAAAGTCCATGGAATTTGTGCATGCATGAAGAAATGAGAAACATGAGAGCAGTTGAAATATGAAAAGTTCATGGTTTGAACCAAGCAAACATTGGTATTATTTAGAAGATGAACACAAAGAAGAATATAAAGATTCTCTCGATCATTACTATTGTTAATCAAACTTAATTATAACTCACTCAAAGCACAAGAAATGGCATTTGATTCCTCAGTGCAGAAGGAACCTCTGGAACCAGTAAGCAGAGTATTTGAGATATCTCTTCAAGTTGTTTTTGAAATCGACATAAATAATTCCAAATCGAACAGTATATCCAGCATCCCATTCGAAGTCATCGAAAAACGACCATGCATAGTATCCCTTAACATTCACTCCTTCCCTGCCAAAATACCACCTTTCGTGTTACAACTGTATCGTTAAAAATAAATTTCACTTTCACTGCTGTACGGGGATGTAACTCGGATGGTAGAGCGCTTAGCATGCGAGAGGTACGGTGATCGATACCCCGCACTCCATTTTTTATTTTTAACTTTTTTTAATATAAAATCAACGTCAAATTCCAACACCTCTATATACATTTTTTTTTTCCAAAATTGACATGTGTACAAAGTTATTTTATTGTAATTTTAAATTAATTTATTGCAAATATTAATTTTTATTTACTGCAACTTAAAACGTTTTATTTTTCAAAATATTAATATTATTAAATAATAAAAATATTATTTTGCTTTCTATTTAATCAAGGTTTTTTTATATTTATTTATTTTTATAAAAGAAATAAAAGGAATTAATCGATTTTCACATATTATGTTAAAATCAAATGTTAGCTTTAACGTGAAAGAGATGAACTTGGTCACTTAAAAAAGAATGGAGGGACTTATTTGATACTTGTGAAAAATTAAAAAATGGGTTGATAGTTTATATTTGAATCTTTTTATAATATAATAGAGGGTTTTTTTTATACCACTTATGATGGCAATGATTTAAAGTGACAATTGGGTGAATAAACGCTCTATTATAAAGATTTAAAATAGTCATTAATTAATAAGAACTTACTTGATGGCTTCTAAAATACTTGATAAATGACCATGATAATATCTTATCCTCATACTATCCTTACGGGCCTCACCAATTGGCAGTGAATCATTATTTGCCTCGGCAATTCCTTCAAAACAAAAACAACACAATTCATCATTAATATCAATTGCTCTTCAGACTTCAATTCAAACAGGAATTAATTAAAGTTATCAAACATACCATTCTCAGTAATATAAATTGGAGGGTTCTTGTACTTGTCCCTCACATATAGCATAAGTTGTTTGATTCCCTTTGGGTAGATAAAAAGCCAGTTCAGGGGGGTCTGTTAAAAAAAAAAAAAACGGTGATCGTATTGTATGTATTAGCCAGAGTTATACATTCAGCTACTGAGAATTCAAGGTCAGAATGTGTATATTAAAAATACAGAAATCGGAACATAAGGATAAAAGAAAATACCGGGGTACCAATCGGAATCCCATTTTTTGATGCTGTGACAACAAAATTATATGATTGTGTTAGTATGTATATATTATAAAATAATCATATATAGAACCTTAATAATTCTCTAATACTATCCTGACTAGAGAAGAACGCTAGAGAACCAAGACTAGTTTTAGATGTAGTAGTAGTCAATTAAGGAAAAAAAAAAAAAGATGATGGTAATTACATGAGGCAGCAACTCGGCTATCTGTAGAGTAACTTTTGTTGAATTTAGGGACTGTGAGGGAATGTTGTGCATAATTTGTGGTGTAGTAATTGACGCCAAGAAAATCGAACGACCCTTTTAGCATTTCGGATTGAGCTTTTGTGAACTTTGGCAATCGATCCCCCACTAAAGTTCTCATAATCTTGGGATAATTTCCATATGTGATTGGATCAGCGAACCTGCAAAAATTGTTTATACATCTTGTAATTAAATAAATTGATACATATACATGTAATCATCAATCAATCGAAATCGAAGGGTCACTCACCATCCAAAGAGAAAATCAAGGATTCTAATGGCAGCCTCTTTGTCAGCTTCCGATTTTGGTGATTTTGGAATAAACCAATGTGTTACTATTGTGATCCCAATTTGTCCCTTCTGATAAGCCTGAACATGTTCAAATTTTTAGTAAACCACAAATTATTAACTTGACTATTCAAATCTGATACATTGTTGGACTGAACAAACGATCTTACCATCAACCCACCCACCCACATTAGGTGGTGACTGTACATTTACTTTATAGCTATTATAATTTTTCAAGTAATTTTACCCTAACCTGGTATTTTGTTCTGTAAACTTTGACGGCAGCTGCATGAGAAAGAAGCAAACTATGTGCCACAATATAAGGCTCAGTGGAAGAATCACCGGCGGTGCAATTTCCCATATAGCTAGAACATCGACCGGGGGCGAAAGTGCCGCCATTGTAGCCATTAACACTAAATGAATATGGCTCGTTCATTGTCACCCAGTGCTTCACCCGGTCGCCGAATGTTTTGAAGCAAAAATCTGCATAGTCCCGAAAATCTTTCCTGTTTCATCACCATTCACCAACAATGTATATTAATTATTAATTCAATTTGTTTGAACATTCAACACATATAGTTGTTGCTTAAAAAAAAAAACACATATAGTTGTTGTACTCGTATGATATATATATTCTTTGTTTTTTACTTACACGATTTCAGACCTCAAGAATCCACCATACTTATCTTCTAGTGCTTGTGGAAGATCCCAATGAAATAGAGTCACAAATGGTTTCATACCTGACCATATATAATATATAGTTAATTCATATGAGATAGAGGGCACGGGATATTAATATTGGATAGTTAATAAATTAATTACCATTGGCAAGAAGCTCATCGATGACATTATTGTAGAATTTGACTCCTAGTGTGTTCACTCCCCCACTAATTTTTCCTTCTAAAAAAAGGGAAAAAAAGTTAATTAATATCATATATGTATATTAATTTGAGATTTAAATAGTGGTAGTGGTTGAGTGAGATCATGATCATCTTACTGGGTAATAATCTGGACCATGAGATAGAGAATCTGAAGGAGTCTAATCCAATTCTTTTCATTATTTTTATGTCATCCTGAAACATTTCTTAGTAATTAATTAATTCAATATTTTTACGAATTAAAATATAAAAAAAATTGATCATTATAGATTATAGCTAGTTGTGAATTGTGATCAGCAATTTAGAACAAGTAAAGATATGTGTACCTTGTAGCGGTGGTAAAAGTCATCCGCTACTTCTCCATTGCTACGATCCCAGATTTTTTCTATCAAGTCCGATTATAAGATTCACTTGTCAATATCCTTATTTAATTCAAAGAAAAAGGAAAAGGAAAAAAAACTTGTAGGTTAAAGAAAACAAGTTCAATGGTTGAATCCTTGCCACAATGTTATTTATAAATTATAATAATATTAATTTAATTTAATTTAGGGACGTAACCCTATGAACGTCAGGGTATGTTAGAATAGAATTCTTTAAACATCAACACCCAATAACATTTCATTAATTGGAAAACTAATACATATTTCTAAATAGATAGAAAAACTAAAAAAAGACCATCATTTTTTTAAAATGATAATATTTTTTTTTTCTTTACAGTTTAATTTTTATTCCCTCAACACTGTATTTATTTTTTGAATAATAACTTTAAAATTAGATTAACCGTAAAATTTTAAAATAACGAATATTAAAATTCATATAATTTATAAAAATATACTTAATTTGAAGATCATTTTTTTATATTGACAAAAAAATTGAGGTGACCATCTTTGATTAATCTAACAAGCTAATTACAAGTATTATTTGGTTTTAAAAAAAACAAATATAATGAGTATTTTGATAATACACAAGGATATTTTTAAAATTTTCAAACGAAAAAAAGAATGGCTAGGGTGTGCTTGAGCCGTCCTAGCCCTTGAAGGGGTAGTCTTTGATTCCATCCAATTGGAAAAAAAAAAATTCCATTTCAAAACTTTTTTTATTCTAAATAGATATAAAACAGATTTTTTAATCATTTAAAAGCTCTACTTGATGACAACCAAATGATACAATTTTCTTAAAAGAGCTTTTTTAAATTAAAAAAGCTCTTTTAACCATTAGAGAAACTCTTTCAAACGGGCACTATGAATGACTAGGGTGTGCTTGAGCCGTCCTAACCCTTAAAGGGATAGTCTCTTATTCCATCCAATCGAAAAAAAAAAAAATTCCATGTCAATTTTTTTTAATGCAATTTGCGATACAGTAGATGGAATAGTTTTTTCGTTCTTCATGATGAATTATATAAAAGAATTTAACTTTAAGATTCTGCATATTATTTATATATGAAATCTAACTCAGTAATATTAAATTGTCAAGTGAGTTCAATATAAATGTAGTAAATATACAGGGTGCAAAAAATTTCATGAAGAAGTACACAACGAGATCGTATGAAATTAAGAATTAAAGGTAGTGGCATCGATAAACAAAAATAGTGAGCAACCTGCATGGAGCTAATTGATAAGGTTTTGGGAGAATAAAGAGAGACCTGGGTGGTTTTTAGTGAAAGTATCCCATATACTTGGACCTCTGCCATCTATAGATGCACCTCCTTCTGACTGAAATTCAAGAAAACACAACAAATATAAGTCCAATATTCATTGCCAAGTATGTTTTACGTTATTTACAACGAAATGAGATTGATCTAGCAGTGAGATTTTCACACCCATCTTAATGAGGTTGTGTGGTGGAGTCACTTCTCAACCCTCTCCTCCAAACCCTAAATTGTAATAGTTAAATAAATTCATACATATTCTTTATCTAATTAGGATGTCCTTACTTAATTCAACAAATGAGTGTCGACCCAAAATATATAGTCCTGCAAGTACGACATATCTTCTGATTAGAGTCTTGATAAGTTTTGTACATGATCTAGACTCACAGCATGACAAGTTTTGTACATATATGATCAAGTCTCACGTTCAATCTAGATTCTTAAATGGACGATCGAGACTCTATCAACGAAAATTTAGACTTTCCGCACATAAGTTATATCAGGAATTTTGCACTGAAAATTTCTATTTGTACGAGTTACAAAATGTTTGGTAATTAATTAGACAAATTAAAGTGCATATAGGTTGTATACCTGGTAAGAAGCTGAACCTGCCCCGAAAGTAAAACCTGCAGGAAAAATGGTCCGGTTGAATGGCATTGAATAAGGCTTGGGTTTAACACCATGATCAGTGTTAGCTAATAAGGCAGGCACAAAGGCTAAGATACAGAACACAAGGAGATACTGTTGAATTGCCATGCCTTATATGTTGCCTACTCCATCTTCCCCTCCAAGCTTCCCTCTATATATAATCTCCCAGTCTGTACATGCAATAGTATTTCAACTATTTCTATCAAATATTTCAAGTTGTTCTAATTAATCTTTCCACGACTTTGATGTTTGACATAGCAAACTGATCTTGCGGGCAAGCTGTTGGCAACTTGGCATTATATCATTTTCTTCTTAAAAAATAACAATTCCCAGATCCCTGTGATCGTTGACGAAGAACAACATTATAATATAAAACATTGTAACTCGGGCTTTAAATTTTAATGCATATTATTTTTTAATTTTTGAAATCTGACAGTGGATAGGTAGGAGGGCTGCCTTTATTTACCGAGATCAAATACTATGGTTTGGATATATACTTTTATAATCGGAAGAAGTTTGACTTCTAATACTGAAATATATACGTACACTATATGCCCTGCCACACTGAATCTCATGTAATACATGCTTCCAACACGTTCTTGATGCATTAGGTGATATTAATTTCTCACACATCTAATTATCTTATATCCAGCATTTTTAAGCTGACTGCCAAGTTTTTAATTAAACAAACATAGCTTAGTCTGACGGTAATGTACTTGCATTTTAATTTATTATTACGATCTTCATGACATCATTGACATGCTTGTTTAAACTTCATGGAAAGATAATTGAATGAAATTAAGTTCTCTGACTAAATAATATAAGTAGTACTTTTACCTACCATTGATAGTGAATAACAAGAAAGAAATGTCATAAAATTAATAAACCATAGACAAGACTACTCAAAATTAACTAATTAAACTAATGTTCAGTATATGGTCCCAATCGATGCATCTTATTAATTACTCTTGTTGAAGGACGACTTCAAGTATTTTAATTACCCGTGCATGGCTTACACTGACTACCGAGGGAAATCTATCTATATAAAAAAAAATGCAGAATTAATATTGATCACATGATATCTGCACTTGCATTTAGAAACACATGAGTTTAATTAGAAGTATAAGTTTAGAATTAATATTGATATCTGCACTTGAATTAAAATTGATCACATGATATCTGCACTTGAATTAATATTGATCAATTTCACGGTTTTAAATATATTGTTTGACTTGTCACTTTCTCAAGAAAAGTTTAGAAAGAAAGTGAAGCAAGTTGAGAGAAAAACTGGAACTGAAAAAGTTTATTAAAATTGATTAATCACGACTTGATAATTACATAGCTCATGATTGTCTATTTGTCGTGTATACAAGAATTTATTTACAACTTGGTATAGTAAAAATAATTGCTTCGCTGACTGTGTTTAGTCACATGTAAAATATGACGTGGGCATCTGTTATTGGTACAGATGGATTGCTTGAGATGATTTAAGTGAGAGTAGTTCATCCAACATTTTCCTGACTTTCTTAACTGTGAAAATAGCGAGAAATATCACATTTTTTTTTGATGAGTTACGATGATGTCACCATATTAATAACTTATGTTTCAAATGCACCTATTATGGTGAACTATCAAAATTGTACTTAAAACTTGTATTTGTGCTTTCATCTTTAGTTTCAGAAAGAGAAGTTTATTTCTCTCTCCAAAAAAGTAGTGTGGAAATCGATCTAAAGGGTTTGTCAGAAATATTTTTCAAATTTACAGGTAACTGATTTTTGTGATCTCCCTAATATTTTGTCTTGCTTTTGCGAGTGATTTAAGATGTATGCAACAAATGTATGCACATTTAATCTCCAAAATGTGTACTAGGTTTATTTTCTTACTTTCCGAGAATATAGATCGAGCTTGTATGTTTGTTATAAAAGCACGAGCTTGTATGTTTGTTATAAAAGCTCGAGCTTTTGTAAAAGCTCGGGGTTTTTAAAAAAAACTCAGTCTGAGCTTTTATAAAAGATGCGAGCTTTTAAAAGCTCGATCCGAGCTGTTATAAAATCTCGGAGCTGTTATATAAAAGCTTGCAGCTCTTATAAAAGCTTGGACCGAGTTTTTATATAACAGCTGCGAGCTTTTAAAAGCTCGATCCGAGGTTTTATAAAAGATACGAGTTTTTAAAAGCTCGATCCGAGCTGTTATAAAATCTCAGAGCAATTATATAAAAGCTCGTAGCACTTTTAAAAGCTCGGACGAAGCTTTTATATAACAGTTGCGAGCTTTTATAAAAGCTCGCAGCTTATATATAAACACTCAGACCGAACTTTTATATAACAGTTTCAAGCTTTTGAAAGCTCGCAGATGTTATATAAAAGCCCAGTCCGATCTCTTTTACTATACTTATCCGAGATGTTATTGTATTGGATTAAGATTTTATTTTGTTTTTATGATATTTTAGTGTATTGGCTCGAGCTTATACTTTGATTTTCCAAGTTTTTTTTGTCTGAAGGAATTTTTTTAACTCCGACATTTGTTATTATTTATGAGTTTTTTTATAACATTCATTTGGCTTTTTAATTGTTATTTGAAATTGAATTTAGATATTGCTAATAATGGTTTGTGATGTTGATTTTGACAGGAGAATGAATCGGGTGAGAATAGTCATCTCTTACAACGGTCGATGGGAGCAGTTACCTGATGGAAGTTAGAGGTTTTTAGGTGCTGATAATCAAGGAATGTATGTGTCAAAAAGTATGACTTACCAAGAGTTGGTGTCGATCGTGGAAACTGTTGTGAAGTATGATATCGACAAATACAATGCTGATCTATTGTGTATATCAATGGTTCTTGGGACTACATGTCGCACGTTTATAAGAAACGACGATGATGTTCAGTTTATGCTTGGGAAAGATAGGGTGATCTCTCAAGTATATGTCAGTCTAATTGAGAGGGTAGCAAGATGTGTCATTAGTGAAGAAATCCCTCATCGTGATAACACCCAACAATTTCGATTTTCAGACGGAAGCAACCAGTTGTTCACAGAAAGAAGTTGGAATGACGGTAGGGAAAACCTGTGTGTGGTGTCCCACCGAAAGTAGCCGACCAGGGTGAATTAGTCGAACCTCATTTCAACGATGTGTTTGGATGTCAAATTGAGATGAATGATGGGCAGTTCAATCACCATTATAATGACTTCTACAATGACATAAACAATGAGCAGAACAGTGAACCGAATGTTGGGCCGACACAACAGATGGATGATGAGGAAATTTTGCATCCGGTTAATAATGTAGCTAACAATGAGGAAGAGGAAGAGGCTGTCGAACCGGAAAGACGTGCAACACTTGTACAAAGATTTAGTTGCAGTGCAACAGATATAGCTGGGACTTCCAAGGTCAGGCCTAATTTAACTCCATTTGATTATGATAATGTCAGAACATGGGTTATTCCAGGAGCAGAATCATACTCGTTTGGTATTGGTGGAAGCAGGAACTCTGTTCAAGAAGAACCTACAAGCATGATATATAAGGGGCTATTTTTTCCTACGAAAAAGGATTTGAAGAGTCTATTTGTGCATTTTACAATGCGGTAGAACTTCAAGTGGAAGGTGAAAAGGTCGAATAAGACAACATTACATTTGGTTTGTTTGATGGACAACTGTACTTGGAAATTAAGAGCGGTCAATATAGATGAAGGGACATACTTCCAAATAAGAAGTTTTGTGAACGAAAACACATGTCCTTTAGAGGAGATTCACCGCCGTCACCGACAAGCTAGTGCAGTCATAATTGGAGAAGTGGTTGCACCTAGACTTCAAAAACAAGATGGTCGATTAATGCGTTCGAAAGACATAATCGCCGATATGAAAACAATGTATGACATCCAAATCTTATACAGTAAGGCACATCAAGCCCTACAATATGCGTTGTCACTGACCTATGGAACGCATGGGGAAACCTTCAAACTACTGCCATCATTTGGCTACGTGTTAGAGCAATAAAATCCAGGGAAAATAACTGACTTACAGTGCGATGAAGAGGTTAGATTTCTCTATTTTTTCATGTCATTGGGTGCCTCACTCATAGGATTCTAGAGATGTATGCGTCCAGTTATTGTAGTAGATGGTACCCATTTAAAGGGAAGATTTGGGGGTACAATGTTTGTTACAACTGCACAAGATGGGAACGAATATGTGTATCCAATTTCTTTTAGGTATGGTGACTCAGAAAATAACCTTTCATGGGAGTGGTTTTTGGATTGCTTGAAGGGTGCCATAGGCTATATTGATGATCTGGTTTTCATTTTCGATTGGCATGCAAGCATTGAAGCTGGGATTTCTAAAGTTTTTCCCAATGCAACCCATACGATATGTTGCTGGCACTTTTCTGAAAATGTAAAGAAGAGATTTCACAGAAAGGATGTAGCAGCTATAATGGATAAATCAGCTAGATCGTACACTGAGTTGAAATATAATCGCCACATGGAAAAGCTACATAACTTGCACCAGAATGTATTCAATTATGTCATTGAAGCTGGTCCACACAAATGGTCCCGCGTACATTGTCTGGAAAGAAGGTATAGGGTTATGACAACAAATGTTGCTGAATGCATAAACTCATGCCTCAAATTCACAAGGTAACTACCCATGTTGACACTGGCAGAGTTCATTAGGAATATGCTACGAAGGTGGTTTCATGATCGCTACCGTACTACACAGTCCATGCGTCATTAGTTGACCGACGCAATACATCTTGTGATCCTCAAACATGTTGAGAAGTGTGCTTATATGACCGTCAATCCAGTTGAATGGAACATATTCTTCTTCAAACGGTCCAGGAAGTAGTGGACTATTGACTTAGCCCGGAAGACTTGCACGTGCAACAAATTTCAAATGGACATGTTTCCATGTTCACACGCACTTGCAACAACAAGGTATAGTACTTTTATTTAATATATTTTGGGTACTTGAAAATGAATTTGACACCCCATGTAATTGTTGTTGTAGGGAGCGAAACTTGGATTACACGTCTTTGTGTGCGGACTTCTACAAGAGACAGACACTGATCGATGCGTACTCGGTTCCTATTAGACCTATTGGCCATCCGTGTTCATGGATAGTCCCCACCGACATCGCCGATTGTGTGGTGTTAAATCCATTATCGATGAGGCAAACAGGACGTTCGAAGGGGGGCCGACATTGTCTTCGGAAAGGACAACCACTAAATCGTTAAAAAATGTGGAGAATCAGGTCATAATGCTAGACGATGTCATAATCCACCTTTGATTAATGATGGTCAGAGCAGAATTGTTCCGGCGGAATACCGGCGTAAGTGTAGCATCTGTCATTCAGTTAGACACAACAAACAGACGTGCCTTGATAATGGACCTACTGTAGTATGGATGACTGCATTTGGAAAGAACCCATATTTATTATTTGTAATTGTACGATGCGAAAATGTTGCGTTATTATTTTTAGATTAAATAGGGATGTTAATTTTTAGTTTTCTATTGAAGAACGAGATGTAAAATTTGTCAATGCTAGACGATGTCATATAATATGCAACATTTATCAATGAATGGATATTATTATATAATTTAATACAACTTCACTAATGTACAACATTCAATCCTCAGATTTATGGTTGAGAGTTACAAAACACCTCCACTACCATCTTCCTCAACAACTTTCAACATATACAAAACCCTAACCTAACACGTTTTCATTCTCAGATCCATTTTCATTCTCAAATCCACAAATAAAACCTAATATAACATTTCATTCATTTAATCAACAACCAAAACGATACAAATTCTAGCTCAACTAACCTCGATCAATTGCAATATTCTGTTCAACTATCCGGATGACATTGGTTTCCAAGTTCCGGTACCGTCACCTTGAAAACGAAGCCGTCGATCCACTTTTTATCTCTTTACTTTTTATCTCTTTACTTTTTCTCTCTTTCTTCACGACGACAGAGATGGCATGAGTATTTTCGTCTCCACACTTTAAATGGTGTCTTTTAAATATGATTTATTAATGTGGTGATATTTCTACAAAAGACCCCTAAAAGGTGCCATTAATTTTTCGAACCTTTCTTAATTTATGCTTAACATTTATCACTATCAGGGTGCGTTTGGTACGGAGATGGGACAGAACAAGGTGAGACAGGACATGACAGGACATGTTGTTCTATGTTGTGTTTGGAAGGACGGGACAGAACTATAAACTGTACTGTTATGCGTTTGGTATGGCTGGGACATAACGGAACAAGAGATTCAAATGACCAGAGTACCCTTCTTATATATATAAAAACATAGACTATAATATTATATATATTAATAAATAATATTACATGTATTATATAATGGATAATATATATATATATATATATATATATATTATTGTATAGGTAATAATAATATTATATATATATATATAATAATGTATATATTATTGTATAGGTAATAATAATATTATATATATTAAATATTTATTATATAAATAAAATATATTATAGAATATATTATATATAATAATAATAATTATATCATATATATATATTATATTATATTATTATATTTAGTAATATAATATAATATATTGTTATATAATATATAATATTATATATGTAATTATAATATATAATTTATTAGACATGATTGTAATTATTTGAAAGTTTAAAGGGTAAATTGGTCATTTTGACACTTGTTACATGTCATGGGACAAGTTGTCCTAGGGTCTTGGGTGGGACAAGTTTTTGTGATTTTTGTCCCACCTTGTCCCATCCTGCCCGTGCTAAGGACACGCCAAACGTGGGACAAGAATAAACTGTCCCACCTTGTCCTGTCCTGTCCTGTCCTGTCCCGTCCCGCGTACCAAACGTACCCTCAGTGATCAATGCTAATATACGTACCGTTACCGTATATATGGAAGAGATAGTTATGGATCCTATTTAGAGAACCCACATGTTAACTTAGGGACGGTTTGTTTTTTCTAAGAGAAGTCTTATTACCTCTTTTAACTTAATTTAAGATATTTAGTTTTATTTGTTTTTTAAACTTAAATCTTATTTTCAGATTTATATTTCTATTAAAAAAAGTCAAAACTTTTGATTTTTTTCTTATTAAAAAAGCACAAGATTAAAGTCTCCAGATGTATGTCATATGTGAATTTTATTGCATGTACACATCAACAACAAAGAGGATAAATTGCCAGATGAACATCCGAATAGACATTCAGAAAATATCCTACAAGACATCGTCGAAGAAGAGAAAACCCGAGTAAGCAGATGTTGAATAAAACCTACTCAGGGCCAATCAACGTTACATACTACTCGGGATCAGTTAACGACACTCGGGACTGGTTAAATGACGCTTCTACTCGGGGTCAAATGATGTTACTCGAGGATCAAATGATGTTACTCGGGACCATCGGGTATTATCCTTGCTCGGGATAAATATGAAGAAAATTGAATAAAAAAACTAACGCTTAGTTCACATAGATTAGGTCATTAAATACACGAAGATATCCATATCAAGAAGGAATCCCAAAGAGAATAGAATACTGAGCTGGAAGGGTTCCCAATCAGGCAACAACTTTGTTTCTTTAAAAAGACTACGCTATTATATAAAGAAATAAGTCCAAATTGGACTACATTACTAGAGTCCCATTCGATCTCAATATAAGGCTCCGAAACAAGAAAGAAGACAATCAGCTTCAGACAAGTAAATGATTGTAATTAAATACAAAGATCTATTACTTATACAAAGCAGATTAGGGTTCTATAAACATATAAATAGACCCATAATTTCGCCAAAAAAAGATAGACGACAATCATAGAAAAATACAGATAGAAAAAAGAGAGATCGAGAGCTTGTAACATTATAAATTCATAATGGATTTTGGCTCGGTTGATCATTCAACCACCCGTGGACGTTTCTCCGGTCGTCAGAGTTTTACCACGTAAAAAACTCGTGTCTTGGTTACGTTCTCCTTCTCTTTTTCTTTGAAAATCACAACCGAAATCCAATCATTGTTGGATTTTCTAATATAATCCAGAAATCTACGTCAACAATTGGCGCTAGAAGGAGGGGCGTTTGAACATTCGATTTGATTAAAAGCAATGGCAGGAAGCAGAAGCAGTTATGGGGATATCCAAAAATCTTTGGATAACTTCCATGTTGGCAGTACCTCGCGGGATCTTGCTGCAACAACAGAAAACTAACCTACATTCCTGGCGGGGATCCAACAAGTTCCTCCGACCAGCGGAGACCTCACGCAACTCTTCCAAGAGGCGTTACAGCAATTGGTGGCAGATGCAGCAAAGGAAAGAGTTGATTTACTGGCTACAGAAGCACAAACTCCTAACCTCCCACCTGCAAGGCTTCGTTCGGTGGTAGTAGGGCCAGAAATAAATACACCAGAAGTCGGAAGGAACCCTACCCCAATCAATCAGGCTGGATGTGAAACACCTGAAGAGGAACGACCACGCCAGAAACAGAACCAGGATCAGACAGTCCGTACTAGACATCGCAAACATGACCGGTATGCAGATATGATGGACATGGCAGGAGGGTATGCATTAGCCAAAAAAGAAGAGTTAGCCACTGAAGGAAGCTACATGTATGTAGGAAAACCCGAGAAGGACGCTAAGTCCAAGGTGCAGAACCAAAAGGGAAAACAGAAAAGAAACAGCAAAGAAAAGAGCAATGATGAGAGAAATTGGTGTAATGCCGAACAAACCACGAAAAAATACAGAGGCAAATACACCAACTACACCCCTCTTTGGAAAAAACAGGAGGAAATCCTGGCCATTCTGGAAACAAAGAATGTGGTACAAGAACCACGCCGTCAATCTCAGTTTGCTCGGTGAGATACAACTAAATACTGCAAGTTCCATAAGAAAACTGGTCATGAGACTTCCAAGTGTTACCAACTCAGAGATTACATAAAAACCCTCATTCGGGAAGGACATCTACAGGATGTGATCTTAAAAAGGGATGAAAAATCAGAAGCAAAGAAAGAGATCAGGGCCGATCACAGTTTTGGTCGAAATCAAAGGGCCAGTCCGGAGGCCAATCAAGTAATACATACTATCTTTGGAGGACCATCCACTGGAAGAAGTAACTGAGAGCGAACTCAGGAAATCAGAGAAGCAGTAGAAGCAAGAAGTAACTTTGATGTAAACTCGGTCGAGCCAGACCCGAAGAGGATAAAGGAAGGATGAGACCCAATAACATTCACAGAAGTAGACTCACATGGCGTCGATGTTCGGCCAAATGATGCCTTGGTCACTGGGAAGTCAGGAGAATCCTGATAGATAATGGAAGCTCAACAGACATTCTCAATGTAGCCATCTACGATCAACTCAGGTTAGACCAAAAGGACCTATATCCCTTCCATACCCCACTCAGAGGATTCGGGGGAGTTGAGGTCAGGTCACTCTAGACTGTAAAGTTACCTATGAAGATTGGAGTGGCACCTTGCCAGAGAACTGCATTGCTCAACTTCGTGGTGGTAGACTTGGACAATTAGCCATATAATGCACTATTGGGACGACCATTCCTGAATAAAACTAAGGCCGTAATAGCCACTTATGCCTTAATGATAAAATTCCGGACCGAACAGGGGGTCGGGGTAGTCAAGGGATCCCAAGAGATGGCCCGAAAAGCTAACTTGCCAGTATACAAGGACAAGAATGAACAAGTTTGCACTATAACACAGCCGAGTCAGAACAAAAAGCCACTATCCTTCGAATTCGATCCAAGGGAAGAGCTGAATCAATCCAAAACTGAACCGGTCAAAGAAATCACCTTGAATGAAGATGAACCAGACAAAAAGGTCAAGATCGGGGCCAACCTGGAAGGAAGATTCAAACAAAGCCTCATTGATATACTTAAAGAATACATGGATGTGTTCGCTTGGAGTCATGAAGACATGGTCGGGATAGATGCCCGAATAATATCTCACCATCTCATAGTAGACCCGAATGCAAAACCGGTGATACAAAAGAGAAGTTCATTCAATCTCGAAATAAGTTAGGCAATCAAACAGGAAGTAGAGAAGCTACTCGCTGTAGGGTCGATTAAAGAGGTCAATTACCCTCAATGGGTGGCTAATGTAGTCATCGTCCAAAAGAAGAATAGACAGTGAAGAATGTGCGTAGATTTCACAGATCTGAACAAGGCATGCCCGAAAGATAGTTTTCCACTTCCGAGGATTGATCAGTTGGTGGACGCTACATCAGGCCATGAGCTGCTCAGTTTCATGGACGCCTATTCGAGATATAACCAAATCCGGATAAACAAGGCTGACGAGGAAAAAATAGCGTTCACAACCGATCAGAGTTTGTACTGTTACACAGTAATGCCCTTCGGATTGAAAAATGCAGGAGCAACATATCAAAGGCTGGTCAACAGAATTTTCACACGGCAAATTGGAAGGAACATGGAAGTATACATTGATGACATGCTGACCAAGAGCATCACGGCAGACAAGCACACTTTAGACCTGCGAGAAACATTTGATGTCTTAAGGAGATACCAAATGAAGCTAAATCAGAACAAGTGTTTATTCGGGGTTCTTTCAGAAAGATTCCTAGGTTTTCAAGTTCACCAAAGGACAATCGAAGTCAACCCCGAAAAGATCCAGACCCTGCAAAAAATGACTTCACCGAGGACAATCAAAGAAGTACAGCGCTTGACAGGATGCTTAGCTTTCTTGGGTAGATTTATCTCAAAGGCCACAGACAGATGTACACCATTTTTTAAAGTAATTAGAGAAGGGAAATGACTCAAATGGAATGAAGAGTGCGAGCAGGCATTCTTAAAAATTAAAGAATATCTAGGGCAGGCTCCCATCCTTTCAAAACCTTAGATGGGAGAGACACTCCAACTATACTTATCAATTACAGTACTAGTAGCAAGCTCAGTCTTAGTCAGAACAGAAGATGGAGTACAAAAACCTATATACTACACCAGCAAGGCACTTCTACCAGCTGAGACCTGATATTCACAGGCAGAAAAAATGGCCCTAGCACTGGTTTCAGCAACAAGAAAACTAAGACCATACTTTCAGGCTCATACAATCCAGGTTCTCACCGATTGCCCAATGAAACAGATTTTACAGAAACCAGAGATTTCAGGGAGATTAACCAAATAGGCAATTAGCTAAGTGAATTCGATATCCACTACATCCCCAGGACATCTCTCAAAGGGCAAGCAGTGACAGATTTTATAGCAGAGTTCACAGAACTGAACCTGGAAGCAAAAAAAATGTTGGGTAAAAATTTCACATGGAAACTGTATGTTGATGGCTCTTCAAACACGCATGGTAGCAGGGCAGGGATTGTGGTATGCACTCCAGAAGGAGATGATGTCGAATGTGCCATGAGGTTTGACTTCAAAGCAACCAAAAATCAAGTCGAGTACGAGACACTACTAGCTGGACTCAGAGTCTGCATAGCTCTCGAGGCAGATGAGATCGAGATATTCAGTGATTCACAGGTAGTTGTCAACCAAGTCTTGGACGAGTGCCAAGCCAATGATGAAGGCATGATAGCCTACCGTGACATTGCAAAACAGCTCCTCCAGAAATTTAAAGAATATAAGATTGCCCAGATCCCCAGGGAGGAAGGCAGACGCATTATCCAAGCTAGCGTCAGCAACAACCACAATCAGGCCAAAGACTATTCCGGTTGCATATCTCCTTAAACCGAGCATAGCTGAACCAAGAAACTTAGAAATTTCAGAAATCCGAACATCGCCAAATGGTTGGATGACTCAGCTAAAAAGGTTCCTAGAAGAAGGAGCACTCTTGGAAGATCCCTTACAAGCAAAACGTATCAGGTATAGATCAGCAAGGTAAATATTGATTAGAAGAGAACTACACAGATGAGGGTATTCCCGAACACTCTAGAGATGTGTGTCAGAGGAAGATGCATATCGGATATTACAGGAAATCCATGAAGAAGTTTGCGGAAACCACACTTGGGGTAGAAGTTTGGCACACAAGGTACTCAGGCAAGGCTATTTTTGGCCTACTATGTTCTCAGATGCACAGCAGTGTTCAAAAAGTTGCAATACTTGCCAAAGGATTGCTAATGACATCCGGTAGCCCCCTGAGCAGCTCAGAAACCTCACTTCCCCATGGCCATTTTCCATGTGGGGTTTGGATCTAATCGGCCCAATGCCAGCCGGGACAGGGGGTGGAGCGAAGCATTCTATAGTAGCCGTTGACTATTTCACAAAGTGGGTAGAAGCTGAAGCATTAGTGAATATCACAGAAGCAAACACCACAAATTTCACGAAAAAGAATATACTTTATAGGTTTGGAGTCCCAAACACTATTATTACTGACAATGGCACCCAGTTTGATAACCTGAAATTCAGACAGCTGTGCAAAGAGTATCAGATTGCCAATTACTATGCCACACCTGCCCACCCTCAAACAAATGGGCAGGTTAAAGCAGTGAACAAAATCATCAAGCACACACTCAAAGCAAAGCTAGATGCTAAGAAATGAAGCTGGGTTGAAAAGCTTCCCGAAGTATTTTGGGCATACTGGACAACAACGAGAACTTTAACATGAGAGACTCCATATACTTTAGCGTTTGGAACAGAAGCTGTTATCCCTATAGAAACATCGTATACGTCACCTTGGGTCAGGCTATATGATGAAGATCAGAACGTTGATATGCTATTACAAAGTCTAGATGAGCTAGAAGAGAAAAGAGAGAAATCCCGAATACGAAATATGTCATATCAGTAAAGAGTAACTCGCCACTACAACTCTCATGTCCGGGTCAGGAAATTCCAACTGGGAGACCTGGTACTCAAGAAGGTGTCGTTGAATACAAAAAATAAGGTTGCAGGTTCCCTGGCTGATAAATGGGAAGACCCGTACAAAGTCGAAGGAGTAGCTGGCCATGTAGCGTATTTTATTGCACGACCCCATGGAGGGGTATTACCCCGACCATGCAATGCCCAATATCTGAAGATTTTCTATCCTTAAATTAGTTTTTGTTCTTTTTTCTAATCAGGACAATTTTAGTTAGGATAAATATTAGCTGTGAAATTTATAACTTTATTGATTTTTCAGTTATGAATAAAAAATCAAACTTGGGATTTCTAAAAGAAAGCATATGATAATAAGAACATATGGAAGACAAGCATGATAATAAGAACATGCAAATAGAATACTTGGGACCTTTAAATCCCGAATGGGCGTAGAAGCTCGAAGGAGCATGCTGGCCGAGCAAGGTCAAATGACCTTAGCAAGAAGGCAAACCTGATGCACCACCTCGGGACGCTATCGGGAAAAATTCCGGTGAAACGTAGCTGTGTTAAGCAATTCAAAAAACTTAATGATTCGGCAAACCCTTGCGCATAAACACTGGGGAGACGTCCTAGGTAATGCGTAAGGACTCGAACATATGATTATGGTGAGCTATGATATAATGTTCGGGTCGCAACCGTGTATGAAACACAAGTATAAACCTACTTGTCTGTTTTAAAACGACACGATTAATAATAATAACCAGTTTAATAAGATACTTGACATAAAAATTAAAAGAGCCAATTTATTATGATACTTGGCATTAAAATTATTCGGGTAACAAACGGTTTAATAAGATACTCGGTGAAGTTAGCCGAACATCAGAGTTAGACAGTTTAATAAGATACTTGACATGAAGATTACAAGAGCCAGTTTAATAACATGCTTGGCATTATTTGGGTGACAACTGGTTTAATAAAGATATTCGGTTAAGTACGAAAACGTCAGAAATAGCTGGTTTAATAAGATACTCAGCAACCATAGTCAAGTAAAAAAAATAATAATTCACGAGCAATAAAATCAAACCACCAGGTTCAGAAAAGCTACTCGGAGTTTTATTCATCTTTCAAAAGAATTATTATAAAGTATTCTTTACAAAGAATTGTTAAGTCTACAAAAAATCCTATCTATAAAAATTAGGATTGTGAGGATTTGGAGCTCTTACCAATACTCGGGTCTGGCACCATTTCGTATTCATGGAGCAGGCTCTCGTTAGAAGGCCAATCAATTGTGTTGGCCGAATCATCCATCCATTGGCTGTAATCCTCTCTTGGGATCGATCTAACATCACGCTCTACGACTGACTCTCCACTGGCGTAAAAAGTTGAGAGAGAATGCTCAGATGGAACCTCCAAATGCAAGGGATGGGGCTTCTTGCCTCGGATGTGGCAGTAAGCCCTCCATTCCTTCATCTGAGTCCGGAGAGATTACAAGGACCGTTCCACATGATGTTTGATTGATACCTCCTAGTTAGTTCGGGCATTCTCCGTCGCCTTATTCTTAACTTTGAAGAATTCGCCTGCAGAAACTAGCCCCCACTGAAACTCCCAAAGGAGAAGGACGTCGTAGGCATTAGATATTTTGAAATGATCCACCCCTTGGACTTCAAGTTTAGCCTAGCTTCTCGGGATAAGGATTCGAATGTCAGAGCCTGGCGTTCCAAATCTTCGATTTTCTGCTCATACGACAACTTGGACTGCTCCGCTTCCTGCTCGGCCTTAAGCATGGATTCTTGGGCAGAGGATAACAAATCTTGAAGGGATGTTGCATTCTCCTCTGCCAAAGAAGCTTTCTCCTCGGCTTCAACCTGCTTCGCCAAGCAGTGGTCGGTAAATACTTGGGCAGAACCAACCTCTTGTTGATAAGCCGTTTCGACCCGAGCACATTGATCCTCACTTTTCTTCAGCTGAGCTTCGAGACGCTTTATTCTATCAGCTTGATGTTGCTGCGTCTGAACCAGTTTAGCGAACTTGGCCACCATCTACAAAGAAGTTCGATTAAAAATCTACCAAACAAACAAACTTAACAACTGAAGGAAGTTAAAGATAATTTACATCAGATGCACCGTTAAAAATGTTTTGAAGACGTTCAGCAAGGGAGCCGTCCTGAAAATAGCTCCAGCGGTCGTCCTCAATAAAAGCCCGACCAGATGACATATTCCGTAACATATCCTGGGGAGAAGGATGCGAAGGAACCCCCGAGGGTTCAGCCCCTAGATCTTCAACCTCGGGAGGAGGGGAACCCCTGTTCGGCTCCGAAGCCTCCGCATCCGCCGATGTTCCAACATCAGCACCCGGGTGAGTCTCAGCCATAATATCTTCATCGCTGGAGTTGATGAAAGAGACCACCCGAGGGACCTTGAGAGGATGAGTTAGAGAGCTGATTGCCTTCCGTTTCTCACACCGAGAGCGGTGGAAACTAAGATCAGCTGTGGGATCTTCCCGAGTATCATCTCGGAAGGCTTTAAAAAATTTGGGACCTATTGATACCTGTCCCGTAGAGGTATTACCTCCATCACCAGCGTTAGTCTGCTCGGCAGGCTCCTCACCAAGACCTTTACTCTGCCCTTTCTCGTCGCCAGGCAGCTGAGTATCGGTCGAGCCACTTGGACCACTAGTTTCTCCAGCTGTTGGTTGAACAACGTCCTCAGGGACATCTTCGGAAATTGTTTATCAACCGCAACAGTCTCCTCGTCGGACTCAGGCGGGACGATGCCTTCATTGCCTTGATGTGAAGCTTATTTCCAACTTGCCTGAATAATTGACTTCACTTGGCGAGCCTGAAGATCGCAGACGACGTCCGTATCATACACTTAGAAGAAAAAAGGAACCTTGTCAGAATGCAAAACAAAAATTATATAACAATGAAAAGAAAGGTTGTAAAAATCACTTACATCGCCTGCGGTAGCCCGAAATTTGTTTGAAGAAGCCGAACTCTATCATCTTTTTCTTAACAAAAAGATAAGTCTTGCTCCTCTTTTCCAAAGTGTGAACTGCTGCCCGAGTAAGTCTGGTCAGCTCAGTATCACTGTAATCAATTTTCTTCTTGTTCCACATCTCGGGGGAACAAAAGAAATGGAGAACTCTCAACATTGCCCGAGCATCCCCTGATTTGAGGGTGACTTCAAGACCGAGGCTCCCTACGCGAAGAACCAAATATTCTTCCATAATTTATTGGATGTAGGGAACCCCCATACAAAACCCCTCTTTTAGGATCATCAGATATATCAGCTCCCCGATTCACCTTTATCCCCTTAGGAACCCAACAGTCTGGCGAATTAGAAATGAGGAAATAGGTTCCTGTCTTGCCAGACTGCCTCAACGTAAAGAAATGCTTAATTTCATTCGGGGAGGGCGGCGACTGGTTCATGCGGCTGTACATGTTCCACATGCACATCAAGATATTGTAGCTGTTCGGGGCTTGACTGAAAAGAGAGAGTGACACCACAACAAAGCATGGATCCGTAGACCGCCACCATACCCGGGGGAGGATTCCATACAGCCCTTTCACCCGCTGGAATCAGAGTGACTGAATTGGGCAGATCAAATAGGGCATGATACTTCATTATCTCATCTGGCCCGACCACATTCGGCTCGGTGTCTAACCCACTCGGGCGTTCAGTAGAAAAAGTAAGACGAGATGCCCTGAACGGCTCTTCAACATCATTCTCATTGACAATTTGCTCCCTGATTCGAGTTCCGCCCGAATTGTGCCTACGGACTTCACTGCTGCTTTGATGTTTTCCCATCCTTCGAAGAGGTACCCTGTGATCAGAAATATCAGAATCAGAACTAGATGAAGAACTTGGTACATGGCTAAAAGTGACGTCAGGGTGAAGCCCAGAAACATCAACTTCTAAAAATGAAGGTTCATCAGTAGGAATTTCCCCAGTAATCTTCTAATGCAAGAATCCAACTGGAAATTCCCACGTTCTAACGCATCAAGAGCGACATTAAAAAGACAATGACAAGAAGATGACTTCATTAAAACTAACCTTGAATAAAGTTTGATGCAAGATCTTCAATGGAAAGTCACGAGCTTCTGCATAAAGAAATCTGGGTTTAAGAAATTTTTTATGCTGAGAAATCGTTAAGAATGAACCAACTGTCTCAGTGAAGAATTTAAAGAAATAAAAGCTTGAAACCCTAGATCTCAAGACGGAAAAAAACAATGATAATGATTGATGACGTAGACGGCACACAGGGAAGCGCGTGAGTCATTTTTCATAAATAATATCGAAAAACGAAGAGGTAAGGGACACGTGTCAGAAAAAGAACTGGCTTTCACCGTCAGAACTCCAAAACGTCGCCATCATTAAAGATTTCACGTAAGGAGACAAATCGAATTTGCAGGGTCATCATTAAGACACGTCATTATGACAAGATATTTACTCGGGTACTGAAAAGATATTGAAAACTAATTAAAATACTTTTGCCCGAAGAAACCTTGTTCAATAAAAATATTTTAAGCGAGTATTGTCATATGTGAATTTTATCGCATATACACGTCATCAACAAAGAGGATAAATTGCCAGGTGGACATCCTAATAGGCATTCAGAAAATATCCTACAAGACATCGTCGAAGAAGAGAAAACCCGAGTAAGCAGATGTTGAATAAAACCTACTCAGGGACAATCAACGTTACATACTTTTCGGGATCAGTTAACGACACTCGGGACTGGTTAAATGACTCTTCTACTCGGGGTCAAATGATGTTACTCAGGATCAAATGATGTTACTCGGGACCGTCTGGTATTATCCTTGCTCGGGATAAATATGAAGAAAACTGAACAAAAAGCCTAGTGCTTATTTCACACGGATTTGGTCATTAAATACATGAAGATATCCATATCAAGAAAGAATCCCAAAGAGAATAGAATACTGAGCTAGAAGGGTTTCTGTAAGTTCCTCAGTTTTTGATTAGCTTATTTCGTTGACAACCACATTTGGGGATTAATGTGTAAGTGTAGTTTAGGCCATCATTGTTCAAGACCCAACTTAAGCTTTAGAAGGTAAATCACTGGCTTAACCTTTTCTGAAGATTTTTTAGTGTACACACACACTCTCATGCATGTCTTTGATCATCTTGCATGAATGCTAAATTGCCTTAATTGTGTGTCTCTTTGCAATATATTTTGCTTGGGTGTTTGTTGCATTTAGTTTACCCGTAGAAGAGCCTTTTCCCCTTGACCGCGGTCGGGACCGCTCCCTGTGCATTACCTCTACTGCGGTATGCACAACGGTGTTCTCAAGACGTTGCTCACTGCTGCTACCACGGCCTGTGCAGGTTGCATGCACAACGGTCTCCCAAGCGGAGTTTCCCAGTGTTACATCGCTGGCTCTACCGTGGTCTTGACAACTGCCTGTACCTCGGTCCAGACAGTGGAGATTCCCAGGCGATGCACCGCTCGTGCTACCGCGGTCTGGACACTTGCCTAGGCCGCGGCACGTACAACGGTCATGACGGGAATCAGTTGCCCATTGTCCAAAACGATGCCATTTTGTATAGGGCTTCTTTATATAATGTCTCTTATTCTTTCTTGCTTCCTATGAGCCAAAAATTATATCTTTGAGTAGGAAAGTAACTCCTAGAGAGAGAGAGAGCTTCCAAGAACTCATCTTGGCTCATCCAACCTTCAATCCATGAGCATCTAACATCTTCTTGCATCTTCCAAGCATGGATTCTTTTTGTTTTCATTGACTAGGTAATCTCTTCATGACCTAGAATTAATTGTTCCATTACTAGGCTATGCTTACCTAGAAATAGCATTAATTATTCATTGATTGCATGCTTTTAAGTTTTATTGCATTTATAACATGCTTGAGTAGTTGTTTGTTGGTTGAGATTTATATTTTGTGATAGCTAGGGTTTGTGACCATTTTGCCCTTCTAGCTAAATCTATATGCTTTGCATTTAGATATTGTTTAGGACTCATTGATTGCATTTAGTGAGTGCATTATAGTCCTTGCCATGCTTAATGACAACATGTGTTGATTTGGTTTTTATGATAGCTTCATAGGATTGCTTGTTCTATGTTTAGCTAATCTTTATGACATGTTATTTAGCTCTTGATATCTAGGATTTGCATTTATTGCCATCTCATAAACCTAGATAAGCATATAAGGTACCCTAGCCTTGTTTGTTGTTTGAATATCATCATATATTCACATAGGGTGTTTGACTATTCATTGAGGTTAAGTCTTGTGACTAAGTGGTTAGGGCACAAGCAAATAGATCAAGAATCACTATTAAGGCCTGCTGGGTAGAGTGAAAGTGTTAGTAACTGGAGGGTGTGACGGGAGGTCAACCTAGGTTGTAAACTTTCATTCAATAGTGGATTTGAGGATCTAGTGTGGCGCACATATCAGCCCGTGATTTTTCCCATTTGGAGGGTTTCCACGTAAACATCAATTGTTATTTATATTTTCGCACTTTATACTTGATGTAGTATTTTTGTTTCATTGGGGTAATTTGTGTTAATATTGATTAATCGAAAAATTAGTAATTGATTCGATTAAAACTTATTCACCTCCCTCTAGGTTATAGACATACACGTTTTAGGGAATTTTCAGTTCTCAATAAGGCAACAACTTTGTTTCTTTAAAAAGACTACGCTATTATATAAGGAAATAAGTCCAAATTGTAATACATTACTAGAGTCCCATTCGATCTCAATATAAGGCTTCGAAACAGGAAAGAAGACAATCAACTTCAAACAAGTAAATAATTATAATTAAATACAAAGATCTATTACTTATACAAAGCAGATTAGAGTTCTATAAACATATAAATAGACCCATAATCTCGCCAAAAAAAGATAGACGGCAATCATAGAAAAATATAAAGAGAAAAAAGAGAGACCGAGAGCTTGTAACATTATAAATTCATAATGGATTTTGGCTCGGTTGATCATTCAACCACCCGTGGACGTTTCTCCGGTCGTCGAAGTTTTACCACGTAAAAAACTCGTGTCTTGGTTACTTTCTCATTCTCATTCTCTTTGAAAATCACAGCCGAAATCCAATCCTTGTTGGCTTTTCTGATACAATCCAGAAATCAACGTCAACAATGTATTTTCATAAACACCCTCTAACAATCATAGATTTACGATTTTATCCAAATAAAATAAAACCCTAAAAATCACATTTCTATGATTCTATCTAAGAAGCCTCTATCAAAACCTCCCGCAGAGCAACGGTCACTTGCAGAGCAATGCCAAATCTTCCATTACTCGTCGAAATCTAGTTTCCGACCACCTACGAGCAAAATCAGTACGTTTGTACTTTCGATATTTTTTTTTCGGTTTGACAGATCTTGTGTAAAATTTTCATATTTGGTGATTTTTGTTCATATATGTAGGATCATGTTTGATTTATTTGAAGATTATTTTCTTTTATTCTCAAATTTGAAATATTTTGGCTTGATTGTATTTCTATATAGGTTTTTATGTGTGAATTTGCTTTGTTTCTTTGATAAGATCTTGCTTTTGGTTCAAAATAAATAATTTTTGAATGATTGCGAAAACATTTATATAAAAATAAAATTCATATTATCTTTATAATTTATAAATCAATTTTTTTTATAAATGATAGAAAAACAATTAAATTATTTCCTTCAAAAAAAATTATTGAATATTATTATTTTTTAAGAAGTGTTTTTGGATTGTTATTTGAAAATTGTTCCTATATGTTCGATTTATAGAAGGAAAAGTAATAAGGATAAAATTGTCAAACTATTAATCTTAAGATGTTATAAGATAACAAAAACAAACACTTAAATCTTATTTTAATGTGTTTTTTTTGTCAACGAACAAAGCCTTCGTCACTTATTTATTAAGTCTTTATCGAATTGAATTTAAATTAAATCCTAAATAGATTTTAGATAAAAAAACAAATAGTCCTTTAAAAAAATGAGATGAAACCCACATTTATTATATATATACGAAAATTTTCAAATAAATACATATCGATGGAATTACATAAGTATATTGGATGTGAGTCACTCATTTTACGTACTTTGATTTTTTTTTTTATATATATATATATATATATAATATTTTGAATGTAACATGTAAGGCCATCCACAATATATACACAACTTTTCATATTTATATAAAAATACACTAAAATACACAAGTTATATTCTTCGGTTGAAATGGCTTATTAATTTTATGGTAACAATTTTTTTCCTATCTGAGAAGAATATCTCAAGTTTGTGAAGACAAACGTGTCTTAATCTATTGCTTATAAACTTGTAGTCTCCGCTATAAGTTTTTCTGATAATTACCTTCGTCAATGGTCAACGAAATGGGATACAGTACTTCTAGGCTTCTATTTGTCATCGATTTCTGTCACCGATTTCTCATCTATTTTTCATCGCAGCTTCACTTTCAAGTTCTCGCTCTGGTTCGGTCTGAATCGAAAGAATCAATGTTTTGATTTGTGAACCTTCAAGCTTTCCTCTTAATTTGCAGTTTTTTTGTGTGTATTGAAATCGAGACCCAATTTACATAATCAGTGGAGTTGGAGAGAGAGGATTGTGTTTAACGGCTGCTAAATGGATTGTGTTTATGATTGAAATAGTATATCTTTTTTGTGTGTGAAACATTAATATAAGCAGATTTGATATTTCATAGTTAACGAGCATAAGATTTTTTTTTTTAATTTTTTAATTTATTTGTTTTTTAAGAAGACGTTGGTTGCAGTCTTGCCGAGATGTCACGGCCCGCCCAATTCTGATCCTAGGAGCCCAAACAAAGCCCAAAGCAAAACCCAAAGTTAGGCTCAAGCCCTTGGAAGATTCTAGAGTCTTCTCCACTCATCTAGCAAGGTCAACCTTGGAAGACTCTAGTAACATTCTAGAAGTCTCTTGTAAATATCTAGGGTTATGAATACTAGATACGTGTAGAACATTCTAGAGACTCAATCTCCTAGAGTAGTCTAGAACATTCATGGAGGGGGTGAACCACTATAAATAGCTAGCCCCTCTCATTTGTAAGGCATCCAAGCCAAGAATACTCAAAGCATTGTAAAGCTTTCTCTTAGCAATACACTTTGCCTTATTTTCCTACAAAGCTCTTCTAGTCCTTCTCTAGTCTCTCTAGCCTTTGAGAGTGATCAAGCAAGGCTTACTTAGCAATCTTGCCCAGAAATTGTCTAAGTGCCGCACGGGTTAGCTGCGCAAACTTTAACCCCGTGACAGTTGGTATCAGAGGCAGGTTAAGCAACCACAACTAGGTCGTGAAGCAATGGCATCCGACAGCGAAGTTGCTGCTAGAGCGGAAGAGCGAGGGCGTGGACGTGATGAGCAACGTCCCCATGCCAAGCGGAGTAAGTCCAAGGGTCCATCCACGGATGCCTTGGAATATTGGATTGTTGGCTTGGAGGAAGCTGTATCAGGGATGGAGTCTACCTTGAGCGATGTTGTCGACCGTCTTGATTGCGTGGAGACGGACTATGGCGAAATCACTCAAGCAACCAAGTTTACCATCCACGAGTTCCAAAAGAGCCTTAAAGAGGACCTCACACGTGAGTTCCGCAACATCCGTAGCTTTGTAGAACAAGAGTTATGGGCTATACGCTCGGAAGTGTCCGATGTTCGCACTGAATGGGCTACACACAAAACTAGCCCAACCGTTGGCTTTACTGCCACCTCTAGTACTAGCACATTGAGTGCCATTCAAGTGCCCAAGCCAGCAACATACCATGGTACTCACAATGCCACAGAGGTCGAAAACTTCCTTTTTGGTCTTGAACAATATTTTGAGGCCAAGGGTGCTCGTGATGATGCTACCAAGATTGCAAACGCACCCACATTTCTTCGGGATGCCGCTCAGCTATGGTGGAGATGTAAGCATGGCGACATGGGAAAAGGTATCAACCCCATCAATACATGGGAAGAGTTCAAGAAGGAACTCAAAAGACAATTCTGTCCCACAAATGCGGAGAAAGAGGCCCGAGGCCGTCTTCGTCTATTGAAGCAAACGGGTAGCATTAGGGACTACGTCAAGGAGTTCACTACCCTTTCTCTTGAAATCGAAGACATGTCTGAGAAAGATTCGCTTTTCTACTTCATGGATGGTCTGAAGGATTGGGCAAGGGTGGAGCTAGAAAGGAGAAACGTGCAAGACCTAAACACTGCTATTGCCGAAGCTGAAGCACTCACCGATTACTCCACCCAATCGAAAGAAAAGAAGGCCACCCAAGGCAAAAGTGGGGGAGATAGATTTGGGCAGAGGAACCAAGGCCGCAAGGATGAGGGACAACGAAAGTCTTTCAACTCGGACAGACGTAGGCCTAACGAAGGTAAGTCCGAAGCCCCTAAACCTAAGTCTCCTTGTTTCATTTGTGACGGACCGCATTGGGTGAAAGATTGCCCCAAGCGGAAAACCCTTAATGCCATAATGTCTCAACACGAAGAAAGCCAAGACGGAGGACACGAGACAGGTATGGGGTCACTCAGACAGCTTGGTGCACTCAAGAGCAACAGTGCCCCGTCAACTTCCACCAAGAAAGGGCTCATGTTCGTAAATGCCTCAATCAATGGCAAAGCTGTCCGTGCAATGCTAGATACGGGGGCAACTCATAACTTTGTCTCCATAGACGAGGCCAAGAAGCTAGGCCTCAATATCACCAGTGGAGGAGGCACGATTAAGGCTGTCAACTCACCGGCAAAACCAATCGCAGGCATTGCCAAGGCTGTTCCAGTTGGCCTTGGAACATGGAGTGGAAAACTTGATTTCTCTGTCGTACCCATGGACGACTTTCAAGTGGTGTTAGGCATGGAATTCTTCGATCAGGTGCACGCCTTCCCCTTCCCAGTCGGGAACTCCCTCAGCATCCTTGATGAGAGCAAGACTTGCATGGTCCCAGCGGAACGCACAGCCAAGGCAGAGTCCAAAGCGTTGACCGCCCTGCAGTTCAAGAGGGGATTGAAGAAGGATCCTAGCTTCCTAGCCACTCTCCGGGAGCTCAACGATGGAGAAGACCAAATCACTTCCCCAGATCCGATACCGACCGAAGTCCGAGATATTCTTGGAGAATACAAAGACGTTATGCCAAAAGAGCTTCCGAAAAAACTCCCACCTAGGCGAGAGGTGGATCATCAGATTGAGTTGGAGCCTGGTGCCAAGCCTCCCTCCATGGCGCCTTATCGCATGGCACCACCAGAATTGGAGGAGCTTCGTAAGCAACTCCAAGACTTACTCGACTCGGGCTACATTCGGCCCTCTAAAGCCCTATATGGTGCTCCGGTCCTATTTCAGAAAAAGAAAGATGGGACGCTTCGCATGTGCATCGACTATCGGGCCATGAACAAGATCACCATCAAGAACAAGTACCCGATACCTTTGATAGCCGATCTCTTTGACCAGCTAGGCAAGGCGTGCTACTTCTCCAAGCTGGATCTTCGATCAGGATACTATCAAGTGCGCATCGCGGTCGGAGATGAACCCAAGACGGCATGTGTGACAAGATATAGTGCTTTCGAATTCCTAGTCATGCCATTTGGCCTCACCAACGCACCAGCTACGTTCTGTACTCTTATGAACAAACTCTTCCATCCTTTCCTAGACCGGTTCGTGGTAGTGTACTTAGACGACATTGTGGTGTATAGCCAGACACTCGAGGAGCATGTCCAACACCTCAAGCAAGTCTTCCAAGTACTTCGGGAGAACGAGCTCTATGTCAAGTTGGAGAAGTGCTCGTTTGGCCAACAAGAGGTGGAGTTCCTTGGCCACCGGATACGGGATGGGAAGCTTATGATGGATGGTGCCAAGGTGAAGGCAGTGCAAGAGTGGGAACCACCCACCAAAGTGTCGGGGTTGAGATCGTTCCTGGGGCTAGTCAACTATTATCGGCGATTCATTCAAGGCTATTCAGCCAAAGCCGCCCCATTGACGGACATGCTCAAGAAGGATAAGGCATGGCAATGGTCTGACAAGTGCCAACTTGCGTTCGAAGAGTTGAAGAAGGCCATCTCAGAAGAACCGGTACTTATCCTCCCTGACCACACCAAGGCATTTGAAGTACATACAAATGCCTCAGACTTTGCTATTGGAGGTGTCCTTATGCAAGAAGGCCGCCCAGTTGCCTTTGAAAGCCGCAAGTTAAACGACACGGAGCGGCGATACACTGTCCAAGAAAAGGAGATGACTGCCATCATTCACTGCCTTAGAGTTTGGCGACACTACTTGCTTGGAGCCACTTTCGTCATAATGACTGACAATGTTGCAACAAGCTACTTCTAGACACAAAAGAAGCTTAGCCCCAAGCAAGCACGATGGCAAGATTTCCTAGCAGAGTTCGACTATCGACTTGAGTACAAGCCAGGTAAGGCCAATGTTGTGGCCGATGCACTCAGTCGAAAAGCAGAGCTTGCAACATTGAGTGCAAGTCAACCGCGAAGCACTCTGATCACCCGCATCAAGGAAGGCCTACAACAAGATCCTCTAGCCAGGAGTCTGATCAAGCTGGCCAACGAAGGGAAGACAAGGCGATTTTGGCTAGACGACGGAGTCCTCCTCACTACTGGAGATCGAGTATATGTGCCTAAGTGGGGTAACCTCCGGAAGGAAATCATTAAGGAGTGCCATGATTCCAAGTGGGCTGGTCACCCAGGAATGACTCGTACATTGGCGCTCCTCCAAAACTCATACTACTGGCCTCAGATGCGGGATGATGTCGACACTTATGTGCGGACTTGCTTGGTTTGCCAACAAGACAAGGTCGAACAACAACGTCCAGCAGGGTTACTTGAACCCCTACCTATAGCTGGTAGACCATGGGAGAGCGTCTCTATGGACTTTATTTCTGCACTCCCAAAATCCGAAGGATGTGGGAGCATCATGGTGGTAATCGATCGGTTCAGCAAATATGCCACCTTCATACCTGCCCCTAGGGATTGTACAGCCGAGGAAGCTGCCCGTCTCTTCCTCAAACATGTTGTGAAGCTATGGGGAGTTCCACAGAGTATAATCAGTGATCGTGACCCACGATTCACCGGGAGGTTCTGGACGGAGCTCTTCAAGATGTTGGGGACAGATCTAAACTTCTCAACTAGCTTCCATCCCTAAAGTGATGGGCAAACTGAGCGTTTCAATGGGCTATTGGAGCTATACTTGAGGCATTACGTAAGCGCTCATCAACAAGATTGGGCAAAGTTGCTTGATGTTGCCCAGTTCTCTTTCAACCTTCAAAGGAGCGAGGCTACCGGCAAGAGCCCCTTCGAGATAGTCATGGGGCAACAACCAATGACCCCCCAAGCCATTGCCTCAACCTATGGAGGAAAGAGCCCCGCGGCTCACAAGCTCACTAGAGAGTGGCATGAAGAAGCCGATATCACGCGAGCATGCTTAGACAAAGCCGCCCGGAAAATGAAGAAATGGGCGGATACAAGGAGGAGACACTTGGAGTTTAATGAAGGAGACTTGGTGCTTATCAAACTGCTACCCCAACAGTTCAAGGCACTACGCCGAGTGCACAAAGGGTTGGTGAGAAAATATGAAGGCCCATTTCCTGTCATCAAACGAGTAGGCAAGGTCTCCTACCAAGTCCAACTTCCACCAAGACTCAAGATCCATCCAGTCTTCCATGTAAGTTTCCTTAAGCCATACCATACAGATATGGAAGACCCCAGCAGAGGAGAGTCTAAACGGGCGCCAACTGCCGTAGTCACCGCATTCGACAAAGACGTGGAGTGCATACTGGCGGACCGGGTGATTCGGAGAAGAGGTGTCCCAAATTACACAGAGTACTTGGTGAAATGGAAGAACCTCCCCGATAGCGAAGCGAGTTGGGAAAGAGGGGATACACTTTGGCAATTCGCCGAGCAAATCCAAAGATACAAGGATAAAGGCGCGACGGGGACGTCGCGAGCTTAAGTGGGGGAGGATGTCACGGCCCGCCCAATTCTGATCCAAGGAGCCCAAACAAAGCCCAAAGCAAAGCCCAAAGTTAGGCTCAAGCCCTTGGAAGATTCTAGAGTCTTCTCCACTCATCTAGCAAGGTCAACCTTGGAAGACTCTAGTAACATTCTAGAAGTCTCTTGTAAATATCTAGGGTTATGAATACTAGATACGTGTAGAACATTCTAGAGACTCAATCTCCTAGAGTAGTCTAGAACATTCATGGAGGGGGTGAACCACTATAAATAGCTAGCCCCTCTCATTTGTAAGGCATCCAAGCCAAGAATACTCAAAGCATTGTAAAGCTTTCTCTTAGCAATACACTTTGCCTTATTTTCCTACAAAGCTCTTCTAGTCCTTCTCTAGTCTCTCTAGCCTTTGAGAGTGATCAAGCAAGGCTTACTTAGCAATCTCGCCCAGAAATTGTCTAAGTGCCGCACGGGTTAGTTGCGCAAACTTTAACCCCGTGACAGAGAGCTATGAATGGAAGAAGACAAGCAGTTAAAATCTGACATTTCAATTTTTTTTTTATTTTTTTTACATGGAAGTGATAATTGTGAAATTTTCAAAATGCAGTGACGTGTTCAACATTTATTGAACAGTCGTGTCACCTCATGCCTTAAGGCTTAAGCATGAGGATGAGGTACTGAAGCTTCTCTCATGATGTATATATATTGCTATATTAGACGAGTAATTTTGATTCATATAAGCTATTTTTTATTATTATTATTAATTTTAAAAGAATGTTTATATATCTTTAAAAAAAAAATGTTTATATATAAAAGTCGATGTGAGAGAAGGGCAATCAAACACATGACATATATGCGTAGAATTGGCTGGTCAATCAATTTTTTTTTATTAAAAATTTTTCATTTTAGTCCGGTAAATCTTGAAAACTATAACATAAGTTTTAAAAATTAGAAAAAAAAACGTCTTAATAATATAAAATAAGTTTCAAAAATACAAAAATAAATCTCAAAAATATCAATATTGTATGATTTGATCGGGTTAATTGTATATGCTAGATCCACCGATGCATTTCTCTCCGACTTGCAACATAAAGCGGGTAAATACAGCAACCCCTCTAAAGTTTGATATAAATAGAATCAGAGACTAGTTTTAAGTTTTAAAAATAGATAATTATCCGGTGACTATCAACTCTTGTCACCACTATTAAAAGGGCTATTGGATCGGGAATTGGTTTCAAAATGATCACTTTTGATAAACAATGTTACATTAATGACTATTATATCCAATTCCATCAAATTCCATCAAATAAGTGGTAATTTGATAAATAAGGGGATATCATTAATTTATTTTAGATATTTTTTAGAAATCAATTTTTTCTTTTGATTTTTGAAACAAATAATTATATTTAATGTGTGTATACACGTATAGAATATCATATATATATATATACACACACATATACATATTGGATATATATATTATACGTATATACATACACTAAATATAATTATTTGTTTCAAAAAATAAAAGAAAAATTGATTTCTAAAAAATATCTAAAATAAATTAATGATATCCCTATTTTATCAAAATACCACTTATTGGATGGAATTGTATGAAAATGAATGGAATTGGATGTAATTACCATTATTGTAACATTATTTACCAAAAATGGTCATTTTGAAACAAATTTCCGATTCGGTGACCATTTTGATAGTGGTTGTAAGAGTTGATGATCACCGGGGATAATTATCCTTTTAAAAAATAAATAATATGATAGTTTCAAAAACAAATAAAAAACAATTAATAAAACCATTTAATTTTATATACTAAATTAAAACATTAAAAAGTGAGATATAATTAGATCATTAGACGGATGCTAATAGCACCGCTCTAAATGTAGACTCCTTCTCCAGTTATATTTGTATTAAAGTTAATGGGCGTTCGGTGTATTTACTCTGAAAAAGTTTTCAATATATTTGGTTGAAATTTAGTCATCGATTCGTGAGATCAGATTAGCACTTGAAGCCTGACATGATCATACTCCATATATATATATATATACACTCCATATATATGTATATAAATAGTTTTTTTTTTATCGGTACTCGATAGAATTATATAAAGATATTAAATATGAGTCATTCATTTATAAAACAGTTTTGATAAATGTATACATGTCAAATAGGTTCACATTTAATGTCCTTATATAATTTCATAAATACGTATTTATATGAAAATTTTCGTATATATATATTATAGAAATGTCCAAATCATTATGTACTGATATAACTTCATGAATATACTAAATGTAGACCATTAGATTATATACTTTAATTCAAAGTATATGCACTTATCAAAGTGTGATGATATACATTATTTTAATTTTTTCCGTTCACAATTAATCTGTTAATTAATAATATTAAGATGGATGTGCAAAGCATGTTGAAGCAATCCGATGGTATATATAATTAAGACGAGAGAAATTAATCAGACCAAAATAAAGTGTATATATATACAGAAATTATCAGATAAGTGCGCACTGATGAAATTATATAATGACATTGAATGTGAGTCAGTCATTTTACATACTTTGATTTGACATGTATACCCTTCTCAAAGTTCTTTTATAAATGAGTGGCTCTCACATTCAATGTGTTTATATAATTTCATCAGTGCCTACCGATAGGAAAATGACCGTATATATAAATTTTCAAGTCAGTGCGTACTGATATAAATTCGTCCGTTGGATATGGACCATTAGATTTACATACTTTGACTCAAACTGTATGTACTTGTCAAAACTTCTCCATAATCAATGGTCAACATGCAACGTACTGATATAACTTATATCAGTGCACAATGAGTGACTCACATTCAATGTTCTTATATAATTCTATCAATGCGTACTCATGTGAAAATTTTCTCATATATACGAAGCATATAAAATGAGTGACTCACATTCAATATCCTTATATAATTCCATCAGTACGTACTCATGTGAAAATTTTCGCTTACATATAAGGTATATAAAATGAGTGACTCAAAACTTTTGGATTTCGAAATCTAAAACAATTCTAGATGGATCTATAAATTGGTCTAGTAGAACATACTAAGTGATCCATGCAAGTTCGTGTGAATTTAAAATATTGACGGACTATCTAAATTTAAACTCCAATAGATACAACATAATCACAATATATATATATATATATATATATATATATATATATATATATAACTCGTTCTCTCTATAGAACTTTTTATTATAAAAATAAAAACAAAAATAAATAAAATAAAAGAAAAGAAAAGAAAAGAAAAACGAAAACAGAGGGGTGCACACCCTAACATTAATCTAAAAAAGGCACACAAACCTTAACATAATTATATATATATAAACCTAATTAATCGGACCACCAGAATCATTCATTTCTGCCTCAATATGTGCATCCAATTAGCGACAAGGCTTAGTACCCGTTTGGAAGAGTTTGTTTACTGACTAAAAGAGTTTTTTATTTTTTTAATTAAAAAAACCCTATTCAAATTTTTTGGTTTCGTTTGGTTGTCACTCTGCAGAGCTTTTGGATGATTAAAAAAACTATTTTACGTCTAATTTGAAAAAACTCAAATTTTAAGTTTTTCTAAGTAGATCTTTTTGATTATTTTTAATAACACTAAAATGTCTAATATAACCCTATCATTTAAAATATATATTTTTTGGATATTTTGATAACCCTATCATTTAAAATAGGTTTTTGAATATTTTGGTAATCCTACCATTTTTTTTTCTAATAGACAACCAAACGACCAACATCTTCCCATTAAAACCCCTACTCGTAGAATGTCTACTTTAACAGATCTGCTTGAAGAAGATCTTCCAAACAGTGCCTTAATTCTGCTTGAGTGTTGAAGCCACAGAATCAGTACGAAGCTAAGTCTCTACTATATAGGGAGGCGTTTAGAACTTCCCTGACTCATTTGAGATTTGGAACTAGATAAAGAGTGTGTTTGGTATGATTTTTTAAGTAGAGCTTCTAGAGTTGATCTTTTTGTAGTAGAGCTTTAATGAAAAGAGCTTCTAGCAAAAAATGATTTTGGTTGTGTAAATTACAAAAACAAAAGTGTTGACAATGTATTTTTAAAAATATTTTTTGGTTTTGTGAATTACAAAAAAGGGTGTTGACAATTTATAATGAAAGAGTTGTATGGTGGAATATCTTAAATTTACAAATGGTAGTAGAGACAATTAATATGTTTTAAAAAAGCTAAAAAAAAAGCTTTTTGGAGAAGCCCAAATAACTTTTATAATGGGCAATAAGACAATTTCTTATATTAAAAAAGTAGTTTTAAGTTTTGCAATAATAATAAAAAAAACTCCAAAAAGGCTTCTAGCATTAAAAAAGCGCTTTTAACCCTTTCAAAAGCCGAGGAAATGGTGAAATATATCACCTTTTTTAAGGTGCGTTGTGATGATGTCACAATTTTAATAACTTAAGTTTAAAAGACACCTATTATGGTGAACTGCCCAAATACCCCTAAACTTAAATTTTTTAAAAGCCCCATTCTGAACTCGTTGGTATTTCCCTAGAAAAGTTGTTGTCTGAAAAACTTGAGTCTCGGCCCTCTCCAGATTCTGCAGTAGAAGGTAACAAATATTTATGATCTTCGCTTAAATTTCTTTTATGCATTTCAGATATTTTGCATTCATTTTTGTGTGTGTTTACAATGTATCCATTCCTCGATATCAATGTATCCATTTCAGATTCTGTACTAGAATGCTTTTTTCTTGTGTGACCGAGAAAATTTTAAGATGAATCGAGCTTATTTTATATTGGAACGAGCTCTTGTTTAGTTTGGAAAAAGCTCGATTATTTGAAAAAAATGCAAAAAATGCTCGATCCCTTAGGAAAAGTTCTCGCGTTATAAAAGTTCTCGAACCCTTTAAAAAGATCTTGAACCGTTACAAATGTTCTCGATCCCTTTAAAAAGATCTCGAACCCTTTAAAAAGATCTCGAACCGTTACAAATGTTCTCGATCCCTTTAAAAAGTTCTCGATCCCTTAGAAAAAGTTCTCGTTCCCTTGTTAAAAGTTCTCGATCCCTTGTTCACAGAAAGAAGTGGGATTGACGGTAGGGAAAACCTATGTGGTGTCCCACTGAAAGTAGCCGACCATGGTGATATAGTTGGAGCTCAATTGGACGATAATTTCAGTTGTCAAATTGAATTGAATGCTGGGCAGTACAACCACCAATACAATGAGATGTACGATGATATGAACAATGAGCGGAACAATTTACCTCATAACCTACCAATCCATGAGGTGGCTAATGAGGCAAATTTGCATCCGATACATAATGTATCGAACAATGAGAAAGATGAAGAATGGTTCAAAACAGAAAGATGTGCAAGACGTGTCCACAGATGTAGTTCCACTACAGTAGATATAGTTGGGACATCTGAGGTCAGGCCTGATGTAACTCCAGCTGATTCTGTGAATGCCAGAACGTGGGTTATTCCAGGAGCAGAATCATACTCGTTTGGTATGGGTCAAAACAGGAACTGGGTAGAAGATGAACCTACCAGCATGATATATAAAGCTCATTTTTTTCCTACTAAAAGGGATTTGAAGAGATTGGCTGGTCATTTTGCAATGCGGCACAACTTCGAGTGGAAGGTGAAAAGGTCGAATAAGACAACATTACATCTGGTTTGTTTGATAGACAACTGTACATGGAAGTTAAGAGCAGTTAGGAGAGATGAAGCGAAATACTTTCAAGTACGTAGTTTTATAAACGAACACACTTGTCCGTTGGAGGAGATTCACCGTCGCCATCGACAAGCTAGTGCAGTCATAATTGAAGAAGTGGTTGCACTTAGATTGCAGCAACATAATGGTCGATTAATGCGTCTGAAGGACATAATCGCCGACATGAAAACAATGTACGGCATCCAAATAATGTACAGTAAGGCACATCAAGCCCTTGATTATGCTTTGTCACTCACCTATGGAACGCATGAGGAAAGCTTCCAACTGCTGCCATAATTCGGTTACGTGTTTGAACAACAAAATCCCGGAACGATAACTGACTTACAGTGTGATGAAAATGGTAAATTCCTATACTTTTTCATGTCATTGGGTGCCTCAGTCAGAGGATTCCAGAGGTGTATGCATCCAGTTATTGCCGTTGATGGTACCCATTTAAAGGGTAGATTCGGGGGCACAATGTTTGTTGCAACTGCACAAGATGAGAATGAACAGGTTTATCTAATTGCTTTTGGGTACGGTGACTCGGAAAACAACCTATCATGGGAGTGGTTTTTCGATTGCTTGAAAGGTGCCTTTGGCCATATAGATGATTTGGTTTTCATTTCTGATCGACATGCAAGCATTGAAGTAGGGATTTCTAAAGTGTTCCCTTATACCACCTATACCATATGTTGCTGGCATTTTTATGAAAATATTAAGAAGAGATATCATTGAAAGGATGTTGCCATAATAATGGATAAAGCAGCCCGAGCGTACACCGAGTTGCAATATAACCGGCACATGGAAGAGTTACGCAACTTGCACCCGAATGCATATGAATATGTAATTGAAGCCGGTCCACAGAAGTGGTCCCGTGTTCACTGCCCCGACAGAAGGTATAGGGTCATGACAACAAATGCTGCAGAATGCATAAACTCATGCCTTAAATTTGCACCGCAACTGTCTATGTTGACTTTGACAGAGTTTATTAGGAATATGCTACAGCGTTGGTTTCACGATCGTCATAGGGCTGCACAATCCATGCGTCATCAGTTGACCGACACAGTACATCTTGTGATCCTGAAACGTGTAGTAAAGTGCAATTTTATAACCGTTAATCCAGTTGACTGGAACATATTTTCGATGAAACGGGCTGGAAAACAGTGGACCATTGACTTAGCCCGGAAGACATGCACATGTAACAAATTCCAAGTGGACCTTCTTCCATGTTCTCACGCTCTCGCTGCCGTTAGGTACATCATACAATTTTGTGTACGGTTAATAGTACTTAAACATCATACAATTTTATCATCGTTTGCAATGTTTTTACAGGGACCGAAAAATGGATTTCACATCCCTCTGTGCGGACTACTACAAGCGACAAACACTTATTGATGCGTACTCGGTACCTATTATACCGGTTGGACATCCTTCCACTTGGATTGTGCCATCTGACATCGCTGAGAGAGTCATTTTGAATCCAAGCTCCAGGAGACAAGCAGGCCGCCCGAGGGCTTCACGCCTTATCTCATCTTCGGAGAGAACATCCACACAGAATTGTAGGCGATGTCGACAACAAGGACATAATTCGATGAGATGCTATAACCCAGCTTTTACTGATGAAGATCCGAGCAGAGTCATTCCTGAGGAATACAGACGCAAGTGTAGTATCTGTCATACTGTTGGTCACAACAGACAGACGTGCCTTACTAGAGACGGTGGGATCGTGGAATGAATTTAGGCGTTATCATGATGACATTGTTATAATTTGAACTCGTATGACTTGTTAAGTAACTGAAATGCAATTGTATTTAAATACTCTCGGTATATATAAAAATGAAATTTTTTTTGTACAAAAGAATTTCTAAATATACAAAAGAATCGGTAAACTGCCGCAAAACTGTTGGTACATATACAAAAGAATTTGTAATTATACAAAGTAATTGGAACATATAAAATAGAATTGGTACGTATACACATGAATTACTATAGAAATCTATACGGGCTTGGAGTTTGCAAATATTTCAACCACCATCTTCTCCCGAATGATCCCCATATCGTCTTCAGACCAATCGAAATCTTTTTTGTTCGCCAGTGTGTACTCAATCAATCTCAACGTGTGGGGACCACAGTTACCCCTGAAGTTGTATACATTAACAAGCGTTAATAAATCATTAGGTTTATACTAATACAATCTTAAAGTGACTATTACATAATGTCTTAAGATTGCTTCTGCTGGGGGATTTGTTTTTCCGACATGACGGTGACATCAAAGAGCTTACTTGTCTTCTCAAATTTCAACAGTTCTGCCGCTCGTTTAGTATGAAATCCGGCCTGATGCAACATCGAGGAGGGCACAAAGTAGCCCAACAGGGCTACATGCTGCTTTCGGATACAAAGTTCGACCTCCTGTCTCCAGGGGTCGACTATGAACAGATTCCTGCATGTGAGGTCCACAGTCACCAGCAGCCAATGTTGGCGCCCAATGTTGCACGATATCAAGACCTGTAAACGTCAACAACAAGTGTTAGGATGTACAAAGCCATTTATATATACAATTGCAAACCATGTCAAGTAACACTTACCATGTCAACCTCGTGCTACAGACGGCATCCAATCGGGGCACCCCTAAGGACCGTTGTGAGGTCGTCATCCTTCCACCAAGACCTCAACACATTCCAACGGCTCGGGGTGATCTACCCGTGTGAATTGTGAGGCATCATTTTCCTGTACCGGTGCTCCAGAAAGGACTGCAGAAACAATTGTATTTAAATTAATTTTTGTTTTCCATACACATATAAAACAACGCGTTATCATTATTAATTTCAGTACTTACAAAGATTTGCGAGTCCAATCTGTTAACCGTTTGACTATACACATTCGGAAATGCCCGTTGACACTTCCGAAGAATATAGAGGTACGCGTCCATATGCTGGGAATATAAACACGTTAAGAAATGTTAGGATGTTTACACTTCTAAAACAAATACTGAAATCAGGATTTACGCTCCCACAAACTTGATCATCAACATCCATGAAGTTGGTCTAAAACCGATGGAACCATGCAGCATCAACCGGCTCCAGCAAATCAACATCACGTTTGCATTAATGTTCCAACATCTACACTGTCATATAATGCATTGCAAGAAATTCAGCGACCTAAATAACACTGAAATTTACTTACAGTTCCCCGTTTACGTTCCTCTTGTAGGCTCTGTACGCCTTCAACTGGGTATCGTCCACCAGTTTCTAAGGATTAAATACGTGCCCAGGTCCCTCTAGTATTACCCTCGCCCTCTTAGGTCAGCACGGATTTGTGTACAGGCTAACCAACTGCCAACCGCGCTTCAGTACACGCATGTGCTGTCGAACTCCCTCCGTCGGGGTTTACTGAGATGAGGACGAGGGAGGGGGAGGGGGAGAGGGAGGGGGCGCTTGCTGCTCGAGGGGAGGTGGAGGTGGAGGGGGAGCCTGCTTCTCTCTAGAAGGTGGCGGGGGAGCCTGTGAATCGCTAGGAGGTGGCGGGGGAGCCTGCTGCTCGCTAAGAGGTGGCAGGGGAGCCCGTTGCTCGCTAGGAGGTGGCGGGGGAGCCTGTTGCTCTCTAGGAGGTGAAGGGGAACCCCGTTGCTAGCTAGGAGGTGCAGGGGGATCCTGCGAATCGCTAGAAGGTGGCGGGGGAGCCTGCTGGTCACTAGGAGGTGGCGGGGGAGCCTGCGAATCGTTCTGAGCGGGAAGGGGGCCGACTGCTCTCTCAGAGAGGGAGAGGGAAGGGGAGACTGAGCCCATTATCCAGAAATTCCCTTCTGGTATGTAGATTCTCTGTATGGGTCCTGAAGCCCTTGAAGGCCCCCGATGAATGCAAGCAACTCCCTATGTTGTTGCTGTCGATCCTCCTCGCTCTTTCGGAACAAATCGAGCAAATCCCGGTGTTGTTGTTGTCAATCCTCATCACTCTTTCGGAGGGCTTCACGTAAATCCCGGTGGTCTTGTTGTCGATCCTCCTCACTCTTCTGGAAGGCTTCACGCAACTCCTTCAAGTTATGTTCTAAACGGGCCTGAAATCATGCAACTTTGTTAATAAGAAAAAAATCAACAACTCTTGTTAATGAAAATAAAACTACCATCTCAACTTACCTCCCCATCAAGTTAAACGTCAGCACGGGAATCCCCGGTAGCGGAACCAGTTCCTCGGGTGGTATACTGAACCTGCCTAACTCGTCGAGGAGACGGCTGAGATTTGCCTGTGTCCATGCCTATAAAATCTGGACCTGCAGGGTCTGAAGCCTCCGTCTTAGTACACCTCCAACCCTCACCCTCCTCATCGGGATGAACTGCACTTGTAGTCAGCTCAGAGACAGTAGGAAGGTGAACCCTGTCATCCTGCACATACGGGCTCCCCACCTCACTTAGGCTTGTAAAGTACGGGGCCACCGCCTCAGCTGCCGTGGGCACGATTTCTGTCCTTACCGACATCTGAAACCGTAGTTAGATGAATTTCATTGTTACTTATCGTAAGTAATATAAATTACTGACTTAACAAAAAAATAAATTACCCTAGCACTAAAAATCTTCTCCAGCTTCTTCCCTCTAGGTTGTTTGGTCAACTCCCACTTCAACAACCGAAGGGAAAGGTCTGTAACCCTCCGAGTCCCAAAAACCTCTGCCAGTTTGGGGATCACCTCAAAAGCAAATATATGCATCAAAGATACGTACAGTTATAATCCAAAACAATTTTGGATTACAAATTAAATGTACATGTTGGAATTAAAATTTCTTACCAAAAGGGTGTGTGATAGACCATAGATGTTGTACCCCTCCACGGAATGTCTAACATCGCCCTGTGACTGTTGCCGTCTCTCCTCACGACGTCATGGTAAGGCATGCTTGAATGAAAATATAGAATGCCTATAGACGTAGGCACCCCACGGGAACGCATCGAAGGCATTGAGGTCCTTTACCAACCAAAACTGCCAAACTGGAATCTTTAATCTCTCGTCCACCCACATCAGTATCCAGTTCAACATGTAAATGAGGCACAACTTCACAGCATCATATGCCTTTTCAAACTCTCCCTGGGTAAGAACAACCCTCAAGTCATCCAACGATACCTCATCATGTGCAGGAAAGTACCGTTCATGTATGCCATTCTCAACTGCAACATACATACTTGTGTCCGGTATGACTCCAAAACGTAATCTGGTGATGAGGCTAAATTCCACCTTCGAAAACCTCACCACATGGTTCCCTAACAAGAATCGCATCTCATCTGTTGGCCCGTCATGGTCCAACTCCCACAACAGCAGCTGATGAATAACACCATCAGAAAACTTCAGCTCCCGGTGCATCGACATGAAATGCCCGAAACAGAAGGCCATGAAATGACGCCGATCCTGAACAACAAACTCTTCAGGGACCTGATTCAGTGCATCGTCTATACGGGCGAGGGCTTCAAAATGGTCGTGTTGGGTCAATTTTCCCTTGAACCAATCTCCCTCTGCAGTTTTAAGCATTTCCTTCATACTGTTCGTCCTCTGCAATGTCACAGAAACAGTACATCAGTAAACTGCATAAAATTAGAAAATATTCTCGATCAATTGAAACAAATTCTCGATACTTTTAAAATATTCTCGATCCTTTGAAAAAGATCTCGAATTTTAAAAAAAGTTCTCGATCCTTTGCAAATATGCTCTATCCTTTGTAAATAGTCTCGATCCTTTCTAAAACCTCTCGATTCATTGAAAAAACTTCACAATCATTTAAAAACGTTCTCGATTTCTTTATAAAGTTCTCGATCCTTTGCAAATAGGCTCGATCCTTTGAAATTAGTCTCGATCCTTTGTAAAACCTCTCGATTCATTGAAAAAACTTCACGATCATTTTAAAAAGTTATCGATTTGTTTCAAAAGTTCTCGATCCTTTGCAAATAGGCTCGATCCTTTCAAATTAGTCTCGATCCTTTGTAAAACCTCTCGATTCATTGAAAAAACTTCACGATCATTTGAAAATGTTCTCGACCCTTTGAAAAACATTCCCGATCCTTTCAAAAAACTCTCGATCCTTTGAAAAACCTCTCGATTCTTTGAAAAATATTCTCGATCAATTTAAAAAATCTCGACTCTTTGAAAATATTCTCGAAGCTTTGAAAATTGTCCCGAGCCTTTGAAAAACCTGTCGATTCTTTGAAAAATATTCTCGATCATTTTCTAAAAACTGGACCATTTGAAAAACATTCTCGATCGTTTGAAAACATTCTCGATCCTTTGAAAATATTCTCGACACTTTCACAAAACTCTCGATTCTTTGAATAATCTTCTCGATTATTAGAAAAATCTTCTCGATTATTAGAAAAATCTTCTCGATTCGATCATTTAAAAAAATCTCGATCCTTTGAAAAACAATCTCGATCGTTATCATAATATTTTCGATCGTTTTAAAAAATTCTCGATCCTTTCATAATAATCTCGATCATTTGAAAAACCTCTCGATTCTATGAAAAATATTCTCGGTTATTTAACAAAAGCTCTATCACTTTGAAAAACCTCTCTATTCTTTCTAAAAAATTTCCTCGATCTCGTTTGAAATATTCTCGATTTTTTTTTTCAAAACAAAAATTCCTCAATACCAGAATATTGAACCTCATTTCAAACTCAAACCAAAACCACAACCACTGTCAACCCTAATCTACAATTTCTTTCAACAGAACAAGTCTGAAATGCAATTATAAGTTATGAACAACAAATCGATACATAAAACAAACTCAACTTACCTTTGTCACTCGCTGCGAAATGTACTATATTCCCGTTCCGGTCAATAAGTTGTTGATTTCCTCACCATCTATTTCGTTGTCGTCGGTTTCTTTCTCTGTTTTTTTCTCACTGTTGCTTTTCTCAGAAACACAAAACGACAAATTTTCTCTTTTTCAATTTTATGGGGGTATTCTCGTCTGTTTAGTTTAAATGGTGCCTTTTAAACTTACATTACTAAACTGGTGACATTTGCATAACACCCCTCTCAAATAGTGCCATTTATTTATCGACCCCTTCAAAAGCCATACCAAACACAACATCTTAAAAATTGGTTTCAATTTTCTTTTTGATTATTGTCAAACACAAGATCTTCTTGACCAAGATTAGAATTTGAAGAATGAATATCTTAGAGCATCTCCAATGTAAGAGTGTGTTGTGAAAAAAAAGATGTAACGTAGGATTAATAGACATCTGGTAATATTTTTTTTCCAATACAACCGTGCATATTCAACCTCAAGCTGATGTATATAAAAAAAAAATATTAGACATTGTCAATATGACTGTCTACTTTCAGACGGTCTGTTACATAACTATTTTTTCGACCGACTCAGCAAGTATTTAAATATGACATTAATTGTGTTCATATTTTGTGTTCTTCATCAGTATTAAAGATATGTGATAGGTGTAACTGCGTGTCTATTCTATACAAAGATTTGCCATGTTAATTGATAAATATTTTAAGCTTCCTCCAGGTGTGATAGATCCAATTAGTTTTAAAATGCATTTGAAATCTTCTCTAAAAAAAATCCTTTATTAAACGAAATGGAATTGGATCAATCTTATGGATTTCTTGTAATTGAGCTCATTATTTAATTAAAGAAAAAGAAATCAGGCAAAAGATCACTTTTGACTTCATTTATATATATTTTGCAAGAGAGGAGAGATTTTATGTATTACTTCTCTCCATGCTTGATTCAGGAGTTCACGATCTATGGACTATCTGGAATTTATTCGGGTTGAGGATATTTGATTTCAAACTACAATCTCATTGATGTGTGCTTTACTAATATTTTTGAGCTTTTCCTATGCACACAGATGAATGTTGTTCGTAACATACGATTCATCAAATTTACTTGGCGGGGGCAATTACGCCCTTTTAATTTATAAAACTTTTCTTTTATACATATTATGAGTTGTGCTATAAGCAAACCTCTACCGATCTATTTATGTTCCTGTCATATGTGAATTTTATCGTACTTACACGTCATCGAACAAAGAGGATAAATTGCCATGTGGACATCCGAATAGGCATTCAGAAAATATCCTACAAGACATCACCGAAGAAGAGAACCCGAGTAAGCAGATATTGAACAAAACCTACTCAGGGTCAATCGACATCATATACTACTCGGGATAAGCTAAAGACACTCGGGGATGATTAAGTGACATTTCTACTCAGGAACAACTGGCGCTACTCGGGATCAGCAGGTATTGCTCTTACTTGGGACAAACGTGATGAAAATCAAATAAAGGCCCCAGTGTATAGCTCACATGGATCAAGTCATTAGGATGCACGAATATTTCCATATAAAAAAGGAATCCCAATAAAAATAGAATATTAAAAAGGAAAGGATCCCAATCAGGCAGCAACTTTACTTCTTCAAAAAGACTGCTCTTATAAGGAAATAAATCCTAATTGGACTACTTTGCTAGAGTCCCATTCACTCTCAATACAAGACTCCGAAACAGGAAAGAAGACAATCAACTTCAAACAAGAAAATAATTGTAATTAAATACAAAGATCTATTACTTGTACAAAGCAGATTAAGGTTCTATAAACATATAAATAGACCTATAATCTGGCCAAAAAGAAAAAAGAAGAAGATAAAGACAACAATCATAGAAAAATACAGAGAGAAAAAAGAGAGACCTAGAGCTTGTAACATCATAAATTCATAGTGGATTTTGGCTCGGTTGATCATTCAACCACCCGTGGATGTTTCTCAGGTCATCAGAGTTTTACCACGTAAGAAACTCGTGTCTTGTTTACTTTCTCCTCCTCTCTCTCTTTGAAATCACAGCCGAAATCCAATCCTTGTTGGCTTTTCTAATACAATCCAGAAATCAACGTCAACAATTGGCGCTAGAAGGAGGGGTCGAACCTTCGACTTGATTAAAAACAATAGCAGGAAGCAGAAGTAGTTTTGGGGATGTCCAAAAATCTCTGGATAACTTTCACGTTAGCAGTACCTCGCGGGATCTTGCTGCAACAACAGAAAACCAATTTACATTCCTGGTGGGGATCCAGTAAGTTCCTCAAACCAGTGGAGATCTGACACAACATTTTCTAGAAGCGTTGCAACAACTGGTGGCAGACGCAGATCTATTGGCTACAGAAGCACAAACTCCTAACCTCCCACATACAAGGCTTCGTTCGATGGTAGTAGGGCCAGAAATAAATACACCAGAAGTCGAAAGAAACCTTACTTCAATCAAACAGGCTGGACGTGAAACACCTGAGGAGGAACGACCACGCCAGAGGTAGAACCAGGACCAGACAGTCCGTACTAGACACCACAAACATGACTGGCATAGGGATCGGTCGTCATCAGAAGATAGCGATCGGCACCATCGCAAGCATCATCATGGAATCATACGTGAAACCCGGCATTAAATTGAAGAACCTGAAAGAGGAATGGCAATCACCCAGTGGTTCAACCATCAGGGAAGTCCGGAAACAGGGACGTTGCAATCCAAAGCCTAACTCGAGAAGTCGAGAACAATAGGCGACAGATGGATGCATTGGTTAGACGTTATGGGTGTAACGATTTATCTGATGATGATTCTGACAGTCCATTCATCAAGAAAATCTTATGGATCCCATTCCCAGAAAGGTTCAGGATGCAGCACGTTGAGCAATTCAAGAAAGACACAGACCCAAAAGAGCACGTCAAACGCTATAAAAGTGATATGGCCCAGTATCCCCATAGTGATCCCTTACTGTTTCTCAACTTTCCACAAACTTTAGGAGACATGGGCTCAAGATGGTTCCAGAGATTGACCCCATCAAGCAATTGAAGTTTTGGTGAACTAAGTAGGAGTTTCTCAAGGCAATTCCTGAGCAATGTTCACAGGATAAAGTTAGTGACTTACCTTTCTCAAATAAAGCAAGGGAAATATGAGTCACTGAAGAAATACCTGGGGAGATTTGGCCAAGCAGTATCAGAAATCGGTAGTGCAAACGATGAAGCAATAATTGCTGCATTCATCAACAACCTACAGAATTGACGACTATCTTTCGATTTAAGGAAAGCTCGCCTGACCAGGTATGCAGATATGATGGACATGGCAGGAGGGTATGCATTAGCCTAAGAAGAAGAGTTAGCCACCGGAGGAACCTACATGCATGGAGGAAAACTCGAGAAGGACGCCGAGTCCAAGGTGTAGAACCAGAAGGGAAAACAGAAAGGAAACGGAAAAGAAAAAAGCAAGGACTGGGTAACAGGCACAATACCAGGCAGACCACAGTAAAATACCGAGGAAGATATACCAATTACACCCCCTTCGGAAAAAGCAAGAGGAAATCCTAGCCATTTTAGAGGAAAAGAATATGGTGCAAGAACCACTATGACAGTCTCAGTTCCCCAAGCGAGATACAACTAAATATTGCAGATTCCACAAAGAAATCGGACGTGAGACTTCCAAGTGTTACCAGCTAAGAGATTACATAGAAACCCTCATTCGGGAAGGGCATCTATAAAACGTAATCTTGAAAAAGGATGAGAAGTCGGAAACAAAGAAAGAGGTCAGGCCGATCACAGCTCTGGTCGAAATCAAAGAGCCAGTCCAGAGGCCAATGAAGTAATATATACTATCTTTGGAGGACTATTTACTGGGAGAATCAACCGAGAACGAACACAAGAAATCAGAGAAGCAGTAGAAGCAATGAATAACTTTGACGTTAACTCGGTCGAACCAGACCCGAAAAGAGTTAAGGAAGGATGGGACCCAATAACGTTCACAGAAGCAGATTCCCATTGAGTTGATGTTCGGCTAAATGATGCCTTGGTCATAAGTGCCCGGATTGGTCACCGGGAAGTCAGAAGAATCCTAATAGATAATGGAAGCTCAGCGTAGAAATTCTCAATGTAGCCGTCTACGATCAACTCAGGTTAGACCGAAAGGACCTACAACCCTTCCATACCCCACTCAGAGGATTCAAGAGAGTTGAGGTCAGGTCACTCGGGACGGTAAAGCTACTTGTGAAGTTTGGAGTGGAACCTTGCCAGAGAAATGTATTGCTCGACTTCGTGGTGGTAGACTTGGACAATTGGCCATATAATGCACTATTGGGACGACCATTCTTGAATAAGACTAAGGCCGTGACAACCACTTATGCATTAATGATCAAGTTCCCGATAGAACAAGGGGTCGGGGTAGTCAAAGGATCCCAGGAGATGTCTCGAAGAGCAAATCTGTCACTATACAAGGACAAGAATGATAGCGAACAAGTATGCACAATAATGCAGCCGAATCAAAATAAATAGTCGATGTCATTTGAATTCAATCCAAGGGAGGAGTCGAATGAGTCCAAAACTGAACCAGTCGAAGAGATTATCTTGAAAGAAGGTGCAGCAGACAAAAAGATCAGAATCGGGGCAAACCTAGAAGAGGAAGTCAAACATAGCCTCGTTGATCTGCTCAAAGAATACAGGGATGTGTTCGCTTGGAGTCATGAAGACATGGTCAGGATTGATGCCCGAATAATATCCCACCATCTCACAGTAGACCTGAATATAAAACCGGTGATACAAAAGAGAAGATCATTCAATCTCGAGATAAGCCAAGCAATCAAACAGGAAGTAGAGAAGCTACTCGCTGTAGGATCAATTAGAGAGGTCAATTACCTACAATGGGTAGCAAATGTAGTCCTCGTCCAAAAGAAGAATGGATAATGGAGGATGTGCGTAGATTTTACAGATCTGAATAAAGCGTGCCTGAAAGATAGTTTCCCACTTCTAAGGATAGATCAGTTGGTGGATGCAACATCAGGCCACGAATTTCTCAGTTTCATAGATGCTTACTCGGGGTATAACCAGATCAGGATGAACAAGGCTGACGAAGAAAAACAACATTCACAACTGATCAGGGTTTATACTGTTATACAGTGATGCCCTTCGGATTGAAAAAAGCAGGAGCAACCTATCAAAGGTTGGTCGAAAAAATCTTTTCACGGCAAATAGGAAGGAACATGGAAGTATACATTGATGACATGCTGACCAAGAGCATCACAACAGACAAGCATACTTCAGATCTGCAATAGACATTTGATGTCTTAAGGAGATACCAGATGAAGCTAAATCCGAACAAGTGTTTATTCGAAATTCCTTCAGGAAGATTTTTGGGTTTTCAAGATCACCAAAGAGGAATCGAAGTCAACCGTGAGAAGATTCAGGCCCTGTAGAAAATGACTTCACCAAAGACACTCAAAGAAGTACAACGCCTAACATGATGCTTAGCTTCCTTGGGTAGATTCATCTCGAAAGCAATATACAGATGCTCACCCTTTTTTAAAGTAATCAAAAAAGGAAAATGGCTTGAATGGAATGAAGAGTGTGAACAGGTGTTTTTGAAAATCAAGGAATACCTAGGGCAGACACCAATCCTCTCAAAACCACAGATAGGAGATATACTCCAGCTATATTTATCAATCATAGAACTAGCATCAAGCTCAGCCCTAGTTAGAACAGATGATGGAGTACAGAAACCGGTGTACTACACCAACAAGGCACTTCTACCAGCTGAAACCAGGTATTCACAGGCAGAGAAAATGGCCCTAGCATTGGTTTCGGCAACAAGAAAGCTAAGACCATATTTTCAAGCTCATACAATCCAGGTTCTCACCGACTGTCCATTAAAGCAAATTCTACAGAAGCCAGAGGTTTCTAGAAGACTGACTAAATGGGCTATCGAGCTAAGTGAATTCGACATCCACTATATCCCTAGGACATCCCTCAAAGGGCAAGCAGTGGAAGATTTTATAGCAGAGTTCACAGAACCAAACCTAGAAGCAAAAAGAATGTTGAGCAAAACGTTCCCATGGAAATTGTATGTAGATGGTTCTTCAAACACTCATGGCAGCGGGGCAGAGATCGTAGTATGCATTCCAGAAGGAGATGATGTTAAATGTGCCATGAGATTTGACTTCAAAGCAACCAACAATCAAGCCGAGTACGAGGTGCTACTGGCTGGACTCAGAGTCTGCATAGCTCTCGGGGCAGATGAGGTTGAGATATTCAGCGATTCACATGTAGTTGTCAACCAAGTCCTGGACGAGTACCAACCCAAGGATGAAGGCATGATTGCCTACCGTGACATTGCAAAACAGCTCCTCTAGAAATTTAAAGAATATAAGATTGCCTAGATCCCCAGGAAGGAGAATGAAAAGGCAAACGCATTATCCAAGCTAGCATCAGCAACAACCACAATCAGGCCAATGACTATTCGGTTGTGCATCTCCTTAAACTGAGCACAACTGAACCAAGAGACTTGGAAATTTTAGAAATCCGAACTCCGCCAGAGGGTTGGATGACTCAGCTAAAAGGGTTCCTGGAGGAAGGCGTGCTCCAGAAAGATCCCTTACAAGCAAAACGTATCAGGTATATATCAGCCATGTACACATTGGTTGGAAGAGAACTATACAGAAGGGGGTATTCCTGAACACTCCAAAGATGTGTGTCAGAGAAAGATGCATATAAGATATTATAGGAAATCTATGGAGGAGCTTGCGGAAACCACACTGGGGGTAAAAGTTTGGCACATAAGGTACTCAGGCAAGGCTATTATTGACCTACTCTATTCTCAGATGCACAACAGTGTTCAGAAAGTTACAATACATGCCAAAGGATTGCTAATGACATCCGACAGCCCCCTGAGCAACTTAAAAACCTCACGTCCCCATGACCATTTTCCATGTGGGGTTTGGATCTAATCGGCCCAATGCCAGCTGGGATAGGGGGTGGAGCGAAACATGCCCTATTAGCTGTTGACTATTTCACGAAGTGGGTAGAAGCTGAAGCATTAGTGCATATCACAGAAGCAAATACAACAAATTTCATGAAAAAGAATATACTTTATAGGTTTGGAGTCCCAAACACTATAATCATTGACAATGACACTCAGTTTGACAACCTGAAATTCAGACAGCTGTGCAAAGAGTACCAGATTGCCAATTACTATACCACACCTGCCCACCCTCAAACAAATGGGCATGTGGAAGCAATGAACAAAATCATCAAGCACACAATCAAAGAAAAGCTAGATGCCAAGAAAGGAAGCTGGGTTGAAAAACTTCCCTAAGTATTATGGGCATATCGGACAATAGCAAGAACATCAATATGAGAGACTCCATTCACTTTAGCGTTTGGAACAGAAGCTGTTATCCCTATAGAAACATCGTATACGTCACCTCGAGTCAGGCTGTATGATGAAGATTAGAACATTGATATGCTATTTCAAAGTCTAGATGAGCTAGAAGAGAAAATTGAGAAATCCCGAATACGAAATATGGCATATCAGCAAAGAGTAGCTCGCCACTACAACTCTCACGTTCGGGTCAGAAAATTCTAGCTATGAGACCTGGTACTCAGGAAGGTGTCATTGAACATAAAAAATAAAGCTGCAGGTTCCCTGGCAGACAAATGGGAAGGCCCGTACAAAGTCGAAGGAATAGCTAGCCATGGAGCATATTGGATTGCACGACCCAATGGAGGGGTTTTACCCCGACCATGCAATGCCTAATATCTGAAGATTTTCTATCCTTAATTTTTTTTTGTTATTTTTTCTAGTCAGGACAATTTTAGCTCGGATAAATATTAGCTGTGGAATTTAAAACTTTATTGATTTTGCAGTTTATGAATAAAAAATCGAATTCGGGGATTTCTGAAAGAATCGCATCGAACTCGGGATTTCCAAAAGAAAGCATATGATAATAAGAACATATGAAAGACAAGTATGATAATAAGAACATGCAAATAGAATACTCGGAGAAGCTTGAAGAAGCATGCCAGCCGAACAAGGTCAATTGACCTTCGTAAAAAGGCAAACCCGATGCATTAGCTTGGAACGCTATCGGGAAGAATTCCGATGAAATGCGTAGCTGTGTTAAGCAATTCAAAAAGCTTAACGATTCGGCAAACCCTTGCAAATAAAAACTAGGGAGACGTTCTCGGTAATGAGTAAGGACTCGAACATATGATTATGATGAGCCATGATGTAATGTTCAGCTAGCAACCGTGTATGAAACACAAGAATAAATTCACTTGTCTGTTTTAAGATGACACGGTTAATAATACTAGCCAGTTTAATAAGATACTTGACATAAAGATTACAAGAGCCAGTTTAATAAGATACTTGGCATTAAAATTATTCGGGTGACAACCAGTTCATTAAGATATTCGGTGAAGTTACCTGAACATAAGAGCTAGCCAGTTTAATAAGATACTTGGTATAAAGATTACAAGAGCCAGTTTAATAAGATACTTGGAATTATTTGGGTGACAACCGGTTTAATAAGATACTCGGTTAAGTTACGCGAACGTCAGAAAATCTGGTTTAATAAGATACTCAGTAACCATAGTCAAGTTAAAGAAATTTCGTGAGCAATAGAATCAAAACACCAGATTCAGAAAAGCTACTCGGAATTTTATTGATCTTTCAAAAGTGGTTACAATAAGAACTCTTTACAAAAAATTGTTTACAAAGAGTACAAAAAAATCCTATCTACAAGTCAAGATTGTGAGGATTTAGAGCCCTTGCCAATACTCGGGTCAGACACCATCTCGTACTCGCGAAGCAGACTTTCGTTAGAAGGCCAATCGATTGTGTCAATTGAGTCATCCATCCATTGGCTGTAATCCTCTCATGGAATCAGCCCGACATCAGGCTCTACACCCTCCACGACCGACTCTTGACTGACGTAGAAGGTCGCGAGGGAGTGTTCGGATGGAATCTCTAAATGCATAGGATGAGGCTCTTTGCCTCAGCTACGGCAGTAAGCTCTCTATTCCTTTATTTGAGTCTGAAGAGACTCCAAGGACCGATCCACATGATGTTTGATTGACAGCTCTCAATTGGTTCGGGCCTTCTTAGTTGCCTGATTCTTGACTTTAAAGAATTCGCCAACTGAAACCAGCCCTCGTTGAAACTTCCGAAGGAGAAGAACATCGTAGGCAGATGATCTTTTAAAACGATCCACCCATTATACTTCAAGTTCCAGCCTAGCCTCTCAGGATAAGGATTCGACTGTCAATGCATGACGCTCCAGATCTTCAATTTTCTGCTCATACGCCGACTTAGACTGCTCCGCTTCCTGTTCGGCCTTGAGCATTGATTCTTTGGCAGAAGACAATAAGTTCTGAAGTGATGTTTCTTTCTCTTATGCTAAAGAAGCCCTCTCTTCGGCCTCCATCTGCTTTGCCAGACAGTGGTCGGTAAAAACTTGTGTAGAACCAACCTCTTATTGATAAGCCATTTCAACCTGAGCACGTCGATCCTCGCTTTTCTTTAGTTGAGCTTCTAGACGCCTTATTCGATCAGCTTGATGTTGCTACGTCTGAACTAGCTTAGCGAATTCAGCCACCATCTATAAAAAAGGTTTAATTACAAATTTGAAAATCGGGCAAACAAGTAAAACAATTAAAGGGTAACTTACCTAAGATGCACTGTTGAATTTTTTTTGAAGACAGTTAGTCAGAGAGCTATCTCGAAAATAGCTCCAACGGTTGTCTCCGATAAAAGTCCGACCAGATGACATCTCCCGTAGCATATCCTGGGGAGAAGGATTTGAAGGGTTCAACCCCTAAATCTTTAACCTCGGGGGGAGGGGAACCCCTGTTCGGCTCTGAAGCCTCTACATTCGCCGATGCTCCAACATCAACACTCGGGTAAGTCTCAACCACAGTATCTTCATCGCTGGAGTTGATGAAAGAGACCACCGAAGGGACCTTGAGAGGATGAGTTGGAGAGCTGATTGCCTTCCGTTTCTCACCCCGAGAACGGTGGAAACTGAGATCAGCTGCGGGATCCTCCTAAGTATCATCCCGAAAGACTTCAAAAAATTCGGGACCTATGGGTACCTGTTCTGCAGAGGTATTACCTCCATCATCGGTGCCAGTCCGCTCGATAGGATCTTCACCGAGACCTTCACTCTGCCCCTGCCTGTCGCCAGGCAGCTGAGTATCGATCGGCCCACTTGGACCACTAGTTTCCCAAGCTGTCGGGTGAAAAACGTCCTCAAGGACATCTTCGGGAACTTGCTCTTCAACCGCATCAGTCTCCTCGTTGGACTCAGGCGGAGCGATGCCTTCACTACCTTGACAAGAAGCTTCTTTCCGACTCGTCTGAATAATTGATTTCACTTGGCAAGCCTAAAGATCGCATACGACATCTGTATCATACACTTGGAGGAAAAAAGGAACCGAGTCAGAATGCAAAACAAAAAATATATAATGAAAGGAAAAGGTTACAAAAATCGCTGACATCACCTGCGGTAGCCTGAAATCTTTTCGAAGAAGCCAAACTTAATCATCTTCGACTTAATGAATATATAAGTCTTGCTTCTCTTTTCCAAAGTGCGAACCGCTGCCCGAGCAAGCTTGGTCAGCTCCGCATTGCTGTACTCGATTTTCTTCTTGTTCCAAGTCTCGGGGGAATAGAAGAAACGGGGGACCTTCAATGTCGTCCGAGTACCCCCAGCTGAAACAGTAACCTCAAGCCAGAGACTCCCTCTGGTGAAAAACCAACTGTTCTTCTAGAACTTGTTGGATGTAGGAAATCCCCATATAAAACCCCTCTTTTTAGGGTCATCGGAGATATCAGCTTCCCGACACACTTTTATCCCCTTAGGGACCCAAAAATCTAGCGAATTAGACATGAGGAAGTAAGTCCTCCACTTGCCCGATTGCCTCAGTGTAAAGAAGTGCTTGATTTCATTCGGGGATGGCGATGATAAGTTCATTCGGCTGTACATGTTCTATATGCACATCAAAATTTTGTAGCTGTTCGGGGCGAAATGAGCCGGACCAATCCCTGCTTCAGCTAAAAACTAGACAATAAATGGCTGAAAAGGAAGAGTGACGCCGCATCAGAGCATGGATCCGTAGTTTGCCACCATGCTTGGGGGAGGATTCCACACAGCTCTATCACCAGCTGATATCAGAGTGACCGAGTTAGGTAGATCGAATAGTGAACGATACTTTTCTATCTTGTCTGCCCCGACTACATTTAGCTCAGTATCAAACCTACTCGGGCAAGTAGCATATAAAGAAAGGTGAGATGTTCTGAACGTCTCTTCAACGTTGTTCTCGTTGACAGTCTGTTCCCTGATCAGAATATCGCCCGAGTTGTGCTTACGGACTTCATTTCTGCTTTGATGTTTTCCCATCCTTCGAAGAGGTACCCTATGATCAGAAATATCAGAATCAAAACTAGATAAATAACTCGATACAGGGCTAAAAGTGATGTCACGGTGAAGCCCAGAAACATCAACTTCTAAAAATGGAGGCTCATCAGCAGGGATTTCCCTCAACAATCTTCTAATGCAAGAAACCAACTGGAAATCCCCACGTTCTAATGCATCAAGATCGACATTGAAAAGACAATGACGGGAATATGGCTCCATTAAAAAACTAACCTTGAATAAAGTTTGATGCAAGATCTTCAATGAAAGTCACGACCTTCTGCATAAAAAAAATCTAGGTTTTAAAAAAAAAATTCTGTTGAGAAATCTTTAAGAATGAACCGAATGTCTCAGTGAAGAATTTATAGAAATAAAAGCTCAAAACCCTAGATCTTAAGGCAGGAAAAAAACAATGATAAGGATTGATAACGTAGGCGGCGCATGGGGGAGCGCGTGAGTCATTTCTCATAAATGATATAGAAAAACGAAGAGGCAAGAGACACGTGTCAGAAGGAGAACTGGCTTTCACCGTCAGAACTCTAAAAGGTAACCATCATTAAAAATCTCGCGTAAGGAGACAAATCGAATTTGCAGGGTCACCATTAAGACACATCATTATGACAAGATCTCACTCGGATACTGAAAAGATATTGAAAACTAATTAAAATACTTTTGCCCAAAGAAACCTTGTTCAGAAAAAATATTTTAAGGGGGTATTGTCATATGTGAATTTTATCGTACTTACACGTCATCGAACAAAGAGGATAAATTGCCAGGTGGACATCCGAATAGGCATTCATAAAATATCCTATAAAACATCACCGAAGAAAAGAACTCAAGTAAGAAGATATTGAACAAAACCTACTCAGGGTCAATCGACATCATATATTACTCAGGATCAACTAAAAATACTCGGGGCTGATTAAGTAACATTTTTACTCAGGAACAACTGGCGCTACTCGGGATCAGCAGGTATTGTTCTTACTCGGGACAAACGTGATGAAAATCAAATAAAGGCCCCAGTGCATAGCTCACATGGATCAAGTCATTAGGATGCATGGAGATTTCCATATAAACAAGGAATCCCAATAAAAATAAAATATTAAACAGGAAATGATCCCAATCAGGCAGCAACTTTACTTCTTCAAAAAGACTGCTCTTATAAGGAAATAAGTCCTAATTGGACTACGTTGCTAGAGTCCCATTCATTCTCAATACAAGACTCCGAAACAGGAAAGAAGACAATCAGCTTCAAACAAGAAAATAATTGTAATTAAATACAAAGATCTATTACTTGTACAAAGCAGATTAGGGTTCTATAAACATATATATAGACCCATAATCTGGCTAAAAAGAAAAAAAAGAAGATACAGACAACAATCATAGAAAAATACAAAGAGAAAAAAGAGAGATCGAGAGCTTGTAACATCATAAATTCATAGTGGATTTTGGCTCGGTTGATCATTCAACCACCCGTGGACGTTTCTCCGGTCATCAGAGTTTTACCACGTAAGAAACTCGTGTCTTGTTTACTTTCTCCTCCTCTCTCTCTTTGAAATCACAGCCGAAATTCAATCCTTGTTGGCTTTTCTAATACAATCCAGAAATCAACGTCAACTGTTCCACTTTTTTAATTATATAATATTTTTTTTCCTTTATCCAAATTACTTAAAGAGATATACAGTTTAAGGAAAAAAAAATCTTCTACAAAATAAATATGTTAAAACCCCACATTCATTTTCCACAAAAAAAAATAAAAAAATAAAATCCACGTTCTTGTTGGAGGTATATTAGATTGAGATTGTAATAGCATTTAGAGTGCAAGGAATCTAGGCCCTGTTTGGTGCGTGAGATTGAATTGAACTATTTTATGGGATTAGACTAGGATTGGACTGGATTGGATAGAATTAATTATAACATATTGTTTGGTGTAGCACGAAATATGACTAAAATAATCCAATCTTATGTTTGGAATGACATGGTATTGAATTAAAAATATTTTATTATTTATCGATTTATTTTATTAATTTAATAAAAAATAATCCAGACTTTTTTTTTTTAAAAAAGCATTCCAGATCCAAATAGATCTCCATCATCAATTCAAAATCCTTCATTAATTTGATAAACCTAGATAGGGTTGTACATTAGAGAAATGAGGCTGGATATAAGTCCCCCCCATCCCCATCCCCATCCCCATCCCCATCCCCACTTTCCAAACCCTTCCCCAATCCCCACCCATTTTCCCATTTAGGGAAAATGGGGATAGAGAATTTTGGAGGAGGTATTTCTATCACTAACCCCAGTTCCCCATTTTCCTCGTTTGCCCTGTTTGTCTTTGTTTCCCCATTTCTCTATTCTCCATTTTACTAAACATTACAAATAAAAACAAATATTCCATTACAAATATAAGATAAAATCCATTAGTACATTACAAATACAAAAGAAAATCCATTACAAAATAAAGTATTTCAATAATCAAAGTTTGAAACTAAGACAAATTCACATATAAAGAAAATCCATTTAGATTTAGGGTTTTCAAAGAGTAAATGAGGTTTACTTAGTTAGGTCTTCAAATAATAAAAATAATAATAAAATTTAATATATATATATATATAATTATATTTATAATGTCCGTTTCAATATATTTATAGGGGAAGTGGAGAAATAGAGAAATGGGGTTTGGAGAGGGTCTCCCCATCCCCATCTCCATTTTAATTTCGGGATGAAAATCATCCCCATCCCCACTCATTTCCCCATTTCGTCCCAATTTGTTTCTCCCAAATGGTGATGGGGTCGTGGGGGAATAGGGATCCGAGGGAAAATGTGCAACTCTAAACCCAGATCATCAATATTTGGCCCAGATCATTAATCTTCACAATCAAAGATTACCAATCAACACACTCAAATCCTCCACTCCAACAACCACTATATATATAGACACACACACACATATACATACACAGTCATTTTCCTATCAATACACACTGATGAAATTATATAAGGGCATTGAATGTGAGCCACTCATTTGTAAAAGAGTTTTGACAAGTGCATACATGCCAAGCCAAAGTATGTAAAATGAGTGACTCACATTCAATGTCCTTGTATAATTCCATCAATGCGCACTTATGTGAAAATTTACTTATACATACATACATATATATATATATATATATATATATATATATATATATATATATATATATATATATAAAACACAAATTGAATATCAAAATACAAACCCATAAACAAAAATAATTCCAATAAAAAACCTAAAATAATTGCACAAAACAATGAAAAAAAAACAATTGATTTCACCATCTCCTGGCATCAATCGTCTCCACTCCTTTTCCTTTGCTCGATCTCCATCTTCGACAGTGAGCTTGAATCCCGGAGCTTCGGTGATTTTGGAATTTAATTTAAGGAAAAAATGGTATTTGAAGATGCCATTGGCAGAATAAAAAAAATTGAAAGAGAAGTGATGGTGAGTCAATATTTGATGAAGGAGAAGACAGATGCGGAGAGTGGTAGATATTTGCCGAAAGAGAAAGAGAAACTGCAGATGGCTGGGTTGGTGAGAAAGAGAAAGAGAAAGAGAAAGTGAACAAGCTCCAACGGCTCCTTTGCTCTTGAAAAAGACTCATTCGGAAAACTTTGTCTTGATTGTTTACCAAAAGGACATCCTTCCAAAACTGATTTGGATGCTTAATATAAGGCAATCCATTCACCATGTTCTCCTTTGCCATCAATCTTAAGCAACCAAAATTCAAATGTCCAAGCCTTAAATGCCATGCTCAAGAAGAATCTTTCAAGTAAGACTTCAGACATTTAGCAATATCAGTTTGAATGTTTAACATATACATTCTGTTCTTCATCATTAGTACTTTGACAATCAAGTTTCCTTGCCAATCTCTAATTGAAAGACTATAATTATTCATTAAAATATTATAGTTTTTCTCCAATAATTGCCCCAAGCACAAAATATTATTTTTCATATCTAACATATAATAAACCTTGGAAATAAATTCATGCTTTCCATTTTTCAAGTGAAGTAAAATATTACCTTTCCCCTTCGCAGGAATTTTTGTTGATCTCCAAAAGTAATATCATAGCTCACAGATTCATCCAGTTCAACAAATATTGATTTGCACCCACTCATATGATTACTTGCACAACTATCAAGATACAAAGTATTCCTTTCACATGCTTCTTGGGCCTTGCATGCCAAAAGTAATATGGGCTCACTACTTTTGTTCTCCTCTTCGGTGTAGTTGAGATTTTCTTCAACTTTGTTTCTGCATTCCCAGGAGTAGAGGCCAAATTTATGATAATTATAACACTCAACTTGAATTTTGTCACACCTCATGTCATCATTTTGTCTTCCGTATGGCCTTGAGTAGCTTTGTTTTCCATGACCCCTTGATGAATTCGAATGTTGGTTGCTATTGCCATCTTTACTTTTTCTTTGACCATAATTTCCTCCTCTTTTTTAACCTCAAGAATTTCCACGTCCACGGCCTCTACCTCGGCCTCAGCCTTAACCACGATCACTTTGACTTTTATCTTGATGATCGTCCTTCCCATTTGGTTGTACCTTTGTTTGTAGCAACTCTGTTAGGTTTTAAATTTGTGTTGGTTTGATTCCATAACAAAACTCTTTTTTTTTTGTTGTAATATTTAGTTGCTTAGGTGGTTCGTTATTTATATGAGCTTCAAAGAAAAGTAACTTCTCATGCAAAGTTCATCTTCAAGAGGATATATGCTTACTTGGATGCAAATGTATCAAGATTTTTCTTCCTCTTACTAGGCATAAAATCACTCACACACACATTGTATACATTTATGTCCCTGCATCATTGTGCTCATTTGGTATAACACATTCACACACTTGTTGAAGTATGCACATGCATTAGATTACATTTGACAACTTTTGTAAAATTACATGTTCTAGGACTATCTCTAGGAAATAGAATACTTAGGTGTTCTTGAGTTTATTTGTTTGTGTTTTTGTGATATTGGACTTGATTATGTTCTCATATTTTTCTATATTGAATTCCGATCATTTCGGTTACTCACTCATATGTTTTCGAGTTCCGGGTTAGAAGTTATGAAACTTTCTGTGTCTTTATCATGCATGTTTTTCGTCTTTGATTATCGAGTCGATTTCCGTATATTTTGTGAAAGTTTTCTTGATGTCCATGGCCTTGAGGGAATTACAGTTCATAATCTGAAAACGGATTCAAATTTAGAGTTTGAAGGCCGGAGAACATCGAAGAACACGAGTGGTGCGCGATGGAAGAGGAGTGTCAAAGTGCCATTTGCACCCCTTCCCCGTGGAGGGGTTTGGGCCCCAAGGGAAGGGATGCCCTCTGCATCTGTGGAGGCCACGTGCCTCCACGGTAGGCTGAGGTGGCAGCCCTTCATTGGTTGGGCAAATCTCTCTGCTCTCCACTTCATTTTCCCATCATATATATTTAAATTTCGTGCAGAAATTTTGGAAGAACTTTTCATTTTTTGATTTGGTGATATCTCTCTCAAATTAACTCCGATTTTAGATTTTCAAAAGCCAAAATTGTTGTCCTTGAAAAGAGGAACAAGTCCCAAGCATTTTCAGAGTCAAATGATGTCCAGATGTTTCATATTGATCTGATCTTATTCATGTGTTCATCATTTGTAAGTGATTCATCTTCTCTTCATTTTTCTTTTATGATCAACTTGATGAATCTTCTTATTTGATTATAGAAAAATGTTTAGAATGATTTTGTTTCAGTTTTTGGACTCTTTTGGTTGATTTTCAAAATTAGCCTTTGTGTTTTTTGTTTGAATATCATTTTAGCTAATTTTGAAGAACATGAACTTGAATCTAGAATATCTTTGTAATTGGATCTTGATTTTTGATTTCTATGTTTCAGTTACATGCTCCAAGAGCTAGGATATTTTGATTGTGATTCTTATCATCTACATCTAGTTCTTATTTTATTGAATATGTTGAGGATTTCAAGTGTTAACTTGTTCACTTGATTTCAAAGCTAGTTTTGTGATTTCTACTGAAAACTTGTTGTTCCAGGTTTGACTGACATGTTTAGATTTCTAGATATTTTTTTGAATGATTTTGAATTCCTAATCTAGATCTCTAATTACATATTCATAAGAATTAGTTACATTTGTTTGTGAGGTTGATTTGTGCAAATGTAATTCTTCATAGAGTGTGTTTGATTTACTTGCTCTATTTGCTTGTGTTTTGCATCATGTTTGCAGTTCACTTAGATCATTGCCTTGCAACATGTGGAAGTCTCTTGTTTGAGTGTGAAGCTCTAACTTGAGCAAGGAAGTCTTGGTTAAGATTGGGGGTGATCCAAATAGTTAAGCAAGGAAGTCTTGACTAGGATAAGGTTGATCCGGACAGCTAAGCAAGTAAATCTTGACTAGGATCGGGGTGATCCAGATAGTTGGTCAAGGAGGCAAGTCTCTCACTAGTAAAATGCTTGAAGGTAGGTTAGAATAGGAAGATCCAATATAGTGGATCATGTGTATTGATTGCTTGAGGGTGTACATTATACCAACTAGTGAAAGATAGTGTTGCCAGTTGTTGTGGTATCAACCCGTGGATGTTTCCTCTTTTACGGTTTTACCACGTAAAAATCCTTTGTGTTGATTTTAACACTTTAATTCCTTTTCTTACTTTGACTTGTATTGTTTCATCTCTTGTTTAATTGATCTCATTTAAACTTGTTGAAGCAATATACTTGTTAAAATTTTTAAGTGTGATTAAATTGCTTGTGAAGAAAAAGAAGTGCTAGAATTTGAGCCTATACCTATTCACCTCTCCTATGGTATATTTTACACTATAAATGGTTAAGGGAATTTCAAACTGCTCTGTCATATTTTTCTTCTTCTTCAACAACTTTTCTTTATGGGCTTGTAAAGAACCCAAGAGTTGATCAACTGCCATCGTACTCAAATCTTTTGATTCTTCGATAGCTACAATGATAAAATTAAAATTTTCATCCAACGAACGAAGGATATTATCAACAACTTGACTGTCATTTACTGTCTGACCATATCACTTCATTTCATTCACAACTTTCAAAACTTTTGTAACATAGTTTGAAACTGTTTCAGATTCGTTCATATGTAAGGCTTCAAACTCGCCTCTCAATGTTTGAAGCCGCACCTTCTTAACTTGTTCAACACCTTTGAAGGTGTTCTCTGAAATCTGCCATGCTTGTCTTGTAGTAGCTGTGCCAGAGATCTTCTTAAAAGTTCCATCATCAATAGCTTGATGAATTATGGTGAGAGCCTTATAATCCTTCTTCCTTGTATTACATAAAGAAATCTTTTATGTTTGATTCAAGGAAGATTCGTTCTCAAGTTCCGTGTATCCTTTGTCAACAATCTCTTATACATCTTGTGAGCTATGTAAGACCTTCTTACGGATACACCAATTGTTGAATTCTCTTTAGTGAGTCGAGGAACTTGGAAAGGAACCAAGTTATTATTGGACATATATTTCTAACTCCTCTATATTAACAAAAGCTCTGAAACCACTTTGTTGGAAAAATTTGATGGTGGGAACTCACTTAGGCACAATAAGAAGAAAAATATTTTGAGGAGGAATAAAAATTCTATTAACCCTGTCAACTGATACAAAAATTTGTATCACACCACCACTAAAATGTATTTTTAGTTTTTCTCACGCTTGGTCAAATGCCTAAGCACCGAGTTATTTATAGGACTCAATGGAGAGTTCTAGATCACTCTCATAACTACGTTATGAGAACTTACTCATTTGTGCATCATATTAAATACTACGTAGATAATCTAAATACACGAACCCCCCAAATACATGTATCCTCCAAGTGCATGAACACAAACCTTTAGATGAATGCGCATTTAAATCCTCCAAGGTTCATGTATATATTTTACTATAAATTCATGTTTAATTTCCAACAAGCTTCAAAAGTAGCATTTTGATCACACATTTCTGTTGAAAATATGGAATAAAATATGAGTTGATGAAAGGCCAAAGGCATGTAAATACACTGTCTTTAAGGTTATATTTCGTCCCTAAGAATAATGTTCTGGTGCAAAACGGGTAACATATGCGCTCTAACATCCATATACAATGACCTTAATGCAGCAAATGTTCACTCCCAAATGCAGAATCACTGGAACAACTATTACTTCATCTTTGCAAAAACGCTTTTGATGAAATAAATGCTGATAAATATTAAGTGCGTGATATCTTCTATTAGGAACATAAAGTACATTACTCATCGAGAGAGTTTTCCCAGAAGTAAGCTTGAGAAGAACTTTTCCTTTTTAAAGAACATGAGCAAATCGGGAATCACCAAGGTAAACACATTCTTCACCTTCCTTCACCAAAGTGAAATCATGAAAGGAGTTTCTATTACCATATATATGTTTGGTAGCTCCAGAGTGGATAACCCATTCCTTTTTATCTGCATCAACCATATTAACATTAGAGACCACAATTGCAACAATAATGTCATCTCCATCTGCCAGATTTTTATCTCCCTTTTGTTGATTTCTATACCTGCATTGAGATGCATGATGCCCAAATTTACTACAAACAAAGCAAGTCTCTTTCTTTTTAAAAGTAGGAATTTTGTCATTTATAAACCTTTTATAGTTGGGCTTAAAATTTTTAATTTTGTTGCGATGAGGAACTTAACAAAATTCAACACATCCAAAGTATCATATACCTTCTCTTGCCAACGCTTGAAATGAGTTTTGGTGAAAGGCTCGATTTTGGAAGTGTCAGGTAGAGACTCAGCATTCACCAAAGCAGTGTCCATTTCTAACGTTAAGATTGTTGAAAAAATGGAATCAAATATGAGTTGATGAAAGGCCAAGGTGTGTGAAATACACTATCTTTAAGGTTAGATTTTACCCCTAAGAACAATGTTCTGGTTCAAAACAGGTAGCCGATGCGCTCTAACCTCTAGGATACAGTGACTTTAATTCTGCAAAGGTGCAATCCTACCTGCATAATCACTTGAACAACTATTAGTTTATTTTCTTCTTTGATGGGTGGAAGAGATATATTGGATGACAAACACAATTGTATCGAGAGTGTTACCTTGGTTGTTTTCTACACCTTAAAATGAGTAACTCAGACCCTTTTATATAGTGGACTATTGGTTAGAATATAAATTTGTTATTAGCTATTAATTTCTCCGGGTTTTGTTTTGTAATTTATATTACAAATCAAAACTGATATAATTAATACAATCTTTCACTGTACACTAATAAATTTCAATTTCACATTGTTACTTTCACTGAATCATTAATGATCATCATCATATTTCTAACACTCAAATTCTTAATTTGAATTTACAATATTGGTTATAAATCAACCAAATAATCATTTCACCGAACAACTGATGTGCAATATGTATAGCAATTAGTTCTCAATTCAAATCTTAGTAACGGTGGTATCTCAATGTTATACTGTTATCAATTAAATATTGGGCTCTTTTTTTATACGACACTCTTTCCAAGGTCATTGGTGGAAAAATCACCAAGTTAATAAGTCTTATGGAAATAACATCAATGAATGTGTTTTAACAAAATTTCCCATTTATTTTTTACTTTTTAAATTTCTTTCCCTCTCCTTTTTTTTTCCTTTCTCCTTTGTTTTTTTTTCTTCAAAGATATCTATCAATGGAGGTTGAACAAACCACCAATGGATGTCGTCAAAATGGTTGACTCCATTAGATGTTGTTTCAACGACCTCTAACCTTCATTGGAGGTTGTCGAAACGACATATGTTAATTTTTTTTATGGAAATAAGTCTCGGGTAGCTGGAAATAAGGGGTCGTTTGTTTTTTCCACTTAAAATTTAATGGGTCTGAATCATAATTTTTAAGTTGTTTTATTTATTTTTTTAAGTGGTCAAACAACTTAAAAAAACCAAAAAAACAACTTAAAATAAAAAATAAAAAATCCTGACTTTTCACTTAATTGCAAATCACTGAATTGCATTAAATGCAATTCAAAATCTTTGCTTCCGATACTATCCCCCATATATACCATATTTCCAATTTCATCATAATTATATATGGTATAGAAATATTTATTTTAATATATTGCTTATTTTAAATAGCTTTAAAAATAAAAAAGTACATTAATCGCTTCTCATATTAGTGTTTAATATCAATACTTTATTATGATATAGGGTGATGTATTTATATCTTATTTTTTTAGAGTGTTTTGTGTGAATTTTTCTGTTGCCCCTTTTATTTTATTTTTTTAAAAACCCTTTTCTTTTTTTAGTAAAAATGAAGTTTGTTTGTAATCGAAGAAGAAGATCATGATCATATGTGTGCATATATAATTATTAATTTTGAATTGTTTTTATTCCATATTATTTGTATAATTGTCTAACATGGGTGTAATTTTACTTTTAAAAAACAAATGTGTTAACAATACATTCAGATGTGAGGAAAAAAAATAAAACAAATATGTCATTCAAGTTCAAATTTCAGTCCTTATTTAGTATACAAAAAAATCTAGGACTGTTTAATCTTCAAACAAAAAAATAAACGATTCCCAAGTTTCAGGTATTTGGAAATAAGTTTCAGATAGCTGACAATAAGTCTTGAGTAACTGGAAATAAGTCTCGGGTATTTGAAAATAAGTCTCGGGTATTTGAAAATAAGTCTCGGATAGTTGACAATAAGTCTCGGGTGACCAACCTGAGAATTATTGCACCCGAGACTTATTGTCGAGACTTATTTCCAGATTTGGTTTTATTTATCTTCTTCTTCATCGACCACCAATGGAGGTCAAGGTCATTTCGACCTTCAAGGGAAGTCTTTTCGACCTCCATTTGAGGTCTGTCCAACCTCCATTGATAGATCAATGGAGATCTTTCATAAAAAAAACATAGGAGAGAGGAAGAAAGAGAGAGGGAGAAACAATTCTAGAAATATGAAGTTTTATGACACCTATTTATGATATTTTTTTTCAACCGTCAACCCTCTTTGATGGTTTTTAAAACGGTCATAAGAATTTGATGGTTTTTAAAAAGCGTCAAGACTTAATGACACTCGTAGATAACATCATTCATTGTCGATGGTTTAAAAAACCATCAATGACTGTTGACGTTTTAAAACTGTCAAGAGAGACTGATATTTAAAAACCATCAAGAATAATTAATATTTACAAACCATAAAAAAATTAATATTTAAAATCATATTACGTTGTTAATAATTTAAAAATAAGAAAGAAAAATAAATTTAGTATTTATGCTATATTTATATAAAAAAATTATTGAAATGTGAACCATACTCATGAGTGCACACAATCTTTTTTCTTACATAAATAGATCACAAACCTAGCCCTAATTATTATATCTTTTCACAGCAGCCTCTCTTTTGTTCTCCATTTTTATATGATGCAATTTCTATCCAAAATCCGTTTTGCACTTGAAACTTCATAACTACTCTTTTATGTTTCCAAACATCTTCGTAAACGCCACAAGATTTTGTGGCCACGGCATCCAAAGTTGTTGGATTTGTCACCACGCCATCTAAAGTCGTTGGATTTTATCATCACGCCCTTCGAAATTGCGGATTTTCATCACACACCACACAAATTGTCAACACACCGTGATTCTCGACAATGAGTTATCTTTTGAGTGAGTTTTTTATTTTATTTTTTAAAACAAACATATTTTTTTTTCAAGACTATATCATGAATATATCAAAAAGAAAAAAGACTATATATATATATATATAATATTCATTGTAGTTTACTTGATTTCATAGTCATTTTGAAAATATTGTAATCGAAAGGTTAATTCATCTTTTGTAGATTTATTACTTGGGTTACATCTAGCAAAAAGAAAAGATCTTACAAGAATAACAACTAATTTACAGATCTTGAAAGGAGAACATGTTGATACCTTGGAGGGAGATGCACACATAAAATAGTTTATTTTATATATGTTAGTAGAAGAAATATGTAAAAATATTTATGTTCTTTAAGAATATATGTAATGAAATTTCTGTTGAGCTTAAATGAAATTGCAGATTGTTTTGATAGTTCTTGTTTGTGAATGTTTTTGTATTAGTAATATATAATTTCAATTATATTATATTATATTTATTTACTATTTATAAATGTATTAAAAGTAATTATTATTTAAATTACGAAATTAATTATTATTTTCTAAATAACTAAATTTATGATAATTTTTATTATATATATATATATATATATATATATATATATATATATATATATATATATATAAACAAGTTGATGATAATCTATAGCCATCATAAATTTATGACGTCAAATAATGCATAAAATAATGATACTTTTAAACATCACAAAATTATGATGCTTTTAAAAGCATTAAGAAACTGTTCTTGACGCTGAGATTAATAATGTTTTTAAACCGTCATGAACAGTCATTTATGACGGTTTTTCGCAATCATAAAACATCTTCTTTCTTGTAGTGAAATTTAAAAAATAAATAAAATTAAAAGAATAAGTGAGGGTATTTTAGTCTCACCACGTACTTCGGTACTAAAAAACATAGTATTAATAACTTGGTTATATTTCCACAAAACGAAACCGATTTGGTGCTATTTTCGCCTATTCCTTATTAAATATTAATTCAGTACTAGATGCTATTCAATCTCTTCCAATTCAATTTGTATTTGAAATAAATCACAAAATTTACAACAATTTCCTGTGAACATATAGACAAGTAATTGATAAGTGGTAGAAGTAAATCTAAACTATATAGAGAATGTTAAAGAGGACTCAAATCCATAAATTTCAACTAATATTTTCTGATCATAATATAGGAAAGCATCTTAAGCCCTGTAACCCATACATAAAACTTCAAATACACTTGATAAATGTACTAGCTAGTAAATTATATGCTAACAATTAATATAAAATTAACTAAACTAGGTAACTAGCCAAATAAAGTAAATAAATATAGAACTACAGATAAAGTATTTGTTCGTTGATATGAACGAACAAGTATTTAAATGTTACCTGATTTGCCGATTAGATAGACAATAAGAATCCTTGTGCAAATGGAGGAAAAGTAGCAAGAAAGGAAGTTAAAACTTTTAAGCTTTGAATGTTAATAATAAGAGGGGCTTTTCAGTCTCAGGCCACTCTGTTCCTCTTCAACTTATTTAATTCTCATTCTTTGATATCAGAAATTATTAGTGTAAAGTTTCTCCTTTTGATGCAAATGCATACCGATTAGGTCCGATTTTGGGTCACGTGGGTAAGAGAGGTTTCAGTTTCAGTCTGATTCTGACGGTTCGGCCGGTTGGGTTCTCAGTTTTTTTTTAAAACAACCTAATCACCAACCTATACCTACTCACCCACGTGACCCAACCCCAAAGTCCCAATCCCTAATCATATTCATCTGTTCATACTTCATTAGAATATATCACTATATCAGTTATATCACCCATTACCAGTATTCACCACACCAATTAAACCAGTCAAACACACACAACACCACAAACCTAAAATCCACCACCACATAAACTCAATCACCCACCGATCGATGACCACCATCGACCACCGCGGCACCACCCCTATCTCATCTCTCTCTCTCAATCGATCCAAGCAAGATGAAGAAGAAGGATGAAGAATTGAAGAAGTTGAGGAAGAAGAAGAAGAAGAAAGAAGAAAGAAGAAAGAAGAAAGAAAAGAAGAAGATGATGATCTATCTAAGGGAATCAGAAAGAAACTGATGATGGCTGAAAGAAGAAGATGATGGACCGGTGGCTGTGGTGGTCAGTTAGGTGATTTGTGATTTGCGGTTGATTTGTGAAAGAGAGAGAGAGAGAGAGAGAGAGAGAGAGAGAGATACAGGTGATTTGGGAAAAATATATGGGTTGGGGAGATTTGGGGACTAGGGTTGATTCGGTTCAAGTGTCCAACCCACTTAAATTTTTTTTTGATACAAGAACAACCGGTTCCAAATCCGGAACCAAACCGCCAGTTCTGGTAAGGTTCTCAATTTTTAGAGTCATCACCGAAACCTTCTTGGTTTCGGTTCAAGATCCAGTTACGGAACCATATATCTGGTTCCAGTGCAATCAAAACCTTCTTGATTCCAGTTCACGGTCCAATTTCGAAACTATAAAAAAGGTTTCAGTGTAAGGTTCTTATAAAATTGTGAGCAACATATGCCATTATATTTTATGTTTATGAAAAACCGAATTGATTGGATTGTTTAAGTAATTGAGAGTTGACCGGAAAAGCCCGTTCGACGGGTTTTTGCTCCAAACCCGGTCGTTTTGAGCCGGCGAATCAGGTCGTTTGTTGATCACGACCAGATGAAGGCTAGTCGACCACGCGAATCGATCTCCCAAGACTCGCGCTTGGAGGCCGATCAATCACGATCCACCCCAGATCTCTTCATTAGAGATTCGCACGTGGATTAGGTCTCGTTGGGCCGCTGTACGTTGTCCTCAGGCGACGGACGGGCTATAGAGGCTGCGATGAATGACAGTCCTAGGGTTTCCAGAAGGCTGGTTTTGCTTCGGCCAACTTTTGAGAATTTGATATTCTTGAGGGACTGATTTGCAATTAATTTAGGCCTTTTCGTAATTTTGATATAATTGTGGGGTTAATTTGAAATTTACAAAACTTACTGGACCAGTTTGCAATTTCAAAATAGTTTTGGGGTCGATTTATAATTATTGAAAATTTACGGGGTCACTTTTTAAATTTCAAAAGTTTTGGGCCAATTTATAATTATCAAAGCTTACTGTGTCAGTTTGTAATTTTTACAAAATTCAGGGGTTGTTTTGTTATTGCCAAATCTTGTGGGGCCTTTATGTAATTTATTAAAAATTAGGGGCATCTTTTGTAATTTTACAAAAAGGGTTTTTGGAAAAAGTGCAGTTGATAATCTCTGTGATTTCAGATGGTTATGTTTTTACGTAGTAGACTAATTATTAAGTTTTCATATCGATTATTTTGTTGAATTAATAATCTGTTTTGTATATTCTCGTGAATCAGATGGTTATGTTTTCACGTAGTGGCTAATCATTTCGATTTTGAGAATTTAGTTGGCTGACAATTATTAATTTGATAGTTTTAATAATTGATTGAATACTCTCGTAAGTTGAATGATTATATTTCACGTAGTGACTAATCATTAAAGATTCTGAGATATTTGTCGGTAATCAATTATTAAATTTGAACTGCAAAGATGAAAATGCTTGTGTTAATCATCTCCGTAGGAAGGTTATCACATGTGATAGGTGATGTTCTTCTCCGTAGGAGGTTCATCACCTTGAGGAATTCATTTATAGAATGTAGTGATCTTTGCCTAATCACATGTTGAATTTTACTTCTATAAATGTCTTGACTGTTATCTTATATGCATGAAATCCTTTGTTTTGATATTCAGTTTACAATGTCAACAACTTTGCTTCGCAATTGTCTGCTATTAAACCTTTGGATGGGACTAATTTCAAGGAATGGAAAGAGACTCTCACCGCTGTTTTAGCTCTTCGGGGTATAGACCTTTCGTTACGTGAGAAGAAGCCTTCTAAACTCACCGATGAGAGTACTGCTAAACAAAGGTCTTATCGAAGGAAGTGGAAAGAGTCTAATCGGAAGTGTGTGATGATCATGCGTCCATTGCCAAAACCATTAAGAAGAGTATTCCAAAATGTAAGGATGCAAAGGCTTTTCTTAAAGCTGTGAGTGGCAAGTTCAAGAAGCGAAGCAAGACTGAGAGGGGAAAGTATCTGAGCCAGCTGGCGACAGCGGTTTATGATGGTACCGGTGATGTTCGTGAGCATATTGTGAAGATGACTAATATGGCCATGAAATTAAGGGATTTGAATACTGAGATCTCTGACTCTCACCTTGTATGGCAAGTCCTTGAGTCTCTTCCAAGTGAGTTCGATGTTCTGAAAATCTCTAACAATGCTCAAGAGGCTGAATGGACTTTAGACCAAATGACTGCAATTGTGGTTCAGGAGGAAGAGACTATTCATAAAAGTAAGAAACAAAGTGCTCATATGGTTACTCATAGCAACAAGGGTTAGAAGAATTTCAATGGGGGTAAGAAGTGTAAACATCATGGAAAGAAAGTTGGCAAAACTAATGGGTTCATTAAGGCTAAGGATGATGACATAAATGGCAAGTGTTTCTGGTGTAGCAAGAAAGGCCATATGAAAAAGGATTGCTTCAAGTTTAAGAAACACATAGAAGGTACCCCTTTAGCTCTCATATGTTTTTAATCTAATTTGGTTGACGTCCCTTTAAATTCTTGGTGGGTTGATTCTGGAGCTACTATTCACGTTACGAATTCTTTACAGGGCTTCAGAAACAAAAGGAAACCAAAGGATAAAGAAGCTGTCGTTTTCATGGGAAATGGAGAGAAGGCTTTAGTTGAGTTTATAGGAGTTGTTAGATTACCTTTAGCTTCATGAAAGTTTTTTGATTTAGTTGATGTTGCTTTTGTTCCTTCTCTCAGACGTAATTTGATTTCTATTTCTAAGTTGGATATTTGTGGCTATCGTTTTGAATTCATTAATAAAGGATTTGTTCTTTATCAGGGTTCTTTTCTCATTGGTTCTGGTCGTTTGTGTGATGGTTTGTAGAAATTAAATTTACATACTGATTTAGTTGGTGAATGTTCTCGTTCTGCTGCTGTGATGAATTCTACCATTGGATCTAAACGCCAAAGAGAAAATTGTTCGTCCATGCTATGACATAAACGTTTAGGCCATATATCCAAAGATCGAATTGAAAGATTAGTGAGAAATGGTATTCTTGATTCACTTGACTTTTTAGATTTTGAGTATTGTGTTAATTGTTTAAAAGGTAAAATGACAAGAGCTAAAAAGAAAGGGGCTACCAAAAGTCAAAATCTGTTGGAAATTATCCATACCGATATATGTGGGCCATTTTCACCCGCCTCACTTGGTGGATATAAATATTTCATTTCTTTTATTGATGATTTCTCGCATTATGGTTACATCTATCTCATTCACGAGAAATCCGAAGCCTTAGATATCTTCAAAATATATAAGGTTGATGTTGAATTGAAATTAGAAAGAAAGATCAAATGTGTTTGATCTGATCGTGGGGATGAATATTATGGTAGGTATGGTGAAGCTGGTCAGAATCCTGATCCGTTTGCAAGAATGTGGGATTGGTGCTCAATACACTATGCCTGGTGAACCTGAACAGAATGGAGTTTCTGAGAGGCGGAATCGTACATTAAAGGACATGGTAAGAAGTATGATCAGTACGAGTTATTTGCCTAAATTTTTATGTGGTGATGCATTAAAGACGACAACTTACATTCTTAATAGAGTTCCCAACAAATCTGTGCCTAAGACTCCGTTTGAAATGTGGTTTGGTTCAAACCCAAAATTAAATCACATGAGAGTATGGGGATGTCCTGCAAAAGTGATGCCTTATGATCTTAATTTGAAAAAGTTGGATTTTAAGACAGTTAGTGCATTTTTTGTGGGATATACGGATAAATCAGAAGGATATAGATTTTATTGTCCTACATACTCTATGAGGATAGTTGAGTCTAAACGTGTTGTATTCTTGGAGGAAGGTAATGAAGTTGAGAAGAATTTGCAAACTCAGGATTTTGAGTTTGAGGAGGACAAATCTGGTGATCCGACATATTCTACTTCATTGGATGTTGTCATACCACCTCTCTTAGAGCATCATGATGATTTTCTATATGAACAAGAAGATGAGCCCTTACCAGTTGTTGTTGAACCTCACCAGTTGTTGTTGAACCTCACCAGTTATTTATGAGCCTGAGCCAACTATTGATGAACCTCTGCTAGTCGTTGAAGAGCCACAACCAGTTGTTGATGTTCCTTTAAGGAGATCTCAGAGAGTCCGAAGATCTGCCATTCCTGATGATTATATTGTTTATTTATAGGAGCATGATTTTAACCTAGGAATTATGATCAAGCTGTCCAGATCCCTCAATCGTCAAAATGGATGGATGTTATGATCGATGAACTGAGATCCATGGATACAAATCTTGTTTGGGATTTTGTTGAACTGCCTGATGGTTGCAAGCCCATTGGCTGCAAATGGGTTTTTAAGACTAAAGAGACTCTAAAGGCAATGTTGAGAGACATAAAACTAGACTTGTAGCGAAAGGGTTCAGTCAAAAGGAAGGTATTGATTTTACCGAGACTTTTTCGTCTGTCTCTTCGAAAGATGCCTTTAGGATTATTATTGCCTTAGTTGCTCATTTTGATTTAGAGCTGCATCAAATGGATGTGAAAACTGCTTTCCTAAATGGAGATCTTGTAGAGGATGTATACATGATGCAACCTGAAGGTTTTCATGCAGTTGGAAAGGAACATATGGTTTGTAAGCTCAGAAAATCCATTTATGGTCTGAAACAAGCTTCAAGGCAATGGTATTTGAAATTCGATAAAGTCGTTACATCATATGGTTTTGTTGAAAATTCGATGGATCATTGCATATACCTTAAGGTCAGTGGGAGCAATTTTATTTTTCTTATACTTTATGTTGATGATATTTTGCTCGCCAGCAATAATTTGGGGTTGCTGCATGATACAAAGAATTTTCTATCTCGTAGCTTTGCAATGAAGGATCTTGGGGAAGCCTCTTATGTCCTTGGTATTGAGATACAACGTGATAGGTCACGTGGTTTGCTTGGATTATTTCAAAAGGCTTACATTGATAGGGTACTAGAGAGGTTTAACATGAGTGCTTGTTCCCCAGGTGAGGTAACTATCGTGAAAGAAGATAAACTTACGAAGCTACAGTGTCCCCAAAATGAGCTAGAACGTTCTCAAATGAAAGATGTCCCATATTCATCTACGGTTGGCAGTTTGATGTATGCACAGGTTTGTACACGTCCTGATATTGCTTTTGCAATTAGTGTACTTGGCAGATTTCAAAGTAATCCCGGCATTCATCATTGGACAACAACAAAGAAAGTTATGCGTTATCTGCAGTGAACAAAGGATTTCATGCTCACTTATAGGCGTTCAGACCTATTGGAAGTTGTTGGCTATGCAGATGCGGATTTTGCTGGTTGTACAGATGATCTAAAATCCACTTCAGGTTTTGTGTTTATGTTGGCTGATGAAGCCATTTCGTGGAAGAGTGTCAAGTAGACACTTACAGCTTCATCTACTATGCAAGCTGAGTTTGTGGCATGCTATGAAGCAACAATCCAAACAGTTTGGTTGCGGAATTTCATTTCAGGGTTACAGATTGTCGATTCCATTTCTAAGCCATTAACAATCTATTGTGACAATTCTGCAACAGTTTCTTTCTCTAAGAACAATAAAAGGTCTTCAGGGTCTAAACATATGGAGATCAAGTATCTTATGGCTAGAGAGAAAGTTCAAGAGTTGCAAACTTCTATTATTCATATTGCCACGGAAGAGATGATAGCTGATCCCCTAACCAAGGGACTATCTCCAAAGGTTTTTTAAGAGCATGTTACCCGTATGAGGTTGGTAGATAGTTATAATATTCTTGGTTAGTGGGAGTTATGTTTTGTTTTTAAATTAACTGCAGTTTTCTGTTTATTAAAATTTTATTTATTCTCGAGAATATATTTGTACATTGTATATGTATGTTATTTGCCATGATATGCACGCATGTATGTTTTTATTGTGGCAGGATATCTCAAAGCTTGTGGCTTTGAGGGGGCAATTCACTCCTAAGGTATAAAGTTTCCACCGATGAGTGAATATTACTTAAGAAAGAAGGATTTGCCCGTCTTAAGGGAGGTTGAACTCATGGTCAAAGTGTTTGGCCAATGAGTGTAAAATGCTTACGACATTAAGTTTGCTTGTCTTAAGCTGCTTCGTATTATACGAAGTGGGACCTATATGGAAATAGGCATGATGATCACATTTGCATGTAATTTCCATACCACACATACATACCATTTTACCCGGGTAGGTAGAGCTAAGGGTATTTTGATTATATATGGTCTTATGTTGATTAAAGATGTAATGATCTATGTAGTTGGATACTTGATGTTCTATTGGACTAAGGGGAATGAAGGTGTTACTCTCTTAAACATTCCTTGTGGCCATATATAATTGTTTGTCAATTCGGAGAGTTGTTTTCTAAAATGAATTTTTAAATCTAAAATAATGTCTATGTAGCTCAAGTGGGAGAATGTAAGGTTCTTATAGAATGTGGGGCCATTATATTTTATGTTTATGAAAAACCGAATTGATTGGATTGTTTAAGTAAGTGAGAGTTGACTGAAAAAGCCCGTTTGATTGTGATCAATATTTGTTGGGCTCGGTGCACCTTAGCTACATTAAATAAATATAGGATATGGTATGGGCTATTGTATATGTGTGGGCCTAGTATTCCTATTAGGACTAGCCATCCTATTAGGGTTTTGAGAATCCTTTATGGGTTAGGATTCTAGGAAGTTATACTATATATAGGGGGTCCCTACTCTCACTCACATAGAACGTATTACAGATTTGTCTCCCCATTAGGCAATCTGAGAAAGCTGAGTAGAGAGTAGAAGACTCTTTATTGTTTTAACTATTTTCTCTGTTTTATTTCAGGTTGGTTTTCTTGGATTATTCAATGGATTCAGGAAATTCAGATACAAATTCATACTTATGTATTTAATATGAATATACATATTTAATTGCATACAACTCCTACAGTCGATTCTCGGGCCACGGTTCCGGTTCGATTCCACGATTAGAACCGAACCACGATCATGTCTAATTGTAAGTAGCATGCGGTTGAATGCTTTTTAATAAACTTTATCACGTATAAATTTAAATTCAAAATTATCATCTTAAATATTGATATTTAAGTGAAAAAAAATGCATACACAACATGAGTCTAATGGACAACATAAAGATGAACGAGTACACCCGTCCATTGAGGTAGTTCACAGAATTTCTAGAATTGTATAGAGTTGATGCCATTGAATTGCAAGGACAACTTCAGCTTATTAAGACTAACTTAACATGTCTTTTGATTAATGCAAATGTAAATCATATTTTTTTTAAGAATTACAAAAACTATTACAATAGAACTGTCGGGACCTACCTAGATCAAACAATACATGTACGGTTCAGATATCTATTCCCACAACCTGGAAAGAAAACTCCTCGCATATGCTTGTAAAATGTGAATGGTGGGATTTGAATCTCTCACCACTCAGGTGGAAGGGAGGTACATTTAGAGTAGACCGTGGTTTGGTTCTAGTGCGGTTCCTTTTCCGAAATGTTGGTTCCGGTTCTGGTCCGATTCGGTTAGGCGGTTCCAAGCAGGTTTGGTTTGTGTTTTTTTTTTAATTTTTTTTTACTTACTATTATGATAACTTAAAAAAAAATATTAGATATAAGACATGTAATGATGTGTAAATGAATTTTATTGGGTAAGCCGAAATTAAAATAAAATAAATATATAAAAAAACTATTTTTTTTTGAAATAAAAGTATAAAACTAAAAAAATTAAATTAGCCTTGCACTTAATTTGCATTTAATTTGTACTGCAATTAAGTTGCCTACGTATCCTCTTGAGGTTTAGAGGAATCAAATACTACGTAGTTCTTTTTCCTTTTATTGCCGGTGAAGCCGTGTGGTGTGAGGTGAGTTGGGACTATAAATTTGTCTTTCATTCTATTGGTGTGGTCATCGTCGAAGAAATCGTAGAGTACTTCGTGTTTGAGCTCTTGTTGTCTGTTTTGTGCCTTGGTCCAATCATCAACAGAATTGATTGTGGACTCAAAAGCAAACATCTTGCATCCAGAATATTTCCACCGACACTAAACTCTTGTTCAATAGCCACTATTGAAACTTGTGTTCCAAGAATTTGTTTGGCTATTATAGTCAAGATTGAGAAGTGCCTTTCATGACCCTTCCACCAATGTAGGATATCAAATTTTTCTACATCACCATCTCCCATAAACTCAAAACTGGTATTGTGATAAGTTTCAATCTCGGAATATGAGACCGAGCTTGATGAAGAAGAAGAAGAATCTCGTAATTTTTTAGTCTTTTGGGATAACAGTGATACCCTAACCCTAACAATCTAGAAGATTGAGTATGGGATACAATTTTAGTTTGTGGAACATTAATGTTCAGTGATGGACTATAAATCTAAGATATTCATCATATAAATGATAAAATAATGTTTTAATTGTAGAACAATAACTATGAATATCTGCGTCTATTTCTAAACAATCATAATAAAGAGTACAATAATCAGTCAAATTTTCTAATTTACAACATGAGTCAAATCACAATGCAAACAAATAAATATTTGGAAACTCCCTATAATAGTTTAACCATTTTTTTATAGCTTCAATGCATATCTCTAATTGTATATCGGATGAACACTCAGAAAATGCACCACAACTCTCAATAATAAATAATTGAGTAGTAGGATAATAAATACTAGACAAATTGTTGGTAGCACTATTAAAGACTTTTAACAAATTATAAATTTATATACAAACATCCTAATGGTGTGGATAAATATTGATGTGACTAACATTATATTGCATAAAAGAAACTAATAAATCCCTATAATCATAACTTTCAGATAACAATTTATAAGTAGAATTTCAATGTGTTGGAATATCACAAGAAAATCTAATGGCACGCCTATCTGTCTCCTTACAAAATCTTACCCATGCTTTCATAGTAGATCGAAGGATGTTTCCACAGATAAAAGAGGGCATTGTTAACGGGTTTAATAAAAACTTGGGGAATTTTTAAACCTTTTTGAACACATAAATTTAAAACACGACAAGCACATCTTTGATGAAAAAATTTACTATTAAAATCAGGTTTACATAATTCAATTAAAGCATGAATAACTGCCGTATTGTTGAAAGCATTATCAAAACCAATTGAAAAAATTTTGCTTTCAATTTTATACTCTTCAAAAATCATTTTCATACTTTTATAAATATTATCAGCAGTATGTGCATCATCAAAAACTCTAAATGTAAAAATTCTTTTTTATATTATCCATGCTTTGTCAATATAGTGATAAGTTACACCCAAGTATGAATGCATTCGCCAATGGTCAGTCCATATATTGACATATATGAAAAAACATGACCTTTATAGTTCACAAAAAAAAAATTCAAAATCTTTTTTTCTTTTTTATAAATATCATAAGTGTGTACGTGTGAGAGTGATTCTAGGAACACAACATGCAACTGAATTTATTGCTCTATGACAATAATTCATAAAACCAACTTTTTCACCAAAACCAAAAGGTAAATGTTCTACATCCACCATTCTAGCTAATTCTTCTCTATTACTTTGATCACCATATTTAAATAATTGAGTGTATTGGGTAGTGAACCTAGAAATTTGAGATTGTGTACTCGACCTGGCATGTTCTGCTAGATGACGGGACGTAATATGGTTCCAATATGTGTCGTATCCTCCAGAGTTAGTCCATTTAAATTCTTTACAATAACCTAGTTATCAAACAATGCCTACATGCCCATACATAAGGACTCAATTAGATGCAAAAGGATTCTAGCAACCTAATTGTCAATAAAAGTCCAACCAACACAAGTTGTCACAACATATAATCAAGGGCAAAATTTTGCAATCAATAAATGCAATCAATAAATGCAATCAATAAGGCATACACGTAAATGTTCATAAATTAGACTAGATGCACAAAGTCAACCTAATCATCAATTATGTATATATGAACATTCATGGATTAGCTATTTAGGCATGAATGACCTAATAATGCAAGCTATCACAATACAAACCCCAAACATGTCATAACTTCAATAAATATGCAATTAATATGAAGAAATGCTAATTTAAGCAATAAATGACATGTCTTGGTAAGCTAGAACAATAAATGAACAACAATGGTGGTTCTACTTACCAATCAATGAAAACCCATACTTGGAATGATGCTTGAATGCAAGATGAAGATGAGTTTGGGGTTTGGAGAGTCAAACAAAAAGCTTGAAGCTTTCTCTCTCTAAGGGAGGTTCTCTCTCTCTCTAAAAAAATTGTTCTTTGAGCTCTAAGAAGGCAAGTAAGAAGGAGAAAACATATATATAAAACCCTAGACAAAATGGTATCTTTTTGGATGAAGAGAAACTGATTCCCGGTTATGACCATTGTGCGTGCCGCGGCCTAGGCAAGTGTCCAGACCGTGGTCCATGCAGCATGGCACGACTGGACATTTCCGCTGCCTAGGTTGCTGGCTAGGCATGTGCACCAAAGGCGTTCTAGACCGCGGTACAAGCCTGCAAACCTCCGCTTGGGAGACCGCTGTGCATGCAACATGCACATGCTGCGGCAGAGGCAGAGCGTAACGCCTGAAGAACACCGTTGTGCATACCGCAACGTAGGCAATGCACCAGGATTGGTCCCAACCGCGATCTATAGGAAAAATCCTCTTCTAAGAGCAAACTGAATGCATCAAATACCCAAGCAAGAGTTATGACAAAAAGACACACATATTGACATATAAGCAAGCATGCAAGATAATCAAAACATGCATGGGAGTGTGTGTGTGCACCTAAACTCTTTAAGAGGCAAAGTCAAGTGAATATACCTTTTGCTCTTGAAGTCATGGAGATGCTTGGAAGCTTGTCAATAAAGACCTAAGCTACCCATTACACAATCATCCACAATGTGGTGTGGTTTGTCATGAAATAAACCAATCATAAAATCAAGGTCCTTACTATCTCCCCTTTTGGCTATTTCATGACAAAACAACCACTCACAAAGCAATCCTCACAATACAACAAAAAATCAAGCTATTGTCCAAGAAATTAATTCTACATTATAAAGGAGATCCAACAATATAAATCTTGAAAGAATGTGTACAAGGTTATACTAAACAACCTAGAGGGGGGGGGGGGGGGGGGGGGTGAATATGTTGTCTCTCAATTTTGACAAATCTTTCGAGACTTGTGACAAAACCTTGATAGGCATACAAATTAACATTCAACATGATTGTTATGAGAAAAACAATATATTCATGTATGCTCAAATCTCCACTCTTAGTCATTAAAACATACAACGAGAATCAATGTATCTTATGAACAAATATACTCAATGTAGATAACATTCCATAAGTTGTAATTAGAGTATTACAATGTGATACTTTACAACTTGAATGAAATATCACAAGATACAAAGTTATCTAACATACACAAACAATATTGTATAAGGAAGTCAACTTACATATCAAGTTCTATCCACATTATTCAAATAACAATTAGCAATATAAGAGAGATAGAGATAGAGAAAGTTGACACAAGATATAACATGGTAAACCTCCGAAGAGGAAACATCCACGGGCTAGCAGCCACCGGTAAACAAGATCCACTAGTAGATAAGATAAATACAATCTCTCAAGTGACCCCTTTACCTGAAAACTACCTTCCTATCCTACTCTAGAAGTTGTCGCCCTATGCTCAATAATTCGAGGCTTCACACCTCTTGTCAAGACTTCCTTGCTCACCTTATTCGGATCCTCACGACCCAAGGTAAGACTTCTTGCTCAACTATCCGAGTCTTCCCGACTCTAGTCAAGAATTCCTTGCTCACCTATCCGGATCTTCACGACCCTAGGCAAGACTTCTTGCCCGACTATCTAAAGCCTCACGCCTCTAACCAAGACTTCCTTGCTCGACAATCCGAGGCTTCACAAATCTTGCAAAGACTTCTTGCTCAACACCATATGTTTCACACCTATTGTCAAGACTTCCATCTCACAAGGCATCTAAGTGATCATGAATGCAAAACGCAAACAAGCACGCAACATAGAATAAGATGATCAACAAATTCTATGGAAACTAGAATTAATCAATGAGCACACAAAGTATAGTTTTCTAGTTCATAATCCAAAAGTGACACCACACAAGATGATGCATGAGCATATGAAATGTATGGATTAGGTACACTTCATGAAGATCTAGACATAGACAATAAAGTTCACAAAACAAGATTGTCTAGATCTTATACATGAACAAAAATCTAGAGTATGCCAAATTTCCAAACACACACTTTAAACCTAGATTTTATGCATGTTGCTAAAGCTTGAAATAAACATGTTCATGAAGTACATATTCAAGACTTTAGTACTAATACAAAATTGCTAGAAACACAAGATATGATCAATCAAATCTCTAGCAATCATTTAGAGCATATATTCACAAAATAAACAATTAAACTCTAATCCTAGATATATTAGACAAATGAGTTCTAGCACATGATAAGACTATTAATCATGAAAATAAAGTCAATCAAAGCACAAATAGTCCTAGATAAGATGATAGCACAATACAACTCACAATCATGTGAAAACATAGGTTTGATTGAAACCTAACTCACAATCAAGTATCTAATTTAGCACAACTAGCATTTAATTGAAGATCTATCACTTATCAAAATATGTTCAAGTCAAATACACACAATTAGGAAGAAGACCCAAGGTATTTGAACATTAGAATCAAGGAAATCAAAAGATAAACAACTACCTTGACAATTTCGAGTGCAGTCATGAAAATGGTGTGATTCACCAGAAAACTTGAACAAATGACTTGAAAGTTGCTTGTAGATGATAGAGGACTTCAATACAAAACTTCTCCAACTTGAATCACTCAAATCGGATAAGAAATGAGAGAGATATGGTTTTTAAAGTTGAGAGAAAAAACCTGGAAATTTTCTGCACTACATTTTCTTCTTCCATAGACTCAAATGAGAGAGAGAAGAGATATATAAAGGAAAGGGAAGAGATATGTGTGAAAAGACCAAAACAACCCCCCTTTAAGATCCTTTCCCGAGATGGTACATGGGCATCTCTGGGCAGCAAGGTGTTTTGGCAGAGATGGCCACGAGCCATATCAGGCATGCACCATTTGATGGCCTTTGGCCATGGTGCACCTCCCTTGCGCTCCTCTCTTGTTCTTCGACCGTTCTTCGGCCTTCGAACTCGGAATTCGAATCCGTTTGCGAATTACAAACCGTAACTCTCTCACTGACATGGACAAATAAGATACTTAACCTAGAAAATAATAATTCGACTCGATATACGAAGACGAAGACAGTGTACGCAACATGACTGGAAAGTATCATAACTTTTGACTCTGAACTTGAAATCAATAGTATGAGTAACCGCAATGACCGGAACTCAATCAAGAATGATTTAAGACTAAAATCAAGTTCAATATCCATGTTATACAAATATATACATGCACAAACACAATTCACACTAGAATGCAAACTACATAGAGATAGTTTCCAATCATGTATATTTCAAAACATGTTATTTCCAAACCAATGCATAAGCATTCATCTTTAAGTGTGTGAATGTGTTATACATGGTGCACAACAATGCAGGGACACATATGAATGAATTGTATGTGTGTGCTTATAATGGTGCACAATGATGCAGGGACACAAATGTATGATATGTGTGTGTGTGCCTAAGCCTTGAAAGAGAAAAGAAAGGTCTTAATATACCTTTGTAGAATCATGAAGCACTTTTCCCTTTGAAGACTTGAACTTTCTTGAATAGTTGTCAGTTTTGAAGCTTGAATCAACATGAATCCTAGACAACTAAACAATACAAAGTAAATGTTGTTTTGATATAGAATAATGCCAACAAAACTCACAGACCTAACAATCTCCCCTTTTGGCAAATTCTATGTCAAAACACCTATACAAAATACTAAAACACATAAAATGAAGATTTGTCACAAAATCACACCCTCGCATTACAATGAGTTAGTTTCTTAAGACTAATCTTCAACAAGTCTTAAACTTCTTCTTGATCTTCTCTTGTAGCCACCTAAAATCAACTTAAAGCACAAAGAATATCCAAGAGAAAGACACATATGGCAATATACAATTATGGCAAGAATTAAACATTTAAGTCCAAAATGAATCATGTATCTCCCCCTTAGTACATGCTATCTCAAAGATATTCTTAACCAAATGAAACCACAATATTACATGCCATAAGAAGTTCAATACTTGAGAAATATTCAAAGAAGATATGCTATAAACAATATCATATTTCTCCCCCTTTTTGACATAAAATTATGCCAAAGAAAAAAAAATGATATCTTGAGATCAAATAATGAAACTATCGGTGATCTCACATAATGTTCGGAGATGGATGCCTTACTTGAAGAATTCATTTATTTCAAGCATCTAGCTCCCATATCTTCTCCCTTGATTCTAGTTTGCTTTTCCATGTTAACCTATCAAAGGTTATTCAATTCTATACACCACAACAAACTCATCAAGGTATAGTGAATCACAAATGCATAAATTTTACTCTTAAGCATATAGGTCATTTCTACCAAGTTTAACAATTGCATAAACAATCATGTTAACCCCAAATATGAAGGAATTGGTATCAACGACAGTCATATCAACCTCAAACAAGAAAAGATTTGATTACAACCACAACTACTATCATTCAAAGTAAGGAGGAATTTTCTGCAATTACAATCAATTAAATTGATTAAAACCACAATTACTATCACCCTATGCAAGGAGGAATTTTTTGCAACTATAACCAATTGGATTGATTACAACTACAATTACTATCGACCCCAAACAAAGAGGAATTCACTGTAACTACAATCAATATAATTAATTACAATTACAATTACTATTGACTCCAAAACAAAGAAGAATTCATTGCAACTATTCTCATTTCAATTTCAAGAATGAGGGAATTGATTGCAATCTCAACTACTATACAACCCAAAATAAAGAGAAGTTGACTGCAAATACAATCATACAATTATTAAAAAAATGTTTCATGCATTATTTGTGATCAACAATACAAAGGCATATGGTAATAAAAAGAATCATCACGCAAATCAAGAAATATGAAATAGCATCTACAAGATTCATTATATCAACCAATGAATATGCCATGAAATATCTACTTGAAACATGTGAACATATCATAAAAGAGAACAAAGTCTAGCATACTATGCTCCCCCTTGATAAGTGCTCTATCTAAGATCAAGAGAGAATAATGTTCACAATAAATCCACACAATCACACATTCAAGCAATTTTAAAGAAATCCAACAAAATAAGCTTCACAAACTATGAGAGATACACCAAGATTTTCAATCTCTCTCATAATTCTTCTAAAAATTGCTAGAATATCTAAATACTCTATAAGCAAAAGTGTGTGTGTGAAATTTTGCTTCAAGCATATATAAAAGAAGTGATTGTGATATCAACATGCAAACCACTTCAATACCTATCCATTTAAAGCTTTTCCAATCAAGGTCAAGCCGATTATCATCCGGGTTTTGCTTTCAAGAGAATAGATTTCAACATGTGAGCGTGTGTGTCCATATGGCTCATCATTCCATTTCTGTTTTTCAACCTGAGCAATCACAATTTTCAACTATATTCCATTTTAAGCCTTCCTCCATTTCTTTTTAGGCTTTGAATCAAAGATTTTTCTTTTATTGATTCTTTTTCAACACTTCTTTGATTTTGCATACATAAACATAAATTCTTCATGATGGATTTCACTCATCATAATGGTGTAGCTCTTTCCTACATTGGGCAGCTTCACAACCAAAGTGTGTAGCCCTTTCTATGAAGGTGCTCGTTGAGTTCTATGTAGTTGCCGAAGCAAAATGGATACTAACCATAGGTCATCTATTATGTACTAAGCAATAAAATTTTAGATGCATCCATAATCTACACATTTTCAAACTCAACTACTCAAACTTAAACATATAAGAGAAGTAAAATGCAATTTTTGAAGATCAAAGTTTTTATGGCTCATAAGCACATGATCTAAGAGCAATAAGTAAAGACTTATTCAAGATCATTTCATCTCTAATGAGTTGCTTTCAAAGAATATGAAACTCATATTTTCAAAAAGTATGCCACTCATCATTCAAGCAAGCATTTCAAGCATCTTGAGTAAGATCTTTGTGAACACATCATAAAAAGATCTTTAGAGAGCAAATGTCAATAAGAACCATATGGATACTATACTAGTTCTCTAATATGACATGCTATATGATGCAATGCAAGCATAGAAATGACTTTCTCCAAAAGTCTTAACAAGATAATCACCAAATAGATTTCATAAGAGTAACTTCTCAAAAGTTAATCAATAGATTTTGACTATGAAAACAAAGTTAAGTGAGATAGCTAAGTTCGTGTCTAAATGTGGAGTATTCCAAGCTAGCTAGCTAGAATTCTCAACACGCTTGACACTTAGCCTTAAAGTTAACTCACATGTGCTACTTACACTAGAGGTAAGAGCACTCACCCTTGAACTATTTGTTCTTGGGTGAACTTTCACACAAAAATCATGATCATTTCTCATGGCAAAAATATATCCAGAAGATAAATCATCAACTATCTTCTCTATAAAGATATTACTCATGTAAAACAAATCATTATTGCCATCAACAAAGATATTATCAAGACTATACATATGATCATGTGAAACACTCATTTTCACCCAAATCTTCTCAACTATTTTCTTCACATGATTATCATTATCACACACAAATTCAAAGTGTTATCATGCAAGAAACATTCATAGAAGATTTTCACATCTCATTAGCATGCATCACATTCCCTAGTTTGCATCATCTAATATGCTCATGACGATATAGCAAAATTAGCAAACCGGAATAAATTTCGAGATGTTACTATTTAGGTGAGAGTGTACCGATGGTGAAGACTCCTTAATTTCCTTGATTTTGCACTTGACCTTGGAAGACATGGCCTTTGAAATCCTCTTGTTCCTTAGTGACTTGCCTTTAGTTGTAGGAGACTCCACTTGCTCATCTACAATGCCTAAGTCACTTGAATCTCCATGAAGATTACCAAAACTCTTTGGCCTTCATGATTGCCAACTCTTTTTCCTTGCCTTTGATCATTACCTTCAAGAAACAAAAGCAAATTATTAGCAAAATCATATGTTAATCTATCTACCATTCGAGCTTCTTCAACCATCTTCTTTTCTAGACATTTGATCACTTGATTCTTCACTTTAACTTCTTTTAATGCTTCATCTCTTTCCTTGTAAAGAGTTTGAACTCTTGCCATCAAGTAGAAGCTGATGGTCTTTGACATGCAATTCTCTTCATTGAGTTGCAAACACAAGTAATCATGTCTCGATCGATCATCCTCCGGAAAAAGATTCTTCATCTTTGCTTTTGTCACTAACTTTCTTTTAAAGTTTATCAACAAAATTGTTAGTAGACAAATGAAATATAAAATAAGAAGAACCTTTTTCACAACCAACGAAGGAGGACAACTAAAAATAAACAATTGTAGACTGGAGGTTGATATCCATGATTAGTAAATAACCTTGTAGATCCCGAATCACACTAACTACTTTAAGTGAACCGCTTTGATACCAATTGAAAGAATGTGTACAATGTTATACTAAACAACCTAGAGGGGGGGGGGGGGGGGAGGTGAATAGGTTGTCTCTCAATTTTGAAAAATCTTTCGAGACTAGTGACAAAACCTTGATAGGCATACAAATTAAAATTCAACATGATTGTTATGAGAAAAACAATATATTCATGTATGCTCAAATCTCCACTCATAGTCTACAAAACATACAACAAGAATCAATGTATCTTATGAACAAATATATTCAATGTAGATAACATTCCATAAGTTGTACTTAGAGTATTACAATGTGATACTTTACAACTTGAATGAAATATCACAAGATACAAAGTTATCTAACATACAAAAACAATATTGTATAAGGAAGTCAACTTACATATAAAGTTCTAGCCACATTATTCAAATAACAATTAGCAATATAAGAGAGATAGGGATAGAAAAAAGTTGACACAAGATATAACGTGGTAAACCTCCGAAGAGGAAACATCCATGGGCTTGCAGCCACCGGAAAAAAAATCCACTAGTAGATAAGATAAGTACAATCTCTCAAGTGACCCCTTCACCTGAAAACTACCCTCCTATCCTACTCTAGAAGTTGTCGCCCTATGCTCAACAATCCGAGGCTTCAAACCTCTTGTCAAGACTTCCTTGCTCACCTTATTCGGATCCTCACGACCCAAGGCAAGAATTCTTGCTCAACTATTCGAGTCTTCCTGACTCTAGTCAAGACTTCCTTGCTCACCTATCCGAATCTTCACGACCTAGGCAAGACTTCTTGGTCGATTATCTGATGCCTCAAGCCTCTAGCCAAGACTCCCTTGCTCGACAATCCGAGGCTTCACACCTCTTTCCAAGACTTCTTGCTCAACACTATAGGTTTCACACCTATTGTCAAGAATTCCTTCTCACAAGGTATATAGGTGATCATGAATGCAAAACGCAAACAAGCACGCAACATAGAATAAGATGATCAACAAATTCTATGGAAACTAGAATTAATCAATTAGCACACAAAGTATATTTTTCTAGTTTATAATCCAAAAGTGACACCACACAAGATGATGCATGAGCATATGAAATGTATGGATTAGGTACACTTCATGAAGATCTAGACATAGACAACAAAAGTTCACAAAACAAGATTGTCTAGATCTTATACATGAACAAAAATCTAGAGTATGCCAAATTTCCAAACACACACTTTAAACCTAGATTTCATTCATGTTGCTAAAGCTTGAAATAAACATGTTCATGAAGTACATATTCAAGACTTTAGTACTAACACAAAAATGCTAGAAACACAAGATATGATCAATCAAATCTCTAGCAATCATTTAGAGCATATATTCACAAAATAAACAATTAAATTCTAATATACTCTAAATATAAAATCAAATGTGCTAATCCTAGATATATTAAACAAATGAGTTCTTGCACATGATAAGACTATTAATCATAAAAATAAAGTGAATCAAAGCACAAATAGTCCTAGATAAGATGCTAGCACAATACAACTCACAATCATGTGAAAACATAGGTTTGATTGAAACCTAACTCACAATAAAGTATCTAATTAAGCACAACTAGCATTTAATTGAAGATATATCACTCATCATCATATGTTCAAGTCAAATACACACAAGTAGGAAGAAGACCCAATGTATTTGAATATTAGAATCAAGGAAATCAAAAGATAAACAACTACCTTGACAATTTCGAGTGCAGTCATGAAAATGGTGCGATTCACCAGAAATATTGAACAAATGACTTCAATGTTGCTTGGATATGATAGAGGACTTCAATACAAAACTTCTCTAACTTGAATCACTCAAATCGGATAAGAAATGAGAGAGATATGGTGATTCAAAGTTGAGAGAAAAAATCTGGAAATTTTCTGCATTACATTTTCTTCTTCCATGGATTCAAATGAGAGAGAAAAGAGATATATAAAGGAAAGGGAAGAGATATGTGTGAAAAGACCAAAACAACCCCTTTAAGATGCTTCCCCAAGATGGCGCGTGGGCATCTCGGGGCAGCAAGGTGTTTTGGCAGAGATGGCCACGCGCCATCTCGGGCATGCACCATTTGATGGCCTTTGGCCATGGTGCACCTCCCTTGCGCTCCTCTCGTGTTCTTCGACCGTTCTTCGGCCTCCGAACTCGGAATTCGAATCCGTTTGCGAATTACAAACCGTAACTCTCTCACTGACATGGAAATACAAGATACTTAACCTAGAAAATAATAATTCGACTCGATATACGAAGACGAAGACAAGGTACGCAACATGACTGGAAAGTATCATAACTTTTGACTCAGAACTTGAAATCAATAGTATGAGTAACCGAAATGACCGAAACTCAATCAAGAATGATTTAAGACTAAAATCAAGTTCAATATCCATGTTATACAAACATATACACACACAAACACAATTCACACTAGAATGCAAACTACATAGAGATAGTTTCCAATCATACATATTCCAAAACATGTTATTTCCAAACCAATGCATGAGCATTCATCTTTAAGTGTGTGAATGTGTTATACATGGTGCACAACGATGCAGGGACACATTTGAATGAATTGTATGTGTGTGCCTATAATGTTGCACAATGATACAGGGACACAAATGTATGATATGTGTGTGTGTGCCTAAGCCTTGAAAGAGAAAAGAAAGGTCTTAATATACCTTTGTAGAATCATGAAGCACTTTTCCCTTTGAAGACTTGAACTTGCTTGAATAGTTGTCATTTCTTCTTTAAAGCTTGAATCATCATGAATCCTAGACGACTAAACAATACAAAGTAAATGTTGTTTTGATATAGAATAATGCCAACAAAACTCACAGACCTAACAAATCTTCAATATCTTTAATCTCTTTGTAGAATTAGCATTGTACCTACTACACACAATAGCAAGAAGCACTTTCCAAGAACAAGTGCATGTGAGGTGAACAAATATAAAAAGCAATTATACTCAATAAAGCAATATAAACAAATGCATCTGCAATGCTTCCCCTAAATGGGTTACTCTCTCTCATAATCTCTCCCAAAACCATAACCAATGCTCCCCCTATATTTCTCAAGACTTTTCCCTCCTTTTGTCATGAGATAGGCAAAGGAGCTCCCCCTATCGGGTTGCTTTAGCAAAGAGAGCTATTCGCACAAAAACATTGCATAATCATATACACAAACTTTATGCAGCTTAAGTAATTGAGAGAGATTCAAGGAGCTTTATTTAAAGAAAAATGTGTGACAAGGATGCTTTGCAAGCAAGACATGTTGCATTCAAATCCAAAACAAATGGTATTTGGCAAAGCAAACATCAAAAGGGTTTCCAAAAGAATTCAAACCGATTTTTTTCTTAAGTAAACAAGATATAGTTTCCAAAAATTTGAAAATAAAGCAACTATATCAATCCTTAAAGGCAAACCAAGACATGAGTGACTATTGCACTCTTTTTGATTTTTTCCGAATAATTATCCGTATGATAGTAGTCTTTTTTCACCATTAAGAAAAGAGAGAAGACTAATTTGGATATAAAATCCTTATTAATTGCATGGATACAAGATCCTTATTGATTAGTCCTCTCATTTTCACTCACACACATTTGCATTAAAGCAATCAAACTCAATTCATGCATATCATTTTAAAGCATGTCATTAAAAGCAAGTTTACATGTCATGGAGATAAATTATAGGTCATTCAAATGTACTTTCCCAATTAATTCTCCTAGTCCAAAAATACATGTTTGAACATAAATATGACATGGATTGCAAACAAAATAATGGGGTACACTTACTAAAAAAAACATATAAGCATATGCACAACAAAGAATCTCAAGCAATTATCAAAAGTGCATAAAATTAATCAGCTTTTTGCACATAGCAAATCATGCAAGTTTGCTCTCTTTGCTTGAACTCCCCAAATGGGGTCAAATCCAACCAAGTCAATGGGAGGCATGATCCCCTATAGACCTACCAAGTCCAAATGACCTAGTTGCATCTACGGGGTGTCTCATGGGCACTAAGGCAAGCTAGTTCATTCTTTCTAACCCACCTAGGTTCCACTTTAACATTTTTAGTGGTCAAAGACATTTTTCTAAGTTCCATAGGCTCATGCAAGCTAGCCCTCTTTTTCAACCGTTTATTTTTTTTGCTCTCTAACCTACACCTCTCAATATAATTAAAGTATTTTGGTCTTAAGTGACCAATCATACCACAAAAATTACAAGTAAATACAAAGTAAGAATTTATACCATTGCATTGTAATCTCATCCGGGCATCGCCATGTTGATGAGGTTGTCTTTGATGGTGCATCGGGTTGCTTCTCCTTGGAGCTTGAGCCGATTTGTGTCACCTTTGTGGTTTTGCTTGTCGAGGTGGTTGAGTTGGTTGAACTTGCCTCCTTAGTTGGTCATGCTTCTTGTGATCACCTTCTTTCCTCGTAGTTGGTTTGTTGGAGGAGGTGATTGACTTCTCAAGAACTTGTCATTTCTTCTTGAATTTCCTAGGCTTTGGTTGAGTTGCCAAGGCTTGTGTGACCTTTCCTTGAGTTGAAGATTTCTTAGATGAAGCTTTGATCTTGCCTTGAGCTTGAGGTTGTTTGACCTTGGCCTTCTTTAATTCTTCAAGGCACCTCATCTCTCTTTCCTTGACAATTTTCAAGGAGTTTTCTTTGTTGGCAAGCTCATCTTTTATTGCCTTCATCCTTTGGTGGCAATCTTCAATCTCCTTCTCATACTTGGACGCATCAATCTTGTCCATCATAAAGGAGTCATCAATGGAGGTCACTTTCTCCATGGTCTTCAATTTGGAGACAAGAATGGAGATGTCTTCCATTTGGTCTTCTATGATCTCTTTGTACCGATGAAGTTGATTTTGACTATTTTGCTTGCTATCTTCAAGGGTATAGATCTTTTCCTCCGAGGAAATCTTCTACATTCTCAAAGTCTCATTATCCTTGGAGAGGTCTTCATTTTGCTTCAAACTTTGAGAAGGGTCACTTGACATTCCTCAATTGAGTCAATTCCCTCATCAAGACCTTTGCCTTGGTCACTTGTTACCATACCAAAATCTTCCACATAGGAAGCACCCAAGGCCGTGAAGTTAATCACATACTCTTCACTATTCTTGAGCAAGGTCTTCTTTTTTACCTCATTCACTTTGGAGTTCATTCTCTTCTTTTAAGATTTTGTGAATCTCCTAAATCTCTCAACCATGAGAGTCATCTCATCATCGGAGTCATATTCCTCCCTCTCAATTTTGGAGGTCAAATCTCCCTCTAACATCTCAATGCCACTCATAGTGTTTAATGAATGAGATGAATGCAAATGAATGCAACAATCAAATGCAAACAAATGCAAGACATACAAACAAGAGCTTGGATCACCTAAGTATGTCTAGGAACCCGCTCTGATACCAATTGAAAATTCCCTAAAACGTGTGTGTCTATAACCTAGAGGGGGGAGGGGGGAGGGGGGAGGGGGGGTGAATAGGTTTTAATCAAGTCAATCACTAATTTTTCTTGATTAGTCAATATTCAAAATTCACCCAAAAACAAACATACAACATCAAGTGTAAGGTGCGGAAATATAAATAACACAAGATGTATACATGGAAACCTTCCAAATGGGAAAAACCACGGGCTGTTAAGTGCGCCACACTCAGTCATAGAAATCCACTATATGAGTAAAAAGTTACACCCTTAAGTGATACTTAGACTCTCACTCTCGAAAACCTAAGACTATGGCCACTACCACTTACCACTGTTGGTTCAGTCTCTAGTGATATCCCCTGATTCACTACTCTTGGCGTGAGCACCTTCTACTCTACCCATCTGGCCTTTTACAGTGGATACCCGACCAATTGCTTGCCAACCTACCCTTGGTTGCAAGACTTGACTTGCTTGTGCAACTTCACCTAGAAGCCCCAAGACTTTGACTCTATGATGAGTATATGGTCTTAGTGAACAATCAATGAAGGCTCAATGGTGTAGATAGTGCAATACAATAACCTAGTTATCAAATAATGCCTACATGCTCATACATAAGGACTCAATTAGATGCAAAAGCATTCTAGCAACCTAATTGTCAACAAAAGTCCAACCAACACAAGTTGTGACAACTTATAATCAAGGGCAATATTTTGCAATCAATGAGGCATACACATAACTGTTCATAAACTAGACTAAATGCACAAAGTCAACCTAATCATCAATTATGTATACATGAACATTCATGGATTAGCTATTTAGGCATGAATGACCTAATAATGCAAGCTATCACAATACAAACCCAAAACATGTCATAACTTTAATAAATATGCAATTAATATGAAGAAATACAAATTTAAGCAATAAATGACTTGTCTTGGTAAGCTAGAACAATAAATGAACAACAATGGTGGTTCTACTTACCAATCAATGAAAACCCATGCTTGGAATGATGCTTGAATGCAAGATGAAGATGAGTTTGTGGTTTAGAGAGTCAAACACAAAGCTTGAAGCTTTCTCTCTCTAAGTGAGGTTCTCTCTCTCTCTAAAAAATATGTTCTTTGAGCTTTAAGAAGGCAAGGAAGATGAAGAGAACATATATATAAAACCCTAGACAAAACATCATCATTTTGGATGAAGGGCAACTGATTCCCGTCATGACCACTGTGCATTCCGCAGCCTAGACAAGTGTTCAGACTACGGTCCATGCAGCATGGCACGACTGGACATTACCGTTGCCTAGGTCGCTGACTAGGCATGTGCACCAAAGGCGGTCTAGATCGCGGTACATGCTTGGGAACCTCCGCTTGGGAGACCGCTGTGCATGCAACATGCACAGGCCACGGTAGAGGCAGCGTGCAACACCTGGAGAACACCGCTGTGCATACCGTGGCGTAGGCAATGCACCGGGAGCACTCCCAACCGCGGTCAAGAGGAAAAATCCTCTTCTAAGAGCAAACTCAATCCATCAAATACCCAAGCAAGAGTTATGACAAAAAGATACACATATTGACATATAAGCAAGCACACAAGATAATCAAAACATGCATGAGAGTGTGTGTGTGCACCTAAACTCTTCAAGAGGCAAAGTCAAGTGAATATACCTTTTGCTTTTGAAGTCATGGAGATGCTTGGAAGCTTGCTAATGAGGACCTAAGCTACCCATTACACAATCATCCCCAATGTGGTGTGGTTTGTCATGAAATAAGCCAATCATAAAATCAAGGTCCTTACATCCTTCTATTTACGATTTGCATCCTGATTTGAACCATTTTCTCTTCCTAGCTATCTTTCGGAATTGGTAACGGCGTGTGAACACATCACTGTACTAAAGAACAACAGGAGAACATAGAAAAAAGAAGATTTATTTTTTTCTATTTGGTCTAACCCTTGAACACTTCTAGGTTACTTTTTGTTTCTTTTCTCCGAATGCTCAAAACTTTCTTTTGATTGTATCTTTTTGTGTTGTGTGTCTAGTTTCCAAAAAACATATATATATATAACCATTTTAATTAAATCTTATAAGATTTCTGACATCTTTAAAGATATTAATTAATAGTTTTTTATTTGAATTCAAACTCTTTAAATTCAAACTTAAATATTTAATTTAATAAAATAAAATAATCATATTATCTTATTTTATTTAAAATCAAATATCAACTAACACCCTCCATCTAGTGATCAATAACATAATTAAATAGTAATATTATTTAATTTATTTAATCACCATTATTCATTAATTAAATAATCTCATTATTCAATTAAATCCAGAATAAATACGTGTAAATTTCGTAACACAATTAATTGGACAATCCAATTAATTAACTGTGACCCTTGTTACCTAAAACGACCGGGCTAGCAAGGGGACCTAATGGACCCGTAATATTTCGAGCTCCAATAATCATTAGAAATAATTAATTAAACTCTTTAATTAATAATTCATGATTATTATCTTCAGTGTTATTCTACTAAAAACCCGAAGCTGCACTCTCTCAACTGTAGATGTTTTTACACAAACCAATAATTTTTGGTGTCCATCGATATAGCTATTACATATGGTATAATCCTCCACAAGTAGTTCATTATTAGAGCTTGATCATAATGTACGTTATACTCCTGTAATTATATCTTTCCATTAAGTACCATAGATTCTCTAATGAACAATAAATCCTACATTCCATACGGAATTAGGAGAGCGCTCATATTGTTTAAGCTCCGAACCAACCTTTAAGGGAACTACTATCTACTTCTCACAAGAAGGAGTGGATTCCACTATTGTGTACAAACCTATCCAGCCAGAAGCCAAATCGCAATCCCAATATACAAAGCATATTGGTCGGGAATACAACTCCGACCTCACCCATGGTATATAAAAGATTATGATCTAATCTGAAGGAGTCGATAAGGCACTTAGGATTAAGATCACCCATATACAACTATTATTAGTTGATATATATGAATCTCATTATTAAACGGGTCTTAGTGAGAGATTCATATTGATCAAGGCCCAGTCCTATATGATCACATCATACAAGGTGCCTCCATTCTTATATATCCATATGAATGATCCAGGATAGATCACCGTACACTACATAATGGACCACGATTGTAGATTAATCATATATAAAGTACCCAACTTTAATTGCTATTTACAGACTTTTTAGATTATACGTCTCTTACTGTATCTATCTGTATATGACATTCATATACACAGTTTGAGATTACATCCGACAATCTTGGATGTTTAATACACAAGTTATATACAATATATGACATAAGAAGAATGAATTAAACTATTCTTTTATTTATGTTAACATTCCATTTAATAATAACAAGCTTTAGAGCATAAGCCCCAACAATCTCTCGCTTGCACTAAAGCAAACGAGACATGTCTTGTAGCCCTAGACCCTCTAAGAGACCCGTAAAAACTTTATCCAGTAAGGACATTGTATATGGATCAACATGATTATCCTGTGAGGTTATCTTCATGACGATCACATCTCATTTCTACACTATCTCTCTATATGCTTCCGTCTCTTATGGTTTCTTGGTTCTTTTTAATTAGCCACAACACCACTATTATCACAATAAAATGTAATGGGCTTATCCAACTCTGGAACAACTTTCAGATCACTCAAAAACTTATGGAGCTAAACAACATCTTTAGCAGCTTCACAAACGACTACATATTCGGCTTCCATGGTGGGGTCAATAATGCAAGATTGTTTAATACTTCTCAACACAATGGCTCTACCATCTAGGGTGAATACTGATTCAGACATGGATTTCCTAGAAACCATGTCTAACTAAAAATCAGAATCTGTGTTTCCTAACGGGATCAAATCCTGTCCGGAATACATTAACATATAGTTTCTCATTCTCCGAAGATACTTGAGAATAGTCTTGACAACAACCCAATAATCCAATCCTGGGTTAGACTGGTATTTGCTGACTACTCACACTGCATATCAAATGTCCGGTGTCATGCATAGCATATATGAGACTACCTACTGCTGATCCATAGGGTACACGTCTCATATCCTCAACCTTTTGAGGTGTCTTAGGACACTGTTCCTTAGACAAGTGAACTCCATGCCTGGCAAATAAATTACCTTTCTTGGAGTTTTGCATCAAAAATCACATAAGAATCTTATCGATATACGATGCTTGAGACATTGCTATGAGTTTGTTCTTACGATCCCTTATAAGTTGGATCCCTAGAATATAACTTGTCTTTCCCAAATCTTTCTTTTGGAATTAGATAGCCATCTAGCCCTTTACATCAGACAACACTCTCACATCATTTTCAATGAGTAGGATGTCATCTATGTATAGGACAAAGAAAACTACTTTCTTGTCCATGATGCGCTTGTAGACATAAGGCTCATTAATGTTCTGCATGAAGTCATAAGTTTTGATTACATCATCAAACTCGATGTTCCATGATCTAGATGTCTGTTTAAGTCCATAAATAGACATTTACAGCTTGCAAACCCTTTGCTCTTGATCTGGAGAAACGAATCTCTTTGGTTGCATCATATAGATGCTCTCGTCAAGATTGCCATTCAGGAATGCATTTTTGATGTCCTTCTGCCAAATTTCATAATCGAAATAGGCAGCAATGGAAAAGAGAATCCTAATAGACTTAAACATGGCTACTAATGAGAAGGTCTCTTCATAATCGACCCTCTCTTTCTGGGTATAACCCTTGGCCACTAGTATTGCCTTGAAGGTCTCTACCTTTCCATCTAATCCTCTCTTTTTCTTGTAGATCCACTTACACTCTATGGGTTTTACCCCATCCGGTAAGTCTACAAGTTCCCAGATTGAGTTAGAGTATATGGACTCCATCTCGAGATTTATGGCTTTAAGCCATTCCTCTTTATCTGGATCTTTCATTACATTCTTAAATGTCAATGGATCATCTACACTATTAGTAGAGACAACATCTTGTCCCTCACTTACACCTAAATAGCTTTCAGGCTGTCTCACAACCCTTTTACTACGTCTAGGTGGTAGTGTATCCTAACTAGGCATCATCTGACTCTCAGATGTTAATGGATTAACAACTCTTGTTGATTGAGTACTGATCTCACCAGGCTCCAACTCCTTCAATATAATATTAGAACAAGGTTTATTGTCACTAATATAGCTATCCTTAAGAAACGTAGCATTTATCGATACAAATACTTTGTTATCTTCAGAACTATAGAAGTGCCACCTCTGGTCTCTTTGGAGTATCCAACAAACATGCAAACCACATACTTGAGGTCTAGATTTCCATTTCTATTCTCCAACACACGTGCTGGACACCCCCATATGTGGAAATGTTGAAAATAAATTTACTGCAATTCCATAAATCTAGAGGAGTCTTAGGAATAGATTTGGATGGCACTACATTCAAAATGTATGCCACTGTTTGTAATGCATATCCCTAAAATAAATTTGGTAATGATGTGAAACTAATCATAGATCTCACCATTTTCATTAGGGTTTTATTTCTCCTCTCTGCGACACTATTCCATACTCTACCATGTACTCACCTCCACGATTTGATCGTAGAGTATTGATAGTCTTTCCTAACTGATTATCAACTTCACTCAAAATTCTTTAAACTTTTCAACTTCTGTTGCTTTAGGTAGACATATCCATATCTTGAGTAGTCATCTATAAAGGTGACATAATACTTATAACCACCCCTAGCTTTAACTTTCATCGGTCCACAGACGTCTGTATGTATAAGCTTTAGCGGTTCTTTAGCTCTAAGCTATTTTCTAGTGAAAGGTCTCTTTGTCATCTTACTTTCCAGACAGGTAAGGTGCCAACCTTTTACTCACTTAAAAGTCCATTTTTTACTAGTCCGTCTATCCTGTCAAGGTTAATATGACCAAGCCTTAGATGCTAGAGATACATTTCATTTTCTGGAGAAATATTATGTCATTTGGTTTTTTGTTCTTCAACCTTAAACATTTTGGTGTTGATTAGTGTTGTATGTATTAACAGTCTTAACATATACAAATTGTTTTCATTAATACCTGAACGAATATTCAGACCATTCTCTGCAATAATAACTGATTTATTATATATAAAAAAGAATATAATTGTTCTAACAATTTAGAACAGAAATTAAATTCCATGTAAATCCAGGAATGTTAAATACATTGTCCAACAATATAAAATTATTATTAAAATGTAATCTAGTTACGTCTACTGCTCGTGCCGACGCGACATCCCCTGACTCTACACATATAGAGAAGACTCCCTCCTCAAGCTGTGTCTAAGAATCAGTCTACTGCAAAGAAGAACAAACATGGTTAGTGGCAGCCGAATCAACTATCCAAGGTGAAGAATCATCTTCCACTAAACACGACTCACGAACAAGTAAATCATATTTACCTTTTGTTTTCTTCTTCTTGGGTACCTCCTCCAAATACTGAGGACAATTCCTCTTCCAGTGCCCGACCTTATCGTAATGGAAACAGTTTCCCTTACCCTGGTCGGTGGAGGTGCCCTTCTTTTTGCTCTAGGCTTTCATGGGTTTGGGCTTACAATTCGCCTTCCCAATAGACCTCTTCCTCTTCTTATTATTGGAGGAAGATGCTTCGGTAACATTTGCCTCACTGGTCTTACCCTTGCAGTCCTTAGTTAATAACTCAAAAGTAATGAGCTCATTGAGCAACTGGGTAAGACTGAACCTAAGCTTGTTCATCATATAATTGCTTTTGAACTTATAGAAATTATTCAGAAGAGCCGTCAGTATAATGCTTACCTGGCTGGGTTCATCAATGGCCTCATCATTTATTTCTACCATATTGAAGTAGGACATCATATTTAGGACATGTTCCCGAACTGAGGTACCTTCCTTCATACGAGCGAGCATAGCGGAATTAACAGCTTCGTACCGTTTTTGCTCAGACCGTTGCCCGAACATAACCTGTAATGACTCTATTATTTCGAATAAAGAAGTCATTGCTTTGTGCTTTGTGACAAGCAAGTATGTTATACTAGCTAACATATATTTTCGGGTCTTCTCATCAGATGAGGCTCTTTTCTCATATGCCTCATGAATCTTTGTGTAGCATGGGCAGTAGGCGTTGGAGGATATTCTTCCGTAAACACAAACTTAAGGTCCTTGGTGACCAAAATTGCATTGATATTGTGTTTCTATTTAGTGTAGTTATGACCAATTAATTTATCATTTGTAAGTATTTGTAAGAGTGCAGATGACATGGCTGAGATAAACATAACATAAGAAATTCATTCAGTAATACATTCATAACAAATTCAAATGCTTTGGCATAAAATTAAAATGATGCATGAACATGTTTAATGAACAGGAACAACCGTAAAAAAATGTTACTACGCCACCATAATCTAACATACCACAAGCAAGTGCCGCCTTAGGGTCGGTCAAATTCTTGCATGTTAGATCGAGATACTCTCAATCAAATGATATACCAGAATAACTCTTATTCTAATATCACTCAACTATCATTTATTCAGTTAGGTTTTTGATTAACAAAGTTTAATCAAAACCTTATGAATGTTACCCATCATTTCAGATCTCATAAGGAGGTGGGATTCATCAACCGTCTCTAGTTCTAGCTGTTATTACAACACTCAGAGTGGATTCATGTGTTGCATATGTAAAAGAATTATGGAAAAGTAAATGCTAAACTAACCTAACAAACTACATAAATAAACAATATGTACACTGATATGATGGAATAAAGTGATGTAGAATGTAAATGGTCATACTAAGCAAATGACTTCACCATAGCAATTACACAATTTCATACAACATGCATAACCAAAGTTGAATGTCGTGCTCATTTAATCCTCGCCAATTGTCCTCACCCCAACAACAATCGACTATACTGATATGCACCATCAACATTTCTTAATGATTGCCTAACTGCACTTGAGTTCATTAAGAACAATGAGACACACATAGCGACAATACGTGTAAAACCGCGTGCAGGTAGCATGTGAATGCTTAATCAACCAAGCTTTACCCCCATTCTTTGAAGCTAAAACTCAAACACTCATATCACTCTAAACATGGTATTTAGGTTCATTCATCAATATACAAACAATCATGGGAGACTAAATTACTCTACTCCTAATCCTATTCATGAATACATATCAATTTTGACTATCAACACACATACATATCATAATAAGAGAAATATTATGCTTAAATCAAAGAATAGAACAAAATCCAAAGAATTTAAGAATAATCAATACATTTATTATACAAGTGTAGGTTCATAATATCCCCAAATTCATGACACACAATTAAGGAAATAAGAAATACAAATAGAATGAGCAAATAGAGATACAACCCATGAAGAAAACTCTTCTAAGAGCTCATTTACATGCTTGGCTCATTTTTGGACAAAGACCCCTTCTATATCCTTGTAATCTACTCTCAGTTAGGTGGATGAAGTGCATAAAGGGGTGGTGGAGGTGTATGGTGAGCTCCCATGGAGGAAAAACCTCTATGGAAGCTTGAATCACTCCATCTTTCTAGAGAAGATGAAGAAAATGAAGAAAAGAGAGGTTTGGACGTGAAAGAGAGAGAAGAGGGGAAAAACCATCTGAACAGAGGTAAGAAATAAGGGTATTTATAATGCTTGGAAGTTAGGGCAAGACATTAGGGTGAAAAGACAAGAATACCCCTCAGAAAATGGCTGAAAATATAAATTTAGGCCATTACGCGGTACGTCATGCGGTACGTATCTCAGACATACCGCAGATCGCTTTTTGGAGTTCTCTAACCATTTTTGCAGTACGTCACGGGGTACACAATTTGGTCTCATGCGGTACGAACTGTATAGCTTTGCTCACCGTTACAAAAACGACAATAACTTCCTCTATAAACCTCTGAATCACGATCTGTAAAGTGCGTTGGAAAGTAGACTTCCGGGGCTTTCCGAAATGTTGTTTTGGGAAATGTACATGAGGAGGGAGATATGACCTTCCAAAGTTGTGTGTTCTGCACAAGCCATTCCAAATTCTGCCATCTAACCTCCAAAGCTCTTCAATTAAGCTCAAATACCTTCCGTAGGGAATATGTACGTAAACAAGGCTCACAAACACATAAAATAACAAATTATGCTTGAAAACTAGAACAAAATTTAGGTAATAGGGACCTCAAATAGATATATAAATCGTTTCGATCAATACCCTCAAACCTATCTTTTGCTCATCCTCGAGCAAAACTAGAACAAAAAACAATCAAACAAAATAAATTAAAAACTAAGCTAGGCTAGTCCACTTTTGTGGGAAGCATGATGACACTTAGCACGTGTCACATGCCTTTCAACTAGGCGATCCCTAGATGGAGAAGTTTTGTCTTCTGAGGGCTTACAGCTATGAACACCCACAAACGTATTACTTTGTAAATAAGCTGAGATGCAATCCAAACATACCAAATAAAGAGTATATGCATGCTAGTATCTCAAATATACCAATTAATAATAATTCTTCACACAATGCAAGTATGCTAATACTTATGATGTTTTTGGTTTACAAAATAAATACACTCGATTGCTCAAGATGATATTCGCTTCAACTCTAATCCTCATTGGATTTCAGTTAGATTTTTTTTTCTCAGAACCTAGGCGATCACTCTATAGCAAACAATGCGATTTGGAAGTTATGTTCATAGAATCTAATATATCGCATATGAGTATATTCAATGAAGCACATTTTATAGTGATAGATCTCATGGAAAAAATTGAAATGCCATAAACGTGGAAAGAGCATGCATTGACTCATATTCACAATATATACTTTCTAAGAGATCAAATGGACTTTCCCTCACTTGTATTGAGGCCAAGGTGATTTGTGGTGGTGTATGGGATGGAAGATATGGTAAGAGCTGGAAGGATAAAGTCATTAACCATGTCAAGGTGTTATTACATTACAGTACTTTGATTAGCTCTAAAATACATTAAATTACAAGTGTCTAGGCTATACACTTTACATTGCACTACATTTGTACTCATTTGTGAGTAACTTGTCATTAGAAGAACTTTAAGGCTTTAGTATTTATAGTTCACACTTATTATTATTTTTTCTTTTTTTTATAAGCCTTTGCATTTACACATATTTACATAAGTACACATTTCTACAAAATTTAGAGTAAAATACAACTTCTCTAAAGCTATAGACCTTAACCTGATCAATAACTAGGGTTTGGCTTGTGTTTGGGTTATGTTGGTGTATGGTGGTTTAGTGTTTGGCCTCAATTTTCATAATATAATCACACATAGGGATGTGGGAGTGTTTGGGCTATATTTGGAGTTTAAGAACACACTCAAGTCCAAAATCATTTCTAAAAGTCCATCTAACAAGGGAATACAAATCTCAACAAGCAATTCACATGATAAAGTTCTATAGCAATAAATGCAAATTTGATGTACAATGATATCACAATGAAGAACAAAATCGGAAAGTGTTTAAGAGTAAAAACAAAACCCACAAATTTCGCATTTTAGGCTTAAGTGTAGCTCATAGGTAGTCTCCACTATTTTCCTAAGCTAAACAGATATAGAGGTCACATCCACCTTAATATCAAAGGATTGGAATTGTACAAGAAACTTTAAAAGATGCATAGAGCTAAAAGTATACAATGCATGTATCTACCGGAACGCAAAAGAAAACAACTCAATAAGGAGGCCAAAGATTTCAAAAACTGTCGAAATTTAAATTCGTCCAATGTCCACTCTTTGGTGCAAATCTTAAAAAAATACATAAAATTATTTGATAAAACTTTTACACTATCAAGTAGACATATAAATACACACTTTTCAATTAGAAAATATTTCAAAATTCGAATTGAAAAAGTGTGAAAATGGACGTTGAAAATAGTGTACGTGCAGTTTTGAAAAAAAGGGCACCGCCCTTGTCCTTTGGTCGAAGAAATGATCATAACTTTTAAACCGCCGTCCAGAATTTTGCGTTCTTTACATATTCAAAATCGTAAAAAAAAATCAAAGAATGTGTAGTGGATGAAATAATTTATTTCTTTACCAATTAGTACAATTTTAAAGAAACATGTGCCTCAAAAATATTCAAAACAGGTAAATTTTTTCAGAGATTTGAAAATTGTCTAAAACGAACACCATAAGATCTAAGCACAATGCAGATCCACTCATAGATCCAAACAGAAATGAAAATAAAAGAAAATAAGCATAGCATTCCTAACATTAAAAGCGTGGGCGGTTCCCGCTCAAGTTGACAACTACTCTACAAGCACTCAAATTAAAGCTCAAAATTTAGAAGATATCTCTTTTGGCTGCAGCCACATGACCTTTGTGGCGTTGCCGTTTCACTTAGAGAGTTGTTGCAGTACGATATGCATACACCTAGTTCTCATGAGTCATGCGACCCATAAAACCTAAAAATTTCTGTTCCTAGCACAAACACAACTCAAAAACAATCAAATGCATACACTATAAATAAAATAACAAAACACGATCAATACCTTCAAAACCTAGCCTAAACATTACCGATCACACAATGAAAGACATGAATAAGGGACATGCTTATTTTCAACATAACTATCAACTCCGCAAAGCAATAAAAAGTAGTAAAATGAAGCCAAAACTATCAACAATCAATAAATACACCACTTCCTCGGTAGTGGCACCAATTTAATGACATGTCGTTGCAGTGTCGTCAAATATGAACATTTAAGTTTGGTCTCGTAAGGGTGCAAGTCATAGAGACTAGCACAACAGCAAGCAAGAGGTCGTTCCACAAGGAGGTGGGATTCACCGACCCCCTCTGGTTCTAGCTATTATTATAACACTCAGAGCGGACTCGTGTGTTGCGCATGGAAAAGAACTACAGAAAAGTAAATGCTAAACTAACATACCAAACTACATAACTAAACAATATGTACAATGATAGGATGGAATAGAGTTATGTAGAATGTAAATGGTCATACTAAGCAAATGACTTCACCATAGCAATTACACAATTTCATACAATATGCATAGCCAAAGTTAAATGCCGTGCTTACTTAATCCTCGCCAATTGTCCTCACTCCAGCAACAATCGACTATACCGACATGCACCAGTAACATCTTTCGATGATTGCCCAAACTGCACTCTAGTTCATTAAGAATAATGAGACACAAATAGGAACAATACATGCAAAACCGCGTGCAGGCTCTAAACGCAGTGGCCAATATACTAAATGCACGTTGAGTGCTTCACCTCTCGATTCTTCACATATAACCTAGGTTCAATTGAATGGTGACTAAATACTCAAAGGCTTTAAGAATTTCGAAGGGCCGCATTAACCAATTACAAACATATGCAATAGAAATGGCAACAATACTAGGCTATTATCAAATTCCTAATCAATGTAAGTACACATCAAGGAAGAGACAAAGATACAAGGAAAGAAATACAAAATGGATGTAAAAGAGACCCCTCATCCGTAATCGGGAATCGAACACCGGTTCTTCTCGGGTGTCAATCCGATATGTCCTTACCATTGGGCGACTATGACGTTCTCCAATCTCATGAATGCATAACCCCCTAAACAAAAGAGAGATCTCTCTCATAATCTCTATAAACTCCCTAAGATGGATGGCTAAAATGGAAATCAGCTTACCATACAACTATATGCATCAATGTTGATTGTTAAAGATAAAGAACATTCAATTGAATTAAAGGTTCATTCTCTTGATTTAGGCATTCACAAAAATCAATTCATCACCCAAACCCAAGCCATGAGATGAGCAGTTGTACCTTGAAACAAGGCCAATTATGCATAAGAATAAAGAATCAAAGCCTAATCTAGCATGTGAATGCATAATCAACCAAGCTTCACCCATTCATCAGAGCTAATACTTTAACACTCAAATCACTCTAAACATGGTATTTAGGTTCCTTCATCAACATATAAACATTCATGGGATGCTAAATTACTCTACTCCTAATCCCATTCATGAATACATACCAATTTTGACCGTTCACACATATACATATCATAATAAGAGAGATATTATGCTTAAATCAAAGAATAGAACAAAACCCAAAGAATTTATGAACAATCGATACATTTATTACACAAGTATAGGTTCATAATATACCCAAACTCGTGATACACAATTAAGAAAATAATAAATACAAAATGAATGAGTAAATAGAGATACAACCCTTGAAGAAGACTGCTCCATGAGCTCGTTTCCATGCTTGGCTCAAATTTGGACAAAGACCCCTCCTATCTCCTTGCAATCTACTCTCAATTGGGTTGATAAAGTGCATAAAGGGGTGGTGGAGGTGTATGGTGAGCTCCCTTGGAGAAAAAACCTCCATAGGAGTTTGAATCACTCTTTCTTTACGGAGAAGAAGAAAAAAATAAAGAAAATAGAGGTTTGGGCATGGAAAAGAGAGAAAAGGGGAAGAGCTGCATGAAGAAATGTGTGAAATAGGCGTGAATGGAGGTGAGAAATGGGCATCAAGAAACACGAATACCCCTCAGAAAAAGGCTAAAAATTTCAATTCTTTGCCATTACATGGTATGCCACACGGTACACATCTCGAGCATACCGCAGATCATTTTTTGGTGCTCTCTGACCATTTTTACGGTACGTCACGCGGTACACAATTTGGTCTCACACGGTATGAATCGAGTAGCTCTGCACACCGTTACGAAAATGACTATAACTTCATTTAAAAATCTCAAAATCGCAGTCTGTAAAGTGTGTTGGAAAGAAGACTTCCCAAGATTTCCAAAATTTGGTTATGGGAAGTATAGTTCGATCTGAAGAGGGAGATATGACCTTCCGAAGTTGGGTGTTCTACATAAGCCTTTCCAGTTTCTGACATTTAACTTCCAAAACTCTTCAATTAAGCTCAAATATCTTCTGTAGGGAATATTTACCTACACATGGCTCACAAACATATAAAATACCAAAATATGCTTGAAAACGAGAACAAAAACTTGGTAATAAGGACCTCAAATTGGTATATAAACCATTCGATCAGTCCCCCCGAGCTATGGAACAAGATTGCGCCTGTGATGAATCAGAGCCAGGAAAAAAATGGTTGTCAAGGCGGCCCAGACTTTGTGGGAGGTTAGGGATCAACATAATCTGTACACAGAGAAAGATCTGATCAATTTGGGGCTTTTCTCAACTATCTCTGCTTGGGGCAAACGCTATACTTCCTGACTTCCTTATTGCTTGGTTTTTTATTGTGCACATTTGTCCTTAATGTTTTACTTTGGATTCCCTTTTTATTGTACGAGATGGATGTTGCTATTAGCGAGTAAGCCAAGATGGGTAAGAGCCTCGACCTGGTGAGTATGAAAGTGACCACCGATCAGGTTGCTTAGGGAATTGTTCCCCCCGAGCAGGACTTAGTGGAGCACATATACGAGCCTGATCGTAATACTTCGGTGGCTTCCACTAGGCAGACTGTAGGGAGTGAACATGATGTTCCATCTAGATTACATAAGAAAAGGTCAACCAGGGACAGGTCTACTCGGGCGAGGTTCATCTAAGAAAGATCTGACCAAGACAGGTTTAGTAGAGAGAGGTCTTCGGTCTTCGACCTTCGGTCTTCTTAGCAGTCATCCCTTCTACGTGAATGTTCTCTTCTTTCACAACACTCCACCCTATCTCTTCTGAATTTCTGGGGTGTTTCTGGAGTGGTTACCTTTATTTCAGAACATACGTGGGATTCTAGGCCACCACCAGTGTAAAGAGCTGGTACGACAAACTCAAGTTGGCAGTGACCGTTATGTTAATTCCCTGTCTAGCGGCTTCATCGATGACTTTCCGTATGGATTCCTGGATCTGTCAGAATGTATCTAGTAAAATACAAGCGGTTTTATCATGGATGTCATTATAGTTTGACAGATGGTAGAATCCTTGAGGGTGGATATTCTCCAACGATATTAACATCAGCTGGGTTAGGGTTGTTGGCACCATGCAAAGCATTGATGTTATGTGGAGACTATCTTTTGTCTCTGCTGGTGGCCATAATGTCGTCTTTCACCAACAGCTCAAATTCAATGCTAACGGAGGTTCGCTGCTTCCTTCTAGCGCCAGTCATTGACGGTGATTTTTAGATCGATTGCACTTCACCACGCATCACACAAATGGATGTAAATAAATAAGGACAATAAACTACAAAAGAGAGAAGGTAAAAATAAAGACAATAGTTTACATGGTAAAACCCCAATGTGTGGAAACGTCCGTGGTTGCCGACAATGGAGAGAAAAATTCACTATGTATAAGATAATTACAACCCTCAATCTCTTTCGCATTCTTGTAAGCAGAATTTTACATTAAAACCTCTATAGGTGTTATTAGAGTCTATTTATACATGCATAGAACTCTAAGTCTTGGTGTACAAGTTAAGCCAATTCCTGTAATGGAAGTGAATTATAACTTATTGGAATCGTATTATTCTCTTCCTTGCTTTGTGCTGATTGTATTTTAATGGTATTAGGTCTCTTGCCTAATATGTACCTTGATATCTATAAGGAAGTTTATTTCCTTATCAAAATTTTCATCTAGACATCTTATTTGGGTCGGATTCCTCTTATGCGTATCAGAGTCGTAACTTTATTAAATCTGAATATTGTCCACATGTCAGTCAGCCAATCGCGACCAAAGTCTCTTTCCCAGGCCGGTGGTTTCCTCCTATCAGACTTTATCCCAAACATCTTGATGGTTCCGATCAGAGCCTTTTTATCAGGTCGCCCATGTCATCTTAGTTGGGTGGTTTATGGACCTTCGATGATCAACTTAGGTTGGTTCGGTTTGTTTGACTTTTGGTGTCCTGGCACCCCCATCCTTGTCTCTTGCTGACGTATCATGCTATCTGAATTTCACCAATAACTTATATCATATATATATATATATATACATATATACAGAGTGATTCTCTGTTAAGGATGATCCAGATGTAATAGGTAAGTACGTCCAACCACAGTCACACATTGGGTATGAGTGTGAGTATTTATTAATGTGGAGCTGTGGGCCCACTATGAATGTGTGGTTGTGGTTGAAAGTCATGGTATAATAAAGTCATGACTGTCCTGATAAGAGAATTATTCTTTATATATATATATATATATATATATATATATATATTCAATTAAACTATTTTAATTTAATTGTTTAAGATATCCGATATCTTTAAAGATATTAATTAATAATTATTATTTGTATCCAAACTCTTTAAATTCAAATTTAAATATTTAATAATAAAATAAAATAATCATATTATCTTATTTTATTCGAAATCAAATATCAACTAACATCCCCCATCTAGTGATTAATAACATAATTAAATAATCTTATTATTTAATCACCATTATTCATTAATTAAATAATCTCGTTATTCAATTAATTCCCGAATAAATTAGGAGATCACTCATATTGTTCAAGCTCCGAATCAACCCTTAAGGTAGCTACTATCTACTTCTCACAAGAAGGAGTTGATTCCATTATTGTGTACAAACCTTTCCAGCCACAAGCCAAACCACAATCCCAATATACGGAGCATATTGATCGGGAAACAACTCTGACCTTTCCATGGTACACTAAAGATTACGATCTAACCTGAAGGAGTTGATAGGACACTCAGGATTAAGATCACCCATATATCCATCATTACTTGATATCTATGAATCTCATCATTAAACGGATCTTAGTGAGAGTAGATCATGGCCAAGTCCTATATGATCACATCATACAAGTTGCCTCTATTCTCATATCTCTATATGAATGATCTAGGATATGATCATCGTACACTACAGAATGGACATCAGTTGTAGATTAACCACAAATAAAGTACCCAACTTTATTTGATATCTACGTTCTCTTTAGATTGCATGTCTTTTGCTGTATCCATATGTATATATAACATTCATATACAAAGTGTTGGATTACATCCGGTAAACTTGGATGTTTATTGCACAAATTATACATAATTTATGACATAAGAAGAATGAATTAAACTATTCTTTTATTTATGTTAACATTCAATTTACAAATTACAAGCTTTAGGGCATAAACCCCAATAAAACAGTCTAGAAAAATTATAAAAAAATGGGTGGAAATAGAGAAAAGAAAAAAAATTGGTTACATTAATACGTCACCTGACCGTTTGGGCCCAAAAGTAAAAAAAAAATCCAATTTTTTTTTAAATAATGTCTGGAACTGGAATTGAACAGCTGGTTCCAAACCGTTTTTTTTCTTTCTAAGAAACGGAACCTTAGGGCTCACAGTTCTGGTTTCGGTTTTTTTCCACGGTTATGGTCCGGTTCCACGGTTTGAACTGAACCACAGTCATATCTTGAGACACTATAGCTCTGCTAAGAGGTAATGTGCGTAAATGTAAATCATCTTAACATTTGTATTAAATTAACTGAAATTGTAACTAGTTGTGAATGATAAGATTAAAATTAAAGAGGTAAGTTTTGGGGAAAAAAATGGACAACTAAGATAAAAGATGAATAAAAGAAAGAAATGGAAACAATTATTTCATTCTTTCCTTTTGGTGCATATCAAATCCTGCAAGATGTCAATACCAGATCATTAGAATATGAACCTTAAATTTCGTTGTAGCAGTGCTCCATAATATCCAAATTAAATCAAGGGTCAATTGCTAGAACCAAATTAGAATCGCTCCAATATTCATTGATGGCTTCCTCTATAATGTCTAATGCAATATTGCAAACATCCTTGTACGCACTTTTATGACATTGACGAATATTCACATATAAGTAACAAACCTGTGGAAGATTAACATTTGAATTGAGATGTTTGCTTTCGGAGAGGCTGCGAGCAGCAACATTCAATACTTTTACGCACTCCTATTGTGTATACTCTAATTCACAAAATGTTTATTTAAGCCCCATTGCACTCTCAAAAAGATTTAAGGGGTGTATTGGATTGAGATTTTAATGAACAATTTTAGGGTGTAAGGATTTTATAGATTTGCAAGACTATTATGATTATTAGGATAATTAGGATTATACTTTTAAGATTATTATGATTATATGGACTAAACTTTTAGAATTCTGAAAGAGTATTTGGACTTTATTTATAGACTATTAGGATTATCTTGACTTTATTTCAAGACTCTTTGGACTTTTGTAAATATGGATTTTCAAGAGTCGATTGTAGTATTCAATTTTCTCCACACATTAACGAATACCCACACCCAATATGACACCAATATGAATGTGTAGCTGTGATTGAATGCCCTTAACTTATAATTTCAGGACGTCCTTACTAGAGAACCACTATATATATATTAGTAAAACAACTATATCTTTATCCACACTAGTCATTACAATTTATGTATAAATAAACCATTATTTACACCTATCAAAGGAGCATGAACAATAATAAATATGTCACAATTAGGAATCATTATTCAACATCTGTTCTATAAAATTTAAGTTAAAAAAAAGCAAAGTAAAATTGTTGCACTACTCCACCCTCCTATCTCCAATCTTGGGTCACCCATCCATGGACCACAACTCCTCCAAGCTGAAGATCTGATGGGGTATGGAAGAACTGATGAGGTATGAAAGTTGAGAAAACTGAACATTTGTAATGAAAATTTGATGGGGGTGTGTAGGTTGAGGAAGCTGAAAATGATTTTAAATGAAAGAAAAAAGTCTAGAAAGTATTGATGAGATGACAAGACAATTTTGGGTGCAAGTTATTCATAAATATCACTAAAAAGTTTGGAAAATCTATTTTGTCATGAAATCCTAAAAATCTTGATCTCAATCCAATACCTCCAGACAATTTGCCGTCTCTTGAAAGTCTTGATCCAATACCACAAGACAATATGGACTTTTAAAAAAATATATTAAAAGTCTAGATCCAGTATCACAAGACAATATGTACTTCTTAGATAAATCTTAAAAGTCTTGATCGAATACCACTAGACTTATCTAACTTGTTAAAAATTCTCAATCCAATACCACTAGACTTTTACTTCCCTAAATTGTTTAAAAAAATCTTGAACCAATACACCCCCCTTAATTCAAATTCTGCCATTGGAAAAAAACTTTAGGTAATCATTTGCTTGTCCAGGGACCTATATTTCTTGATTCCATTTTATCCCATTTGCTACTTACTCTTTTTGTGTAGTCTTTCCAAACATTTGACAACAACGTTCTTCATTTATTACATGAAAGTGATGAGGTCTACATTTAGGTTTCCTATCTCATTGTCATCAGGATCAAAGCTAGCATTGTGGTTTCTGATTCCTGTCAACATGAATCAAAAAATGTGATTTTAAAGGTAAGTACTAAAAGCAAAAGTACATCTAGGTCTAATACGAACTGATCCTGATCTTTTTTTGTGGTCCTAAATAAAGTTTAGCAACTAATTAACTAAGCATGCAAGGTAATCAACAATTTGAAGAAAAAAGTTAATCAAAATAAACTCTACAAATGGTTGCTCCCCAGATCTGATAGATAATCAATCCATTAAACAACCATACATACCATCAACAACATCAATAAACATCAATAAACATGAAAACCATGTTCTCAGTTGAGAGGAGAAAACCAGAGAGTTCACATAATATTTTTCTGAAAAATCTTCAATTATATTTCATCCATATATCCATAGAAAAATACACTGACATAAAAGGTTATATACAAAGTACAGGGGCAATGTGCAACCATTTAGTCACACCTAACACTGTCATCTGATTAACAATGTGCAGTAACAAACTGGCACAACCATACTTTGGACCGTACTATAAAATTGACACAGACATACTATAAAACTGACACAACCATACTTAAAACTATAACATTACCAACTAAAGTAAGACTAATACATTTCAAGCAATTTAGAAAAGGAACTAAATAGTTACAACTAAACCCAAATGAAACAAAATTTCCATATCCAAAAGCTAAAGAGTATCTAGAAAAGTTTTATTAGTCAACACTCCTCCTTGAAACTTTTCTTAAAGACTCCAAGCTTGCTTCTTAATACAATGAATGGACCTGAGGCCAATGCCTTGGTAAAAATATCAGCAACCTGATCCTCAGAACTACAATGTTGCATCTCAATCTCTCCATTCCTTTCAGCCTCTCTAATTGCATGAAATTTAACATTGATGTGTTTTGTCCTGCCCATGATGCATAGGATTCCTTGCTATAGCAATGGCAAATATATTGTCACACATAATCACACAAGCATTGGTCCGCTGAAGCTGTAAATCAATTAGAATCTTCCTCAATCATAATGCTTGATTTGTAGCAACAACAACTACTATATATTCAGCCTCTGTAGTAGATTGAGCAACAACTTCCCGCTTCATAGAATTTTATGAGAAGACCTCACTGCCTAAAAAGAATGCAAAACCAGTTGTGCTTTTTGAGTCATCTAGTGATCCTGACAGTGATCATTGTCAACATAACCAATCAACTTGCCATTACCCTTCTCATACCATAAACCATAATCTAGGGTGCCCTTCAAATATCTAAGAATCCTCTTGCCAACACTTAAGTGTGTGAGACTTGGTGCATGCATAAATCGAGACAAGAGACTTAATGCATACATCAAGTTTGGTCTAGTGGCAGTGAGATACAACAAGCTACCTACAAGGCTTCTATAATGGCTTTCATTAGCCTTACCATCACCATCCATCTTTGTGAGCTTCTCATTGACAATCATTGGAGTCAACTTCACTACAATTTTCCATTTTAAATTTTCTCAACATATCCATCCTCTATTTTCTTTGAGCAAGAAAAATGCCACTCTTATCTTGATGAATTTACATGCTAAGGAAATAGTTCATCTCACCAAGATCTGTTATTTCAAACTCAGCCAACATACACTTCTTGAATCTAAAATTTCAGCTTCATCACTACTAGTCAATAGCAAATCATCTACATACAGAGATACAATTATCTTGGTACCATTTCCATCTATCTTGACATATAAAGTGGCCTCATTTTCGCTTATTTTAAACCCCATTTGCATAAAGTAGGAGTCTATCCTACTGTACCAGGCCCTAGGAGTCTGCTTTAAACCATACAAGGCTTTATGAAGCTTGTATACATCGCCTTCATGCTTGGCAATAATGAAACCATGTGGCTACTCTACATAAATTTCTTTTCGAAGAATTCTGTTCAAGAATGCTGACTTGACATCCATATGGTACATAGTCCATCCATTTTGAGCAGAAATTGTAGCAAGCAACCTTATTGTCTCATGCCTAGCCACAAGAGCAAATGTGTTTTCAAAATCCACCGCTACAACTTGAGAGTAGCCTTTAACAACAAATCTTGCCTTGTATTTGTTTATAGATTCATTAGGATTGAGTTTGGTCCTATAAATCCATTTGACTCCAATGACTTTTCAATGATTTTTCTGTCATTTGGCCGTGGAACCAATTCCCAAGTTTAGTTCTTATAGATCATCATCATCTTCTTCTTCACCGTAAGCTTCCATTCATCAATTTGAGCAGCTTCTTTATAGCAAGAAGGCTTATTGACCATCATGTTACATCTCTCATAATCATCAGCAAGTGACCTTGTCTTTAAAAATGGAGAACCAAACTCAGCCACTGCACCATCATCAAAACCAGATTCACTGCTTGAATCTCCATCACAATCTACATTCATATTAAGCCCCAAATTCACTTGTGACTGCTTCACATCTCTCTCAACTACATTTTATCCCAATTCCAGTGTGCATTCTTGACAATCTTAATATCTCTGCATACTGGAATCTTCTTTGTTTCCAGATTATACACCCTATAAGCCTTGGAATTCATAGCACAACCCAATAAGATGCCCATCTCTGCCTTGCTATCAAAATTTGTTCTCTTTGCATTTGGAACATGCATGTAGCAAATAGAACTAAGGACTTTTAAGTGCTTTACAGTATGCTTGGAACCTGACCATGCTTTAATAGGTGTTGCATCTATCACAACTTTTATAGAAAGCCTGTTGAGAATGTAAACTGAAGCATACACAGCCTCTGCCAGAACTGCTTAGGAAGCCTTTTTTCTGAAAATTTCCATCACATTCCTATTCTTCCTTTCACACACACCATTTTGTTGAGGAGAATATGGTACTGTCAATTGATGCTTGATGCCTAAATTCTAACAGAATTCTTGGAATTTACTTAAGGTATATTCACCTTCATTATCAGTTCTAAGCTTCTTCAACCTACAATCACTTTCATTTTTTACCATTGCTTTGAACTTTTAAACATGTCAAAGGTCTGTGATTTGTTGCTCAAGAAATAAACTTAGGTCATCCTGGTCAGATCATCAATAAAAAGCAAGAAATAAAGAATTTGGTTCAAAGATGGAGTGCTCATAGGTCCACATAAATCTGAATGCACTAGTTCTAGTTTGCAATTGGCTTTAATAACTGCTCCTGAAACGTAAGGCTTCCTTTGTAATTGTCCAATCTGACATGAACTACACAAACCCTCAATTCTATACAAATCAGGTAGCCCCTCAATCATACCATTCTTTTGAATATAATTCAAGGCATCAAAATTGAAATGCTTGAATCTCTTGTGCCATAAATCAGATTCATCATGCTTGGATATAACGGCCTTTTGTTTGACTTGATTGAAGTCTATTGGGAAGCTATTGTCATGCATCCTAACCCTTATAATTTCAGATTTCTTAGAGTCTAAGATGACATAAAAAATTCCCTCAAATATCAATGAATAACCCCTCTTCAATAGTCTTGCAACGCTAACTAAATTCTGTGCCAATTTAGGATATGTATAATACATCATTAATAATCTTAGGGCTGATTTAGTTTGAATTAGAACTTTACCTCTTCTAGCAGCCTTCACAGTGTCACCATTCCCCAACTTCACTGTTGTAGTTGTAATCTTATCAAGTGTGGTGAACATGCTTTCATCTTGAGCCATATGGCTTGTGCATCCACTGTCAACATACCAAGTCTCTTTAAAAGCTGCCATACATGTTTGTGACCCTATAAACAAGTGATCATCACTAACATGATCATCAGTATAGTTAGCTTTTTGCATAGGCTGTTGAGTTTGTTTACTTTGGTTTGACCTATAGCATTGTTCTGTGTCTCCATTTCTTACAGAATATGCATTGAACTTGTTGTTTCCCCTTATACCAGCAATCCCTTGCAAGATGGTTTGTTCTCTTGCAAGTTGCACATGGTGAAAATTTTACTCTTGGACCAGATTCTGAGCTTCCTACATCCATCTTGCCTTTGCCTTTGTTGTCATCATTTTTATTGTTGAAACCAGTCTTCTTTTGATTTCATTTGCCTTCATACTTCCCTTTATTCTTGGTAAAGAAAGCCTCTTCGATATCACCATCATTTCTCAATGCAAGCCTTTGTTCTTGAGTTTGCAGTTTAGACACCATCTCTAAGACTGTCAATGCTCTTGGATCATATGATTCTTCAATAGCAGTAACTTTTGCCTTAAATTTATCAAGCAAACTTACCAATATCTTTTCAACTATCTTGTAGTCCTCTATCACATCACTATGCAATCTTATTTGGTTCACCAAATCTGATAGCTTGGATGAGTAGTCCTTCACTGTCTCACAGTTCTTCATTTTCAGATTCTCAAACTTCCTTTTAAGTGTTAACAGTTTCACTGACTTCACCCTTTCACTGCCTTCGAACCTGCACTTTAATTCATCCTATATTAATTTTGAAGTTTCAAGATGCAAGATGCTTGCAAAGACTGAGTCGGATAGAGAAGAATGCAAACATTCCACTTCTTTCTCATTCTTCATTTTCTCATCTTCATGCTACTTCATCTGAGCAATGGAAATATTTGCTCTCAATAGAGGAACTTGCTTGTCCTCTACTACATACTCCCATAACCCAAAGGCTTTTAGATAGGACTTCATCTTCACAGTCCATATATGATAGTTTCCCCCAGAAAATTGAGGTACATGAAGGCTTGCATTGCTTCCAGCAGCCATGTCTACACTCATGGGTGCTTAACACTCACTCTCTAGTGTTTGAAACCTCACAAGCACTCAATAAACTGAAAACAAAAAATTCATAGTCTCTCTAGAACAATGCTCTGATGCCATTGATAGATAATTAATCCATTAAACAACTCTACATACCATTAACATCAATAAACATCAAAACCATACTCTCGGTTGAGAGGAGAAAACCAGAGAGTTCACTTAATATTTTTCTGAAAAAACTTCAATTATATTTTGTCCATACGTCCATACAAAAATATACTGACATAAAAGGTTATATACAAAGTACAAGGGCAATGTGCAACCATTTGGCCGCACCTAACACTGTTATCTGATTGACAATGTGCAGCAATACACTGGCACAACCATACTTCAGATTATACTATAACTGACACAGTCATACTTAAAACTATTACCAACTGAAGTAAGACTAACACATTTCAAACAATTTAAAAAAGGAACTAAATAGTTACAACTAAACCCAAATGAAAATAAATTTCCATAACTATAAGCTAAAGAGTATCTAAAATGTTTCATTAGTCAACAGATCCAGTCATCTCATGCTTAAATTCAAACCGTGATGAAATTTATTAATTAGAATTAAATTTCGGATATATATAGCATATACTAAGATGCCATTTATAATTCGGGTGCACTAACGCATACTTCCATCAATATTTAATGCCTTATTATGAGGTTATTTTCCTCAAGATTCAATAAGAAGTAGAGCAAATGGTTAGAAAGAGAGTGGGAAGTGTACTTGTACAAAATGCTCAAATGATTTCACTTCATCTGCATTACTTCGTTCCATTGATATTGAAAAATATGGTAATTGGTTTTGCATCACTACTTGGGGTAATCATATTGAAGGATGATGTTCCATTAATGTTGGAAACTGCTAGCGATCTTGCCGATAGAAAGCAGGCCTAGACACGCCCACGGTCAGTTTCAGAAGCTTGCAACCTACAACACCAATTGAATCATAACCAGTTGGGAATATATTTTTTAAACCATTCAAAGTCTAATTTTTATCAAGCACATTAAACCATTTTCCAGATAATTAATCCTCGTACAAGCTGTTGACAAAACAATCAACCAAATTAAGAGAGCAAATAAAAACATAAACACGAGAAGGCTATCAGGTAAATTTGCAAAGAGAGGATTCAAAATAATGCCAATTTTGTTTTGGAGGAGATGTTGAGTAATGCACCACTATCCACAGTGACCAAAGTCTTTTTATCATTGGAAACTTCTTTATACTATGGAAAAAAAAGTGGAAATTAGTCGAAATAGCCTTTCCCAACTTTCACTTTCTAGGAAATAACCCCTTGCAAATTTTGTTTGCATATATAGCCACTTTGCCAACCCCATTTGCTAGTATGATCTTAAGAGGCCCTGTTGTTGAAATCTCTTAAATACTCTCCTTAAATTTTAGAACAAATAAAACCTGATTAAGTGGACTAGATTACCCTCCCGAATCTTATTTCCTACAAAATGACTAAATTGCCCTCTTATTTCAAACAAAAATTCAATAACAACACCAAAACCAAAACCAAAACCATTTTAATTAAAACGGTACCATGCTTTGTGAATACAACAAGAACAACTAGAACCCAAAGAGAATGGAAGAAGAAAGCATAAGGTCTTTGTTGTTGTCGTCGTCATTATTGTCATCGTCGCCGTCGCCGTCCCCATCGACATAGAACCAAGCAACCAAAACCTAAACGATACGCAAACCCAAACAGCAACAAACGAGAAATAGAGAGAGGAAGGAGAAGTAGAATCTCGTCGTTGTCGTGGTCGTCATTGTCATCGCCATCGTTGTCACCGTCGCCATCCCCATGTCTATTTAACGAAGCACCCAAACCCTAGAAAGACGCAAAACGCTTTCAAGGTTCTAATTTCGTTAAATTTCTGTATTTTATTGGAGTTTGTTATTCTTTGTGTTTTGGGATGATATTCGAGTCTGTTACTGTTTGTTTTTTAGGATGAATTATGGAGTTTGTTATTGTTTGTGTATTAGATTGTTCTCCTGTTTGATTGATTGTTGTGAAATACACTAGAAATTTGTAGTGGGAGAGAAGAAAGACAAACGTTTGTAGCGTAAATTACTGATGTTACATGTAATGGTGAATGCATATGTTTAGGTTATGATTCTCATAATTGTAGAGCCAAGGGATGAATGATGCATGTAAGACTGATGTTTCACTGAATGTTTTAGATAAGCCTAGTAGTGATTTTGAGCCTAAGACTGATGATACAATCATAATTTTCAGCATAAAACTTATTTTTTTGCTATGAATGTCTAGTACTGATGTTGGCCTTTGAATGATGTAATTTTTTTTATTTTAAGCCTAGAACTTATTTTCATAAGCCTGGGTCTGAAGCATTCATGACCTATGAGTATATGAATGTTTTCATAAGTCTAGTACTATTGTTGAGCCTAAGACTGATGATACATTTATAGATTTGAGCCTAAGAGATATTTTTGTACGCCTGGGATTGATGTTTTATTTTTGTTTTCATTTTTTAGATGCCGAAAAATGCGAAGGTAGACTTATGGCGGTTCCTAGACCATGAGAGTTGGATTCCCATTAGAGTTAACTATGGAAGCAAAAAGTGTACGATTACAAAGTTGAAGTCAGTGCTAAACAAATTTGGGTAGGAGGAAAAATTCAAGGAGGGCCCCTTCGGTATATATTTGGAGTTAAAAGAACCATCGATACTATACGGGTAACTGATACATAATATTTTAAAAAGGGAAATCATTCATCTGAAAGGACAGAGAGAATATGAGATGTGGTTCGGGTTTAGGAAGTCTAAAGCCCAGTTCAACCAAGAAATTTTTTGTTTATGCAGCGGCTTGAAAATCGGACAGTTGCCCAAAGGTTTTGCTAACAACAACGAAGTTCCAAAGGATTCGATGCTTAGCAAAATTTTCAAAGGGAAATGACCAATTGTAGAGGTATGGTATGCCACATTGAGAAAAATGACGTCTGAACAGAGTCAAGATGCGTACAAGATGTTGAGTATATATATGGTGAGCCAATTCTTTGGCACTGATGATGGACATACCACATCCATCTCAGTGTGGCTAATCCCCTTTGAATTCAAAAAGTTTCCATAGGGTTCATACATCTTTAGCTTTACACTATATTTTTTAAAGGGTGTATTGAACAAAAGGCTATCCCAACTGAAAGGTGAAGCAAAGAAGAATGTGGAAGAGAAAGGGAAAGAGAAAAGGGGAGAAGAGAAGAAGGAAAAGAAATCAAAGTATTACACCTACAATTTGTCAGGATTCCCTCTAGTACGTCAGGTAAGTTTTAGAAAAATTTAGCATGTTATCAAACTTTATTTTAGAGTTTCTCGTTTCATACTTTGTTAGATTGAAAAACATTGATTGATATTTGTTAGTTTAAATTGTATAGATATGGGCCATGGTGAGGATAATTCGTCTTGATAATAACGTGGGATAGAGAATTGGTACGCCTTATCCTCGGTTCAGTAGATGGGAATTTATTGTAAGGATTTCAGATAGTGAATCCAAATTCAATGCATCGGTGTGTACTTAATGACCCTTTGTTTTTAGTTAATTATTTGTAGAAATTCGCTAACAAGTGTTAGTTCCTGATATGTAGATGGCTTTATTCCCTTGGGAAGTTGAAACCTATGAAAAGGGAACAAATTACTTCAAATCATTGAACCTTAAATACGTTTGTGAGCCATTAACTAAAAAGAAGAGGGAGAAATTGGCTCTTGGTCTACATACAAGTGAAGAGGAACAAGACCTTGGTTATGATGATACAGTTGAGGATTATCAGACCAACAATGACAGTGATGGGATTTGCGCTCCTTATTTGAAGGAGATAGGATGCTCTGTAGGGAGAGATAGAAGCACATTTTCGGAAGAATATTCTCCCCTTCTAAGAAGCGTATATTCTCCAATGGAAAATCTAGGTATGGTTGCATCTGCACTATTTGGTTTTAGACTTGTAGTATGTTATTCTTGTTTGCATTTTATTATTAATTATTACATAATTTAGGTGCCATCCATAATCACAGAACTATATGCTGCTATGCTTGCATCTGAGAAATGTATCATTGCCTTATATACATAAGAATTTGTAAAATTAAAAAAAAACATGAAGGTTAGATATAAAGTTGTCGTTTATTATATTATTAATACTTATAGTTTTTCACTTATTTATTGATGATGATGTGTAGAAGGGTGGTCAGCAAGATGATGATGTTGACCAAGATGATGAGGTTGTTGGTGGTAGGGGTATTGGTGAACAAGATGATAAGGGTGTTGCTAAAGAGGCTGATGATGAGAAATATGATACGGGTGTTGGCGATGATGCTGTTTGTTATAAAGGTGATGGTGATGAGGCTTTTGGTTATAAGGATGTTGGTGAAGGTGATTTTTTTGGTAAGAAGGATGTCAGTGAAGATGAGGTTGTTGGTGAGGATGAGATTGTTGGTGATGAGGATGTGGTTGTTGGTAAGGGTGGTAAGGAAGATGAGGCTGGTGTTAAAGATGTTGGGTCTACTACAATCGAGGGTGATCGGATGGACGAGGTACATTCTATAAATAATACTGATTTTGTCATGTATATCTATAAGTGGGTCATGTCATGTATATAGTTGAGGCTTAGTAACAAATCTGTTTTGCAGGGGAACAATGTGTTAAGCCTGGGAAGAATATGGTAGGTCCTGAAGCAATTTGGTCGGTCTGGGATCACTTTGGAAGGTTTGAGAACAATTCCCTTAGGCTAGGAAACGATTCCCTTAAGCCTGAGATCAATTTGGTAGGACTGAGAAAAATTCCCTTAGGCTTGGGAATAATTCCATTAGGCCTAAGAATAATTTGGTACATTTTCAGGCCTGGGAACAATTCTCTTAGGCCTGGAAATAAAACAATAATAGTTTTTTTTTGTGATGCATATGTTTTCTTATCAATGGTTTGTACATTAGTACATATTTATTTGTATGTAGGACTCAAGGAAAATCTGTCATTGGTGAGGAACAATATCCTTCCCCGTCCATGTGTTTTAATAGCCAGATCTTGTCCTGTAGTGTGATATCACTTACTGAGGCCGACCCCAATGTCGAATGCTGAGATGACAACAAACAGAGGTCGAAAACGGTCAAGGTGGCTTGAAAGCCCCTACACAAATCCGATGCTAAAGAAGTCAAAGAAGACAAAGTCAAACGAGGAAGATGTAGAGTTAACTGAGTTCACATCTTTCCTCAAGAACGACGACCAAGTAAGATAATATTCCATCCCCGTAAACTGTTTTATTACCATGATTTTCAATGTATTCAATATTGTATATTTGTCATAATTAAATGTATTCATTTTTAATTAGTTTTTAAACGGGTCAAATCCTACCCATAACACGTCAACATTTTCAAGATTTGGTCAACGTCGAAATGTGGATCTTAATTAACTGTCTATTTCTCCCTACTAATTAAGGCTTTATGTAACTTATTTCATAACACACATCACTGCATTTACACAACACATTCATAGTTACGTTGATATCCTATGGAGGAGGTGTTCGAACCCTGAGCTCAGTTACGTGCAAGAAATTGGATTGGTCAACACGTCTTTCTTCATAAGTATTACTCTAGTTATATGATATAGTATATGAAAATTTGATTATCCATGTATCTGAAACTATGTTATAATGCATGTGTATTTCAGCCTTTGATTGATTGATATAAGCCTATGACTGATTGTCACAGACAAGCATAAACATTAAGTGGGCTACATAAATAAAATTGCTGGACAGCTTGAGGGAAATAACACAATTTGAGAAGGATGAGGAGGAAAGAAGTCAGCTGAAAAATACTAGTTCTCCTCCTTTTCCTCAACAAAAAAAAATATAGGAAAAAAATGGTCAACAACAAGATCAATGTCTGGGAAAACTACACAGAGTTCATCCCTTTAGATTATCAACCAACTGTAGACATCCTCATACATGTAACAGGGAATGAACTGCTATACCCTTAACCTTAGTGGCAAATGGATTCAGTAAGTTGTTGGTAATGACTTTGCGTTGTCATTATCTATTTCCTTCAATAATTTTTATCTATTGTATATACAGGTGCTCATTCCATGCCACCTTCCTGGCCATTGAGTGTTGTTGCATGTACTTCTGATGGAAGGAAAAGTTCTTGCTCTTTGACTCATTGAATGACGAAGGAACGGACTTAGTCCACGACTGAAGGACATTCGTGGACTACTTTACCTGTTGCCATCAATATTGAAGCATGCTGGTTATTACCAAGAAATGAAAATGGAACCTCATGCAACCCCATTCAAGGCTAAAAGCATGCACTCAGATATCATTCCACAACAAGATGATGGGTATGTTTGATATATTTATTTACCTGTTATTTACTCTTTTTTTTTACTTTCCTAGAGGAACTTATGTAATATATTTCTCATCATCCTACATGAGCAGTAGTGGTGTATTTTTAATGAAGAATGCTGAGTTAATTAAGGCTGGAGTACCAACTCCATGGAAATAAATATTTGGATAAAAGAATATAAAAAACATTCGTAAGACCATCGAGATTGACATTTTCACCAATGGTCAACTCCACAACTCCCATAGAGTAGACTTGTATAGGCTGAGAATGTTTTACAGGGAATGTTAATATGATGATGTATTTAGGATGAATGTTTATACGTATGATGATGTATTCCCTATTTAGGCTGAGAATGTTTTGCATTCAATGTTTTGCATGGAATGTTTATGATGTATTTTTTACCTAGGAAAATTGTGTTAGGCCTTGGAGATTTATTCCCAAGCTTAGGAGAGTTGTAATCAATAGCAATGGTTCCAGTCGCCTGTTTATGATGTATTTTGAGCGTAGGAAAATTTTGTTAGGCTTTGGAACAGATTTTCCACGCCTTGGAACAGATTTTCCAGGCCTTGGAACAGATTTTCCAGGCCTTGGAGATTTGTTCCCAAGCCTTGGAAGCGTAATTTACATCAAGGATGATGTTTTGGAATAGGATGTTTCGGTTTATCAGGCATAACTATCTAACATATATATATATATATATATATATATATATATATATATATATATATTTATTGTATATTATAGGATAACTGGAAATAGTCTGATTACAAAATATATATAGTTCCAATTAATGATTACGCACTTGGAATCATTACATGCCAATTGTAATTATGATTACGCATTACATTTTTTTAGCGTGTAAACATGATTACACGCTACATAATTTAGTGTGTAATCATGTGTATAGTTTATGTGTAATCTTTCCCATTATTGCATCGTTCAATCTTTCACAATGCACCAAAGTGACTGATTACACGTATGGTAACAGTTTCATGGTTACACACATCATCGCATGTCATATTGTAAGAATGATTGCACGCTACGTTTCTTTAGTGTGTAATCATGATTACACAATGGTATGTAATGAGTGCCATTATTAAATCTTGTAATTCTGTTGAGCGTGTAACCATGATGTAAACTGGCATGTAATGCTTATAAACTGGTGTGTAATTAAATAGAATTATGTAGTTGGACCTGTTACGAATACTTAGCACAAATTGCAATGCAAACACATCCACACCTAACATATCCAATCACCTAACATCAAGCGTGTAATCTTTACTCATGTGGCATCGTGTAAGCTTTCAAAGTGAAACAGTAAAATCTATTACACATTACATTTCTATAGCGTGTAAAGATGATTACACGCTGCATTATGTAGCGTGTAATCATGATTATAAACTGGAGTATAATTTTTCCCATGATGTAATGAGTAATCTTTGATCGTGCATCAATGTAACTGATTGCACGTTACATTATGTAGAGTGTATTCATGATTATAAGCAGGCGTGTAATCACTCATATTTTCAAGTGTGTAATCTTTACCCATGTAATCACTCATTAAGTAGCTTGTAATCATGTTTACAATACTGCTTGTAATCATTCTGACTGTCTAATCATTTTTATAAACTAGCGTGTAATCATGTTGGTATAAACATGGACCTGTTACGAATAATACAATGAATATAATGCAAACATATCCACACCCAACATATCCAAACACTTATATATTCATAAAAGAAATTACAATGGAAATATATACAATTATCAATAAAATTCACTATCCAATTTGTACATATTAATAGGAATTTAAGCTATTGGCAAAGATATCTATAACCATTTGTTTTATAAACTCAGGGATGTTATCTTGGTTGAAATTGAAGTTGGCATCTTTGTTCATCATTACATACTCTATGCCCTTAACCATGAAAACACTACAACTGTTACCGTTATGCTGACATGGGAATAAAGTGGGAGCCAATCTCACAGCTTTCATACAATTCAGCTTTTGGGCATTTCACTTACTTGCTACAAAGTAATCAGACGTGTTGTAAATGAGTGGTAACAAGTGCCGTAGGGGCAAAACTTGTCGTTCTCTATACATCCAGTTGTCTGGCAGTTTATGTGTGGCTGAGTCATAAATTGTGAATACCTACTCGTGGAGACGAACAACATAAAATACCCAATGGTTTTCTCCCACGTTGCAAGGGACAATAACCCGTTCTAAATAGCAGTTAATATGTGTAGCAGTATGTAGCATATGTAATCAAGTGTATTGGTAGTTAAGTATCATACGCATTAACAATAGCCCATGGCGTTCCCCAACTTGGTTTCTCCCCGATAACATATGTAATCAACTATGTTGGGACTTTAAAATCTTTCAGGTAGAATGCTTTCGACAATGCTTTATGGAATTTTTTTCCAAATCGTGCTAAGTGAATCCTACAATGAAGTTACAGAACGTGTAAGCAGATATAACAAAACTATAACAGAATAATAAACTGTCAAATAACATCTACTTATAAAGAAAGCACTGTCAAGTACTGCTACTTTGCATGGAAATTTTTGGCATTCGACCAGGTCTCGTTTCAGCTTGCAAAGCAGATGTTATTAGGCATCCATATGCTCATTACCCAAACAATTCTACAAGATTTTCTATTTCTTTGAAAAAAGATTGTGAAACAGAAGCGTCGATGCCGATGTTACGACTGCATTCAGAAACATGTGACTAAGATTAGTCACACAGTATATCACCAAACAACTAAAATCACATATCATCAAACAAGTTGTGAAAACACTTACAACTGTAAGCCCAAATCATTCAGACAGACAGTATATTGCAATGCAACGTCGTGCTTCTTTTATGCTTTAAAGGGATAACGGTAGAGGGGTAAGTATGTCATATGAGGGTGGTGATGGTTGACTTATGGAGGGGGCTGTGACGGTGGTAGTGAGGGCTGTCTTAGAGGTGGTGGTGAGGGCTGTCTTGGTAGAGGTGGTAAGGGCTACCTTGGTGGTGGTTTGGGCTGTCTTAGAAGTGGTGGTGGTGGTGGTGGTGGTGGTAGGGGCTGTCTCAGAAGTGGTAGGGGTTGTGACGATTATGGGGACTGTGACAGTGGTAGTGGTGGCTGTCTCAAAAGTGGTGGGGGTTGTGACGGTGGTGGAGGCTGTGACAGTGGTGGTGGTGGTGATGGCTATCTCGGAAGTTATGGGGGCTGTGACGGTGATAGTGGTGGTTGCGTTCTCAGAAGTTGTGGGGGCTGTGACGGTGGTCGAGGTTGTGACGATAGGGTGTAAGGGGTGTTTGGGTGTTGGTTGTGACAGTGGTGGGGGCTCCCTTGGTGGTCGAGGTTGTGACGATAGGGTCCACAAACATCTCACTCTAGAAATGAGATACAAGATCTCCATTGCTGTTATCAGGTACTGCAGCATTTTCCGAGCTTGAACAAAGGGACCTCTTCCATAAAGAAAATAGTGACTTTAAATCTCGGGATAATATCACCAAGTTTTTACAAATAAAAAAAAAACTTATACATACCAAAGAAGAAAATAGCTATAACAAGTCATTCCTCAACTTCCCAAATTCAGATTGCATCGTATCTTGGACCTCTTCATGTACGATGATGCGCAGTTGGTCTAGTAATTGATTTGGAATTGCAGTAGAGGCTGATCCCTAACAAAATCATTTTCAAATTAAATGGTAATGCTGAAAATGTTCCGTATTTTACAAATATTAAACTTAAACAAACAAATCACCTCTGATATTCTCGATGACTGTCGACAATGATGATATGGAGGATGATAATGACGAGTAGGAGATGGAGGACCATACCGAGTAGGAGATGGATGACGCTCTTGACCAGGAGATGGAGTCCTCTGAAAAGCCTCAGCCGAGCGCACACCGTACTGTACAGGTGATTGTGGGTCATGGGATTCCATCAAAATAGGTGACATATCAGATGTGGTGCAGTCACTGTCATCCCCAGTCCCAGTGCTGCACCTACGTGGTGATGCATCTCGGATGTTCCATAATCTTTTCATTGGTTCATCAAGACCTTTGTAGACGTTCCATTTCCTCTTTTGAAGATTGTTTTATGACGGCTCGGTTCGGTCCTCTTTGTTCGTAAAATCCTTCAACGGTCAAAACTTAGGACATGCGGACATGTCCTCATCAATGCCTGACCAGTAGTCCTTTTTTTCCTCCAATCGATTATGATAGATTGTAGGTAATCCAGTGAGCTGAAAAATTCAAAGGCATGCCAAGCCGAAAAATTAAGCCAATTACACAAACCGAAATACTATTTACCTTCAGCATCTTTCTTCAACCATGACTCACTCATATTTGATCCCCGTTTTATACATTCTCATTTTTTTAAATGGGTGCGTCCATGAGAAACAAATTTGTTAACTAATTTCTTCAGCATCGATTGGATGGCTTCCATTGCCCAAAACTACCATAAATAGAAACAATAAAATAGTTATTCTAATATAACAATATAAGGAAAACCTCATAATTGTAAAATACATTCCCAAAATTGTCACAGTAACTGAACTCCCCAAATAAAACTGTAAAGGTTGTACCTCCTAGCAAGATTTATTGACTACAACACCTTAAAACCAATTCAGGTGTAGTGCAATGTCATCTTGAACATGTAATGTCCCCATGTGAAGGAATTGAAAGCATGTATGTCATTAACCAACGACATTAGCCAGCAAGTGACTTGTCTCCAATAATCTTGGCCAAATAGGGTGTTGTTCGCAAACAATACAAGTGTCATCTTCAAACCATCACCTTTCTGGTCAAACCCACCCCTTAAGAATCTATTCAACAATTGATCCAGTAATAAGTATTCATCCCCACCAAAATATCTCATGTGGATGCCATCCATCACCGGGATGTAATCTTTCAAAAAAATATCCTATAATACACCAAACTTCAACCCAGTACACAAACAAAACTCTCTCTTTCCTAGTCTAACCTTGGTGTTCCTTATACCAAACCACATCTCATAGTCATTGGCACCCGGGAACCGAATTTGGTTGAGCTATAAATTATTTACGTACTCTGCTTGAAATAAACCCCTCATGTAATGTGGCAGATCCAAGTGCATACACATACTCGCCAAAAACACACGCTCAAGGTATCACACCCAAGCTAGTTAAAGCTTGAAATTTCTAGTCAATGCGATAAATTTGAAAATTTAGGCCAAAAACGATTCAAAAGACTTTAAAACAAATGGACGACTCAATTAGGCATCTGATAGCCCCAAATTTGTATCAAATTCATGTTCGTTCCTCGGGTAAAATCGAGTTTTTAACACTTTTTACAAGCGTGCAAGTTTAGTTTGGTTTTGAGGCCTCAAAGTGTTAGATAGAACTAAAGGGGGAAGAGAAAAATGTAAATATGGCCAACCAGACGCAAAAGCGACCCCAGGGCGACCTCAGTCTTCGTTGCCTGGAGGTCGCAATCTTCTCGGCTCAAGACTTCCCAACCAGAGACAAAAGCGATCCCAGGGCGACCACACTCTTAGTCGCCCTGAAGTCGTAATCTTCTCGGTTTTGGACCCCTGCACCAGACACAAAAGTGACCCCAGGGCAACCACACTCTTAGTCACCTTGAAGTCGCAATCTTCTCGGTTTTGGACCTCTACACCAGACGCAATAGCGACATCAGGGTGACCATATCCCAAGTCGCCTCGCCCTTTAGCACAGAAAAGCTATAAATTCAGGGAAATACCCTTTTTGCCCCAGACCCAATTCTTTCCCATATATATACCATTACTAAGAAAAACCTTATCTTTGAAACTACCATTACATCACCAAACCAACTTTGAAGAAAATCAACCAAGTCACCAACTTTCCCTAAATATCCAAACATCTACCATACCCACTATACACATCCATCTTCATTTCATATTTCTGGAGCAAAAAGGAAGCTGAAGAGTGCTTGAAAGAGAAGAAGAATCAACACTAGAGAAGGCTCCCAATATAGTTTTCTCTAATCTCTTTCTCTTTTATCATTGTGTAGAGCCATGTCTTTAATTTCATATATGTTGTATATGGCTCTAATTTGTAGTATGAACTAATTGTCCTTTGCTAAGGCTTGATGAAACCAAACCCTTTAATTTAATGATATAGACTTTTTATTTTTCCCATGTATGCTTGTATCTTGTATGGATATTTTTGAGTGCTTAATGCTTTCATGAGATTGATTAACTTGTGATTGATTTATTGTTGGGTGTTATGAACCGAGGGGTGACGCACTCCATGTGTTTGATAAAATGTCCTCCATATATGACTAGTAAGGTAGAGATACGCGAGGCTAGTATATAGAACCTTGTTTGTGTACCAAGCTATTAATGAATTCCTGCATATATTCTTGAGTCATCGAGAGATAGGTTTTGGGTATGCTTGGATGTAATTTCTATTGCTCGAGAGAGATTAGGGATTACTAGTGGGTGCACGAGTATAGATTTCACAATTGCATAATTTGGGTATTTAAGTTAGTCTTGGGTTCGAGATAGAATGGGGTGAGGTGGATTCTAGGCCTTAGCACTCATCATCACATATCAACATTCAATATATTATTGTTTGTGTTCATTTTCTAATTTTTAGATAAAACTTGCTTAGTAGTAAATTAGAATAGCTAGAGTCACAAAAATCACATTTTCTAAATCATTGTTCAAATAGTAGTTAAATCGATCAATTTCAGTAATCAACTCCTCAATCACGGTGGGAACGAACTTTACTTATTATTGTACTACACTCCGGCCTCGTACACTTGCAAGCGCCCACTTTGAAGCTAGTCAATTGTCGGCGCCGTTGCCGAGGATTGAGCGGAAATTTGATATGAATACTAGTTAGTTTGTTACTAATTTGAACGTTTTCTTTTATTTCTTAATTTAGACTTCGTTTGTTCTCCTTTTCAGGCAGTCTACTCTTGTATGCATCATAGTACAAGGAGTAAAAATTTACGGGAATTGAGGTTCGACCCAGATATCGAGGGAATAGCCCAGAGAAACAGAAGGAATCGAAGACGAGCCATGGACAGGGATCCGGTGAATCAAGACTCGAATCTGGTTGCGACCCATGAGGGGCAAAATGGGAAAAATAAGGAAAATGAGCAGAATGGGGTAGATGTCAAAGCCATGAGTGATTACATCATGCCTTGGGTGGATCAAAACATATCTCCAATCCAACTCCCGATGATAACAGCAAACAACTTTGAAATCAAGGGGTAGTATTTCAGATGTTGACCATGATGGGACAGTTTGGTGGAATGCCCAACGAAGACCCAAATGCACATTTGAGGAATTTCGATCAACTATGCTCCACATTCAGAATTAATGGAGCTACTGACAATGCAATCCATTTGAGGATCTTCCCATTTTCGTTAAAGGATCGAGCCAAGGCTCGGTATGATTCATTGGCTCCGGCATCAATTGCATTATGGGATGTCTTAGCTCAAGCTTTTCTCAACAAATATTTCCTACCGGGGCGAGCAACTCAATTAATGAATGAAATACATGAGTTTTCTCAATTCGAGTCGGAGTCACAGTACGAGGTATGGGAAAGATACAAGGAGTTGTTGAGGAAATTTCCTTGTCATGGGATGCCGAAATGGTCAGTTATACAAAAATTCCACAGAGGCATAAACTTAAACACTCGCCAATGTGTGGATGATTCGGCGGGTGGTTCTTTGTTGAACAAGCAAGTAGATGAAGCATATGATTTGATTGAAGAAATGTCGGTTGCAGATAGCCTTTGGGGGGATACCGGAAACCATCAACGAAAGCACCTGGTGTGCTGGCTGTCATCCAAATAACTATAATGCAAGCTCAAATAGAAGTGCTATCCAACAAAGTTAGCAAGATGGCAAGCTCTAGTGCAGCCCAAGTGAATATGAAAAGTCCTCATTTGTTGATTGGCTTATTTCGTGAACAACCACAATGATAGGGGTTTGTGTAAGGGTAGCTTAGGCTCTCAAGACCTCCATAGAAGAAGCATCAAAGGTAAAATTCTTGTGCTTACTTACTTTGAAGAGATAGTTGCACACACTCACATTTTCATGCATAACTCTTGATCTTATATGTTGAGTGTTTTCTTGTATGCATTTTAGTTTAAGTGACTCTTGTTGACCTATTTGCATTTTGCTATGAAAGTTGTATGTCATGCTAGGCATTAAAATAGGATGCAATTTCATCACTCTTGAACTTACTGTTTTGTGCATTTGAGTGTTGGAAAAATAGGTATTGAACTTGGTGGTGCGCTACTCGACCAGCGCACCTCACCGGCGTAACCTTCACAGTGGACGGCCGCTAGTCATGCGCCACTAAGCTGCGCTGCTGCACCCGCGCTTAGTTGAAAAATGTGGGTGTGCGTTGGTGGTGCGCTACTCTTCTAGCGCAGCCTCACCAGCATAAAATTCCCAGAGAATCTACGTTTGTGTTGCGCTACTGGGATGCGCCACTTGACTAGCGCCTGTTTTAAAAATAGGTTGTAGCTCAACCAGCGCATGTCACCAGCGCATGCAGAGGAAGCTGGAACGTTTTTTCCAAAATGTCCTCACTTTGATTGGATCTTATATATATATATATATATATAACTCAATGCCTTAAGGTCGTGTATGAGTTCAGAATATCACATTTCTTCCTTAGAACACATTTCAAAGGAAAAACACTTTCAAGAACTCATTTTTAATCACTCAAAGCATTCCCATGTGCATTAAATCTTCATCTTGCATATTCTAAGTTCATTTAAAGTGCATCAATGGATAGGGCTGCTTCATCACATCTTGTTTGGTAACTTCTTCACTATCTTCCAACAAGTTAAGTGTTTTGCTTACTAAACCATCTCTTTAATTTATTGTATTCTCTTAGAATATTTTTTGATACAAATTAGAGATTGTTGTGATGACATGATTGAGTGTTGTATTGTGATAGTTTCATAGGATTAATTGATCTATGTTTAGCTAGGCTATTTGAACATGTCATTTAGCACTTGATATCTAGGATTGCATTAATTGTCATCTCATTATCCTAAATAAGCATATAGGGTTTCCTAGCCTTGTTTGTTCATTGAATATCATCATATATTCATTTAGGACACTTTATCTCTTCATTGAGAAGTAAGACTTGTGTTGCTTCCGGGAGTAGGTAGCTTAAAGCACAAGCATGATGAACTAGGTTCACTTATACCGGGATTAGGTAGTGGTGAAGGATTAAACCGGGATTAGGTTGTAATTCCTTTATCATTATTGGATTCGAGGTTCTAGTGTGGCGCACTCATCAACCCGTGGTTTTTCCCATTTGGAGGGTTTCCACGTATATCTCAAGTGTTTTTACTATTTTCGCATTTATTACACTTGTGGTATCTTTGTAACTAGATAGGGGTATTTTTGTCAACTTGACTTTTAACGAAAATTGGGTAAAAGTTAATTAAAATCTATTCACCCCCCTCTAGATTAATATTACACAACATATTATTTGTTTCAATTGGTATCAGAGCAGGTTCCTAGACATACATAGGTGATCCTTGCTCATTTTAGTGTGTGTTGCATTTTGTTTGTTTGTGTTGACCATTCATACACTTGCATTTATATCATTCATTCATAAACACAATGAGTGGAAACGGTGGCAATGAGGGAGCTTCCAACACTAGACCTCCACTTCTCACCCGGTTGAATTATGCCTCTTGGAAAGGCAAGATGGAGTCGTACATATGCCAAATTCATGATAGGGCATGGATGGAAGTTGAAGATGGCTACACTCCACCCATGATGACTCCCGCAGATGGAGGAGATGATGTACTCAAACCATAGGCTCAGTGGAATGCACAAGAGTTTGAGGTTTGAAAGTGGAATAGGAAGGCAATGCATGCCATCCTTTGTGCAATAGATGATAACCAATACAAGTTGGTTCAAAATACTAGGATAGCTAAGGAAGCATGGGACATCCTAGAAGTTGAACATGAGGGAACCGAGATGGTTAAGGAATCGAAGCTTCAAGTTCTCCAAACACAATTTGAATTGCTCAAGATGGATAAGAATGAGTGCTTCAACGATTTTGTAGTGAGGTTGATGGACATTGTGAATAAAATTCATCAACTTGGTGATCGTTATTCAGATAGGAAGATCAAGCAGAAGATAATGAGATCTCTACCCGATAGATTTGAGTCTAAGGTGACGGCTTTGGAAGAAAATAGTGGTTACAAGGACATGAAGCCAAGTAAAGTGATTGGGAGGCTTCTAGCATATGAATCTAGGAAATGTCCTAACCCCACACCATCAAAGAAGGAAAAAGATATTGCTTTGAAAGCCTCCAAAGTTGAGAAGAAGGAAAGTGATGACTCGGATGAAGAGATGGCCTTACTAATGTGGAAGTTCAAAAAATTCTACAAGTCCGAGAAGAAAGGCTTTGGATCCAAAAAGACTTGAAGAAAAAGGCTCCCTTCAAGAAGTTTGAGCCTAGGCAAGAGAAGACCGTGAAGAAAGGAGTCCAATGCTATGAATGAGGTGGAATAGGTCACTTTGCCCCGAAATATGCAAATCACAAGAACAAGAAGAAGGGAAAAGTGATGACTACCACATGGAGTGAAAGTGATGACTCTAATGAAGGAGATGAGTCTTCGGATGATGAAGAACTCATGGCTAACTTCATAGCATTTACATCCTCTCTTAGAAGAAAAAATACTAGTGAAGAAGAGAATGATAGTCAAGAGGGAGACTACTCAAGTGATGATGGATCTTTATCACAAACCACAAATGGAAGTGTGGATAAGATGAATCTCAATGACTACATGGCCAAGTTTGAGAGCTCAAGATTAAAGAACAAGAATGAGATCAAGAGATTAAAAGAAGAAAATCTAGATCTCTCAACTCAAGTTGACCAACTAAATGAAGAGTTTGAAAGATCTAAGAGGAGTGAAGAAGGGTTGAAGAAAGAGCTTGAAGATGCTTGAGAGTTGTTGGCCAATATGAACTCTAGCACCAAGAAACTTGACCACATGCTAGATGTTGGAAAGAGGTCAAGTGACAAGAAGGGGCTTGGGTTTGAAGATGACAAGATGTCCTCCAATCCAAGCAAGACCTTTTTTGTAAAAAGCATGAACTTCAATGGGTTCTCTCCTCATCAAACTCCTAGGAAGAAGCTTGATCTAGGAGAGTGTTCAAAAAATGCTCAAGTGAAGGTGGCATTAAGAAGCCCACCTCAAGTTCATCCTACAAGGGCTTCTCAAGTTAACCTCCCTCAACCAAAAGCTCACAAAGGGATAACACCTATCATGCAAGATCAACCAAGGAAGCAATCAAGTCTTGCACAACAACAAAGAAAGAAAGCTCCTCAACAACAAGCAATACAACCACAAAGACATGGGAAGGCTTCAATGCATCCTTAAGGATATGGTATAATTCCTAAATTCTTACCTACATGTCATTTTTGTGGTATTGATGGTCACATTAGACCAAATTGCTTCAGACATATCAAATTGTGTAGGATTGAAAGCATGATAGAAAAGAAAAGGGCAAGAGCCATGAAGCATGATCTTAAGACATCTAGAGCCATGATGCATGATCCTAAGAAACCTAGAGCCATGATGCATGTCACTAGGAATAGTGGAACAACTTTGCATGATTCTAGGACATTTAGAGCCCATGTATCATTGACCACTAGGAAGAAAAATACTACACCTATGTGGATTAGAAAGGATGAACACATTTGCCATGTTGCACAAATTGCCTTGAAAGCTCATTCATGTGATTTTTGGTATTTGGATAGTAGGTGCTCTAGGCACATGACTGGAAATAAGAGTTTCTTTGAGACTCTTATGATGGAGAAGGGAGGAAATGTCATCTTTGGTGATGGATCCAAAAAGAAGGTCAAAGGAAATGGAACCATTTCCATTCCCGGATTACCTTATTTGTCCAATGCTTTGTATGTTGATGGCCTAAAAGCCAATTTGATAAGCATTTCACATCTTAGTGATGATGGAATCTCCGTCTTGTTTTGGAAAAATGATTGTTCTATCCTATTGCCTAATGGACAAACCTTGTTAAAAGGTATGAGGCCTAGTGACAATTGCTATTGTCTTGAGGCTAGAAGTGTGTCTTGTAATGTGTCCAAGGATGAACAAATAGAGTTGTGGCATGAAAGACTTGGTCACATGAACTTTAGGGATATAAGAATCTTAGATAAGTTCAATGTTGTGCGAGGCCTTCCCAAGCTTGGGAAAAAGGTTAATGGTGTTTGTGGACCTTGTCAACAAGGGAAGCAAACCAAAAGTATGCATAAAAAGGGCAAGTATATAACCACCAAATAACCTCTAGAGCTTCTCCATATGGATCTTATGGGTTCTATGCAAACTGAGAGTTTAGGTGGAAAGAGATACATTTTTGTATGTGTAGATGACTTCTCTAGGTACACATGGACCTATTTCCTTAGAGAAAAATCTGAAACTTTTGACAAGTTTAAAATGCTTTGCTCTAAAATTCAAAATGAAATGAATTCCAAGATTAAAAGCATTAAGAGAATTAGGAGTGACCATGGGAAGGAATTTGAGAATGCCCACTTTGAAAACTTTTGTAATAGTCTAGGCATTTCTCATGAGTTTTCGGCTCCTAGGACACCTCAACAAAATGGAGTTGTTGAGAGGAAAAATAGGGTTCTTCAAGAAATGGCCCGTGTAATGTTGCTTAGCAACAATGTCCCTAGGAATCTTTGGGCCGAGGCCATCAATACGGCTTGCTACATAGGAAATAGAGTCTTCCTTAGGCCTCACACTAGGCAAACCTCCTATGAGTTATGGAAAGGTAGGAAGCCAAATGTTAGCTACTTCCACACTTTTGGAAGCAAATGCTACATTTTGAATGACCGTGATCAACTTGGCAAATTTAATGCTAAGAGTGATGAGGGTATCTTTATTGGCTATGCCTTGAATAGTAGAGCCTATAGAGTTTTTAATCTAAGAACTAAGACCGTAATGGAATCATCGAATGTTGTCATTGATTATACTAGGCTCAAAACTAATAACCATGAGGAGGAGGTAGATTTAGTTGATGACTCTTCTTTAGAGAAAGTAGTTGATATCTCTAATGTTGAAAAGGCTAGTCTTGATGATTACATAGCACAACTTAGTGATAGGATTCCTCACTTGGATTCAAAAGAACCTGCTTCAGGGGTTAGGAAACTTCATGACGAAAATGACATTTTTGTGAAGTTAGTGAGGGTGTTAGGACTAGGCGTCAAATGGATAATCTTATTAGATACACTTGCTACACCTCTCAGATAGAACCCAAGAAAATTGATGAAGCCTTAAAAGATGAATTTTGGGTTCTTGCTACGCAAGAAGAGCTTAGCCAATTTGAAAGGAATGAGGTTTGGACTTTAGTTCCTAGGCCTAAGAACACCAATGTGATAGGCACCAAGTGGGTATTTAGGAACAAATCCGATAAGGATGGCAACATTGTGAGAAATAAGGCTAGGCTTGTAGCACAAGGATACTCTCAAATTGAGGGTATTGACTTTAAGGAGACATTTGCTCCCGTTGCTAGGATTGAGTCCATTAGGCTTCTTCTATCCATTTCTTGTTTGCACAAGTTCGAATTATATCAAATGGATGTTAAGAGTGCCTTCCTCAATGGTTTCTTGTAAGAGAAAGTGTTTGTTGAGCAACCCAAAGGGTTTGTGGATCCTCACCACCCTAATCATGTCTATCACCTCAAAAAAGCTTTGTATGGGTTGAAACAAGCACCTAGGGCTTGGTATGAGCGTCTCACCCAATATCTCATAGACAATGGTTACACTAGGGGTAATGTTGACAAGACTCTATTCATCAAGAAAAACAAAGATGAACTATTTATAGCTCAAATCTATATTGATGATATAGTCTTTGGCTCCACCAATGACACCAAAGTCCAACAATTTGTTGATGTCATGTCTCATGAATTTGAGATGAGTCTTGTTGGTGAGTTGACTTACTTTCTAGGTTTACAAATTAAGCAAATGGATGATGGGATTTTCATATCTCAATCTAAATATGCCAAAAACCTAGTGAAGAAATTTGGCCTTGAAAGTGCCAAACATTGTGATACACCCATGAATACCACTTTGAAGCTAAGCAAGGATGCTAGTGGTAAAAAGTGTGGACCAAACTTTATATCCTGCCATGATTGGTAGCTTGCTCTATTTGACCGCAAGTATGCCCGATATCTTCTTTAGTGTAGGTGTGTGTGTGTGTGTGTGTGTGTGTGCTAGGTACCAAGCGGATCCTAAGGAGTCCCATCTTTTTTCTGTTAAGAGAATCATTCGATATGTTAATGGGACATCAAACTATGGGATTTGGTACTCTTTTGACACTAATGCTAGTCTTGTAGGCTTTAGTGATGCAGATTGGGCAGGAAATTGTGATGATAGGAAAAGTACATTGGGTGGTTGCTTTTTCCTTGGGAACAACCTTGTCTCTTGGTTTTGCAAGAAGCAAAATTCGATTTCCTTGTCCATGACTGAGGCCGAATACATTGCTGCTGGGAGTGGATGCACACAACTCCTTTGGATGAAGCAAATGTCAGTCGACTATGGATTCAATCAAGGTACTCTTACTCTCTTTTGTCATAACATGAGTGCAATTAACATTTCAAAGAATCCGGTTCAACATTCTAGGACTAAGCATTTTGACATCCGTCATCATTTCATTAGAGAACTAGTTGAGAGCAAATGCATTGTACTTGAGCATGTAGGTACAAATGATCAACTAGCGGATCTATTTACTAAACCCTTAGATGCTACTTTATTCAAGACTCTTAGTAGATCTATTGGGATTTGTTTAATGGAGTGATGTGTTATGGTCTTTGACCCCATATGGGGAACTCAAGCAAAGAGAGCTATTGCATACTTGTTGCATGCAATTTTTTTTTCTTAAAAATATGTTTATGCTTCTTTATTGATTGCTTGAGTATCTTGGTTGCACTTATAGTATATTGTATTTTCTTAAATAAGTGTGAACATTGCTTTGATTACAATCCATATCATATTTATGTTCAAACATGCATTTTTGGACTAGGAGAGATATACATTGGAAGTACATGTTTGAATGACCTATAATTATCTCCATGACATGATGATTCTTAAATGACATGCTAATGAAAAATGATAAAGCATGATTTGTTGATTGTGTTAAATGCAACACATTGTGTGAAAATACTAGTGAGACTAAAATGTTTAATCAATGTCTGTCTTTCTTTATTAGTTGAATATGACTGTTATCATACTGGTATCCTCCCGGAAAAATCAAATAGGATGCAAAGTTGCTCATGCCTTGTTTCGCTTTTAAAGTTGGATATAGTGCCTTTAAAACTTGATATTTATAAGAACTCTATATCCTTGCTTCTCTCATGACAAATGGTGAAATTGGTTTGAATTGTATTGGAAACCGTTGTCATTTGCTTTGCCAAATACCATTGTTTTTGGACTTGGATACAACATGTCTTGTATGCAAAGCATTTTTTATTCACACATTTTTTTTTCAAATAAATCTCCTTGTGTCTCTCCTATCAATTGAGATTGCATAAATGTGCCTTATATAATTATGCAACAATCTTGTATGCTCTTCTCTCTCTTTGCCTTGAGTGACCCGGTTGGGAACTTCTCATTTGCCTATATCATGACAAAAAGGGGGATTAGCATTGACCTATTAGGGGAGTAGCATGTGTTGGCTTTAAGGGGGGGCATTGCATTGCATGAATTTGTACTTGTTTGAGGGGAGCATGTGTTGGCTTTGAGGGGGAGCATTGCATTGCATGAGTGTGTACTTGTTTGAGGGGAGATTACATGTAGGGGGAGTAACCCGTTGAGGGGGAGCATTTCATGATATCATACTCATATTTCTAAATGCAAATGCTTTTGTTTTATATTCACTTGATCCTTCTCACATACACTTGGTTTGGAAAGAGTATTTGTGCTTTCCTTGTGTGTCGGGTTGATAGTTCTACAAGAGATTGAAGACTTGAAGTTTTTTTTTATGATTATCTCTTTGTAATGTAGAATATCTTCCCAGTGTTTTTCTATTTTGTTTTGTGAGGATCAATATGAGTGGTGGTTTTGTCACGAAATAGCCAAAGGGGGAGATTGAAAAATCCCCATTTGTTGATTGGCTTATTTCGTGAGCAACCACATTGATAAAGTTCATGTAAGGGTAGCTTAGGCTCTCAAGACCTCAATAGGAGAAGCATCAAAGGTAAAACTCTTGGGCTTACTTACTTTGAAGAGATAGTTGCACACACTAATATTTTCATGCATAACTCTTGATCTTATATGTTGAGTGTTTTCTTGTATGCATTTTAGTTTAAATGACTCTTGTTGACCTATTTGCATCTTGCTATGAAAGTTGTATGTCATGCTAGGCATTAAAATAGGATGCAATTTCATCACTCTTGAACTTATTGTTTTGTGCATTTGAGTGTTGGAAAATAGGCATTGCGCTGGTGGTGCGCTACTCGACCAGCGCACTTCACCAGCGAAACTTTCACAGTGAACCACCGCTAGTCATGCGCCACTGAGCTGCGCTGCTGCACCCGCGCTTAGTTGAAAAATATGGGCCTGCGCTGCTGGTGCGCTACTCGTCTAGCGCAACCTCAGCGTAAACTTCCCAGAGAATCTACGTTTGTATTGCACTACTGGGATGCGCCACTCGACCATCGTCTATTTTAAAAATAGGCTGTAGGCTGCTCGGCCAGCGCATGTCACCAGCGTATGCAGAGGAAGCTGGAACGTTTTTTTCCAAAACGACCTCACTTTGATTGGATCTTATATATATATAACTCATTGCCTTAAGGTCGTGTATGAGTTCAGAATATCACATTTCTTCCTTAGAACACATTTCAAAGGAAAAACACTTCCAAGAACTCATTTTTAATCACTCAAAGCATTCCCATAAGATTTAAATTTTCAGCTTGCATCATCTAAGTTCATTTAGAGTGCATCAATGGATAGGGCTGCTTCATCACATCTTGTTTGGTAAGTTCTTCACTATCTTCTTACAAGTTAAGTGTTTTGCTTACTAAACCATCTTTTTAATTAATTGTATTCTCTTAGAATATTTTTTGATACAAACTAGAGATTGTTGTGATGACATGATTGAGTGTTGTATTGTGATAGCTTCATATGATTGATTGATCTATGTTTTGCTAGGCTATTTGAACATGTCATTTAGCACTTGATATCTAGGATTGCATTAATTGTTATCTCATTATCCTAGATAAGCATATAGGGTTTCCTAGCCTTGTTTGTTCATTGAATATCATCATATATTCATTTAGGACACTTTATCTCTTCATTGAGAAGTAAGACTTGTGTTGCTTCCGGGAGTAGGTAGCTTAAAGCACAAGCATGATGAACTAGGTTCACTTATACCGGGCTTAGGTAGTGGTGAAGGATTAAACCGGGATTAGGTTGTAATTCCTTTATCATTAGTAGATTCGAGGTTCCAGTGTGGCGCACTCATCAGCCCGTGGTTTTTCCCATTTGGAGGGTTTCCACGTATATCTCAAGAGTTTTTACTATTTTCGCATTTATTACACTTGTGGTATCTTTGTAACTAGATAGAGGTATTTTCGTCAACTTGACTCTTAACAAAAATTGGGTAAAAGTTAATTAAAATCTATTCACCTCCCTCTAGATTAATATTACACACCAAATTATTTATTTCAGAATATACTGAATTGTGATTTATGTTTAGGGCCTCATGAGAGTGTGGATTGCCAAGTGGGAAACCCATTTGCATCTGGATCCACGGAGCAAGTTTCCTTTGTCAACTACAGCCGGAATGTTCCTTACAACAACAATCAAATTCCCAACCCAAACAATAACCATTACTCAAACACCTAGAACCCAGGATGGAGAAATCACCCTAACTTCTCAACCACCCGGATTCCAACAACCCTATGATCTCCTATATGTGAGCATGTAATATTTTGTTCGCTTCAAATACCTTATAACCCACTTGGTTGCTTTCCAATGATCCATCCCAGGGTTATCTAAATATCTGTCTAATATACCAAAAGTGTATGCAATATCCGAAAGCGTAACCGGTTCTTGAGGTTGTTGATTTTGTTCCTCAGGAACAATTACCTCGTCTTGAATGGGGATTGTTCAAAATTGTCTAGTTGAGGATCTAGATTCACTTCTTGATCAATGATAGGTATAGAAACATGCACATTGTCAAAAGCGATAGTGTGAATCAAAACCGATTCCTCCTCAAAGACAATGTCTCTAAATTTATTTCTCCCCCCAAACTCAACATCCTCAGAAAATGTTACAGTTCATGTCTTCCTTCATTCTCTCTTCCTCTTGCACACAATAAGAAATGAGCATATTAAGAGTCCATTTCTCCTTATAACAGTTGTAACTAACCTTAAACTGGATGTATTATGCAAGAAGTGATATTAATACCAAATGCACGAGCAAGTCATCAGACAGCTCGAGCTTCAGTGCCTTAAGCTTAGAAGCAATATGAGACATTTCCATAATGTACTCCCTTATGTTCCCCTTGCCTTTGTACTTCATAGAAATCAAGCTTTGTAAATCCGTGCTTGTTTCTGCCTTATCTTTTTTTACAAATTGCTTTTCAATTTCGACTAGGAACTCTTTGGCTTTGGTTATCCTTTCAGATACTGCACCCCTAAAAGCCTCCGGAATGGCCCGCTTGATGATCATAAGACTTGTACGATTTGAGCGAACCCACTTCTAAGGTTCTTTTTATCATTAAGAGAACTTGCATTAAAATTTGGCCCAGAAGCTTTAAAAATTAAAAAGTGAACCTGTAACGTTTTAGTAATTATAAATCTACCCCCAAACTTTTTCATAATTTCAAAAAGGCCCATTAATTTTGGTAATTATAAATTGGCCCCAAAACTTTATCAAAATCACATAACAGTCGAAAATAATTACAAATCAGTCACTAAAGAATGTCAAATTCTCTATAAGTGGCCTAAACCAAAAACACCCATGTTGACCCTAGGTTCTCGATGTCGCCTCCTGAATCCTCCACGCCGTCACAATAAGGCAACGATGAACGGCAGCCATGCAGTAGAGCACCCGTAAACCCCGTTCGTAAGCGACAACCAGCAATTGATGCCCAAACCGATTAAGCTCATCGACGGTTGATCTGGACCAGTGGCATGATCGACGCCCGTCCATCAGGATCTTCACCGTAATCGCACGGTTTTGATCCCAAAACTCGTCGAAAAAACTCGCGTTGACCGAGAAGGAAAATTGATGGGTTTGGGTGATTCAAGCATGGGATCGGTTTGGATGTGAAAACCCATCAGACCAAAGTAGATAATCCCAAGCTTCGTCATCAGATGAAAACGTGATCTGAATGGTCCACACGTCAATTTTAAGACCGATCTAAAACCCAATCTTTTTTAAAAAAAATCAACGAACCAAAATAATACTAAAAAAACTATTTTTTTTTTAAACAAAACTAAAACACAGAAGATCAAAACCCAAACAATATTCCAATAGAACGCCATTGATCCAAACCCAAAAATTTCCAGAAATCTCTTAAAACTTAAAATCCAAATTAATTTTCCAGAATTGATCATGGGTGGCTCTGATACCACTTGTATGGATTTGATTAACAAAAAAAACAACAACATGCATAGGTATATAATTAATTTGAATATTAACTTAAACATGTTTATATATTATGATTAATCGAGCCCTAAATACATAATACTAACCCATGTCAATTCAAGAGAAAAGAAGTAAATCGAGAGTGGAAGCGTATCTGAATCCATCGCCGTAGGTTGGTGGACGGGTTAAGACCTTCCAAATTATCACAATCCTAGGGACACAAAAGTGTTTCTCTTCTCTGGTGATGAGGATCCAGAAAAGCGAAAAGTGGTTATGTAATCTGGGGACCATAACCCTATATATAGTAAACACATTATTATATGTTTTGCTATTTCTAATTTGGCCCCTAATCAAATTAGAAATAACACTCTGGTATCTACACATCAATTACATAACAATTATACCCTTAACCTTAAAAAATTAATCTTAAATAGACCACTTTAATTTAGTCTTAACCAAAAGATAGCATAACACAATTAATATTTATATGTGTGGCCCCACATAATGGAATTTTTTCAACATGATCTAGATAGGTTAGTAGACCCTTGCCCATAACAATGTCCACTTTTAGGAACACACACACACACACACACACACACACACACACACACACATATATATATATATATATATATATATATGGGCATTGCATATCATGACTTAATTAACTATGAAATTAGACCACTAAGTTAGGTTATGGTCCCTTTGATTGGCATTTTTTTTTTCAAGGTGTTTGAACTTTTGATTTTAAGGGGTTTTCCTATTACTTTTTAGTAATATCCTTACCGTGTTTAATAATCATGAATGCTACATGGGAAAGGGAATTAAGTTCCTGATTTTCAAATTCATGTGTTTAGTAAATTTGTGGGAGATTAAGTTCTTTGGACCTCACACATATCATAAATTAAGTTTCTGAATGAAAGTGGAATTGATTCTCTCTACCCACCATGGGAATCAAGTTCCCTTTCCCAATTAAAAGGGAAGTTCATATCTTTTTACTAAAATATCCCTTTTAAAAAAATACAAAAAAAAAAAATATACATAATTATAGATTTTAATGGTTATTTTTTAGTAATATCCTTTGTGTGTTTACTAATCATGAATGCTACATGGGAAAGGGAATTAATTTTCATATTTTCGAATTCATGTGTTTGCTAAATTTGTGGGGAATTAAGTTCTGTGGAACCCACACACATATCAGGAATTAAGTTCCTGAATGAAAGGGAACTTGATTCCCTCTACCCGCTTTAGGAATCAAGTTCCCTTTCCCAATTAAAAGGGAAATTCATATCTTTTTACTAAAATATTCCTTTTAATATATATATATATATATATATATATATATATATATATATATAAACTATATACATAATTAAAATTATATATATAAGAATTGTGAATTATAAAAAAATTGATAAAAAAATAACTATACTATAACAAAAAACAAATTGTGAAAAAAAACTTATTTTTTTATTTATTAGTTATACTCATATATTACTCATATGCATATATATATATATATATATATATATATATATATATATATATATATATATATAAGCTATTTTGTGCATGTAAGGGTATTTTTGTAATCACCTTTGTATAAATTTGATTCCATTTCTAATTCTAAAAAAATTAGTAAACACAATACAATTAGAATTATTTTTTCAATGCCACATCAAACAGTTGGGTGTTCCATAAGAATAATTTAATCAAACAGTTAGTATGCACATCAACTGATATTGACATGTACTATAGAAATCTAAGAATAAACAACTATAAATCATGAAATAATATTATGGGTTCCTGAAAAAATTTAAAAACAAATTAAAGTTAAGAATCATTCCAAAATATAAATATAAAATTCTATATATAACAAATTAAAGTTGAGATTCCGACACTGAAAAATAAGTACAAGAAAATAAATCCTAAAAAAAAAATTAAATCAAAAGAAGCTTACCTTTTCTATTAAGGCAAAAAGAAAACAATCCATACAAAAAAAAAATCAAGAGAAGTTTACATTTTTCTATCAAGGCGGAATTTTATCTACAATCTTGGAATCTTAGTTTCAAACCAAAAAAGTGTGTTTAAAGAAAAGAGAAAATAAAGAGAAAATCTAGATATGGTGGTGACAAAGGGAGAACCAAGAGACGTTAAGATGGGACAAGCAGAAAAAAAAATCACACCACAATTGTGGTCTATTTTTTTCCAAATAAAACAAAATCATTGATTTTGATTCCTTTTAAAAACCTAATTATTTATAAAATAAAATATTTACTTTTTTATAGGGTAATTTTGTGACTAATTATTATAATTATTTTTTAAAAGTCTCAACTGAACAAAACATAATGACAAATAATAAAAAATTTCAAAAAATAATAACTAGATACATTTAAAATTTGTCATAAAAGAATGTGTCACTATAGGTCACTTTTTTTTGTAGTGATTATCATTAAAAAACTTTTCAACTTCTACTTCTATTTTACCGTTTAAAAATTTCCTATAATATATATATATATATATATATATATATATATTATCTACAACAATACAAGTCTACAACTCTCTTTTGTTATAATTTTATTTTTGCTCTTACAACTTATAAGTTACAACTCCAAGGTCTACAATATTCTATAAATACATTATTTATATTACCCAAGAAATTGAGGTACATAAATTAATTTAAAATTTTAGATTTTTTTTTTATAATTGTTTGATGAATCAAGTGGTTAATTTTGATAGGGTTACTACTTACTAATTTTTGTTGTTTGCCTCACTTTATTCACATTAGATTTGATCAATTTCCATAATTTAGAGAGACTATTGGTTTTTCTATTTGATATTAAAAAATTAAAATGATTAGATGGTGATAATTTTTAAATGTAATGTCTTAATTTTGAATTTATTTTAAAACATTATAATTGTTCTGATATTGCTATTATTGATTTATTTTCTTATTTAAAAATCTAAAGAGAGATTTGTTGACGTCGATTTCTGGATGTATGGAAAGAGTCAACAAGACTGGATTTTAGCTGTGATTTCCGACTAATCTATGGAAGGCGTGTCATCTGCTATTTGATCTTGAGCACAAAGCATGGTGGGCAATCCAGCAACTCAACATGAATATGACAGAAGCTGAAAGAAGAGGTACCTCCAATTGAGTGAACTGAAAGAGTTGAGGATGGAATCCTATGAAAACTCCATATTTTTTAAGGAAAAGAGTAAATGATGGCATGATAGGAGATTGGCATTTAGGGAAATTAAGGTTGGTCATAAAGTACTCCTTTTTACCTCAACAAAACAAAGCTTAGCGACTTCCAGGTCACTTTTATGTCTGGCCACTAAAGAAAGCAACATCGTTTTGGTTAAAAGTGACTTGAATAAAGTGACCCCTTAGTCGCTTGTAAGACGCTTCTGTGCAACATCAGGATTAAAACCCTAGGTCGAGGAGAGCATCCACATCCGCCTCTTTACTCTGAAAGAAAACACTCTTAAGGGTTCAACAAAGGGTTTTCTCTCCTCCAAAGTTAATCCTAGCTCCATCTTCTCCATTCTTGCTTGATTGATCGCCTAGGATATATAATCTTAGTTTCTCTTTGGATTTATTGTCATGAGAGGTTTATTGAAGAATGTTTGAGGATTAGTTGTTGTGAAACTGTGGTTGTGATCGAAATTGTTTGAATCGTAGTGTTTAGGTGTAGTTCTAAGGGTATTTGTGTTTAAATTGTTATGCATTGCTAGAACTAAGGGTGGTTTGAGTTTTGATTGATAAATCCTTGCTAAAGAGTCAGTGGTGTGGACACTTTGTTTGGATTCTTTGTGTGGAGAAGTTAATTTGGTAAGTTTGGTTAACAAAAAAAAAAAAAAAAGAGAAATGGCAGGTGGGAGTAATAAAGGTAAAAAAAGTGGCTAAGGATGGTGGTAGGTAATCTAAGAAGAGGAAACAGCCTTCGACAATGCCGCCGGTAGAAGGCAAGAGAAAAGGGGACACAATTACACATATCCCAAACCCGGAGGACCAGGAAAGGTGGGCACTCTTTGGGAGTCAGAGGATTTGGCCGGAAAGAGGAATCAACCTGCCAGTGTTCGATAATATGTTCGTCCCGGGAGCGGTAAACACGATGGGATGGAATAGATATGTTAGGACTCCCAATATGGCAGCACTTGAATTGGTTAGAGAATTTTACTATGCCATGGTCCTGTTTCAGTTCTTTCAGGGGGCTCCAGTGATGGTTCAGGGGAGACCAGTCTGGATCACAACTGAGTTAATTAATCACTGGTTTGACACTTCTAGGGACCTAGGTGCCTTAGTTGATGGCCTTCCGGAGCATGAGCATTTTGAGCCATACAATGCGATGTTGGCGGCCAATTTACGGATGAACGGTGACTTATCTTGGAACGACTACTGGCACCCCCTATAACACAACCATCTCAATCTGGATGCAGGATTTTGGTATATATTCTTTTCGTTCTCTTTAGAACAGAAACCTCACCGTACAGATCTGGGGTATGACGCAGCACGATACCTTTATTATGCAAGAAATGGCCTACGCATGGACATAGGTCAGATCACATTTTTAGAGCTGGGCACTCATCAAAGGGACTATTACCCTTTCTTTTCCTAATCACACACTTTTGTGAGATGACTGGAATTGATGTGTATGGAGGAGCATGGACTATGTTCCCTCCTATAGTCGACATGGGAAGAAGAGTGTACAATGATCTAGCCAAACGTAGAGGGCTCAGAGTACTTAGGGATGTTTCAGATGAGGTGGACAATAAGAATGATGAAGATGATCCAGATTTTGAAGAACGGGACTTTGAAGGGAATTTAGATGCAGAGCTAGTGGTGTAGAGCAAGCTTACTGAGGTGGTCGATACCCTGAAAGAGATGCGCCTCCAAATGGATCGCAATCATCAGATCTATATGAGGCAATTCACATATATACACGATAGGATGGATGCTTTCCAGAGAGGGGTGTTAGATGTGGGCATCCCAATTCATTTTATGGCCCTAGACCTATTGATCCTACAACCAGAGACTCAGGGGGATCATCTCAGCAGGAACATCAGGACCCCACCATACCCTACCAGTTTCCATAAAGAATGCCCACACACACCACCGATATCGATATTCATTTCTAGTTGCCTTTAGAACTTTATTTTTTCTGATTTAGTACTTTTCTGTGATGATAACTTCTTGTGTTATATTTCTTGACTTCATTGCTGCGACTATTGTGCTACCCTTAATTTTTTTACTGTTGTTAGAACTTGAATGGTTTTATTTTGCCTTAATATTGTTCTTTTCTCTTTACTTTGTGTTTAGTCTCAGAGTGCAGAGTTTTCTATGTATAGTTTTTAAACTCTTAATGTTCGTGTAGGGTTGCATTTGACTTTCCTCTCGCTCCTGAGCTTATATTGTCCAATCCACTATTGTGCAAACATTGGGGACAATGTTTCGTTTAGGTTTGGGGGTGCGGCCATCCAAGTGACCATGTTGTGTTTTTATGTTTTTGTATGAATGACTTGGCTTGCTTGCATATTCAATTCTTGCATGATTGCATGTTTGTAGAGTCGTTCTTTATCCATTCTCCTGCTTTGCCAAATTTTGGAGCATTTTATTGCTTAATGAGATGCACATGGGTTGAGCCTTTAGAGGAAATCTTTGTATGCTCTATCCCTTTGAGTCTAGGCAAAGGTTGTGCTAGTTAAAGCTATACCACATTGCTTGCACGCACCTTACCAGACTCTAAGGTGTCTTAGTGAAGGGGTATCGTGCTTAAGATGTCTAGATCATTAGTGGAGACTACCCATGTGAGGCCATAGCCTAAATAGCGTCCTTTTGAGTGTACTTTTTTCTTGTCAACTCTTAAACACTCTTCTTGTAGTTAAACAAGCTTAATTATGAAGAACCTTATTTCACCTTTTTAGGCATTAAAGAACGACATTTTAAGAGCATCTTCGTAGTCAATACTTTCGCTTGCTTGCTTGCTTGACCCATGCCCTTAGAAATGATGTAGGCCATGTGTGTTAGTCACTATAAATGAACCAAACACTTCCCATGCCATGTGTGTGTGCTTGAATGTCTCGACACTGTAAACCAACACACTAAACCAATCACCGTACCCTCACATATCTTATTCACATCTCCACATTATCCTTAAACACTAGACCAACCATATAGCTTTGATTATAGCTAGAGAAAATAAATAAATGAAGCTCTAAGAAGTCAACTGCAAAGAAGCATATACTTAGGAAAATGAATGTAAACTATGATGTAAAAAAAAAAGATGTAAGAAAAAAAGGATTGGTTTTAAAATGAATACAACTTCGAAGAGCACAAAGTGCTTAAACGTCAGCAATCAATGCCTAGACATTCGATTAAGTTTGAAGAACACGTCGCATGTAATTCTTTAGCATAATCATTAGTTTTCCCACATTACCATATCCACTCGGCCTCTCCATCACCGACTCAAATCACAATATCACTTGAACCTAAAGAATTCCTAATCGATCTTTAGGACAGGTTTTGTTTGCAAGAAAAAGGTGTTTTATGGTGCTTAGCTCTTTCTCTTAATGTTCGATTCCGTTCTTATGGTCTTTTTATATTAAAAATCAAGCAAATTTTCAAAAATTCATCATATGCGTGTAACAATTGAACATTTTTTTTATATGCATAAATTCCAACCGCATATGGTTGTTGAGTGAGCCTAGGTTTGGAGTGGCAAAAAGAGAGAGATCTAGAGAGGTGTAGAGTCGAGGCGAAATGTTATCATAAGACTCTTGTGTTCGATGCTCTAGAAGTTGATCTCACTAAATAGTATGGAATTGCAATCTCTCTTGTTGTAGCACCTTAACTTGTATTTCCTGGAGCTTTTTCTTTGGGGTCATGCATATGCTTCCATTCCGGTTCACCCATTTCTTGTAGCATCTCTGTCTATAGTTGGTTTAGCAGGAAAGACGTTTGTGGTTACCGTGCTGTAAACCCTCATGAGAATTCACTCGTCCTCTAGGGATCGCCTAGGGATTCAAAAGGGCTTGTGGCACATGATAAGTGCCATTGTATCACCCACTAAAGCGGTATTTTGTTTATTTTTTTTCTTTTTTATTTTTCTTTTCTTTCATGATCTTTCTTTTTAGTTTTGCTCGAGGACAATCAAATGATAGGTTTGGGGGTATTTGATTGGTTCATTTCTACATATAATGTATCCCCAAATTTGTATCAAATTCATGTTCGTTCCTCGGGTAAAACCAAGTTTTTATCACTTTTTACAAGTGTGCATGTTTAGTTTTGTTTTGAGGCCTCAAAGTGTTAGATAGAACTAAAGGGGGAAGAGAAAAATGTACATATGGCCAACCAGACGCAAAAGCGACCCCAAGGCGACCTCAGTCTTCGTTGCCTGGAAGTCGCAATCTTCTCGGCTCAAGACTTCCGAACCAGAGACAAAAGCGACCCTAGGGCGACCACACTCTTAGTCGCCTTAAAGTCACAATCTTCTCAGTTTTGGACCCCTGCAACAGACACAAAAGCGACCCCAGGGCGACCACACTCTTAGTCGCCCTAAAGTCGCAATCTTCTCGGTTTTGGACCTCTGCACTAGACGCAATAGCGACCTCAGGTCGACCATATCCCAAGTTGTCCCATGGTCTCTTCTTAGCCCAGAAAAACTACAAATTAAAGGAAATACCCTTCTTACCCCTGACCCAATTCTTTCCCATATATATACTATTACTATTTTGAGACCTAAAAGAGAGGAAGGGAACCAGAAATCTAAGAAAAACCTCATATTTGGAACTACCATTACATCACCAAACCAACTTTGAAAAAAATCAACCAAGCCACCAACTTTCCCTAAATATCCAAACATCTACCATACCTACTACACACATCCAGCTTCATTTCATATTTTTGGATCAAAAAGGAAGTTGAAGAGTGCTTGAAGGAGAAGAAGAATCAACACTAGAGAAGGCTCCCAATATAGTTTTCTCTAATCTCTTTCTCTTTTATCATTGTGTAGAGCCATGTCTTTAATTTCATATATGTTGTATATGGCTCTAATTCGTAGTATGAACTAATTGTCCTTTGCTAAGGCTTGATGAAACCAAACCCTTTAATTTAATGATATAGACTTTTTATTTTGCCCATGTATGCTTGTATCTTGTATGGATATTTTTGAGTGCTTAATGCTTTCATGAGATTGATTAACTTGTGATTGATTTATTGTTGGGTGTTATGAACCGAGGGGTGACGCACTCCACGTGTTTGATAAAATATCCTCCATATATGACTAGTAAGGTAGAGATACGCGAGGCTAGTATATAGAACCTTGTTTGTGTACCAAGCTATTAATGAATTCCTGCATATATTCTTGAGTCATCGAGAGATAGGTTTTGGGTATGCTTGGATGTAATTTCTATTGCTCGAGAGAGATTAGGGATTACTAGTGGGTGCACGGGTATAGATTTCACAATTGCATAATTTGGGTATTTAAGTTAGTCTTGGGTTCGAGATAGAATGGGGTGAGGTGGATTCTAGGCCTTAGCACTCATCATCACATATCAACATTCAATATATTATTGTTTGTGTTCATTTTCTAATTTTTAGATAAAACTTGCATAGTAGTAAATTATAATAGCAGAGTCACAAAAATCACATTTTCTAAATCATTGTTCAAATAGTAGTTAAATCGATCAATTTCAGTAATCAATTCCTCAATCACCGTGGAAACGAACTTTACTTATTATTGTACTACACTCCGGACTCTTACACTTGCGATCGTACACTTTGGAGCAAGTCAGCATCTACACCCCCAAAACAAAACTCAACATTGTCTCTAATGTTGGAAACAATAGAGTCTAGCCGAATGGCGCACACCTTACTCGAAACGAAACCAACCTAGGTACTAATCAACCAGTGCCCAAAAAAATGAAAAGATTCAAATAAGGCTCTACATAAAAAGGCAATACAATGCAATATGACATTAAGCTCAAGAGCACAAGTCAATTCTGAAAATCAACTTCAAGCGTTCAACAAACAAAGTTGACGGAATGGGTGTGATAACCACAAAACTGATTTTCACTATATATATCCATAGACCTGTACAAATTGTGAGTACTCAACCCTTAAACTGAATGGGGCTATATGTGTTCAATTTAAACCTATACACTTACATTTATATCCATATGAGCCTTTGGCTCATCCAATATCCAGAAATAATAAATCAATAAAATTAAAGATTCTGTAGGGAAAAATCGGTTAAAACCGTGGCGTAAGCGTAAAATTAGGGTTTGGTATATTTTAAAAACTTAACCCTGGATTAATTGACAAATATTAAAAGTATAGTTCCTTTTTTTAGTGACGACTGAACTAGCGTCGAATTGAATCTGTAAGATCTTCCAATCCAATCACGAACGTGAATCACCTAGGTGTGTGGGCTCTCTTTCTTTTAATTGTATACCTAAAGATTGAAACAAACAAAATCTTCTTCTTTGTTAGTCACAATAATCCTTCAAGAGAAAAACCAAGAAAGTCCGGACAGTTGTGAATTATCAATCTATTTGATTGAAACTCGCATGAACCTTGATTCGATGTTGTACACAAAACCTTTTGATGTAAAGGCTACTAGTGCACTATCGAAAATAAAACGTTCATCTTTTCTCTTTTCTTTTGTCGAATTCAATACACAATATCTGAGTTGGACGAAGGTTTTTTTTATAACTATAAAAAAACAAAAAAAAAACAACTTCTCACACCAATTATTAGGTCTTGATCGAAATTCTATATAGGAGTATATATAGGTGGTCGAAAATCCTCTTAGAAAGACGATTTCTACTTCACCAAGACTCATCAAAATTTGGATTCGATCCTTTTAAAAATATGATTTCTTTTACACACCAAAACTCCTAATCAAACTCAAATAGTGTATTTATTCAATAACGAATTATTGAATATAAATTAAATTGTAACTAAATCAAAAATCAATTGTCAATTAGAGTCATAATAGAAATCAAATACTTCCTAATAATTAATTAACAAACTAATTCATTTCATTTATCTACTTATCAAATATAGTATTTGATAATTATCATATTGCCAACAATAATATGACTCTAGGAGACATTCTCCTACTAGGAAATGATTTTGAATTTTAATTAAATAAATAATTAATTAACAAACTAATTAATTTCCATTTAATTAAATAATAAAATAAAAAACAATATAATAAGCTATTATATATACCCTTAGCAGCCCAAGCCAATATATATGAGTCAAATATTGTTTTTCCTATTTTATTAAATCCATTAGACTTCAATAGAAAGTCCACATGTAAACTAGACCCATTCTTACTAAAAGAAACAAGTCCACAGGCCTTAATACAATTCTAGATGGGCCCATAAATTGGTCCGATAGAATATATCAAGTGATCCATATAAGTTCGTGTGGATTGGGGATCTTGGCGGGATATCTAAATTTAAGCTCCAATAGACATAACCTAATCACAATCAACAAATGATTCACTTAGGTTCGATCTATTAATTTTAGTTCATTCCACTAAAGAACTAAAATTGAACTCTTAAATAAAGATAGAATAAGTTAATATTGTTCATTCATACCCTAGACAATCTTAATGGAGAAAGTGTATCATCGTGAAGAATGCCAGTAATCGCCAAGAGCTCATAGACCGCCTAGAGCTCATAGACCGCCTATATCTCTCCAAGTTACCATATTTACTCATATGACCACATTTTGAACTTGTATATTTTGACTTGTCCAGAAGCCATATATTTAATAGACACTATTGAAAACTTAACGTTAAGATTTAATATCCAATACCTCAAAACATGCATATGATGATATTCTACTCTCATTTAATAAATGGAGCCACGATGGCCATATCTATAATGAAGTCCTCTATCGATTAACAAATGAATACCACCAAACTATCGATGATAAACTATGCTATATAATCGTACTCATTGATAGCTTAAATGATAACACTTGCAATCATAAGTCCATCATTTATCTTAGGATTGAGATAGACTCTCCGATAGTCTTCAATTGAAATCTTTTATCTATTGACGGTTCTCGATAAAGTATTTCACTGTGATCCTATTCAATGCACCAAGTGCACTAGATTCTTTTGCCCAGAGGCACCACACTTTGATGATTTTAGACTCATCATAACACATTTTATCCCACTCAAATGCTAGCAAAAGAATCTACAACTTTAACAAGATAAATGTGCCCAACCTTTATCTTAAGTTGTGAATATTATTCAAGACTAACTAAAGAATTGTGTCTACCTCATACATATCCAGATGTACGAAAAATTCTTCTTTTCTTATAGTCTTTTGACCTTATGATTATTTACTTTTGATAATTATAATAATTAAACTATAAATGCTATAAGATTTGTTAAACTGAAAATCACTTTTATTAATACGAAAAGATTTTCAAATACATTATTACACTCTTGCTATTAAGCATAATCCCAACAATCTCCCACTTGCTCCATAGCAAATGACAAATCTCTTATCCCCATATTCTCCAGGTGTCCATCAAAACTCTTTAGTGGAAAAGCCTTTGTGAAGGGTTCCGCTAGAATTTCTGCTGACGCAATCTTAGTTATCGTCACGTCTTCCCTATGCTCAATTTCCCTTAAAATGTGAAACTTTTTTTCAATGTGTTTCACTCTCTTATGACTTTTTTGTTCTCTCGAATTAGACACTGCTCCATTATTGTCATAATAGTTAATGATCTGCTTATTCGCATCAGGAACCACTTCCTATTCAATCAAGAATTGGCGAAGCCAGACTGCCTCTTTAGCAGCCTCGCATGCGGCAACAGACTCGGATTCCATGGTGGAGTCAGCAGTACAAGATTGCTAGATACTCCTTCATATGACTGCCCCTCCACAAAGTATAAACACATATCCTGATGTTGATCTTTTGGAGTCAGAATTCGATTGAAAATTGAAATCTATATTCCTAACGGGAATTAAATCCCCTCAAGAGTATACAAGTATATAATCTCTCGTTCTCCTGATACTTGAAAATATGCTTGACAGTTGTCCAGTGATCAGAACCAGGTTTCGATTGAAACCTGCTAACTATGCCAACAGCAAAAAAAATATCTGTTCTAGTGCAGAGCATTGCATACATAAGACTCCCAACTGCCGAGGCATATGGAACCCTACTCATGAATGACTCTTCATGCTCATTTTTAGGAACTTGTTCCTTAGAAAGTTTGATTCCATGTCTGAAAGGTAACATACCTTTATTAGAATCTTGCATAGAAAACCTAGATAATTTTATCTATGTGTGAAGCTTGGGATAATGCAATTGTTCTATTCTTTCTATCCCTTATGACTTGGAGACCAAGTATATAACTTGCATCTCCTAAGTCCTTCATATCAAATATTTTTTCTAACCATTCTTTTACTGATGTCAATACACCTACATCGTTCCGATGAGTAGTATATCAACAACATAAAGAACTAGGAAAACCAACTTGTCACCTTTAATCCTTTTGTATAAACATGGTTCATCAAGGTTTTGAATAAATCCAAAACTTTTCACGGCTTGATTGAACCCTAAGTTCCAGGATTTGGATGCTTGTTTCTATCTATATAAGGATCTTTACAACTTCCATACCCTTTCCTCTTGGCCTTTTTTCAATTAATCCTCCTGATTGCATCATATAGATGCTTTCGTCAAGACTTCCGTTAAGGAAAGCTGTCTTGACGTCCATTTACCAAATCTCTAGGTCTAGAGATGCCGTAACGGATAAGAGTGTCCTAATGGATTTAAGTATGGCCACAAGAGAGAAGGTTTACTCATAATCGATACCTTCCTTCTGTGTGTAACCGTTGGCTACTAATCTAGCTTTAATGGTTTCCACATTTCCATCCATTCCTCTTTTCCTTTTGTATACCCACTTGCACCCGATAGGTTTTATCCCTTTAGACAAGCCTACAAGAGACCAGACTTTGTTTTTTAACATAGATTCAATTTCGGATTGCATTGCATTTTATCGATAGTGATAATCAACATCTTTCATTGCTTCCTTATACGTATAGGGATCATCATCGTCCTGGAGATTCTTTATAGATTCTCCTAAATCGATGTATCTTTCGGGGTTGTCTACTAACCCTCTCACTACGACGAGGTATGGTTGATTGTTGATCTTGTGTTGGTAGGAAACTTTCAATTAGGCTAGGTTATGAAATCTCTTGTGGAATTGTATCTCCTGAATGCTCATTTAGAACAATTCTACTTTTAGGCACAAAATTATTCATATAGTCTTCTTCCAGAATTTTAGCATTTGTCGAAACAAATACTTTAAGATCTAAAGGACTATAGAAATAATATCATTTGGTTCCTTTTGGATACCCTACAATTATGCATGTATCTGAACGGAACTCTATATTTTGTCTTTAATTTTAACACATGCGCAGGACATCCAGATATCGTTAACAGTCCACAACTCATGCGGTGTTTTAGAAACAGACTTAGATGGTACATCATTTAGAATGTACATAGCGGTTTGTAAAGCATATCTCTAAAAAAGAATTAGGAAGCGTTTGAATAACTCAACATAGACTTAACCATGTCCAAAAGAGTTCTATTTCTCCTTTCCTCCACCCCATTTTGTTGAGGTGTACCTGGTGCAGAAAACTATGAAATTATCCCATTATCAATAAGATATTGCTGAAACTCACCAGATAGATATTTTCCTCCACGATCAGACCTGAAGATTTTTATGTGTTTCTCAAGCTGATTTTCTACTTCAGCTTTAAATATTCTGAACAAGTCAAAAGAGTCCGACTTATGTCTCATAAGATACACATAGCCAAATCTTCAGTAATCATTCGTGCAAGTGATGAAGTACTCATATCCACCTTTAGCTTGAATGCTCATAGGAACACACACATTAGTGTGTATCAATCCTTAAAATTTGATAACTCTTGTGCCTTTGGTTGTGAACGACCTTTTGGTCATCTTACCTCATATACAAGATTCACAAGTTGGTAGATCATCAACCTTTAAGTCACTTAGAGGTCCGTCACTAACCAATCTTTTAATCCTATCAAGGTTAATATGACCTAGACGCAAATGCCATAGTAGGTTTCATCTTTTGATAATTTTACTCTTTTATGATTAGGTTCCGTTGATTCCATGTCTAACAAGTGAGAGATATTTCTATGCAAGTAGAATAAACAATTTTCCAATGTACCTTTCCAAACAAATTTGTTATTCCTACTAATAATAAAAGCTTTATTAAAAGTAACCGAATATCCAAATTTATTTAAACAAGAAATTGAAATTAAATTCCTCTTAAATTGAGGTACATAATAAACATATATTAAATATAAATGCCTATAAGAATCTAAAATAATTCTAATATCTCCCACTACACTAGCAAACACCAACGATCTGTTGCCTAAACGCAAGTTGAATTCATTCTTATTCAGTCTATTCCTTTGACCCTTTTCACCACAAAGGAAACACTTCCATTTAATCTTGGTTACTTTCTTGGTCTCCTTCTAGGTAGGCCCAAGTTTCTTTTTCTTTTTCTTTTATTGTCTCTTGACCTTCTTACGAGCCTTAACAGTAGCAACTTACCAACCATATGAATCTCTTGACCTTTGCCTTTAACAAGGATTTTCTTAGTGCTTTGAACATCTTGCATCAGGCCTTGCAAGGTGTATTCCTTATTGTTCAAGGTGTAGTCCAACTTGAACTGATCAAAGGAATCTGATAGTGAGTTGACGATCATGTCAATTTTCGTCTCACCATCTATCTCGACACCATTGAGTTCAGCAATGTTGAGATGTGTTATGACTTTCATCATGTGATCTTTCACAGTCTATCCAGGTTTCATCCTAAGATTCGTGAAAGAAGTCACTGCCTCTCTCTTAGTCGTGCTGGACTTTATAGCAAAATCTCTTCCAGAGATATCATTATATCGGCAGCAGTCTCTATTACTTCATGTTGCTGTTGCAACCTGTCGGAGATGATGGTCATAATGTAACATTTAGCCATCTCATCTGTAGACTTCCACTACTGATACTCGTCTCTTTGCTCCTCAGTAGACTCATTAGTAGGAGTAGGTGGTTTAGGAGTACATAGAATGAACTTATGCTTTTCAACTTGCAACAATAACCCAATATTCCTTTTACATGTGATATGATTATCATCAATTAAAGTATTATCTTTTAGGATATTGATTAGCGATGGGGTCATGATTTCTTTTTAATAACAAAAATTATATAAGTAAACAATCATGACATAGAACTTCTGAATATTTATCTTGAATTAAATAAAATAATTCAATCGTAAAATTCAACGGTGATCTAACACCCATAAATGTCTCGCCTCCTTTGGGAGTTCGCTCCATTTACTAGTTGGACTAGGTCCCACCTAACTGTTAACATAGCAACCAGTGTTTTCAATTTTAGCCTTGCGATTTTATTAACAAGAACTCTTATGAGGATATTAATAAAATCACATTGAGTGTGTTACCAAGTTATCGACCTTCAATATATTCCCTCACGAATATCCCTCATTTGGGAGTAGATATCGTTTGGGCCAATTGTCTAGTCTATCCTAGTAAGGAAGTATCTTGCTAAATTCCAATCAAGAATACCCCTTGGAGGGTTATTACACAAAACATAAAGCTCAACTAACCTTGGAGACCGTAGGTGTTCCGAAACACCTTCTCCGACTCAATTGTTTAAGGCGTGCGATCGAATTCCATAGAATGATTTACCAAGTTATCTAGATGCCAATTAGATACCTAAACCATTCAATGCATGTTCATACCAAAAGAGATATATGAGTGGCACTTCTATTCTATATAACATGTTATCAAACAATGATAAACATTGCAATATTTACATAAATATAAATAGCTACAATTTTGGTCCATCCTAGGAAAGCATGTAAATTACATATGTCTTGGAATACAAAAAACTCCTTCTTGGCGAACAAATCTTCATGCGTCCATTGTTTGGGCACACCTTGGTTGCCTCAAATGGGCGTGTACATCCCACAACCCCATAAAAGGCTGCCACATAGCTTCCATAGGACTGCTGCGCGCAGCCCATGCCACAACAATCGTGGTCGTGTGCTCATTCGCACGCACGTTTGATGCTATGGCTCGTACTGTCCCAAACTTATTCCGGTTGCTTCCAATTCTTCAAACCTTCGAGTCTTCGATACTTAAATGTATTAGAGAAGAATTTTAATTAACAAAATACTGCATTTTTTTTATTACAACAACAAAATAAAAAAAAACTTAGCAATTACCAAGAAGGAAATTATGGCGATGATAGACTACCCTTCTTGTTACAATCCCAAAACAAAAATACATTGACATTCTATGACCAAAATTGAGCAATAACAATCCACATATAAAACATATATATATATATATATATATATATCCATACATTCCAATTTAAATATATATATATATATTTATATGTGTGTGTGTGTGTGTGTGAATACCTAGAGTGTCATCTCTTTCTAAAATATGCATCTTTACAATAAAAAGAAATAGATTAACGTATATATACATCAATTAATCAAGGGTGACCTGGTTCTGATACCAATTGTAGGGAAAATCGGTTAAAAATGCGACGGAAGCGTAAAATTAGGTTTTGGTATATTTTAAAAACATTTCCCCTTTAATAGAAAGAACCTTAACCCTAGATTAATTGACATATATTAAAAGTATAGTTCCTTTTTTTTGTGACGATTGAACTAGCGTCGAATTGAATCCGTAAGATCTTCCAATCCAATCACGAACATGAATCACATAGGTGTGAGGGCTCCCTTTCTTTTAATTCTATACCTGAGGATTGAAACAAATAAAACCTTCTTCTTTGTTAGTCACAATAATCCTCCAAGAGAAAACCTAAGAACATCCGGTCACTTGTGAATTATTAATCTATTTGATTGAAACTCGCGTGAACCTTGATTCGATGTTGTACACAAAACCTTTTGATGTAAAGGATAGTAGTGCATTATCGAAAACAAAATGTTCCTCTTTTTTCTTCTCCTTGGCCGAATTCAATACACAATATCTATGAGTTGGATGAAGTTTTTTTTTATAACTATAAAAAAAAACAAATAAAAAACAACTTCTCACACCAATTATTAGGTCTTGGTCGAAATTCTATATAGGAGTATATATAGGTGGCTGAAAATCCTACTAGAAAGAGGATTTCTACTTCACCAAGACTCCCATCAAAATTTGGATTCAATCCTCTTGAAAATAGGATTTCTTTTACATACTAAGACTCCTAATCCAACTCAAATAGTGTATTTATTCAATAACTAATTATTGAATATAAATTAAATTATGTCTAAATCAAAAACTTCCTAATTTGACCAATTGTCAATTTGTGTCCTTATAGAAATCAAATACTTCCTAATTTGACTAGATAAATAAATTTCTTTTATTTATCTACTTATCAAATTTAGTATTTGATACTTATCATATTACTAACAATACTGTGACTCTAGGAGACCTTCTCCTATAAGGAAAAATATTTTATTTTTTAATTAAGCAATTAATTAATTTTTATTTAATTAATTAATAAAATAAAATAACAATATAATAAGCTATTATATATAGCCTTACCCGCCCAAACCAGTATATATAGGCCAAATATTGTTTTCCTATTTTATTAAATCCATTGGACTTAAATAAAAAGTCCATACGTGAACTAGACTCATTCTTACTAGAAGAAACAAGTCCATATGCCTTAATACAATTCTAGATGGACCCATAAATTGGTCCGACATAAAATATCAAGTGATCCATACAAGTTCGTGTGGATTGAGGATCTTGGCGGGCTATCTAAATTTAAGCAACAATAGACATAACGTAATCACAATCAACAAATGATTCACTTAGGTTCGATCTATTAATTTTAGTTCATTCCACTAAAGAACTAAAATTGAACTCTTAAATAAAAATAGAATAAGTTAATATTGCTCATTCATACCCTAGACAATCTTAATGGAGAAAGTGTATCCTCGTGAAGAGTGCCAGTAATCGCCAAGAGCTCATAGACCGCATATAGCTCTCCAAGTTACCATATTTACTCTTCTGACTACATTTTGAACTTTGATATTTTGACTTGTCCAGAAGTCATATTTCAATACATACTATTGAAAACTTAACGTTAAGATTTATTATCCAATACCTCAAAACATCCATATGATGATATTCTACTATCATTTAATAAATGGAGCCACAATGTCCATATTTATAAATGAAGTCCTCTATCGATTAACAAATGAATACCACTAAACTATCGAGGATCGACTATGCTATATATTCGTACTCATTGATAGCTCAAATGATAACACTTGCAACCATAAGTCCATCATTTATCTCAAGTTTGAGATATACTCCCCGATTGTCTTCAAGTGAAAACTTTTATCCATTGACGGTTCTGGACAAAGTATATCACTGTGATCCTATTCAATGCACCTAGTGCATTAGATTCTTTTGCCCAGAGACACCAGACTTTGATGATTTTAGACTCATCATAACACATTTGATCCCACTCAAATGCTAGCAAAAGAATCTTAAGTTGTGAATATTATTCAAGACTAACTAAAGAATTGTGTCTACCTTATACATATCCAGATGTACGAACAATTCTTATTTTCTCATAGTCTTTTGACCTTATGGTTATTTACTTTTGACAATTATAATAATTAAACTATAAATTCGATAAGATTTGTTAAACTAGAAATCACTTTTATTAATATGAAAAGATTGTCAAATACATTATTACATTCTTGCTATCGAGCATAATCCCAACAGTTTCAACTCAAAAAATGTTATCTATGTACAAAAATAATATCCACAAAAGACATGAACAATTAAATTGTTCCTCTTTAAAATTTCCAATCAATCACAAAAATAAGAACAATAACATTCATCAACATTATTCAGTTAAACTTGAAGATAAAAAGGTAGAAATTCCCTCATGAGGAGAAGATCATTTTATCTTTTTATGAACACTCTTGGCTTGCTCGTCCATCCGAGACTTGCAAGTTATTGGTGTTTCTTTTCAAGAGAAGAAGAGCCATCTTTAAGCACAATATCTACCAAAATGTCATCAACTACAAATGAAACTATATAACAATAAAATCCACCAAAATCTCAAAATATTTAAAAAGATAATCCCAATCATCCATAATAAAACCAAATAATCCCCACATTATCCATAAACTAGCAAATCTAAAAATGAAATGACTAAAGAAAGAATAAAGTACTGAAAGTAAAATAAAGTTCATTCTAGCAAGATACTACTAAAATAAAAATAGTTCAACAAATATGGCATGAATAAGGGTGATGAAACGATAAGGTCACTCCTTGTCCGAAAACTCATCATCGATGTCCTCTGCTCGTCCCTTTCACGTGGGATCCAGCTCTACTCTGGCCCTCTTTTTGGCTTCCTTCCTTGATATCTCTTCTATTGCCTAGTGTTGTTCATGGATGTCTGAAGGCTTTCCATTCCTAAAATGAGTGTCTGCCATGGCACTGCACCATAGTCTACAGTAATAGGAATTGGGGCCTCCTGCTCAAAACCTCTCTGCTTTGGCTCAAAATCCATGTCCTCTAGATCCTTCTGTTGTGGCCTGCTTGAACTTGTCCCTATTCTATCCTTTTTCTTTCATGCCTACCTCTTTCTGTTGGTGAGGTCTCTTTCAATTACCAAGTTGGACCATGAACTCATTCCAATATCCGCCAGAGGCCAATCCAATGGATCATTCCTAAAATCAACACCTACCCGTTTGTAAAGTCTATTATTAAGCAAGATTAAGGGCAACTTATGGTCCTCCTATATCTTGCTGTAAATATCTCCCACTTTACTAGGAGACAAACATTGATGACCTGATCATTCTGGATACAATACAAGATAGTGGCCACCACAAAAGGAACTATGGTTCTGTGTAACTGTGGCCTGAGTAAGTGAGAGAGGAATACATTTCATAAGCTGAGTTCAAGCTTCAGATCACTGTGCTTGATATGATATTCGGGGCCCACCCAGATCTCTATAAGAGTGATCACCAACTAATTGGTGAAGTCCACGTTCTGCTTGACAAAGATGTCATTCCAGGTAAAACCATCTCTGATTCTGCATAACACCTCCGGATCCTTTGGAAGCTCGGTTTTGATGTACCTATTGATGTCGTCAATGTTCATTTGCACCTTAACTCCTCTAACCATCACAGGGGCAGATCTCTGAAAGTCATCCAGCATCATTCCTGCGTAAAATTCTTCGATAATTCTCCTGCGATATCTAACATGGGTGCTAACGAAGGTCTGCCACCCTCTTCTGTCCACAATTTTGTAAGCCCTAGAGTCATGCAGCGGAAGGGATTTCGAAACTTTTTAAAAAATATTTTAAGCTACTTAATAGCCATATACGATGTATAAGAATAAATAACAGGTAAGATTCGTAATCATACCAACAGGCTAACTCCTTCGTTCTTTCTCTTCTTGATATTGCTTTTTAATTTGTACCACCGGATCTTGCTCGCTGTCTTCCAGGTTCCAGCAACTGTGTGATGGCCTGTCACAGGCTTCAAGAGGTTGTATGGAGGTTGTAGAAACAGCACAAAACAACTCTTGCTTTGTGTGTAGAGAATTTTGAGAATTTTGAGAATTTTGCTAACCTAGAATTTTGTTTCTATATATGGCCGCACCTCTTTATCTCTTTTTTTTTTGTTTATTTCGCATGTATTGTATATCTTTCACATAAAAAGTTTTAAAAAAATTATAACACTTGATATGAAAAAATTAGTTTTTTATATTTAAAAAACTAATATCCTTTATCATATTTTAAAATATCAAATATTTAAAAACAAAATAACATGATATCTTATATCATGATAGAGTTACTAGTGACCTAAATTAGATAGGATTCTAAATCTCATTTGATTCAATGTTGACCTAGATTAAATATGATTCTAAATCCCATTTAATTCAATGTTATCCCTGTTACTTGTACTCATGACTTGCTAAAGATTAAATAATCAATATTATTTTTTATCTTTGCTTTGGTCTTGATTCGAACCCTTGACCTCCATAAAAAAACTTAATTTTATTAATAATTCATAATTATTAATATAATTAAATAATCATATATTTTTAATTTAATTAATTATTAATCTTTAATTAAATAATCACATTATTCAATTAATTACCTTAATAAAATCCTTGTTACTTTCATAACATAATGAATTGGACTATCCAATTAATTAACCGTGACCCTTATTACTATCAACGTTCTGGGCTAGCAAGGAGACCTAATGGACCCACAGTCTTGGGCTCATATAATCCTTAGAAAAAATTAATTAAACTATTTAATTAATATTTCGTGATTATTAACCTCATAGTTACTCCACTAAAAATCTGAGGTTGCACTCTCGTAACTATAGATGTTTTTACACAAACCAAAAACTCTTTGTCCATTGATATATCTCTTACATATGGTATGATCCTCCACAAGTAGTTCGTAGTTAAAGCTAGGTCATAAAGTCCTTTATACCCCAATAATTATATATTTCCATCAAGTAGAATTGATTCTTTAATGAACAATAAATCTTGTCTTCCTTTACAGAAGAAGGAGAGCGCTCATATTGTTCAAGACCCGAATCAACCCTTAAGGGAACTACTATCTACTTCTCACAAGAAGGAGTGGATTCTACTATTGTGTACAGACCTTCTTAGCCCCAAGCCAAACCACAATTCCAAGATTCTGAGATATTGATCGGGAATGCTACACCGATCTCACCCATAGTAAATCAAAAACCATGATCTAACCTAAAGGAGTCAGTAAGACACTCAAAATTAAGATCACTCGTATACAACCATCATTTATCGATATATATATATATATATATGAATCTCCTCATGTAACAGATATTGTGAGAGATTCACATAAATCGTGGCATAGTCCTATATTATCACATCATATAAGCTGCCTCCATTCTCATATCACCATATGAGTAGTCTAGGATAAGACCATCGTACATTACGGAATGGACCGCAACTGTAGATTAACCACAAATAAAGCACCTAACTTTATTTGTTCTCTACGGACTCTTTAGACTATACGTCTCAAATTGAATTCCTCTATTTATGACACTCATATACCCAGTTTGAGAATACATCCAGCAATCTAGGTTGTTAAGCACATATTATATTAAAGTATGTGACATATAATTAGAAAGAAAAGACACCTTCTTTTATTCATAATTTATCATCATTTACATATTATAAGCTTTAGTGCAAAAAACCCCAACAAGTTTAAGGAATTGAGGTGTTTCCTAACTCGTCCAAATCAATCCATCTTTCTTCAACTATGTTCTCCTTCTAAAATACTACGGATGCATAAGGACATAGCAAAAGTCTTGGACTTCTTTTTCTTTTGGCCACTCACCTCGAGTTTCTTGCTCAATGCCTTTGTTCTGGTTGTCATCTGCAAAGAAAACATCTCATTTAGGGATAAATACAGCCAAAAGTAATCATGTAAACTCCCACTAAGCAGAAAAGATGAGAAAATGATGATCAAGTTTAAGTGCCCAATGTGCGGTTATAGTGCAGGTACTCACGCATGACCCGCATAAAACCCAAGAATTCAGTTTTGAAACACTACATAGAGTAATGCCAAGGGGTACACAGTCAAATTTTTAAGCATATTTTATGCAGAGATCATTCCAAATCAACTCAGTATTCCATATGCGTCAATTAAACTCAAAAGCATAATCAAAACTATGTATTTATTTCAATCAATCAATCAATCCCTAAAGTTAAATTCTTAGCAAAACCTTAGGATTGTTCTAAATCACTCCAAAACACAACAATATGCATCTATTATGCAAACCCAACACACACACACACACACACACACAAATATATATATATATATATATATATATATATATATATGAAAATCAAGTAAAATTTTGGCAAGAATACATGGGTATGTTGAGAAGTTAGGGCTCAAGCACGTGATAAAGAGTGTTGGAGAGAGAGAAAGAGAGACGAAATTAAAGGATTGAAACAAGTTACAATAAGATTAAGAATGAAAAACTTACCTTTCGGTCTTGAATTGGAAACGTGGAAAGCAAGTTTTACCTTTTGGAAGAGAGGGAAAATATAAATTTTGGTTTGAGTTCGTGGTTGAGCTCACTTGAAAGTGATGTGTGTATTTATATTCACGTTCCAATGCACGAGTATAGCGCAGGTAAGGTACCCGCGCACATACATTTCTTGTCTGCTTTCATCTCGGTGTGCGAGTATAGAGTTGGTATTACATATGTGAAGACCCACGATCTGCATGCTTGTTCCATCATTTTGCTCCTTTATCTTGCCCTGAACTTCTGGGACTCTTGGTATTGATTGCTCTTCCTGCACACAAACATTACATCGATAAATTATTCTTGCTTTATTCACCTACTAGAAACAACACAAAATAAACATGAAAACCATAATGTAATAATCATAGACCAACTTAAACTAGAATCCACAGTGAATTTTCTCCTCAACCAATGTATACCCAAGCATTATCATGCACATGTCAACCAAAATCAATGAGTCACACAAGTTAAAAAGAGAAAATAAATTGTTCAAACTAACAATTCCTAAAATGTTCAATGTAGTGCATTCAGAGTGGGACATGTGTCAACCGATGGTGGCTTGACCGAATAGGGAGGACCATTCTTTTTAACCACCCAAATGGGTGCCAATGACTCTCCTAACTTTCCCTTCATTTGTCCTCACTTGATCTTCTAAGTCCTTCCTACCCAAATTTTTTTAGCTTTTGTTGGGTTCTTTCTAATCATATCTTGATTTTCCTTAAAGCTTTGGATTTTAAAACAATGGGCCTTAATGTGCCCTTCTTTGAACAAAAGCAACAAGTAAAAGGGTGATAAGAAAAACTCTCTTCATGTTCATTTCCATGAGGCCATTGTGTTAGGTTTTAGATTTGTGTTGGCTTGATTCCATAACAAAACTTCATTTCTTTGTAATAGTTGCTTAAGTGGTTCGTGATGATAAGAGTTTCAACGAAGAAAAGCAACTTCTCATGATGCAAAGTTCGTCTTCAAGAGGATTGGTACTATTCTACTATTCTTAGATGTTAAGGTATCGAGATCCTTTTTCCTCTTGCGAGGCATAAGCGCACACACACACAATTCATATATTTGTGTCCCTGCATCATAGCGCATCATTTGGTATAACACTTTCACACACTTGAAGTTGAATGCTCATGCATTGGTATGAAAGTAACATGTTTTGGAAAATGCATGATTGGAGACTATCTCTATATAGTTTGCATTCTTGTGAGAAATGTGTTTGTTTGTTTATATATTTGTATAACATGGATCTTGAACTTTGTTTTAGTCTTATATTATTCATGATTGAGTTCCGGTCATTTCGGTTACTCATACTATTGATTTCGAGTTCTAAAATCAAAAGATACTACACTTTCAACTCATGTTGCATACATTGTCTTCGTCTTCGTATATCGAGTCAAATTCTTATTTTCTTGGTTGATTATCTTATATTTTCAAGTCCGTGAGGGAGTCTCGGTTTGTAATCTTCAAACGGGTTTGAATTCAGAGTTCGGAGACCAAAGAACGGTCGAAGAACGTGAGAGGAGCGCAAGGGAAGAGGTGCGATGGCACAAGCCATCACTTGGCACCTTCCCGAGATGGCGCGTGGCCATCCTGCCCCCAAAGTTGCTCTACCCCGAGATGCCTATGTGCCATCTCTGGGAGGCCCTAAATAATGGGTCTTTTTGGTCTTTTGGTTGTTATCTCTTTAAAACCTCTCCTTTCCTCTCATTCAAGATAAGTTGAGAAAAACAAATTTGAAGAACAAGTGCAGAATTTTTCTCTCAACATTTTGATTTTTGTTTTTGTGATAACTTCTTCATTTCTACTCTGAATCACTTAATTCAAAAACCGATTTCGAGTGTCTTGAAGAGTTCTACAAATCCCAAGCATTTACAGAACCAAAGGATGACTATAATTTTCCTTGTGATCAGATCTTCAGTTCATGGTTTTCATCCTTGTTGGTAAAATCATCTTCTTCTTAGTTTTCTTTTTAGATCTTCTTATTGATTGATGCTATTTGATTAAGAAGCATGACTAGGATGATTTTGATATCATTTTGGGGTTTGTTGAATTGATTTTCAAGTTTAGCTAGATTTGTGATAAGTTGATTGATTTGTGCTAAACTTGATAAACATGAAATTGTTTCTAGAAATCTTTTGTTCTTATGCTTGATTGACTATTTCTAGATCTAATTTCATTTTCTAAGAACTAGGTTGTGTTTCAATTGGTGTCTATATCCTCATATCTATGTTCTTAGTTGATAACATGCTTAGGTTGCCTAGATACATTTGTGATTGTTCTTGGAATGCATAATCTAGCTATCTAGTTGCATGTCTATAGAATTTGTTGATCATCATTTTCTATGTTGAGTACTTGTTTGCGTTTTACATTCATGATCACTTAGATGCCTTGTGAAAAGGTAGAAAGTCTCATATCTTAGACTGATTCTTTGATTTGAGCAATTGGAAGTCTTAGCTAGAGTCAGGGGAGGACTTGGATAGCTAAGCAATTGGAAGTCTCGACAAGAGGTGTGAGACCTCTGATTGTTGAGCAAGGAAGTCTTGACTAGAGTCGGGAGGACTCGGATAGTTGAAAAAGAAGTTTTTCCTAGGGTCGGGAGGATCCGGATAGGTGAGTAAGGAATCTTCCTAGAGATAGGAGGTCTTGGATAGGAAGTCGGCTTAGTAGATCACTAAATTCAATGATAGAGTGAGAGTGATAGCTTGGAGAGCATGTGTTGATTGCTTGAGTGTGTAACTCTTATTTGAAATAGTGGATTTGCTTTTGCCGGTGGTTATGGTATCAACCCGTGGATTTTTCCTCTTTGGAGGTTTACCACGTAAATATTGTGTGTCATTATTTGCAATTTTCATTAAGCATTGTTAAAATTGCATTGTTTTAAAAGAAGACAAAAATTGGAGCATAAACCTATTCACCCCCCCCCCCTCTAGGTATATTTACACTATAAAGATAAAGGGAAATTTCACATTGATGTTACCTCCGTTGAAGAGTTTTCACTTTCCTTTCCACTTTGTCAAGTTGGACTATGAATTCACATTCCTTAACCTCGGATATTTTCAATGCTTCCTCATTCCTGTTCAATTGCTCATTTACTTCCTTCAAGACACTTGCTTTTTGTTCCACTTTCAGTAACAACTTCCTACTTTTCCTTGTATATTCTTCTTCGAATTCTTCTGAAAGCTTGGTAAGTTCCACTAGGTCCTTTGATTTTGACGTCTTTTCCTCCTCAAGGCTCTCAAGTTGCTTTTCCAACTATTTGTTGATAGTGGGGAATTCATGAACTTTCTTCCTTAAAATTCCATTCTTCGCCTTGAGAAGTTTAACTTCAAGTTATAGCTTCTTATTCTATTCTTCAAGTTCATAGTCACGAACTATCTCTTCTAGCATTTGATCATCAACTATCATTTCTTCTATCTTCAATTCTTCTTTCTCTTTAACACCATCTTGATGGTCTTCTTCCATCTCCAAGGCTAACTCAAAAGCTTTCACTAGGTCACATACCTTGTTTTTCTTCTTCTAGCTATTTGGTACTTCTACTACGAAGCACCCTCCTTCATTCACTCTTTCTTCCAGTCCTTTCATATAAAATTCAAAACCTCTTTCGCCACAGCTGAAAGATAAATACCTTGAAACCACATATACCACCATTCCTATTGTGGCCATGAATGACATTCCTAAAAGCAACTTCTAATCCCATTCACTAGATTCATCCTACTTAACCTCTAAGATAACAAAGTCTACTATGACCTTCAATCCGTGAATATCCAACTGTACATCTTCAACTACACCATATGAAGTCCTTGAAGATTTGTCTGCCATCTTGAGAATCATGGTGATAGGTTTGATGGACTGAATCTTCAACTGCTTGCATAATTTCAAAGGCCTTTTATTGATGCTAACACCCATATCAAGCACTGCTATCATACTTTCTGAATTGCCTACAGTGATTGGAATGATGAAACTACCTGGATCATCAAAATTCAAAGGGATGATATCCTTCTCTATTTGCACATTTCCTTTTGTAGCCATCACAAACTCATCTAACTCACCATACTTAGATTCTTCAAAAACCTTCTCTGAAACTGGTGTAGCTTTTTCCTTAACCAACTTTTCACTCTCACCTAGGACTACCTCTTACACCTTGACTTGTTTATTATTACTTGGAGATTTTCCCTTGTCTTACTTATATAAAGCTTCTGCAATCTGGCTCATTTGAGTCTCCAATCTTCTAATGGAGGTATCCATTCCATTTGACTTTGGTTGTTTGACTGCATGTAGTTCTTCAACAACTGCTTATTTACACTTTGTGAATTTCAGAAGGCTATGAAAGCCTCCTCGGTTGCTTTAATAAAGATCATCAATTCTTCCTCAAGTGACCTAGTCTTTGGATGGTATGGGTTTGTCTGAGAGTTGAAGTTGCTTTGTGGGTTATTGTCTGTGCTTCCTTATTGATTGTTGTAATTTGAACCACCTTGGTTTTTATACCTGTTGTTCCCCTTGATTATAGTACCCTTGGTTGATGTTTGAATTGTTGTTGTTGCTCTAGGAGAAGTTAGGGTGGTTCCTCTAATTTGGGCTATAGGAATTGGAGAAAGGGTAATTTTTATGCCTTTGGAAACCTTCTAAGGCTAGCACTTCATCATGTTCCATTTGTCCTTCTCCTTCATTCATTGTGCCCTCTTAGTTTAGCAAACTTGGGAATTAGTCTTGAACATGTTCTTCTTAAGATCCTTCACTGACTACATCTTCTTAGCCATTCTAGACATTTCTATGGCTATGCTTGTACCTCCATCAATCTTTAGCTTTCCGCATCTCCTTGTGTTCGAAGTCCTCCGTTAAGAATTTTAGGCCAATTTCTCCAGAATCCCATATGCCTCTGATGCCCTCTTATCTGTGATGGTTCCTCCACATGCATTGTCCACCAACATTTAGTTGATTTAAGAGAGACCACCGTGGAAGGATGTGACCTTCAACTCGTCGAGTATCAGCGTTTGTTTTTAGTTGTTATTAGATTTAGCTTTAGTTTGGTTTCTTTATTGCGTTAATTTGTTTATTTATCAATTTAGATTGCTTTAATGGTTTTAGCTTCTTTTATTTCATTTGTGTTTTTATTGGTACAAATTACAGGATTTTAGGTATATGCATGGTATAAGATAATTAAAAGGCACACTTTTTCCAACACAAGACAACATTCAACGCAGTGGAAAGTTGATCAAACAATTTGAGAACAATCACTTTGAATAAAAATGGCAGAAGGAATACCACCTGCAGTACCAGCTGGAGAACAAGAGACTAATTTTGAAGAAGAATTGGGGTTCACGATATGGGAGTACACTTCACTTCTATAGGGAATCAACCCATGACCATCATGTTGGATGACGTGGCAAGGCATAAGAACTGAAAGATATTCATATCAACCGACTACCATCATGTAGAGAGAATTTCAAATGAAACCTAGATAGATTTATGGTGGTTAGGATTGGTTGGATTGGTATGATCAACCACCCTTCCCACTCTTTGAGTCGAGATGCGTTGGATTGGTATGCTCACAACACATCCTTCTTCGGCAGCAGCGCCATTTTGTCAAGTGTCATTTTATATATGTAAAAAAGCTTGTCAAACAAAATTTATAAATCCCAAAGTGCACTCAAAATTGCTTTGCAAAACCAATATAATGGCAAGTCGGGTATCATCCACGGGGATCAAGTGATAGCTATGACCAAATTAAACTGTAGTTCTAAAAAGCAAAAAAAGTTAGTGCAATGGTTTTTGGTGATTAAAAACTAAACATGAAACTACCAACTAGATTAATCTAAATGCAACTAATGCTAATGAGAATATGGAATGATTAGATAAGATATGGTAAGGTGGTGTGAGATTTAACACAATAATTGCACAAATAGTGGGCAATCCCTCTCAAATTAAGAACCAATTCGGTCAATTAGTGCTCAATCTATCTTTATGTATGATGTAACGTCAATTAACTCTCACAATACAACAATGATTGGTATGCTCAATTGATTGTAGATAGAATTTCAAATGAAGCCTACATAGATTTAAGGTGGTTAGGATGGGTTGGATTGGTATGCTCTTAATCCACCGTTCCCACCGTCGGAGTTGGGATGTGATGGATTGATATGCTCACAACACATCCCTTCCATTCAAGATAGCTAGTTTTAGTTACCAAATGTATGTATCTCTACTTAGGCTAAGAGTTGGTATGCCTACTCAACCAAAGGAGATTTTTAGTCAATTCTTTAAAACAATAAATAATTCAAAATCAACAATGGATCAATAGTTTGTATGCTTACCTAATACAAAGAGATGTTAAATGCATTTGAACCAATGAATGGAACCAACATACCAAATATTAGATAAGTGTGGAAAGCCCAAAATTCATGCAAAATTATATTAACTCCCATAAAGGGGATTTAGCTACTCACAACAAATACACAAAAGAAAGTTAAAAAGATAAGAGATGAGAGGAGACCTAAGTGCAGATTTCGTGCTTCTTGGTGATGGGTATTGGTTTTGATGAAGATTGAATGGAAAGTGGAAGTATGAGAATGTATTTTGAGAAGGATTTAGTGGTGAAATGATTTGGATTTGTGGGAGAGTATGTTCTTAGATCTAGAGAGAGAAAATGTAAAATGAAAGTGAGTGTGGGCATATGTTTGATCTCACAACAAATCCTTGAATAGGATTTTTGAAATTGGTCTGATTTGCTGATGTGGCAAGATCTGACGCACGTAATCCGTGGGTATAGAACTGGTAAGATACCCATGAATGAAATGTGCAGTGCCTCTTTCTACTTCTGATCAACTCCCTGGTTCTAAAATTTACGCTAGTAATGCACTGGTATGGACTAGTACAGTACCTTCTTTCTGGGCAAGTCTGGGAATCCATCTTCCGGTAAGGTTTCTAGTGCGCTGATAGTGTGCGGGTGAAGACCCGTGCATTGGGCATTCTTCATTTTCCATCTCCTAGTGCCTAGGTATGGTACCCACGCAGTACCTGCACACTAAAGCTCCTTTTCTTCAGTGACTTTCACATGTTTCCACACGATCTTCATGCTTCCCATCTCTTACTTTTGAAATGCACGTAATTGCCTACAAACACTCAAAAAGAGGCGATAAGACACACAAAACGCACGAAAATGAGATAAATGAATGGAAATAAGGGCCAAAATATAGAACACTTTTTGTAATGATCACATATGAAAAAAGATGTCATGATGATAATTATTATTTTTTATTTAAAATTATTTGAAATTTTATTGGAAAATAAGTTGACAAAGATGAAGGTTTGCAATTTGACGTTTTAAGATGTATCATTAAGATGACTTCTTATCATTCAAAATATGTAGTGTTAGAAAATTGTGGTTATTAGTTAATTGTACCAAGAATATATATATATATATTATTGAATCTCGTATAGGAGACAATTTATTTTAATTTCGGTAAGAAACAAGATAAAATCACATTAATTTTTATGAATTTTAGTCTGAATATTTTTATAGATGATAAGTGTAGGGAAAATTGCACAATGGAAGCGTAAAATTAGGGTTTAGTATATTTTAAAAGTTTTGCTTTTTAATAGAAAGAACCTTAACCCTAAACTAATTGATTTATATCAAAAGTACCGTACCATTTTCTCGTGACGATTGAGCTAGCGCCGAATTGAATCCGGAAGATCTTCCAATCCAATCACGAACGTGAATCACCTAAGATTATGGGCTCCCTTTTTTAAAATTGTATACCTGAAGATGGAAACAAACAAAATCTTCTTCTTTGTTAGTCACAATAATCCTCCAAAAGAAAAACCAAGAACGTCCGGTCACTTGTGAATTATTAATCGATTTGACTGAAACTCGTGTGAACTTTGATTCGATGATGTACACAAAACTCTTTTGATGCAAATGATACTAGTGTACTATCGAAAACAAAAACATTCCCTCTTTTCTCTATGCTTGGCCGAATTCTTCACACAATGAGCTGGACAAAGTATTTTTTATAACAAAAAAAAACAACTAAAAAACAACTTCTCACACCAAAAATTAAGGCTTGGTCGAAATTATATATATGAGTATATATAGGTGGCCGAAAATCTCCTAAAAAGAGGATTTCTACTTCACCAAGACCCCTATCAAAATTTGGATTCAATCCTCCTAAAAAGAGAATTTCCTTTACACACCAAGACTTCTAATGTATTTAGTTTAGGAGACCTAATCCCCTCTTAAGAAGGATTTACTTGGTGGGCAAGAATCATATCCTTGGGTGGATTTATTTGGTGACCAAGAATCCTTTTCCAAAAAGAATTCTTTTCTACACCAAGACTCCTAATCCAACTCAACTAGTGTATTTATTCAATAACCAATTATTGAATATAATTAAATTGTGACTAAATTAAAATTTCCTAATTTGACCAATTGTCAATTAGAGTTTTAATAACAATCAAATACTTCCTAATTTGACTAGATAAATAAATTCATATTATTTATCTACTTATCAAATATAATATTTTATACTTATCATATTTCCAACAATAATATGACAGAAGGAGACCTACTCCTACAAGGAAAAAGTTTTTGACATTTAATTAAACAATTACTTAATTAACTAATTAATTAGTTTCCATTTAATTAAATAATAAAATAAAAAACAATATATTAAGCTAATATATTTAGCCTTGCCGCCCAAAACCACACATGGGTATATATATTATTTTTCTTATTTTATTAAATCCATTGAACCTAAATAAAAAATCCACTTGTGAACTAGACCCATTCTTACAAAAAGAAACAAGTCTACATGCCTCAATACAAGTCTAAATGTGCCCATAAATTGGCCTGGTAGAATATATCAAGTGATCCATGCAAGTTCGTGTGGATTGAGGATCTTGGCGGGCTATCTAAATTTAAGCTTCAATAGACATAACCCAATCATAACCAACAAATGATTCACTTAGATCCAATATATTAATTTTAGTTCATTCCACTAAAGAACTAAAATTGAACTCCTAAATGAAGATAGAATAAGTTAATATTGCTCATTCATACCCTAGAAAATCTTAGTGGAGAAAGTGTATCCTCGTGAAGAATATCAGTAATCGCCAAGAGCTCATAGACCGCCTGTAGCTCTCAAAGTTACCATATTTACTCATATGACCACATTTTGAACTTTGATATTTTGATTTGTCCAAAAGCCATATTTCAATAGACATTACTGAAAACTTAACTTTAAGATTTAATATCCAATACCTCAAAACATTTATATGATGATATTCTACTCTCATTTAATAAATGGAGCCACGATGTCCATATCTATAAATGAAGTCCTCTATCGATTAACAAATGATTACTACCAAACTATCGAGGATAGACTATGCTATATAATCATACTCATTGATAGCTCAAATGATAACACTTGCAACTGTAAATCCAACATTTATCTTAGGATTTAGATAGACTCTCTAATTGTCTTCAAGTGAAAACTTTTATCCGTTAACGATTATGGATAAAGTATTTCACTATGATCTTATTCACTGCACCTAGTGAACTAGATTCTTTTACCCAAAGACACCACACTTTGATGATTTTAAACTCATCATAACACATTTGATCCCACTCAAATGCAAGAAAAATAATTTACAACTTTAACAAGATAAAGGCGCCCAACCGTTATCTTAAGTTGTGAATATTATTCAAGACTACCTAAAGAATTGTGTCTACCTCATACATATCCAGATGTAAGAACAATTCTTCTTTTCTCATAGACTTTTGACCTTATGATTATTTACTTTTGACAATTATAATAATTAAACTATAAATGATATAAGATTTGTTAAACTAGAAATCACTTTTATTAATATGAAAAGATTGTCAAATACAATATTACACTCATGCTAACGAGCATAATCCCAACAATCTCCCACTTTTTCTATAGCAAGTGTTCATATCTCTCATCCCCATATTCTCTAGATGCCCATCAAAACTCTTTTATGAAGGAGCCTTTGTAAAGGGATCAACTAGATTTTCTACTGATGCGATCTTGGTTATCGTCACGTCTCCCATATTCACAATTTCCCTTAAATGGTGACACTTTCTTTCAATGTGTTTACCTTTCTTATGACTTCTTGGTTCTCTCGAATTAGACACTGTTCCAATATTGTCACAATAGATAATGATCTGCTTATTCACATCAGGAACCACTTCAAAGTCAATCAAGAATTGACGAAGCCAGATAGCCTCTTTAGCAGCCTCGCCTGCGGCAACATACTCGGTTGTATGGTAGAGCCAGCAATACAAGATTGCTTGATACTCCTCTACATGACTGCCCCTCCTCCAAGTGTAAACACATATCCTGATGTTGATCTTCTAGAGTCAGAATTCGATTCGAAATCAAAATCAGTATACCCAACGGGAATTAAATCCCCTCTGGAGTATACAAGCATAAAATCTCCCGTTCTCCTGAGATACTTGAAAATATGCTTGACTGTCATCCAGTGATCAGGACCAGGTTTCGATTGAAACCTGTTAACTATGCCGACAACAAAACAAATATCTGGTATAGTGTAGAGCATTGCATACATAAGACTCCCAACTGTCGATGCATATGGGACCCTACTCATGAATTGCTCTTCATGCTCATTCTTAAGAACTTGTTCCTTAGAAAGTTTGATTCCATGTCTGAAAGGTAACATACCTTTTCTTGGAATTTTGCATGCAAAATCTAGACAAGATTTTATCTATGTATGAAGCTTGGGATAAGGCAATCGTTATAGTCTTTCTATCCCTTATGACTTAGATACCAAGAATATAACTTGTTTCTCCTAAGTACTTCATATCAAATTGTTTTGATAACCATTCATTTACTGATGTCAATACACCTACATCTTTTCCGATGAGTATTATATCATCAACGTAAAGAACTAGGAAAACCAACTTGTCGCATTTGATCCTTTTGTATACACACGGTTCGTCAAGGTTTTGAGTAAATCCAAAAATCTTTATAGCTTGATCGAACCTTATATTCTAGGATCAGGATGCTTGCTTCAATCCATATATGGATCTTTGCAACTTGCATACCCTTTCCTCTTGACCTTTTTCAATGAACCCTTCCTGGTTGCATCATATAGATGATTTCGTCAAGACTTCCATTAAGGAAAGTTATCTTGATGTCCATTCGCCAAATATCTAGGTCTAGAGATGCCGCAATGGATAAGAGTATCTTAATGGATTTAAGCATGGCCACAGGAGAGAAGGTTTCTTCATAATCGATACCTTCATTTTGTGTATAACCTTTAGCTACCAATCTAGCATTAAAGGTTTCCACCTTTCTATCCATTCCTCTTTTCCTCTTGTATACCTATTTGCACCCGATGGGTTTTATCCCATTAGACAAGTCTACAAGAGACCAGACTTTGTTTCTGAACATAGAATTAATTTTGGATTGCATTGCCTTTTGCCAATGGTGACGATCGACATCTTCCATTGCTTCTTTGTATGTATAGAGATCATCGCCATCCAGGAGATTCTTCTAAACCGATGTATCTCTCAGTCGTCTACTAACCATCCCACTATAACGAGGTATGGTAGATTGTTGATCTTGTGTTGGTACGAAACTTATAGTTGGGCTAGTTTGTGAAATATCTTATGGAATTGTATCTCCTAAAAGCTCATTCAGGACAATTCTACTTTTAATATTCGTATAGTTCTCTTCAAGAAATTTAGCTTTTGTTGAAACAAATACCTTAAGATCTGAAGGAATATAGAAATAATATCCTTTTGTTCCTTTTGGATACCCTACAAATATACATGTTTTTGAACGGGACTCCATCTTTTCTGTCTTTCCTTTTATGACGTGTGCAGGACATCAAAGTATCCTTAAGTGTTGTAAACTAGGCTTTCGCCCGGTCCAGAACTCATGCGGTGTTTAAGGAACCGACTTAGATGGTATATCATTTAGAATGTACATAGCGGTTTGTAAAGCATATCCCCAAAAAGAATTAGGGAGCGTTGAAAAACTCAACATAGACCTAACCATGTCCAAAAGAGTTTTATTTCCCCTTTCTACCACCCCATTTTGTTGAGGTGTACCTGGTGCAAAAAACTGAGAAATTATCCCATTATCAATAAGATATTGCTGAAACTCACCAGACATATATTCTCCACCACGATCAAACCTCAAGATTTTTACACGTTTCTCAAGCTGATTTTCTACTTCAGCTTTAAATGCTTTTAACATGTCAAAATCATCTGAGTTATGTATTATGAGATACACATAGTCAAATCTTGATAATCATCTGTGAAAGTGATGAAGTACTCATATCCACCTCTAGATTGAATGCACATAGGACCACACATATCAGTGTGTATCAATCCTAAACATCCGATGGCTCTTGTGCTTTTGGTCGTGAACGACCTTTTGGTCCTTTTACCTTCCAACAAGGTTCACAAGTTGGTAGATCATCAACCTTTAAGTCATTTAAAAGTCTATCACTAACTAATCTTTTGATCCTATCAAAGTTTATACGACATGGGTGCAAATGCCATAGATAAGTTTCATCTTTTGATAATTTTACTCTTTTATGATTATGTTGCATTGATTCCGTGTCTAACAAATGAGAGATAATGTTGAGCAAATAGAATAAACCATTTTCCAATGTACCTTTGCAAACAAATTTATTATTCTTACTAATAATAAAAGCTTTATTAAAAGTAACTGAATATCCAAATTTATTTAAACTAGAAGCTGAAATTAAATTCCTCTTGAATTGAGGTACAAAATAAATGTCTATTAAATCTAAATACATATAAGAATCTAAATTAATTATAATATCTCCCAATACAATAGTAGACACTAACGTTCTGTTGCCTAAACGCAAGTTGAATTCATTCTCACTCAGTGTCTTCCTTTCCCAGAACCCCTTCTTGTTAGGCCCAATTTGTTTTTTCTTCTATTATTTCTTGACCTTCTTACGGGTCTTAACAGTAACAACTTTGCCATCCGTATGAATCTCTTAACCATTACCTTGCACAAGGATTTTCTTGGTGCTTTGATCATCTTGCATCAGGCCATACGATGTGCATTCCTTAATGTTCAAGGTGTAGTGCAACTTGAACTGATCAAAGGAATCCGATAGTGAGTTGACAATCATGTCAGTTTTCATCTCACTGTTTATCTCAGCACCATTGAGTTCGGCAATGTTGAGATGTGCTATGATTTTCATCATGTGATTATTCACAGTCTATCCAGGTTTCATCCTAAGATTCATGAGAGCAGTTAATGCCACTCTCTTAGTCGTCCTGGACTTCATAGCAAGCATCTCTTCCGGAGACATTATTATATTGGCAACAGTCTCCATTCCTTCATGTTGTTGTTGCAACACGTCGGAGATGGTGGTCATAATGTAACGTACATTTAGCCTTCTCATCTGAAGACTTTCACTACTGATACTTATCTCTTTACTCCTCATTAGATTCATTAATAGAAGTAGGTGTTTTAGGAATAGACAGAATGAACTTATGATTTTTCAACTTACAACAACAACCCAATTTTCCTTTTCCATTTGACATAATTATCATCAGTTTAAGTATTATATTTTAGGATGTTTGATTAGGGATGGGGTCATGATTTCTTTTTAATAACAAAAATATATAAGTAAACAATCATTATAAAGCACTATCGAATATTTATCTTGAATTATAAAAAATAACTCAATCGTAAAATTCAACGGTGATCCAACACCCATAAATGTCAAGCCTTCTTTGGGAGTTCGCACAATTCACTAGTTGGACTAGGTCTCACATAATTGTTAACATAACAACCAACGTTTTAAATTTTAGCCTTGTAATTTTATTGACAAGAACTCTTTGGAGGATATTAATAAAATCACATTGTGTGTGTTACCAAGTTATAGACCTTCAATATAATCCCTCACGACTATCCTTCCTTTGGGAGTAGATATCGTTTGGGTTAATTGTCTAGTCTATCCTTATAAGGAAGTATCTTACTAAATTCCATTCATGAATACCTCTTAGGAGGTTATTACACGAAACATAAAGCTTAACTAAACTTGGAGGCTATAGGTGTTCCAAAACACCTTCTCCCACTTAATTATTTAATGTGTGCGATCTAATTCCAAAGAATGATTTACCAAGTTATCTAGATGCCAATTAGATACGTAAACAATTCAATGCATATTCATTCAAAAAGAGATATATGAGTGGTACTCCTATTCTATATGAGTAGCACTCCTATTCTATATGACATGTTATCAAACAATGACAAACATTGTAATATTTACAAAAATATAAATAGCTACAATTTTTGTCAATCCTAGAAAAGCAAGTAAATTACATATGTCTTGGAATAAAAAAAACCCCTTTCTTGGCGAACAAGTCTTCACGCGACCTTTGTCGTTTGGACTCCCTCGGTTACCTCCCATGGGCGTGCGCACTCTTGGCTCCCTCCCATGGTCGTGCGCAGCCCACAACCATATAAGGGGCTACCATGCACAGCTCATGGCTTCTATAGGGCTACCGTGCGCAGCCTATGCCACAACAATCGTGGCCGCGTGCTCTTCGCACGCACGTTTGTTGCTATGGCTCATATGGTCCCAAACTTGTTCCGGTTGTTTCCAATTCTTTAAATGTTCGAGTCTTCGATATTTGAATGTATTATAGAAGAATTTTAAATAAAAAAACACAACAGTTTTTTTTATTACAACAACAAAATAAAAAAACCTTAGCAACTACCAAGAAGGAAATTATGGCGATGATAGGCAACCATTCTTGTTACAATCCAAAAAAAAAATACATTGAAATTCTAAGACCAAAATTGAGCAATACAATCCACATAATAAAACATATATATATATCCATACATTCCAATGTAAATATATATGTGCGAATACCTAGAGTGTCATCTCTTTCTAAAACATGCATAATCACAATAAAAAGAAAAGGGTTCAGGTACACATACATCAATTAATCAAGGGTACAACCCGGCTCTAATACCAATTTTATGGAAAATCGCACAACGGAAGCGTAAAATTAGGGTTTAGTATATTTTAAAAAAATTCCCTTTTTAATGGAAAAAACCATAACCCTAGATTAATTGATATATTAAAAGTATCGTACCTTTATCTCGTGACGATTGAGCTAGCACCGAATTGAATCCGGTAGATCTTCCAATCCAATCACGAACATGAATCACCTAGGAGTGTGGGCTCCCTTTCTTTAAATTGTATACCTGAGGATGGAAACAAACACAATCTTATTTTTTGTTAGTCACAATAAGCATCCAAGAGAAAAACCAGGAACGTCCGGTCATTTGTGAATTATCAATCAATTTGACTGAAACTCACGTGAACTTTGATTCGATTTTGTACACAAAACTCTTTTGATGTAAAAGATACTAGTGTACTATCGAAAACAAAAACGTTCCCTCTTTTCTCTATGCTTGGCCGAATTCTTCACATAAAGAGTTGCACAAATTTTTTTTTTTATAACAATAAAAAACAAATAAAAAACAACTTCTCACACCAAAAAATTAGGCTTGGTCGAAATTATATATAGGAGTATATATAGGTGGCCGAAAATCCTCCTAAAAAGAGAATTTCTACTTCACCAAGACTCTTATCAAAATTTGGATTCAATCCTCTTAAAAAGAGGATTTATTTTACACACCAAGACTCCTAATTTATTTAGTTTAGAAGACATAATCCTCTCCTAAGAAGGATTTACTTGGTGGGCAAGAATCCTATCCTTAGGTGGATTTAATTGGTGACCAAGAATCCATTTCCAAAACGAATTCTTTTCTACACCAAGACTCCTAATCCAACTCAAATAGTGTATTTATTCAATAACCAATTATTGAATATAATTAAATTGTGATTAAATTAAAACTTCCTAATTTGACCAATTGTCAATTAGAGTTTTAATTGCAATCAAATACTTCCTAATTTGACTAGATAAATAAATTCATATTATTTATCTACTTATCAAATATAATATTTGATACTTATCATATTACCAACAATAATATGACAATAGGAGACCTACTTCTACTAGGAAAAAGATTTTGACTTTTAGTTAAACAATTAATTAATAAATTAATTTATTAATTTTCATTTAATTAAATAATAAAATAAAAACAATATATTAAGCTAATATATTTAGCCTTGCCGCCCAAGACCACACATGGGCATATATATTATTTTTCTTATTTTATTAAATCCATTGGACCTAAATAAAAAATCCGCATATGAACTAGACCTATTATTACAAAAAGAAACAAGTCCACATGCCTCAATGCAATTCTAAATGTGCCCATAAATTGGTCCGGTAGAATATATCAAGTGATCAATGCAAGTTCGTGTGGATTGGGGATCTTGGCGGGCTATCTGAATTTAAGCTCCAATAGACATAACCCAATCACAATTAACAAATAATTCACTTAGAACCAATCTATTAATTTTAGTTCATTCCACTAAAGAACTAAAATTGAACTCTTAAATAAAGATAGAATAAGTTAATATTGCTCATTCATACCCTAGAAAATCTTAATGGAGAAAGTGTATCCCCGTGAAGAATATCAGTAATCGCCAAGAGCTTATAGACCGCCTATAGCTCTCCAAGTTACCATATTTACTCATATGGCCACATTTTGAACTTGGATATTTTGACTTGTCCAGAAGCCATATTTCAATAGACACTATTGAAAACTTAACGTTAAGATTTAATATCCAATACCTCAAAACATTTATACGATGATACTCTACTCTCATTTAATAAATGGAGTCACGATGTCCATATCTATAAATAAAGTCCTCTATCTATTAACAAATGATTACCACCAAACTATCGAGGATAGAATATGCGATATAATCGTACTCATTGATAGCTCAAATGGTAACACTTGCAACCATAAGTCCATCATTTATCTCAGGATTTAGATAAACTCTCCGATTGTTTTCAAGTGAAAACTTTTATCCATTAACTGTTCTGAATAAAGTATTTCACTGTGATCCTATTCAATGCACCTAGTGCACTAGATTCTTTTTCCCAATTGTTGATTTTAGACTCATCATAACACATTTGATCCCACTCAAATGCTAGCAAAATAATCTACAACTTTAAAAAGATAAAGGCGCCCAACCGTTATCTTAAGTTGTGAATTTTATTCAAGACTACCTAAAGAATTGTGTCTACCTCATACATATCGAAATGCATGAACAATTCTTCTTTTCTCATAGTCTTTTGACCTTATGATTATTTACTTTTGACAATTATAATAATTAAACTATAAATGCTATAAGATTTGTTAAACTAGAAATCACTTTTATTAATATGAAAAGATTGTCAAATACATTATTACACTCTTTTTATCGAGCATAATCCCAACATTAAGTTCAATATAATGTATCTATGAATAAATATATATGCTCAAACTATATCAACTCAATTTCTTGACTTCAGTATCTCAACTGTTATCCTTTTCATTCAAATCACACAAATCTAATACAATTTAAATAAATGGATTAGACTGTTGTCTTATCATTTGGGACCAGATTTGGGCAAAGTAGCATTATTTTATATGTGTGTATGTATATATATATATATATGTGTGTGTGTGTGTGTGTGTGTGTGTGTATGTGTGTGTGTGTGTGTGTGTGTGTGTGCGCACACACATGTTACCACATCATTTGAGCACTAGATTTTGGCACTAAATTTGGATAAAGTAGAATTACTCATATATATATATATATATATATATATTGTTTTTCTCTCATCTGGACGAACTGATTTTATTTATATCAGTTTCACAATTATCAATCATTAGATTCACATATTCTTAAACGTAAAAGTTTAGTTCGGTCCTGAGGAGAGAAAAATTGTATATATATATATATATATATATATATATATGTATATATATATATATATATATATATATATATTGAACAATTACAATTTTTCCGGCATTGGGGATGAGGTATGACTCGAGGATGTAGAACAAGTAGCTGACTCTTGCATGACTTTGAGGGACCATCCTAACTTCAAGGCTAAGTGACTTCTCTTGAAGTTGATCGATGATATCTTTTCACACCACAGCCTTTGGCGGTGAGGCACGTCGTTTTTCAGCCAAATTCCATCGTTTGGGGCCTGAAATTGCAGTTTTTCCATTTTAGAAAACTTTCATTTTTAATCATAAGTTGACTTTGACAAGTCATAATTGTCTACCGTTAATTCTTGCTTTTTATGGTCGTTAGGTTATTTTATTTCCGTAACTTTTGTAATTTCGCTATTTTTGGCAGTTTTTGCTATTTTTGGTAACTTTTACTATATAATCTCATTTATTGTCCAACAAGGATTCGGGTTAGGGTTTTTCATTTTAAATAGCATTGTAAGCCGAAAGGCTCATTAGCATTTTTATTCAATAAAATTTCATAAGTATTCTCTTTATTTTCTGGTGGATTCCAGTTTACATAGAAATTAGACGTTATTATATTTCTTTAGTGTTTTCCACTGCATCACTCGAACCCACAACCTATTGGATATAGATATGAGGAGCTTACTATTTAACCAACATTATGATTAAGCATGTATAAATACGGATTTTTTAGAGTTAAAAAGAAAAGCAGAATAAAAATGAAATGATGGCTTATTTTTCTTATTTATATATTTAAAATGTATTAACAAATATGCCTAAAACATATTTAACTCATATAAATTAATGAGTATAATAGGTAGAAAATTAATTAGAAATAGATCAGTCGACAGAGCGCGTCATAATCAAGAATCACTCGCCAGATCCATCTTCATTGCAAATTGTTTAATTTTTTCCATTTCGAAAATTTAAATTTAGTCATAGTTTTCCTCCAATATTTCACAAAATTGAGCATAATGATTTTATATCGGCAATAAAAAAAATCAGGAATTTGATTGGAAACGAAGTTGAAACTTGCATTTGCCCTCGATCCTTACATGCCAGTTTTATCATGTAAAATTACTTATGTTACTTAAATAAGGGGAGAACTGGAGAAGACATAATTTTCTCACTTACATGTTACAATAGTGTCACAACATTGTCATTTTTATTTAGTATTAATTCACAATAATTTTGTGAAGAAAATTGAATGAAACAACTTAAGTTTGCATTTAGAGTGAATTATTTAGAGTAACGGAAAAACTAAAAACAATGTGGATGTTAGTTAAATTTATTTCACGTAATTTTTAAAGACAATTGATTAAACTGGCTTAAGCTTATGTTTATACGAGATTATTTTTAAGCAAGGAACAAACTAAAAGGAAAATGATGTTAGTTGTGAGAAGATGAGGTAGGACCGGTAGGTGCAGTGGTAAACCCATCACACCTGCACCAAGAGGTTGTGGGTTTGAGTCCTCCTCCCTCCTTAAAATTTTTTGAATTTATATAATAGTGCAATACTTAAAAATAATAATAATAATAATAATAATAAGATTAGGTGTATCAACTTCAAATTTTAACTTAAATTTATGATTTCAATATTTGTCCATCATTTGCTATTAAATCAAGGGTAGCTAGTTATCTAATTTTGATTCTTTTACTCTTTTTAACCATTGAATGAAAGGGTAAATCGATGGATGAATTAAGAGAAAAAAAGAAGAAGGTAAATACTAAGATCCTATAAAATTTGGCATAAACGCACCTAAATAGGAATAATATATATTTCTACTTAGACATTCTCCACCTTTTAAAATGGACTTTGTTGACGATGATTTTTGGATCAGTCTCCTGTCACACAATTAGGACAAATTAATGGCTAAGCACAAACAAAAGATAATAAGAATAAGTAAGACGAATGATTTTACGTGGTAAAACCCCAATGCGAGGAAACGTCCACGGTTGCCAATTGCAGCAATAAAAATTCAATATATTAAAAAGAGATTACACACTCAATCACTCTTGTCTTTTCTTAAGAAATTGTGTTCAACCCTTTTGGGTGTTTTTTGGGTCTATTTATATATGCATAAAACCCTAATTATTGATGTACAAGTAAGGAAAGTTCCTATGATTCAATGAAATTCTAACTTATTGGAGTTGTGTTGTCCCTTTTCCTTGTTTCACTTTGATCGTGTCCTGGTTGTATTGAATCCCTTGTTTAATCCACACTTTTGTGTTTATGAGGAAGCTTATTTCCTTATCAGAGTGGGCTTCTAGAAACCTTGTTCAAGTTGGACTCTTCTTTCTACGTGTTTGAGTTGTGATCTTATTGAATCTGGGTGTTAATCTACGTGTTGCGTGTCCGATCATTTGTTTTTCTAGATCATCCTTGTTTGCCCCCGATCAATAGTTCAACCTTACCCTAATCCCGACCATCTTTACAACCCGATCGGGTTTTCAAACCAGATCATCTGTGTCATTTGGTCGGAGAGGGCTGATCGGGTTCACTTGCCCCCCCCCCCCTTATGTTGACTTAACTTGATCAGGCCCTGGTGATGTGGCGTTCCGGACCCTGGTATTTTACTAACGTGTCGTGTTACTTAGAAATTTCCAATAAGAACACCCCCTTAAACATACAAGACCGAGCGTCTAGTTTGAAAAAGAACTCGTTCGGCTAAGTATGTTTAATTTATTATTATTATTCGCTGTGATACTTTTTGAACGTGCATTTATTGCTTTGTGGCTGGACGCCAATGTCAATCACGCTCATTTCAGCTGACGCAATCATTTATCCATATTTTTTTTCAAATTCTGAACGACGTGTGTTTCTCGTTCTACGTGTACCTACCCACACTCGTGTATGCATGGTGGTATGACGTCACTTCCCCCCATATCTATAACTCGAAGACCTTGCATTTTTCCGTAAGATTTCATATCGTAAAAAACCCTAACTTCTCTTTTCCTCTAGATTTTGGCTTCCCATCTTCAAACGTCTGTGTCTTTATTACTTCTGCACATATCTCAGGTACGGACCCAACTATTCATTATCGTTATTTTAAGCTTCTTATGCATGCCATCGAGGTTGGCGATAAAGAAAATATCACTAGGCTATAGTCTCTTCTTAGGGGTTATTTTTTCTTATCCCAACCTACTGCTTTGAATGTTGATTATTCTATGGCCTGTCCTGAGTTTTTTCCTTATTCCTCTGATCCTCTTGGTTCTACTTCTGTTGATGTCCATCCAGATATGTCGAAGATCACGAGGCAAACTTCTAGGGCTTCCCCTAGGGAGACTACTCCTTTGGCGAGCAACTTGAAGATAACTTCCTAGACGATAAAAATGAAGCATGTTTCGAGGGAACGACGGGCTCGTTTGCTTAGATTCTTTACGGACTATCCTTACACTTTTGAATGAAATAAACGTAGTGACAGATGAAGAACTCGTGAAGTTTATGGAACGGTTCAACCTCCCATATTCAGTAAAATTATCCTGTAGTGGCAATCGCGCGGTGTGGAATCCACCCCCTGACTTAGTCACAATTTATGGAGCAATGTTATCTTTTGGGGTAACTTTCCCTTTATAGACCTTCATCGCTCCCATCCTTGCAGAAGCAGGTGTAACCCCGGCTTAATTAATTCCAAACTCGTATAGAGTGTCAATCAGTCTATGGTACTTTTGGAAAAAGATCGTTGCTAAGTACCCCCCGACCCCTAGGAGATACTTAATTTTTACACCTTGGGTCAATCAGATACAAGCGGGACCTTTTACCTTCAATCGACATCGTCTAGCAGCTGGATCCCTTAAGGTTACAAGGATAAACCTACCCTTCCAACTCATAAGGAACACAAGGGCTTCATCTGGGGGTTTCCATCATCTAACAAGTATCGAAAGAATAGTTGGTTCTTCATCAGTGGAGATTGGGGTAAGGGTGAGGGTGAGGGTGAGGTTGAGGTTATCGATCCATCCCATCGACTAAACCGAAATAGAGTTCTTAGGCATTTCTGTAGTCCCGAGCTATGGAACAAAACCACACCTGTTATGAATCGGGAACAGGCTGATACGGTCGTCAAGGCGGCATAGACTTCTTGGGAGGTCCAGGATCACCATAATCTGTACTCAAAAAAAGAGTTGATTGAACTAGGTCTCTTTCTCGAGATATCTTCTCGGCGTAAACATAGTAAGTCTTTGTTTCTGAGATATCCTGATTGTGTATTATCACTATTGTTGCCACTCATTATTCCATGTGATATTTTCCTTTTCAATATATGAGCTAGATATTGTTGCTGGCGAGCAAGCTGAAAAGGCTAAGAACCTCGATCGAGTGAGCTGCAAGGTTGCTGCTAACAAGGTAGCGCAGGGCATAGCCCTCCCCCCTTAAAACGTAACTTGGTGGAGCATGTTTACAAGTGTAATCATGATTTTCCGTCAGTTTCCAATAACCAAGTTACGACGAGTAGTCATCACCCTCCCACTCAGTGTTGTCGAAGGGGGTCTTCCAAAGATAGGTCTGGTCGGGTTCATTCTTCTAACGAGGGATCTGATTGTGAGAGGTCGAGTCAGGAGAGATCGAGCCAAGATAAACCTTCTGAAGATAGGCAGAGTAGAGAGGGACCAAATAGGGGCTAGTCTCATAAAACTATATTTGATGACAATGCTTCCGGGAGTAAAGTGGCCAATGTGGTCGAGGGATCTTCTGCCCCCGAGGCTATCCGTAGAAAATGGAGATCATAAACAAGGTACCCCTATTTTCCTCTCATTCGGGAGTTGCCCCAATTCTCTTGGACGAAGGGGAGGATGACAATCAGGGGAATTTAACTGATCTAATTTTGAGGGAACAACGGTCAAATAAAAAGAGTGATCCGATGGTTACGATGTCTTCTGCTGCCCCATCTAAGATAATCGTGGCCACTGATGTGGTTATACCTCCACCTAGCCCCCTGCCTCCTCAAGTTTAATCGGATCGTTCTCCAGCTGGTCCGAGAAAGGCTCTCATGGAGTTTTCCGTTAAACTCTAAATAGTCTTCACAGATTCAGACTCTGATTATGGGAAACATGGCTCAAAGGAGTTATCTTTTGACGACAATGTGCTAGACACCACAGAGGAGCAGACATTCAGTCTGGTATCAAAGTTGAAGACTGATGTTATGGGTAAACTAATCGAAGATGCTCCATCGACCCAGCTTGCAGATGAGTTCCCCCTTATATCGTCTGAGTCTTTTGCTAAGGATGGTGTCAGTGGAGATCAAGTTTGTAAAGCTCCTAGAGTTACCCCTCAAGCTGGTGAGGGTGTCGAGGCTGGCCTGACCCTTCCTTTGGCGCTCTTGATCATTTCTGTTTTTGACTAGCCCATTCCATCAACAACTCCCAACGTTCCAACTTCTAGGTCTCCTCGCTCAGGTGAACTTCGAGTTGACCCATTTCCATGCTTCGTTCTATATCAGCTGGTGAGGGATACATTGGTGATGGCTATTGGAGAGGGTCTAGGGTTGCTAGCCCATCTGAGCTGGTTTGGATGGTCTTTAATAACGGAATCTTTGTAAGTGCCCTCTATATTATTTTCCATTTGCCTACCTCGTGGATTCTCTAACTCTTACTTTACTTTCAGACGATGGAGGAGCTGACTCGAGCCTTGGCTGATCATAAGAGGAAGGCCACGGAGATACCCCAATTGAAGAAGGCCCTTACTAAAAAAGAAGATGGACTCAAGTCTTCTTCTGCCAGCGTTTCCAAAGTCAAACGATATAAGAAGAAGCTAAGAACCGATGTTACGACCGAGCTTACTTTAAGAAAGACAATAGCCAATGTCCAGAATAGGGCTTCCGCATATGAAACAACTATCTTACAACTCACTTCGAGAAATGCTGAACTAGAAAGGAGGGTCACCAAAGCAGAGACGCTGAAGGCTCAGCTTAAGTTGAGGGTCATTTTGGCTTAAGCGGCAGCGAAAGAGGCCCAGAAAGAGACTCGGCTTGCCCAAGACACTCTTACATCTGCTCAAGAGGCTATGTTTATAATGCAACAGGCATCTGTGAAGGCTCGGATGCATTACGAATTAATGTCTAGAGACTTGGAGTAGCATGGAATTGATTTCCTAGGAATATAGGTCAGCCCTCGAGGTTCAAAATGTGGATCGTTATAAAAGGTCCCCAGCTTTCGACGCTGTCATCCTAAGGGAATTAGAGAGGTGGCTAACCACTGCTCGGGCTTTCTTCGGGGTTAAAGAGAGGTCTTCAGATGAAACTTGTCATAGATGGGATAGGTGATCAGGAAGCTTAAGGATGAATCCTTGAAGGCCATTAGGGCCAGAGGATTTGTTGGGGGGCTTACTGTCGATCGATCGTGAAGGACCCTCATCCTATGCATCTGGAGATTCCTTCGATATCTTCTCTGATCACTTTCCATGCCAATGAATAGAGTAATTCTTTGACTATGGGTGTCGATGTTGGTTCTTTGACAAACACTGATTATTCTTCTTTTATGGCTGATGACCCTGAGGACGTCATCACCTGGCCGGATTTTGAGAGCATGAGCCAAAATCATGGGGGTGATGCCTCTTCTGGTGGTTCTGGGTCCGAAGCCCTATCTAAAACCCCCAAATGTTTAGAAATTTCCTTTTTATTATTTTTGTAATCTCAATCTTGTAATAAAATGAAATTTATTCCATTTGTTGTTTATGAGTACTTTGTAACTAATTGTTGTCATTTATCAACTCGAATTATGTGAGTCGGGCCACTTGTAAGTTAATTATCCTGGTTATGATCACATCTTCTTCTGTAATCCCTTTAACTCTGACCAGGATGCCTTATCAACCCAAACTAATATTGAGTTTGTCATCCTAACTTTGGCCAAGCAACTCTGGGAGGCAAAGCTTGTAATGGTTCTTGCACGGGGTCGGGAGAATTGCTCGGGTTTACCCTTCAGATATTCGATCCATGACCATCATGTCGTTGCTATGTCAAGAAGTGTTATTTGCGACCAATTTACATGGTATCTAGTTTATAGACTCTTGTTTTTTATCTGTCAACTAGGTCATTGGGGCGTCTCTCAATAGTCTGTTCATCAAGATTCGTTGCAACAATGCATTTTGTATTTTACTAACTTAGTAGGTCCTTGGGTTGCATTTGTTTTTTAAGTAAAAATATTCATCCCTTGTTCAACTTATGGCGCATCCCATTAGGGTTTATGCCCTAAAGGCACCCTAACAGTGCTTTATTGCTCTCAGTTAGTTTCGGTGAATGTACGCTGCCTTTGCGACATACATTTTTGGACCACTCAATAGGCCTCTCGAGTGCTCTCACCTGACACCAAACAGTTTCTAAGTGCCCATAGATTTCTTTTGAATACGAAAAAAAAGTTTTTGAACACTGTTCTTGATCTTTAAAACTATTCCCTCGAAAGGGCTTTTATTAAATGCTGAAAAGGAACATAAAATAATCAAGCAACAAGATAAAACTAATTTCTATAAAAGAGAAAATAAGAAAGACTAAGGGACCCCTAAGGGTAAAACAATTTTAAGTATTGAGCATTTTATGGTCTGAGCAACTCGCTTCCTTCTGATCGGGCAAGGTGGTACGCCCTGTGTCATGGCAACTCGACCACCTTGTACTGACCTTTCTATTTGTCTGCCAGGGTTCCAGCTGACTAATCTTTTGTATTGGGTGACACCCTTTTTAAAACTAGGTCTCTAAGTTGGAATCTCTTGATTCGGACATACAGTTATAGTATCAAGCGACCCTTTGCTGGTAGGCTGCGGTCCTGATTCTCGGTATGTCTCTTCTTTCTTCAAACTCATTTAGATTCTATCTCATCATCTCAGCAGTCAACTCGGGGTGGAAGAGATACCCCTTGGGCGAGTTATGAACGACCTCGATCGGGATTACTGTCTCTGCCCCGAACGTCAAAGAATAAGGGGTCTCCCCTGTTGAGGTCCTTTCTATGGTCTGATATGCCCATAAAACCCCGTGTAGCTTATCTGCCCAGCTTTCTTTTTCGGCATCTAGTTTCACATTTAGGGTGAGCTTGGTTATCTTGTTCACTGCTTCAGTCTGACCGTTGGTCTGTGGGCGAGCTGGTGTTACATAATAATTCCTTTTGCTGAAGTCATGACACATGTTCCTGAAATTATCACTATCAAATTGGGTTCCATTGTCCGTAATTATCGTGTCTGGGATTCTAAACTAGTGGATAATATTCTTCATGGCGAAACTCATCGTATTGGTTTCGGTTATATATACCAGCGCACCCACCTCAACCCATTTAGTGAAGTAATCTACAGCCATGATTGTGTGCTTCGCTCCACCTTTGGTTGTTGTTGGCATTAGGCCAATCAGATCGATCCCTCACAAAGCAAATGGCCAATGTGACAACAAGCTCCTTAATTGTTCAGAAGGCTTCTTTATGTCATTGGCTACTCTTTGACAACCCCTACATTGTTCAGCGACAGTCTGAGCGTCTTGAAATAGTGTTGGCTAATAGAAGCCTTGTCTGATAGTTTTATGTGCTAAGCTTCTGCCTTCTAGGGATCTGGGTGATTTTAGAAACAGCTGGGTCTGATACGTTGACCACAAAAGAAAACCACATCAATCTGGGTTGAGACCCAAGAGGAAGAGATAAGATCAGGTAATCTGATTATTGAACCTAAACCTCACGAGATCGAGAACATACCCATATCTGGGTTGATTAAATCTAAATCCTAAATACTTGTTCATCCTATCAGGCAATAGATTTCTATCTAAATACCGATCATCAAACAAATCTTCAACTATGTTTTCATACAACTGTGATATAAAACTACCCAAATTTTTATTCGTCTACCTATTGAATCAATGAATCCAATTGACATCTGATCCTCACGAAAAGAAACAACATAATCTTTTTTTATGGATTTAAGATATATCGGATAAATACATGTATCAAAAACAGTAGATGAATAATAATAGGATGGCTAAGGTGCACCGAGCCCAACAAATATTGATCACATCAAACGGGCTTTTCCGGTCAACTCTCACTTACTTAAACATTCCAATCAATTCGGTTTTTCATAACATAAAATATGATGTCATATGTTGCTCATAATTTCATAAGAACCTTACAAAAGCTGTATAGCAAATTTTGAATTTTCAAAGTAATCCGAAATAATTCACTTTGTTAACGTCCATTTACAGACAATCTAATCAACATCGATACGTATACAGATCAACACCTAATGCATCTTGACAGATGTAACCAGATCGCCTCACGGATATATGTGAATTGAAAAATAAATAAGAAATGAGTGACAAGTGTAGAAATAACAAAGACATCAAGATTTTTACTTGGAAAACCCCTAAGATGGGGAAAAACACGGGCGTTGTGACTGTAGGAAAAGGATATTTTACTATGTAAGAATGGTTATAGTTTTACAAGTGATGTATTGCTTGTAGCGCGAGCATTTATTTGCTTGATACATGTGTTTATATAGAGGTTAAGATGTTACCCTAGCTCTTAAGGTGCAAGCAAAGATTATTATTGTGCTTGATTCTAAGAGGATCATTTTTTGGTGATATTCTTGGTGGATCGAGTCTTCGTACTTTTATGGTGTGAGGGTCATCATTCCTTGTGGGAGTATTCTTTTGAATATTTGTATGTATTACTAGATTTGTCAACTATTGGATCATGGATGATTACCTTGCCTAATATAAGACTGATTTTCATGCAAGATATGTTGAAATCATGTTTTGTTAATGATGTTTATATTTACTACCAGGTTGACGAGTTTGAGTCAATTTGCTTGTTTGGGGGTTCTCCTACGAGCAGGTCCCTTTAGTAGGAAACTTGCTCTCTACTCCTCAACTCGTTGTTGCCATATGTGGCTCGTCGAACTGACGTGGCCTGATGTTGTGGAGATTTGATTCCTTGAATTTCGGGTTATATCTTGATGTGTATAACAAAATTAAATTAACCCAAACAATACCTCAAAAATCTGGAAGGTGGGTTGTTGGCGAGCTACTTCTTTCTATGAATTAGTAGCTCTCTGAAGTGGATTTATTATGATCTTTGCAATTAACGCTACATTATTTGGCCATTTGGATTTTGTTAGTCTTGATAATTGTGCTTTTAATATTACCATTCAAAGCATTCGAACGACTCAATGATATTTTATATATAAAAAAAGGGTTATCTCACTTTGTTTTGTCATTTATCATGACACGTGCTCTACTGTGATTGGTGAGGAAGTCACTTTTCATTTTTTGGGCACTTTCTTTCCTTATTAAGTACTCTTTAACCAACCAACATGCCTTTTGGTTTCCTTTCTTTCTTCAAACTCTATTAGTACTTGTGACCTATTTACTTACTTCTTTACATCCAGACTTTTTCTAATATTTGTATTCCTGGCTGCTCGCTTCTTTCAGAAGTGGCATCCTTCAATTTTTATCTACCTGCTGCGTTTTCTATTCTCATATTTTCTTGCATTATACCATGAACATATCTGAAGAATCATCGAAACTGAGTGACCATTGAATAGTGGTCGATTCCGATTTCGATTTTCCTTAAAGGACCCTTGTGCCTTCAATTGCGAAACTACGGTGACTTCATCCGCTGTGGATGAATATCATAAGTACTACGAGATCCCAAAGCCTATCAAGCTTATACTGTTTGAGGGTTACGCCCTTTGGAACCCACCGAAGAGGTCAATTGCCTTCTACTAGTCTATGATTGCATGTGGTGTGACCCTACATCGCCAGATTTCTCTGTTATGCAAAGATCCCATCAACGTAAATTGTACCTAATGGGTATCGACAATTATTAAGTTTGTCGTTGCTATAGATAGCCAAAAACGAATCTATTCCCTCTTCTCGTAAGGTTAAACATGTTTCCATTCTTAAGGTTTTTGATAGAGTTACCTACTTTATGACTTCAGTCGGAACGGAGAAGCTGTTACCGTAAGGGGCCGATCTCGAGTTAAAGGTTAGCAACAACGATGTGGAAGCCAACCGAGATAGAAATCGTTTTTATGGGAAATGAGCCACTTTGAACAAATTTTGGAAGAATAGTTGCTTCTTTGTGGTTGAAAACTAAAGAAGGGAGATCATCCACGATCTTGTTACGGGGCATCCCGACGGGGCCATCCCTCACCATTTCAGGAAGCATTCTATGTGGATGAAAGATCCATAAGGCCTGCAGGACGACGAGGTCCATAGGGTTGCCAGGGTGGTGACTTGCCCACTAGATGATAGGTACTCGTCTATCATGTTCGTGAAGTCTACCTTTTTAGAGAAGGGGATTATTTATAGGCTCCCAAATGATTACCCTCGATATGAGTACTTCTTATAACCTTTATTTCATATTATGTCATAATTTCTTATGTGCTTGTTAACAACCTTTTTTGGTAGGGATCCAAAGAAGAATTTGCATCGTGCTGATTCCTGATAGTACCTCGATCGGTACCATCCCGCTTCTCTGGTACCGAGAAACACTGATTCCATGATCTAGAAAGGGTCGAAGCCACAGTAGGCCTTTTCCCTAGTATCAAAAAGTACCGGTACCGCAATACCAGCTACCTGGTATCCAAATACTGTGATACCTATCCTGGACTGGTCCAATAAACATATCTTATCCATCCAACATGGAGAAAAAAAAAGCTTCAATGCCCTATGAAGGGAACCGCCTCTTCAAGAGAGAACCAGTGCACCCCGGACCCAGGAACGGTACTACATTCAAAGGAATGAAGCCAATCTCGTCTCTAACAAAGCAGAAGAAAAGGTTGACATTTTCACGACTTAAAGCACCATAAATGATATAGTCAACCCTAATAATAGAGATAATCAACCTTATTAATGAAGCTCACTCAACTCTTTAATGGTCATTCACAACGCCATTAATGAGAAATCAATCAATTCTTTAATAGTCATTCACAACGCCATTAAAATAGTCAACTCCATCAATGCCAAATCAGTTTTCCTACAATTGTGAATTGATTAACTAAATTAACGGAGTGGGCAATAAGAATTAGAACCTGTAAATATGAAAAAGATTTCTCCAAAATGGGGGGCCGAATCTGATCATTTATTTGATCGATCCACGAATCGAGATAAAAAAAGGTGGTCGACCTCGACTACTATTGTAACCTCTACGAAGCACCTACGTTGTATTACTTTGCTATTTGTGTAAGCTACCCAGAGCAGTTCTTATGATATATATATATATATATATATATATATATATATATAAGAATGGTATCTCTCCTTCCTCTAGATACTCCAAAGGGGTTTTTCCGTATATGATCATTCTTGGTGTTTTTTTTTCCTAGGTCAATCCAATTCTATCAAAAGAATTGTAATTCTTCCATCTATCTTGTTTGTTATGCGTATATGTAGGTTAGCCTCTGACCCCACTGGTCCTACCTCTCTTATCCACTTATCTGCATGCCAAGCCACACATAAAGTTGGAAAAAACAATCTGAATCCGCTATAAAGAAGTTAGAAGAACCGATCAAAAGGACCTAAAGGCGAAGAATCGCTACCGGGTGGTCCCATCCTTCACGACTACATCTATATTATTTAGGAGCACCAATCCTTCCTCATTGCATGTTATTGGGGTTGAGGACACCTAAAGAAGAGACCGGGTACCAAGACCGAGGACTAAAGAACAGATGCCGGGACTAAGGACCAGGACCAGGACCAACCCCTCACACCAGCAAGGGAACTTCAATCGCCATACCTTCTCTTTATCCTCGAAGCCTCGACGAGCAGGGAGATTTTTCTCTTACCTATTGTACCTTACTTCTTACTCATATAAAACCCCGGTACCTAGAGGTATCAACCCCTCTGCGATCTCTCAGGTTGCAATTTAAAGGTATTGATCAAAATTTTCTATCCCAACAAATTTTTGGTTAACAGTGTTGACATAGACTTTTCTTATTTTTTATTGTTTTATGAGGAACCTATTTTTAAGAAGCTTGCTAGTATAACAAACAATTAAAAAGAAAGGAACAAAATGGTTTATGAAGGCTCTAGGATATCTATCAAGGGTAGGACCCCCTTTAAGAAGAAGAACATGTCGTCGAGATTGGGCTTGGCTACCCTTCCCAATGTGAGTGGCTTGTCGGATAAACTGGTCACCCTTAAGTGAGGTAAGAAGGGAAAGAAAAATAAGCGAATCAAGTTTACTTACTTGGCTTCCTTATGTTGTGTAGGTTTAGTGGCTTCCATGGTTGAATCGCTCTATAGTGAGGATGAAAAGGATGAAAAGGATGAAGGTAATGACATTGTTTTTGCGGTCTTGGTTAGATAGCAGACCAAAAAAAGAAAGAGTGGGAGTAGCCCTTTTGGGAATCTGCCTTATAGCATCTTCAAGAATTATTCGTGATGTTGGGTCCCTTTCTCTTGAGGAAGATATTCACAAGGGAATCGGCCTTACAGAAAGCAATGTCTTAGTTGGGGAGTATTCGGCCTCCATTGACCCTTTAGCCAATCCTGCCGAGGAAGGTCCTTGTGCGCTAACAAAAGTTATGCCAAACCCTCGAGCTGGGGAAGGCAGTTTGAGTAGGAAACTCATTATCTCTGTATAAGATCGGTTTGCCACATTTTTCAATAACTTCTACCGTTTAAAAAATATAGGTTCCAACCAAGAATTAAAGGGATTCCCCTACCCAAAGGCTCGAACACTATTTCAACACATTTTTCATGGTAAGAATTTTATTCCTTATCCTATTCATTGTTGTAGTATTTTGGTTCTTACTTTTACTTTTTTTTTTTAGCCGATTTCTCACAAGGAGGAGAAAACGTCTTTTACTTCGCATATTGCAGATCTCTAGGACTATATCGCTCAACTGTACATTGAGTAGGCCAACTTTGAGAGCGAACTCGCTAGGGTAACGCCCCTGCTGGAAGGTGCTGAAGAGCTAGCTGAAGAAGTAGAAAATGAAGCTTGGAGGTTACAAGGGCAGTGTTATTCTCAGAATAATGCTTTCCTATATGCGATGAGGGAGTCGGAACTTAGAGCCATGGATAGATACAATAGATCTCCCACCTTTGATACGTTCATGTGCCTTGAACATTAAAACACGATGAAGGTAGCTCATGATTTCTATTCGGCCAAACCCGCAGAGAAAACAATTAATAGCTTCAAAGGCTTCGTGGAAGAAGAATAGGAGAAGACACAGAGCTCTATCAATGATTAGCAGAAGAACTGGTGAACTCATTGTCACCTCGCTAATATGGATCCCATACCCATGCATTTGGAGATAGTTGGTGAGTTTGCTGCCCCAACGTTCAATGTTTGAAACGAAGCTACTTCACCATTCTTGGAGGATTTTGACATGACCCCTTACTGAGTATCGCTATGTTCTTTCTAAAGGTGATAGGGAGATGGCAGGTAACCAGTGAATGCAAGGCCTGTCAGCATGCTTGTCAGCTCCACTAATGGAGAGGATAATTCTGAAGAGGAGCCCAAGGTAGGATTAGCTTCTATAGTCTTTCCCTATTACTTGTAATTTTGCTCATATTTTGAATGAAAAATTAACCTTTCATTTTTGCTAATGTGTTATGCTTTTTCTATGCATCGTGTTGCTATATGAACCTTTGGCATTCTATACAATCCTTTTATGTGCATTTTTTTTTACCAATCCTTACTGGAGAGTCTAATATATCGTTTTAAGGCTTTAAAGATGGGTGAGGGTGGCCACTCGTTTCCTACGAGTTGGGCTCAAGTAACTGCTTTAGCTTGCGTATTGTCGCAAACCCAAGTGCTACCCAGTTTTTAAATGCTTGGTGTTAAGGTAGATCCTAGTCTTTTAAATTACTCATATGTCTAGCAGAAATGAATTGGACTTTACCACTGCGAGATGGCCGGATTACTGACTGAGTCAAGTCGGCATCGCTTTATCCTGGGTCTTGCCCAGTCTTTAACGCTACTCGAGAGATTAACCGAGATGAATATGACTTTAACCCAGTAAGGTGGTCAGATTACAGATAGAGTCAGGTCAACAACGCTTTATCCAAGGTTCTGCTCAGTCTTTAACGTTACTCACTCATTTTAGCCGATATGAATTGGACTTTACTGTAACGAGGTGGTAGAATTAATGACAAAGCCAGTTCGATAACATTTTATCATGGGTTTTGTCTAGTTTTTAATGTTACTCGAGTGTTAAGCCGAGATGAATCAGACTTTATCGTAATACAGTGGCCGGATTACTGACAGGGTCAAATCAGTAGTGTTTTATCCTCGATGCTGCCTAGTCTATAACTCTAATTGGGCATTTAGCCAAAATGAATCAAACCTTACCGCAACGAGGTTTTGGAGCTGATGTACGAATGGTTGAGGGGAGTTTGTTGCCTTGCATGGCTCTTTAAGCTTGGTTTTATGCGCTGGTTGAGCTGGCTAGAGATTTGAGTCATCTTTCGTCTTGTCGGCGAATTTGAAATTTAAACGTGCTTTTTGAGCTCAATTTTATTGACTGCATAAGTTGTGTTTGCTAGAGGTTTGAGTCCTCTCTTGTTGGTGAAATTGGAATTGAAATCATGTAGTCTACAGGAAGCTTTATTCAACAAATTGTTTGAAATAGTGGGGGTATGATCTCCTCGAGGGGAGTCGGGTGTAACGTGATTGAGAAGATAAAAAAAGAAGAAGTATAAATAGGTGTTGGCACTGTGCACGGTGACCCGCTTGCCTCTTGCATAATGTTTCTCCTGGCCGATCTCAGCCCTTCTTCATTGGTTGTTTCTCCCATGCTTCCAGTGAGTTTAGTATATCACGGTCTTTGATAAATACTTAAATGATAGTTTTGGTATTTTAAAGGGTGTAAGGAGTAAAATTAATAATTTTAATTTTTAAATATGGGTGTAGGAAGATATTTTGTGGGTGGCAATAGGGCCAACCTAAAAAAATTGTAAGGTTTTGGATAAAAAAAATTGTGGGGCTTTTATTTTACAAGTCAAAAATATATTAATCATCCACACTCAAGATTTAAGACTATATAAAATTTGGAGAAAACATTATTCAACAATTGAGAAAACAATTATTTTTTTCTTAAGAACAAAAAAAAGATAAGAAAATATAATTGATCGAGGAAACTGAAGGTTGAATTTTGATTCAATAGATTTTAATATGGTTGTAGATTTCTAATTATTCACATTTTTTATAAGTGGGTATTAAGAATATATTTGATAAATAAAATTTAAAAGTGACCCATGTCATGAGCTATTATCGTAGATTAAAGTAACCCATGTCAATTAAAGAGAAAAAAAGTAAATCGAGAGCGGAAGCGTACCTGAATCCATTGTTATAGGGTGGTGGACGGGTTGAGATCTTATAAATTATCACAAGCCTAGGGACACAAAAGTGTTCTCTCTTCTCTGGTGATGGGGATCTAGAAAAGCGAAAAGTGATTGTGTAATCTGGTGACCATAACCCTATATATAGTGAACATATTATTATATATTTTGCTATTTCTAATTTGGCCCCTCATCAAAATAGAAATAGCACTGTGGTATCTACACATTAATTACATGACAATTATACCCTTAAGCCTTAAACCTTTAATTTTAAATAGACCACTTTAATTTAGGCTTAACAAAAGATAGCATAACACATTTAAAATTTACAAGTGCGGCCCCACATGATGGAATTTTTCCAATAATCTCCCACTGGGCCACATATATAACTTTACAAATATGTATGACTTTATGAACACCAAAATTTTGCTATCACAACAATTAAGGTATATCCAAACAATCTCATTCATTGATGATGCCGACATAGGATCAAAGCAGTTTTCGTCACTTTTAGCGTGACTAAACCCATCAATGGTTTAATATAACCAAATGACATAGATCAATCATGGATGCATAACATGGAAATTACATGCAATGTGATCGATCTGTATATGTCTATTCCAACTGGTCCTACTTTATTCTTTAGCGAGATCAATACTTAACACAATATAACAGAGTGTAACTAACCGAATACTTAATTTCTGATCAGAATAATATCCAAATACATAAATTCATAAGTATGTCCAAAATCAAACATCAAGCAATAAAATACAAAATGATACAAACTCCCATAATAATGTGATATCCTCATACAAAATAACACCCATATGAGTAGTGGGTTCATGAAAGACCTTAGGTGCTAATCCCTTTATAAGTGATCCACTATCATGGAGTTCGTCCCAATATGCTCTATGGATATTTGTTCACTCTATACTCTCTCCTTCAGAACTAGGAACTTAATGTCAATATGATTTAACCTAGATAAGCTAATGTTTTTGTTAAAATATAGCATTGCTGACTTATTGTCACAATATAGTTTGAGTGGTCTTTCAATACCCTCCAAAATACGCAGTCCTGTGACAAAATTCCGCAGCCATATTCTATGGTTGGATGCCTCATAGCATGCTACAAACTCTGCCACCATGGTGGAAGAAGCTATGAGTGTCTATTTGGCACTCCTCCAAGAAATAGCTTCACCAGCCAATAGGTATATGTAGCCTGATGTGGATCTCCTACTGTCTTGGCATCCAACATAATCGAAGTCTGAATACCCTATGATCTCATACTAATATGATCTCCTATATGTGAGCATGTAATATTTTGTTCGCTTCAAATACCTTATAACCCACTTGGTTGCTTTCCAATGATCCATCCCAGGGTTATCTAAATATCTGCCTAATATACCAACAGTGTATGCAATATCCGAAAGCGTAACCGGTTCTTGAGGTTGTTGAGTTTGTTCCTCAGGAACAATTACCTCTTCTTGAATGGGGATTGTTCAAAATTGTCTAGTTGAGGATCTAGATTCACTTCTTGATCAATGATAGGTATAGAAACATGCACATTGTCAAAAGCGATAGTGTGAATCAAAACCAATTCCTCCTCAAAGACAATGTCTCTAAATTTATTTCTCCCCCCAAACTCAACATTCTCAGAAAATGTTACAGTTTATGTCTTCCTTCATTCTCTCTTCCTCTTGCACACAATAAGAAATGAGCATATTAAGAGTCCATTTCTTCTTATAACAGTTGTAACTAACCTTAAACTGGATGTATTATGCAGGAAGTGATTAATACCAAATACACGAGCAAGTCATCAGACAGCTCGAGCTTCAGTGCCTTAAGCTTAGAAGTAATATGAGACATTTCCATAATGTACTCCCTTATGTTCCCCTTGCCTTTGTACTTCATAGAAATCAAGCTTTGTAAATCCGTGCCTGTTTCTGCCTTATCTTTTTTTACGAATTGCTTTTCAATTTCGGCTAGGAACTCTTTGGCTTTGGTTATCCTTTCAGATACTGCACCCCTAAAAGCCTTCGGAATGGCCCGCTTGATGATCATAAGACTTGTACGATTTGAGCGAACCCATTTCTCAAAGTTCTTTTTATCATTAAGAGAACTTGCATTAAAATTTGGCCCAGAAGCTTTAAAAATTAAAAAGTGAACCTGTAACGTTTTAGTAATTATAAATCTACCCCAAAACTTTTTCATAATTTCAAAAAGGCCCATTAACTTTTTTTAATTATAAATTGGCCCCGAAACTTTATCAAAATCACATAACAGTCGAAAATAATTACAAATCAGTCCCAAAAGAATATCAAATTCTCTATAAGTGGCCTAAACCAATAACACCCATGTTGACCCTAGGTTCTCGATGTCGCCTCCTGAATCCTCCACGCCGTCACAATAAGGCAACGACGAACGGCAGCCATGCAGTAGAGCACCCGCAAACCCCGATCGTAAGCGACAACCAGCGATTGATGCCCAAACCGATTAAGCTAATCTGCGGTTGATCTGGACCAGTGGCATGATCGACGCCCGTCCATCTGGATCTTCACCGTAATCGCACGGTTTTGATCCCAAAACTCGTCGAAAAAACTCGCGTTGACCTAGAAGGAAAATTGATGGGTTTGGGTGATTCAAGCATGGGATCGGTTTGGATGTGAAAACCCATCAGACCAAAGAAGATAATCCCAATCTTCGTCATCAGATGAAAACGTGATCTGAATGGACCACACGTCAATTTTCTGACCGATCTAAAACCCAATCTTTTTAAAAAAAAATCAACGAACCAAAATAATACTAAAAAAACTATTTTTTTAAAAACAAAACTAAAACACAGAAGATCAAAACCCAAACAATATTCCAAAAGAACGCCATTGATCCAAACCCAAAAAATTCCAGAAATTTCTTAAAACTTAAAATCCAAATTAATTTTCCAGAATTGATCATGGGTGGCTCTGATACCACTTGTATGGATTTGATTAACAAAAAAAACAACAACATGCATAGGAATATAATTAATCTGAATATTAACTTAAACATGTTTATATATTATGATTAATCAAGCCCTAAATACATAATACTAACCCATGTCAATTCAAGAGAAAAGAAGTAAATCGAGAGCGGAAGCGTATCTGAATCCATCGCTGTAGGTTGGTGGACGGGTTAAGACCTTCCAAATTATCACAATCCTAGGGACACAAAAGTGTTTCTCTTCTCTGGTGATGAGGATCCAGAAAAGCGAAAAGTGGTTGTGTAATCTGGGGACCATAACCCTATATATAGTAAACACATTATTATATGTTTTGCTATTTCTAATTTGGCCCCTAATCAAATTAGAAATAACACTCTGGTATCTACACATTAATTACATAACAATTAGACCCTTAACCTTAAAAAATTAATCTTAAATAGACCACTTTAATTTAGTCTTAACCAAAAGATAGTATAACACAATTAATATTTATATGTGTGGCCCCACATGATGGAATTTTTTCAACATGATCTAGATAGGTTAGTAGACCCTTGACCCACAACAATGTCCACTTTTAGGAACACACACACACACACACACACACACACACACACACACACACACATATATATATATATATATATATATATATATATATATATATATATATATATATATGTATATGGGCATTGCATATCATGACTTAATTAAATATGAAATTAGACCACTAAATTAGGTTATGGTCCCTTTGATTGGCATTTTTTTTTCAAGGTGTTTGAACTTTTGATTTTAAGGGGTTTTCCTATTACTTTTTAGTAATATCCTTAGCGTGTTTAATAATCATGAATGCTACATGGGAAAGGGAATTAAGTTCCTGACTTTCAAATTCATGTGTTTAGTAAATTTGTGGGAAATTAAGTTCTTTGAACCTCACACATATCATGAATTAAGTTTCTGAATGAAAGTGGAATTGATTCCCTCTACCCACCATGGGAATCAAGTTCCCTTTCCCAATTAAAAGGGAAGTTCATATCTTTTTACTAAAATATCCCTTTTAAAAAATACAAAAAAAAAATATATACATAATTATAGATTTTAATGGCTATTTTTTAGTAATATCCTTTGTGTGTTTACTAATCATGAATGCTACATGGGAAACGGAATTAAGTTTTATATTTTCGAATTCATGTGTTTGCTAAATTTGTGGGGAATTAAGTTCTGTGGAACCCACACACATATCAGGAATAAAGTTCCTGAATGAAAGGGAACTTGATTCCCTCTACCCGCCCTAGGAATCAAGTTCCCTTTCCCAATTAAAAGGGAAATTCATATCTTTTTACTAAAATATTCCTTTTAATATATATATATATATATATATATATATATATATATATATATATAAACTATATACATAATTAAAATTATATATATAAGAATTGTGAATTATAAAAAAATTGATAAAAAAATAACTATACTATAACAAAAAACAAATTGTGAAAAAAAAACTTATTTTTTTATTTATTAGTTATACTCATATATTACTCATATGCATATATATATATATATAAGCTATTCTGTGCATGTAAGGGTATTTTTATAATCACCTTTGTATAAATTTGATTCCATTTCTAATTCTAAAAAAGTTAGTAAACACAATACAATTAGATTTATTTTTTCAATGCCACATCAAACAGTTGGTTGTTCCATAAGAATAATTTAATCAAACAGTTAGTATACACATCAACTGATATTGACATGTACTATAGAAATCTAAGAATAAACAATTATAAATCATGAAATAATATTATGGGTTCCTGAAAAAATTTAAAAACAAATTAAAGTTAAGAATCATTCCAAAATATAAATATAAAATTCTATATATAACATACCTTATTCAAAGAAACTTTCAATATATGAAACTCGAATTTGAGATTCCGACACTGAAAAACAAGTACAAGAAAATAAATCCTAAAAAAAAAATTAAATCAAAAGAAGCTTACCTTTTCTATTAAGGCAAAAAGAAAACAATCCATACAAAAAAACAAAAATCAAGAGAAGTTTACATTTTTCTATCAAGGCGGAATTTTATCTACAATCTTGGAATCTTAGTTTCAAACCAAAAAAGTGTGTTTAAAGAAAAGAGAAAATAAAGAGAAAATCTAGATATGGTGGTGACAAAGGGAGAACCAAGAGACGTTAAGATGGGACAAGCAGAAAAAAAAAATCACACCACAATTGTGGTCTATTTTTTTCCAAATAAAACAAAATCATTGATTCTGATTCCTTTTAAAAACCTAATTATTTATAAAATAAAATCTTTACTTTTTTATAGGGTAATTTTGTAACTAATTATTATAATTATTTTTTAAAAGTCTCAACTGAACAAAACATAATGATAAATAATAAAAAAATTCAAAAAATAATACCTAGATACATTTAAAATTTGTCATAAAAAAATGTGTCACTATAGGTCACTTTTTTTTGTAGTGATTATCATTAAAAAACTTTTCAACTTCTACTTCTTTTTTACCGTTTAAAAATTTCCTATATAATATATATTCTACAACAATACAAGTCTACAACTCTCTTTTGTTATAATTTTATTTTTGCTCTTACAACTTATAAGTTACAACTCCAAGGTCTACAATATTCTATAAATACATTATTTATATTACCCAAGAAATTGAGGTACATAAATTAATTTAAAATTTTAGATTTTTTTTATAATTGTTTGATGAATCAAGTGGTTAATTTTGATAGGGTTACTACTTACTAATTTTTGTTGTTTGCCTCACTTTATTCACATTAGATTTGATCAATTTCCATAATTTAGAGAGACTATTGGTTTTTCTATTTGATATTAAAAAATTAAATGATTAGATGGTGATAATTTTTAAATGTAATGTCTTAATTTTGAATTTATTTTAAAACATTATAATTGTTCTGAAATTGTTATTATTGATTTATTTTCTTATTTAAAAATCTAAAGAAAGATTTGTTGACGTCGATTTCTGGATGTATGGAAAGAGTCAACAAGACTGGATTTTAGCTGTGATTTCAAAGAGAGAGAGAAGGAGAAAGTTATAGGACGTAAGTTTTACGTGGTAAAACTACGATGACCGGAGAAACGTCCACGGGTAGATGAATAATCAACCGAGCCAAAATCCACTATTGAAAAAATTTACTTACAACTCTCGATCTCTCTTTCTCTCTCTGTATTTTTCTATATTTTCTATATATCTTTTGTATGACGAGATTATAGATATATTTATATGTTCATAGAACCCTAATCTTATATGTACAAGTAACAAAAGATTTTTGTATTTAATTATGATTGGTTACTTGTTTGAAGTAGTCTGTCTTCTTTCCTATTTTGGAGACTTGTATTGAGATCGAATGGGACTCTAGTGATATAGTCCAGTTAGGACTTATTCCTTATAAATGGGTAGTCTTTTTGAATATATAAAGGTGTTGCTTGATTTGGAACCCTTTCTGTTTGGTATTCTATTCTTCTTGGAATTCTTATCTGATGTGGGTATCTTCGCATATTTCAACGACTCTTGACTCGTGAGTCACGTGCTGGGCTTCTTTATTCGGGTTTCTTCATGTTTGTCCCGAGTAGAACATGATATTAGCTGGTCCCGAATGATGTCATCTGATCCCGAGTAGAACATGTCATCCACTAACCCCGAGCATCGTTAACTGACCTTGAGTAGTATATGACGTCAGTTGGCCCCGAGTAGTATATGACGTCAGTTGACCCTGAGTAGGTTTTGTTCAATACTTGTTTACTCGGGCTTCTCTTCTTTGGTGATGTCTTGTAGGATATTTTCTGAATGCTTATTCGGATGTCCACCTAACAATTTTATCCTTTTTGTCAATGACGTGTACGTCTGATAAAATTTACATACGACAATACCCCCTTAAAATATTTTTACCGAACAGGGTTTCGTTCCGGACAAAAGTATGTTAATCACCCATTAAATTTTTCATCTCGGTGACGCCAGGGTTAATGTCTTGTTATAATAGCATGTCTTAATGGTGACCATGTAAATTCAATTTGCCTCCTCACGCAAGATCTTAATGATTGTGACGTTTTGGAGTTCTGATGGCCTTAGCCAGTTCTTCTCTTAACACGTGTCCTCTACCGCTTCATTTTTCGATGCCATTTATGAGAAGCAATCTACGCGACTCCTCGTGTGTTGCCTACGTCATCAAATCTGTCATTGATTTTTTCTACCTTGAGATCCTAGGGTTTTGTGTTATTACCCCTTTAAATTCTCCACCGAGGAGTTACGTTGGTTCATTCTCAGAGACTCAAACCAGAAGTTTTTCTAGCCCAGATTTCTTTACGTAGAAAATTGATATTCTCCGTTGAAGATTTTGCATTAGATTTCTTCATTCAAAGTTAGTTTTAATGAATCTGACTTCCTGTCATCAACTTTTTACTATACCTCTTAAGGCGCTTGATCGTGGGGATTTTCAACTGGTATCTTACGCTCGAAGATTATTAGGGAAAATCCCCCCGGATGAACCTCCTTTTTTAGAAGTCGACGTTTATGGGCTTTACCCTAACGTCCATTTTAGTTCTGTATCCAGTTCAAATTCAGATTCATCTAGTTCTGAATCTGTTGTTTCTAATCACAGGGTACCAGTTCGATCAAGGATGGGAAAACATCAAAGTAAAAGCGAAGTTCATAAGCACAACTCGGGCAGCATCCGGATCAAGGAGCAGATTATTAATGAGTAGGATGTTGAAGAGGAGTTCAAAAAATCTCATCTTTCTTTTTCTGTTGATCGCCTGAGTGGGTTTGATGCCTAATCAAATGTGGTCAGGTTAATAAGATCGGGAAATATCGTGCCCGATTCGACTTGGATAATTCAGTTACTCTGATTCCTGCTGGTGATAGAGCTGCGTGGAATCCTCCCCCAGGCATGGTGGCAATCTATGGGTCCATGCTTTGTTACGGCGTTACTCTTTCTTTTCAGCCGTTCATTGCCTGGTTTCTGGCTGAAACAGGGATTGCTCCAGCTCAATTGGCCTCGAATAACTACAAGATCTTGATGTGCATGTGGCATATGTGGAGCTGAATGAACCTATCACCACCTTCCCCGAGTGAAATTAGGCACTTCTATATGCTAAGGCAGTCTGGTAAGACGATGACTTATTTCCTCATGTCTAATCGGCCAGATTGCTGGGTCCCCGAGGGGACAAAGGTGAATCAGGGAGTTGACACCTCTGATGACGCCAAGAAGAAGGGCTTCTTATAGGGATTTCCTTCATCCAACAAGTACTGGAAGAACAGTTGGTTTTTTACCGGGGGAAACCTAGGTCTTGAAGTCACTCTCTCGGCTGGGGAAACTCGAAGGGTGTTGAAAGTTCTCCATTTTTTCTGTTCCCCTGAGGTACTTGAATTCAGCAATACTGAACTGACCAGACTTGCTCGGGCAGCAGTTCGCACTCTGGAGAAGAGGAGAATGACTTATCTTTTCAATGAGAAAAATATGATAGAGCTTGGCTTTTTTAGTTAGATTCCTGACGCAATTCCCCTTTTTCTTCTAAGTGTATGACTCAAACATTGTCTGCGACCTTCAAACTCGTCAAGTGAAGTCGATTCTTTAAGTAAGCCAAAAAGAAGCTTCTCGTTAGGGCGAAGAGGGCATTGCCCCATCTGAGTCAGATAAGGACCCTGATAAGGCTGGCGAGCAGATTCCCAAAAGTGTCCCCGAGGAAGTCATCCGACCGATCGTAGGGGAGTCTAGTGGTCAGAGTGGCCATACTCAAGAGTTGCCTGTATACTGAGGGAGGTAGAGTGATGGTATTGGTAAGGGGCCTAGTGGATCGAGCTCCCCGGTTGTGGTCCCTACCGAGCAGACGGACGCCGGCGATAAGGGTAAAACCTCTGAGGGACAAGTGAATCTCGATCCTAACTTTTTTGGTTTCTTTCGAGATGATGACCAGGAAGACCCTTTGGCTAATCTCAGCTTCCACCGTACTCGGGTTGAGAAACGGAAAGCGGTCGACTCTCATACTCGCCCTCATAAGGTCCCTCGAGTAGTTTCATTTGTTGAATCAAGTGATGAAGATGTCGAGGCTGAGATTCCCCCAAGCGTTCATATAGAAGCATCAGCAGATGTGAAATCTTTTGGTCCGGACAAGTACTCCTTACCTCCTAAGGTTGAAAATGCCAAAGCTGAACCCTCGGGAGGCTTTTTCAATCCTTCCCCTTATGATATGTTACGGGCGATGTCATCCGGTTGGGCTTTCATCGGGGTTGACCACTGCAGCTATTTTCGGGATGGTTCTTTAACTGACCGTCTTTAGAATATTTTCAATGGCGTATCTTATGTAGGTTTTATTCCTAACATTCATCGTCTTGCTTGCTTTGCTTGCTAGATTTTTTATTATGTTTCCTTGTAGATGGCGGCCGAGTTTGCTGAGCTGGTTCAGACGCTACAGCATCAAGCCGATCGAATAAGGCGTCTTAAGGCTCAGCTGAAAGAAAGCAAAGATAGTCGTGCTCGGGTTAAGGCAGCTTATCAAAAGGAGGTGGGCTCTGTCCAAGAAATTGCCGACCACTCTTTGGTGAAGCAAGTGGAGGCTGAAGAAAGGGCTTCTTTAGCAGAAGAGAAGGTTATATCACTTTAAAACTTGTTGTCTTCTGCCCAGAAATTAATGCTTAAGGCCGAGCAGGAAGTGTAGCAGTCCAACTCGGCATATGAACAGAAGATCGAAGACTTGAAACGCCAAGTTTTGACAGTCGAGTCCCTATCCAAAGAGGCTAGGCTGGAACTTGAAGTCCAGGGGGTTGATCATTTTAAAAGATCCCCTGCTTACGATGCCCTTCTCCTTCGAGAATTTCAGTGATGGCTAGTTTCAACTGGCAAGTTTTTTAAGGTTAAGAATCGGGCAACTGAAAAAGCCCGAACCAACTGGGAACTGTCGATTAAGAATCACATGGATCGGTCCCTAGAATCTCTTCAGACTCAGATGAAGGAGTGGAGAGAGCTTATTATCGTAGTCGAGGCAAAGAGCTCCATCCCATGCATTTAGAGGTTACATCTGAGCACTCCCTCTCGACCTTTTATGCCAATCAGGAGTCGATCGTGGAAGGTGTGGTGCCCGATGTCGAACCGATCCCGGGAGAAGATTACAGTAAATGGATGGATGATTCGATTGATACAATTGCTTGGTCTTCCAATGAAAGTCTGCTCCGTAAATACAAAATGATGCCTGACCCGACATCGGTAAGAGTTCTAAATCCTTCTAACACCTTGATTTATTTTGTAGAAATTTCATTTTTGTAAAGATTTTTGTAACGATTCTTCGTAACAATTCTTTGTAACAATTCTTTGTAACAATTCTTTGTAAAGATTATCAATGAAATTTTGAGTTAACTGTAATTCAGAAAACCGAGTGGTCTGATATGATTCATTGCTCTGGGAATTTCATCGAGTCTCCTTTAACTTGATTCTATTGTTGCTGAGTATCTTATTAAACTGGCTATTGCAATCTTTATGACAAGTATCTTATTAAACCGGTTGATTTCTGATGTTCGGGTAACTTCACCAAGTATCTTATTAAACCGGCTATTTTTTATGTTCGGGTAACTTCACCAAGTATCTTATTAAACTTGTTTCGTTACCCGAATAATTTTAACGCCAAGTATCTTATTAAACTGGTTGATTCTGATGTTCGGGTAACTTCACCAAGTATTTTATTAAACTTGTTTTGTTACCCGAATAATTTTTAACGCCAGGTATCTTATTAAACTGGCTAATATTATTAACCGAGTCATCTTAAAACAGAAGTAGATTTATACTTCTGTTTCATACTCGGTTGCTACCCAAACATTACATCAAGGCTCACCAAGATCATATGTTCAAGTCCTTACACATTACCGAGGACGTCTCCCCAGTTTTTTTGTGCAAGAGTTTGCCGAATCGTTAAGCTTTTCGAACCGCTTAACACAGCTACGCATTTCACCAGAATTTTTTCCGATAGTGTCCCGAGCCTTTTCAGAATCTGGTGTATCGGGTTTACCTTTTTGCTAAGGTTAATTGACCTTGCTAGGCTGGCATGCTCCTACGAGCTTCTCCGCCCATTCGGGAATCAAGGGTCTCGAGTAATCTATTTGCATGTTCTTATTATCATGCTCATCTTTCATATGTTCTTATTATCATATGCTTTATTTTTCAGAAATCTCGAGTTTGACTTTTATTTATAATTGTAAAACCAACAAGAATTTAAATTCCAAAACTAAAATTGTCCTTACTAAAGAAAACAAAATAATTTAAGGATAAAAAATCTTCAGATATTGGGCATTGCATGGTCGGGGTAAAACCCCTCCATTGGGTCGTGCAATCCAATATGCTCCATAGTTATTCCTTCGATTTTGTATGGGTCTTCCCACTTATCGACCAGGAAACCTGCAGTTTTTTTTGTATTCAATGACACCTTCCTGAGTACCAGGTCTTCTAGTTGGAATTTCCTGACCCGAACATGAGAGTTGTAGTGGTGAGCTACTCTTTGCTGATATGCCATATTTCGTATTCGGGACTTCTCTCTTTTCTCTTCTAGCTCATCTAGATTTTGTAACAGCATATCAACATTTTTCTCTTCATTAAATAGCCTGACCCGGGGTGATGCATATGACGTTTCTATAGGGATAACAGCTTCTGTTCCAAACGCTAAAGTGAATGGAGTCTCTCCTGTTGACGTTCTTGTTGTCGTCCGATACGCCCATAATACTTCGGGAAGCTTTTCAACCCAAATTCCTTTCTTGGCATCCAGTTTTGCTTTGAGTGTATGCTTGATGATTTTGTTTACTCCTTCAGCATGCCCGTTTGTTTGAGGATAGGTAGGTGTAACATAGTAATTGGCAGTTTGGTACTCCTTGCACAGCTGTTTAAATTCCAGGTTATCGAACTGGGTGCCGTTATCAGTGATGATAGTGTTTGGGACTCCAAACTTGTAGAGTATATTCTTTTTCACGAAATTTGTGGTATTTTCTTCTGTGGTATGCACTAATGCTTCAGCTTCTGCCCACTTCATGAAATAGTCAACGGCTACTATGGCATACTTCACTCCACCCCCTGTCCAACTGGCATTGGGCCGATTAAATCCAAACCCCACATGGAAAATGTCCATGGGGATGTGAGGTTTCTGAGTTGTTCAAGGGGTTATCGGATATCATTAGCAATCCTTTGACAAGTATTGCAACTCTCTGAACATCGATGTGCATCTGAGAATAAAGTAGGCCAATAATAACCTTGCCTGAGTACCTTGTGTGCTAAACTTTTACCCCCAGTATGGTTTTCGCAAACTCCCCCGTGGATTTCCTGTAATATCTAACATGCATCTTCCTCTGACACACATCTTTTAAGTGTTCAGGAAAACCCCCTTCTGTATAGTTCTCATCCGACCAATATGTACCTTACTGATAGATATCTGATACGTTTTGCTTGTAGGGGATCTTCCAAGAGCACGCCTTCTTTCAGGAACCCTTTTAGCTGGGTCATCCAACCGTCTGACGGTGTTCGGATTTTTGAAATTTCAAAGTTTTTTGGCTCAGCTATGCTCTATTTAAGGAGATGTGCAACCAGAATAGTTTTTGGCCTGATTGTGGTTGTTGTTGATGCTAGTTTGGACAAAGCATCTGCCTTTTCATTCTCCTCCTTGGGGATCTGGGCAATCCTATATTCTTTGAATTTCTGGAGGAGCTGTCTTGCAATTTCACGATAGGCTATCATACCTTCATCCCTAGCTTGGTATTCATCCAGGACTTGGTTGACAACTACCTGTGAATCGCTAAATATCTTGACTTTATTGCCCCTGAGAGCTATGCAGACTCTGAGTCCAGTTAGTAGCCTCGTACTTGGCTTGATTATTTATTGCTTTGAAGTCAAACCTCATGGCACATTCGGCATCATCTTCTTCTGGAGTGCATACTACAATTCCTGCCCCGCTGCCGTGAGTGTTTGAAGAGCCATCAACATACAATTTCCATGAGAATTTTTTTCCTAACATCTTTTTTGCTTCCAGGTTTGGCTCTGTGAACTTTGGTATAAAATCTGCCACTGCTTGCCCTTTGAGAGATGTCCTAGGGACGTAGTGGATATCAATTCACTTAGCTCTATTGCCCATTTGGTTAGTCTTCCTGAAATCTCTGGCCTCTGTAAAATTTGTTTCAATGGGCAGTCGATGAGAACCTGGATTTTATGAGCCTGAAAGTATGGCCTTAGCTTCCTTGCCGCTGAAACCAATGCTAGAGCCATTTTTTGTCTGTGAATACCTGGTCTCGGTGGGTAAAAGTGCATTGCTGGTAAAATACAGTGGCTTCTGTACTCCATCTTCTGTTCTAACTAGGACTGAGCTTGTAGCTAGTTCTGTAATTGATAACTATAAATGGAGTATCTCTCACACTTGTGGTTTCGAAAGAATTGGGGTACTAAGTACTCTTTGATATTTAATAATGCATGCTCGCACTCTTCGCTCCATTTAAGTCGTTTTCCTTTTTTTAATTACATTGAAAAAGGGTGTGCATCTATCTGTGGCCTTTGAGATGAATCTACCCAAGGAAGCTAAGCATCCAATTAAGCGTTATACTTCTTTTAGTGTCCTTGGTGAAGTCATTTTCTGCAGGGCTTGGATTTTTTCAGGATTGACTTCGATTCCTCTTTGGTGAACCTGGAAGCCCAGGAACCTTCTTGAAGGAACTCCTAATAAACACTTGTTCGGATTCAGCTTCATTTGGTATCTACTCAAAACATCAAATGTCTCTCGCAGGTCTGAGGTATGCTTGTCTGCCGAGATGTTCTTGGTCAGCATGTCATCAATGTATACTTCCATGCTTTTTCCTATTTGTCGTGCGAAGATTCTGTTGACCGGCCTTTGATATGTTGCCCCTGTATTTTTTAATCCGAATGGCATCACAGTGTAACAGTACAAGCCCTGATCGGTTGTGAATGCTGTTTTTTCTTTGTCAGCCTTGTTCATCCGGATTTGGTTATATCCCGAGTAGACGTCCGTAAAACTGAGCAATTCATGGCCTAATGTAGCATCCACCAGTTGGTCTATCCTTGGGAGTGGAAAACTGTCTTTTAGGCATGTTTTATTCAAATCTGTGAAATCTACGCACATTCTCCATTGTCCATTTTTCTTTTGAATAAGGACTACATTAGCTACCCATTGAGGGTAGTTGATCTCTCTAATCGACCTTACAGCGAGTAGCTTTTCCACTTTCTGTTTGATTGCCTGACTTCTCTCGAGATTGAATGACCTTCTCTTTTGTATCACTGGTTTTGCATTAGGGTCTACTGCGAGATGATGAGATATTATTCGGGAGTCTATCTCGACCATGTCTTCATGACTCCAGGCAAACAAATCCTTATATTCTTTAAGTAGATCAGTGAGGCTTTGTTTGACTTTTCCTTCCAAATTGGCCTTGATCTTGATCTTCTTATCTGGTTCATCTTCTTTCAAGATAATTTCTTCGACCGGTTCATTTTTGGACTCATTCGACTCTTCCCTTGGATCAAATTCGAATGACAGTGACTCTTTTTTCTAACTCGGCTAGGTTATAGTGCATATTTGTTCACCATCATTTTTGTCTTTGTATACTGACAGGTTAGCTATTTGAGCCATCTCTTGGGACCTCTTGACTACACCGACCCCTGTTCGATCGGGAATTCAATCATCAATGCATAAGTGGCTGTTATGGCATTAGTTTTATTCAAGAATGGCCGACCCAACAATGCATTATATTGCTAATTGTCTAAGTCTACCACCACGAAATCGAGCAAAACTGTTCTCTAATAAGGTGTCGCTCCAATTTTTACGGGTAACTTTACCGTCCCGAGAGACCTGACCTTAATTCCTTTGAATCCCCTGAGTGGGGTATGGAAAGGCTATAAATCCTTTCGGTCCAACCTGAGTTGATCATAGACGGCTACATTGAGAATGTCTGCCAAACTTCCATTATCTATCAGGATTCTCCTGACTTCTCGGTGACCAATCCGGGCGCTTATGACCAGGGCATCATTTGGCTGAACATCGACCCTATGTGAGTCAGCTTCTGTGAATATTATTGGGTCCCATCCTTCCTTTACCCTTTTTGGGTCTGGCTCGACCGAGTTCACGTCAAAGTTATGTCTTGCCTCCACTGTTTCTCTGATTTCCTGCGTTCACTCTCGGTTACTTCTCCCAGTGGATGGTCCTCCAAAGATTGTTTATATTACTTCATTGGCCTCTGGGCTGGCTCTTTGATTTCGATCAGAGCTGTGATCGGGTCTGATCTCTTTCTTTGTTTCTGACTTCTCATCCCTTTTTAAGATTACATTTTGAAGGTGTCCCTCCCGAATGAGGGTTTCTATGTAATCTCTAAGCTGGTAACATATGGAAGTCTCATGGCTGGTTTCCTTGTGGAATCTGCAGTATTTGGTTGTATCTCGCTGAGCAAACTGAGACTGTCGGCATGGCTCTTTAACCAGATTTTTCTCTTCTAGTATGGCCAGGATTTCCTCCTGTTTTTTCTGAAGAGGGGTGTAGTTGGCGTATCTACCTCGAAATTTCTCCGTGGTCTATTCGGCATTACGCCCGTTTCCCCCGTACTTGCTTTTTTCTTTATCGTTTCCTTTTTGTTTTCCTTTTTGGTTTTGTACTTTGGACTCGGCGTCCTTTTTGGGTTTTCCTCCATGCATGTATCATCCTCCAGTGGCTAACTCCTCTTCTTCGGCTAGTGCATATCCTCCCGCCATGTCCATCATATTTGAATATCTGGTTAGACAAGGTCTTCTTAGGTCAAAAGATAGTCACCCATTCTGTAGATTATTGATGAATGCAACAATTATCGCTTCGTCGTTTGCACTACCGATTTCTGATACCGCTTGGCCAAATCTCCTCAGGTATTTCTTCAATGACTCATCTTTTCCTTGTTTTATCTTAGAAAGGTAAGCCATTGATTTTTTCCTGTGAACGTTGCTCAGAAGTTGTCTTGAGAAACTCCTATTTAGTTCACTAAAGCTTTCGATGCTCGCTGAGGGCAATCTCCCGAACCATCTTGAGCCCGTGTCTCCTAGAGTTTGTGGAAAGTTAAGGCATAGTAAGGGATCATTGTGGGTATACTGGGCCATAGCACTTTTATAGCGTCTGACGTGTTCTTGAGGGTCTGTATCCTTCTTGAACTGCTCCATGTGCAGTATCCTGAATCTTTCTGGGAATGAAGTCCGTAAGATTTCCCAAATGAATGAACTATCAGAATCTTCGTCAGATAAGTTGTTGTACCCATAACGTCTGACCAGTGCATCCATTTGACGCCTATTGTTTTCGACTTCTCGAGTTAGGCTCTGAATTATGACATCTCTATCTCCAACTAGACTTCCATGATGGTTAAACCGCTGGATGATTGGCATTCCTCTCTCTGGCTCTTCACTTTGATGTCGAGTTTCAGGGGTTGATTCTTGTAGGCGTATAGTTCCGTGATGACGCTTGCGATGGTACCGATCACTATCTTCTGATGACCACCGACCACTGTGTCGGTCATGCTTGCGGTGTCTTGCACGGGGATAAATGATCATGGTTCTGCCTCTGGTGTGGTTGTTCCTCTTCGAGTGTTTCACGTCCAGCCTGATTAATTGGATCAGAGTTCCTTCAAGCTTCTGGTGCATTTAGTTCTGGCCCCACTACAATTGAGCGAAGCCTTGTAGGTGGGAGGTTAGGAAGTTGCGCTTCTTCTGCAACTAGTAAATCAACTCATTCCTTTGATACGTCTGCAACAAACTGTTGCAGCGCCTCGCGAAAGCGTTGTGTTAGGGCTTCGCTGGACGGAGGGATTTGTTGAATTCCTGCCAGGGATGTTGGTAGGTTCTCAGTGGTTACGGCGAGATCTCGTGAACTACTACCAATATGGACATTATCTAGAGATTTTTGGATATCCCCGGGACTGCTTCTGCTTGCTGCCATTACTTTTAATAAGGTCGAGGTTCAAGCCCCACTCCTTTTACCGCCAATTGTTGACGTCGATTTCTGGAAGTATGGAAAGAGTCAACAAGATTGGATTTTACCTGTGATTTCAAAGAGAGAGAGAATGAGAAAGTAAAAGGACGCAAGTTTTACGTGGTAACACTCCGATGGCCGGAGAAACGTCCACGGGTGGCTGAATAATAAACCGAGCCAAAATTCACTATTGAAAAGATTTACTTACAACTCTCGATCTCTCTTTTTCTCTCTGTATTTTTCTATATTTTCTATATATCTTTTCTATGAAGATATTATGGGTCTATTTATATGTTTATAGAACCCTAATCTTCTATGTACAAGTAACAGAAGATTTTTTTATTTAATTATGATTGGTTATTTGTTTGAAGTAGTCTATCTTATTTCCTATTTCAGAGACTTGTATTGAGATCGAATGGGACTCTAGTGATTTAGTCCAGTTAGGACTTATTTCCTTATAAAGGCGTAGTATTTTTGAAGACATAAAGTTGTTGCTTGATTTGGAACCCTTTCTGTTTGGTATTCTATTCTTCTTGGAATTCTTCTCTGATATGGGTATCTTCGCATATTTCAACGACTCTTGACTCGTGAGTCACGTACTGGGCTTCTTTATTCTGTTTTCTTCATTTTTTTCCCGAGTAGAACATGATATTAGCTGGTCCCGAATGACATCATCTGATCCCGAGTAGAACAAGTCATCCACTAACCCTGAGCATCGTTAACTGACCCCGAGTAGTATATGACGTCAGTTGGCCCCGAGTAGTATATGACGTCAGTTGCCCCGAGTAGGTTTTGTTTAATACTTGTTTACTTGGGCTTCTCTTCTTTGGTGATATCTTGTAGGATATTTTCTGAATGTTTATTCGGATGTCTACCTGGCAATTTTATCCTCTTTTTTAATGACGTGTACGTCTAATAAAATTTACATACGACAAAATTAAATACAAACTGTAGTTGAATCATTATTTATTTTTTTTAAAGTTATTCTTTTCCAAATAAATGTATAGCCTATAGAATATTATTAAAAATAACTGTAACAGTTGCTTCAATTGAAAGATATTTTTCAAAATTAAAATTAATAAAAACTTATATCATAAATGGATTAGATTTTTTATCAATATGGAGTGCTATATTCAATCTCTCAACACAGTGTGTTTTTCTGTATTGATACGTGGATAAAAATAAATGTTTTATATTAAAAATCTAATCTTTATAAATAACCTACTTTTTTCAATTTATTTACAGTAAAAAATCAACAACTAATTTCCTAGATTAACCTTTATCTTTAACCTCAGCCAATGTCATTTAATATCATTTTTTAATATAATAATAATTGAAAGTTCCCTAATAAACGCGTGTCTAATAACCTAGAGGGGGTGAATAGGTTTTAATCAAGTCAATTACCAATTTTTCTTGATTAGTCAATATTCAAAATTCACCCAATAAAACAAACATACAACATCAAGTGTAAAGTGCGAAAGTATAAACAACACAAGATGTATACGTGGAAACCCTCCAAATGGAAAAAACAACAGGCTGTTAAGTGCGTCACACACGATCGCAGAAATCCACTATATGAGTAAATTGTTACACCCTCAAGTGATACTCGGACTCTCACTCTCGACAACCTCAGGCTATGGCCACTACCACTCACCACTCTTGGTTCATTCCCTAGTGATATCCCCTGATCCACTACTCTTGGAGTGAACACCTCCTACTTTACCCCTCGGGCCTTTTACAGTGGATACCCGACCAATTGCTTGCCAACCCACCCTTGGTTGCAAGGCTTCTCTTGCTTGTGCAACTTCACACCGAAGCCACAAGACTTTGACTCAATGAAGAGTATATGGTCTAAGTGTATATATGACACTATGCTCAAATGCAATTATGTGTAAGACAAAACACAAAATGCATAACTAGATGTAGATAATGAAATTAAACATCCTAGTTATCAAACAATGCCTACATGCCCATACAAAAGACTTAATTAGATGTGTAGATAAAATCTAACAATCTAATTGTCAATAAAAGTCTAACCAACACAAGTTGTCAACAACAAACAATCAATGACAATTTTGCAATCAATAAATGCAATTAATGAGGCATAAGCAATAATGTCTAAATGCAATACATAAAGACTTAACTAGATATGAATATGCAATATTACAATCTAGTTATCAAGCAAAGCCACTTCAACATATGTTGTCATTAAGCATGGTATGGTCATTAATGCAATAATCAAAATGCAATTAATATGACCTAATTAGCTAGAGGGCAAATATGTCATAAACGCTAGCTATCAACAAACAAACTCAATCATGTTATAACTCATCAATAAATGCATTCAACACAAGATTTTAACAAATCATATGCATAAAAATGAATTCTTGAACAATAAGAACAATAAATAAAGATGAGATGTTTGTTCTTACTTACCAAGTCAATATTGATGAAGACCTATGTGTGATTAATGCAATGGATGCATGGGTTTTGGGTTTGGAGAGTTAAGGAACCTCTCTTTGAGCTTATATCTCAAAGAAAATACTTTCTCACACTAAAAAATGGTTTGGAAGCTCTGAAAAATGAGTGAGGAAGAAGATGGCATATAAATATGAGCCCTAGAACAAAACTACATCATTTTGAAAAATGCCCAAAATTTACTCAGTGCGCTGGTGAGCTGCGCTGGTCGACAAGCGCCATACCAGCGCACACCTACTATCCAAGAGGCGCTGGTGAGGGCGCTTGTGGACTGGCGCAGCGGAAACAGCGCAACAGCCTGAGGTTTGAGCGACCCTAAACATGATCAAACGACATCCAAACATTTCGTATAATATACCGTTGGAAAGGTATGGAAGTCTAATTTCTAATCCAATTTATAAAACATGATTTGGATATTTGTAGAAAAAGTTATGTTCATTTAAGTGACCAAAGGTTAGAAACAGACAATAACAGAGATGCCTTATTTTTGTGGTCACATTGGAGATTTCAAAACCAATCCAAACGGTAATAAAATATTACGAATAATATACAGTTAGAAAGGTATGGGTGTCTAGTTTGTACAAAAAATTTCAAAACTCATTTTAAATCATTTTATAAAAATATATGGTCATAAGACCATACAAAGGTCAGTTTTAAAAAACATTTAAATCATTAAAATACACTCTTTTGAAAATATACTCCTTACTCCATGTAACCAAACCAAGAGAAGAATGAGACCTTCTCATACGGTCACTCAACACGCTAAAACAAGCACACCATCATGCAAGCACGAACACAACACAATACCACACTTAAATCTATAAATGAAGTGCAAGTGTGATTGTGAAGAGATGCACACATATAAACAATATTAACACAAAAGCAAGATCAACAAAGCATGCATGAGGTGTGTGTGAGTGTGTACCTAAACTCTTCAAGAGGCAAAGTCAAGTGAATATACCTTTTGCTCTTGAAGTCATGGAGATGCTTGGAAGCTTGCCAATAAGGTCCTAAGCCACCCATTACACAATCATCCCTAAGGTGGTGTGGTTTGTCATGAAATAAGTCAATCATAAAATCAAGGTCCTTACAATCTCCCCATTTGGCTATTTCATGACAAAACAACCACTCACAAATAAATCCTCACAAAACTTAAATAAAGCTATTGTCCAAGAGATTAATTCTATATTGCAAAGGAGATCCTACAATCTAAATCTTTAATATCTTCAATCTCTTTGTAGAATTATCATTGTACCTACACACAATAGCAAGAAGCACTTTCCAAGAACAAGAACATGTGAGGTGAAAAATATAAAAAGCAATTGCACTCAATAAAGCAATATGAAAAAATGCATGTGCAATGCTCCCCCTAAATGGGTTACTCTCTTTCATGATCTCTCCCCAAAGCATAACCAATGCTCCTCTTATATTTCTCAAGACTTCTCCCCCTTTTTGTCATGAGATAGGCAAAGAAGCTCCCTTTATCGGGTTGCTTTAGCAAAGAGAGCCATTGGCACAATTACAATGCATAATCATATAAACAAACTTTATGCAACATAAGTAGTTAAGAGAGATTCAAGGAGTTTGATTTAAAGAAAAATGTGTGACAAAGATGCTTTGCAAGCAAGACATGTTGCATTCAAATCCAAAACAAATGGTATTTGGCAAAGCAAACATCAAAAGGGTTTGCAACAGAATTCAAACTAATTTGTACCCTTTTGTCATAAGCAAACAAGATATAGTTTCCAAAAATTTGAAAATAAAGCAACTATATCAATCCTTAAAGGTAAATCAAGACATGAGCGACTATTGCACCCTTTTTTATTTTTTCGGATAATTATCTGCATGATAGTAGTCTTGTTTCACTATTAAGAAAAGAGAGAAGACTAATTTGGAAATAAAATCCTTATTAATTGCATGGATACAAGATCCTTAATGATTAGTCCTCTCATTTGCACTCACACACATTTGCATTAAAGCAATCAAATTCAATTCATGCATATCATTTTAAAGCATGTCATTAAAAGCAAGTTCACATGACATGAAGATAAATTATAGGTCATTCAAATGTACTTTCCCAATTAAATCTCCTAGTCCAAAAATGCATGTTTGAACATAAATATTACATGGATTGCAAACAAAGCAATGTGCACACTTATTAAAAGAAAACATATAAGCATGTGCAACCAAGAATCTCAAGCAATTATCAAAAGAGCATAAAATCAATTAACTTTTTGTACATAGAAAAATCATGGTTGGTCATGCTTCTTGTGATCACCTTATTTTCTCATAGTTGGTTTGTTGGAGGAGGTGATTGACTTCTCAAGAACCTGTCCTTTCTTTTTGAATTGCCTAGGCTTTGGTTTAGTTGCCAAGGCTTGTGTGGACTTTCCTTGAGTTGAAGATTTCTTAGATGAAGCTTTGAACTTGCCTTGAGCTTGAGGTTGTTTGACCTTGGCCTTCTTTAATTCTTCAGGGCACTTCATCTCGCTTTCCTTGCCAATTTTTTAAGAGTATTCTTTATTGGCAAGCTCATCTTTCATTGCCTTCATCCTTTGGTGGCAATCTTCAATCTTCTTCTCATACTTGGACGCATCAATCTTGTCCATCATCAAGGAGTCATCAATGGAGGTCACTTTCTCCATGCTCTTCAATTTGGAGACAAGAATGGAGATGTCTTCCATTTGGTCTTCCATGATCGATGAAGTTGATTTTGACTATTTTGCTTGCTATCTTCAAGGGTACGGATCTTTTCCTCCTAGAAAATCTTCCACATTCTCAAAGTCTCATTCTCCTTGGAGAGCTCTTCATTTTGTTTCAAAACTTTGAGAAGGGTCACTTGACATTCCTCAATTAAGTCAATTCCCTCATCAGGACCTTTGCCTTGGTCACTTGTTACCATACCAAAATCTTCCACATAGGAAGCACTCAAGGCTGTGAAGTTAATCACATGCTCTTTACTATTCTTGAGCAAGGTCTTTTTGTTTACCTCCTTCACTTTGGAGTTCATCCTTTTCTCTTCCTTTACATTTGAGGTCATACTCTTCCTGTGAGATTTTGTGAATCTTCTAAATCTCTCAACCATGAGAGTCATCACCTCATCGAAGTCATATTCCTTCCTCTTAATTTCGGAGGTTAAATCTCCCTCTAAAATCTCAATGCCACTCATAGTGTTTAATGAATGAGATGAATGCAAATAAATGCAACAATCAAATGCAAACAAATGCAAGACACATAAACAAGAGCTTGGATTACCTAAGTATGTCTAGGAACCCGCTCTGATACCAATTGAAAGTTCCCTAATAAACGTGTGTGTCTAAAAACCTAAAGGGGGGTGAATAGGTTTTAATCAAGTCAATTACCAATTTTTCTTGATTTGTCAATATTCAAAATTCACCCAATAAAACAAACATACAACATCAAGTGTAAAGTGCGAAAATATAAACAACACAAGATGTATACATGGAAACCCTCCAAATGGAAAAAAACCAAGGGCTGTTAAGTGCGCCACACTCGATCATAAAAATCCAATATATGAGTAAATGTTACACACTCAAGTGATACTCGGACTCTTACTCTCGACAACCTCAGGATATAGCCACTACCACTCACCACTCTTGGTTCAGTCCCTAGTGATATCCCCTGATCCACTACTCTTGGCGTGAGCACTTCCTACTCTACCCCTCAGGCCTTTTACAGTGGATACCCGAATAATTGCTTGCCAACCCACCCTTGGTTGCAAGGCTTCTCTTGCTTGTGCAACTTCACACCGAAACCACAAGACTTTGACTCAAGGAAGAGTATATGGTATAAGTGTATATATGACACTATGCTCAAATGCAATTATGTGTAAGACAAAACACAAAATGCATAACTAGATGTAGATAATGAAATTAAACATCCTAGTTATCAAACAATGCCTACATGCCCATACAAAGGACTTAATTAGATGTGTAGATAAAATCTAACAACCTAATTGCCAATAAAAGTCTAACCAACACAAGTTGTCAACAACAAACAATCAAGGGCAATTTTACAATCAATAAATTTAATTAATGAGGCATAAGCAATAATGTCTAAATGCAATACATAAAGACTTAACTAGATATGAATATGCAATATTACAATCTAGTTATCAAACAAAGCCACTTCAACATATGTTGTCATTAAGCATGGCATGGTCATTAATGCAATAATCAAAATGCAATTAATATGACCCAATTAGCTAGAGGGCAAATATGTCAATGCTAGCTATCAACAAACAAACCCAATCATGCTATAACTCATCAATAAATGCATTCAACACAAGATTTTAACAAATTATATGCATAAAAATGAATTCTTAAACAATAAGAACAATAAATGAAGATGAGATGTTTGTTCTTACTTACCAAGTCAAGATTGATGAAGACCCATGTGTGATTAATGCAATGGATGCATGGGTTTTGGGTTTAGAGAGTTAAGGAACCACTCTTGGAGCTTCTCTCTCAAAGAAAATACTTTCTCACACTAAAAAATAGTTTGGAAGCTCTGGAAAACGAGTGAAGAAAAAGATGGCATATAAATATGAGCCCTAGAACAAAACTACATTATTTTGAAAAATGCCCAAAATTTACTCAATGCACTAGTGAGCTGCCCTGGTTGACAAGTGCCACACCAGTGCACACCTAGACATGGCCACGGTTTCGGTTGGTTCCGGTTCCGGTTCCGGTTCAGTCTGTTTCGATCCGGTTCCTTTTTTTTTTTACATTTATACGTATTTAAAAAAATACGAAAACATAAGACATGTAATAATGTGAAATTGTAAATAAATTTTATTGTGTAAGGCCGTAAGCCGAAAATAAAATTATAAAAAATAATACTAAATACATAAATTGAAATAAATTTATAAAACTAAAAATGAAAAAAATTGGTCTTGCACTTAATTTGTACCAAAACTAATTTGCCTACATATCCTCTCAGGGTTTAGAGGAATCAAAGACCACGTAGTTCTTTTAAATTTTATGGTCTTTTACATATGTAATTCTATAAGTCTGTAACAAATCGTTGTCTTCCGTTCTGGTGCCAGTGATGTGATCATCATCGAAGAAATCGTATATCACTTCGGCTCCATTTCTTGTTTTCTATATTCAGCCTTTATCCAATCATCAACACACACTTGAACTTGAATTTATTCTGGACTCAAAAGCGACCGTCTTGCATCCCAAATATTTCCACCAGCGCTAAACTCTTGTTCCACAGCCACTGTAGAAACCGGTGTTGCAAGAATATGTTTGGCTATTATAGATAAGATTAGGAAGTGCTTTTGATGTTCTCTCCACCAATGTAGAATATCAAATTTATTCACATCATCGCCTCCTATAAACTCAAAATTGGTACTGTGATAAATTTCTATATCATCATACGAAACCGAACTTGATGAAGAAGAAGAAGAACCCCGTAATCTTTTGATCTTTTGGGATAAAACTGCAGACCCTGCCTCCAACACTCCAGAAGATCAAGTTTGGGAGACATTTTCATTTTGTGGAACACTAATATTCAATGATGGACCATAAATTCTACGATATTCATCATATAACTGATAAAATAATGTCTTAATTGCAGTACAATAAGTATTAATTTCTAATTGTATACCTAAACATTTATAATAAAGAGTTAAATAATCTGTCAATGCATATAGTTTACAACGTGGGTCAAAACACAATACAAGCAGGTAAATAATTGGAAACTCCCTATAATAGTCTAACCATTTTTTTTTCATAGCTTCAATGCATGCCTGTAATTGTATATCAGATGAACAGTCAGCAAATACACCAGCAATAGTATAACCCTTAATAATAAATAATTGAGTAGTAGAATAATAGATACCTGACAAATTGTTAGTAGCACTATTAAAAACTTTTAACAAATTACAATTTTTTGTACAAACATCCCAATGGTGTGCATAAAGATTGATTTGACTAACATTATATTACATAAAAGAAACTAATAAATCCCTATATTCATAACTTTCACAAAGCAATTTATAAATAGAGTTCCAACGTGTTGGAACATCACGAGAAAATCTAATGGGATGTCTACCTGCCTATTTACAAAATCTTACCCATGCTTTCATAACATTAGGATGTTTCCACAAATATAAGAGGGTCTCTTTAATGGGTTTAATAAAAGCTTGAAGAATTTCCAAACCTTTTTGAACGCATAAATTTAAAACATGGCAAGCACATCTTTGATGAAAAAATTTATTATTAAAATAAGGCTTGCATAATTCAATTAAAGCAGGAATAGCTGCCGTATTATTAGAAGCATTATCAAAACCAATTGAAAAATTTTGCTTTCAATTTTATACTCTTCAAAAATGATTTTCATATTTTTATAAATATTATCAGCAGTATGTGCATCATCAAAAACTCTAAATGCAAGAATTCATTTTTGTATTGTCCATGCTTTGTCCATATAATGACAAGTTACACCCAAGTATGAATGCATTCGTCAATGGTTAGTCCATATGTCATCACATACGGAAACACAACCTATATAGTTCGCAAAATATTTTTTCAAAATTCTTTTTTCCTTTTTATAAATATCATACATTGTACGCGTGAGAATGGTCCTAGGGACACGACATGCAGCAGGATTTAATGCTTTATGACAATATTTAATAAAACCAACTTTTTCACAAAAACTAAAAGGTAAATGTTCTATAGCTACCATCCTAGCTAATTCTTCTCTATTAGCTTGATCACTATATTTAAATAATTGAGTGTCAGAGGTAGAAAACCTGGAAATTTGAGATTGTGCATTCCCCTTGGCAAGTTCTGCTGGATGACGGGTCATAATATGCTTCCTATATGTGTCGTATCCTCCAAACTTAGTCCACTTATATTCTTTAGGGCAGTAATTGCACACCGCCCAACATGTTCGATTCGGTTTCATAACTTTCTTCATGTGGAGAACGAATAGATCAGATTTGACATGCTTCTTATCCTTCTCTACCGCCTCTTCAAAATTTGGATCAACAGCAAAATCGGGTATATTTTCTGATTGGCTTGTCATATTACCTGGGCTAGGGCCGCTAGTAGGCAGGCTAGAATTGGGTTCAAAAATTATTAAAGGGGGTGGATTGACTGGATAGTTTAGAGATTTAAGATAAGCGTGCCGTTGCAGGAACTCATGGTAAGCGGTGTCATCAAAACCGATATTATCCGGCTGGACCGGATCTGGCTCTGACATACGACTCTTACCGGTCCTGGAAACGGAATGCCTTGGTGGAATGTCTCTTACTCCACTTCCACTTGCCATCGAAAAAAATAATTTGTAAAAAAACTCTTCAAAAAAAAAATGGATGAAATTAAAATTAATTTTTTTTATTGGAAATATATTTTAAAAAATTGTTGACAAGGATTTTTAAATAATTTTAAAAAATAATAATTGCAATACACTAAACATAAACAAATAAATAATTGACTGATTGGGAGATAATTGAATAGGATTAGGAGAATTGAGATTTGAAAGAGAGTTGAGAGAGCAATTGTGTGAAAACAAATGAATTGGGGGGGAGGGGCGGCTGACCGTTGGAGCCCAACGGCTCTTTGATTTATTTATTTATTTTAAATCAAATTTTTTTAAAAAATTAACGGAACCGAACCGCCAGTTTCTTGTCGGTTTTTTCAGATTAGGAACCGGAACCGAATCGCCTCCCCCACGGTTCCAATTTCGGTTCCGGAATTGGTTCCACGGTTCTGGTTACGGTTACGGTTACGGTTACGGTTCATTTCACACAGTTACGGTTCAGTTTCACGGTTCAAACCGAACCATGGTCATGTCTATGCACACCTGCTGTCCAAGGGGTGCTGGTGAGGGCGCTTGTGGACTGGCGCATCCGTAACATCGCAACAGCCTGAGGTTCGAGCGACCCAAAATATGACCAACCGATATCCAAACCTTTTGTATAATATACCGTTAGAAAGGTCTGGAAGTCTAATTTATAATTCAATTTACAAAACATGATTTGGATGTCTGTAGAAAACGTTATAGTCATTTAAGTGACCAAAGGTCAGAAACAGATAATAACAGAGATGCCCTATTTTTGTGGTCACTTTAGAGATTTCAAAACAAATCCAAACAGTCATGAAATATTATGAATAATATACCATTAGGAAGGTAGAAATTTTCAAAACTCATTTTGAATCATTTTATAAAAATATATGGTTACAAGACCATACAAATATCAGTTTTAAAAAACATTTAAATCATTGAAATACACTCTTTTGAAACTAGACACCTTACTCCATATAACCAAACCAAGAGAAGAATGAGACCTTCTTATATGGTCACTCAACGCGCTAAAACAAGCACACCATCGTACAAGCGCGAACACAACACAATACCACACTTAAATCTATAAATGAAGTGCAAGTGTGATTGTGAAGAGATGCACACATATAAACAATATTAACACAAATGAAAGATCAACAAAGCATGCATGAGGTGTGTGTGAGTGTGCACCTAAACTCATCAAGAGGCAAAGTCAAGTGAATATACATTTTGCTCTTGAATTCATGGAGATGCTTGGAAGCTTGCCAATGAGGACCTAAGCTACCCATAACACAATCATCTCCAATTTGATGTGGTTTGTCATGAAATAATTCAATCATAAAATCAAAGTCCTTACAATAATAATAATAATAATAACATGTCTAAGACTCCACAACTTCTCTTCTTTCTACTTAACTTGTGTTTACATATCCAAATTGAATTGCTCAAATATTTCTTTGGGATATTATGATTTTTGTCCCTCTAGTTTGTATTTATTTGGGTTCAGTTTTTGGAATTACTAAGTTTAGTCCGCTAGTTCTCTGACAATATATATTTCAGTCCTAACTGTCTAATTCCGTTAGAATTTTGATAACTTCCGTTAGGTCAGCAAGGGCAATATGGGAAATGTGATGAAAATTGCTAGAAGCTTTTCATAAACAAGGGTAAAAGTGGTACTTAATAATGTAAAATTTTTAAAAATTAAAAAATATATTAAAATAACTAATATTACAAATAATTAAAAAAACAAAAACAGAAATTAACCTTTTTTAAATTAAACTTTAAAAAAAGAAATTAAAAAATTAGAATAAATTAAATTAAATTAAATGCATTTAAATTAATAAATTTAATTAAAATAAATTATAAAAGCAACTAAAAACAAAATTAATAAAAACAAATAATAAAGTAATAGAAAAACGAAATTAAAAAAATATATTTAAAATAATTAAAAATTTAAAAATAAATCAAACCCTAACTTTAATCTCTCCAACCCTCTCCCTCCACTCACTCAATGCTCTCTCTCTCGTAAACCTCTCTCTCTCTCATCCAGAGCTCACCATTACGGTGATCGACGCAACACCAATTGGCGATTTGAGTTTCTTTTCTTCTCCGTTTCTCTTATTTCTTCTTCTCTATTTCACTTTTGTCTTCTTCACCGACATCAATTTGCATTTCCCCGTTCTCCGATCTCTGATTACGACTTTTTTTGGGTTTGATTTTTCTGGGTTATATGGGGATTTCTGCCTTGGTTTCGATTTTCTTAGGTTTGGGTTCGATTTGTATTTTGATTTGGATTTGGATTTCGGTTTCAATTTTAAGATAGGATTTGGGGGTTAGGGTTTTTTAGGCTTATTGGGCGAGTTTTCTTAGGTTCGTGTGGGTGTTAGAGAGAGAGGAGAGAGGGATTTCGGTTTGAATTCTGTAATTGTTGATGTTGATGGAGGTTTCTCAGATCTCTCAAAAATAAACTCTCTATTTTTTTTCAATAGTATTTTTTTTTCATTTTTTTTCTCTATTTTGTTGACAAAATGATGAATGAGGATGTTATGAAACAAAAACAAAAAAGATAGGTTTGATTTTGGGTTTGTGATTTTTAGAAATTTTGATGAAGTCCGGCGTTGGGAGTTGAGTCTGAAAATTTAATGAAGTCTTAAAAGTTTTAATTTGTTGGAGATCCAATCTGGATTTCCACCAAATCCATTTTAATTTTTTTTTTTAATTTCGCCATTTAAAAAAAAAAAAAGATTCGGTATATCTCCACCGTCCATCTCATGAGATGGACGGTCTGGATCTCTACCAAATCCATTTTTTGAATTGAATTATTTTGATAATAATAATTAGTTAAGATGTTTTTTTAATTAAATTTTATTGGAGGGCATAAGGGTTATTTCACAGGTGCTAGCTTTTATCAAGGGCAACAGGGTCATTTTACCCTTTGACTTTATCATTTTACTGAAACCGTTGTAGAAGAACTGAACTTAGTAATTCCAAAAATTAGTGGACCAAACCTAGATAAATACAAACTAGATGGACTAAAATCATTATATCCCTATATTTTTCTTACCAAATTTTCATTACAAAACATCACTGGTTAATTTGATGGTTGTTGTATAGAATAAATAATTAGAAGAAGAATTAGAATTAAATAGTATAAAAATATATTATAAAATTTTCATTTAAACTGAAACAAATTAAATAAATGGCATATCGTTCATTAATAAAAAGAAAATAATAAACCAAAAAATTGTTGAATATTTATCCGAAAACATCGTAAAATACAAAAGGAAATTCTCTTTTTTCAATTAAGACTATTTGAGAAAATGCTTTAACTTTTGAATACCTTCAAAACATATACAAGGAAAGTAAAGAAATTTTAATATGAAATGAGAAATATTTTTTATATCACTGTCGATGTTACAAACCCAATACAATAAAATTATTTAATATTAAAATCAATTAAAAAAATTACTTAGATATAGTCATAATAATGGTGAGAAGACAATTTATGTTTGAAAGTAGTGAGAACCATACAAACAAGTATTGAAAAAGAAATTCAATTAAAAGAAGTTAAATATAAAAATTTAATCCAATACAATAAAATTATTTAATAAAAAACAATAAAAAAAATTACATGAATAAACCTGTAACAATGGTGAGAAAGCAATTTTTGTTTATAATGTTGAGGGTTGGGATTAATTCAGATCTAACAGAACTATGGAAAAAAAAAAGGTTGTAGAGTAATAACACAAACCATGATATTTTTTATCTTTTAAAAAAAAATTGATATTAAATGAAGAGGGGCAATTAAGAAAGTTAGTTGTTTGTTTGAATTGTAAACAAAATGAAAAAGTAGAGTATTTATAATGATTATATTTTTAATATAAAACATTTATTCTGCTATCAAGATGTCAACAGGGGAACAGAGAGTGAATTTAGAACTCCTCTTTATCGATTGAAAAAGAGTTTTTATAAAATCTTGAAAAGAAAAGTTTAATTAAAAAATTTACATATCAAAAATCATGAAAAGTTTATTTTTTAAAATAAAAATAATTATTTTTATTTTTATTATATATAGGGTCTTTTGTTTCTCTCTTATAACCTTAAAATATGTTGAGCCGTTCCTGCACCCCAAAAGCTAGGCTGCAACCCCCTCGAGACGACAACTTATATCAATAAAAAAAAACAACACAAAGAAAGGTGAGAACACTAAAACCCAAACTCAAACAAAACAATAAAAATATCAGTGGAAAAAATCATCGTAAACAAAAGAATTACAAATTTATGGATAAATGAACCACGAAAATACCTTGACAAAGAGAAATGACGTGAGAAGCTAAATAATTAGTTGTTTGATTTCCTTCGAGATAAAAGTGAGAAATATGAGTTTGCATAAGCGAAAGGTAGTACAAACACTGTTTCCTAGAAAAGAGAAACATCCAAAGAACAACCAAATAGCGAGTCGAAAGAAGAGTAAGGTAAGGATGTAGGAAGAATCTCATGTTAGAGTTGTATGTAATTAAATATGTATATTCGTATTAAATATATAATTATGAATTCGTATCTGAATTTTTCGAATCCATTGATTAATCCAAAAAAACCAACCTGAAAATAAACAAATAAAATAGTTAAAACAATAGAGAGTCTTCTACTCTCTACCCACCTTTCTCAGATTGCCTAATGGGGAGACAAATCTGTAATCCGTTATATGAGTGAGAGTAGGGACCCCCTATATATAATATAACTTCCTAAAATCCTAACACATAAAGGATTCTCAACCCTAATAGGATGGCTAGTTCTAAAAAGAATATCAGGCTCACACATATACAATAGCCCATACCATATCCTACATTTATTTAACGTAGCTAAGATGCACCGAGCCCAACAAATATTGATCACAATCAAATTGGTTTTTCCGGTCAACTCTCACTTACTTAAACATTTCACTCAATTCGGTTTTCATAAACATAAAATATAATGGCATATGTTTGCTCACAATTTTATAAGGACTTTTCATTCTCCCACTTGAGATACATAGACATTATTGTTTTAGATTAAAAAATTCATTTTAGAAAACGACTCTCCGAATTGACAAACAATTATATGTGGCTACAATGAATGTTTAAGAGAGTAACACATTCCTTCCCCTTTGTCCAATAGAACATCAAGTATCCAACTACATAGATCATTACATCTTTAATCAACATAAGACCATATGTAATCAAAATACCCTTAGCTCTACCTACCCTGGTAAAATGGTATGTATGTGTGGCATGGAAATTACATGCAAATGTGATCATCATGCCTATTTCCATATAGGTCCCACTTCGCATAATACGAAGCAGCTTAAGACGAGCAAACTTAATGTCTTAAGCATTTTACATTCATTGATCAAACACTTTGACCATGAGTTCAACCTCCCTTAAGACGGGCAAATCCTTCTGTCTTAAGTAATATTCACTCATCGGTGAAAACTTTATACCTTATAAGTGAAGTGCCCCCTCAAAGCCAAAAGCTTTGAGATATCCTACCACAATAAAAACTATACATGCGCGCATATCATGACCAATAACATACATATACAATGTACAAATATATTCTCGAGAATAAAATTTTATTAAACAGAAAACTGCAGTTAATTTTAAAAACATAACATAACTCCCACTAACCAAGCATATCATAACTATCTACCAACCTCATACGGGTAACATGCCCTTTAAAAACCTTCGGATATAGTCCCTTGGTTAGGGGGTCATCTATCATCACTTCTGTGGCAATATGAATAATAAAAGTTTGCAACTATTGAACCTTCTCTCTAACTACAAGATACTTGATTTCCATATGTGTTAGACCCTGAAGACCTTTTATTGTTCTTAGAGAAAGAAACTGCTGCAGAATTGTTGCAATAGATAGTCAATGGCTTAGAAATGGAATCGACAATCTGTAACCCTAAAATGAAATTCTGTAACCAAACTGCTTGGATTATTGCCTCATAACATGCCACAAACTCAGCTTGCATAGTAGATGAAGCTGTAAGTGTCTGTTTGACACTCTTCCACGATATGGCTACACCATCCAACATAAACACAAAACCTGAAGTGTATTTTAGATCATCTGTACAACTAGTAAAATCTGCATCTGCATAGCCAACAACTTCCAATAGGTCTAAACGCCTATAAGTGAGCATGAAATCCTTTGTTCGCTGCAAATAACACATCACTTTCTTTACTGTTGTCCAATGATGCATGTCGGGATTACTTTAAAATCTGTCAAGTACGCTAATTGTAAAAGCAATATCAGGACGTGTACAAACCTATGCATACATCAAACTGCCAACTGTAGATGAATATGGGACATCTTTAATTTGAGAACGTTCTAGCTCATTCTGGGGACACTGTAGCTTCGTAAGTTTATCTTCTTTCACGATAGGTACCTCACCTGGGGAACAAGCACTCATGTTAAACCTCTCTAGTACCCTATCAATGTAAGCCTTTTGAGATAATCCAAGCAAACCACTTGACCTATCACGTTGTATCTCAATACCAAGGACATAAGAGGCTTCCCCAAGTTCCTTCATTGCAAAGCTACGAGATAGAAAATTCTTGGTATCATGCAGCAACCCCAAATTATTGTTGGCGATCAAAATATCATCAACATAAAGTATAAGAAAAATAAAATTGCTCCTACTAACCTTGAGGTATATGCAATGATCTATCGAATTTTTAACAAAACCATATGATGGAACGACTTCATCAAATTTCAAATAGCATTGCCTTGAAGCTTATTTCAGACCGAGCTTACAGACCATATGTTCCTTTCCAACCGCTTGAAAAAATTCAGGTTGCATCATGTATACATCCTCTACGAGATCTCCATATAGGAAAGCAGTTTTCACATCCATTTGATGTAGCTCTAAATCAAAATGGGCAACTAAGGCCATAATAATCCTAAAGGCATCTTTCGAAGAGACAGACGAAAAAGTCTCGGTATAATCAATACCTTCCTTTTGACTGAACCCTTTCGCTACAAGTCTAGCTTCATGTCTCTCAACATTGCCTTTAGAGTCTCGTTTAGTCTTAAAAACCCATTTGCAGCCAATGGGCTTGTAACCATCAAGCAATTCAACCAAATCCCAAACACGATTTGTATCTATGGATCTCAGTTCATCGATCATAGCATCCATCCATTTTGACGATTGAGGGCTCTGAACAACTTAATTATAATTCCTAGGATCGTCATCCACTTCTAAGTAAAAATCATGCTCCCATAAATAAACAATATATTCATCAAGAATGACAGATCTTTGAACTGTCTGAGATCTCCTTAAAGGAACATCTACAACTGGTTGTGGCTCATCAACGACTAACTGGGGTTTTTCGGGCTCGAGCTCAT